>CM062517.1:44129188-45404188 GCA_031439585.1 Pterocarpus macrocarpus
CCTAAATTCAGCCGTACTATCTTCAAATCTCAACTTGTAACGGTGATGTGTGGAAGCAGTTGATATAATCTGATATAGGATAGGATATAAGTGTTCACTGTTCACTGTGTGACTAAAATAATAGGTAATGTTCACATTGTTAGCTTTAAATAAGAAAACCTTGCATTAAAAGCACGTGAAAAAGTAACAATACAAAGCTTGAAGAAAAACCTGAATCTTCACGGAAAGAATCCAAATTAAAGCCGGAAAAATAAAAAAATGTTCACGGCCAAATCGCTTGTGATTTCGTCGAACGCATCATTGTTCAGGTGATTGTTGAGGTGAAGATGTGGACAAAATATATTTAAATTCCAAAAACGGTGTGGTAGAGAATTGAACTCGAGACATCTATGTGAGGACTAGACTAAGTAACCGCTAAACCACATCAACCTCCTATTTACATTTTCTAGAGTTTACTTCTTAAAAGTATTCGAATAACCACTGGAATGTGAACAATGTTAGCTCCAAATAACGAAACCAACCACAAACCACACACTAGGAAGCACATGAAAATAAAAAATACAAATTATATATATAAGGGGAGAAAAAAGTAAAAAATCATACAAAAATAAAAAAGTAGCCAAAAGACTTTCAAACAGCATTGTTTCTGACTACAAATGGCACCAACCGGCTGCGCCAGTTGACCGCAACGGGCTCGTCTGGGGCTTTCCGGAAAGGTATAATAATAGCAAATCAGAGTCCCGAGTCAAAAGTTGTGTCCATTTAAAGTTTTACCAACCAGTTGATCTTCGACATGGTCTATCTCCAACATAGGTCATCATGCACCCAATCCATTTGGGTGTTGTGATCGCTATCCCCAGTATAAATATGCCTGCAGAGAGTCTCTATCAATATAAGATCACCCCACTGATCATTGATCTACCTAAACTATCCAAAGATCTACCTAAAAGGAAAGCTATAGAGTTGTACTTGAACCTTCTCAATGTGTTATTAAAGATTCCACCTATGATAAAATCATTTTTACTGCGAGAAGGCGTGATATATAACATCCTCAATTTTCTGTGGTGCTAAATTACCTCAATAACCCTGATTAGTTAGACACTTAATGAGAATTAGTTAAAGAAACTTTGCCATGCTCATATGAAACTAATTTCTCAGATTTCTCATAAAGAATTAGTTAAAGGTTTACCCAAAAATAGTTTTGAAAATGATTCATCCTGTGTGTTTTGTCTCAAAGGTAAATAGTTTCTGCTAATTCAAGTCCTATGTACACTATTTCTACAATTTCAGATTCAAAAATTTTAAATCCTGCACATTCTACTTCCATTTTAGATTCTACAGTTTCTGTTGGTTTTGTTGATTCTATGGGATATGATAATGCTCTTGTGCCCAGAATTTTCACATATTGCAGGTGCAGAAGCCAAACCAACCTAGGCAACACCAATATTAGCACTTTCCATAATAGAGCCGCTGACATTTGATGTTATTGTCTCTTTACTTTACCCCACATGTGTGCAGGAAGTGCATTCTTTTTTTGGACATGTAGGTTTTTATAGGCGATTCATCTAGGACATGTAGCATCGAGTGCATTCTTTTACCCCACATGTCTCTTGACTTATCTCACCCGAGTTAACTCATAAACTCTTCTTTAACCCTTTAATTAAGCCTTAATCTCATAATTTCTCATTAAGTGCCTAATTACTCAGGGTTACTGAGGTAATTTAGCACAACAAGAAATTGAGGATGTTACACTGGAGGATTTGAAAGTTAAGAAGTTTGAAGAATAAACGTGTTGCAGCTTTGAAAATATTTGAGCAATGTCGCTCTCTTGTTCTTCGTATTCCAGCTTTATACAAACTTCTAAATGTTACCGTTAGGGCTTGTAGATCTTGAGCCTTGTGCTACCTTGATTCACTGGTCTATGACTACAACTTTCTTCTTTAACAAGTTGTGATGACACCGAAGAGGAAAAGTAGCAATTGAATTCTTCACCAACTTTTCAAACTTGTCAACATTTATTTTGCAACTTGTCAATTCATATTTGACTTTTTGAATTTCTCAATGAAGTGTATGGAAGAAGCTTTCAAGGTGAGATACTTCATGAGAAGTCAACCTTCTGAATGATGTGTGATACTTCTCATGGCATGTTTTTCCTTTCTGGTGCTATATTATCATCCTTCTAAACTTTCTTTCTCATTCTTGAGTGAGTAAACATATAGGACACAAAAGCGATTGTTCCAATATAATCATATTCAAGTGAAGTACCATGCATTTTGATGCTTTGTTTGGTACAATAATCATATAACTTCAAAGTAGTTGATTTTACTCATCGAAGAATGCATTTTGCTAAAACAAATTGTTTACTGTCCAATAAGATTACTTAATGCTTGATTTGATATTTATCAAAACCTTAAAGCTTGAAACATCCAAAGTTATTAGACTATTTCAGTTGAGCATTGGAGTTTACAACCTCGCCCATTTTAGTGATGGCAAATTAATATTTAAGAAAGGTTCTGGTTAATGAAAAGAATATGATTTGTTATTTGAAATAAGTTACTTTCTGAAGTGAGTAGGAATAGTCATGATGTCCAAAAACTTCAGAAAAAAAAAAGAATAAAATGAGCATAGTAAAAAGCTTTTCAAACTAGATGGTTTTGAGCATATTTTAAGTGCGAATTGCATAGAATTCCTATGATACATAAGATCACCATGTTTGCTAAAAATATTAGGCGAGTGAAAGCGTATCAGAGCAAGGATATAGAATGTTTAGTTTAAAACCAGATAGTCAAAGCATTCATGCAAGTAGTAATAACTATCAGAAAAACTTAGTCATACAGATTTTATGATCTAGTAAGAGTTTTTAACTTAGCACAAACATGCAAATATCACTTAGCAGAAACAACTAGTTGATAAAAATAACTATGATATCAGAGCATTGAATAAAACACATATTACTTAAGTATCAGAGAAATATGCTCTCAGAGATATAATGAGTTACTGGAGATACAAGATTACATTATAGGATATTAGGGTATAATCTTCCTAGTGATAGAGCATTAAAGTGATAATTATAACCAAATTGCATTGATATCCATAATCATAAATTGTTTAGAAATGTATGAAAATGATTTAAAAAGATGAAATGTTTCTTGTGCATAAAAAAAAAAAAAAGTCTTACTAATATGAGTTAGATGCAACTGTAACAAAGATATGCTCCCCCTAAAGATGTGCTCTCCCTCAGCTTAAGCTTTTATCTTTCTCCCCCTTTGACATCATCAAAAAAAAAAAAAAAAAATGAAGATGTGGGATCATAGAAAAGCCAACATAGATTGCCCTTGCCTTTCAGAATAGTCTTCAGAATCTGCAGCAGAAGATTTTCTATCTTGTCCATTCTTTTCTCTAATCTTTGCTGATGAGCCTAAAGTTCAGCTTCATTGGCTATGATTGTATGTTGATTGGCCAGCAATAGATTCAACTAGACTTCAACAGTATTTGGAGAGACTTCAGCAGACGAAGGGGCTCCAGAAGGCAGTTTCACCATATGTTGGCTGTGGCCAGTTGGGGATAATTAATGTTTTGAGACAGTAAGAGTAGTTGTTCTATCATATTTGGGAGTGGATATTAGCAGCAACAAAGTTTATGCAGTGACAGGAGTTTCAAGAATCTCTTGAGAGGCTGTGGTAATGGCTAGATGTGGCATTGGAGTTCTCAAAGGTGCAACCTCAAATTTAGAAACAACAACTTCGCTGCCAGTTTCTGTCACCAGAACAAATGTCCTTTCAAGCTCTGTTCTCTCTCGTGCTATTTTAGCTCTACGACCAAATGATTCTTCTTGACTAAAAGGAATTAGTGGCAAGCTTGTAGGTTGGATAGCAGGCTGTTCTGTTCTTCCTTCTGTTAGTTTAGATGATAGCATAACCCTTCTCATTTTAGAAGATGGTTGAGATCTTTAATGATTACATACTGTTGGTCTACCTCTAGAGAAGTAGATAAGCTTCTTGTTCTTCTAGCTGAGGCACCAACTCCAGCCACTTTATCTTTTTGCTTTTGCATCCAAGCCTCTGATCTCATGCTATTCTATGCTGCTTCAAGTAATGCCTTTCTAATAAGTGAAGGAGTGGATTCTCTAGAGGGTTGCACAGATGCTTTCTTTAAGGGCTTCTTCCCTTTCTTCTTGATCTTAAGGTCCTCATCTTTATCTGAAGCTTTTACTTTAGCTTGTTTCTAATGATCTTCTTAAGGAGCTTGTTCCCTGATCACAGTCTTTTTTTCTCTAGCTCTAGAAGGTCTTTGTACAGATTTCGCTAGTGCAGCAGTTTTCATTGGCTTGGCAGCGATAGTAGACATTTCATCTTCTGCATTGGAGGAGGAGGAGGTTTCTTTAGCAAGTCTCAACAAACTTCTCTTATTGACCCTCCTTTCTTCAGAGACTAGGGATAGACTTCTCTCTTGTCTTTTCTTTTTCCTTAGTTCTTTAGAAGGTTTGGATTTAACCTTCTAGAGAGTAGCTTGCTTTATCTTTGCATCCTTCTTCTTTTCTTCTTTCTTCTTCTCTTCTTTCCCAGAACCTTGAGGTTTAAAGCCAATGGTAAGGAATGTTTTCATGGTGGTGGCAGGGTGTTTCTCATCTTTCCTATGTCCATTTGCAGGAACTTGTGCTCTCATGAAGACTTAAGTGAGGAGTATGCTATAAGGTAGAATAGCATGACTCCTTCTAGTAACATCAATAGCTAAGAGCAGGTAGTCATGAATCAACCTTATTAGGTTTATCCTTCTTTTGATCATGAGGCAGAACATGACCATATGGTCCACCTCAGTCATAAGATCAGTGTTACCCATTCTGGGAAGCATTGTGTATTGGACGATAGAGTAAACAACCCTAACATTTGAAAGAAGAAAGGAAGTGCGAATATTTCTTTCTTGCATGTCTTTTCTGCTCATAAGAACTTCAGAGATTTCCTTTTCAGTGGCTCCAAGTTATTCCCACCATTTGGCACCACCTCTGCATAGGACATCTTCATTAAGTGTGTTGGTGATATGGACAAGATTAGAAGGAAGTACTTGTATCTCAAAGCTTCCAATGATGCTCGTTAATGATGTGTTGTCTTCATCAACTGAAGCAAGAGTACTATAGAAAGCAATAACTAACCTAGTGCAGACATCCTATGAAATTCTCAAAATCATTCCACCCTTGGAACTTGAAAACTTCCATGATCTGAGGAAGGGAATAGAAGTTATTCAAATCAAAACTCCTTCGAAAGGCAATAGGCCTAATGAAGAAGTTTCTATGGAATTTCTTTGTATTTCATCATCATCAAACATATAGGGAACACTATAATCTCCTTTTTTCGTCATGAAGGTTTTGAAATGGTAGGTTTTGAAATGGTAGAAGGTTGAGGATGAAGGAGGGTAATATGTGTAGGTAGAGTCAGTAGAGGGAAAGTGAGAGTAAGTAGTTTTGAATGAGAAAGATGAGCATTGTAAGGTTTTCTCTTATAACTTGGGAAATGGAAGGTTTGAGTGAAAAGGTGATTTGATGGATGAGGGTTAACGATGGTAACTGATGCTTAAAGGATATGAACGGTTTTCAAAGAGAAAGCTACATCATTTTCAGCTATTTGATTTCTCGCTAGTTTAAATAGTGATGTAGGGGCAATGAGGGAGGTAATAAATTAACCCACATTTTGAAGACAATTTCTGAACAAAGACAAGAGTCAACTTTCTGGTAAAACCATCTTTCTGATTTAGAGAGTCTTATCAACCTTTAGTACAAACCATTCTGATTTTTTCTTTTTGAAACACTTATGATCTACATTTTTAATTATGTCACCACCCTGTTCTAAAATTTCTTTCTGAACTAGTTCTTCAACCCTTCTTAATGTGATCTTTCTAGAGCATGCTTGAGTTGTCTTCTGATATAGAACATTGAGAATCTTTCTCCCGAAAGTAACTCCAATGTAGAGCAGCAATCTCAACTTTAATCTTAGCTCAGGAAGAGAAATACCAATGCAATATGAATGTATGTTCAGAAGGGAGTCATGTTTAGAAGGTTCCTTAAGTGACAGAAATGATCTTCAGCTAAGAGTTTAGTAAAAATGTCAACAATTTGTCTTTTAGTATTGATGAACCTTAGCTCAATATCTCCTTTCTGAATATGCTCTCTTATAAAATGATGCTTAATATCTGTATGCTTAAATCTAGAATGCTAAATGGGATTCTTTGTAAGATTAATTGCATTAGCATTGTCACATAAGATAGGGATTTTGGTATACTTCAGAGTGAAGTCTTCTAATTAATGCTTAATCCATAAAATCTGTGTACTGTAGTTTGCAGCAGACACATATTCAGCCTTAACAGTTGAAAAAGCAATTGAGTTTGCTTCTTACTCGACCAAGTAATTAGTGACTTTCCAAGAAAGCAGCAACAACCACTTGTGCTCTTTCTTTCAGCTCTTTGTAAAGTTTCTCAAAAACTTTCTCACCTTCTTCATCAATTTCTAGAACTTGAGAAGGATGTGTGGGAGTACTAATGCTCTTGGTTTTGTCCATATTGAACCTGTTGAGTAGATCTTTAGCATATTTCTCTTGATAAATGAGGATTCCTTTCTTTTATTGCTTGATTTGTGGCCCTAGAAAGAACTTCAGTTACCCATCATGCTCATCTCAAATTCTCCCTGCATTAGCTCAGTGAAATTCTTGCACAAATTTTGATTAGTTTCACTTAATACTATATCATCAACATAAATTTGAACAATTAAAAAATTATTTTTCTTATGCAAGATGAATAAAGTAGTGTCAACCTTTCCTCTTTTAAAACGAGAAGAAACGAGCTAAGCCTTTCGTACCAAACTCTAGGAGCTTGTTTCAACCCATATAAAGCTTTAGGAAGTTTTAAAACATGGTGAAGAAGGTTTTCATTTTCAAAACCAGGAGGCAGTTTAACATAAACTTCCTCTGATATGAAACCATTTAAAAAAGTAAATTTTACATCCATTTGAAATAAAACAAACCCTTTGTAAGCATAAGCAAGTAGCATTCTGATTGCTTCCAGTCTTGTGTCAGGAGCAAATGTCTTATCATAATCAATGCTTTATTGTTGGTTGTAACCTTGAGCCAGCCACTAATCTTGCTTTGTTTCTGATTATTTTTGCACTCTCATCAAGTTTATTTATGAACATTTGTCCTAATAATAGATTGTTCTTTTGATAAGGGGACTAGCATCTAGACATTATTTTTCTAAAATTGATTTAGTTTTTCCTTCATAGCCTCAATGAAACTTTGATCTTGAAGAGCTTTATCAATACTTGCTGGTTGAATTTCAGATATGAGAGTAAGATTGGATTTGTTTCTGAATGAAGATTTGGTTTTAATTCCTTGAGAAGGTTCACCAACAATTTGGTTTTAAGAAACAACTCTCAAATCTTTTACAGCAGTGTATCTTCGCTTGATAGGTGTACCTTATAGATCTTCCCAAATATCATCAGAAACATGTTGATGAGCAAGGGAATCAAAAACATCATCATCATCATTTGTTGCGGCAATTTGAAGGTTTTGATGTTGGGCATTGTCATTTAGTGACATATTCTCCCTTTCTTTGTCCAGATATGCAACTTTCTAATTTAAGTCATTCCTTCTTTCCATGAAGCTTATGTGTATAGTTTCTTCCACAGTCTAAGTCTTCTTGTCCTATACCCTATAAGCTTTTGACATATAAGAATATCCTAGAAAGGCTCCATGATCAGACTTGGGATCAAACTTTGAAAGCTTGTCCTTTGTGTTAAGTATACAACATTCAGATCCAAAGACATAAAGGTAAGAAATGTTGGGTTTTCTTCCTTTCCATAATTCATAAGGGGTTTTCTTGAGAATTGGCCTTAAGAAAACATGGTTTTGAATGAATAGGCAGTGTAAACTGCTTCTGCCCTAAAACCTTTTAATAAACCACTTTTAAGAAGCATAGTTCTAACCATTTCTTGTAACGATCTATTCTTCCTTTCTACTACCCCATTTTGTTGAGGAGTTCTAAGAGAAAAGAAAATATGCGAAATGCCATTTTTATTACAAAAATTTTCAAAAGAATGATTTTCAAATTCTCCACCATGATCTGATTTAATGGAAGTGATGCAAAAACCTTTTTCATTTTGAATTCTTTTTGAAAAAGTTTTGAAGGCCTCACAAGCTTCATCCTTATGGAGCAGAAATATTACCCATGTAAATTTGGAATAATCATCCACAATGACTGGACCATATTTCCTACTGCCGAAGCTAGCAGTTCTAGTTGGACCAAATATATTAAGATGTAAAAGCTCAAGTGGTATTGTAGTAGAGACTACATTTTTACTATGGAAAGAACTTTTGGTCTGTTTACCTCTGAGACAAAACTCATACATGAGTCATTTTCAAAACTAATTTTGGGTAAACCTTTAACTAATTCCTTCTAAGAAATCTCAGATATTAGTTTCATATGATTATGGTCAAGTTTCTTGTGCTATAACCACTTTTCATCCATGAAGGATGCTAAACATTTTACATTTTGATCTAGAAGGTCATCTAGATATAATGCATATGTATTATCATGCCTTCTATCACTAAGAATGATTTTATCAGAAGTGGAATCTTCAATAACACATTGAGAAGGTTCGAACACAACTCTGTAGCCTTGGTCACATAATTGACTAATGCTCAAAAGGTTGTGAGTTAGTCATTCTACTAACATAACATCATTAATTAAATTAGAATCATGCTTACCAACATTACCTATACTAACGATTTTGGATTTGATTCCATCAGCAAAATTTACAACTCCACAATCTTTGGGTCTGAGGTTTTTGAACCAAGATTTATTTCCAGTCATGTGTCTAGAACATCCATTGTCTAGATACCATTTCTTTTCCTTTTGATGTTGTGATTTAAAACACACCTGCATCAGAACCAGTTATCACTTTAGGTATCGAAATCTTCTTGGGTCCTTTTGTGATAGTTGATTTTTTGGGTTTTTTCACCTTCTGTTTAGTTTTCCTTCTAGAGAAACATCTTTTAGAAGAGTTTCCCCTTTTGAAATAGTATATACATGTAGGGATTTTAAGTTATGGATCTTTGGATGAAATCTCATTTGCCTCTTCTACATATCCTAATCCAGGTTTGTCAAGATATGGTTTTTGGCCTCCAAGCATAAGATCAAGATTCTTTGAGCCATTCACCATTTTCTCAAGATCAGATTTTAGAAGTTTAACTAAGTTCTGAAGTTCAAAAACTTTGGAAGAAGCATTCAGACTAGCTTCAGAAACTTCTATTTTTAAGATATTAGAAGGATGCCATTTTCTTCTAAAAGCTCAGAATTTTTATTTCCTAACTTCTCATTCGCAATCTTAAGTTTTGACAGTTTCTGAAAAATTTTCTTTAGAGAAGCATAATGGGAAGCAAGTAACTAAGAGTCATCCAAGAGTTCATCATAAGATTTTTGAAGATTTTCAAGAGTAAGTTTGAGCTCAGAATCATACACCTTAGTTTTTTCTTTTGAAATAATATCAGCCATGAAGCAGAGATTTGCTACAATCTCTTCTTCATTTTGTGATTTAGCATTCTCCTGTTCTTTACCCAAATCTTCCCATGTCGCCATCATAACCTTCCTTTTTGTAGTCTTCTTTTTATAGGCTTTCTGCAGTCTACGACATTCATGTAATGTCCCGATTTCCGACCTCCTACATAGAATTTTCGATTTCCGACTTAATAATGGACTAGCTTGATTTTCCGACTTCCGACCTCATCTGGTCACATTTCCGATCTCCGGCTTCATCTCCAAGTCCCAAATGAAATGGCATTATTTACGATTTCCGACCTTATGCTTCAAACACAAAGGATACGAGTTCCGACTTCATGGTTGATTGTTCAACCAAAGTGACACGATTCCCGACCTACAAGTTAATGGACGCGAGATCGAATCTCTGAGTTGGTCTCCAAGTTCTTCTGAAATTTATACAGGTTTCGACCTCATACTTTATTCTGAAGCTTCACATAAAAATGGACATGATTTCCGATCTCCAAACTTATGCCCAGGTCTCCAATAAGGTGAGCAGGAGGTCAGACATCCGACTTCACCTTCAAGTTTCCATGATTCTCGACTTCCGAGTTAGTCTTCGAATTTCAGCACAATACCCAACTTCCAACTTAACCTTCAAGTCCGAACAACAGGAACGTGATTCCACGATATCCGACTTCATGTCTCAAAGACAATGTACCCGATTTTTTATCTCATAATTTATCTCCAAGTTTTAGCAAGATGTACCCAAGTTATGACCTCAGACCTCATGTTTCAAAATAGTGTACGTGGTTTCCGACCTCAGAAGTTATAGTTTAACATAATGGTTACAAGTACCGAACTCCGAGTTGAATGTAATGAGTTACGGCCTTAGAGTTGAACTCACTTAGAATGGACACGAGTTCATATCTTTGAGTTGATTTCCAAGTCATACACGAGTTCCGATCTCTGAGCTTATTCCCATGAGCCTTCCATTTCTACTGGCATTCCCGAGTTTGAATTGGCAGTTCCGAGATTAAGTGATTGTAAGCTGTATGAGTTCCGACATCCGACCTCGCTTCCAAGTTTCGGATAAACCAGACAAGATTTCCTCAAGTCACAAACAAGATGGGACGAGTTCCGACATCTAGCTTCAGCTCCAAGCTCAAGTAAAATGGCACGAGTTCCGACTTTAAGCAGAATCGAGACGAGTTTCGAGTTCAGATAGAATGGAAGTAAGTCCCACTTTCAGGATGATGTGGAGAGCTATTTGGTCACAAAAGTGGGAGACATGGCCGAACTTTAATCACAAAATTTCAACCAATCAACACTCATAATCCCAACTACCCCTATGTATTTAAATCAGACTGTCCCCCTCATTTCTGACTGATCTACACCACTCTCCCTCTCCCTTATGTTCCAGCCTCCTTCTTCCCTTCTCTGAATCAACTCCATCACTCCATCAAGCTTAACAAGGTTCTATCAATTCAAGTTTCAACACCTAGCAAAATCACACTCCAAATAGGTATGATTCTACTTCTGTTCTTGAATTCCTTGCATTATGACTGTATTAAATTGTACTCTTCTTCATGTGTTTGATGATATATTGGATGTATATGATAGATTATGATAGGATTAATATGAAACCTTGAGTTGGAATTAGAATTAGAAGAAGAAAAGTAGGAGAAGTGGATGGATTAGGATACTATCTTGGTGAAGAGTCCACAGCAGTCTGGATGGCGGAGTGTACGGCACCACCTACAGCTGGTTAAATCCAATGAAACCATTTTTTATGAAAGTAGACATCCAGGGCTTTCCATACATATATAATATAAGGTTATTGGATTAGTATTGAGAAAGATATGAATTTTTGAAATTTGACCTAAGAATCAGGACTTTCATCCGGGCAGGGTGACTTGAGGAGGGTATAACTCGCCCTACACAACTTCAAATTGAGTGAAACTAACTTTGTTAGAAAGCTTACATATAGCGGAACATGAATATGAAATTCCAAGTTTGTTATGGTCCCAATTGTTCCCAGTGATTCGAGGAAGTTACCCTATGTCCAAATTGAGCCAAACAGAGTAATTCAGAAAGGTGGAATTTCAGGACTTTTAACTCGAGCTATACTAAAGCAAATGGAATGAAACTTCTTGAAAATGAAAGGTTGTCCTATTAGCTTCAATGTGAGACCAATTTCGTATGATTTGAGCTTAGTTTCGATTTTTAGTGAATTTATACTTCCAGGAGTGTAATTTGGGCCAGTGACTGAACAAGCTGAGGCAAAATTTGAATATCTTGAGTTATATAAATCAAAATGATATGGGACTAAAGAGGTTAGAAAGTAGACATATAGATCTATGACATATCCAAAATTCAGGTTTAAATGAGTTAAATAGAGGTAAAGGTGGATTATACAAATTCGGGCAGAATTTAATAGAATTGGCAGGAATGGCCAAATTGATGGTTTCACAAGTGTTAGTGAACATATAAGGCTTGAGTTGTGGATTGCAAGTTTTACATTGATAGAGATGTTAGATTGATTATATTGCTATGGCTGATTTATCTGTGAGAACTGGCACTATTTATGGGGAAACAGATCTGATCCGTTATGCTGCCGGATTTACGACAAAAGTCTATGAAACTAGGAATGATTGTATGCAAGGATAAATTTAAGTATGATACGAGTTATAACGTATATGAAAATAAATGATGAAGGATATGTATGAGCACATTCAGTATGCCTATGCATGACCATGTATGAGAATGAAAAGACATGAGTACGATAACATGTGAATCCCTTCACTCGGAGGCAGTTAATTGAGATCCCTCCCTGTGAAGGCAGTTAAATGATAAAAGGTGAATCCCTTCACCTGGAGGCAGTTGCACATTGAATTCCTCTCGGTGAAGGCAGTTGAAAGATTAAGATATGAATCCCTTCACTTGGAGGTAGTTGCATTTTGAATCCTTCCCTGTGAGGCAGCTACCCTCTACCATGGAGGCACGTGGTCAGATGAGATCCCTCTATATTGAAGGCACGTGGTCAGATGAGATCCCTCAATTTTGAGGCACGTGACTAGGAGATATCCCTTCAATTAAAGGCACGTGACCAAAATGAGATCCCTCCAAGACTAGAGGCACGTGAATCCGCTTGTAGGTGAGTCGGTGTGATGACAGTCACGAGCTGAGCTGACGAGCTCCCTCCAAGGCCAGGCTACCCAAGGGCAGTAAAGGCTAAAGACTAAAGACTAAAGATTAAAGCATATGCAAGCACCCCACTCACATGAGGCATGGCATCGACCCAACTAGTGTGAGTATAGGGGGTAGGACTTACATGAGGCATGGCATGACCCAGTTATTGTAAGTACCGAATAAAGATCCTATATTCCTAAGGATCGTGACACGGCGATCATATTCTGATGGGGTATGACATGGCGATCATACTTTGGAATGTGGCATGTAAAGATATGATGATGAGTCTATATTCCTAAGGAACGTGATATGACGATCACACTCTGATGGGGTATGACATGGCGATCATACTCTGGAATATAGCATGTAAAGATTTTATGATAAAAAGAAAGATGAAGAAAGAGAAGCAAATTTTATGTATATGTATAAGTTCAAGTACAAGTAAAGTTATGTGTAGATGTTATGTCCCCAATGTATTGATGCTATTATATTTTATTATTCCTGATATAATTCACTCCAAATGACAAGTCTATGAGTAAAACTGAACTCTGCTTCGGATAGTATATTTTCGAACTGTAAAATTAAACAGTTTACATAACATGTTCACCTTTTTCATAATAAACTGAAGCAAACTGGAGATGACAACGATGACATTATGTATGATAATTAGAGAATCCTACTGAGAATTTATAATTCTTACTCCTATTTCCGTGTTGTCTCCAGATAGTTTCAGAAGTTTCCGAAGACGGCTGAAGTTGCTGTCAGACAAGGTCCGCTCAGGTAATAGTAACAACTCCAGGGTGTGGTACTATGACTTAAGCATAGTACTGTACTTGGGAGGGTGTTACAATTCAGATCTGACATGTCCAAGCTCATTACATTCAAAGCAAATGATCTCATTTTGTTTGGCCTTGCCCTTCCTGTCTTTCTTGGGAGCAAAACTCTTTTTTTCTCTTTATCCATGCTTTTGTGATCTTTGTTACTAAATCTCTGATCTCATCATCAAAGGAGGAGGAGGAAAAGGAGTCTTCTTTATTTTCTTCAGACTCTTCTGAAGCTTTCATGGCCTTGGAAGATTGAGTCTTTTTCTAAGTGGATTTCAGAGCAATAGACTTCCCCTTTTTGATAATCTCATCAGAGACTTCATTAAGTTCAATCTCATGAGTCTTCAACGATCCAATGAGAGCATCTAAGCTAAGCACATTCAAGTCCTTAGCTTCTTGAATAGCAGCTACCTTTGGATGCGAGGCCTTTGAAAGACTTCTCAGAATCTCTATTACCATTTCTACATTAGTGTCCTTTTTGCCTAAGGCCTTCAACTGATTTATGATATGCATAAATGTAGTTGTCATTTCATCAATATTTTCATGTTCTAGCATTTTAAAGATCTCATATTGATGAACTAGCATGCTGATCTTGGTTTCCTTGACCTGATCAGTTCCATTATGAAGCACTTGGAGTCTATCCCAGATTTCCTTTGTAGAATCACAAGATAAGATTTTGTCATATTCACTTTTACTCAAGGCACATGTAAAGAGATACTTTGTCTTGGCATTCATTTGAAGTTTGATCTTATGCTGGTCAGTCCATTCATTCCTTAGAATTGTTTTGACTACTACAGGTGGAGGTAGTTCTGGATCAACAACATCTTATGGCATTGGTTGTACAACTGTGGGTATATAATCACCATTTTCAATTATCTACTACATATCTAGGCTTGTGGACTTAATGAAGAGTCTCATTTTGTCCTTCCAGTATAGATAGTCTTCACCATTAAAGTATAAAGGCTGATTGATAGAGTCACCCTCTGCAATATGATTTATCTATTGTGCCATTTATCAGATCTTTATCCTCTACATCTATTAGGAATCCCAACCCCAGAGTTAGGCTCTGATACCAATTATTAGAAGAGATGATACGAGAAGAGGGGTTGAATCGTGTCTTAACTAAAAATTTTGAACATGAAAACTTTTCAAAACAACTTTCTTAAGTCCAAGACTTGGAATATGGAAGCAATGTGGTTAGAAATAATAGGTGTATATTTTATGCAAGAATATATTTGAATGATTTAAAGGCTGCACATATTAGAGAATTTGACAAAGACAACAAGTAAAAAGAGAAAGATAAAATGATCCACAGCAAGGTTTATCTTGGTTCAGCCAAACCAATGCCTATGTCTAGTCCCCAACTTTTTGTTGAGATTTTTATACCACGAGCATTCTTTTTCCAAGCCTCTCTGAGCTTTTATACTTGAGTAGTCTTTCTCTAGGCTCTCCAAGCTTTATAGCCAAGTAGTATTTATCCTAGCCTCTCCAAGCTCACATTGACCACTACCGGGTCTGGTTACAAGAGATTTTATAAAAAGTTTTGTGTTTACACTCACACTAAATGCTCTTTATAGAGTATTGATCAAATATGTATAGAGTGTGTGACTTCTCTAAATTCTCAAACAGAGAATGTTATTTATTACACATCAATAGAGAAGATTTTAAAATAGAAGTTACAAGAAGTAACTTTTTGGAGGATTTGAAAGTTAAGAAGGTTAAAGAATGAAAATGTTGCAGCTTTGAAAATATTTGAATAATATCTCTCTGTTCTTTTTCATATTCTAGCTTTATATAGACTTCTAGATGTTACCGTTGGGGCTTATAAATCTTGAGCCTTGTGCTACCTTGATCCACTAGTCTATGAGTGGAAAGAGAAGATATAGCTTTCTTCTTCAACAAGTTATGATGACGCCGAAGAGGAAAAGTAGCCGTTGAAGTCTTCACCAACTTTTCGAGCTTGTCAGTGCTTATTTTGCAACTTGTCAATTCATATGTGACTTTTTGAATTTCTCAATAAAGCATATGGAAGAAGCTTTCAAGGTGAGATACTTCGAGAGAAGTCACCTTTCTAGATCAAGTCAACCTTCTTAATGTGGTATGATATTTCTCATGGCATGTTTTTCCTTTCTGCGACTCTATCATCATCCTTCTAAACTTTCTATCTCATTCCTGAGTGAGTAAACATATAGGACACAAAGCGGTTATTCCAATATAATCATATTCAAGTGAAATATCATGGATTTTGATGCTTTGTTTGGTACAATAATCATTTAACTTCAAAGTAGATGATTTTACTCACTGAAGAATGCATTTAGCTAAAACAAATCGTTTACTATCCAAGAAGTAAACTTATAGCTTGATTTGATATTCATCAAAACCTTAAAGCTTGAAACGTCCAAAGTTATAAGACTGTTTCAGTTAGGCATTGGAGCATAGATTCTCCCCTTTTTTGATGATGGAAAATCAATATTTAAGAAAAGTTCTGGTTAGTAAATATCATTTCAAAAGAATACGATTTGTCATTTGAAATAAGTTACTTTTTGAAGTGAGTAGGAATAGTCATGATGTCTAGAAGCTTCAAAAAAAAAGAAAAAAATGAGCATTGTAAAAACCTTTTCAAGCAAGATGGTTTTGAGCATATTTTAAGTGCGAGTTGCATAGAATTCCTATGACACATAAGATCACCATGTTTGCTAAAAATATTAGGCGAGTGAAAGCGTATTAGAGCAAGGATATAGAGTGTTCAGTTTAAAACTAGATAGTTAGAGCAATCATGCAGGTAGTAACAACTATCAGAAAAACTTAGCCATACATATTTTATGATCTAGTAAAAGTGTTTAACTCAGTACAAACACACAAATATCACTTAGCAGAAATAACCAGTTCACGAAAATAACTATGATATCAGAGCATTCAATAACACATATTGCTTAATTATCAAAGAGATATGATATCAGAGATATAATGTGTTACTGGAGATACAAGATTAGATTATAGGATATTAGGGCATAATCATCCTCGAGATAGAGCATTAAAGTGATAATTATAACCAAACTGCATTAATATCCACAATCATAAATTGTTTAGAAATGTATGAAAATGATTTAAAAAGATGAACTGTTTCTTGTATGCAAAAAAAAAAAAAAAAAAAAGAGTCCTAAGACTAATATGAGTTAGATGCAGCTGTAACAAAGATATGCTACCCCTCAGTTTGAGCTTTTATCTTTCTCCCCCTTTGACATCATCAAACAAAAAAAAAAATGAAGATGTGGGATCATAGAAAACCTATCATAGATTGCCTTTTCCTTTTTGAGTAGTCTTCAGAATCTGCAACAGAAGATTTTCCATCTCCATTCTTTTCTCTAATCTTTGTTGATAAGCCTGAAATTTAGCTTGATTGGCCAGCAGTAGATCCATCTGAACTTCAGTAGCATTTGGAGAAACTTCAGAAGACAAAGGGGCTCCAAAAGGCAGTTTCATCATATGTTGGCTATGACTAGCTGAGGATAATTAATGTTCCAGGATAGCAGGAGTAGTTGTTCTGTCATATTTAGGAGTGGATGTTAGCAGCAGCAAGTTTTGTACAGTGATAGGAGTTGCAGGAATCTTTTGAGAGGCTATAGCAGTGGCTAAGTGTGGCATTGGAGTTCTCAAAGGTGGAACCTCAGATTCAGAAACAATAGCTTTATTGCCGGTTTTTATCACTAGAACAAGTGTCATTTCAGGCTTTGTTATCTCTGGTGCAATTTCAGCTCTATGACCAAATGATTCTTCTTGACTAAAAGGAATTAGTGGCAAGTTTATGGGTTGGATAGTAGGTTGTTATGTTCTTCTTTTTATTCGTTTAGAAGTTTGTACAACTCTTCTCATTTCAGAAGGTGGATTGACATTTTCAATGATTACATAGTTGGCTCACCTCCAGAGAAGCTGATAAGCATCTTGTTCCCCCAACTGAGGCACCAACTCTAGCTGCTTTATCTTTTTGCTTTTGTATCCAAGCCTCTAATCTCATCTTGTTCTATGCTGCTTCAAGCAATGCCCTTCTAACAGGTGAAGGAGTGGATTCTCTAGAAGGTTGCATAGATGCTTTGTTTAAGGGCTTCTTCCCTTTCCTCTTGATCTTAGGGTCCTTGTCTTTGTCTGAAGCTTCTGCTTCAGTTTGTTTCTATTGTTCTTCTTGAGGAGCTTGTTCCCTAATCATAATCCCTCTTTCTTTGGCTCTAGAAGGCTTTTGTGTAGATTTTGCAAGTGCAGCTGCATTTATTGGCTTGGTAGTGATGGTAGACATTTCATCTTCTGCATTAGAGGAGGAGGAGGTTTCTTTAGCAAGTCTCAACAACTTTCTCTTGCTGACTCTCCTTTCTTTATAGACTGGGGAGAGACTTCTCTCTTGTCTCTTCTTCTTCCTTAGTTCCTTAGAAGGTTTGGATATAACCTTCTGGAGAGTAGCTTGCTTCATCATTAGGTCCTTCTTTTTCTCTTCTTTCTTCTTTTTCTTCTTCTCTTCTTTCTCGAAACATTGATGTTTCAAGCTCATGGCAGAGAATGTTTTCATGGTGGTGGTAGGGCATTTCTCATCTTTCTTGTGTCCATCTATAGGAAGTTATGCTCTCATGAAGACTTGAGTGAGGAGCATGCCATAAGATAGAGTAGCATGACTCCTTCTAGCAATAACAATAGCCGAGAGCATGTAGTCCAAAATCAACCTTATCAGGTTTATCCTTCTTTTAGTCATGAGGCAAAACATGACCATATAGTCCATCTCTGTCATAACATCAGTGTTACCCATTCTGGGAAGTACTGTGTATTGGACTACAAAGTAAACAGCCCTAACATTTGAAAGAAGAGAGGAAGTGCGAATATCTCTTACTTGCATATGTCTTTTGCCAATAAGAACTTTAGAGATTTCCTTTTTAGTGGCTCCAAGAAGCTGACAAGGGTTCTTTTAAATTTGAGAGTTCCGGCCCCTAACCTCTAAAGGAAAGGGGTATCTTAATAGGTCACTTTCCCTTTTGAAAGATCACGCCCACTTATTTTATCTTTGTGGATCACCTTCCCTTTTGAAGGATCATGTCCAATCATTTCATTTCATTTTTTACATTACATCTTACATTTTTATATGTATTATGCTAAAAGACAAGACACAAATAGGTATGCAATGGATATGTCTAAGCCCATAATTTTGATGGAAATCCGGTAATATAACGGCTAGACCAAAGCTTCCCCAAAATTTGCCAAGCATGGGAAATTTAATTAACAACCAATCATATTCAATCTATATCATTACATCAAGCGTCAACAATCATTGAATCATGAGTCAATACTCAATCAACTTGGTGAACATCAAGCTTAATAGTATCATACATTCATACGCTAAAGGGTGTCTAGGTTGGCATTGTCCTTCGGTAGAAGTCTTATGAATTATCATATGATTGAAAACCTCATGAGAGAACCTCCTAGCTTAAAATGAATGTGTGTTATAGGCTTTTAGCCACTTGATTCTTGAGTGAAGTTATACTTTAATTAGGGGTGTACATGCTTTTTCCTTTATCTTTAACTTCAGAGAAATGTCTATTCACTCAATCATACACTTTAGACCTTAGTTATTTTAAAATTTAGGTGTTAAGAATTTTCCTTTCCATTGTCTTTTCTCATGGCTGAAACATACAAAGAGTTTCTAGCCAAAGTTTTGTCTTCAAATCTTTTAATTCCATTGAGATGGTACACTAGTGATTCCTAAGTTCATGATATGATTAGAGGCCGTAATCATACTTCTATTCTCGAAGGATTTCGAGATCCTTCTAGTCTCTTAGGTCATGACAATGCATAAGCACACTCATGAACTCAACAACACCATGTGTTCACCATCATCAAGAAGTGATTTTCACTCCAAACAATATTAAATAAAATTGCAAGATTCCAACTTTATGATTAAGAAGTTTTATTCTTAATGAAACTATGAACCTTTAATCATATTTATGTCTTCAAGGATCCTATCTTTCTGTTGCTTTATTTGTAAGCCCAGAAAGTAATTGAGCTCTCCCATCATGCTTATGTCAAATTCTCCCTGCATAAGCTCGTAAAAATTCTTGCACGTATTTTGATTAGTAGCACCAAAAACAATATCATCTACATATATTTGAACAATAAGAAAATCATTTTTCTCATGCTAGATAAACAAAATTGTATCAACTTTTCCTCTTTTAAAATCATTTTTAAGCAGAAAAGAGCTAAGTTTTTCATACCAAGCTCTTAGAGCTTGTTTTAGACCATATAAAGCTTTTGTCAACTTAACAACATGATGAGGAAAGGTTTCATTTTCAAAACCAGGAGTTTGTTTAACATACACTTCTTTAGAAATGAAAACATTTAAAAATATAGATTTAACATTCAGTTGATATAAAATAAAACCTTTATATGCTGCAAAGGCAAGTAGTATTCTGATAGCTTCCAATCTTGCAACAGGAGCAAATATGTCATCATAATCGATTCTTTCTTATTAGTTGTATTCTTGAGCCACTAGTCTTCCTTTGTTTCTTATCACTCTTCCACTTTCATCAAGTTTGTTTCTGAATACCCATCGTTTGCCTATGACAGAATGTCCCTTAGGTAGTGGAACCAAAGTCCAGACCTTACTCTTCTTAAACTGATTTAGCTATTCTTACATTGCATCAATCCAACTTTCATCTTGAAGTGCTTCATCAACACATTGAGGTTGAATTTATGAGATTAAAGCCATGCTGGATTCTAAGTTGAAGGAGGATCTGGTTTTGGCTCCTTGAGAGAGATCACCAATGATTTGATGTTGACAGATAACTCTCAAATCTCTTGCACTAGTGTATCTTTTCTTGATAGGTGACTTATCTGAATCTTCTGCAATATCATCATAAACATGTTGAGGATATGGAGGTACATAGTCGTCATTGTTTTGTCTTGTGGCTATCTGAAGGGATTGCTGATTTTAAGAATCATTATTTAGAGACAGATTCTCTACATCTTCTTCTAAGTCTCGAATATTTTGATAAATATCTTTCTTTTGTTCTTTGAATGACATGTGTATAGTCCCTTCTATAGCCTGAATCTTCTTATTGTAAACCTTGTAAGCTTTAGACGCAGAGTAATATCCTAGGAATACCCTAGGATCAGATTTAGGATCAAACTTTGACAGCTTGTCCTTAGTATTAAGAATAAAACATGCAGTTCCAAATATATGAAAATAGTAAATGTTGGGTTTCTTTTGTTTCCATAATTCATAGGGGGTCTTCTTGAGTATTGGCCTTAGGAAAACACGATTTTGAATATAGCATGCTGTAACACTCTAATAGTTTCATTCTATGCTTAGGTCATATTGTGGAATTACTAGTTGTTACCTTTGCTTGCGGAACTAACATTACCTTTTATAAATTACTTTTTAAACGAAAATAGGGGTAAATTTTTTTTGAATAAAACAAGTAAACCGTTTCTGAAATCGAGAGCCATGAACGCATCGTGAATATATAATACAAACATCGCTAACTTATTCACACATCGCAAACTTATTCACACATCGCATTTAACATACATAGAAATCATAAGAATAACCACAATCTTAGATAAAGATAACATTCATTCTATAGCCATCCTATAGTTAATATAGTAGTAGTAATAGCAGTAGTCATATGCACTGATAGCAAATGGGTCCGATACCTACTGTCGAGCCTACAAAGTAACCTAACGAAATACATGATAAAAGAAAGTACATAAGCAATCCCATACACCCATACATGCCACAAGAAAAAAAATGATAACCCTAGCTACAACTAAAAGGGGCTATCCTCATGCTCGGCTCCGCATGTAAATCAACACCTCACTCATTTGGCAGAAGGTAGCCATTCCCGAATCCACAGGGAGGAATATGACCATGTCCTCCTCCTCGAGCACCGCCATGCCCATGAGGCATAGCACGAGTACGGATGAACCCGTGACCGCGAACCGAGGGTGGTGTGTGATGAGGGGTTGCAGAAGAAGAAGACAAGTCGAATGACAAACGGATCACAGACGGGTAGGAAGGCTCAAACGGGTCCGTCTCCACATGATAGCTCGGATAAGAAGGCTCCGAAGGATCTGAATCCAACGAAACTGTCGGTGTCAAGCGGGTGTCCAAATCGGAATCTCCATCAGTGGGGTACCTCGGAGGATGAAAGGCAAGCGAACGTCATCCATAGTGATGTCCTCGAACGGCTCATGAGGGCGGAAAAATGGACTCATCACGGGTGCACGGAACTGGTGGCTATGGAACATGTAGACCCGCATCGCTGCCTAAGCAGTCAGCACAGATGCATTCAGCACCGGGTCGAAGTGCCAATGCATCACCGGAAACTCAACGAAAATCACCACCGTGCCTGATGCCGACATCCTCTGAAAACGACATGGAAATATAGGAGTGAGAAATACTAAATTTCTCAGTAGGATCGCGACTAGACAAACACAGTGTCATCATCATCGTCCCAGCTACTTCGGTTTTAATTATAAAAGCAGTGGACAGATATACATTCAATTTTAATGATTTTGAAAACTTAAACTCCGAAGCGGGTTGCTTTTAAACTTAACATCATAACTACATCATCATAATCTATCATACATACTGAAAGATAAAGTAAACATTCATAATGCAAATGGGCAACATAAGTACATGCAAGGACATGCATCATCATAGACTTAACCATGGTTATAGTTTTGACTTTACTTTCATTTTTAGTACGTACTTAACATTCTTTATTTTCTTTTGAAATAGGCTGCTTTTGGACATGAGCTCATTCCGTGACCGTCGTCACGTAGTACTAACCAAATTAGACTAAGCCGATATTGGTTACCTCTAAGTTGGAGGGTCCTCCATGTCACCCTTGCCTCCCTCATAGAGGTTCCTTGAGTCTTTGTGGATCGCCATCTTTCACTTCCCTTACCGAAGTGATTGAAGGGTCATGTCCCATTAATTACTTTGCTTATCATTATACTTTACATGCATCATACTTCTTTGACTAGACACATGCAATGATATGACTAAGTCCATAATTTTAACGGAAACCTGGCAGTATAACGGCTAGACCGGAGCTTCCCCAAAATGCCAATTATAAACTTTCAACCAACAGTTCATCATATCTATATCATAACATCACACTCATCATTCAATCATGAGACAAAGCTCAATCAAACTCATCATTCGTCATGCCGAATGGCATCACCCATTCATACCCTAAAGGGGTTTATAGTTGTGTTTTTCTTTGCGAAGAA
This sequence comes from Pterocarpus macrocarpus, assembly GCA_031439585.1. NCBI lineage: Eukaryota > Viridiplantae > Streptophyta > Magnoliopsida > Fabales > Fabaceae > Pterocarpus > Pterocarpus macrocarpus. The sequence goes on from CM062517.1 coordinate 44,151,994, forward strand.
TATTATGAATCATCATATGATTTCTCGTGGTTACCCATGAGAGGAGCACATAGTTAGGATATGTGTTTGTGGTCTTTTAGTTACTTAGTCCTTGAATGGAAGTATTCTTTACTTAAGTACATGTCTTATGGAACACTTGTTCAAATTAATTAAGTTAAGTGATTGTTCCCTTTCCTTGAGATAGTGCACTTAGTGATTTCTAGGTTCATAGTATGCTCAGAGGCCCTAATTATACTTCTGTTCCCAAGGAGTTTGAGATCCCTCTAATCCTTGGGTCATGACAACGCATAACCACATCATGAACCCAACAACACCAATGTTCACTAATCACCAAGGGTGATTTTTAACTTATCCCACTTACGAAGTTTTAAGCTTTCATTAATAACATATCAAGCTTTTACCTTAAACATTATTAGAGTTATCATTCTTTATAAAGTAATCATAAAGTTTTATTCTTTATGAAAGTAAGTGCCTTTGACATTAAGCTCTTATCTTAAGATTGGATCTTTATGAAATAATGATACAAGTTACTAGCTTTTTGAATAAAAAGTCTTGTTCTTTATAAAAGTTAACATCTTTTTGCATTGTTTTGGTTCAAAGTCTAAACTTTATGAATTAAATGTTACAAAACAACACTTTATGACTTAAATATTTCATTCTTGATTAAATTTTGAAACTTTATGAAAGGTCTTTTCTTAAAGGTTGGATTTTCTAAAACATAAGGTAACAAGATATCATTTTATAACTCAAAAAGGCTTGTTATTCTAAAAAGCTTAGACTTTTTCATGTATCTTTGTCTTCAAAATAAAACAAAAGAAGACTTTATGATGGCACTAAAACTAGCGCCACTTTTTGGGCATCAAGAAGCAAACTTTTTTAAAGTTTAAAGCTTTTAAAATGTTCATAGTCTTATCAAATCATGAAAACATAAAAAGGTGAAGCTTTTCTAATCATCAACTCATCATAAAAAGAAAGGAACAACTTTAAGCAAAATACCAACAAGAACATATTTTTCCAAAAGAGGAAACTTAAGAACACAGAAAGAACATCAAGAACACATTTTTCCAAAAGAGGAAACTTAAGAACACATGAAGAACATCAAGAACACATTTTACTAAAAATGAAAACTTTGGCTCTTGAAGAGCATGAAGGATCTTCTCAAGCTTTCACTTAGAAATCTTGGTCATGAAAGAACCAAGCTCCAAGCTTTCTTGAGTAAACAAAATGAAAAAGATGAAGATCACTACCTTTCTTGAAGATGGCGCAAAAATAAGAGAGGAGGAAGAAGAAGATGATGACTCCTCTTGATGATGATGGTGGCAGTTTTGCATGAAGGAAGGAGAAGCTCTTGAAATCTTGTGAAAATGGAGGTTGTAGTGTTTTGATCTTGTCTCCAAAGACCCAAAGACGAGGTCTTTGAAGGGCTAAGTGAGGAAGGTTTGGTTATGGAGGTGGAGAATGACGAAGAAGATGAAGAAGAAGAAGATGAAGAATTGTAGAGAGAGGTTGGAGAGTTTGAGAACTTTAGAGAGAGAATGAGAAGTTGAAAAATGAAGTGAATGTGTGTGTGTGCATGAAGTGGCCGAAACTTTCTAAGGGTGGGGGGAGATATTTTTGCTTCATTTTGTGCTAATTAGTGATTAAGGAGACAAAATGGATGATGGGGAGACAAAGTATGGTCAAACTCTTCCATAAAGTAGTCTTGTCTAATGCTTTATGCTTTTATGACATCACTCTTTACTTTATTGTCTAGTTGACTAAATTTGAATTTAATCATGTGATTAAGTGCTCATACAACTTAATTAAGGTGATTAAGCAAGGATTAGCAATTAACACATAAGAACACAATTAACAAAAATTAATCTTACAATTAAGCTTAATTAACCTTAATTAAACTCGAGTAAGCTAATTAAGGGCGATTAATGCTTAATTAAGCTATAAGGCTCTGACTTGCTTAATTAGGGATTATCTGATCTCGATTAAACATTCTCTTGGCTCTTTTCATCCGAGTCAACCCCTTATTTACGCCTTAATCTCATAATTTTTCATTAAGTGCCTAATTACTCAGGATTATTGAGGTAATTTAGCACGACATGAAATTGAGGATGTTACACATGTAGTATTAACTGCTTCTGCCCAAAAACCTTTTAACAAGTCATTTTCTAAAAGCATGGTTTTGGCTATTTCTTGTAATGATATGTTTTTCCTTTCAACAATCCCATTTTGTTGAGGTGTTCTAGGAGAAGATAAATTATGAGAAATGTCATTTTCATTACAAAAGTTTCCAAAAGCATGATTTTCAAATTCACCACCATGATCTGATTTGATAGATGAAATGTAGAAATCTTTCTCATTTTGAACTCTTTTTGAAAATACTTTGACGGCCTCATACGCTTCATCCTTATGGACAAGAAATATAACCCATGTGAATCTTGAAAAGTCATCCATAATGACTAGACCTTATTTCTTATCACCTAGATTAGCAGTTCTAGTTGGTCTAAATAGATCAAGATATAAAAGCTCAAGTGGTCTAGTAGTTGATACTACATTCTTACTATAGAAAGAACTCTTGATCTGTTTAGCCCTTTGGCAAAACTCACAAGTCGAGTCATTGTCAAAACTAATCTTGGGTAAATGTTTGACAAGCTCTTTTTGAGAAATCTCAGAGATTAATCTCATATGAGCATGACCAAGTTTCTTATGCCACATCAACTTGTCATCTACAAAGAATGTCAAGCATTTTACATTTTGATCCAAAAGGTCATCTAGATATAATACATAGGTATTGTCATGCCTTCTAGCAGTAATAATGATTTTGTCTGATGTGGAGTCTTTTATTATGCAACGAGAAAGTTCAAACACAACTTTGTAGCTGTAACACCCCTTATTTTATAAGCCATGCTCAAGTCATGGAGTTATATTAAAAGGTTGTCACTGTGCTAAGAAATCTTTAAAATATGGAAAATATAATACATGACCCTTTAACTGCTCTCTTTATTACTGACTAATAGTCTCTAATACATAGAGGATAAAATAATCACAATTTAAAAGCAATTGTAACTAACATAATACATCGAACTTGCTTTCGACTGGTCACTAGCTAGCTTCAATAGTCTCTTGGTCCGGTTTTGCGTCCGAGTCTTGCTTAGAAACTGTCCCAGTACTCTGCCTCGTACTTGATTTCCATCTTAGGTGATGGAATGTTTACGGAAAAGAAAAACATACAAGCAGGCAGTGAGAACCTAAGGTTCTTAGTAGGTAAACTCAAATCAATCTTACAGTGCCATCATAAACATTCCAGCCGCTTCGGTTTATCATGAAAATATGAGCACATATAAACAGTGGTTCAATTTTAAGTTGAAAACACCTTTCTCGAAGCGGATTATATTTTAACAACCACTTGCCAAATCATATGACAGACATAGAAATACGGATAGTATAATATGCTTCAACAAGGGTAATAATAACATTATGACTTAACTAGATAATTGAAGATGCACATATAGATGCTTATACTTGAATGTATGCAAGTGCACTTGACTTAATTTATCTCTTCTTTAACTTGCAATTTAGCCTTGCCATTCTATACTTGGTCTCCTGGAGGTGAATTGCTTCTCTCATCCCTAGGTGATAGTCTACTTTTCAGGTCCGAGCTCGTACCTATACATGAGTGACGGGTTTACTTTCTCCGACCCTCACATTGGTCTATTCTCCTTAAATCTGGTCGAGGGCTGGCCCAAGTCTTAGATAGTACCGCTCTGGCCCACGCTAGCTGGGTCTATGCCATACCTCAGGTGGTAGCTTAGTACGTCTTTCTTGTAAGTTCTCATAAATCTTATTCTTCTTTGGACGTGATTATACGTGCATATGCTACATGCATTCATTCATATACTTCATATTATACTTAAATCATTCTTGCATATATAAATCTTATGAGCATAACATATAAATGTTCATAATAGTCACATAATTCACATATTTCTGCCGGAATTTCGGCAGCATAACGGAACAAGTCCGCTTCCCCATGAATAGTGCCAGGCAACCAGTACAAATGTACAAACTTGCAACTCAATATGGACCAGCAAATATATATATATTCATAGCATCATTCATCAATTTCAATTCAAGCACCAATTGGGTTTTCGGTTTATTCTCTCCTGTTCTGCCCGAGTTTTCTATACTCCACCTTTATTGCAATTCAACTCATTTGAATCTAATTTTTGGATATGTCATAGCATTATGTGTCTAGTTTCTAACCGTTTTGGTCCCATCTCATTTTGATTTGTATAACTCAAGATACAAATATTTTACCTCAGCATGCCCTGTTCTTAGCCAGAATTGGGTTCTTATAAAAGAAAATTCGCTAAAAATAGAAAACTAAGTAAAATCATACGAATTTTATATCAAATTAAAGTTAACAGAACAAGATTTCAAATGAACTAAGTTTCATGTCATTTGTGTAAGTATATTTTGAGTTATGAGTTCCGAAACTTGACCCTACTAGACTACCCTATTCCAGCCGGGTTAAACTTAAGTCAACTTCATTGGTGTGCTGGGAATAAATGGCAACGAATCTGATTCTAAAATTTTATGGAATTTTCTATTATATGTTAGCTTTCAAACAACTTTAGTTTCACTCAGTTTGGAGTTGTATAGGGTGAGTTATACCCTTCTCAACTCATACTGCCTGGCTAAGAATCCAGATTTCTAGATTAAATTTCAAAAATTCATAACTAATTCAATACTAATCCAATGGACTTATAGTTTATATGTATGCAAAGCCCTGGATGTCTAGTTTCATATAAAAATGGATTCATATAAATGGCTATAGGAGGAGCCGTACACTCCGCCATACAGACCATCGAGGGGAAAACCCTAACAGTTTCTTGAATTCTTCTTGGATTCATGTTCTTCTCTAATCAATCCATCCAATCTTCAACTCAAACTCAAATATACACCTTAACCCAATGCTTAATTCATCATCCCCACCCATCACAACATCAGAATCATGGATGAATAAGTGATTATAGGCAGCCCCAATTCAAAGAAAAGAAGGAGAAAGTTGAGATTCCTACCTTGGTGGTGTGAAATCTTGATGGAACTTGATCTTGGAGTGAAGTTAATGGTTGGGGCTTGAGCTTGGGGATGAGAGAAAGTGGAAGAAGATGAAGAAGAGTGGGGAAATGAGGGCTGGTCTGCACCTCTTATAGGGAGGCCGAAAATATAAAGGGGGAAGGAAGAAAAACAATGAAAACTTATGAAGGAAGTTGGCTCTTGATTGGTGGATTTCAACCCTCATTCAAACTTGGCTTGGCTTCCCTCTTTTATGGCTGATTTGTGTGCCACTTGTGGGGAGTGTTGGCTGAATGTTGGCCATCCATCCTAGGGTTTTCACAGTATAATTTCTATTGGTCCGGTTCCGGCAGTTTAAAGTACTGAAATCTTACCGATTTCCTTTAAACCGGTAAATCGGTAAATCGGTAAATCAGTTTTGGAAAAATCCTATGAAGTTTCCTATGCTTTCAATCTAATTCTTTCATATCTAATTTCTCTAAATGATACTTAATTGGCTCTAAGTAAAAATTTAATCGAATGCTAATTAATCTTAAATAGTTGATAAAACCGAACAACTAGGCGAAAACGATAAAAATCTGATGGAGGTGAGGCCAAGTTTTTCCACTATCTCGAGCAACATTTGGCGCCACTCATATGTGGTAGGGGTGGCTGAATTTCAGCCACTTAAGTGAGGGGTTCCAGTAGAAAATTCTGCTAGTTCGGTTCTGGTGGTTTAAAATACCGAATCTTCGCCGATTTTCTTCAAATCGGCAAATCTTTACTGAATGACTCTGAGAGAATTTCTATATCTTTATCCTAATTGTTCCTAAGCCTCATCCCTCTAATTAACATCTAATTAACTCCTAACTAATATTTAATTAACTCCTAATTGCCCTTACATAACTGTTGAGACCGAATAAATAGATTAACGGCGTAAGTTAGACATTTTCGCAAATTCGGAGCCCTTTTGTTTTCTGTTTTCTATAACTAATGGCATTTCCATAATTTTGAGCAAGTCCAGGGGCACCCCACTTCATTTCACACCTGATTGCCTGCATGGCCCAATCGGCAGAGATTTAAACTTCTACGGTTTCACCATGTGATTCTGCTCCGTTTAAAACCCCATTCTGCTAATCCTACAGATGTGGGGACATAAAGGTCATTTTATGAAAAGTTCTAGGGTTATTGTGGAAATAAGTTTTTGGGGTCAAAACATAATTTCTAAAAATTCAGGGTATCACTGCGATTAACAAAAGTTTGCAGGGGCATTTTTGTCATTTCTTAATTTTTAACATATGGCAGTGCTATATTTTCAACGACAGTGTTACATTACCCTATAATTTCAAGTGTGAGGATCGTCATGGCATAGCGTTGCCTGAGAAATTCTCACACTGCCTAAGGGAAATAATTCAAAGTCCCTATTACGTTCTATTTATGAAAATGGGAATGTTACATTCTACCCACCTTAAAAAGAATTTTGTCCTCAAAATTCTAGGATTAAGAAGGGCCAAGGAAAAATCCTTTTAACTTATAGGGATACTCCGCTTTTCGAGTTTGCATCTTGTCTTGAGATTACTTGTCGGTAGCTATGAGATAGTGTCTTAATACGTACAAAGGATCCATAAGGGTTATGTTGGTGTCCAAGCTTGCCTTGTCTCTATGACGCTTTGAATCATTGTTCAGTTTATTGGAGGCTTTTACTTATCTCCCTTGCTCTATATTCCGCTACTCCTGCTTTGTGGTAGCTCCTAAATCTTCCGACACCTATACATGAGATTTTAGATATTTAACTCATGAAGATTTGCAATCGCAACGAATAGCAATTATCGTAGTAATTGACGTCAATATGTAGTAATGATAATGATAATGCCTGGGTCAAGGAGGTCCGTATATTCTTTCCCAGGATTCTTATTCACTCGGCTACCCTTAATTCAATAATAAATTCGCCTCTGACACGGTTCCTTAGAAACATAGGCTTAGGCCTTTTCTCAATATTATAATTAGGAGCCTTATCTTAAAACTCCTTCTTCTTGGTAAAGTTTGCCTCGTGCCTAATGCTTGTAGGAAAATTTCAGGTCGCTTTCATTATACGGATTAAGTCCTAAGGCTCATAACTCTTTCTATTAGTCTAATATCCTTCTTGGTTCCTAGTTATTAAGATACAGGCAATTTAATGTGAAAACCAAAGTCAAAAGTCAGATCCTTTTATCAGAGCTTCAGAGTTTCCTTACCATATTGTCTTATAAGATGCCTTTCCAATATCTATGCAGAGAGTTATCGTGGATTATATGAGTGCCAAAATATACTTTGTTTCGTTGACATTCTGATCCATCATTAGGTTCATTGAGTAAATTGCTCATCCTCCTTGTCATGTGTCTGAGTACTTGTGCGCTATGTTTTCCGGTAACTTTCCAATACTTGTGCCTTGGGCCCTAAATACCAACTGAAGAAGTTCTGCCATTACGAAAACTATCAGCTACAATAGTAATCAACTTCAACAAATAGTGGTCATAGTGGATTCACCGAAGTTTTTTCGGGAAGTTGATTAAGCTATATCCAAACTCTCACCTACTTGATCTTCTCTGATCAGTGATAAATCCCCTTTCATTAGATTTTAGGTGTAAGGCTAGAGCTTCCTTCTAAACTATAACTATAGTCCTTGCTTTGAATCTCTCCTTTTCTTGCAGACTTTATTCCATTTCTCATTATTTGGATCTTGTGTCATTCTTGTTGAACTTCTCAATGATTGTTGCAATACTTGTTCCCTCAAAATATGATCAGCTTCATGTAAAGAAAGGATTGTGGAATAGCCGAAGTTCCTGCCACTCTTCTATTTTCCTTCAATTAGTTAGCATGGAGATTCCTCGACTATTGTGTTGATGTCCACCTCCCACTTTTGTGGGTACCAATGTTACCAATCTCATTGGGGATTTGTCTTAATACAATATATAGAGGTGTGTTAGTTTTAGTAGCTAAATTTCATATTACCCTAACTGCTAAGCTTTCTGGCTATTCTTCATAAAATCTTGCCCCTAGGATCTAATCCATTTGTTGTGAGATATGGGAATGATGGTCTTGCTTCCCTGTTGAAGTTACAATATGAGGACTTCTCAGATGGTCACCCATCTTAATATTACTCTCGTCTGAGCATGCTTAACTACGGAACTCTGATGGGACCTAGTGCGTTAGTGATGATCGCCTTTAATCTAGCCCAAGGTATAGAGACTCTTTTGGCTGCCTCTAATTTTGACATCGCAACCTTGCCTCTCATGGGGCATGTTTTCGAATCCTTTTTGATCATATATTGGTGCATTGGGTCTGTTGTACTTATGATCGGTGCCAAGGCAACGCTGCTTGGTATTTCGTACACAATCTTATTTGCACCGTAATCTCATACTAGGCAGCTTTGCTTTTTTTTTTTTTTTAATGGGTCAGTCAGAAATCCAAACTTCCTCTTTTCCTACCTCGTTCCTACTTTGTTCTATTGTTGCTGCAGAAACTTGTCTATTTTCATTTGTCAGAACCTACCTTGCTGCTGCTCCCTTGGCCTATCGAGATTAGTTGCATACTTTAAATCTTTGTTACTCCTGTCTGAATCCGAATACATTTCTCATCGAGTTACTCCACCCATAGCATATATAATGGTACTTAACGGCGATTGTTCGACTTTGCCTTTCTTCTCTAAATAGCCTCATTCCTTAGCAAATAACATGTTGAAGATGATTCTATCCTCCAATTTTTTGTGGTGGTTGAGGTTGATAGAATTTGAACATAACTAGATTTTCTAGCACTTCCTTTATCCTTGAAAGGTAGGAAAATTTACACTTGGTTCATATGCCACCTTTAGTCTGAAAGTGCTCCTACTTCAGGCTAGTAGGAGATATATTGTCTCTCTCTCTTGTTACACTTATAACTCCATCTGCTTTCCATACTGTGTATAGTCGTATCTCCGTCTTGATTCAATGTACAGTTAGATGGGTCTCTTTATAGTTTGCTCAATTGTTTCCCTTTCGAAGTCAAGATTCCACTTAGTATTTTTCCAATTTGCATTCGCTACAAGGTTGGTTCCCAGTACCCTTGAGGAAGAAACCACTCCAGCCTCTAAACGGGGACTTAAAAGGTCTCCCGTATACCTAACCGAAGCTTCTGCCTTTAGCTTCTTTCACTAATTCTTTGCTTCCTTCGTCCACTCTACAAGCTCCTTAATGAATGATCAGGTCTTTATAATGTGGTATTTCCATAATCCAAAATACAAACCATTGACTGAATTTGCTGGTGAGGTACCTTCAGGGTAATCTCATCCATGAAGGAAATAAGGGCATTATCCATGCCACATAAGATAAGCTTATTAATGGATAATCACTTTACTCCCATTGAGTATCAAAGCTACAAAACCAGATAGAAGAATCCCCTAGGTTCAAGCTAGAGAAGATAGTCTGGATTGGGTAATCGTAATGAAGCTTGAAACAAGTCCCATCAGGGTGAAGAAGATTCTTACCCAGCTCACCTCCAACTAAGATCCTGCCTTTGATGATGGAAAATCTTCGGCTACCCAGCAACACTTTGTAAACAACCTTTTTCAATATAACTAGGTTTCCTATGTCCATAGCAAACCATCTGACACAATTCCTTTGATTAAATCCCCAATTATCTGCACTCCTCAACTTGCTCAATTGTCTATCCCTTTATGCCATTGCTACTTTCTAGGAGTCCTATCCCTAATAATTATGTATAGAAGGCTCCTAATAAGCCTGCTGGGTGTTTTAGGCTTCTATTTACACAAAACCTTATATTGAGGTGATCAGACTTAATACTCAGTCAAGTGCAACAGGTAGTCCACAACACTCACAACAAGGCTACCATGCATAATATTTATATGTCCTCTTCACGCGAGAACCTAACGCATGGTTTATCTAGATTATCAAAGTATGCATCAGAAGCATAATCAGTCCATCCACGGGCCTATACAGGACGAACTGCTCTGATACCAAGAAATGTAACACCCTTTATTATATAAGCCATGCTCGAGTCATGCAGTTATATTAAAAGATTGTCACTGTGCTAAGAAATCTTTAAAATATGGAAAATATAATACATGGCCCTTTAATTGCTCTCTTTATTACTGACTAATAGTCTCTAATACATAGAGGATAAAATAATTACAATTTAATAGCAATTGTGACTAACATAATACATCAAACTTGCTTTCGACTGGTCACTAGCTAGCTTCAATAGTCTCTTGGTCTGGTTTTGCGTTCGAGTCTTGCTCAGAAACTGTCCCAGTACTCTGCCTCGTACTTGATTTCCATCTTAGGTGCTGGAATGTTTACGGAAAAGAAAAACATACAAGCAGGTAGTGAGAACCTAAGGTTCTCAGTAGGTAAACTCAAATCAATCTTACAGTGCCATCATAAACATTCTAACCGCTTCAGTTTATTATGAAAATATGAGCACATATAAACAAATAGTGGTTCAATTTTAAGTTGAAAACAACTTTCTCGAAGCGGATTATATTTTAACAACCACTTGCCAAATCATATGACAGACATAGAAATACGGATAGTATAATATGCTTCAACAAGGGTCATAATAGCATTATGACTTAACTAGATAATTGAAGATGCACATATAGATGCTTATACTTGAATGTATGCAAGTGCACTTGACTTAATTTATCTCTTCTTTAACTTGCAACTTAACCTTGCCATTCTATACTTGGTCCCCCAGAAGTGAATGGCCTCTCTCACCCCTGGGTGATAGCCTGCTTTTCAGGTTCGAGCTCGTACATATATATGAGTGATAGGTTTACTTTCCCCGACCCTCACACCGGTCTATTCCCCTTAAATCTCGTCGAGGGCTGGCCCAAGTCTTAGATAGTACTGCTCTGGCCCACGCTAGCTAGGTCTATGCCATGCCTCAGATGGTAGCTTGGTACGTCTTTCTTGTAAGTTCTCATAAATCTTATTCTTCTTTGAACATGATTATACATGCATATGCTACATGCATTCATTCATATACTTCATATTATACTTAAATCATTCTTGCATATATAAATCTTATGAGCATAACATATAAATGTTCATAATAGTCACATAATTCACATATTTCACTAATTTCGCAACATAATCTTAACGAGTCCTGGCTTCCCCATGAATAGTGCCAGCCAACCAGTACAAATGTACAAACTTGCAACTCAATATGGACCAGCAAATATATATATATATATATATATATATATATATATATATATATATATATATATATATATATATATATATATATATATATATATATATTCATAGCATCATTCATCAATTTCAATTCAAGCACTAATTGGGTTTTCGATTTATTCTCTCTTGTTCTGCCCGAGTTTGTTATACTCCACCTTTATTGTAATTCAACTCATTTGAATCTAATTTTTGGATATGTCATAGTATTATGTGTCTAGTTTCTAACCCTTTTGGTCCCATCTCATTTTGATTTGTATAACTCAAGATATAAATATTTTACCTCAGCATGCCCTGTTCTTAGCCAGAATTGGGTTCTTATAATAGAAAATTCACTAAAAATAGAAAACTAAGTAAAATCATACGAATTTTATGCCAAATTAAAGATAACAGAATAATATTTCAAATGAACAAAGTTTCATGTCATTTGTCTAAGTATATTTTGAGTTATGAGTTCTGAAACTTGACCCTACTAGACTACCCTGTTCTAGCCCGGGTTAAACTTAAGTCAACTTCATTGGTGTTCTGGGAACAAATGGCAACGAATCTAGTTCTGAACTTTTTCTGGGATGTTCTAATATATGTTATCTTTCAAACAACTTTAGTTTCACTCAATTTGGAGTTGTATAGAGTGAGTTATACCCTTCTCAACTCATACTGCCCGGCTAAAAATCCAGATTTCTAGGTTAAACTTAAAAAATTCATAACTAATTCAATACTAATCCAATGACTTATATTTTATATGTATGGAAAGCCCTAGATGTATAGTTTCATATAAAAATGGATTCATCAAATTTAAATGGCTGTCGGCAGAGCCATACACTCCGCCGTACGGACCATCGATGGGAAAACCCTAACAGTTTCTTGAATTCTTCTTGGATTCATGTTCTTCTCTAATCAATCCATCCAATCTTCAACTCAAACTCACATATACACCTTAACCCAACCTTAATTCATCATCTCCACCCATCACAACATCAGAATCATGGATGAATAAGGGACTCTAGGTAGCCCCAATTCAAAGAAAAGAAGGAGAAAGTTGAGATTCCTACCTTGGTGGTGTGAAATCTTGATGGAACTTGATCTTGGAGTGAAGTTGATGGTTGGGGCTTGAGCTTGGGGTTGAGACGAAGTGGAAGAAGATGAAGAAGAGTGGGGAAATGAGGGCTAGTCTGCACCTCTTATGGGGAGGCCGAAAATATAAAGGGGGAAGGAAGAAAAACAATGAAAACTTATGAAGGAAGTTAGCTCTTGATTGGTGGATTTCAACCCTCATTCAAACTTGGCTTGGTTTCCCTCTTTTATGGCTGATTTATGTGCCACTTGTGAGGAGTGTTGGCTGAATCTTGGCCATCCATCCTAGGGTTTTCATAGTATAATTTCTATTGGTCCGGTTCTGGCGATTTCCTTTAAATCGGTAAATCGGTTTTGGAAAAATCCTATGAAGTTTCCTATGCTTTCAATCTAATTCTCTCATATCTAATTTCTCTAAATGATACTTAATTGGCTCTAAGTAAAAATTTAATCGAATGCTAATTGATCTTAAATAGTTGATAAAACCGAACAACTAGGCGAAAACAAAAAATCCGATGGAGGTGAGGCCAAGTTTTTCCACTATCTTGAGCAACACTTGGCGCCACTCATATGTGGTAGAGGTGGCTGAATTTCAGCCACTTAAGTGAGGGGTTCCAGTAGAAAATTCTGCTGGTTCGGTTCTGGCGGTTTAAAATACCGAATCTTCACCGATTTTCTTCAAATCGGCAAAATTTTACTGAATGACTTTGAGAGAATTTCTCTATCTCTATCCTAATTGTTCCTAAGCCTCATCCCTCTAATTAACATCTAATTAACTCCTAACTAATATTTAATTAACTCCTAATTGCCCTTACATAACTATTGAAACCGAATAAATAGATTAACGGCGTAAGTTAGATATTTTCGCAAATTCGGAGCCCTTTTGTTTTCTATTTTCTATAACTAATGGCATTTCCATAATTTTGAGCAAGTCCAGGGGCACCCCACGTCATTTCACACCTGATTGCCTCCATGGCCCAATCGGCAGATGTAACACCCTACTAATTTAATGTTATGCTTAAGTCATAGCATGAAATTAAGTAGATTGTGTTACCGTGTTAATACTCCATTTATGTTTCCTTATCCGTATCATTTTTTTTTGTAACAGAAGAAATGGAACGCTGTATGATGAACGTGACAGAGTTTAATTTATCACAACAGAAAAGACAATAACAAATAACACATATGCCATCAACTGTATATATGTATACATACATATGTAAGAAGCCATTGTTTCAGTTTATGAACAAGTTTCAAAATAGGATACATAAGTGGGGACGTGTACCAAAAAGACGTAAGGCCCGTGTTAGTCAACATGATCCTATGTGGTCCTCAGAGGACATTTCAAAACCTACCACTAGGTCTATGACCCAAAGCTGCGTGCTGCCAAAAAAGGGTCATGCTGTACAACACTGCCTATGGCGGACCTACTTAATTAGATAGCCGTTGGACATACCAGGCTCGGCTGGTCAGTAGTCAGTACTGGGTCCTGAAGAGGAGGAGGATGACGAGCTACTAGCCTCAGAGGGGTCACTCTCGGAGCTGAGTGGCATATCTGGGACTATCTGCGGGGGCGACTCTGGTGCTGGGTCAACAGGAGCTGCAGGTGCTGCGGGTGCGGGAGGTGCTGGAGGTGGGTGTGCCATATGCAGTGGAACCGCAACATATGGAGTAGCAGGATCAAAAGTAGGATGAAAAAGGGGGACGACAAAGTTCCTATTACTAAATAGGTAAAGGCGAAAGTGGCAGGAACCGGCTATATAGAGAGAATCTAGGATAGGATTGTGGTGAAGCTGCAAATCTGGAATCTCAATAAAGAGGGTGGCCGCGGAGTCCATCGCCAGTGTCTGAGAATGATGCAGAAAATACAAAACGAGGTGAGAATTTAAGAAAATTCTCAGTAGGGTCGTGCATGACGTTTAACTGACGTTGCGTTCATTCTAAGCTGCCTCGGGTTTTATTTAATTATAAAAACATGAGATTAAACTTAACTATTCATATTCAATAAGGTTAGGAAAAATGTCTGGTTCGAGGCAGGTTCCCATTTTACTTAAGACAATATAAGAAACAGAATAAACTAATATCAACAATAATGAACATACAGCAGTAAGTGAATTTAACAAACGAAATGTAAATGACTTATAATGACTATTCAATGTAATTATGCATTTAATGCAATCATGCAAAACTTGCTCTTGAACCTTTCTTCGAAAACTTTTCCATTCCTTATAAACTTTTCCATTACTTTTCATCATTTTCCATCACTTGGTCTCCAGGGAGTTCTTGGCCATTTTAGACTCCTGGGTAATAGTTTGCTTTTCAAGATCGAGCTCGTTCCTATACAGGAATGCTGGGTTTACTTTCCCTGACTTCCCACTGATCTATTCCCCTTAACTTTATTCTGGGGCTGGCCCAAGTATTATGGAACTTTCATCATAGCATAGTCTTTATATTCCTCATAACATGGCTTTCATAACTGTCTTGAAAATGCTCATGTATCTACATGTAAATCATAACTCATGCATATACTTTACCGCAATTTTGGCAGCATAACGGAACATGTCTACTTCCCCATGAATAGTGCCAGTACTCGGCATATCAACTTAAAGAAATCATCTCATTCCATTCATAATTCGACATATCTCATTCATGTTTCAATCATCAAATTTAAGGCACAAGTATTGCACTTTAAAACATGCTTACTGTCTCACTACTTGTATTCAACCCGATTTTTACAAATCAAGCCATAATTTCTATTTAACTCATTTGGACCTCAATTTTGGATATGTTAAAATGGTATGTGTCTATTTTCTAACCTCTTTGGTCCCATCTGATTTTGATAACCATAACCCAAGTTATTCAGGTTTTATCCCGGCCTGCCCTGTGGCTGGCTAGAATTGCCCACTTAAAAGTAAAAATCTACTAAAAATCGAAAACTGGCTCAAATTACACGAAATTGGTCTCTTATCAAAGATAATAGGAAAACTTTCATATACAAAAAGTTCCATTTCATTTTCCTTAGTAGGGCTCGAGTTATGAGCCCCAAAACTCGACCTTCCTGAACTGCCCTGTTTTGGTTCAATTTGGACATAGGGTAATTTCTTCGAATCACTGGGAACAAATGAGATAATAACAAACTCGGAATTTCTTTGTATGATGTTCTCCTATGTATAAGCTTTCCAACAAAATTGTTTTCACTCAATTTGGAGTTGTATAGGGTGAGTTACACCCTTTTCAACCCATACTGCCCGGGTGAGTGTCCTAATTTCTAGGTTAAATTTCAAAAATTCGTATCTCTCTCAATATTAATCCAATGGCCTTATATGATATATGTATAGAAAGCCCTAGATGTCTAGTTTCACATAAAAATTGTCTCATCAATTTTAAACGGCGAGAGACGGAGTCGTACACTCCGCCGTACGGACTGCCAAGGGTTTTGGGTTTTCCAACCTCTCAACTCTTCCTATCTTCATCCTTTCTTACTTCCAATTCAGTTTTAATCTCACAAATAGCGAATAAACCAGCCATATATTATCATATTCAATCAATTAACACATCAAAGATTAAGAAAATAAGCCACCTTCAATCATCCAAGAATCAAAAAATCAAGTAAGACATGAACCTCTACCTCTTATTATCTGGTTAGGCTTGAGTTTGTAGCTGGAACTTGGCTGAATTTGAGAGTTGGATGGAGCGGGTGAGTGGAGAAGGGAAAAGAGAGCTGAGGTGAGGAAGAGAAGGCAACGTAAGAAATGGGGCTGAATGAGAGGAGGAGAATATGTTATATAGGCATGAGTGGTAGCTAACTTGGAGGGTTTTGATTGGCCTCAAAACACAAGGCTGAATTTCAGCCAACCTTTCCCTTTTTTTGTGACCAAAATGCTCTCCATGTCATCCTCTTTTTGTGACAAAATTGTTCTCCATGTCGCCTAAAAGTGGGACTCGTTTCCAGTATATTCTGAAAATGACATCAAAACTTGCTTCTTAAAGTCAGAAATCGTGCACATCTTGGATATGAAATCGGAACTCGGAAATATTGTCTGGTTTACTCGAAACTTGAAAGCAAAGTCGGATGTGAAACCAAGCACTTAAATCCGGAAGTCGGGGACATTAGGTAAACATGAATCGATTCTAAGCATGACACCGGAGGTTGGGATTCAAAATCATTAATATAATGTACCAGGAAATCGGAACTTATAGGACCTCGGCACTCCAATCTCGATCTCGGAACTCGGGAAAATAAGAAATGAAAAGCTCTTGGTAATATGCTCGAGATCGGAACTCGTGCAAATTTTGCTCGAACTTGGAGACCAATTCAGAGATCTGATCTCGCGTCCATTTCTGGTTGAGATCAACTTGGATGTCGAATTTCGTGTTAAGTCGGAAATCGTGTATTAAGTGCATAAGATTGAAAATCGGAAAAATCCAGCCAGTTCATTTGAGCCTTAATGAAATCGGAAATCAGGAATTTTTTAACCTTTACTGATGAGGTCGGAAGTCGGAAATGGGACGTTACATTACCACCCTCCTTAAAAAAATTTTGTCCTCAAAATTTAGTACTTGAGAATAGTCTGGGATACTCTTTCCTTATGTCAGATTCCAGTTCCCAAGTGTAGTCTTCAACATCTTCCTTTCCCCATGCTACCTTTACTAGCTGCACGGATTTGTTCCAAAGTTGTCTGGTGCTTCTGTCTACTATCCGCGTTGGCTGAACATGGAAAGTCAGGTCTTCCTTTAACTTTATTAATTCGGGTTCTAGCACTTGTGTGGAGTCAGGCTGATATCTTCTAAGTTGAGAAACATGGAAAACATTATGAAGGTTTGACAATTGTGGAGGCAAAGCGACTTGATATGCAACTGATCCGATTCGCCTCAAGATTTGGAAGGGACCAATAAAGCGAGGATTTAATTTCTTGACTTTAATGGCTCTACCTATCCCTGTTGTAGGCGTGACCTTCAAAAATACGTGGTCTCCTTCTTGAAACTCTAGAGGCTTCCTCTTGGTGTTCGCATAGCTCTTCTAGCGGCTTTGAGCGGTAAGCATCTTATTCCGTATTTTCTTGATCTGCTCAGTGGTCTGTTCAACTAAATCAGGCCCTAATAGAGTTGATCCTCCTGTTTCATACCAACATAGGGGGGATTGGCACTTCCATCCGTACAATACTTCGTAAGGAGCCATACCGATGCTAGCGTGATAGCTACTATTGTATGCAAATTCGGCTAGCGGTAAATATCGATCCCAATTCCCGCGTTGCTCCAGTATATATGCTCGCAACATATCTTCCAAGGTTTGAATTGTTCTTTCTGTTTGGCCATCCGTTTGTAGATGATATGCAGTGCTTAGGCACAACATAGCACCAAATGCCTTTTGTAAAGCTCCCCAAAACCGTAAGGTAAACCTTGGATCCCGATTAGAGATAATAGTTGAAGGGGTTCCATGTAACCTGATAATTTCCTGGATATATAGTTGAGCTAATTTTTCCAATGGATAATTTGCTCGAATGGGTAAAAAGTGAGCAGATTTAGTCAATCTATCCACAACGACCCATATAGCATCATGTCCTGTTGACGTTCTCGGTAATCCCATCACAAAATCCATGGAGATACTCTCCCATTTCCACTCAGGGATTTCCAAGGGTTGAAGCATCCCGGAGGGTTTTTGATGTTTCGCTTTCACCTTTTGACAGATCAAGCATTTGTTCACGAAACTTGCCACGTCTGACTTCATGCCTGGCCACCAAAACATCTTCTTAAGATCTTGATACATCTTAGTAATGCCAGGATGTACGGTAAATTCACCTTTATGTGCTTCCTCCAAGATTCTCCTCCGAAGATCATTGCCCTCAGGTACACACACCCTATCATGATATCGCCAGATGTCTTCTTTATCTTGGGCAAAACCCATTAGTTTCCCTGATTGCACAAGATGAATTGTGTGTTGAAAATTAGCGTCCTGCTGCTATGCTTGCTGAATCTGCTCCTTAAAGTTGTTGGCTATCTTAATTTGATGTAGCTGAAGGGTCTTGGGAGTCATACGGATTCCCAAATTAAGATTTCGGAAGCTTTCAATAAGTTCCGTCTCCTTAATCATCATCTAGGCTAGGGTCAACGATTTCCTACTCAAAGCATCTGCCACAATGTTTACCTTGCCTGGGTGGTACTTCAATTCAAATTCATAGTCTTTAAGAAGTTCCATCCACCTCCGCTGCCTCATATTTAATTCCTTTTGATCAAAAAGGTATTTCAAACTCTTATGATCAGAAAAGACCTCGAACCTTATACCATATAGGTGATGTCTCCATATCTTTAAGGCAAATACAACTGTAGCTAGTTCGAGATCATGCGTGGGATAATTCCTTTCATGTGGCTTTAATTGTCTGGAGGCGTAAGCGACTACGTTTTCGGTTTGCATCAACACGCACCCCAATCCTTGTTTGGACGCATCACAATATACTTCAAATGGTCCTCGAGGGTCTAGTAAGGCCAACACTGGTGTCGTAGTCAACCTTCTCTTCAAGTCTTGGAAACTCCGTTCGCACTACAGTGTCCATTCAAATGGGACATTCTTTCTAGTTAGCTTGGTCAGGGGCAAGGCTATATGGGAGAAATCCTTAACGAATTGCCTGTAATATCCAGCTAAGCCCAGAAAACTCCTGACTTTAGTGACTGTGGTCGGCCTTTCCCAATTTAGAACCGCTTCCACTTTGCTAGGGTCTACAAAGATTCCTCCATAGGACACTACATGGCCGAGAAATTTCACCTCTTTCATCCAAAATTCATATTTGGATAACTTAGCATAAAGTTTCCTTTCTCTCAAAATTTGCAGAACCAGCTGTAAGTGTTCCGCATGCTCTTGCTCCGTCTTCGAGTAGACAAGTATGTCGTCAATGAAAACCACTACAAACTTGTCCAAATATGGGCGGAATATCTGATTCATGTAATCCATGAATATTGCTGGTGCGTTTGTTAAACCAAACGACATCATGGTATACTCATAGTGTCCGTAATGAGTTTGGAAGGCTGTCTTAGCGATATCTTGTTCCCGAACGTGAATTTGATGATATCCGGAACGTAAATCGATCTTGGAGAATAGCATTGCACCTTGTAGCTGGTCCATGAGATCATCAATCCTTGGCAGTGGATATTTATTCTTGATCGTCACTTTATTCAGCTGCCTATAATCCACGCATAGGCACATGCTTCCATCCTTCTTTTTTACCAACATGACTGGAGCTCCCCAAGGTGATGCACTTGGTCGTATGAATCCTTTTTCCAAGAGCTCTTCAATCTGTCTCTTTAGTTCGGTCAGCTCCAAAGGTGACATTCGATACGGAGCTATAGATATTGGTCTTGCACCTGGAACCAATTCGATGGTGAACTCGATTTCTTTTTCAGGAGGGAATGCAGGAATATCTTCTTGAAAAACATCAGGATATTCCTTAACAACCGGGATCTCCTCTAGTCTCTATTCAACTTCCATCGCATTAGCTGACAGGAGGATGTATCCTTGACTCTTCGACCCACTATAGTTTACTAATAAAGAGTTCAAATAGAAGAGTATTGACGCTTGGGATTTAAAAGATGAGACAGAGGGAAATACCACCGTCTTATTAGAACCATTGAGCATGACTCGATTGGCAGAAAGCCAGTCCATGCCCAGATTATGTCCAATCCAGAAAGAAAGAGGCAAATCAAATTGGCTACAAAGGTCCTACCCTCAATTCAGAGAGGAACATTGATGCAAATTTGACTAGTTTTAACAGGTTCATTGGTGGGAGTAGAAACCAGTAGATCATAAGGTAATTCAGAAATTGGCAATTGCAAAACAGCCACATAGTCAAGAGAAATAAATGAGTGGGAGGCACTCGAATCATAAAGTATAGTTAGAGTCTCACCGTCCACTTCACAGGTACCTTGGATTAGTCCCTCGGACTTATCAGCTTCCTCCGCATCCATGGTAAAAACCCGTCCTTGACGTTGAGGTCGAGACGGCTGTGGTGGATTTCTAGTCGGACACTCGTAAATCTTGTGGCTTGGCTTGCCGCACCCATAGCAAACATTCTGGCCTGCCAAACACAGCCGATCACCGTGATTCCTATCGCACTTTGTGCAAGTTGGATTCAGAAGAGGCATTTGAGGCTGCTTGCCTTTGTTGCCTTCCGGCGGGAATTTCCTCTGCTGTTGAAAATTGGGCTTGAATCTTGGGCTCTGCGGGGCCAACCTCCTCTTGAAACCACCACTAGATGCCTTGGCTGCCTCTAGTTTCGAGTTACAATCTTCCACAAGTCGGCATTTATTTACCAACGTGGGAAAATCCCTAATCTCCATTGGCCTGATTGCAGTGAGAATATCTTCTTGTAACCCCCCTTCAAACTTGATGCACTTCCAGGCTTCATCTGGGTTCCTCTGATAAATTGTAGAGAATTTGCATAGCTCTTCAAATCTAGCTATGTATTCGGATATCATCTGGTTTCCTTGACGCAGCTGCATGAACACAAGTTCCTTGGCATTTTGAACCGACGCAGGAAAGTACTTTTGGTAGAACACATCTCTGAACACCATCCAAGTGACTACTGTCTAAGATTCTTCAAATAGTCTTCATACGCCGTTCCACCAAAACTCGGCGTCTGCCTCGAGCATATAGGTGGCAAAAGTCACCTTTTGATGATCTGAGCAATCTAGCATAGAGAAAATTTTTTCCATAGCCTTGATCCATTCGTTAGCTTTATCAGGGTCATATGCCCCTTGGAAGCTAGGCGAATTTGCCTTTCTGAACTCGGTGAGCTTAAGATAGTCTAGATTAGCCTCTGGGCCATGTGGGTTTCCTTCACAACTTGCTGTAGGTCGCCTGCCTAGCTGATCCATCATCTGGTAAGCTGTTGCGGCTTGTTCCCGCATCGCCTGAGCCATCTCTCGTACCGTGTCCATAAGGTTGACAGGATTCTCTTGAGCAGGTCCTGTGCGCGGTCTACCAGGCCTTCCAGAAGCCATTAAGTTCTGAGTACACAAATCAAAAGTTATTGAGTTGATCAGGCTCAACACTAAGTTTAATGTGCTAGTAAATAACAGCTTACACGGTCAGGTACTTTTCACACATGCACACCTATATCTCAACCGTATAGGCAAGATCTAGTGCATATCATCAGCTAGAAACACAGAATATACGCGAAGCATAGTCAGTCCAATCCTTAAGCCTTAGCTAGGATGAACTGCTCTGATACCAAAAATGTAACACCCTACTAATTTAATGTTATGCTTAAGTCATAGCATGAAATTAAGTAGATTGTGTTACCATGTTAATACTCCATTTACGTTTCCTTATCCGTATCACTTTTTTTTTTTGTAACAGAAGAAATGGAACGCTGTATAATGATCATGACAGAGTTTAATTTATCACAACAGAAAAGACAATAACAAATAACACATATGCCGTCAACTATATATATGTATACATACATATATAAGAAGCCACTGTTTCAGTTTATGTACAAGTTTCAAAATAGGATACATAAGTGGGGCCGTGTACCAAAAAGACGTAAGGCCCGTGTCAGTCAACATGATCCTATGTGGTCCTCAGAGGACATTTCAAAACCTACCACTAGGTCTATGACCCAAAGCTGCATGCTGCCAAAAAAGGGTCATGCTGTACAACACTGCCTGTGGCGGACCTACTCAATTAGATAGCCATTGGCCATACCAGGCTCGGCTGGTGAGTAGTCAGTACTGGGTCCTGAAGAAGAGGAGGATGACGAGCTGGTGGCCTCAGAGGGGTTACTCTCGGAGCTAAGTGGCATATCTGGGACTATCTGCGGGGGCGACTCTGGTGCTGGGTCAACAGGAGCTGCAGGTGCTGCGGGTGCGGGAGGTGCTAGAGGTGGGTGTGCCATATGCAGTTGAACCGATCATATGGAGTAGCAGGATCAAAAGCAGGATG
The DNA here is from genome assembly GCA_031439585.1 of Pterocarpus macrocarpus. Classification (NCBI taxonomy): domain Eukaryota; kingdom Viridiplantae; phylum Streptophyta; class Magnoliopsida; order Fabales; family Fabaceae; genus Pterocarpus; species Pterocarpus macrocarpus. The sequence continues at coordinate 44,174,284 of CM062517.1, forward strand.
AAAAAGGGGGATGGCAAAGTTCCTATTATTAAATAGGTAAAGGCGAAAGTAGCAGGAACCAACTATATACAGAGAATCTAGGATAGGATCGTGGTGAAGTTGCAAATCTGGAATCTCAATAAAGAGGGTGGCCACGGAGTCCATCGCCAGCGTCTGAGAATGATGCAGAAAATACAAAATGAGGTGAGAATTTAAGAAAATTCTCAGTAAGGTCGTGCATGACGTTTAACTGACGTCGCATTCATTCTCAGCTGCCTTGGGTTTTATTTAATTATAAAAACATGAGATTAAACTTAACTATTCATATTCAATAAGTTTGGGAAAAATGTTTGGTCCGAGGCAGGGTCCCGTTTTACTTAAGACAATATAAGAAACAGAATAAACTAATATCAACAATAATGAATATACAGCAGTAAGTGAATTTAACAAACGAAATGTAAATGACTTATAATGACTATTCAATGTAATTAAGCATTTAATGCAATCATGCAAAAATTGCTCTTGAACCTTTCTTCAAAAACTTTTCCGTTCCTCATAAACTTTTCCATTACTTTTCATTATTTTCCATCACTTGGTCCCCTAGGAGTTCTTGGCCATTTTAGACTCCTGGGTAATAGTCTGCTTTTCAAGATCGAACTTGTTCCTATACAGGAATGCCGGGTTTACTTTCCCCGACTGCCCACCGATCTATTCCCTTTAACTTTATTCCGAGGCTGACCCAAGTATTATGGGACTTTCATCATAGCATAGTCTTTATATTCCTCATAACATGACTTTCATAACTTTCTTGAAAATGCTCATGTATTTACATGTAAATCATAACTCATGCATATACTTTACCGCAATTTTGGCGGTATAACGGAACGTGTCTGCTTCCCCATGAATAGTGCCAGTACTCAACATATCAACTTAAAGAAATCATCTCATTCCATTCATAATTTGACATATCTCATTCATGTTTCAATCATCAAATTTAAGGCACAAGTATTGCACTTTAAAACATGCTTACTGTCTCAATACTTTTATTCAACCCTATTTTTGCAAATCAAGCCATAATTTCTATTTAACTCATTTGGACCTTAATTTTGGATATGTTAAAATGGTATGTGTCTATTTTCTAACCTTTGGTCCCATCTGATTTTGATAACCATAACCCAAGTTATTTAGGTTTTATCCTAGCACCTACTGTGGTAGCCCGATTGCCCACTCAAAAGTAAAAATCTACTAAAAATCGAAAACTGGCTCAAATTACACGAAATTTGTCTCTTATCAAAGCTAACAGGACAAACTTTCATATGTAAAAAGTTCCATTTCATTTGCCTTAGTAGGGCTCGAGTTATGAGCCCCAAAACTCGACCTTCCTGAATTGCCCTTAGCCTGTGCAGAATCCAGGGTCTAGGAAGCATATGCTATGACATGGGGAATCTTCCCAACCCTCTAGGAAAGGACAGCAACAATTGCATGGTTTGATGCATCACACATGAGCTCGAACTGGTATTCCCAGTTTGGTGGCTAAAGAACGGGGGAAGAAATCAGGTGTCGCTTCAACTGGTCAAAAGCTCTCTTACACTCATCATCAAACTGGAAGTCTACATCTTTCTACAGTAGCTTGGACAGCGGAAGGGCTATCTTACTGAAGTCCTGGATAAATTGCCTATAAAAACTTGCATGTCCAAGAAAAGAACACACTTCTCGCATGCATGTGGGGTAAGGTAAAGAAGATATAACATCAACCTTGGACCTATCAACAGCAATGCCTTGACTAGAAATAACATGTCCTAAGACTATACCTTACCTAACCATAAAATGACACTTTTCAAAATTCAAAACAAGGTGAGACTCAACACATCTGTGTAATACTCTAGCAAGGCTATCCAAGCAAGCATGAAATGAAGTGCCATAAACAGTAAAATCATCCATGAAGACTTCTATGCAATTCTCTAGAAAATTACAAAAGATACTGATGAGGACACAAAGGCCCAAGTCCAAGTCCAGATTCAAGCCCAAAAAGAAGTCCAAGATCCCATACAAAGCCTAGGAGGACCCATGACAAGAGCTAGAGCAAAGAAGGCCCAAGAAGCTGTCAAAAATGTGATTATCTCCTTGTTGGAAGCCCAAACACAATTTGAAGCCCAATATCCAAATGAAGCCCAACACATGAATTTGAGGGTTTACACATGTGTAGCCCACTTGGAATGAGAGGAAAAGAGCCCAAAGAGTCAATCTAAATTAGCAAGACTTTAGTTGTTTATTTAATTTTTCTATTGTTATATTGTGATAAAAAAAGTACAAATTATCTGTAGCAGGATTAGAACCCAAGCACTTGAGGCTGAATATGTCTCCTTAACCACTGGAACATATCAGTAATGCTTATGCTAAGGGGTTTTGCTCTTAGTTTTGTTACGTCTCAGGAGCAAACTCTTAAATTGATTTGTATTAAAACATTTGGAGATCAATAGACAGCAGAATACTGATGTTTCAGAAATTGTGAGTTTTTCTCTGCTAGGGTTCTTCCTTGCATCTTTTGATCTTATCAAGAATCCTCCAATTCTTGTGGCGATCTTTCTTGGCTTATCAAACTAGGTTTGTGGCGCCATTCTTAACTTGTTTCTTTTTCATCAATTTCGCGTCAATTTTCCAGAATTCGTCTCAATTATCTCTTGCTCATATCTCGAGTTATACGTATTGTTTTTCGGTGATTCTTGAGTCTAAATTGTGTTTCAGAATGTCAGCTTTCTTCTCGTTTTTGAATCGCTCAATTCCGATGTCTGTAGTGTGAGATACGAAACCTTTTTAACAAGACATCTGGAGCTCTATTTTCTGCGTAAACTTGTTTTTGATTTGATCATATTTCTTGTGTCCAAGTCCTAGATAGATCCTAATTCAAGAGGCTTAAGGTAAAAACTCATCATTTGGTAATCAGAGCTAGTCACTAGGGCTAGTTGTGGAAGTGAATTCAGAGGAAAAAGGGGCTGTTTAGGTGATCACAGAAATTTGATTGCTTGAAGGCTGCAAGGAGGCATTGCATTGGCTGGCAAGTAGGTACTCAAAAAACCCTGACTTTAATTGCTTGTTTGAAGCCTAATTAGAAGGAATTCAAATTCTGAATTGGAACTGTTTGGAGGTTAATTTGGTGCTGAAATTACATCAAGTGTGGCTGGGATTTGTTGAACAATTGTTAGTGATTTGAAGGATAAAATTCTGCATTCATATTTAAAAAAAAAAAAAAAGGGAAAAGAAGGAAAACAGAATTGAAGTTAAAAAAAAAAAAAAAGGAGTAAAGTGGAAGTGACTGAAGTTGATATGGGAAACTTGAGTTGGTGTAAAAAAAAAAAGAAATTGAGTTCTTGAGCTATCTTGAAATTCAGGATTTAGAGGGCTTGAAATTTCTTTTAACTAAGTTTCTTTGATCTATTTCTTGTTCTAAGTTGATATCCTTGTTCCTTTGGTTGTTAATCTTTTGTTGGTAGTAATTTGTGTTCCTTTGTTCTTCTTAGTTGAAGTTTGTACCTTTGCTATCTTAAACTTATGAGTTTGTTTTCTTTTCATTTTCTTAAGTTGTGCCTTGTGTCTTGTCTCATATTTGTTTTCCATAGAGTCCGTGTTTATCTTTCTTGTCTTGTGTTTACTGCCCTTAAGTGTTTCTTGGTAATTGATTGTTTGATCTAGTAAGAACCTTAAGCTAGAGGAAGAGTGGAAAAAGGCAAGAGAATTACATTATGTAAAAGCCAATTTTGAGTGCAACAAACACGAGTGATACATCTTTAAGAGTATAAACACCTGAGACGTGTGGTGAGGTCCTATTGCTTTCACTATTGTTTTCTTTTTACTTTGAATTATGGCAGGAACAGGTAGTGATGGTAACCCTCATCTTGAGGGAAACAACAGATTGTTAGTGGAGGCTATTACAGCTCAAATGGAAAGGATGATGAGGGAGCATACAGAGGAGTTATATGAGAGAATTGACCGGTTAGAAAATCAAGGACATCATGATGATGATGGAGGTAGAAGGAGGCTTACTGGAAGGAGGAGAGAAAATGAGGAAGAACCAAGAGGAAACCAAGATGAGGGAGTAAGAGTTACCATTCCATCGTTTAGGGGTAAAAGTGATCCTGAAGCTTATGTAGAGTGGGAGATGAAGGTAGAACAAATTTTTTCTTGTCATACCCTGACTGAAGAGAGAAAAATTAAATTGGCTACCTTAGAGTTCACAGATTATGCCTTGGTGTGGTGGGATCAATTTCAAAAGGAAAGAAGGAGGAATGGAGAGCCTATGTTGCAAATTTGGGAGGAGTTGAAAAGAGTCTTGAGAAGGAGATATGTGCCATCTCATTACCACAGGGAATTACATAATAGGTTGCAAAGACTTACCCAAGGTAATAGGAGTGTGGATGAGTATTATAAGGAGCTAGAGATAGCCATGATCCGAGCCAATGTTGAGGAGGAAAGGGAGTCTACTATGGCAAGGTTTCTTAATGGGTTGAATGAAGAAATAAGGGATGTAGTGGAGCTTCAAAATTGTGTTGAGATTGAGCACCTAGTCCATCAGGCCATGAAAGTGGAGCAACAATTAAAAAGAAAAAGTGTGAGGAAGAGTGCTTCAAACTATGATAACTCTAGATGGAAGGAGAGGTTTAAGAAGGAGGGAACTTCATCTAGTAGGACCCCAAGGGCAGCATCACATCCAACCCAAAACAAGGGCAAAGAAGTGGCCAACAAGTCTCGGTCTAAAGACATAAAGTGTTTTAAGTGTTTGGGTAGAGGACACATAGCTTCTGAGTGTCCTACTAAGAAAGTTATGGTGTTAAAAGATGATGGGGAAATCACAAGTGAGAGTTCTCAATCTTAACCATCTAGTGAGGAAGAGAGTGAGGAAGAGGAGGAGGTTCTTGAGGGAGATTTATTCATTGTGAGGAGGATACTAGGAGGGATAGCTAAAGCAGATAAGGAAAGCCAAAGAGAGAACATTTTCCATACTAGATGCCTTATCCAAGGGAAGTTGTGTTCTTTAATCATAGATGGAGGGAGTTGCACAAATGTGGCTAGTGCTAGGATGGTGACAAAGATGAATTTGGAGACCAAACCCCACCCTAGACCTTATAAGTTACAATGGTTAAGTGAACAAGGTGAGATGAAGGTGGTAAGCAAGTAGAAATTGAGTTTTCCATTGGAAGGTATGTGGATAAGATCATTTGTGATGTAGTTCCTATGGCGGCTAGTCATTTATTGCTTGGGAGACCATGGCAATTTGATAAGAAAGCTCACCATGATGGACACACCAACAAGTACACCTTTGTCCATAATGACCGCAAGGTCACTCTTGTTTCATTGTCTCCTAGAGAGGTTTATGAGGATCAAAATACAATGAGAAAGAAAAGAGAGCAAGAGAGAAAAGAAAGAAAAGAAAATGAAAAAGAGGGTGAAAAGAGTGGCCAAGAGCTAAAAGAGAAAAAGAGAGAAAAGAAAGTAGAGAAAAGAAAGAGAGGAAAAATGCTCTATTTGTGAAAAGTGGAGAGGTGAGGAGAGTCCTTTTGGCAAGAAAATCCATGTATATTCTATATAGTAAGGAAGTCACTTCATCTACTCATAATTCTGTTTCTAACCTTGATCTGCCAAGTCGTGTTGAATCTATTTTGCAGGACTTTCAAGATGTATTTCCTGAAGAGATACCACCAGGACTTCCACCATTGAGAGGCATTGAACATCAGATTGATTTGGTTCCAGGAGCTGTGTTGCCTAATAGGCCAACATACAGGAGTAATCCCTAGGAGACCCAGGAAATTCAAAGGCAAGTTGCTGACTTGATTAGCAAAGGTTGGGTTGAGGAGAGCTTGAGCCCTTGTGCTGTACTTGTTATATTGGTACCCAAAAAGGATGGGAGCTAGAGGATGTGTTCTGATTGCAGAGCCATCAACAACATCACCATCAAGTACAGACATCCCATTCCCAGGTTAGATGATCTTCTTGATGAGCTATATGGTTCTTATTATTTCTCTAAGATTGATTTAAAAAGTGGATATAATCAGATTAGGATTAGAGAAGGTGATGAGTGGAAAACAACTTTTAAAACCAAGTATGGCTTGTATGAGTGGAAAGTAATGCCATTTGGTTTGACAAATACTCCTAGTACCTTCATGAGATTGATGAACCATGTTTTGAGAGAGTTTTTAGGAAAATTTGTGGTTGTTTACTTTGATGATATTCTTGTATATAGTAAAAATTTGGATGAGCATTTGCATAATTTGAAATCTACTTTGCATGTGCTTAGAAAAGAAAGATTGTATGCTAATTTGGAAAAGTGCATGTTTTGTAAAGACCATGTTGTGTTCTTAGGATTTGTGGTTAATTCTAGTGGAGTACATGTAGATAAAGAGAAAATAAAAGCAAGCCAAGAATGGCCAACTCCTAAAAGTGTGAGTGAGATAAGAAGTTTCCATGGGCTTGCTAGTTTCTGTAGGAGGTTTGTTAAGGATTTTAGTACCATTGCTGCACCTCTAAATGAGCTAGTCAAGAAGCGTGTGGAATTTAAATGGGGAGCAAAACAAGAGAAAGCTTTTGTTGCCCTAAAAGAGAAATTAACACATGCACCCATACTTGCTTTGCCTAACTTTGCAAAATCCTTTAAATTAGAGTGTGATGCATCTGGGGTAGGCATAGGAGCTGTTTTAATGCAAGAAGGACATCCCATTGCATATTTTAGTGAAAAATCGAATGGGGCTGCCCTTAACTACCCTACATATGATAAGGAATTGTATGATTTAGTTAGGGCTTTGCAAACTTGGCAAAATTATCTTCTGCCTAAAGAATTTATCATTCATAGTGATCATGATCCTTGAAGTATTTGAAAGGGTAGGGAAAGTTGAACAAGAGGCATGCCAAGTGGGTGGAATTCCTTGAACAATTCCCATATATGATCAAGCACAAGAAAGGTAAGTCCAATGTGGTAGCTGATGCTTTATCACGTAGGTATGCTTTATTGTCTACTCTTGAAACTAAGTTTCTTGGTTTTGAGTGCATTAAGGAATTATATGAGCATGATGCTGATTTTTCTCGTATTTATCAAACATGTTCTCATACTGCATTTGATGGGTATTTTAAGCATGATGGTTATTTAATAAAGGATAAGAGACTTTGTGTGCCTAAGAGTTCAATTAGGGGAATGCTTGTTCAGGAGGCACATGAAGGGGGCTTAATGGGGCAATTTGGGGTGCAAAAGACATATGACATCTTGCATGACCATTTTTACTAGCTTCACATGAAGCATGATGTACATAAGTTGTGTGATAAGTGTCTTGTTTGTAAAAAGGCTAAGTCTAAGGTCAATCCACATGGTTTGTACACTCATTGCCTATTCCTGAACACCCTTGGATTGATATTTCTATGGATTTTGTTTTAGGTTTACCTCGGTCCAAGGGAGGAAATGACTCAATTTTTGTGGTGGTTGACAAGTTTTCTAAAATGGTTCACTTTATACCCTGCAAGAAGGTGAATGATGCATGTCATGTAGCTGACTTATTCTTCAAAGAGGTGGTAAGATTGCATGGTTTGCCTAGGAGTATTGTGAGTGATCAAGACTCTAAATTCCTTAGTCATTTTTGGAGGACCTTGTAGGGAAAGATTGGCACTAAACTCTTGTTTTCAACTACATTCCATCCCCAAACTGATGGGCAAACAGAGGTGGTAAATAGAACTCTTTCTACTCTTCTTAGAGCTATTATTAAGAAAAATCTTAGAACTTGGGAAGAGTGTTTGCCACATGTTGAGTTTGCTTATAATAGGGCAGTACATAGTACTACTCAGCTTTCACCATTTGAAATTGTTTATGGTTTTAATCCTTTGACTTCTTTGGATTTATTGCTTTTACCTAACATTTCTCAATTGAAAGATAAGTCTGGCCAGGAAAAAGCTGATTATGTCAAGAAGTTGCATGAGAAGATCAAGGCCCAAATTGAAAAGAAAATGGAAGGGTATGCTAAACATGCAAACAAAGGAAGGAGGAAGGTAACTTTTGAACCAGGTGACTGGGTATGGGTACACTTCAGGAAGGAAAGATTTCCATCTCAAAGGAAGTCTAAGCTGATGCCAAGGGGAGATGTACCTTTCCAAGTATTGGCCAAGATCAATGATAATGCCTATAAGATTGATTTGCCAGGTGAGTATGGTGTGAGTGCTACTTTTAATGTGGCTGACTTGTCCCTCTATGATGCAGGCAATGACTTACAAGATTTGAGGACAAATGCTTCTCAAGAAGGAGGGAATGATGAGGACACAAAGGCCCAAGCCCAAGTCCAGATTCAAGCCCAAAAAGAAGTCCAAGATCCAATACAAAGCCTAGGAGGACCCATGACAAGAGCTAGAGCAAAGAAGGCCCAAGAAGCTGTCAAACATGTGATTATCTCTTTGTTGGAAGCCCAAACACAATTTGAAGCCCAATATCCAAATGAAGCCCAACACATGAATCTGAGGGTTTACACATGTGTAGCCCACTTGGAATGAGAGGAAAAGAGCCCAAAGAGTCAATCTAAATTAGCAAGACTTTAGTTGTTTATTTAATTTTTCTATTGTTATATTGTGATAAAAAATGTACAAATTATCTGTAGCAGGATTAGAACCCAAGCACTTGAGGCTGAATATGTCTCCTTACCCACTGGAACATATCAGTAATGCTTATGCTAAGGGGTTTTGCTCTTAGTTTTGTTAAGTCTCAGGAGGAAACTCTTAAACTGATTTGTATTAAAACATTTGGAGATCAATAGACAGCAGAATACTGATGTTTCAGAAATTGTGAGTTTTTCTCTGCTAGGGTTCTTCCTTGCATCTTTTGATCTTATCAAGAATCCTCCAATTCTTGTGGCGATCTTTCTTGGCTTATCAAACTAGGTTTGTGGCGCCATTCTTAACTTGTTTCTTTTTCATCAATTTCGCGTCAATTTTCCAGAATTCGTCTCAATTATCTCTTGCTCATATCTCGAGTTATACGTATTGTTTTTCGGTGATTCTTGAGTCTAAATTGTGTTTTAGAATGTCAGCTTTCTTCTCGTTTTTGAATCGCTTAATTCCGATGTCTATAGCGTGAGATACGAAACCTTTTTAACAAGACGTCTGAAGCCCTATTTTCTGCATAAACTTGTTTTTGATTTGATCATCTTTCTTGTGTCCAAGTCCTAGATAGATCCTAATTCAAGAGGCTTAAGGTAAAAACTCATCAGATACTCACCATGCACCTCTGAAACGTACTTGGGGCATTGCATAGACCGAAAAGCATCCTCTAGTATGCAAATATGCCAAATGGACAAGTGAAGGTTGTCTTCTCTTGATCTTCAGGTGCAATGTGAATCTAAAAATAACTAGAAAATCCATCAAGAAAACAGTAATGTGACTGACCTGCCATTCTCTCCAGTATCTGATCAATGAAGGGCAATGGGAAGTCGTCCTTCCTAGTGGCCTAGTTCAACTTCCTGTAATCAATGCAAACTCTCCAGCTATTCCGCACTCTTGTGGGAACTAGCTCGTCCTTTGAGTTCTTCACCATTGTTATTCCAGTCTTCTTTGGAACCACTTGCACCAGGCTCACCCACTTATTGTCTGAAATTGGATAAATGATGCCAACAGCTAGAAGCTTGCTGACTTTTTTCTTGACCACATCCAAAATCGGAGGGTTCAGTCTCCTCTGGGGTTGCCTCACTGGTTTCACACCCTCCTCCAATTGAATTCTATGCATGCACGTAGAGGGGCTAATCCCAGGTATGTCTGCCAATGCCCAGCCTATAGCCTTCATGTTCTACCTCAGAATGTTCAGCAACTTCTCTTCTTATTTTGGTAGCAAATCCTTGGCTATGATGACTGGTAGCTTCTCATTTAGTGCCAAGAATGCATATTTCAAATTTTCTGACAGAGGCTTCAGCTCCAATGTTGGTGGTTCTTGAATAGAAGGAGCCAATCTTGGAATTTGCTCTACTAGTTTAATTTCCAGTCCTGCAACATGTGAAGAATCTTGCGCAAGAGCATTATCATATCCTTTGGAAACAATATCAATAGAATCAGGTGCAAAAATCACAGAATTCACAATTCCAAAATGCACAAAATTAGAAATTCCATAATGTGCAAAGTTTTTAGAGCTTGCAGAAATTAAATCAGAATTTAAACCTATAGAATCTGCACCAATAGAATCAGAAACTAAAATAATAGAATCAGAAACAAGAATGGTAGAATCAATTTTAACTATAGAAACAGAATTTTCAAAAACTGCAGAATCTGTGCAGCTAGAATGAAAAGTAGCAGAATTAAAAGGAGCAGATGCTATAGAATTTAAATCAGAAAATGTGACAGGACATGCAGAATTTTCAATTTCAGAATTTGCAATTGTAGAAATAGAAATAGGATCAAAATTTTTAGAATTCAAAACAGTAAAAACAAATTTGACAGAATCAGAATTAACACATGCTAAAACAAAAGAAACAGACCAAAATTTTTAAATTCACAATTAATAGCAGCAAAACTTATAGCATTAGAAATAGTACATGCAAAAACAGAAACTTTAGAATTCACAATAGATTTAACAATTTCAGAACCTACAAAAAGTAAGTCAGAACTTGCAGAGATTGCACAATCAGAATTTAAATTATCAGAAACAGAAACTGTAGATTCAGAAACTGTAGAAACAGAAACAACAAAATTTGAAATTTCAGAATCAGAATTTTCACCATGTAAGCATGCATCAATCTCAGCACAAACAGCACATATATCATGAATTCCATCACAATCAGAACATTGAAATTCATCTTGAATGCCTACAATTTTTGGAAAATTAGCCAACAAATTTTCATGCACATTATCAACCAATGCATCAATGATATCTAAATGAAAAATAGAATGTTCTTCTGGTGGATATCTCATGGCATCAAACAAATTAAAATGCACCTTGCTATCTCCAAATTCCACATACAATGTACGAGAATGCACATCAATCTTAGTCTTAGCAGTTTTCAAAAATGGCCTACCTAAGATTAATGTTCATTGATTAGGATGCAAATCATCCTCCATATTTAGCACATAGAAATCAGCAGGAAAAATAAGCTTATTTATTCTTACCAACACATTGATCAATTGGATTTTTATATACTTATTTTCCCTCATTCTTAGCTCATTAATCCTCTTTTGTGGCTAATTGGATTGATTTGGACCATTTTGTATTAATTGGATTTTAATTGGGCTTGAGTTAAATTTTCCAGCTTTAGGCCAATTCTGACAGTATTTTGGTTTTTGGGCCATATCTTGAGTTGTAGAGCTCATTTTATTGTGATCTTTAGTTTATAGAAAAGCTGAAAAATAGGCCTACAATTCTTATGAGCGGTCAGAGACAAGTTCTGATGTTATGGAGCTGGAATTGAGCCTAGAAATAGAGTGAAAGGCTGTAGTGCGGTTTTCTGAATAGGGTGGACTCTTAAGGCCACATCTCGGTACACAGAAACCTGATTAGGCCTATTCCAGTGGTGTTTTGAAGCTAACATCCAGGCATTTAATTCAATTTAAGAGTGCAAGTCCAAATAGAACCGTTTTCATAGCCAAAACAGTATAAGAATGTTACTTATGAAATTAGTGATAATGATTTCATGATTTTAGTGTAACTTTCTTTCTATAATTCGGATTCTAACAAATAAGGTGTCCAGATTCAAAGGAGAGAGAGAGGATTAATGTAGTAATCACAATTTAATATTTTTAGGTAGTTTTGATTCTGAATTGGCCAGTTGGGAAAAAGGTAAGCACTTTGTAACCAGTTGAACAGATTTTGGAAGAAAAAAAGTTCAGTTTTCCTCTTCCTCTCTTATGATTAGGCAAGGTGTAGTCCTAGGAAATGTTATTTCTAGTAAAGGCATTGTTGTTGATGGGTCCAAGATTGATGTGATTTCTTCTTTACCTTACCTACATGTGTGCAGGAAATGCATTCTTTTCTTAGACATGCAAGTTTTTACAGGTGATTTATCTAGGACTTTAGTAAGATTGCCCTTCCGCTATCCAAGCTATTGCAGAAAGATGTAGACTTCTAGTTTGATGATAAGTGTAGGAGCGCTTTTGACCAGTTGAAGTGACACCTGATTTCTGCCCCCATTCTTTAGCCACCAAACTTGGAGTGCCTGTTCGAGCTCATGTGTGACGCATCAAACCTTGCAATTGGTGTTATCCTTTCCCAAAGGGTTAGGAAGATTCCCCATGTCATGGCATATGCTTATCGGACCCTGGATTCTACATAAACTAACTATACCACTACTGAAAAAGAGCTTCTGGCTATCATTTTTGCTTTGGATAAATTTCGTGCTTATCTGTTAGGAACTAAAGTGACTATTTTTTCTGATCATGCAGCATTGAAGTTCCTATTAAAGAAGCCAGATGTGAAGCCTAGACTCATCAGGTGGATGTTGCTATTGTAAGAGTTTGACATAGAGATCAAGGACAAGAGTGGAGCTGAGAACCTGGTAGCAGACAACTTAAGTTGAATTCCACAAACTTTGGAGCCTCTTCCCATCCGTGAGACCTTTCCAGATGAGCAGCTTCTAGAGCTGCGAGGTAAGGACCCATGGTATGCTAACTTGGTTAACTATCTAGTTGCTTCTGAGTTACCTGCTTACTTTAAAAAGCATCAGATAGACAAACGTAGGAGTGAGGATAAATATTATGTCTGGGATGATCCTTATTTGTGGCGCATGTGTAGTGATTAGATTATTAGGCGTTGTGTGCATGAGCTTAAGATTCCTTCTATTTTGCATTTTTGCCATACACTTGCCTGCGGTGATCACTTTGGGCCACAACGCACTGCTAGGAAGGTGTTAGATATAGGTTTTTACTAGCCCACATTGTTTCACGATTCTTATGCTTATTGTAAGAATTGCAAATAGTTTCAGAAGATAGGTACTATTTCCCATAGGAATGAGATGCCTTAACAACCATTATTGTTTTGTGACATATTTGATGTTTGGGCTATTGATTGTATGGGTCCATTTCCTATCTCATTTGGTTTTGTGCATATTTTGCTGGCTGTTGATTATGTCTCCAAGTAGGTAGAGTCCAAGGCCACCCAAACTGATGATTCTCATGTTGTTGTAGATTTTGTCAGATCACACATTTTTTGTAGGTTCGAAGTGCCCAGGGCAATCATCAGTGATCTGGGGAGCCATTTATGTAATAGGAACATGGCGAACCTGCTGAAGAAATATGGTGTTACCTACAAGGTCTCAACTCCATACCATCCGCAGACTAATGCACAGGCGGAGATATCAAATAGGAGGTTGAAGCAGATTTTGGAGAAAATAGTTCAGGCAAACAGAAAGGATTGGAGCAAGAGGTTGGAGGATGCATTATGGGCTTACCGTACTGCCTACAAGACTCCTTTTGGGATGTCTCCCTATAGGATTGTCTTTGGCAAGGCATGCCACCTTCCGGTGGAAATTGAGCATAAAGCATAATGGGCAATCAAGAATTGCAACCTTGATATGAGTCAGTCCGGACTTCGTAGGAAGTTCCAATTCAGGAGATAGAGGAGATCCGGTTGGAAGCCTACTAGAACTCCCACATGTATAAGGAGAAGACAAAACTCATCCATGATAAGATGTTGCTGCGGAAGGAGTTCTCCATTGGCCAGAAAGTGCTTCTCTACAATTCTCGCCTCAAGCTTTTTTCTGGTAAGCTTCGTTCTCGGTGGCTTGATCCTTATATAGTGACTAAGATTTTTCCATATGTTGCTATGCAGATTTTGGAGCCTGGAAAGGATAAAGTATTCACAGTGAATGGCCACTGCTTGAAGCCATTTCATGAGGACACACCCTTGGAGACCATTGAGGAGGTCTGCTTGCTAGTAGCCACTTACACTCGATAGGGGAGTTTCTCTTTCCCCTTCCTTACTTTATTGTACTTGCATTTTCATTATTCTATTATATTGAGGGCAATGTAAAGTTGAAGTGTGGGGGTGGTTTAGTCATAGGTTGTTTGGTAATTAGTCTTGAATTATAGAATTGTTTTCCTTGGTCTGTTTTGTTTGTTTTGAAAAAAAAAATTTAATTAGCCTTGTTTTTCCTTTTATTCTCCATTGTTGAATTGAAAGTTGTTGAGTTAAGGCTTTAGGGAGGATACGGTTGCAACATGATTTATTTTCCTCCTCTTAGTATATGTGAGTTGGGTGATTGATCTTGATTTGCCATGATTGAGTATGTTGGATTTTACCTTTGTGAGCTTTTGAGCCTTAATTTGGATGGTTGCGTTCCATGCCATTCTCTTCTTTCTTATGTGTGTTTTCCATCATGGCTTTTGTTATTCTAGAACTTGTTTTGATTCTTCTTTGATAGTACATTTTTCATATGTATTCATAAACATGATAGAGGCATTTCTTTCATTTTAGCCACTTGGCCATATAATCTAGCTTGCATTTTGCCCCTTGTTTAGCCCCTTGAGCCTTATTGACCATTCTTTGATTTCTAGCACATTACAAGCTTTAAGTGGAAAACCATGTTATACCCAACCTTAGGGAATAGGGAGTGCATTGGTTTCATCATTATTGTTGTATTTGGGATCAAGTGTGGGGGTTTGAAAGGATGCAAGGAAAGTGAAAAAAAAAAAGAGAAAAGGAAAAAGGAAAAAGAAAAGAAAAATAAAATAAAATGGGGAATTTTGATAAAAGGAAAAGAAAGTTCAAAAAGAGTAAGTGTATTATGGCTTGATTTGTCTAATGACCAATGTCATTTCTATTGTCTTAGCTTGTACCTTGTCATGTCCTCATATTTCCCTACCCTTACCTTGGCCCCATTACAACCTTGAATAAAGTCCTCTTGATTTGTGTTTGCATATGATTGTGAGTAGTGGAGAAGTAGAAGATTAACAAGCTTATGGTAATGCATTGTCTATTGAGATGACTTGAGTGAAACACTTTTGCCCATACACTTGAGAGTTGATAGATTCAAACACCATCTTATTAACCCTTTCACGCTTGATCTATTTGCATTTTGAAGGAAATTGCTTAACTTACATTTTTGAGAGATAGGCTTTTGAATGATTTGATTGTTGGAAACTCTTGATGCCTTATATGCTCTTATGTTCCTAAGCTTGGCACTTTTGATGATTTATTGGAGAATTTGTTTATTCATTTTGGTTGTTCCATGATTTTTAGGTTGCACTTGTTTATGTTCTTAGTTGAATCTTGCATGAGGACATGCAAAAGCTAAGTGTGGGGGAATTTGATCAATTGGATTTTTATATACTTATTTTCCCTTATTCCTAGCTCATTATTCCTCTTTTGTGCCTAATTGGATTGATTTGGACCATTTTGTATTAATTGGATTTTAATTGGGCTTGAGTTAAATTTTCCAGCATTAGGCCAATTCTGACACTATTTTGGTTTTTGGGCCATATCTTGAGTTGTAGAGCTCATTTTATTGTGATCTTTGGTTTGTAGGAAAGCTGAGAGATAGGCCTACAATTCTTATGAAGTAGTTAGAGACAAGTTCTGATGTTAAGGAGCTGGAATTAAGCCTAGAAATAGAGCAAAAGGCTACAGTGCAGTTTTTGAATAGGGTGGACTCTTGAGGCCATATCTCAGTCTACAGAAACCCGGTTGAGCCCGTTCTAGTGTCGTTTTGAAGATAACATCCAGACCTTTAATTCACTTTCAGAGTATAAATCCAAAATGAACCAGTTTCATAGCCAAAATGGTAGAAGAACATTACTTATGGAATTAGTGATATTGATTTCATGATTTTAGTGTAACTTTCTTTCTATAATTCGGATTCTAGCAAATAAGGTGTCCAGATTCAAAGGAGAGAGAGAAGATTAATGTAGTAATCACAATTTAATATTTTTAGGCAGTTTTGATTCTGAATTGGCCAGTTAGGAAAGAGGCGAGAACTTTGTAACCGGTTGAACAGATTTTGGAAAAAAAAATTTCGATTTTCCTCTTCCTCTCTTCTCTCACCCCCCCACCTTCGTAATTCATTTTCCTCCATTCGTGGAGGCTTAAGCTTCTATCTGATTCAAGGATTAAAGAAACAACAACACTCTTTAGAATTTGTTTGATCAGACACAGCATACAATCGGTTTCATTTACTCCTTATTCTCTTATTTTTAATCTCGTTTTGAAATGAAGTTCTTCATTCTAAATTGATGATTGAAATTTCATTAGTTGCATATTATTCGGTTGATGTATGTAATCAGATTGTTGAAGGAGTATGAAGTAGAACTTCATGTTTGAGTTCTACGGTTAACTGCATTGGCACTCGAAATTAACATAATTCAATTAGGTTCTAGAGGTTTCTAAATTTTAATTGAATCTATGTTAATAGAATACATGAAGGTTTTCATGTGAATGATGAGTTTGATTTGAGGTTTCATTTGTAACACCCTAATAAACTCATACTACACTTAAGTCGTATTATGGCGTTTTATTAGTTGTTACTTATGCTCGTGGAAAACTAAACTTCATTTGAAATTAAGTTACGTGGAAAATATGGTAAGATTTTTTTTTTTTGAAATACGTTGTCGCTTTGCAGCGTTTTGGAAAGTAAAGCTTTAAGCGGGAAGACAGATAGAGAAAGAGCGTGACGTATAAGAGTCCGATTCACAAGTGGAATAAAAACCATAAGAGATACATAATACATAAAAATTCTTACATACTCATACCACATAAATATAATTCATAATATCCATCATTACATAAAGATACTCATAATTAAGTCATCACTACATATAGAATGCAATCTAGCACAGCAAGCTTTTAAGCAGCAAAGATACACAAGGAAGAAAAAATCTCAAAAGTCTAAGCGCCTTGGTTCTACACCAAATCCTAAGATTAGTCTTCACAATGCACCCTCCAATCTACTGATGTCGTGGCCCAGAGATGCAACTCCTCCTAGCTCCTCGCCCTCGGGGGACATGAGGTTTACATATGATGAGGGGGTGCCTACGAATTACTTCAATTTGACGAACATGGCGACTCGGGCCAGCCTAATTTGGGTCACAGCTGGCTGCTGGGGACCGGTCCTCGGAAGGATCCTCCTTCGAAGTCTCAGGAAAATACTCAGGGTATAGCCGTGAGGCGGTTGCGGCCTTAGGGGTAGCCGTGGAGCTCAGCTCAATCATAGGAATTTTCGGCTGTGGCAAGGGCTCGGTGGCAGGTAGCTCTAGAGACATCGGCTCCATCTCAATATCCAACAATGGCTCGGGCGGAAAATCCCAAGGACCTAATGGTTGCCCAGGGTAGGCGGCAGGAATGTCAGTTGGGGCAGGTGGGACATCGGGCCCCACATCCTCATGTATACGGCTAGGGTAAAAACAGGTGCGCACCACCGTAGTGGTCGTCGCCACGATGGCCTGAGCGTTGTCGTCGAAAGCCCACTCATGATGGGACGGCTCCATGCTCCACTCCATAGGGTACGCCATCGAGATCTGGTGACGATACGGAAGAATAACTAGGGTGAGAAATGGGATTTCTCAGTAGGACTCGAACCCAACACAAAAGTGTCATCGTCATCGTCCCAGCCACTTCGATTTTATTAATGAAAATAGTGAGCATTCATAAGGTTCAGTTCTTTGGTTTTCAAAAACATGAATAGCTGAAGCGAATTTAATTTTAACATACCCTCTAATCATTTATATCATAACATACATGGGCACAAGTATAATTACATAAAACATGCATGGCTATGCTATAAGCTTCTCTTAACTTCTTCCATTCAAGGATTTGGACTAAAGTCCCTTTTCTTTTCTTAACTTGACTTTATCTTAAGTTTTATCTTTTCACCCACTAAACATAAGTGGTAATAAGCTCATACCATGGCCATCGCCATCATAACTTTTCGGTACTTACACTAGTTGGGTCATGCCATGCCTCATGTGAGTTGTGGGTGAGGGGAGCTTACTTTGGGTCACCTTCCCTTTTGAAGGATCACACCTTTAGTTTATTTTCTTCTTATTTCTAAGTCCACAATTTTTGCAGAATTTCAGCAGCATAACGGCTAAACCGAAACTTTTCAAAATTTTGCCAAACAGAGAATCCAATATCGCATATCATTAAGCATCATATCATCAACATATACTTATCATAATCATATCATTATCAAAATTATCATCATCATGATCATTGTCATTATATTGACGCATAGAGGCATACATAATACACAAAGTCTTATAAGCTTAGCTTAGTAAATTTGGTGCAAGCTTTTAATTGAGGTTGCCTCTTGTATAAAATTCTTTTATTAGGCATAGGGCCAATTTCATCCATTATCCTTTTTGAAACTTTTAAGTTGAATTATGAAGGTTTTCCAATATTTAATGCAAGGGTCTTAATATCTTTAAGCTTATTTCTCATTATCCTTTAAAACTTAACCATAACCAATTTTACTTTTACAGTGGGGTAGTAACTTTAAAAATTCACCATAATTTCATCTTTTACAATTTTGCCTTGAATATTGGTATGATTATAGTTCTCTGAGTCTATTTTTAAACAAAATAAACCCCACTCAAAAATTCATTTTATTCTGACTGTTCAGAATTGAAAGTTCAACTCGGGTCAGTGGCTTGTCAACTCCACTGGGAGTTCCTCACATGGAATCTGACAAAACTGTTTTATGGAGTTGTTCCTCTATGTCTTAGCTTTCTTAAAAACTTCACCCAATTCACAAAAAAATTTTGTAGCTTCGGTTATAAGCTTTTTAGTGCAGGCTGCCCAAACAAAAATCCATCCGGGAACAGCCCACTTTGAAAAATCATATCTCCTTCATTTTAAATCCAAATTTCACATATTTTATATGTTTGGAAAGCTCTTTGAGTCTATGTTCATAGAAAATTAGTTTCATTACATTTTGAGTTTTGTAGAACGAGTTATACGGTACGATTTACAAACTGCCAGAATTCCAGCTTAAATAGTTTTTATGTTTTACATATCAAACTTGTGGAGATGTTGCCATATCACTTCAAATCACCATTTTTAGGTTTTATCTCACCATCATATTCAAGGTTTTAATTACCAAATCAGTATTTTAAAACAAAATAAAGCAAGATACATAAAAACCATCATACCATATAATCTCATTTTAAGACAACATTTTCAACAAGGCAAGAAAAATGAATAGAGCAAGATATGGTCATGAGACCTTGAAGCAAGTCCTAAAACCACCTAGCTATGAAGAGCTTAGGGGTTCTAGTGCTTGAAAAATACATGAAAAAGAAGGGTTAGAGTCACTACCAAAGAGAGCTTCTTGAAGGATTTAGAATGTGGAGAAGGTTGGAGAGAGCCTTCTTACTTGAAAGCTTGGAAATGGAGCTTGTGTATGGGTGGTCTTGTTTCTCCAAAGACCAAAAATGGTGGTCCTTGAAGGGATTGTGAGGGTGGTGATGGAAATAAGGTAGAAAGTAGTAGGGAGATTAGAAGAAGAGCAAAGGGGGTTAGAAGAACAAGAGAATAGGAATGAGACTTGGAGAGAGGAGAGAGCTTTGTGTCTTGAGAGAGGAAATGAAAAATGAAATGAGGGGGGAGAGAGAGGGGCTGATGGCACAAATTGAGGGGGGAGGAGTGATGTGATTTTGCTTCTTACAACAAGCAAGAGAGTGGGGGAAAACCTTGGCGCAAAAGAAGTAGTTGTGTTTCCTTTGGGTCTTGGCACTTGGGTAAAGACCATGTACTGTTTTTCAAGTGGTTAAAAGCATGACCTCTCTTAGGATTGGCTTGGGTGAATATGATCACTCCAAGTGTCACAATCTTGATGGAGAAGAGTACATCTCTTGTCTTGACTCAAGGAAATCTACTAATATAGACTCTTGATCTAATGGTGTATGATGAGAAGGCAAATGGATGGTTGGATATGGTTCTTGCCTTGACCAAACTTCAAACAATAAATAAAAGGGAAGTTTCTAAATTTTTACAATTGTTACAATTATCTAAATGCTAATTAATTCAATGGGTTCAATTACACTTTAACACATTTTCATTGAAAAGGATTTTCCTCATTAATTATGTAAAGAGGGTGTGAGGATTAATTTGTCATGTGTGATTAAAATGTAATGCTTGTCATATACTTAGTTAATAAGGTTAGGTCACCTTGATTATGTGTTCTAAATCATGAATTAACAAGGATTGGGCAATTAGGCTCTTAATTATAACTTTTAATGCATTATGCTTCAATTGTTAAATATTTCTAATTAATCGTTGACTTTCAATTATCTTGTTGGCTTGCCTTTAATTTACTAAGTCCTTGCTCTCGAGATTAGCCAATTAGTTCTTAATTAATTGCTAGCCCCTGTAATTAGCCGAAGACACCGAGCTAATTAGCTTAGACAAAATTGGGGATGTTACATCATTCATATTCAATGTTAATCACTGATTCTAGTTGCAGAGTTATTTTTAGAATTCGATGATCAAGTGTCTATTGTTGTTTCCCTTGATTCTTGGATTAGATGTCTCAATTTATGTTCACTTTCATTTTAAGTAGTAGCGTTTTTATTTTATAAACAAACAGACCCCCCCCCCCCCCGAATTCTTGATCACATAACATTGTCATCACTGGGAGACGACTCGGATTGCATCCTTTACTGTAAAATTTTTGTAATTCGGTTTATTTATAATTTGACCGAGCTCGACACTCAAGTCATACATATTCTAAAACTCCCTCAGGATGAGTTGTGCTTCGGTTGGCAAGTTGGATCACCACTCCCATTGGCTTGAGCTCTCCAGTGTGCAAGGAATGATAAACTGATTTTAGCATCACATTGATTGAGGCTCCAAGATCCAACATGGCTTGACTGAGTTGCTTGCTTCCTATGATGCATGGAATGGTGAAAGTTCTCGGATCCTTGCATTTTGGAGGAATGCTTGGCTGAATGATGGCGGAGACATTTCTGCCCATGCTTACTTTCTTATTCCCCTTCAACCTTCTTCTATGAGTGCACAAATTCTTTAGAAACTTGGCATACTTCGGAATCTGCTTGATGGCTTCTAGGAGTGGAATGTTCACTTCCACTTTCCTAAGGGGGCATTTGGTATGCATGCATCTTTTTATATTCCTGAGAATGTGAAAACATTCCCATGTTTGGTAGAAAGTTTGAAGCAATATTCCCAAGAATATTACATTCCTGGGAATGAATTTCATCCCAAAAATATTACCACCTCCCTTCATGGGAATCCAACATTCCCATGGAAAAGGAATGTTTGCCATTGTGAAAATACCAAAATACCCCTATCGCCACCTAAAGCTACTCGCCACTGATCACCGGCCTTCGCAGTCCGCCGCCGTCCACCACCCACCGCTGCCGTCTGCAGACTACTGCCTACCACTACTTCCAGCCGCCTTTCGGCATCGGCCATCGCCGCCATCTACCGTCCACTGCCTACCATCGCTTTCGACCACCTTTTGGCACCGGCCACCACTGCCTCCGCCGTTCGCTGCCTGCCGCAGCCATTCACCACCTTCTGCGGCCGACCACAGCTGCTGTGCGCCACCTTCCTACGCAGTTTGCTGGCCACCGCTAACCCCGCTAGTGCTATTGCCGACCAACCACTTGCCACCACATCCATCAAGGGTATTTTGGGAAATTTATTAAATATTCTTGGGAATTCAATTTGTAAACCAAACACTCTAAAATATCATACCAGGGAAAGTTATTCCCAGAAATAGCATTCCTGCGAACCCTATTCCCAGCAATAAAAATTCATTCTGTCTACCAAACGCCCCCTAAAGGTCTCTATGATCTCCTTGTCCAATTCTACCTCTGCTATCTTCTTGTTTTGTGTCACTCTGTTAGGAAAGCGTAATGGAACACTTGGTTCAGATTGCTTGCTGCTGGTGGTGCATGCCTTTGTATCAATTATGACTGGTGCCGCATCATCTAATTTTTCTGCAGAATCTTCAGAACCTAATTTTTCAGCAACATCTGCTTGGTTTGGTACTTGCAGCTCCTTGCCACTTCTCAAGGTGATGGCACTCACATTCTTTGGGTTGCTCACGGTTTGGGAGGGAAGGTTGCCAAAACCTTGAGATTTAGTTACTATTGAAGCCAACTGACTAATCTGGGTTTGCAAATTCTAGATGCTGGCTTATGTTCCCTGTTGAAACTGAATGTTGCCAATTGCCATTTGCTTCACCAATTCTGCCAAGCTTGGTTCTGCATTGTTGGACTGTGGCTTATTTTGCGACACTGGTTAATGATATTGTCCTGAGCTTGGTCCAGTAGAATTTTGCTTAAACTGAGGTTGCTACTGAAACTGAGTGAAGTTGTTACCATACCTCAGATTTGGGTGATCTCTCTAGCTAGGGTTGTATGTGTTGGAGAATAGATCATAATTCTTTTGCTATTGCTGCTGCTGATAAGGCCTACCAGGAAAAATTCCAGCAACAGTTTCATTGCTCTCTTATAGTTGCGGACACTGGTTTGTGGTGTGACTTGGTACGGAACAAATTCCATAAATGGTAGCTATTGATTGTATGACTTGCTAGGGTTGTTGCTGACCAAGAGCCAATTACCTCACCAAGGTTGTCAACTCTTCAATTCGATTCTCCATCCTCTACTAGTTTGCATTTGAAGTCTGCACTTCATTTACTCCTTTGGTTGGCATTATAGCTCGGGTACCAAACTGTTGTGCATTAGCAGCCGTGTTAGCAATCAAATCTCAGGCTGCAGCTAGTGTTTTATCTACCAAAGTTCCTCCAGATGCAGCATCCACCATGCTTCTATCCATTGGCAAGAGGCCTTCATAAAAATATTGAATCAGAAGTTGGTCACTGATTTGGTGATGTGGACAGCTTGCACAAAGTTTCTTGAACCTCTCCCAATATTCATGCAATGTCTCTCCACTCATCTGCCTTATTCCGCAAATCTCTTTCCTTATGGAAGCAGCTCTTGAGGCAAGAAAGAATTTTTGTAGGAACACCCTCTTCATGTCTTACCAACATGTGATTTGTAAGGTCCTACTCTATCTACTATATTTACTTAATCGTAGTATAGTATGTTAAAGTTTTTTATTTAAAATTTATTATTTATAGTCCTGACTATGATTTACAGGACGAATCTTTCTTTATATTTCGCGTGCAGAAGAACTTAAGCGTATAACGTGAAATAATAATTTCGTACAAACTGAAATAATAAAAGGAATGCAGTAGAAATTTTTCTGAATTTATGCACATATACTGAAAGGCAAATATATATATATCTGCATCCATAGAGGACATCCTTTGATATATACACTGTAAGGAATACATGTAGGGCCAGTACATACCAAAAAGATCCTGGCCGATATCATAAAAGTGCAGTCCTAAGAGTCCTCATAAGACATTTGAGTACAAGTCAAAGTCCTAACAAAACTACTCCTATGGCCCAATACATCATCCTGTCAAAAGAGGGCCATCATGTATAACAGCTAGCCAAATATATCTACTACGGGGTCAAGTACCCGTTGGCCATAGCAGGCCCAGTCGGGGAGGAGTCATCAGGTCCGGATGAGGACGACGAAGAGTCGGTGGCCTCGGACGGGTCATCCTCGGCGTCCATCGGGTCTCCGGGAACCATATGAAGAGGTGAGGCTGGTATGGGATCCGCCTGAGCCGCAGGTGCGGGAGGAGATGCCGGATCCGCTATGGATATGGGGAAGGCGAAATATGGAACAGTGGGGTCGAGCAAGGGGTGGAAGAGTGGCACCGTGAAGTCACTGCTGCTGAAAAAGTATACCCTAAATCGGCACGAGCCGACTATGTACAACGAGTCGTAGGTGGGGCTGTAATGAAGCTTCATACGCGGGAACTCAATGAACACCACCGCTGTCGCATCCATCGTACTGATCTGAAAGTAGAGTGGGTACTACATAGGGTGAGAATTCTTCAAACTCTCAGTAGGGTTCTATATTCCTAAAGTTATCTCATCTTAACCCCTAATGGCTTCGGTCTTTTATTATGATAACTATGAACATGGTCGGAGGTAGTGAATAAGTCTAACTATTAACAGTAGAAAAGCAGATTACAAAATATACATGCATAACTCAAGTATACAATTCAACAACATTTAATACCCTTAATGCGTGTAAAAAGGGAATATACTCATAACTTTACTCTTATCCTTCCTCTAAGTTTGACTCTTTCTTAAAATCTTTACACCCACTCAGCATAAATGGTAATGAGCTCATACCGTGGCCGTCGCCACCTTAAATATTCGGTACTTACACTAGCTGGGTCTAATGCCATGCCTCATGTAAGACCTATCCCCTATACTCACACTAGCTGGGTCTAATGCCATGCCTCATGTGAGTCGTGGGTTAGGGGAACTTAAATAAGCTTATCCTCTTACTCGAGGATTATATATGTTCCAGCTTAAACTTATAATCTCATAATCAATCATAATGCTTACCGAAATTTGGGCAGCATAACGGATCACATCCGCTTTCCCATGAATAGTGCCAGCAGCAACAATTCCAGTAATTCTCAACAATAGTTCAATAATTTCTATAACAGTATATACAATGTTCATAACAATATAGGATTCTCATAATAATACTGGGCATGCATACTTGTTATAATCAAGAGAAGAGTAAACTAAAAATTTGGGTGCTGCCACCAAATGCTTCCTATTCTGCCCGGTTAGTGTTTTCTCTGAGTTTATTGCTACACAACTCCAATGGATCTGAAATTTTAATATGTTGAAGCCCTATGTGTCTAGTTTCTAACCTTCTTGGTTCCGTTCAATTTTGATATCTACAACTCAAGATATTGTCATTTTATTCTGGCTTGGTCTATAACTAAACTGAACAGCACTCTAAAATGTTAAAATCTGTTAAAATTCGAATCCTAAGGGTATGGCTACCAAACCTATGTCGTTTTGAAGCTAGGATATGAAATTTTATCCTCCAACAAGTCCCACATCATTTGGCTAACTATAGCTTAAGTAATAAAACCTCAAATTCAGGTGTTACAAACTGCCCTGTTTTGGCCTAAGCAGAATCAGGGGTGACTTTAGAAAATTTCTGGGAGTTACTCAAATTAGGTCTGAATCCGAAATTTTTATAGCATAAACTACTGGATCTTAGCTTTCTATAGAATCTTGTTCCACCTAAATCCAAGTTATATGGAGTGAGATATGGCTCACGTAAGCTTCCCTGCCCGAAATCAAATTCTGAAACTTAGGTCAAACTTCAAAAATTCATAACTAATTCTATACTGATCCAATGACTTAATAATTTATATGTATGGAAAGCTCTGGATGTCTAGTTTCATTAAAAATATTTTCATAGAATTTAAATGGTGGGAACTGAGGGACAGAGGGCATTTCGTACGGAAACCCTAAGAGAACTCTGTTTCCAGACTTGCTGATTTCTCTCCTTTCTTGATCTACCCCATTGATCTATCACCTCTTCACTCATCCCATCATTTTTCCACCCATATTTCATCAAGATCAGCAAGAAGACAGATCAGAAACCATATCCAATCCAGATTTAATCAACAATACAAACATCTATTAAAAGCTTTAAACCCTACCTCCTTTGAGTTCCAACTTGATTCTTCAAAAGAACTTCAAATCTCCAAAGTGAAGAGTGTATGAAGTGAAGAGAGATGAAGAAGAGGAAAAGAAAAATGGAGGAGGGAGGAAGAAGGAAGGGTGGCGGATGAGATAAGGAGAGGAGAGTGAGAGAGAAGATATATTGAAGTGTAATAATTGAAGGGGAAAGTTGTCGCGGTGTGATTGGTCCTTTAATCTTGTGGCCTCAATTGAGCCACAAGGTGAATTGTGGATCGTCTGATGGTGGTGGGGTGGATGGCCTCCCCACCTTTGGATCCAGGGCCATTAATATTATTTTATTCTAGTAGTTTAAGTTATTGAAGTTTTATCGGATCTTCCCCCATATCGGAGATTCGGTATTTACCCGATTTCGCATTCGCCTTTACCTTAGTTCTACTTTAAATTTTCCATTCTAATCTACCTAACTAACATCCATTTGAATCCTAATAAATCTTAAATGGTTCATAGCTAACCTTACTCGCGTGAATTAATCGAGAAAATTGATTAATAACAGGCGATTGAATTTTCGGACGTCACATGATTGAGCCTGGATGCAAGTAGTATAGCCAATCTTTAGCAGTTCCATCAAGTGAGAAAGGAAATGCCCTAAGCTTGATATGGTTTTCATTAACTCCCTGTGGCTTCATGGTTGAGCATACCACATGAAATTCCTTCAAATGCTTGTGGGGATCCTCTCCAGCTAAGCCATGAAACTTGGGCAGCAGGTGTATCAGGCCAGATTTCAATTCAAAGTCTACCTCCAACTCTGGATATTGAATTGCTACAGGTTGATAGTTCATGTCAGGTGCTGAAAGCTCCTTCAAAGTCCTGTTAGCCATGTTATCTGCAAACAAGAAATTGTTAGCAAAGTTAGGGACTAGAATTAGGAATAGTTGAATCAAGAACAGAATTATCAGTAGAACTAGAGTCAAACAATCTCCTTTTGGACTTCTTAATTTGCCTAAGGGTCCTCTCTATTTCAGGATCAAATTCAACTAAATTAGGATTTGGGTCAAACCTAGTCATACACTAACAAGGCAGTAAATAGAACCATATACACAACTATGTCACTACCTAACACAAAACACTAGAAAATGCAAACAAACACTTAAAATTAATCAAAGAAAAAATAAAAACACTACCAAATGACTGTTAAAAATTATGGAACCACCACAGCTTAATTATTTGACCCTCAAGGAGTCAAAAAATGCAAAAAAAATCTTAAAAAATTAAAAAAGTGGGCTAAATAAAGGAATTTGTCCAAAAAGTGGCATGTGTCACTGCATCATGTGACTTGAACTGAGAAGATCCCCTTCCTTTAGCCTACCAAAAATTAACTCAATCAGATAACAAAAATCTTTAGCAAAAATACTCGATATGTCCCAAAATGACCGAAAAACAACAAGAAACGGTAAAAACTCTATCTAAACGGCCGAATTTGGCAATAATTGGGGCAAAATCAATCCTATCAAGGATTGAGTTTTTCTCAGAAGGTTGTTTTCCTATGGAATTAAATCCCCTGAAATCAAACTGAAAAGAGTTAGTGGTTAAAAACTGTAAAACTAAACTATTAATGCTCTAACTATCAACTAAAACTAACAACTTAAGCAAAGGCATACCAAATAACATCAATCATCCCCGGCAATGGCGCCAAAATTTGACTCGAGTGTCGAGCTCGGTCAAATTACAAATAAACCAAATTACACTAATTCATAGCAAAGGGTACAACCTGGGTCGTTTCCCAATGATGACAATGTTATATGACCAGGAAATTTGGGGAGGGGGTTTAGGAATTAAAAACGAAAGAAACAGAATATGAATGAAGCATCCAATCCAAGAATCAATGGAAAACAACTAATGCTTAATCATCGAATTCTAAAATTAATTTAGCAAACCAATTCAGTGATTAACAATAAATCCGAATGAAATATCAATTCAAACTTAGCATTCACACAAAAAACCTTCATGCATTTGATCAACACAAAATCAGTTAATGTTCAGAGACCTCTAGAACCTAATTGAGTTGTGTTTCAGGTATCAATATAGTTAATTGTAGAACTCAAACCTGAAATTCTAATTCACACTCTTTCAACAATCTAATCACATATATCAATCGAATAATATGCAACAAATCAAGTTTTCAATCCACGATTCAGAACGAAGAACTTCAATGCAGAAAGAGATTAAAAATATGAAAGATTAGATGAAACTGAATTGGTTGTATGCTAAATCCAACTGAACCGGACTTTCAAAAGCGTTATTGCTTCCTTGATCCTTGAATTAGATAGAAGTTTAAGCCAACATGAATAGAGGTTCATGAAGTATCAAGGTTGGGGGGGCGTGAGAGAAGAGAGGAAGAGGAAAACCGAAAATTGTCTATTCGAAAATTCTCTTCAACTGGTTACCAGTCCAGGCCCCTTGCTAAACCGGCCAATTCAGAATAAAAAATGCCTAAAAATATTAAATTGTGATTGCTACATTAATCCTCTCTCTCTCCCTTGAATATGGACACCTTATTTGCTAAAATCTGAATTATAGAAAGAAAGTTACACAAAAAAATGAAATCAATATCACTAATTTCGTAAGTAACGTTCTTCTACCATTTTGGCTATGAAAATAGTTCCTTTTGGATTTGGACTCTGGAAAAGAATTGTAGCCCTGGATGTTAGCTTCAAAATGCCACTGGAATGGGCTCAATTGGACGTTTGTGGACCGAGATATGGCCAAAATACTACACCATGCTCAAAATCCGCGACTGTATCGCTTCAGTTCACTTCTAGGCCTAAATTCAGCTCCTTAGAACCAGAAATTGGCCTCTGACCTCTTCATACAACTTGTAGGCCTATCTCTTAGTCTCTATAACTCAAAATATGGCCCAAAAACCAAAACAGTGTCAGAATTAGCCTAATGCTGGATAAACTAAATCAAACTCAACCAAAACTCAATAAACACAAAATGATCCAATTGAATCCAATTAAGCACAAAAAAAGATTAACGAACTAAATATGAGAGAAAATAAATATATAAAAATCCTATTAATCAAATTCCCTCACACTTAGTTCTTGCATGTCCTCATGCAAGATTCCTAAGGCTTAATCGAAAGAAAACACTAATAAAAACATGCAACCTCAAAATCAAGAAATAAGCAAAATGATCAAACAAAATTCTCCAATGAATCATTAAAAGTGCTAAGCTTAGGGACATAGATCAAACAAGGCATCAAGAACTTCTCAACAATCAAATCATTCAACACCCCATCTCTCAAAAATGCAAGTTAAGCAATATCCTTCAAAATGCAAATACTTCAAGCATGAAATGGTTCACAAGATGGTGTTTGAATCTCTCAACTCTCAAGTGTATGGGCAAATGTGTTTCACTCAAGTCACCTCAATAGACAATGAATTACCATAAGCTTGTTAATCTTCTACTTCTCCACTACTCACAATCATATGCAAACACAAATCAAGAGGATTTTATTCAAGGTTGTAATAGGGCCAAGGTAAGAGTAGGGAAATATGAGGATATGACAAGATACAGCCTAAGAGAATAGAAATGACATTGGTCATTAGACAAAGCAAGCCATAACACACTCTCTTTGAACTTTCTTTTTCCCTTTATCAAAATTCCCCATTTTATTTTCTTTTCTTTTCTTTTTCTTCTCTCTCTTTTTTTTTTTTTTTTTTGAACTTTCCTTGCATCCTTTCAAGCCCACACACTTGATCCAAAACACAACAATAATGATGAAACCAATGCACTCCCTATTCCCTAAGGTTGGGTATAACATGATTTTCCACTTAAAGCTTGTAATGTGCTAGAAACCATAGAATGGTCAATATAAGGCTCAAAGGGGCTAAACAAGGGGCAAAATGCAAGGTAGGCTATATGGCCAAGTGGTTAAAATGAAAGAAATGCCTCTATCATGTTCATGAATGCATATGAAAAATGTAGTCTCAAAGAATAATTAAAGCAAGTTCTAGAATAACAAAATCTATGAGGGAAAACGCACATAAGAAGGAAGAGAATGGCATGAAACGCAACCATCCAAATTAAGGCTCAAAATCTCACAAAGGTAAAATACAACATACTCAATCATGGCAAATCAAGATCAATTACCCAACCCACACATATCAAGAGGAGGAAAACAAAATCATGTTGGGACCCTATCCTCCCTAAAGTCTTAACTAAACAACTTTCAATTCAACAGTGGAGAATAAAAGCAAAACAAAGCTAATTAAATTTACTTATTTATTTATTTTTTTTATTTTTTCAAAACAAACAAAACAGACCAAGGAAAACAAATCTATAATGCAGGACTAATAATCAAACAACCTATGATTAAACCAACCCCCACACTTCAACTTTACATTGCCCTCAATGTAATAGAGCAATGGAAATGCAAGTAAAATGAAATAAGGAAGGGGATAGAGAAACTCTCTTATCAAGTGTAAGTGGTCGCTAGCAAGCGGACCTCCTCAATGGTCTCCAAGGGTGTGTCCTCATGAAATGGCTTCAAGCAGTGGCCATTCACTGTGAATACTTTATCCCTTCTAGGCACCAAAATCTGCATAGTGTAACATCCTGATTTCCAAGTTTCAACTTCACCTTTAAATTTGATCAAATCCCATTCCCGACTCCATCTTCGAATTTCAGATAGAAGGGATTATTTCCAAGTTCCGAGTTCGTCTTGCACAATTTCTGACTTCATGTCCTGTTCGACTTCCGATTTCGTCTAATTTTGATTGTTCCTGATTTCTGACTTCATGTTCTAGTTTTGAGTTAAATGGGTGGCTTCCGAGTTCCAATATCCGACTTCGAGTTAAAGTATACTAGGACATGATTTCCGATCTCCAAACTTATGTCCAGGTCTCCAATGAGGATTATTCCCGATTTCCGCGTTCGTGTTCAACTTTCAGCATAATTTCTGACTTCCGACCTTAACCAGCACTCTTATTTCCCGACTTCCGACTTAACCTTCAAGTACAAACAACACGGACGTGATTATCGATATCCGACTTCATGTTTCAAAGAAAATGTGCCCGATTTCCGGTCTCATAATGTAGCTTCAAGTTTCAACCGAGGTACCCGAGTTCCAACATCATACCTAATGCTTCATAATAGTATACATGGTTTCCGACCTCCGAAGTTATAGTTTAAAACAATGGGGCAAGTACCTACCTCCGAGTTGAATATAACGAGTTCCCCAACTTGGAGTTGAACTCAATTAGAATGGACACGAGTTCGGATCTTTGAGCTGATTTCCAAGTCATACACGATTTTCGATCTCTGAGTTTATTCCCAGAATCTTTCCATTTCTGTTGTTGTTCCCGAGTTTGAATGGGAGTTCTAAGATTATGTGATTGTAAGCTGCATGACTTCCGACCTCCGACCTTACTTCCAAGTCTCGAAATAAACCAGACAAGATTTCCTTAAGTCACAACAAGATGGGACGAGTTCCGACATACGACTTCAGCTCCAAGCTCAAGTCAAATGACACGATTTCCGACTTCAAGCATGATAGAGACGAGTTCCGATTTCAGGTAGAATGGAAGCGTATCCCACTTTTGGGGACGACATGGAGAGCAGTTAGTGGGACGACGTGGAAAGCAGTTTGTGGGACGATGTGGAGAGCAATTTGGCCTCAAAAGTGAGAGACATGGCCGAACTTCAACCACAAAATTCCAACCAATCAACACCACAATTCCAATTACTCTCATGTATTTAAATTAGACTCTCCTCCTCATTTTGATCTGATTTACGTCTCCCTCCTTCCCCTTGCTCCAACCTTCTTCTTCCCTTCCTCTCTCAATTTACTCTATCAAATCTCCAAGCTTTGTCAAGGCTCCATTCAATCCAAATTCAAATTCAGCAAGATCACACTCCAAAGAGGTAGGATTCTATTTCTGTTCTTGAATTACTTGCACTATGATTGCATGAAATTATACTCTTCTCCATGTATTTGATGAATTATTGGATGTATTATGATGGATTATGATTGGATTAATAGGAGATCTTGAGTTGGAATTATAGTTAGAAGGAGAAAATTAGAAGGAATTGAGGATTTGGACGCTGTCTGGGTGAAGAATTCTCGGCAGTCCGGATGGCGGAGTGTACGGCTTTGTCTACAACCTGTTAAATCCAATGGAACCATTTTTAGATTAAAGTAGACATCCAGGGCTTTCCATGCATATATCATATAAGGTTATTGGATTAGTATTGAGAGAGATATGAATTTTTGAAGTTTGACCTAGGAACCAGGACTTTCATCCGGGCAGGGTGAGTTGAGGAGGGTATAACTCGCCCTACGCAACTCCAAATTGAGTGAAACTAACTTTGTTAGAACGCTTACACATAGGGGAACATCCTAATATAAAATTTCAAGTTTTTTATGGTCCCAATTGTTCCCAGTGATTCAAGGAATTTGCCCTATGTCCAATCTAGGCCAAAATAGGGTAGTTTAAGAAGGTCGATTTTCAGGACTTATAACTTGAGGTATACTTTAGAAAATCAAGTGAAACTTCTTGAAAATGAAAGATTGTCCTATTAGCTTTGATATGAGACCAATTTCGTATAATTTGAGCTTAGTTTCAGTTTTTAGTGAATTTCTACTTCCAGGAGTGTAATTCAGGCCAGTGACTGAACAGGCTGAGATAAAATTTGAATATCTTGAGTTATATAGACCAAAATGATATGGGACCAAAGAGGTTAGAAAGTAGACATATAGAGCTATGATATATCAAAAATTCAGGTTTAAATGAGTTGAATAGAGGCAAAGGTGGATTATACAAAATTCGGGCAGAACTGGAATAGAATTGGCAGAATGGCCAAATTGATGGTTTCACAAGTGTTAGTGGACATATAAGGTTTGAGTTGAGGATTGCCAGTTTTACATTGATATATATGTTAGATTGATTATATTGCTATGATTGAATTGTCTGTGAGAACTGGCACTATTCATGGGAAAACGGATCTGATCCGTTATGCTGCCGAATTTACAGCAGAAGTCTGGGAGACTATGAGTGTCTATATTACAAGGAATTTATGATATGAACAGCCACACAATTATGATTGTATATGTGGAAATCCTATATGCAAGAATGACATAAGTATGATATGAAGTATATGAGAATAAATCATGAAGCATATGTATGAGTACATCCCACATGTCTATGCTTGATTTTGCATGAGAATGAAAAGCCATGAATATATTAAATGAGAATCCCTTCACTCGAAGGCAGTTAATTGAGATCCCTCCCTGTGAAGTTAGTTAAATAAGATAAGATGTGGGTCCCTTCACTTGGAGGCAGTAGCACTTTGAATCCCTCCCTTTGAAGGCAGCTAAAACTATGAGATCCCTCTATCATGGAGGCACGTGGTCAGATGAGATCCCTCTATATTGAAGGCACGTGGTCAGATGAGATCCCTCAATTTTGAGGCATGTGACCAGAAAAGATCCCTTCAATTAGAGGCACATGGCCAGAATAAGATCCCTCCAAGACTAGAGGCACGTGGGTCCCCTTGCAGGTGAGTCGGTGTGACGACGGTCACGGGTGAAGCTAACGAGCTCACTCCAAGGCCAGACTACCTAAGGGCAGTAAAGACTAAAGACTAAAGACTAAAGATTAAAGTATATGCAAGCACTCCAATCACATGAGGCATGGCATCGACCCAGCTAATGTGAGTATCGAGGACAGAACTTACACGAGGCATGGCATGACCCATCTAGTGTAAGTACCAAATGAAGATCCCATATTCCTAAGGAATGTGACATGGCGATCATGCTCTGATGGGGTATGACATGGCAATCATACTCTGGAATGTGGCACTTAAAGATTTCATGATGAAAAGAAAGATGAAGAAAGGAAAGTAAATTTTATGTACATGCATAAGTTCAAGTACAAGTAAAGTTAGGTGCAGATGTTATATTCCCAGTATATTAATGCTATGGGTGTTATAATATGTTGCAATTATTATCCATGGTACTATTCATGAATTAATTTTGTGTAGGCTTTCCCAGATACCAAGTGTATGAGCAAAACTGAACTTGCTTCGGATAGTATATTTTCAAATTGTAAAATTAAACAGTCTACATAACATGTTCACCTTTTTCATAATAAACCGAAGCAAACTGGACATGACAACGATGACATTATGTATGATAATTAGAAAATCCTACTGAGAATTTATAATTCTCACTCCTATTTTCGTATTGTCTTTAGATAGTTTTAGAAATTTCCAAAGACAGTTGAAGTTGCTGTCAAACAAGGTTCGCTCAGGTAACAGTAATAACTCCAAGGTGTGGTACTATAACTTAAGCATAGTACTATACTTGGGAGGGTGTTACACATAGCACCATATGGAAAAATTTTAGTCACAATATAAGGACCAAGCCACCTAGAACAAAGCTTACTGGGAAAAAGCTTGAGGTAAGAATTATAGAGGAGCACTTTTTTGGCCAATGGAGAACTCCTTCCGCAGCAACATCTTATCATGGATGAGTTTTGTCTTCTTCTTATACATGCGGGAGTTCTCATATGCCTCTAACCGGATCTCCTCCAACTCCTAAAGTTGGAACTTCCTGTGAAGTCCGAACTATCTCAAATCCAAGTTGCAGTTCTTGACTACCCAATAAGCCTTGTGCTCAATCTCCACTGGAAGGTGGCTTGCCTTACCAAAGACAATCCTCCAGCCTCTTGCTCCAATCCTTTCTATTTGGCTGAACTGTTTTCTCCATAATCTGCTTTAACTCCCTATTTGATGTCTTCGCCTGTCCATTAGTCTGCGGATGGTATGGAGTTGAGACCTTATGGGTGACATCATATTTCTTCAATAGGTTTTTCATGTTCCTATTACAGAAATGGCTTCCTTGATCACTGATGATTGCCCTGAGCACTCTGAACTTGCAAAAAATGTGTGATTTGAGAAAATCGATAGCAACATGAGAGTCATCAGTCTAGGTGGCCTTGGCCTCTACCCAATTGGAGACATAATCAACAGCCAACAAAATATACACAAAACCAAATGAGACAGGAAATGGACCCATAAAATCAATACCCCAAACATCAAATATCTTACAAAACAATAATGGTTGTTGAGGTATTTGATTCCAATGGGAAATAGTACCTGTCTTCTAACACTGTTCACAATTTCTCACAATAAGTGTAAGAATCACGAAACAATGTGGGCTAGTAAAAACCTATATCTAAGACCTTCCTAGCAGTGCGCTGTGGACCAAAGTGGCCACCACAAGCAAGAGTATGGCAAAAATGCAAAATAGAAGGAATCTCAAGCTCATGCACACAACGCCTAATAATCTAATCACTACACATGCACCACAAATAAGGATCATCCCAGACATAATATTTAGCCTCACTCCTAAGTTTGTCTATCTGATGCTTTTTAAAGTAAGCAAGTAACTCAGAAGCAACTAGATAGTTAACCAAGTCAACATACCTCGTAGCTCTAAAAGTTACTCATCTAGAAAGGTCTCACGGATAGGAAGAGGCTCCAAGGTTTGTGGAACCCGACTCAGGTGGTCTGCTACCAGGTTCTCAGCTCCACTCTTGTCCTTGATCTTTATGTTAAACTCTTGCAACGGTAACATCCACCTAATAAGTCTGGGCTTTGCATCTGGCTTCTTCAATAGGAACTTCAATGCTGCATGATCAAAAAGAATAGTCACTTTAGTTCCTAATAAATAAGCACGAAATTTATCTAAAGTAGAAATGATAGCCAGAAGCACTTTCTCAATAGTAGTATAGTTAGCCTGTGTAGAATCCAGGGTCCGAGAAGCATATGCTATGACATGGGGAATATTCCTAATGCTTTGGGAAAGGACAGCACCAACTGCAAGGTTTGATGCGTTACACATGAGCTCGAACAGGTATTCCTAGTTTGGCGACTAAAGAACGGGGGCAGAAATTAGGTGCTGCTTCAATTGGTCAAAAGCTCTCCTACACTCATCATCAAACTAGAAGTCTACATCTTTTTGCAGTAGCTTGGATAGCGGAAGGGCTATCTTGCTTAAGCCCAAGATAAATCGCCTATAAAAAACTGCATGTCCAAGAAAAGAATGCACTTTCCGCATGCATGTGGGTTAAGGTAAAGAAGCAATAACATCAACCTTGGACCTATGAACAGCATTGCCTTTACTAGAAATAACATGTCCTAAGACTACACTTTGCCTAACCATAAAATGACACTTTTCAAAATTCAAAACAAGTTGAGACTCAACACATCTATGTAATACTCTAGCAAGGCTATCCAAGCATGCATCAAATGAAGTGCCATAAATAGTAAATCATCCATGAAGACTTCCATGCAATTCTCTAGAAAATAAAAAAAGATACTCACCATGCACCTCTGAAATGTACCTGGGGCATTGCATAGACCGAAAGGCATCCTCCGGTGTGCAAATGTGCTAAATAAATAGGTGAAGGTTGTCTTCTCTTGATCTTCAAGTGTAATGTGAATATGAAAATAACTAGAAAATCCATCAAGAAAATAGTAATGTGACTGACCTGCCAATCTTTCCAGCATCTAATCAATGAAGGGCAATGGGAAGTGGTCCTTCTTGGTGGCTTGGTTCAGCTTCCTGTAGTCAATGCAGACTCTCCAACTATTCTGCACTCTTGTGGGAACTAGCTCATCCTTTGAGTTCTTCACCATTATTATTCCAGACTTCTTTGGAACCACTTGCACCGGGCTCACCCACTTATTGTCTGAAATTGGATAAATGATGCCAGCAGCTAGAAGCTTGTCGACTTCTTTCTTAACCACATCCAAAATCAGAAGATTCAGTCTCCTCTGTGGTTAGCTCATTGGTTTCATACCCTCCTCTAACTTAATCCTGTGCATGCATGTAGAGGGGCTAATCCCAGGTATATCTCCCAATGTCCAGCTTATAGCCTTCATGTTCTGCCTCAGAATGTTCAACAACTTCTCTTCTTGTTTTGGTAGCAAATCCTTGGCTATGATGACTGGCAACTTCTCATTTGGTAGCAAGAATGCATACTTCAAATTTTCTGGCAGAGGCTTCAGCTCCAATTGTAACGTCCCATTTCCGACTTCCGACCTCGTTAGTGAATTTTTTTAAAAAATTTCCGATTTCCAATCTAAGTAAGGCTGAAATGGACTGGCTTATCTTTCTGATTTCCAACCTTATGCACATACTATACGAGTTCCGACCTTGGGTGAATTAGAATATATATGAGATCCGACTTCCGAGTTTATTTGAATTGGTCTCTAAGTTCGGCCAAATTGTCACAACTTCCGATCTCGAGGCTATTCCCAAGAGCTTTTCATTTCTCTGATGTTTCCGACTTCCGAGATAAAGTTTGGAGTTCCAAGATTCTATAAGTTCCGATTTCATGGAACATAAGATTAATGACTTGACTCCCGATCTCCGGTGTTATGCTTAGAATCGATTCGTGTTTACCTAATTTCCCGACTTCCGAGTTTAAGTGCTTGGTTTCACATCCGACTTTGCTTTCAAGTGTTGAGTAAATCAGACAATATTTCTGAGTTCCAATTTTATGTGCACGATTTCCGACTTTAAGAAGAGTATGAGTTCCGATGTCATCTTTAGAATATACTGGAAATAAGTCCCACTTTTAGGCGACGTGGAGAGCAATTCTGCCACAAAAAGGGGACGACGTGGAGAGCATTTTGGCCACAAAAAGAGGGGAAGGTTGGCTGAAATTCGGCCTTGTGTTTTGAGGCCAATCAAAACCTTCCAAGTTAACTACCACTCATGCCTATATAACACACTCTCCTCCTCTCATTCAGACCCATTTTTCTGTGCCACTTTTCTTCTCCCTTGCTCAACTCTTTTCTTCTCCTCTTCACTCTCTCAACTCCATCAAACCACTAAGCTTAATCAAGTTTTGTTCATCCAAGTTCCAAAATCAAGTCAGATCACAACATAACCATAGGTAGAGGTTTTAACTCTTGTCTTGATTTTCTAATTATTGAATGATTATGATGAATTATAGTTGGTTTATTGGCTGTTTGTGAAATTGAAATTGAATTAGAAACCAGAAAGGATGAAGATAAGAAGAGTTGAGAGGCTGGAAAACTCAAAACCCTCGGCAGTCCATACAGCGGAGTGTACGGCTTCGCCTCCCACCATTTAAAATTGATGAAACCATTTTTATGTGAAACTAGACATTTAGGGCTTTTTATACATATATCATACAAGGCCATTGGATTAATATTGAGAGAGATAGATTTTTGAAGTTTGACCTAGAAATCAGGACATTCACCCACACAGTATGGGTTGAAAAGGGTGTAACTCACCCTATACAACTCCAAATTGAGTGAAACTAATTTTGTTGGAAAGCTTGCACATAGGAGAACAATATACAAAGAAATTCTGAGTTTGTTATCATCTTAGTTGTTCCCAGTGATTCGAAGAAATTACCTTATGTCTAAACTAGGCCAAAATAGGGCAGTTTAGGAAGGTTAAGTTTCGGGGCTCATAACTCGAGCCTTACTAAAGCAATTGAAATGGAACTTTTGTATACGAAATTTTGTCCTGTTAGCTTTAATAAGAGACCAGATTCGTGTAATTTGAGCTAGTTTTCGATTTTTAGTAGATTTTTACTTTTGAGTGTGCAATTTTGGCTAGCCACAGGGCAGGCTGGGATAAACCCTGAGTAACTTGAGTTATGGTTACCAGAATCAGATGGGACCAAAGATGTTAGAAACCAGACACATAACACTTTAACATATCCAAAATTAAGGTCCAAATGAGTTAAGTAGAAATTATGGCATGATTTACAAAAACTGGGTTGAATGATTTATGTTGAGGCTATAACTCTGCCTTAAGGAGACTAATGCTTCTATGAGTTCCATGATGAATTGTGCATGCAATATTGTGACTTCTATGAGGAATTGGTATTTTGATGTACTGGTACTATTCATGGGAAAGCGGACACGTTCCATTATGCCGCCAAAATTGCGGTAAGGTATATGCATAAGTTATGAGATACATGTAGATGCATGTGTATTTTCAAGAAAGCTATGAAAGTCATGTTATGAGAAACCTACAGATTATGTTATGATGAAAGTTCCATGATACTTGGGCCAGTCCCGAATAAAAAGTTAAGGGGAATAGATTGTTGGGGACGTCAGGGAAAGTAAACCCGGCAATCCCTGTATAGGAACGAGCTCGATCCTGAAAAGTAGACTATTACCCAGGAGTCTAAAATGACCAAGAACTCCCAAGGGACCAAGTGATGGAAAATAAGGAAAGTAATGGAAAAGTATATGAGTAAAGGAAGGTTCATGAGCAAGTTTTGCATGATTGCATTAAGTGCATGATTACAAGTTATTGACAGTTTAACTGTTATGTTTACTTACAGCATATGTTCATTTATTCTACTCATTATTCTGTGTATCACTGTTAGTAGTTTAGTCTGTTCCTTATGCTGTTTAAAGTTGTTTAAAGTAAAACTGGACCTTACCTCGGACCAGACATTTTCCTAACCTTATTAAATATGAATAGTTAAGTTTGATCTCATGTTTTTATAATTAAATAAAACCCGAGGCAGCTGAGAATGAACGCGACTTCAGTTAAACGTCATACACGACCCTACTGAGAATTTTCTTAAATTCTCACCTCGTTTTGTATTCCCGCCTCATTCTCAGACGTGGACGATGGACTCGATGGCTACCCTCCTCATTGAGATTCCAAACCTGCAGTTTCACCAAGACCCCGAGTTGAACTTGCTGAACCTAGCTGGCTTCCACCATTTCCATCTTTACTTTTTGACAAAAGGAATTTTGTTGTCCCTTTACTTCACTTTGCTCTTGATATGTATATTTATAAACTGAAGCTTTGGCTTCCAACTTATATATGTATATATATGCAACTAATGATATGTCTATGCTAATCATGTTTATTATATAGAGCGCCCTGTTTCGTAGATATATTCATCCGTCATATACATATATATCAAAATATAAAATAATGAATAGAACTTTAGACAGCAGACTAAATACGGTAATGCAACCTAACCAATTTCATGCTATGACTTGAGCATAACATTAAGTTGGTAGGGTGTTACATTTTTGGTATCAGAGCAGTTCGTCCTAGCTAAGGCCTGAGGATTGGATTGACTATGCTTCACGCATATTCTGTGTTTTTAGCTGATGATATGCACTAGATCTTGCCTATACGGTTGAGATATAGGTGTGCATGTGTAAGAAGTGCCTGACCGTGTGAGCTGTTATTTACTAGCACATTAGACTTAGTATTGAGCCTGATCAACTCAATAACTTTTGTTTTGTGTGCTCTGAACTTAATGGCTTCTGGAAGGCGAGGTAGACCGCGCACAGGACCTACTCAAGAGAATCCCACTGACCTTATGGACACCGTACGAGAGATGGCTCAGGCGATGTGGGAACAGGCCGCAGCAGCTCACCAGATGATGGATTAGCTAGGCAGACGACTTACAGCAGGTTGTGGAGGAAACCCACATGGCCCTGAAGCTGATCTGGATTATCTTAAGTTCACTGAGTTCAGAAAGGCGAATCCCCCCAGCTTTCAAGGGGCGTATGATCCTGATAAATCTGACGAATGGATTAAAGCCATGGAGAAGATTTTCTCTGTCCTGGATTGTTCGAATCATCACAAGGTGACCTTTGCCACCTACATCCTTGAGGCAGACGCAGAGTACTAGTGGAACGGGGTACGAAGATTGTACTAAGAGTCTCAAATAGCAGTCACCTTGATGGTGTTTAGAGACATCTTCTACCAAAAGTACTTTCCTGCTTCGGTTCAAAATGCCAAGGAACTTGAGTTCATGCAGCTGCATTAAGGAAACCGGACGATATCTGAATACATTGCTAGATTTGAAGAGCTGTGCAAATTCTCTACAATTTATCAGAGGAACCCAGATGAAGCCTGGAAGTGCATCAACCTTGAAGGAGGGTTACGAGAAGACATTCTTACTGCAATAGGGCCCATGGAGATTAGAGATTTTTCCACGTTGGTAAATAAATGCCGACTTGTGGAAGATTGCAACTCGAAATTAGTGGCAGCCAGGCATCTGGCAGTGGTTTGAAGAAGAGGTTAGCCCCGCAGGGCCCAAGATTTAAGCCCAACTTTCAACAGCAAAGGAGATTTCCGCCGGTGAGCAACAAAGGCAAGCAGCCTCAAAGGCCTCCTCTGAATCCAACTTGCACAAAGTGCAGTAAGAATCACGGTGATCGACCGTGTTTGGCAGGCCAGAATGTCTGCTATGGGTGTGGCAAGCCAAGCCACAAAATTTATGAGTGTCCGACCAGAAATCCGTCACAGCCGTCTCAACTACAACGTCAAGGATGGATTTTTACCATGGATGCAGAGGAAGCTGATAAGTCCGAAGGACTAATCCAAGGTAACTGTGAAATGGACGGTGAGACTCTAACTATACTTTATGATTCGGGTGCTTCCCACTTATTTATTTCTCATGACTATGTGGCTATGTTACAATTGCCAATTTCTGAATTGCCTTACAATCTATTGGTTTCTACTCCTACTAATGAACCTGTTAAAACTAGTCAAATTTGTATCAATGTTCCTCTTCGAATTGGGGTTAGGACCTTTGTAGCCAATTTGATTTGCCTCCCTCTTTCTGGACTGGACATAATTTTGGGCATGGATTGGCTTTCTGCCAATCAAGTCATGCTCAATTGCTCTGATAAGATGGTGGTATTCCCCTCTGTCTCATCTTCTGAATCCTAAGCCTCAACACTTTTCTACCTGAACTCTTTATTAGTAAACTATAGTGGGTCGAAGAGTCAATGATACATCCTCCTGTCAGCTAACATGGTAGAAGTTGAACAGAAATTAGAGGAGATCCCAGTTGTTAATGAATATCCTGATATTTTCCCAGAAGATATTCCCGAATTCCCTCCTGAAAGAGAAATTGAATTCACCATCGAATTGGTTCCAGGGGCAGGACCAATATCTATAGCTCCGTATCGAATGTCACCTTTGGAGCTGACAGAGCTAAAGAGACAGATTAAGGAGCTTTTGGAAAAAGGATTCATACGGCCAAGCGCGTCGCCTTGGGGAGCTCCAGTCTTGTTGGTCAAGAAGAAAGATGGGAGCATGCACCTATGTGTGGATTATAGGCAGTTGAATAAAGTGACGATGAAGAATAAATATCCACTGTCAAGGATTGATGATCTCATGGACCAGCTACAAGGTGCGATGGTATTTTCCAAGATCGATTTGCGCTCCGGATATCATCAAATTCGAGTTCAGGAACAAGATATCCCTAAGACAACCTTTCGATCTCATTATGGGCACTACAAGTACACTGTGATGTCGTTTGGACTAACCAACGCACCAGCAGTATTCATGGATTACATGAATCGAATATTCTGCCCATACTTGGACAAGTTTGTAGTGGTCTTCATTGACGACATGCTTGTCTACTCGAAGACGGAGCAAGAGCATGCGGAACACTTACACCTAGTTCTGCAAATTTTGAGAGAAAAGAAACTTTATGCTAAGTTATCCAAATGCAAATTTTGGATGAAAGAAGTAAAGTTTCTTGGCCATGTAGTGTCTCAAGGAGGAATCTCCGTAGACCCCAGCAAAGTAGAAGCAGTTCTAAATTGGGAAAGGCCGACCACAGTCACTGAAGTCAGGAGTTTTCTAGGCTTAGCCGGATATTATAGGTGATTCGTTAAGGATTTCTCTCGTATAGCCTTGCCCCTGACCAAGCTAACTAGGAAGAATGTCCCATTTGAATGGACGTCGAAGTGGGAACAGAGTTTTCAAGACTTGAAGGGAAGGTTAACTACGACACCAGT
The DNA here is from genome assembly GCA_031439585.1 of Pterocarpus macrocarpus. Classification (NCBI taxonomy): domain Eukaryota; kingdom Viridiplantae; phylum Streptophyta; class Magnoliopsida; order Fabales; family Fabaceae; genus Pterocarpus; species Pterocarpus macrocarpus. Next base: position 44,216,602 of record CM062517.1, read on the forward strand.
GTTGGCCTTACCAGACCCTCGTGGACCATTTGAAGTCTATTGTGATGCGTCCAAGCAAGGATTAGGGTGCGTGTTGATGCAAGCCGGAAACGTGGTCGCGTATGCTTCCAGGCAACTAAAGCCACATGAAAGGAATTATTCCACGCACGATCTTGAATTAGCTACAGTAGTATTTGCCTTAAAGATATGGAGACATCACCAATATGGTGTAAGGTTCAAAGTCTTTTTTGATCACAAGAGTTTAAAATACCTCTTTGATCAAAAGGAATTAAATATGAGGCAGCGAAGGTAGTGGAGCTTCTTAAGGACTATGAATTTGAATTAAAGTACCACCCAGGTAAGGCAAACATTGTGGCAGATGCTTTGAGTAGGAAATCTCTGACTGTAGCTTGGATGATGATCAAAGAGATGGAACTTATTGAGAGCTTCCAAAATCTTAATTTGGGAATCCTTATGACCCCTAAGACCCTTCAACTACATTAAATTAAGATAGCCAGTAGCTTTAAGGAGCAGATTCGGCAGGCACAGCAGTAGGATGCTGATCTCCAACATACGATCAATCTCGTACAATCAGGGAAATTAACGGATTTTGCTCAGGATAAAGAAGGCATCTGGCGACATCATGATAGGGTATGCGTACCCAAGGGGAATGATCTTCGGAGGAAAATCTTGGAGGAAGCACATAAGGGTGAATTCACCATACATCCTCACATTACTAAGATGTATCAGGATCTTAAGAAGATGTTTTGGTGGCCAGGCATGAAGTTTGACGTAGCAAGCTTCATGAGTAAATGCTTGGTCTGTCAAAAGGTGAAAGTGGAACATCAAAAACCATCCGGGATGCTTCAACCCTTGGAAATCCCTGAGTGGAAGTGGGAGAGTATCTCCATGGATTTTGTAATGGGGTTACCAAGGACGTCAATGGGATATGATGCTATATGGGTCATTGTGGACAGATTAACCAAATCTGCTCATTTCCTACCTATTTGAGCAAATTATCCACTGGAAAAACTAGCTCAACTGTACATTTAAGAGATTATAAAGTTGCATGGGACTCGTTCAACTATTATCTCTAATCGAGACTCGAGGTTTACTTCACAATTTTGGGGAGCCTTACAAAAGGCGTTCGGTGCTAAGTTGTGCCTAAGCACTGCATATCACCCGCAAATGGACGGCCAAACAGAAAGGACAATTCAAACCTTGGAAGATATGTTGCGAGCCTATATACTGGAGCAACGCGGGAATTGGGATCGATACTTACCGCTGGCCGAATTTGCATATAACAATAGCTAGCATCGGTATGGCTCCTTACGAAGCATTGTACGGACGGAAGTGCCAATCTCCCTTGTGTTGGTATGAAACAGGAGAATCAATTCTATTGGGGCCTGATTTAGTTGAGTAGACCGTTGAGCAGATCAAGAAAATACGGAGCAAAATGCTTACCGCTCAAAGCAGCCAAAAGAGTTACGCGGATACCAGGAGAAAGCCTCTGGAATTTCAAGAAGGAGACCACATATTTTTGAAGGTTACGCCTACAACGGGGATAGGTAGAGCCATTAAAGTCAAGAAGTTAAATCATCGCTTTATTGGTCCCTTCCAGATCTTGAGGCGAATCGGATCAGTTGCATATCAAGTCGCTTTGCCTCCACAATTGTCAAACCTTCATGATGTGTTCCATGTTTCTCAACTTAGAAGATATCAGCCTGACCCTACGCACATGCTAGAACCCGAATCAATAAAGTTAAAGGAGGACCTGACTTTCCATGTTCAGCTAGCACGGATAGTAGACAGGAGCAGCAGACAACTTCGAAACAAATCCGTGCAACTAGTAAAGGTAGCGTGGGGAAAAGAAGATGTTGAAGACTACACTTGGGAAATGGAATCAGACATGAGGAAAGAGTATCCTAGACTATTCTCAAGTACTAAATTTTGGGGACAAAATTTTTTTTAAGGAGGGTGGTAATGTAACATCCTATTTCCGACTTCCGACCTCGTCAGTGAATTATTTTTAAAAGTTTTCGATTTCTGATCTGAGTAAGGCTGAAATGGACTGGTTGATCTTTCCGATTTCCAACCTTATGCACATACTATACAAGTTCCGACCTTGGGTGAATTAGAATGTATATGAGATCCGACTTCCGAGTTTATCTGAATTGGTCTCCAAGTTCGGCCAAATTGTCACGACTTCCGATCCCGAGGCTATTCCCAAGAGCTTTTCATTTCTCTAATGTTCCCGACTTCCGAGATAAAGTTTGGAGTTCAGAGATTCTATAAGTTCCGATTTCATGGAACATAAGATTAATGACTTGACTCCCGATCTCCGGTGTTATGCTTAGAATCGATTCGTGTTTACCTAATTTCTCGACTTCCGAGTTTAAGTGCTTGGTTACACATCCAACTTTGCTTTCAAGTGTATGTGCACGATTTTCGACTTTAAGAAGAGTACGAGTCCCAATGTCATCTTCAGAACATATTGGAAACAAGTCCCACTTTTAGGTGAAGTGGAGAGCAATTCTGCCACAAAAAGGGGACGACGTGGAGAGCATTTTGGCCACAAAAAGAGGGGAAGGTTGGCTGAAATTCAGCCTTGTGTTTTGAGGCCAATCAAAACCTTCCAAGTTAACTACCACTCATGCCTATATAACACACTCTCCTCCTCTCATTCAGACCCATTTTTCTGTGCCACTTTTCCTCTCCCTTGCTCAGCTCTCTTCTTCTCCTCTTCACTCTCTCAACTCCATCAAACCACCAACCCTAATCAAGTTTTGTTCATCCAAGTTCCAAAATCAAGCCAGATCACAACATAACCATAGATAGAGGTTTTAACTCTTGTCTTGATTTTCTGATTATTGAATGATTATGATGAATTGTAGCTGGTTTATTGGCTGTTTGTGAAATTAAAACTGAATTAGAAACCAGAAAGGATGAAGATAGGAAGAGTTGAGAGGCTGGAAAACTCAAAACCCTTGGTAGTTCGTACGGCGGAGTGTACGGCTCTGCCTCCCACTATTTAAAATTGATGAAACCATTTTTATGTGAAACTAGACATCTAGGGTTTTCTATACATATATATATAAGGCCATTGGATTAATATTGAGAAAGATAGAAATTTTTGAAGTTTGACCTAGAAATCCGGATATTCACCCGGGCAGTATGGGTTGAAAAGGGTGTAACTCACCCTATACAACTTCAAATTGAGTGAAACTAATTTTGTTGGAAAGCTTACACATAGGAGAACATATGCAAAGAAATTTCGAGTTTGTTATCATCTCAGTTGTTACCAGTGATTCAAAGAAATTACCCTATGTCTAAACCAGGCCAAAATAGGGCAGTTCAGGAAGGTTAAGTTTCGGGGATCACAACTCGAGCCCTACTAAAGCAATTGAAATGGAACTTTTTGTATATGCAAGTTTGTCCTGTTAGCTTTAATAAGAGACCAAATTCATGTAATTTGAACCAGTTTTTGAATTTTAGTGGATTTTTACTTTTGAGTGTACAATTCTGGCTAGCCACAGGGTAGGCCGGGATAAACCCTGAATAACTTGAGTTATGGTTACCAGAATCAGATGGGACTAAAGAGATTAGAAACTAGACACATAACACTTTAACATATCCAAAATTGAGGTCCAAATGAGTTAAGTAGAAATTATGGCATGATTTACAAAAACTAGGTTGGATGATTTATGTTGAAGCTGTAACTCTGCCTTAAGGAGACTAATGGTTCTATGAGTTCCATGATGAATTGTGCATGCAATATTGTGACTTCTATGAGAAATTGGTATTCTGATATACTGGTACTATTCATGGGAAAGCGGACACGTTCCGTTATGCCTCCAAAATTGCAGTAAGGTATATGCATAAGTTATGAGATACATGTAGATGCATGTGCATTTTCAAGAAAGCTATGAAAGTCATGTTATGAGAAACCTACAGATTATGTTATGATGAAAGTTCCATGATACTTAGGCTAGCCCCGGATAAAAAGTTAAGGGGAATAGTTCAATGGGGACATCGGGGAAAGTAAACCCGGCAATCCCTGTATAGGAACGAGCTCGATCTTGAAAAGTAGACTATTACCCAGGAGTCTAAAATGGCCAAGAACTCCCAGGCGACCAAGTGATGGAAAATAAGGAAAGTAATGGAAAAAGTATATGAGTAAAGGAAGGTTCATGAGCAAGTTTTGCATGATTACAAGTTATTGATAGTTTAACTGTTATGTTTACTTACAACATATGTTCATTTATTCTGCTCATTATTCTGTGTATCACTGTTAGTAGTTTAGTCTGTTTCTTATGCTGTTTAAAGTTGTTTAAAGTAAAACTGGACCTTGCCTCGGACCAGACATTTTCCTAACCTTATTAAATATGAATAGTTAAGTTTGATCTCATGTTTTTATAATTAAATAAAACCCGAGGCAGCTGAGAATGAACGCGACGTTAGTTAAACGTCATACACGACCCTACTGAGAATTTTCTTAAATTCTCACCTCGTTTTGTATTCCTGCCTCATTCTCAAACGTGGACAATGGACTCGACGGCTACCCTCCTCATTGAGATTCCAAACCTGCAGTTTCACCAAGACCCCGAGTTGAACTTGCTGAACCTAGTTGGCTCCCACCATTTCCGTCTCTACTTTTTGACAAAAGGAATTTTGTTGTCCCTTTGTTTCACTTTGCTCTTGATATGTATATTTATAAACTGAAGCTTTGGCTTCTAACTTATATATGTATATATATGCAACTAATGATATTTCTATGCTAATCACGTTTATTATATAGACTGCCCTGTTTCGTAGATATATTCGTCCGTCATATACGTATATATCAGAATATACAATAATGAATACAACTTTAGACAGCAGACTAAATACGGTAACGCAACCTAACCAATTTCATGCTATGACATGAGCATAACATTAAGTTAGTAGGGTGTTACACCAATGTTGGTGATTCTTGAAATAGAAGGTACCAATCTTGGAATTTGCTCTGCCAGTTTAATTTCAGCACCTACAACATGTGAAGAATCTTGCACAAGAGCATTAAAATATCCTTTGGAAACAATATCAACAGAATTAGATGCAAAAATCACAGAATTCACAATTCCAGAATGCACAAAAACAGAAAATTAATAATGTGTAGAGTTTTTAGAGCTTGCAGAAATTAAATCAGAATTTAAACCTGTAGAATCTGCACCAATAGAATCAGAAACTAAAATAACAGAATGAGAAACGGGAATGGCAGAATCAATTTTAATTATAGAAATAGAATTTTCAAAAACTACAGAATCTGTGCAACCAGAATGAAAAGTAGCAGAATTAAAAGGAATAGATGTTGCAGAATTTAAATCAGAAAATGTGACAAGACATGCAGAATTTTCAATTTCAGAATCTGCAGTTGCAGAAATAGAAACAGAATTTTTAGAATTTAAAATAGTAAAAACATATTTCATAGCAGCAAAATTTATTGAATTAGAATTAACACATGCTGAAATAGAAGAAACAGAACCATAATTTTTAAATTCGCAATTAACAGAAGCAAAATTTACAGCATCAGAAATAGTATATGCAGAAACAAAAACTTCAGAATTCACAGCAGATTTAACAATTTCAGAAATTGCAAAAACTAAGTCAGAACTTGCAGAGATTGCACAATCAGAATTTAAATTATTAGAAATAGAAAGTGCAGATTCAAAAACTACAGAAATAGAAACTGTAGAATTTGAAATTTCAGAATCAAAACTTTCACCATGTAAGCATGCATCAATCTTAGCACAAACAGCACATATATCATGAATTCCATCACAATCAGAACATTGAAATTCATCTTGAGTGCCTACAATTTCTAGAAAATTAGCCAACAAATTTTCATGCACATTATCAACCAATGCATCAATGATATCTAAATGAAAAATAGAATGTTCTTCTGGTGGATATCTCATGGCATCAAACAAATTAAAAAGCACCTTGCTATCTCCAAATTCCATAGACAATGTACCAGAATGCACATCAATCTTAGTCTTAGTAGTTTTCAAAAATGGCCTACCTAAGATTAATGTTGTTGATTAGCATGTAAATCATCCTCCATATTTAGCACATAGAAATCAGTAGGAAAAATAAGCTCATTTACTCTTACCAACACATCTTCTAAAACTCGCTCAGGACGAGTTATGCTTCAGTTGGCAAGTTGGATCACCACTCCTATTGGCTTAAGCTCTCCAATGTGCAAGGATTGATAAACTGACTTTGGCATCACATTGATTAAGGCTCCAAGGTCCAACATGGCTTGCCTGAATTGCTTGATTCCTATGATCCATGGAATGGTGAAAGTTTCCGGATCCTTGCATTTTGGAGGACTGCTTGGCTGAATGACGGCGGAGACATTTCTGCCCATGCTTAATTTATCATTCCCCTTTAACCTTCTTCTATGAGTGCACAAATCCTTGAGAAACTTGGCATACTTTGGAATCTACTTGATGGCTTCTAGGAGTGGAATATTCACTTCCACTTTCCTAAAGGTCTCCATGATTTCCTTGTCCAATTTTGCCTCTGCTATCTTCTTGTTTTGTGTCACTCTGTTGGGAAAGGGTAGTGGAACACTTGGTTCAGATTGCTTGTTGCTGGTGGTGGATGCCTTTGTATCAACTCTGACTAGTGGTGCATCATTTAATTTTTCTACAGAATCTTCAAAACTTGATTTTTCAGCAACATCTGCTCAGTTTGGTACTTGCAGCTCCTTGCCACTTCTCAAGGTGAGGGCATTCACATTCTTTGGGTTGCTCACGATTTGGGAGGGAAGGTTGCCAGAACCTTGAGATTTCAGCTCATTTACTGTTGAAGCCAACTGACCAATTTGGGTTTGCAAATTCTGGATGCTGGCTTCTGTTCTATGTTGAAACTGAACGCTGCTAATTGCCATTTGCTTCACCAATTCTGCCAAGCTTATTTCTGCATTGTTGGACTGTGGCTTATTTTGCTACACTGGTTGATGATATTGTCCTGAGCTTAGTCCAGTAGAATTTTGCCTAAACTGAGGTTGCTATTGTAACTGAGTGAAGTTGTTACCATAGCTCAGATTTGGGTGATCTCTCCTGCCAGGGTTGTATGTATTGGAGAATGGATCATAATTCTTTTGCCATTGCTATTGCTGATAAAGCCAACTAGGAAAAATTCCAGCAACAGTTTCATTGCTCTCTTGTAGTTGTGGACACTGGTCTGTAGTGTGACTTGGCAGGGAACAAATTCCACAAATGGTAGCTGCTGGTTGCATGAGTTGCTGGGGTTGTTGCTGACCAAGAGCCAATTGCCTCACCAAGGTTGTCAACTTTTCAATTCGGTTCTCCATCCTCTACTGGTTTGCATATGAAGTCTGCACTTCATTTACTCCTTTGGTTGGCATTAGCTCGGGCACCAAACTGTTGTGCATTAGCAACCATGTTAGCAATCAAGTCTTGGGCTGCAGCTAGTGTTTTATCTACCAAAGCTCCTCCGAAGGTAGCATCCACCATGCTTCTGTCCATTGGTAAGAGGCCTTCATAAAAATGTTGAATCAGAAGTTGGTCACTGATATGGTGATGTGGACAGCTTGCACAAAGTTTCTTGAACCTCTCCTAATACTCATGCAATGTCTCTCTACTCATCTACCTTATTTTGCAAATCTCTTTCCTTATAGAAGTAGGTCTTGAGGCAGGAAAGAATTTCACCAAGAACATCCTCTTAATGTCTTGCCAGTATGTGATTAAGCCTAGATGCAAGTAGTATAGCCAATCTTTGGCAGTTCCATCAAGTGAGAAAGGAAATGCCCTTAGCTTGATGTGGTCTTCATCAACTCCATGTTGCTTCATAGTTGAGCATACCAAATGAAATTCCTTCAAGTGCTTGTGGGGATCCTCTCCAGCTAAGTCATGAAACTTGGGCAGCAGGTGTATTAGGCCAGATTTCAGTTCAAAGTCTACCTCTAACTCCGAATATTGAATTGCTACAGCTTGATAGTTCATGTCAGGTGCTAAAAGCTACTTCAAAGTCCTGTTAGCCATGTTATCTGCAAACACGAAATTGTTAGAAAAGTTAGGACTAGAATCAGGAATAGTTGAATCAAGAATAGAATTATCAGTAGAACTAGGGTCAAACAATCTCCTTCTAGACTTCCTAATTTGCCTAAGGGTCCTCTCTATTTCAGGATCAAATTCAACTAAATTAGGATTTGGGTCAGACCTAGTCATAAACTAACAAGGCAGCAAATAGAACCATATGCATAACTATGTCACTACCTAAAACAAAACACTACAAAATGCAAACAAACACTCAAAAGTATTCAAAGAAAAATTAAAAACACTACCAAATGATTTTTAAAAATTATAGGACCACCACAGCCCAATTATTTGACCCTCAAAGAGTCCAAAAATGCAAAGAAAAATCTTTAAAAAATTAAAAAAGTAGTCTAAACGAAAGAATTTGGCCAAAAAGTGGCATGCATCATCGTATTGCATGTCTTGAACTCAGAAGACCCCCTTCCTTTGGCCTACCAAAAAAAAGCTCAATCAGATAACAAAAATCTTTAGCAAAAATACCCAATTTGTCCCAAATTGACCGAAAAACAACAAAAGACAACAAAAACTCTATCTAAACAGCCGAATTTGGCAAAAATAGGGGCGAAATCAATCCCTCAAGGGCGAGGTTGGTCCAATTAAGCACAAAAGAAGATTAATGAACTAAATATGAGATAAAACAAATATATAAAAATCCTATTAATCAGGTGCTAGGCCTTGGACAAGCTTCTAAGAATTTTTCTCATCTTCTGAATGCTTGAGTATTTTGTAAGCTCCAATGCCCTTCTGAAACCATCTCATAACTTAAGATATTTCAAGCTTCAAGGTTTTGATAAATACCAAATCAAGCTTTAAGTTAAACTTTTGGTTTTGAACAATTTGTTTTATTGAAACATTTTCTTTTGTGAGAAAAATCCTTTATCTCGTACTTAAACAACTTTTGAACCAAACAATGTGTCTTAATCCATAGTACTTCTCTTGAATATACTTATATTGGAACAAATGCTTTGTGGTCTATATGATTTCTCATGTAAGAAGCAAACAGAAAGTTCAAAAGGATGAGATTCTAGCATCAGAAAGGAAAATGTGATGCAAGAAGAATATCTATTCATTCAGAAGGATGACTTTGTCTAGAAAGGTAATCATCTTAAACATGCTTCTCATGAACTACCTTGCCTTCAAAGGTTCTTCTACACGCTTCATTGAATTCAAAAAGTCAAATATGATTTGACACGATGCAAAAGAAGCACTGACAAGTCAGAAAAGTAGGTGAACACTTCAATAGCTATTTTTTCCTTTTCTGTGTCAAGTCTACTTGTTGAAGAAGAAAACAGCATTTCTCTTTTTCCAATCACAGACCGGTAGATCAAAGAGGCTTAAGGTTCAAGATCTGCAAACTTCAACGTGTAAGCTCCAATGCCTAACTAAAATAGTCTCACATTCTTAGATGTTTCAAGCTTTAAGGTTTTGATGAATATCAAATCAAGATTTAAGTAAAACTCTTGGATTGTAAATGATTCGGTTTAGCTAAATGCTTTTATCTGTGAGTAAAATCATCTACTTTGGAGTCAAATAGTTGTTGTATAAATCAAAGCATCTAAATCCATGGTACTTCACGAAAATATGGTTATATTGGAAAAATTACTTTGTGTTCTATATGTTTACTCACTTAGAATAAGAAAAAAAGTTCGGAAGGATGTGATACAACATCAAAAAGGAAAAAACATGTCATGAGAAAGATAACACTATACTCAGAAGGATGACTCAGTCCAGAAAGATGATCATAAGAAACTTGCACTCATGAAGTATCTCACCTTATACTCAGAAGGATGACTCAGTCCAGAAAGATGATCATCAGAAACTTGCACTCACGAAGTATCTCAGCTTGAAAGTTTCTTCTATATGCTTCATTGAAAAATTCAAAAAGTCAAATATGATTTGACATAATGCAAAGGAAGTGCTAACAAGTTTGAAAAGTGGGTGAAGATTTCAAACGGCTATGTTTCTTCTTCTCTGTCATCTCAACTTGTTGAATAAGAAAATATCTTCTCTTTCCAGTCATAGACCTTTGAATCAAAGTAGCACAAGGCTTAAGATTTGCAAGCTCCAACGGTAATATCTAGAAGTCTATATAATGCTAGATACACAGAAGAAGAGTGAGATGCTCCTCATATATTTCCTAAGCTGCAACAATTTCAATCTTCAACCTTCTCGACTTTCAAATCCTCCAGAAAGTTACTCATTGTAACTTCTGTTTTAAAATCTTCTCTACTGGATTGTAATAGATAATATTCTCATTTTGAGAATTTAGAAAAGTCTCACACACTGTATGCATTTGATCAAAACTCTATAAAAAGTTTTTAGTGTAAGCATAAACACAAACCTTTTACCAAATCGATTGTAACCATACCCGATGGTGGTCAAAGTAAGCTTGGAAAGGCTAGGATAAATACTACTCGGTTGTAAAGCTTGGACAGGCTAAAGAAAGACTACTTATTTGTAAAAGCTTGGAAAGGCTTAGAAAAAGAACACTCGTGGTATAAAAATCTCAACGAAGAGTTAGGGACTGGGTGTAGGGATTTGTTTGGCCAAACTAGGATAAACTTTGCCGTGTGATTTCTCTATCTCTTTCATCTTATTAACTATCTTCACTTAATCTATAACTTTGTGTGTCTACATCAATTCTTCTTAAACAAAATTTTTGATAGCAACACAATTTTGATTTCTAACCAAATCGCTTCCACATTCCAAGTCTTGGACTTGAGACAGTTATTTTTGCCTAAAATTACAGGTATAGATTTTTATCTATAACACTATTTAACCACCCTTTCTCGTGTTATCATTTCCAACAATTGGCATCAGAGCCTAACTATGGGGTTAAGCTCCGTAACGGTTGTAGAAGATAAAGATCCAACAAATGGCATAATAGATAAATCATATTGCAGAGGGTTACTTTGTTAACCGTCCTCAATATTTTAATGGTGAAGACTATCCATACTAGAAGGATAGAATGAGACTCTTCATTAAGTCCACAAATCTGGACATATGGGAGATAATAGAAGATGGTGATTATTTACCCACGACCAAGCAACCAATGGCTCAACGAGCTATTAATTTGAAGTAACCTCTACCAGTAGTAGTCAAAACCATTCCAAGGAATGAATGGACTGACCAGCACAAGAACAAAGTTCAAATGAATGCTAAGGTGAAGTATTTACTCACATGTGCCTTGAGCAACAATTAATATGATAAGATCATATCATGTGACTAAGCAAAAGAAATCTAGGACAGACTCAAAGTGCTTCATGAAAGAATTGATGAGGTCAAGGGGACTAAGATCAACATGCTAGTTCATCAATATGAGATGTTCAAGATGCTGGAGCATGAAAATATTGATGAAATGACAATTAGATTTATGCATATCATAAATCAATTGAAAGCCCTAGGCAAAAAGTACACTAATGTAGAAATTGTGAGAAAGATTTTGAGTAGTCTTTCAAAGGCTTGGCGTCCAAAAGTGACTGCTATTAAAAAAGCTAAGGACGTAAATGTGCTTAGCTTACATGCTTTTATTGGGTCGTTGAAGACTCATGAAATTGAACTTAATGAAGTCTCTTATGAGACTACCAAAAAGGGAAAGTTCATTGCTCTAAAGTCCACTCAGAAAAGGATTCAATTTTCCAAGCCCATGAAGAGTCTGAAGGAGACGAAGAAGACTCCTTTGATGATGATGATGATGAGATTGCACATTTGATAAGGAAGATCTCAAAAGCATGGATAAAAAGAAAGAAAAAGAACCTTATTCCCAAGAAAGACCAGAAGGGCAAGATCAAGCAAGATAAGATTAGTTGCTTTGAATGCAAGGAGCCAAGACATGTCAGATCTGAATGTCCTAGACTGAAGAAAGCCTTAAGAAAGAAAACTACTAAAAAAAAGGCTATGATGGCAACATGGGACGATCTGGATAAAGAACAAGAGAATGCTGAATCAAAAGGTAAAGAAGAGATTGTAGCAAATCTCTGCTTCATAGCTAATATTGTTTCAAAAAAAGAAATTGAGATATTTGATTTTGAACTCAAATTTACTTTTGAAAATCTTCAAAAATCCTATGATGATCTCTTGGATGACTCTCAGCTACTTGCTTCCCATTGTGCTTCTTTAAAGAAAAATTTTCAAAAGCTGTCATCAAATTTCAAAAAGCTCAAGATTGAGAATAAGAAGTTAGGAAATAAAAATTTTGAGCTTTGAAAAGAAAATGGCATCCTCCATAAGGATGTTAATATCTTAAAAATAAAAGTTTCTAAAGTTAGTTTGAATGCTTCCTCTGATGTTTTTGAACTTTAGAACTTAGTCAAACTTCTCAAATCTAATCTTGACAAAATAGCAAACGGCTCAAAAAATCTTGATCTTATGCTTGGAGGCCAAAAATCATATCTTGACAAAACTGGTTTAGGATATGTGGAAGAGGCAAATGAGATTTCATCCAAGGATCCACAATTTAAAATTACTGCATGTATATACTATTTCAAAATGGGACATTCTTCTTAAAAATGCTTCTCTAGAAGGAAAACTAAACAGAAAGTGAAAAAACCCAAACAATCAACTAACACAAAAGGACCCAAGTAGATTTGGGTACCTAAAGCAAGAATAGCTTTGGTGCAGGTGTGTCTTAAATTAATACATTTAAAGGAAAATAAGTGGTATCTGAATAGTGGGTGTTCCAAACACATGACTAGAAATAAATCCTGGTTCAGAAACCTCAGACCAAAGGATAGTGGAGTTGTAAAATTTGCTGATGGAATCAAATCCAAAATCATTGGTATAGGTAATGTTGGTAACAATAATTCTAATTTAATTAATGATGTTATGTTAGTAGAAGGTCTAACTCACAACCTTCTAAGCATTAGTCAATTCTGTGACCAAAGCTACAAGGTTGTGTTCGAACCTTCTCAATGTGTTATTAAAGATCCCACTTCTGATAAAATCATTCTTATTGCTAGAAGGCATGATAATACCTTATAGATCAAAATATAAAGTGCTTAGCATCCTTTGTGGATGAAAAGTGGTTATGGCACAAGAAACTTGGTCAAGCTCATATGAAACTAATTTTTGAGATTTCTCAGAAAGAATTAGTTAAAGTTTTACCTAAACTTAGTTTTGAAAATGACTCATCTTGTGAGTTCTATCTCAGAGGTAAACAAACCAAGAGTTCCTTCTATAGTAAAAAATGTAGTTTCTACTACAAGACCACTTGAGCTTTTACATCTTGATCTATTTGGACCAACTAGAATTACTAGCTTAGGTGGTAGGAAATATGGTCTAGTCATAGTGGATGATTTCTCAAGATTTACATGGGTTATATTTCTGATCCATAAGGATGAAGCTTGTGAGGCCTTCAAAACTTTTTCAAAAAGAATTCAAAATGAAAAGGGTTTTTGCATTACTTCTATCAAATCAGATCATGGTGGAGAATTTAAAACATTATGTAATGAAAATGGCATTTCACATAATTTTTCTTCTCCTAGATGCAACAACCTCTATCATATAAGCCATGCTCGAGTCATGGAGTTATATTAAAAGGTTGTCACTGTGCTAAGAAATTTTCAAAATATGGAAAATATAATACATAGCCCTTTAACTGCTCACTTTATTACTGACTAATAGTCTCTGATACATAAAGAATAAAATAATTACACTTTAAAAGAAATTGTGACTGACATAATACACAACGTCTACTTCCGACTATTCGCTAGCTAGCTTCGATAGTCTCTTGATCTGGCTTATGCTCGATTCTTGCTCAATGAGTGGCCCTATACTCCACCTCGCACTTGATTTCCAACTTAGGTACTGGAATATTTATGGAAAGAAAAAACATACAAAGCAGGCAGTGAGAACCTAGGGTTCTCAGTAGGTAAACTTAAACCAATCTTACAGTGTCATCAAAAACATTCAAGCCACTTTGGTTTATTGTGAAAATATGAGCACATATAAACAAATAGTAGTTCAATTTTAAGTTGAAAATACCTTTCTCGAAGCGGGTTATATTTTATCAACCACTTGCCATATCATATGATAGACATAGATATATGAATAGTATAATATGCTTCAAGAAGAATCATAATAACAGTATGACTTAACGAGATAATTGAAGATGCACTTATAGATGCTTATATTTGACTGTATGCAAGTGCACTTGACTTAATTCATATCTTTCTTTAACTTACAACTTGATCTTACTCTTCTGTACTTGGTCCCCCGGAGGTGAATGGCCTTTCTCACCCCTGGGCAGTAACCTGCTTTTCAGGTCCGAGCTCGTACCTATACATGAGTGATAGGTTTACTTTCCTCGACCCTCACACCGGTCTATTCCCACAAAATCTGGTCGAGGGCAGGCCCAAGTCTTAGACAATACCGCTCTGGTCCATGCTAGCTGGGTCTATGCTATGCCTCACGTGGTAGCTTAGTATGTCCCTCTTGCAAGTTCTTAACATCTTTCGTTTCCATGTCTTTATCATGCTTGCAGATACTTTGTGCATACATGGATATGTCTCACACCTTATTTCTCATATCATATTCTAATTATGCTTGTATGCATGGCATACATGAACATGACATGTAAATGTAATATACTCATATCATACTTAAATTTATCCTTGCATATCTGAACCTTAGGCGCATAACATATAAATATTTACAACATTCATATGATTCACATATTTCTGCCGGAATTTTGGCAGCATAATGGATCAGACCTACTTCCCCTTGCATAGTGCTAGCTCCTACGGACAAATCAGTCATAGCAGTATAATCAATCTAACATATCTATTAATGTAAACTTGCAACCATCAACTCAAGCCTTATATGTTCACTAACACTTGTGAAACCATCAATTTGGTCATTTCTGCCAATTCTATTCAATTCTGTCCGAATTTTATATAATCCACCTTTAGTCCAATACAACTCATTTAAACCTGAATTTTTGATATGTCATAGCCTTATGTGTCTAGTTTTTAACCCTTTTGGTCCTATCTCATTTTGACATGTGTAGCTCAAGATATTTAAATTTTGCCTCTACCTATTCGGTCACTGGCCCGAATTACATTCTTGGAAGTAAAAATCCACTAAAAATAGAAACCAAGATCAAATCATATGAAATTGGTTTCATATTAAAGATAACAAGACAATATTTCATTTACAATAAGTTCCATTTCATTTGCTTTAGTAGAGCTTGAGTTATAAGCCCCAAAATTTGACCTTCCTGAACTGCTCTATTTTGGCCTGATTTGGACATAGGGAAAATTCCTCGAACTACTGAGATCAAATGAGACTATATCTAACTCGAAATCTTTTTATGGGATGTTCATCTATGTGTAAGCTTTCTAACAAAGTTAGTTTCACTCAATTTGGGATTGTGTAGGGTGAGTTACACCCTTTTCAATTCACACTGCCCGGATGAAAGTCCTGATTCTTAGGACCAACTTCAAGAATTCATATCTCTCTCAATACTAATCCAATGGCCTTATATGATATATGTATGGAAAGCCCTGAATGTATATTTTCATATAAAAATGGATTCATCAAATTTAAACGGTGGTAGGGGGAGCCGTACACTCCGCCGTATGGACCGCCGTAGGTTCTCCTAGGTTTTCAGTTTCTGGTTTGCTCTCTATCTTATGTTCCATGCAAGATTCAATCTCAATCCCTCCAAATACTTAATAAACCAGCCATAAATCATCACACACATCAAGTATATCATCAAAGAAGTGAAGAGAGTTGAACTCTCATTCAGCTTTAATCCATGAAAATAAGAAGCAGAAATTAGAAATCCTACCTCTAGATTGTTGTAGATGTTGGCTAGATGAAACTTCTTGGTGTGGAAGAGGGATGGAGCTTGAAGGTGGAAGTAAGGTGAAGTGAGGGAGGAGAAGAATGAAGAAAGAATAGAGAAGAGGCAGCTGCTGATGGAGTCGAGAATATCAAGAGAGGAAAGTGGAAGTTAGTTGAATTTTATAGTGGTTGAGTCATGGTGTGGTTGGTGACTTGGGTGGTGGAGACTTGGCCATTCCTCCTCTGTCTCATAGCTCAAAATGGCGCCATCCTAAGGGGTAAAGTGGGTGAGTTCTCAGCCATTGGATCTTGGGTTTAAAGTGTTGAATTTGGCTAGTTCAATTTTGAGGTTTTTAGCTCCGAGTTCAAGCAGAATAAGCAATATTAGGTTCCGAGCTCCATGTTGATTACTGAGTTTAATCGGAATGTACACGATTTCCGGTTTCCGAAGCGATCTCAAAGTTCAAATAAAATAAACATGATTTTCGACTTTGAGCAGGAATCAGTGATAGTTCTAAGTGATGGTGCGTTAATATTGTTATGCGACATGTATGAATACTAGATCAAGTTTAGTTAATATCGGAACTCGAAACTTAGCAAACAGAGAGCTAGATCTGGTATAACTAATGTCGGAACTCGGAACTGAGGAAACACATTCATAGAAGTTTTGAAAGACTAGTTGTGGCTTAAGGTCGGAGGTCAGAAATCACATACATAAATCATCTTAAAATCGAAAGTCAAGGACAAGAATATAGAACCTAAACCCGGAAGTCAGGTATCTTCAATCCAAACTTGGAAGTTGGTACCAGAACATGAAACCATATACCCGAACCTCGGAATTCAAGAACTATGACACTTTAAAACTCATACACGTAATTCCAAACTCGCTATCTTGTTGAACAGATAATCTTGAAACTCGGTCCAGAATTAATCCCGGAAATCGATACTAAACATAACCCCGGAAGTTGGGATCCAAAACATTAACCTTATATACCTGGAAGTCGGGACTTTATATAATCTCGAAACTCAACCCAATTCAATATTGGAAATTGGTCCTAAGCTCAAACAAAATGGACAAGAGTTTCGACCGAATTGATCACTAAGTTCAAATAAAATGGACATGAGTTCCGACTTTAAGCAGAATGGAGGCGAGTTTCGATTTCGGACAGAATGAAATGGCAAAAATGGAAAATAATTTAACACAAGGAAAATTGGGGATGTTACAATTCTACCCACCTTAAAAAGAATTTTGTCCTCAAAATTCTAGGATTAAGAAGGGTCAAGAAAAAATCTTTTTAACTTGTAGGGATACTCCTCTTTTCGAGTTTGTGTCTAGTCTTGAGATTACTTGCCAGTAGCTATGAGTGTTGTCTTAATACGTACAAAGGATCCATAAGAGTTATGTTGGTGCCCAAGCTTGCCTTGTCTTTATGACGCTACGAATCATTGTTTAGTTTATTGGAGGCTCTTACTCATCTCCCTTACTCTATGTTCTGCTACTCCTGCTTTGTGGTAGTTGCTAAACCTTCTGCCACTTGTACATGAGACCCCAGATATTCAACTCATGAAGATTTGCAATTGCAAAGATTAGCAGTTATCGTAGTAATTGACGTCAATATGTAGAAATGATAATGCCTATGTCAAGGAGGTCCATATATTCTTTCCCAAGATTCTTATTCACTTAGCTACCCTTTATTCAATAATAAATTCGCCTCTAATACAGTTCTTTAGAAACATGGGCTTAGGCCTTTCCTCAACATTATAACTAGGAGCCTCATCTTAAAACTCCTTCTTTTTGGTAAAATTTGTCTAGTGCCTAATGCTTGTAGGAGGATTTTAAGTTGCTCCCACTATACGGATTAAATTCTAAGACTCATGACTCTTTCTATCAGTCTGATATCCCCCTTGATTCCTAGTTATTGAAATACAGGCAATTTAATGTGAAAACCAAGGTTAATAGTTAGATCCTTTTTATTGAAGTTGTAGAGTTTCCTTACCATATTGTCTTACAAGATGCCTTCCAATATCCATGCAGAGAGTTGTCGTGGAGCATATGGGTCCCAAAATATACTTTGTTTTGTTGACGTTCTGATCCATCATCAAGTTCAT
Source organism: Pterocarpus macrocarpus (assembly GCA_031439585.1). Taxonomy (NCBI): domain Eukaryota; kingdom Viridiplantae; phylum Streptophyta; class Magnoliopsida; order Fabales; family Fabaceae; genus Pterocarpus; species Pterocarpus macrocarpus. Next base: position 44,234,580 of record CM062517.1, read on the forward strand.
CAAGTAAATTCCTTATCCTCCTTGTCTTGTGTCTGACTACTTGCGCACTATGTTTTCCAGTAAACTTTCTAATACTTGTGCCTTGGGCCCTAAATACCAACTGAAGAAGTTCTGTCATTACGAAAACTATTAGCTATAGCAGCAATCAATGTCAACAAATAGTGGTCATAGTGGCTTTGCCGAAGTTTTTTGGGAAATTGATCAAGCCATATCCAAACTCTTGCTTACCTGATCCTCTTTGATCAGTGACGAATCCCCTTCCGTTAGGTTTTTAGTTGTAAGGCTAGAGCTTCCTTCTAAACTATAACTATGGTCCTTGCTTCAGAATCTCTTCTTCTCTTGCGGACTTTTTTCCATTTTTCATTATTTGCTAATTGGACCTCGTGCCATTCTTGTTGAATTTCTCAATGAATGTTGTGATACTTGTCTCCTCAAAATATGACCAACTTCACGTAATGAAAGGATTGTGGAACAGCCGAAGTCCCTGCCACTCTTCTACTTTCTTCAATTGGTTAGCATGGAGATTCCTCGACTATTGTGCTGATGTCCACCTCCCAATTTTATGGGCACCAATGTTACCAATCTCATTGGGGGTTTGTCCTAATACAATATATAGAGGTGTGTTAGTTTTAGTGGCTAAATCTCAAATTACCCTAACTACTAAGCCTTCTGGCTATTCTTCATAACATCTTGCCCCTAGGATGTAATCCCTTTGCTGTGAGATATGGGAATGATGGTCTTGCTTCCCTGTTGAAGTTACAATATGAGGACTTCCCATATGGTCACCCATCTCAATATTACTCTTATCCGAGCACGCTTAACTACAGAATTATGATGGAACCTAGTGCATTAGTGATGATCGCATTTAATCTGGCCTAAGGTATGGAGACTCTTCTGACTACCTCATCATAACCTTGCCCCCCGATGAGGCACGCTCCCAAGTCCTCTTCGATCTTATATTGGTGTATCATCCGATCTTGCTTAGGGTGCATTGGGTTTGTTGCACTTATGACCGATGCCAAGGCAACCCTGCTTGGTATTTCGTACACAATCTTATTTGCACCGTAATCTCATACTAGGCAGCTTTTCTTTTTTTAATGGGCCAGTCAGAAATTCAAACTTCCTCTTTTCCTACCTCGTTCCTACTATGTTCTATTGTTCCTGCAGAAATTTGTCTGTTTTCATTTGTCAGGACTTACCTTGTGGTTGCTCCCTTGGTCTATCGGGATTAGTTGCATACTTTAAGTCTTTATTACTCTCGCCTGAGTCTGAATACATTCCTCATCGTGTTACTCCATCCATAGCATATATAATGGTACCTAAAGGCGATTGTTCGACTTTGCCTTCCTTCTTTGAATAGTCTTATTCCTTTACTAATAACATGTTGAAGATAATCCTATCATCCGGTTCCTATGGTAGCTGAGGTTGATTGTAACATCCCCAATTTTTGTCTAAGCTAATTAGCTCAGTGATCCTGGCTAATTAGAGAGGTTAACGATTAACTAAGGACTAATCGGCTAACCTTGATGAGCAAGAGCTTAGTAAATTGAGTCAAAGCGATAATTGAACCATAATGCACTAAATGTTTTAATTAAAACCTAATTATTCGAACCTCCTTAGTTCATAACTTAGAGATATAATTAAGTTAATCCAATCTTATTAATTAAGTACAAGATAATTGTTCTACCTTACCAATTGAGATGGATTAATTCTTACACCCTAATTACATAATTCATAAGATCAATCCTTTTAAGAGGAAAAACGTCTTAAAGATGTAATTAACCCAAATTGGTTAAAGAGCAATTTAACTAATCAAATTGAATTAATAACTTAGGTAATTCTAATAGCTTTGATGATTTACAAATTTCTCCTAATTGATACACCAAATTTCGGCCAAGGGCAAGAGCAAAATCCAACCATCCATTTGTCTTCTCATCATGCACCATTAGATCAAGAGTTTAGGTTAGTAGTATCTCTTTAGTCAAGACAAGAGAAGTACCTTCCTCCCTTAGGATTATGCCACTTGGAGTGATCATATTCACCCAAGCCAATCCCAAGAGTGGTCATGCCTTTAACCACTTGAGAAAACACTAAATGGTCTTTACCCAAGTGCCAAGACTCAAAGAAAACACAACTCATCCTTTTACCCCAAGGTTCCTAGCCCTTTTGCTTGAAAAAGAAGTAAAACTCACCTACTCACTCTTGCTTGTTAGAGAAGCCAAACCAATCAGCCCTCACCCCCATTTTTTACGCCAATTAAGCCCCTCCCTCACTCTCTCATTTGTGATTTCCAAAGACACCAAGTAGCCACTCCTTTTCCTCTCAATCTCTCCTTGTTCTTCCTAGTTCTCTTCTTGTTCTTGTCACTTTTCCATCACCATCACCCTCATCTTCTATCATCACCTCACTAACTTATCAAGAATCACATTCTTTGGTCTTTGTTAGAGCCAAACAAATACTCATTTAGCCTCATTTGCTAGCTCAAGAGGAAGGAGGCCATATCCAACCATTTTCATCTTTCAAGCTTGTCAAGAGAATCCTTATGGTAGTGACTCTAACCCCTTTCTCTTCTATGTTTTTCAAGCTCTAGAACTCCTAAGCTCTCCATAACTAGGTGGTTTTAGGACTTGCTTTAAAGGCCTCATGGCTATGCTCTTGTTATAAGTTGTTTGTGATTGTTGCTCTTCTCTTGGAAAATGACTTTGGATGTGCATTTTGTTTTATGTTGAACCCAACTTTTTAGAACTCAAAGTATTGATTTTTACCAGGATCTCAAAGTATAAAAGTGGTTTGGAAATGTAAAATGGTCACTTAAAGAAAAGACTTAATGTTCTTACAAGAAAACTCTTTGAAACCAAAACCGTGGAAACTGGAAAATTTTGGCAGTCTGTATGGCGCGACCAATAACTCTTTCAATACAACTCCAAATGGAACAAAACTATTTTAAATTAAAATAGACTCATAGAGATTTTTATACATATAAAATACGTGAAATTTGACGTTAAAACAAGAGAGATATGATTTTTCAAAGTTGGCTGTTCCCGGATGGATTTCTGTTCGGGTAGTATGTAATAAAACGTGCATAACTCAAGTTATACAGAACATTTTTGAGTGGGACTAAGTTTGTTAGAAAGCTAAGACATAGAAGAACATCCCCATAAAACAGTTTTGACAGATTCCTTGTGAGGAGCTCATAGTAAAGTTTAAAAGTCACTGTACCGAGAATAAACTTAAAAGATGAGCAGTTAGAATAAAATTTGTATATCTCAAGTTACAAAATAAATTTTTGAGTGGGGTTTATTTTGTTGAAAAATAGACTCAAAGAGGTATAATCATACCAAAATTCGAAACAAAAAAGTAAAAGATGAAATTATGGTGAATTTTTGAAGTTACTGCCCCACTATAAAAGTAAAACTAGTTATGGTAAAAGTTAAAGAATAAGGAGAAATAAGCTTTAAGACATTAAGACCCTTACATTAAATATTGGAAAACCTTCATAATTCAACTTAAAAGTTTCAAAAAGGATAATGGATTGAAATTAGCCCTATGCCTAATAAAAGAATTTATGCAAGAAGCAAATCAATTAAAAGCTTGTACCCAAGTTTACTAAGCTAAGCTCATAAGACTTTGTGTGATATGTATGCCTCTATGTGTCAATATGATGACAATGACATGATGAAGATGATATGATATGATGATGATGATTATGATAGTGATACAATGATGATAAGAATGATAATGATATGATGACGATATGATAATGAATGATGATGATATGAATATGATATGTTGATGATATGATGCTTAATGATATATATGAAAGAATTAATAAATATAAACACCCTGGGGACGGTGATACGTAACGCCTTAATGTGGAAAAAAATCAGAATAATTTTGCATCATAAGCCTTAATAAGAAGAGAAAGTAAACTAAGGGTGTGATCCTTCAAAAGGGAAGGTGACCAAATTTAAGCTCCCCTCACCCACGACTCACATGAGGCATGGCATGACCCAGCTAGTGTAAGTACCGAAATTCTATAGTGGCGACGGCCACGGTATGAGCTCATTACCACTTATGTTTAGTGGGTGAAAAGATAAAGTCAAGTTAAGAAAAGAAAGGGGAATTCGGTCCAAATCCTAGAAAGGGAAGAAGTTAAGAGAATCTTATAGCACGGACAGGCATGTTTTATGTAATTATACTTGTGCTCATGTATGTTATGATATAAATGATTAAAGAGTATGTTAATATTGAATCCGCTTCGGATATTCATGTTTTCGAAAACCTAAGAATGGAACCTTATGAATGCTCACTATTTTCATTAATAAAACCGAAGTGGCTGGGATGATGACGATGACACTTTCGTGTCGGGTTCGAGTCCTACTAAGAAATTCCATTTCTCACCCTAGTTATTCTTTCATATCGTCACCAGATCTCGATGGCACATCCAGTGGAGTGGAGCATGGATCCCCCACACTATGAGCGGACGTATGACGTGGGTTGTCAAACAATGCTGATGTGGACTTGTAGTTGCCGTAGCTCTGCATCTTTATACATTCCTTTTTGTGACGAACGATGTCAATTTAAGTTTATATCTAGTATTTGTATCATGGCATGACCATGAGCTTCCTTTGATGTAATGCTGATATATATGTATGTATATATATATTATGAACCCATATGAATGTACTGATTAGTTATTTAATGCAATGTATTTGTGAATTATTATTTGTTTGCCTTTCTCATGTTTTACGATTTTGGGATATATATATTTTATGCGACACGCTCTTTCTCTAGCTATCTTCTCGCTCAAGGCTTTACTTTTCAAAACGCTGCAACGCGACAACGTATCTCAAGAAAAAAAAATCTTATCATATTTTCCACGTAACTTAATTTCAAGTGAAGTTTAGTTTTCCACGAGTATAAGTAACAACTAATAAAACGCTATAATACGACTTAAGCGTAGTATGGGTTTATTAAGGTGTTACATTGATAGAATCTGAACATGACTATATTTTCTAGCACTTCCTTTATCACTTCCTTTATCCCTGAAAGGTAGAAAAATTACACTTGATTCGTATGTCACCTCTAGTCTGAAAATGTCCCTACTTCAGGTTAGTAGGAGATATATTGTCTCTTTCTCTTGTTACACTTATAACTTCATCTGCTTTCTATACTGTGTATAGTTGTATCTCCATCTTGATTCAATGTACAGTTAGATGGGTCTCTTTACAGTTTGCTCAACTATTTCCCTTTCGAAGCTAAGATTCCACTTAGTATTCTTCCAATTCGCAATCGCTACAAGGTAAGTTCCCTGTACCCTTGAGGGAGAAGCCATTCCATTCTCTGGATGGGAACTAAAAAAAAGTTCCTTGTGTACCTAACCGAAGCTTCTACCCTTAGCTTCTTTCACTAATCCTCTGCTTCATTCGCCCATTCTACAAATTAATTAATGAAGGATCAGGTCTTTATTATGTGGTATTACCACAATCCCAAAATAAAACCATTGACTGAATTTGCTAGCGAGGTACCTTCGGGGTAATCCCATTAATAAAGAAAATAAGGGTACCGTCTATGCCGCATGAAATGACCTCATCAGCATTTAATAATCTCCCTCTTTTCAAGTACTAAAGTTACAAAACTAGGCAAAAGAGTCCCCTAGATTCAATCTAGAAAAGATGGCCTGAATCAGATAATTGCAATAAAGCTTGAAACAAGCCCTATCACAGTTGTTTCCAACTAAAATTCTGCCCTTGATGATAGGAAGTCTTTAGCTACCTGGCAACACCTTGCAAACAACCTTTTTCTGATATAACTAGGTTTACTCTGTCCACAGCAAACCGTCCGGCACAATTCCTTTGATTGAATCCCTAATTCTCTGCACTTCTCAACTTGCTCAATTGTCTATCCCTTTAGGCCATCATTACTTTCTAGGAGTCTTATCCCGAATAATTATGTATAGAAGGTCCCTAATAAGCTTGCTGGGTATTTTAGGCTTCTGTTTACACAAAACTTTATATTGAGGTGATCAGGCTCAACATTTAGTCAAGTGCAACAGGTAATCCACAACACTGACAACAAGGCTACCATGCATAATATTCCTATGTCCTCTTCACACGAGGACCTAAAGCATGGGGCACCTAGATTTTCAGAGTATGCATTAGAAGCATAATCAGTCCATCCACGGGCCTATACAGGACGAACTGCTCTGATACCAAAATGTAACAACCTCTATCATATAAGCCATGCTAGAGTCATGGAGTTATATTAAAAGGTTGTCACTGTGCTAAGAAATATTTAAAATATGGAAAATATAATACATGGCCCTTTAACTGCTCACTTTATTACTGACTAATAGTCTCTAATACATAAAGAATAAAATAATTACACTTTAAAAGAAATTGTGACTGACATAATACACAGCGTCTACTTCCGACTATTCGTTAGCTAGCTTCGATAGTCTCTTGATCTAACTTATGCCCGATTCTTGCCCAATGAGTGGCCCTATACTCCGCCTCGCACTTGATTTCCAACTTGGGTACTGGAATATTTACGGAAAGGAAAAACATACAAGCAGGCAGTGAGAACCTAGGGTTCTCAGTAGGTAAACTCAAACCAATCTTACAGTGTCACCATAAACATTCCAGCCGTTTCGGTTTATTGTGAAAATATGAGCACATATAAATAAATAGTAGTTCAATTTTAAGTTGAAAATATCTTTCTCGAAGCGAGTTATATTTTATCAACCACTTGCCATATCATATGACCGACATAGATATATGAATAGTATAATATGCTTCAACAAGAATCATAATAATAGTATGACTTAACGAGATAATTGAAGATGCACTTATAAATGCTTATACTTGACTGTATGCAAGTGCACTTGACTTAATTCATATCTTTCTCTAACTTGCAACTCGATCTTACTCTTTTGTACTTGGTCCCCCGGAGGCGAATGGCCTTTCTCACCCCTGGGCAATAGCCTGCTTTTTAGGTCCGAACTCGTACCTATACATGAGTGACAGGTTTACTTTCCCCGACCCTTACACCGGTTTATTCCTACTAAATCTGGTCGAGGGCTGGCCCAAATCTTAGATAGTACCGCTCTGATCCATGCTAGCTGGGTCTATGCCATGCCTCACATGGTAGCTTAGTACGTCCCTCTTGCAAGTTCTTATTATCTTTCCTTTCCATATCTTATCATGCATGCAGATGTTTTGTGCATACATGGATATGTCTTACACCTTATTTCTCATATCATATTCTAATTATGCTTGTATGCATGGCACACATGAACATGACATGTAAATGTAATATACTCATATCATACTTAAATTCATCCCTGCATATCTGAACCTTATGAGCATAACATATAAATATTTATAACATTCATATGATTCACATATTTCTGCCGGAATTTTGGCAGCATAACGGATCAGACCTACTTCCCCTTGCACAGTGCCAACTCCTATGGACAAATCAGTCATAGCAGTATAATCAATCTAACATATCTGTTAATGTAAAACTTGCAACCATCAACTCAAGTCTTATATGTTCACTAACACTGATGAAACCATCAATTTGGTCATTTCTGCCAATTCTATTTAGTTCTGTCCGAATTTTGTATAATCCACCTTTAGTCCAATACAATGCATTTGAACCTGAATTTTTGATAAGTCATAGCTCTATGTGTCTAGTTTTCAACTCTTTTGGTCCCATCTCATTTTGATATGTGTAGCTCAAGATATTTAAATTTTGCCTCAACCTATTTGGTCACTGGCTCGAATTACACTCTTGAAAGTAAAAATTCACTAAAAATCGAAACCAAGATCAAATCATACAAAATTGGTGTCATATTAAATCTAACAAGACAAGATTTCATTTACAAAAGTTCCATTTCATTTGCTTTAGTAGAGCTTGAGTTATAAGCCCCAAAATTTGACCTTTCTGAACTGCTCTGTTTTGGCTCGATTTGGACATAGGGCAAATTCCTCGGACCACTGAGATCAAAGGGGACTGTATCTAACTCGGAATCTTTTTATTGATGTTCTTCTATGTGTAAGATTTTTAACAAAGTTAGTTTCACTCAATTTGGGGTTGTGTAGGATGAGTTACACCCTTCTCAATACACACTGCCCGGATGAAAGTCCTGATTCCTAGGTCAAACTTCAAAAATTCATATCTCTCTCAATACTAATCCAATAGCCTTATATATATATGTATGGAAAGCTCTGAATGTCTATTTTCATATAAAAATGGATTCATCAAATTTAAATGGCAGTAGGCAAAGCCGTACACTCCGCCATACAGACCGCTATAGGCTCTCCTAGGTTTTCAGTTTCTGGTTTGCTCTCTATCTTATGTTTCATGCAAGATTCAATCTCAATCCCTCCAAATACTTAATAAACCAGCCATAAATCATCACATATATCAAGTATATCATCAAAGAAGTAAAGAGAGACTCTCATACAGCTTTAATCCATGAAAATAAGAAGCAGAAATTAGAAATTCTACCTCTAGATTGTTGTAGATGTTGGCTAGATGAAAGTTCTTGGTGTGGAAGAGGGATGGAGCTTGAAGGTGGAAGTAAGGTGAAGTGAGGGAGGAGAAAAATGAAGAAAGAATAGAGAAGAGGCAGCTGCTGATGGGGTCGAGAATATCAAGGGAGGAAAGTGGAAGTTAGTTGAATTTTATAGTAGTTGAGTCATGGTGTGGTTGGTGACTTGGGTGGTCGAGACTTGGCCACTCTTCCTCTATCTCGTGGCTCAAAATAGCACCGTCCTAAGGGGTAAAGTGGGTGAGTTCTCAGCCATTGAATCTTGGGTTTAAAGTGTTGAATTTGGCTAGTTCAGCTCTGAGGTTTTTAGCTCCGAGTTCAAGGAGAATAAGCAATATCAGCTTTCAAGCTCCATGTTGATTACTGAGTTTAATCAGAATGTACACGATTTCCGGTTTCCGAAGCGATCTCTAAGTTCAAATAAAATAAACATGATTTCCAACTTTGAGCAGGAATCAGTGATAGTTCTAAGTGATGGTGCGTTAATATTGTTATGCGACATGTATGAATACTAGATAAAGTTTAGTTAATATTGGAACTCGAAACTTAGCAAACAGAGAGCTAGATCTGGTATAACTAATGTCGGAACTCGGAACTGAGGAAACACATTCATAGAAGTTTTGAAAAACTAATTGTGGCTTAAGGTCGGAGGTCGAAAATCACATACATAAATCGTCTTAAAATCGGAATTCAAGGACAAGAATATAGAACCTAAACTCAGAAGTCGGGTATCTTCAATCCAAACTCGGAAGTTGGTATTAGAACATGAAACCATATACCCGAAACTCGGAATTCAAGAACTAGGACACTTTAAAACTCATACACATAATTCCAAACTCGCTATCTTATTGAACATATAATCTCAAAACTCGGTCCAGAATTAATCCCGGAAATCGATACTAAACATAATCCCGGAAGTTGGGATCCAAAACATTAACCTTATGTACCTGGAAGTAGGGACTTTATATAATCTTGAAACTCGGACCCAATTCAATATCGAAAATCGGTCCTAAGCTCAAACAAAATGGACAAGAGTTCCGATTTCTGAATTGATCACTGAGTTCAAATAAAATGGACATGAGTTTCGACTTTAAGCATAATGGAGGCGAGTTCCGATTTTGGACAGAATTAAATGGCTAAAATGGAAAATAATTTAACACAAGGAAAATTGGAGATGTTACACTAGAACTCCTCAACAAAATGGGGTAGTTGAATGGAAGAATAGATCATTACAAAAAATAGCCAAAACTATACTTCTTGAAAGTGGGTTATCCAGAGGATTTGGCGCAAAAGTAGTAAATACTGCCTGCTACATTCAAAACCATGTTTTCTTAAGGCCAATTCTCAAGAAAACTCCCTATGAAATATGGAAAGGAAGAAAACCCAACATTTCATAATTTCATGTCTTTGGATTTAAATGTTTCATAATTAAAACCAAGGGCAAGCTTTCAATGTTTGATCCTAAGTTTAATCCTGGAATTTTTCTAGGATACTTTTCTATTTCAAAAGCTTACAAGTTATACGACAAGAAGACTCAGACTGTAGAGGAAACCATACACATATGCTTCATGGAAAGAAGAAATGACTTGAATCAGAAGGTTGCAGATCTGGAAGAAGAAATGGAGAATATGTCATTAAATGACAATGCCCAGCATCAATAGAACCTTCAGATTGCCATAAGAAATGATGATGATACTTCTAACCCCTTTTCTCATCAACATATTTCTGATGATATTTTTGAAGATCCAGAAAATACATCCTTCAAGCGAAGATATACTAGTGTAAGAGACTTAAGAGCTGTCTTTCAAAACCAAATTATTGGTGAACCTTCTCAAGGAATCAGAAGCATATTTTCACTCAGAACAGAATCCAACCTTGCTCTTATCTCTAAAACTCAACCAGAAAGTGTTGATGAAGCTTTTTAAGATCAAAGCTGGATTAAGCTATGAAGGAAGAACTAAATTAGTTTGAGAAGAACAAAGTCTGGACTCTAGTCCTCTTGCCAAAAGGACAATCTGCCATTGGGACAAAATGGGTGTTCAGAAACAAACTTGATAAGAGTAGGAAAGTAATAAAAAACAAAGCAAGATTAGTGGCTCAAGGTCACAACTAGCAAGAAGGCATTCATTATGACAAGACATTTGCTCCTGTAGCATGATTGGAAGCAATCAGAATGCTACTTGCTTATGCTACTCACAAAGAGTTTATTTTATTTCAAATGGATCTCAAATCTTCTTTTTTAAATGGTTTCATATTTGAGGAAATTTATGTTAAACAACCTCTTGATTTTGTAAATGAAAACCTTCCTTACCATGTTTTTAAACTTTCTAAAGCTTTATACGGATTGAAACAAGCACCTAGAGCTTGGTATGATAGTCTTAGCTCTTTTATTTTCAAAAATGGGTTTGAAAGAGGAAAGGTTGATACTACCTTATATATTCGGCATGAGAAAAATTATTTTTTAATTGTACAAATTTATGTCGATGATATAGTTTTTGGTGCAGCTAATCAAAATCTATGCAAGAATTTCTCTGAGCTAATGTAGGGAGAATTTGAGATGAACATGATGGGTGAACTAAAGTTCTGTCTGGGATTGCAGTTCAAGCAACCCTTTCTTATTCATCAAGAGAAATATACTAAGGATTTGTTCAAAAGGTTCAATATGGACAAAGCAAAGAGCATCAGTACTCCTATGCATCTTTCTCAAGTTCTAGAAGCTGATGAAGATGGTGAAAAAGTTTCTGAGAAACTATACAGAGGTATAATAGGCTTTCTACTCTACCTTACTGCTAGTAAACCTGATCTACAATTAAGTGTAGGAGTTTGTGCTAGATTTCAAGCTAATCCTAAATAATCTCATCTAAACGTTGTTAAAAGAATATTAAGATATTTAGTAAGTATTACTAATCGTGGTCTCTGGTACAACGAAGGTGCTCCTTGTAATTTAGTAGGTTATTGTGATGCTAATTTTGTAAGAAACAAAATTAAAAGAAAAAGCACAAGTGGTTGTTGTTGCTTTCTTGGAAAATCACTAATAACTTGGTCGAGCAAGAAGCAGAACATGATTGCTCTTTCGATTATTGAGGTTGAATATGTGTCTGCTGCAAACTACAGTACACAGATCTTGTGAATCGAGCATCAGTTAGAAGGTTTCAATCTAAGGTATACCAAAATCCCTATCTTATTTGATAACACTAGTGCAATGAATCTCACAAAGAATCCCATTTAGCATTCTAGATATAAGTATATAGATATTAAGCATCATTTCATAAGAGATCATGTTCAGAAAGGAGATAACGAGCTAAGGTTCATAAATACTGAAGGTCAGATTGCTGACATTTTTACTAAACCCTTAACTAAAGATCGTTTCTGTCATATAAGGTACCTTCTGAACATGATTAGCTTCCGAACATATATTCATGTTGTATCTGGTACCTCCCCTCTCTTGAGCAAAAGCTTAAAGCTAAGATTATTGCATCCCAACTGGATTTGTTTTTTGGAAAAAGTTTCTAACCGTCAAAGTGTGCCTCAGAAAGATCACATCAACAAGGGTTAAAGAACTGGTATAGAAAGTTATCTCAGAACAGGTTACTGACTTGGTTGAGAAAGAATGGTGTGCAGTACAAGTAGCGAAAGATGGGATCAAAAGTGGTTCAGAAAGAAGAATTCAAAATGGTTCATTCAGAAAATGGAAAATATTCATGGAGTTAGAAAGGTTCTTATTACCAGAAAGTTGATTCATGTCTCAGTTTAGAAACCATTTTCAGAACATGGGTTAACTGGTTACTTCTCTTCTTAGCACGATGACACTACTTAAACAAGTGGGAAAATGAATAGCCTCAAACGATGTTGTTTTCTCTTTGAAAAATGTTCACATTCTTTAACCATCAGTTACCCTCATTAACCCTCACCTATCACATCAACTTCTCACTTAAACCTTTCACTTCCCAAGTTATAGAGAAAAACCTCACATTATTCATCTTCTTCGTTCAAAGAACTTTTACCTTTACACTTCCCTCTATATACCTAGCCTATATACATTCCTTCCTTCACTTTTAACCTTCTACCATTTTAAACCATCATGTTGAAAAAGAGAGACTACAGCGTTCTTTACATATTTGATGATGAAGAGATGTAGACTAACTTTCACAGGAACTATGCCATAAGGTCTATTGCCTTGGAAAACGTCTCTTCTCTCCCTCAGATTGTTGAAGTGCTCAAGTTCCAAGGGTGGAACGATTTGCTGAGGATCTCTAAGGATATCTACACTAGGTTGGTTGCTGCTTTTTACAGTACCCTTGCTCCAGTTGATGAAGACAACACATCTCTAAAGAGCATCATTGGAAGCTTTGAGATCCAAGTGCTTCCTTTTGATCTTGTCCATATCACCAACACACCCAATGAAGGTGTCCTGTACAGAGGTTGTACCAAATAGTGGGAACAACTTGAAGCCACACAAAAGGAAGTCTCTGAAGTTGTAACGAGTAGAAAAGACATGCAAGTAAGAGACATTCGCACTTCCAATCTTCTCATTACTATTAGGGCTGTATACTCTGTAGTCCAATACACTATACTTCCCAAGATAGGAAACATTGATGTTATGACTGAGGTGGACCATATGATCACGTTCTGCCTCATGACAAAAAGAAAGATAAACCTGGTTAGGTTGATTCTGGACTACATTCTTTCCACTATTGAGGGTGCAAGAAGGAGTAATGCTGCTATGCCCTATGGTATGCTCCTTACACATGTCTTGGTAAGAGTACAACTTCCTGTTGATGGACACAGGAAGGATGAAAAACACCTTGCTACCTCCATGAAAATGTTCTTAGCCATGGGCTTGAAACCGTAAGGCCCTGAAGAAGAAGGGAACAAAAAAAAAAAAAAAAAGGAAGAAGAGAAGAAGAAGAAAGAAAGAAGAGAAGAAAAAGGACCCAAAAAAGAAGCACGCTCCTCTCTAGAAGGTTAAATCCAAACTTTCTGAAGAGCTAAGGAAGAAGAAGAGACAAGAGAGAAGTCTCTCGCCAGTCTCTGAAGAAAGGAGAATCAATAAGAGAAGGTTGTTGAAATTTGCTGAAGAAACCCCCTCCTCCTCTTCCAGCACAGAAGATGAAGCATCAGCCATTACTGCACAACTAATGAATGCTACTCCCCCTGCCAGACCACAGGTCAGAGCCTCAAGACCTAGAGAAAAAGGGATTGTGATCAGGGAACAAGTGCCTCAAGAAGAAAAACAAAAACGGGCTGAAGCAAAAGTTTCAGATAAAAATGAGGATTATGAGATCAAGAGGAAGGGCAAGAAACTAGTGAAGAAAGCCCCCTTGGAATCCTCTAGACAATCCACTCCATCACCTGTCAGAAGAGCCCTACTTGAAGCTACTAAAAGCAAAATAAGACAATAGGCATCCATCAAAAATAGAAAGATAGAGCTGCTAGAATTGGTGACTCAACCAGAAGTACAAGAAGCTCATCTGCTTTTCTAGAGGTAGACCAACAGTATGTAATCATTGAAGATGTCAATCTACCTTCCAAGATGAGAAAGGTTGTGCTACCCTTTGAAGTAGTAGAAAGAAGAACAGAACAACCTACTATCCAACCTACAAGCTTGACACTTGGTCAAGAAGTTGAAACTACACTAGATAGAACAGATACTGAGAATACACTTGTTCTGGTGACAGAAATTGGTAATGAAGCTGTTGTTTCTGAATATGAGGTTGCACCTCTAAGCACTCCAATGCCATACCCAACCATTGACATAGTCTCATAAGGAGTTCTTGTAACCCTTGTCACTATGCAAACCTTGCAGCTACTAAGCTCCACTCCCAAATATGACAAAACAACTACCCCAACTATCTCTAAACATCAATTATCCTCAGCCAACCACAGCCAACATGTGGTGAAATTGCCTTCTAGAGACCCTTCATCTGCTAAAGTCTTTCCAAATGTTGCTAAGTCTAGATGGATCTACTGTTGGCCAATCAACATACTATCATGGCCAATCAAGCTGAACTTCAGTCTCATCAACAAAGATTGGAGAGAAGGATGGACAAGATGGAAAATCCTCTACTGTAGATTCTGAAGACAACTCAGAAGGGAATAGGCAATCCATGATGGCTCTTCTATGATCCCACATCTTCATTTTTTTTTATGATGCCAAAGGGGAAAAAAGTAAAAATATTCAAGAAAAGCTTACGCTGAGAGGGAGCATATCATATTAGTCTTAGGACTCATTTTCTTTGGAATATTCATCTTTTGGCATACAAGAAACATTTCATTTTTTTTTAAACTATCTTTATACATTTATGGACAATTTATTTTAATGGATATCAATGCTCTATCTCTTTGATGATTATGCTTTATTATCGTATGATATGATCTTTTATCTCTAGATGTACATTATATCTCTGATATCATATCTCGTTGATACTCAAGTAATCTATGTATTCTTGAATGCTCTGATATCATGATTATTTTTTTTTTCAACTGGTTGATTCTACTAAGTGATATTTGTGTGGTTGTTTTCCGTTGAACATTCCTACTTGTTCAAAAATTGATATAACTAAGTTCTCTTTCTAATAGTTGTTACTATCTGCTTGATTACTCTGTTTATCTATGTATTAACTGAACAAATCTGTATCCTTGCTCTGATATGCTCACACTTGGCTAAAAAGATTAGAAAAAATTATGATTTTATGTGTCATCGAAATCCTATGCAACTCATACTTGAAAATATGCTTATAACTATCTGTGTTGTAAAAGATTTTTTCTATGCTCACTCTAGTTTCTTTTCTAAAGTTTTTGGATATCATGACTCTTTCAATTCACTTCAGAAAGTAACTTATTTTAAATAAGAAATCGTATTCTTTTGAGATAATATTTTGATAAACAAGATCTTTTCTTAAATATTGATTTGCCATCATCAAAAAAGAGGAGACTGTAAACTCCAATGCCCAATTGAAATAGTCTTATATTCTTAGACATTTTAAGCTTTAAGGTTTTGATGAATATCATATCAAGATTTAAGTAAAACTCTTGGATTGTAAATGATTTGGTTTAGCTAAATGCTTTCATCTGTGAGTAAAACATCTACTTTAGAGTCAAATGATTGTTGTACAAATCAAAGCATCTAAATCCATGGTACTTCACAAAAATATGATTATATTGGAAAAATCGCTTTGTGTTCTATATGTTTACTTAATCAGGAATAAGAGAGAAAGTTTAGAAGGATGTAATACAGCATCAGAAAGGAAAAAACATGTCATGAGAAATGTAACATCCTCCTTGGTATAGTAATATGCTTAAGTCATAGTGATAGTACCACACTCAGGAGTTGTTACTGTTACCTGAGCGGACCTTATCTGACAGCAACTTCAGCCATCTTTGAAACTTCTTGAATTATCTGGAGATAACACGAAAACAGGAGTGAGAATTTTGAATTCTCAGTAGGATTCTCTAACTATCATACATAATGTCATCGTTGTCATCTCCAGTTGCTTCGGTGTATTATGAGAAAGGTGAACATTTTATACAAACTATTTAATTTTATAATTCAAAAATATACTGTCCGAAGCAAAGTTCATTTTATTCATACACTTGTCATTTGGGAGAGCCAATACAAAATAAATTCATGAATTATACTATGAATAATAACTGCAACGTATTAAAATATAATAGCACCAATATACCAGAAACTCAAAATCTGCATATGCCTTTACTTGTACTTGAATTTATGTAGATACACATAAATTTTCATTTCTTTCTTTGTCTTCCTTTACTTGTCATACATATTCTAGAGTACGATCATCATGTCATACTCTGTAAGGGTGCGATCACCATGTCACACTCCTTCGGAATATGTTCATCCTGCCACGTCCCAGAGTATGATCGCCATATCATACTCCCTCAGGGTGTGATCACCATGTCACATCCCTTAGGGTGTGGGATCATTCTGCCACATTCCAGAGTATGATCGCTATGTCATACCCCATCAGAGCATGATTGCCTCATTATGTTCCTTAGGAATATGGACTCATCATCATATCTTTCATCATAAAATCATAAATACACAAGTTTCATACCTTATTATCAAATGATAATACTTGCATGGTATTCATACACGTCGCATAACAATATTAACACACCAATATTTAGAACTATCTTTAATTTCTGCCGAAAATTTGGTAGCATGACGGATCATATCCGCTTCCCTATGAATAGTGCCAGGCTACCAGTAAAACCTATCAAGCATTCAAATCAATATGGAATAGCAAACTTATAACCACAATATCAATCACATGGTGTGTCAAATCAACAGGAATATCAACAGGACTTTTTGCTTACTCTATCCTCTTCTGCCCGAACTTTGTAAAATTCACCTTTACTCTTATTTAACTCATTTCAACCTGAATTTTGGATATGTTATAGCTCTATGTGTCTACTTTTCAACCCTTTTAGTCCCATTTCATTTTGATTTGTATAGCTCAAGTTCTTAGATTTTTAACTCAGACTACCCTGTACTTAGCTAGAGTGTACTCTCATAAATGAAAATTCATTGAAAATAGAAATCTGGGTAATCATACGAAATTTATACCAAATTAAAGCTAACAGAACAAGCTTTTAAATTAAAAAGTTGCATATCATTTGCATAAGTATATCTTGAGATATAAGCTCTGTAAATTGACACTACTGGACTACCCTATTCTAGCCCGATTTGAACTTAAGGCAAATTCATTGATGTGCTGGGAACAAATGGCAACGAATCTAACTCTGAAATTTTTATGGGATGTTTCCTTACATGTTAGCTTTCAAACAGCATAGTTTCACTCAATTTAGAGTTGTGTAGGGTGAGTTACACCCTTCTCAACTCTTACTGTCCAGATGAGAATCCAAATTTCTAGGTCAAACTTCAAAAATTCATAATTAATTCTATACTAATCCAATGACCTTATATTTTATATGTATGGAAATCCCTGAATGTCTATTTTCATATAAAAATAGATTCATAAAATTTAAACTACTGTAGGTGGAGCCATACACTTCGCCGTACGGACCATCGAGGGGAAAACCCTAATAGCTTCTTGAATTCTTCTTGAATTCATGTTTTCCTTAAATCAATCCATCCAATTTTCAATTCAAACTCATATATACACCTTAAACCAACCTTAATTCATCATCCGCACCCCTCACAACATCAGAATCATGGATGAACAAGGGGCCCTAGGTAGGCCCAAATCAAAGAAAAAAAAGAGAAAGTTGAAATTCCTACCTTGGTGGTGTGAAATCTTGGTAGAACTTGATCTTGAAATGAAGTTGATGGTTGAAGCTTGAGCTTGGGGATGAGAGGAAGTGGAAGAAGATGAAGGAAAGTGGGAAAATGAGGTTAGTCTACATCTATTGTGAGGAGGCCGAAAATTTAAGGGGAAAAGGAAGAAAAAAAAATGAAAACTTATGAAGGAAGCTAGCTTTTGATTGGTGAACTTCAATCCTCATTCAAACTTGGCTTGGCTTCCCTCTTCATGGCTATTGGTGCCACCACTTGTGAGGGTGTGGTGGTTGAATCTTGGCCACCCATCCTAGGGTTTTCATAGTGTAATTTCTATTGGTCCGGTTCCTACAGTTTAAAATACTGAAATCTTATTGATTTTCTCCAAACCAGTGAAATGTTACCAAATAACTTTGTAAGATTTTCTATATGTCTATTCTAATTTTCTTAAGCCTAATATCTCTAATTAATATCCAATTAACTCCTAATTATCCTTTAATTACTTTCCAATTAACCTTACTTAGTTAATAAAAATTGATAAATCGACTAACGATGTAAATTAAACGTTTTGCAAATTTAGAACCTTTCTATTTTCTATTTTCTATAGTTAATGGCATTTCCATAATTTTGAACAAGTCTAGGGGCATCCCATGTCATTGCACATATGGATACCTCCGTGGCTCAATCATTCGAGGTTTAGGTTTCTACGTTTCTGCTATGTGGTTCTGCTTCGTTTAAAACCTTATTCTGCTAATTCAATTGATATAAGGATCTAAATGTCATTTTCAAAAATGTTCAGGGGCAAGACTGTAAAACTAAAAGTTTGCCCAAGGACATTTTCATCATTTCCTATTATGTTATATGGGGACGTTGCAAGAATGATCACAGTGCACTCAGAAGGATGACTGACTCGCGCGTCGTAACACGAGCAAATTAAACCGAATAGCGACTATAGTATAGTAGCCAACTCGGATCGTTTCCCAAAGATGAACACACTATTTGATCAGAAAATTTAGGGGGGTTTTTATAACAAACACTTAAAATGCATTGCTGAATTCCAAAGCAAACAGTAAACAAAAAGACTAAACCGAATTAAAATTCTAATCCAAGACACACAAGAAGAAAGCAATCAACACTCAATCATTGGATTCAAATATACATGCACACTCCAATTCGATGATTAATTTTAGATTCAATTGAAACCTCAAATCAAACCTAGCATTCACATGAAAATCTCCATGCATTCAACTAATCACTCAAGCAATTCGGTTTAGAGACCTCTAAAACCGAATTGATTTTGGATTAGCTTCCAAACCAATGCTATAATCTCATATTCAGAACCGAAATATGAATCACACTCTTGAACAATCGAATCACATATATCAACCGAATTATGCATGATTTGATTGACTCTTAATCAACATGCATGAATGAAAACCTCCAATTCAATTACGAGATTAAGAAGAAGAGAAGAGGAGTGAAACCGAAATTGGAATTTCCATGTCTTGATGTACCAATCCTCAAGAGCTTGAATGCTTCTCTTGATGCCTTGGATCAGAGGAGAATCACCCCTCCATTAATGGAGGAAAACGCAAAAGAAAGAAAGAAAGAAAGAAAGAGAGAGAGAGAGAGAGAGAGAGAGAGAGAGAGAGAGAGAGAGAGAGAGAGTTTTCTTATTCAATAAAACTCAAAATTACAAAATGAGCAAAAAGGTCCCTGAAGCATAATCAGAATTTCTATATATACCTCTAATTAAAAGTCACTAATTACTTAATTAAAATAATCCTCTTTTCCTAAGCTAAATTTGGATAGCTCATTTGCCCAATTTGGATGCTTAGAGAGAAAGTTGTGCCCAAAACAAGTTGAGTGGGCTCTCTTAGACTCAGCAGCGACTTCCAACACGTTTTTGGGCCTCATAACGGTTCTTCTTGGCTTAGTGCTCTGAACATAAAATGAATCCCTGGATGTTAGCTTTCCAATGCCACCGGAATGGGCTCAATTGAGTCCCTGTAGCCCAAGATATGGTCCAATCATTGAAGGCTGCTCAGAAACCGCGCCCAAACGCTTCAGTTCAGTTCCGAGCCCAATTTCGGCTTTAAGATCTCAGAATTAGCCCTTGCCCTCTTCATAGAAATTGTAGCTCTATCTCTTAGCTTTCCTACAAATCAAGAAGCATAATAAAATGAGGTATAGAGCTCAAGATATGATCTAAACACTGAAGCAGGTCAAAATAACCGAAATGCTGCAAAAATTAACTAAGTCTCACTAAGATCCAAAAAAGGAAAATGATCTAAACTCAACCAATTAAGCACAAAGGAGGATTAATGAGACAAGTATGAAGGATAAAAATAGTATAAAAATCCAATTCATCAATGACTCAATCCAGAAAGGTGATCATCAGAAGCTTGCTACTCATGAAATATCTCACCTTGAAAGCTTCTTCCATACATTTCATTGAAAAATTCAAAATGTCAAATATGATTTGACATACTGCAAAAGAAGCACTAACAAGTCTGAAAAGTGGGTGAAGACTTCAAACAGCTATTTTTCCACTTCTATGTCATCTCAACTTGTTGAAGAAGAAAGTTGTATCTTCTCTTTCCAGTCATAGACCTTTGGATCAAAGTAGCACAAGTCTCAAGATCTGCAAGCTCCAACAGTAACATCTAGAAGTCTATATAAAGCTAGAATATGAAGAAGAAGAGTGAAATGCTCCTCATATATTTCCTAAGCTACAATAGTTTCAATCTTCAACCTTCTCGACTTTCAAATCCTCCAAAAAGTTACTCATTGTAACTTCTATTTTAAAATCTTCTCTACTGTATTGTAATAGATAACATTCTCATTTTGAGAAGTCTTACACACTGTACGCATTTGATCAATACTCTATAAAGAGTTTTTAGTGTGAGCGTAAACACAAACCTTTTATCAAATCGATTGTAACTAGACCCGATAAAGGTCAAAGTGAGCTTGGAGAGGCTAAGATAAATACTACTTGGTTGTAAAGCTTGGAAAGGCTTGGAAAAAGAACACTCATGGTATAAAATCTCAACAAAGAATTGGGCACTGGACGTAGGCATTTGTTTGGCCAAACCAGGATAAACTTCGCCGTGTGATTTCTCTATCTCTTTCATCTTATTAACTGTCTTCACTTAATCTATAACTCTATGTGTCTACATCCATTCTTAAACAAAATTTTTGGTAGCAAAACAATTTTGATTTCTAACCAAATCGCTTCCATATTCTAGGTCTTGGACTTGAGAAAGTTGTTTTTGCCTAAAATTACAGGTATAGATTTTTATCTATAACAAAATTCAACCATCATTCTCGTGTTATCATTTTCAACACGACGGTCTTATCTTGAAGTATATATAAAGCTGGAAAATGAAGAAAAAATGGTTAGATTGATTGAATAATTTTTTGTGCTTAAGAGATCTTCTTCATCAACCTTCTCAACCTTATGAATCATCAAAAAGTTACTCATTGTAACTTCTGTTTGTAAAATCTTCTCTATTGAGTTGCATTAATATTGAGAATTTAAAGAAGTCACACACAAATTTGCTATTGATCATACTCTGAAAAGAGATTTGTGTGAGTGCTTAAACACAAACCTTCTTATCAACATCATCTAACCAGACCCGTCAGCGATCACTAAAAGCTTGGAGAGGCTAGCATAAATACTACTTGTGTGGGATTAGAGAGGCTTGAAGAAAACTATTCCATTGTATAAGTTTGGAGAGGCTTGAGAAAGAACACTCACATGTAAAAGCTTGGAGAAGCTTGGAAAAAGAATACTCGTGATATAAAAATCTTAACAAAGAGTTAGGGACTGGACGTGGGCATTTGTTTAGCCAAACTACGATAAATTTTGTTGTATGATCTCTCAATATCCTTTATTTTATTTACTGTCTTCAATTAGTATATAACTCTATATGTTTTTTATAATCCTACTTTAACATATTTTAGTAAGCTAGACTACTTTTATTTCTAGCCAAATTGCTTTCGCGTTCCGAGTTTAGGACTTGAGAAAGTTGTTTAACGAAAAATTTTCAGGTAAAGATTTTTGTCTACAACATGATTCAATCCCCTTCTTGTGTTACCATTTCCAACAATTGGCATTAGAGCCTAATTATGGGGTTGAGCTTCCTAATGGTTGCAAAGGACAAAGATCCAACAAATGGCACAATAGATAAGTCATATCACAGAGGGTCGCTTTATCAACCGCCCTCTATATTTTAATGGTGAAGACTATCCATACTAGAAGGATAGAATAAGACTCTTCATTAAGTCCACTTGTCTAGACATGTTGGACATAATAGAAAATGGTGATTATGTAGCCATGACTGAGCAACCAGCGGCTCAACAAGCTACTAGTCTAAAGCAACCTCTATTAGTAGCAGTCAAAACCATTCCAAGGAATAAATGGACTAACCAAAACAAGAACAAAGTTCAAATGAATGCTAAGACAAAGTATCTACTCACATGTGCCTTCAGCAAAAGTGAATATGATAAGATCATATCCTGTGACTTAGCAAAAGAAATCTGGGATAGACTCGAAGTGCTTCATGAAGGAATTGATCAGGTCAAGGAGTCCAAGTTTAGCATGCTACTTCATCAATACGAGATGTTCAAAATGTTGGAGTTTAAAAACATTGATGAAATGGCAACTAGATTTGTGCACATCATAAATTAGTTGAAAGCCCTTGGTAAAAGGTACACAAATGCCAAAATGGTGAAAAAGATTCTAAGAAGTCTTTCAAAGGCTTGGAGTCCAAAAGTAATTGCTATTCAAGAAGCTAGGACTTAAATGTACTTAGCTTAGATGCTCTTACTGGGTTGTTGAAAACTCATGGGATTAAACTAAATGAAGTCTCTAAAGAGACCGCTAGAAAAGGGAAGTCCATTCTTCTAAAGTCCACTCACAAAAGGAATCAATCCTCAAAGGCCATGAAAGCTTCAGAAGAGCCAGAAGAAGATGAAGAAGACTCCTCCGAAGATGATGAGATTGCACACTTGGCAAGGAAGATATCAAAAGCTCAAAAGGAAGGAAAGGGGCTTTATTCCCAAGAAGGACAAGAAGGGCAAGGCCAACCAAGATGAAGTCATTTGCTTCAAATGCAAGGAGCTTGGACATATCAGATCAGAGTGTCCTAGATT
Source organism: Pterocarpus macrocarpus (assembly GCA_031439585.1). Taxonomy (NCBI): domain Eukaryota; kingdom Viridiplantae; phylum Streptophyta; class Magnoliopsida; order Fabales; family Fabaceae; genus Pterocarpus; species Pterocarpus macrocarpus. The sequence goes on from CM062517.1 coordinate 44,257,556, forward strand.
GAAGAAAGCCTAAAAGAAGAAGGCTATGATGGCCACGTAGGAAGACCTGGATGAAGAACAGGAGAATACTGAATCACAAGGTGAAGAAAAGATTGTACCAAATATCTGCTTCAAGGTTGATATAGTTTCAGAAGAAGAAACTAAGGTATCTAATTCTAAACTTGAACTTACTTCTGAAAATGTTCAGAAAGCTTACAATGATCTCTTGGATGATTCTCAATTGCTTGCTTCCTGTTATGCTTCTTTAAAGAAAAATTTTTAGAAACTATCCTCATATTTTGAAAAACTCAAGATTTAGAATGAGAAGCTAGGGCATAAAAATTCTAAGCTTTTAAAAGAAAATGACACCCTCCAGAAGGATGTTAATGCCTTAGAAAAATAGGTTTCTAAAGGTAGTTAGAATAATTCCTTTGATGTATTTGAATTTCAAAACTTAGTCAAACTTCTCAAAATAGATGTTGAGAAAATGGTTAACGGCTCAAAAAATCTTGTTCTCATGCTTGGTGTAACATCCCCAATTTTTGTCTAAGCTAATTAGCTTAGTGATCCTGGCTAATTAGAGAGGTTAACGATTAACTGAGAACTAATCAGCTAATCTTGATGAGCAAGAGCTTAGTAAATTAAGTCAAGTCAATAATTGAATCATAATGCACTAAATGTTTTAATTAAAACCTAATTATTTGAACCTCATTAATTCATAACTTAGAAATATAATTAAGCTAATCCAATCTTATTAATTAAGTACAAGACAATTGTTCTACCTTACTAATTGAGATAAATTAATTCTTACACCCTAATTACATAATTCATAAGATCAATTCTTTTAGAGGAAAAATGTCTTAAAAGTGCAATTAACCGAAATTGGTTAAAGAACAATTTAACTAATCAAATTGACCAACAACTTAGGTAATTCTAATAGCTTTGAAGAATTAAAAATTTCTCCTAATTGATGCACCAAATTTCGGCTAAGGACAAGAGCAAAATCCAACCATCCATTTGCCTTCTCATCATGCACCCTTAGATTAAGAGTCTATGTTAGTAGTATTTCTTGAGTCAAGACAAGAGATGTACTTCCCTCCATAAAGATTATGCCACTTGGAGTGATCATATTCACCCAAGCCAATCCGAAGAGTAGTCATGCCTTTAACCACTTAAGGAAACACAAAATGGTCTTTACCCAAGCACCAAGACTCAAGAGAAATACAACCCTTTCTTTTACCCCATGGTTCCTAGCCTCCTTGCTTGCAAAAGAAGCAAAATCCAACCACCCCATGCCTTAGAGTGGGATGCCACTCTCTCTCCTCTCACACTCTCATTTTTGCAAATTCAATCTCTTACTAAGTCACAAAGCTCTCACCTCTCTCTAAACCTCTCTTTATTCTTCCTAATCTTCTTCTTGTTCTTCTTGCTTTCCTACTCTCATCTCATTTCCACCACCATTCTCACAAGCCCTTCAAGGACCACCCTCTTTGGTTCTTGAGGAAGCAAAACAAACACTCACTTAGCCCCATTATCAAGCTCAAGAAGGAGGAGGCCATCTCCAACCATTTTCACTCTTTAAGCTTTCAAGAAACCCATTTGGTAGTGACTCTAACCCTCTTTCTTCTATGTTTTTCAAGCTCTAGAACTCCTAAGCTCCCCATAGCTAGGTGATTTTAGAACTTACTTTAAAGGCCTCATGCCCATGCTTTCATTATAAGAAGTTGTTTGTGATTTTGCTCTTCTTTTGGACAATAACTTTGGTTGTGCATTTTGTTTTATGTTGAACCTAACTTTTTAGAACTCAAAATATTGATTTTTACCAAGATCTCAAAGTATAAAAGTGGTTTGGAAATGTAAAGTGGTCACTTGAAGAAAAGACTTAATGTTTTTACAAGAAAACTCATTGAAACCAAAATCGTGGAAGCTGGGAAATTCTGGCAGTCTGTATGGCATGACTAATAACTCCTTCAATATAACTCCAAATGGAACAAAACTAATTTTAAATGAAAATAGACTCATATAGCTTTTTATACATATAAAATACATGAAATTTGGCCTTAAAACGAGAGAGATATGAATTTTCAAAATGGGTTGTTCCCAGATGTGTTTTTGTTCGGGCAGTCTGTACTAAAACATGCAAAACTCAGGCTATACATAACAGTTTTGAGTGGGACCAAGTTTTTAGAAAGCTAAGACATAGAGGAACATTTGCATAAAACAGTTTTGTCAGATTCCTTGTGAGAAACTCCCAATAAAGTTTAAAAATCACTATACTGAGAATAAACTTAAAAGCTAAGCAGTCAGAATAAAATGCGCATATCTCAAGTTACAAAATGAATTCTTAAGTGGGGTTTATTTTATTTAAAAATAGACTCAGAGAACTATAATCATACCAAAATTCAAATCAAAATAGTAAAAGGTGAAATTATGGCAAATTTTTGAAGTTATTGCCCTACTGTAAAAGTAAAACTGGTTGTGGCTAAGTTTAAAGGTTAATGAGAAATAAGCTTAAAGATATTAAGACCGTCGATTTAAGATATTGGAAACATTCATAATTCAATGTAAAAGTTTCAAAAAGGATAATAGATGAAATTGACCCTATGCCTGATAAAAGAATTTACACAAGAGGCAACCTCAATTAAAAGCTTGCACCAAATTTACTAAGCTAAACTCATAAGACTTTATGTGATATATATGCCTCTATGTGTCCATATGATGACAATGATATGATGATGATGATTATGATAGTGATATGATGATGATAAGGATGATAATGATATGACGACGATATGATAATGAATGATGATGATATGAATATAATATGTTGATGATATGATGCTTAATGATATACGATAAAGGAATCACATTTGGGGACGGCGATACGTAACACCTAGATGTGGAAAAGAATTAGAATAATTTTGCATCATAAGCCTTAATAAGAAGAAAATGAACTGAGGGTGTGATCCTTCAAAAGGGAAGGTGACCCAAAGTAAGCTCCCCTCACCCACGACTCACATGAGGCATGACATCGACCCAGCTAGTATGAATATAGGGAATGGGGCTTACATGAGGCATGGCATGACCCAGCTAGTGTAAGTACCAAAAATTTATGGTGGCGACGGCCACAGTATGAGCTCATTACCACTTATGTTTAGTGGGTGAAAAGAAAAAGACTTAAGATAAAGTCAAGTTAAGAAAAGAAAAAGGACTTCGGTCCAAACCCTTGAAGGGAAGAAGTTAAGAGAAGCTTATAGCACAGCCATACAAGTTTTATATAATTATAGTTGTTCCTATGCTTGTTATGATATAAATGATCAAAGGATGTGTTAAAATTGACTCCGCTTCGGATGGCTATGTTTTCGAAAATCTAAGAATTGAACCTTATGCATGCTCACTGTTTTCATTTATAAAACCGAAGTGGCTGGGACGATGATGATGACACTTTAGTGTCGAGTTCGAGTCCTACTGAGAAATCTTATTTCTCACTCTAGTTACTTTTCCGTATCGTCACCAGAATCCGATGGCGCATCTGGTGGAGTAGAGCATGGATCCCTTACACTGTGAGCAGACGTATGACGTGGGATGTCAAACAATGTTGATTTGGACTTGTAGTTCTCATAGCTCTGCATCTTCATACATTCCTTTTTGTGATGAACGATGTCAATTTAAGTTTGTATCTAGTATTTGGATCATGGCACAACCATGAGCGTCCTTTGATGTAATGCTGATATATATATATATATATATATATATATGAACCCATATGAATGTAATGATTAGTTACATAATGCAATGTATTTGTGAATTACTATTTATTTATCTTTCTCATGTTTTATGATATCGGGATATGTATTTTATGCGACATACTCTTTCTCCATTTATCTTCTCGTTCAAGGCTTTGTTTTCCAAAATGCTATAAAGTGACGACGTATTAAAAAAAAATTTACAGTATTCTCTGCGTAACTTAACTTATAAATGAAGTTTAGTTTTTCACGAGCATAAGTAACGACTAATAAAATGCCGTAATACGACTTAAGCGTAGTATGGGTTTATTAGGGTGTTATACTTGGAGGCCAAAAGCCATATTTGGACAAAACTAGGCTAGGATATGTAGAAGAAATAAATGAGGAATCATCAAAAGATACTAAGCATAAAATTCTTGCATGTATTTACTGTTTCAAAAGGGGACACTTTTCTAAAAGATGCTTCTCTAGAAAGAAAGCTAAACAAAAAGTGAAAAAGCCCAAAATATCAACTAACACAAAAGGGCCCAAGAAGATTTGGGTGCCGAAAATGAAAATGACTTCTGGTGCAGGCGTGTCTTAAATCACAACATCTAAAGGAAAAGAAGTACTATTTGGATAGTGGATGTTCCAGACATATGACTAGAAATAAATCTTGGTTCAAAAACCTCAGACCCAAGGATGGAGGAGTTATGAAATTTGTTGATGGAATTAAGTCCAGAATCATTGGTATAGATAATGCTGGTAAGAATAATTCTGACTTAATAAATGATGTTATGTTAGTAGAAGGACAAACTCACAATCTTTTGAGCATTAGTCAATTCTATGACCAAGGCTATAGAGTTGTGTTTGAACCTTCTCAATGCGTTATTAAAGATTCCACTTCTGATAAAGTCATTCTTACTGCTAAAAGGCATGATAATACATATATTATATCTAGATGACCTTCTAGATCAAAATGTAAAATGCTCAGCATCCTTCGTGGATGAAAAGTGGTTATGGCACAAGAAACTTGGTCACACTTATATGAAATTAACCTCTGAGATTTCTTAGAAAGAATTAGTTAAAGGTTTACCTAAAATCAGTTTTGAAAATGATTCATTTTGTGAGTTTCGCCTTAGAGGTAAACAAACCAAGAGTTCTTTTCATAGTAAAAATATAGTTTCAACTACTATACCATTTAAGCTTTTACATCTTGATCTATTTGGACCAACTAGAACTGCTAGTTTAGGTGGTAAGAAATATGGTCTAGTCATTGTGGGCAATTTTTCAAGATTCACATGGGTTATATTTCTGATTCTTAAGGATGAAGCTTGTGAGGCCTTCAAAACCTTTTCAAAAAGAATTCAAAATGAAAATGGTTTTTACATTACTTCCATAAGATCATATCATGGTGGAATGTTTGAAAATCATTCTTTTGAAATTTTCTATAACGAAAATGGCATTCTGCATAACTTCTCTTCTCTTAGAACTCAACATAATGAGGTAATGAAAAGAAAGAATAGATTGTTGCAAGAAATGGCTAGAACTATGCTTCTTGAAAGTAGTTTATCAAAAGGATTTTGGGCAGAAGTAGTAAATACTACCTGCTACATTCAAAACCATGTTTTCTTAAGGCCAATACTCAAGAAAACCCCCTATGAATTATGGAAAGGTAGGAAATCCAACATCTCATATTTTCATGTATTTGGATCTAAATGCTTTATACATAACATAAAGGACAAGCTTTCAAAGTTTGATCCTAAGTTTGATCCTTGGAGTCTTTCTAGGATATTCTTCTGTGTCAAAAGCTTATAGGGTATGCAACAAGAAGACTCAGACTTTGGAAGAAACCATACACGTAAGCTTCATGGAAAGAAGGAATCACATCAATCAAAAGGTTGCAGATCTAGAAGAAGAAATGGAGAATATGTCCTTAAATGACAATGCCAGCATTAGCAGAACCTTCAGATTGCTACAAGAAATGATAATGATGATGATTCTGATTTGCCTACACATCAACATGTTTCTGATGACATCTCGGGAGATCTAGAAAATACATCCATCAAGAGAAGATATACTGGCATAAGAGACTTGAGAGCTGTCTCTTAAAGCAAATTATTGGTGAACCTTCTCAAGGGATCAGAACTAGATCTTCACTCAAAATTGAATCTAACCTTGCTCTGATTTCTGAAATTCAACCAGAAAGTGTAGATAAAGCATTACAAGATCAAAGCTGGGTCGAATCAATGAAAAAGGAACTAAATTGGTTTGAGAAAATTAAAGTTTGGACTCTAGTCCCATTACTAATAGGACAATTTGTCATTGGGACAAAATGGGTGTTCAGAAATGAACTTAATGAGTGTAGGAAAGTAATCAAAAACAAAGCAAGACTACTAGCTCAAGGATACAACCAGCAAAAAGGCATTGATTATGACGAGACATTTTATCCTGTAGCTAGACTAGAAGCAATCAGAATGCTACTTACTTATATTGCTTATAAAGGGTTTGTTTTATTTCAAATGGATGTAAAATATGCTTTCTTAAATAGTTTCATATATGAGGAAGTTTATGTTAAACAACCTCCTAGTTTTGAAAATAAAAACCTTCCTCATTATGTTTTTAAACTGTCAAAAGCTTTATATGGATTACAACAAGCACTTAGAGCTTGGTATGAAAGACTTAGCTCTTTTCTTCTCAAAAATGGCTTTAAAAGAGGAAAGGTTGATACTACCTTATTTACACTACATGAGAAAAATGATCTTTCAATTGCTCAAATTTATGTTGATGATATAGTATTTGGTGCAACTAATCAGAATTTGTGCAAGAATTTCTCTGAGCTTATGCAAGGAAAATTTGTGATGAGCATGATGGGTGAACTGAAATTCTTTCTGGGACTACAAATCAAGCAACAGAAAGATGGAATCCTTATTCATCAAGAGAAATGTGCTAAGGATCTTGTAACATCCCCAATTTTGTCTAAGTTAATTAGCTCAGTATCCCTGGCTAATTAGAGATGTTAGCGATTAATTGAGGACTAATCGGCTAATCTCGATGAGCAAAAGCTTAGTAAATTGAGTCAAATCAACAATTGAATCATAACATACTAAACATTTTAATTAAAGCCTAATTATTCGAATGTCATTAATTTGTAACTTAGAAATATAATTAAGCTAATATAATCTTATTTATTAAGTACATAACAATTGTTTTATCTTAATCAATTGAGATAAATTAATTCTTACACCCTAAATACATAATTCATGAGAACAATTCTTTTAGAGAAAAATGTCTTAAAAGTGTAATTAACCAAAATTGACTAAAGAGCAATTAAACTAACCAAATTAATTAATAATTTAGATAATTCTAATAGTTTTGAAAATTTAAAAAAATTTCTCCTAATTATTGCATGAAAATTTTGGCCAAGAAAGAGCCAAATCCAACCCTCCATTTGTCTCATAAATCTTGTACCCTTGGATCTAAGCTTGTATTAGTAGCATCACCTTAGGCAAGACCAAAGAAAGGCCATCCACCACTTGGATCATGCCACATTGTAAATCATACTCCATCAAGTAAATCCCAAGAGCAGTGACTTCCTTTAACCCCTTGAGAAAAGACAAAATGGTCCTTGTTATGCACCAAGACTCAAAGGAAACATAATCACCCCTTTTACCCCAAGGTTCTTAACTCTCTTGCTTGTTGGAAGAGGCAAAAATCACCTCCTACCTACCCCTTGTAAGTTGCCATTCAGCCCTCCTCATTTGCAAGCTTTTATCCTCTAACTTCAATAAACAAAGCTCTCACCTCTCTTTAAGTCTCATTCCAACACTCTTGCTCTTCCAATTCCTCTTATTCTTCTTCCCACTTTCTCACCTTATTCAACCCCTTTTCCTTTCACCACCATTACAACCCTTCAAGGACCACCTTCTTTGGTCTTTGGAGAAGCAAAGTAAACACACATTAGCCACATTTTTCCAAACTGTAAGGAGGGAGGCCATCTTCCACCACTTCCACCCTTCAAGCTTCCAAAGAAAATCTTTGTGATAGTGACTCTAATCTTTTTCTTTTTATATGTTCTTGAGCTCTAGAACTCCTAAGCTCTCCATAGCTACGTGGTTCTAGAACTTGCTCTAAGGCTTCATGGCCATACTCCTTGATATGAAGTGTTTTCTTGTGATACGACTCATTGCTTGTAAAATGTTTCTAATCATGTACATGTATTGCTTGAACCCAACATTTTAGAACTCAAAACATTCATTTATCATCAAGATCTCAAAGTATAAAAGTGGTCTGGAAGAGAAAAGTGGTCACTTGAGGAAAAAAACTTAATGTTTTTACAAGAAAACTGATTGAAACAAAAACTGTTGAAACTAGAAATTCTGGTAGTCTATTGTATGACCAATAACTCATTCAATACAATTTGAAATAAAATGAAACTAATTTTAAATGAAAATAGACTTACAGATCTTTTTATATATATAAAATGCGCGAAATTTGGCCTTAAAACAACGGAGATACTAATTTTCAAAGTGGACTATCCCCATATGTGTTTCTGTTCAGGCAGTCTATACAAAAATCTTAATAACTAGTGCTATACAAAACATTTTTGAGTGGGACAAAATTTTTTAGAAAGTTAAGACATATAGGAATACCCCCATAAAAATTTTTGACAGATTCCTTGTGAGAAGCTACCAATAAAGTTTACAAGTCACTATTGCGGAATGAATCTAAGAGACTGAACAGTCAGAGTAAAACGTACATATCTCAAGTTATAAAATGAATTTTTGAGTGGGGCTTATTTTATTTAAAAATAGACTCAGAGAAGTATAATCATACCAAAATTCACATCAAAATAATAAAGATGAAATTATGGTGAAATTGTGAAGTTACTGCCCCACTATAAAAGTTAATCTAGTTATGGTTAGACTTAAAATGTTAATGAGAAACAAGCTTGACGACATCATGACCCTCAAATTAAGATATTGAAAAACTTCATAATTCAATTTAAAAGTTTCAAAATGGATAATAGACGAAATTGGCCTTCTGCCTAATAAAAGAATCATCACAAAAGGCAAATTCAATTAAAAGCTTGCACCAAATTTACTAAGTTAAGCTCATAATACTTTGTGTGTTATGTATGCCTTTATTTGCCAACATGATGATGATGATAATGTTGATATGATGATGATAATGATGCTTAATGATATGTGAGATTTAAACTTTCTGTTTAGCAATTTTGGGGAAGCTCCGGTCTAGCCGTCATGCTGCCAGAATTCTGCAAAATTTATAGACTTAGAAAAATTTTTGCATCATAAGCCTTAACAAGAAGATATTAAACTAAGGGTATGATCCTTTGAAAAGAAGGTAGCTAGTAATAAGAAACCCCCTCCACCCACGAACTCACATGAGGCATGGCAATGGACCTAGCTAGTGTGAGTACTAGGGAAGGGCTTATATGAGGCATGGCAAAGGACTCAGCTAGTGTAAGTACCAGAAACTTATAGTGGTGATGGCCACTGTAACACCCTAATAGTTCCATTCTATGCTTAAGTCATAATGTGGAATTACTAGTTGTTACTTTTGCTCGCGGAACTAACATTACCTTTTCGAAATTACTTTTACCTGAAAATAGGGGCAATTTTTTGTTTTTTGGAATAATAACGAATAAACTATTTTAAAAATCGAGGGCCATGAGCACATCATGAACGTATAATACAAACATCACTATCTCATACATACAGTACGAGTAAAGTAAATAGAGGCAACAAGAATAATGAATATCTTAGATAAACATTATATACATTCCATAGCCATCATAGTTAATAATAATAATAATAATAATAGTAATGACAAGAGTCATCTATGCAAATAATGATGGGTCCGATATGTACTATCGGCCCTACAGAACAAACATAACTGAATATAAGGAAAGGAAAATATATCTAAAATCTCATCCATCCATACATGCCCATGGAAAATGATAATCCTTATAACTACAACCAAAAAGAGCTATCCTCGTGCTTGGCTTCTCATGCAATCACCATATCACTCATCAAGCGGGAGGAAACCATTTCCGAAAGCCACTGTGCCCAATGCCGACATCCTCTAGAGACGACATGGAAACGTAGGAGTGAGAAATACTAAATTTCTCACTAGGATCGCGACTAGACAAACACTATGTCATCGTCATCATTCCAGCCACTTCGGGTTTAATATAAAAATGGTCAACAGTTATAGGTTCAGTGTAACATCCACCGAATTTTATCATTTTTTGCCTAGTTGTTCGGTTTTTATCGAATAATTAAGGTTAATTAAAATTCGACTAAATATTTATTTAGGATCAATTAATTAGCAATTGATTGAGTTTAGATGTAAGGGAATTAGGTTAGAAGCATAGAAGATTCCATAGAAATTTTCTTAAAACCAATTTACCGATTTAAAGGAAATCGGTAAGATTTCAGTATTTTAAACTGTCGGAACCGAATCAATAGAATTATATACCCAAAACCCTATGACTCAAAGGCTAAATACTCAGCCATTTAACCTTCTATGGGTGGCACCACCAAGGCCACAAGGAGAAGGAAGCATGGCTGACAATTGGCCACAAAATTTCAGCCAATCATAACACACCTAGCCAATCACTTATTAATTGTTGAATCAGATTTTTCTTTTTCTCTTCTCATTTAAGCCGACTTTCGCTACTCTCATCTCCTTCCATCCTTCTTCATCTCTTCTCCCTTCAATCTACTCCAACAACCTTCAAGTTTTGACAAGATTCCACCCACCAAACTCCAAAATCTAACAAGATCACATACAAGGAGGTAGATATTCAACTTTGTTCTTGTCTTCTTGGGTATGGGTGGCTGATTGGGGTTTTTGTTTTCTTATTTCTTGATGTGGTATTTCGATGTATATGATGATTATTGGCTGGTTTGATGGCTGTTTTTGTGTTTAAACCGATTAAGAAGTGAAAACAAGTAAGAGTAGGATGCAAGGGGCTGGAAGAGTAAAACCCTTTGGTAGTCCGTATGACAGAGTGTACGATTCTGCCTACAACCATTTAAATTTGATGACACTATTTTTAGGTGAAACTAGACATTCAGGGATTTCCATATATATATAATATAAGGCCACTGGATTAGTATTGAGAGATATATGAATTTTGGAAGTTTGACCTAGGTTTTTGAGTTTGATTCTAGGTAGACTAGGTTGTTCAGGGCAAAACTTGCCCTATACAATTTGGAATTGAATGAAACTAACTTTTTTAGAAAGCCCACACATAGGAGAATTTCCCATAAAAATTTTAAAGTTAGATACAGTACCATTTACTCCCATTAGTTCGAGGAATTGGCCTATGCCCAAATTGGGCTAAAACAAGGCAGTTCATAAAGGTCAAATTTTGGGGCTTATAACTCAAGATCTACTAAAGAAAATGAAATGTGACTTATTTCAAATGAAATTTTGTCCTGTTATCTTTAATATGATACCAATTTCGTATGATTTGAACTGGTTTTCGATTTTTGGTGGATTTTTAATTTTAAGTGTGTAATTCTGGACAACTACAGGGCAAGCTGAGATAAAACTTAAATAACTTGAGCTACATTTATCAAAATTAGATGGGACTAAAGGGATTAGAAAATAGACACATAACACTCTAACATATCCAAAATTTAGGTCCAGATGAGTTAAATCGAAATTTTGGCTTAATTTACAAAAATCGGGTTGAATGAATGTGCTGAGACAGCAACTATGTTTTAAATGCAACAATTGTTCCTATGAAATTGATGATTGAATTGTGAATGAAATGTTATGATTTCTCTGAAAAATTAGTTTTTTGAGTACTGGCACTATTCACAAAAAAGTGGACACATTTCGTTATGCTGCTGAAATTTCGGTGAAGCCTATGCATGAGTTAAAATATACATTTAGATCCATGTGCATTTATAAGAAATTCATAAAGATTATATTATGATGAAAGTTCCATAATACTTGGGTTAGCCCTGAATTAAAGTTAAAGGGAATAGATCGGTGGAAAGGTCGGGGAAATTAAACCCGGCATTCCTATATAGGAACGAGCTCGATCCTGAAAAGCAGACTATTACCCAGGAGTCTGAATGGCCAAGAACTCCCAGGGGACCAAGTAACGGAAAAGTTTACGATGATAAGTTTAAGAATGAGTTTTTGCATGGTCACATTGAATAGTCACTATAAGTTATTTACAGTTTAACTATTATGTTTACTTATTACTGTATGTTCATTTATTCTGCTCATTATTCTGTGTAACACTATTTAGTAGTTTATTCTGTTTCTTATGTTGTCTTAAGTAAAATTGAACATTGCCTCAGACCAGACATTTTCTTAAACTTATTAAATGTGGATAGTTTAATTTGATGCCATGTTTTTATAATTAAATAAAAATCGAGGCAACTGAAAATGAATGTGACGTCAGTTTAATACCGTACTCGAATCCTACTGAGAATTTCTTTAAATTCTCACCTTGCTTTGTATTTCCGCATCATTCTCAGACTCTGGGGATGGACACGACAGCTACCCTCTTTATTAAGATCCCTGACCTGCAGCTCCACCATGAACTCGTGTTGGACTCATTATACATAGTCGGCTCCTGCCATTTCCGTCTCTATCTTTTTAGTAATAGGAACTTTGTTGTTCCTTTATTTCATGCTGCTTTTGACCTTGCCGCTTCATATTTCGTGGTCCCTTTGCATGTAGCACACCCTCCTCCAGCACCCGCAGCACATGCCGCTCCGGCTAGCCCTCCACCAGATTCACCTCTACAGGTGGTTCCAGACATTCCTCTCAATCCTGAGAGCGATCCTTCTGAGGCTACCGGCTCACCATCCTCCTCTTCAAGACTGAGTGCTGACTACTCCCCAGCCGGGCCTAGTATGGCCAACGGCTACATTTCCAAGTAGGTCCCAACCGCAGGATTACATTGTACAGTATGGTCCCCTTTTGGCAGTGTGCAGCATTGGGCCATAGACTCAGCTATATGTATATCAACTAGTTTGAAAAGTCCTCTGAGGACCTCGTAAGACCGTTTGACTGACACGAGCCTTATGTCTTTTTGGTACACCGACCCCACTTAGGTATCCTCTTTTGAATCTGTATATAAACTGAAGCGTTGGCTTCCAACATCTATATGTATGTATACAACTGATGATATATTACTTATCTTTATCTCTTCTGTTGTGTTGTTTATTAAATTTTGGTTTGTTCTACGATGCTTAACACGTTTATATTATATACAGTGTGCTGCTTCTTCTGTTTACATATATGATCACTGCACCACGAACTACAGTTCGTCAAAAAAAAATTATATATATATATATATATATTAGAGAAAAAGAGGATGTGATAAAATAAATAAATAATAAACAGAGTACTAACACGGTAACGCCATCTACTCAATTTCATGCTATGATTTAAACATAACATCGAATTAGTGGGGTGTTACATTCAATTTTAACAATTTCTAAAAACATAAATCCTGAAGCGGATTGCTTTTAAGTTTATCATCATATCCATAACATCATACATAGGTATACATGCTAATACATGAAATAAACATTCATAATGCACATAAGGAATATAAGAACATGCATGACTATGCAACTCATCAACTTCACCATGGTCCTACTTTGACTTTCGATTTTAGCACGTGATTAACATTCTTTTACTTTTTCTTTGACATAGACTACTTTTGGACATGAGCTCATTCCGTGACCATCATCACGCAGTACTAAACCAAATCAGACTAAGCCGATATTGGTTACCCCTAAGTTGGAGGTTCCTCTATGTCACCCTTGTAACGCCTGAAAAATTTTAATATAATTAAGTGTGATTTAGAAGTAAATAAGCTTGATGAAATTAGATTAGAACCATAGGAAACTTCATAGGATTCTTCCAAAACCGGTTTACCGATTTAAAAGAAATCGGTAAGATTTCGGTATCTAAGACTGTCGGATCTAGATCAATAAAAGTTGTATTGTGAGAACCCTATAATGGATGGCCAAGATTTAGCCAAGATACCCCTACATGTGGCGCCATTTTCAGCCATGTACAATAGGAAGCCAAGCCAAATTGGAAGGCAAGATGGGATCCACCAATCAACATGAAGCTTGCGTCAAAAATCTTCACCTTTTTCTTTCCTTCTCTCCTTGTAATTTCGGCCACTCTAGCTACAGAAACCCCCATCATTTCTCTTCTCCTCACACTCATCCCACTCCATCTTCATCCCCTCTTTTCATCAAGAGTTACTTCCATCTAAGACACCAAATCAACAAGTTTTCAAGTAGACAAGGTAGGAATCCTACTCCTCTTCTTATTTTCCTTGGTTTGGAGTTGTGTATGGGTCTTGTATACCTTGTGATACTAATGTTATGTGAAGTGATGATAATGAATTACAGTTGATTATGCATGTATATTATGATTAGAATTAGAATTAGCATGAAAGAACTTGAAGGAAGGAGAAAAATCATGAAGCTGGCAGGTTTTTCCTCAGTAGTCCATACGGCGGAGTGTACGGCTCTGCCTATAGCCGTTCAAACTCTAAGAATCTATTTTTATATGAAACTAGACATTCAGGACTTTCCATACATATATAATATAAGGTCATTGGATTAGTATTGAGGGAGATATGAATTTTTGAAATTTGACCTAGGTTTTTGAGTTTGATTCTAGGCAAACCAGGTTGTTCAGGGAAGAACTCGCCCCATATGACCTGGAATTGAGTGAAACCAACTTTTTTAGAAAGGTTACACATAGGAAAACATCCTATAAAGAAATTTCGAGTTAGTTAAGGTCCCATTTGTTCCCAGTGAGTCGGGAAAGTTGCATTATGTCCAATCTAGGCCAAAACAGGGTAGTTTAGAAAGGTCGAGTTTCAGGGCTTACATCTCAAAATATACTCATTCAAATGATATGCAACTTGCTTCATTTGAAATCTTACCCCATTAGCTTTATAGAGATATAAATTTCATATGATTCCACCCAAATTTCTATTTTTGGTGAATTTTCTCTTATAAGAGTGTAATTTGGGCTAGAGGCATGTGTGAAAACTAGATCAAGTTTAATTTGTGTCGGAACTCGGGAAATAGTGAACTTAAGTTGAACTCAGAGATGTTGAACTCGGAAATCTAGCAGATAGAGAGCTAGGTCCGGTATACTTTAGGTTGGCCTCGGAACTTAGCAGACAGAGGACTAAGTGGGAACATTTAAGGTTGAACTCTTAAGGATGAAGTCGGAAGGGTGACTTAACGTTGAACTCAGGACTTATAAATAGCAAACCCGATCAGGTATAGTTAATGCCGGAACTTGGGACTAAGCAAATAGGAAACTAGTCGGACATAGTTAAAGTTGTAAATCAGAAGTTGGTACCAGAATGAGAGACTTGATACCGAACTTCGAAAAATCAAACACCTTAAACCTTGATACATGTAGTTCCAAAACTCGGCCCAAAAGCAAATCTCGGAGATCGATTTTAGACATAACCACAGAAGTCGGGAGTAAAGACATTCATAATCCCGGAAGTCGGAAGTCAAGACCTTGACTTTATGTACATATCTTACATGATCTCGAAACTCGGGGGTCGGTCATAAGCTCGAGTTTGGGAACATCATTAGAACTTAAAAGCTTGCAAGATAGATTAAGACTTAGGATTTTAAAACTTGCACCTATGGATATTGTTATGTTCTTGGTATGATTATAATGTTCTATCCCGAGTTTGCTGTTTGATTTAAGTTTCCTGGTTGCCTAACGATATTCATGGGAAAGCGGACATGATCTGTTGGGCTGCCGAAGTTTTGGTAGAATATTAAAAAGGTTATGAGCATAAAAATGTGGATCCCTTCAATTGGAGGTAGTTGCACATTGGGTCCCTCCCTGTGAAGGCAGTTAAGAGATATAATGAAGGTCCCATATTACTAAAAGACGTGACATGACGATTACGCTCTGATGAGGTATGACATGGCGATCATACTCGGGAATGTGGTATAATGATTCCATATCCTAAGGGATATGACATGGTGATCACACCTGATGGAGTATGACATGGTGATCGTACTCTGGGACGTCATAGGAAGAACATATTCCTAAGGAGTGTGACATGGTGATCACACCCCGATGGAGTATGACATGGCGATTGTACTCTGGGATATGTATAACAAGTAAGGGAAGATAAGTAACGCTGCACTTGAGGACGGCGATACGTAACGCTCAAGTGTAGACAAATACAGACACCCTAGGGATGATGATACGTAACGCCTAGGTGTGTCAAATGAAGAAATAAAGATAAATATTACGGGAAGACAAAGAAAGAAAAGTAAATTTTATGTATCTGCATAAATTCAAGTACAGGCAAAGTCATGGGTAGATGTTATGCCTCCAATATATTGAGGCTATCGTATTTTAATATGTTGCAGTTGTTATACGTAGTATAATTTATGAATTGACTTTTTATGGACTCTCCCAAATGCCAAGTGTATGAGTAAAATGAACTTTGCTTCGGATAATATAACTTCGAATTATAAAATTAAACAATTTACATAATATGTTCACCTTTTTCATAATAAACCGAAGCAAACCGGAGATGATAACGATGACAGTATGTATGATAGATACGGAATCCTACTGAGAATTCAAAATTCTCCCTCCTATTTCGGTGTTATCTCCAAAAAGTTCGAGAAGTTGCAAAGATGGCTGAAGTTGCTGTCAGTTAAGGTTTGCTCAGGTAACCGTAACAACTCCTGAGTGTGGTACTATGACTTAAACATAGTACTGTTAGTACTGTACGAGGGAGGACGTTACACTAATGGTATCAGAGCAGTTCGATCTTCCCCGGACCTGAGGATTTGGACTGACTATGTTTCCAGTGCACTCTGGAATCCTTAGAAAATGTCATGCGACAAATCTTATCTGCTCAGATAAGACATAGGGAATTAGATATGCATGACCACCTAATTGTGAATGTTATTAGTTGCTATCACACTTAACTTATTGTTGAGCCTGATCAACTCAATGTTTTGTTGTATGTGATCAGGAACTAATGGCTTCCAGGGGGCCTGGTAGGCCTCAAACTGCACCCACTTCAGAAGACCCTACTAATTTCATAGACACTCTACAGGAAATGGCATATGCCATGCGTGAACAAGCTGCTGCAGCACACCGAATGATGGACCAGCTAGGAAGACAACCTGGAGCCGGTCACGGTGGAAACCTGAATAACTCAGGACTGGACCTGGAATACCTCAAGTTTGCAAAATTCAGAAAGGCGAAGCCGCCCAATTTTAGAGGAGCTTTTCATCCTGATAAGGCTGACGAGTAGATTAAGACAATGGAGAAGGTCTTTTCTGTTCTGGACTGTACTGACCACCAGAAAGTGGCCTTCGCCACTTATATGCTCGAAGCAGATGCATAATTTTGGTGGAATAGTGTGAAATGGCTATTAGAAGAGTCCCAGACAGAGATCATATAGACTGTGTTCAAGGATGCTTTTTACCAGAAATACTTCCCTCCATCAGTTCGGAATGCCAAGGAGTTGGAATTTATGCAACTCTACCAAGGAAGCAGTAGCATGTCAAAGTACATCGCTAAGTTTGTGGAATCCAGATAAGGCGTGGAAGTGCGTTAAATTTGAAGGCGGATTGAGGGAAGATATCCTTGCAGCAATAGGCCCTATGGAGATCAGGGATTTTCCTACCTTGGTAAACAAGTGTAGACTTGTGGAAGACTATAACAAGAAATTAGAGATTTTCTAGTCTGATACTTATGGAAAGAGACCTGCACCTAAAAACTAGGAACTCGAATATGCCTCCCCACCAAATAAGCCATTTCACCTTAGGGAATATGAGGGCAAACAGTTGCAAGAACTTGTGGTCAAACAACGATGTTCGAAGTGTGGAAAGAATCATGGAAATAAGCCTTGCCTGGTTAAATAGTATGTGTGTTTCAGATGTGGCAAGCCAAGACATATGATCAAAGAATGCCCTGAAAACCAACCACCGACTCCTAAACCGCAACGTTTGGGAAGAGTTTTAACTATAAACGCGGAGGAGGCGACACCCCAGAGGAACCAGAGCGAAAATTAGGAACAAACCAAAATAAGGGATTGGCTAATTTAGTTTTAGTCGATCCTATTATACTAAGTGGTTTTACATCTACTGTGTGCTTATGTATGAACTTTATTTAAACTGTTATGATTATAACCAGTATTATAATCAAATTTTGAGGACAAAATTTCGTTTTACGGGGGTAGTAATGTAACGCCTAAAAAATTTTAATCTAATTAAGTGTGATTTAGAAGTAATTAAGCTTGATGAAATTAGATTAGAACCATAGGAAACTTCAAAGGATTCTTCCAAAACCGGTTTACCGATTTAAGAGAAATCGATAAGATTTTGGTATTTAAGACTGTCGGAACCAGATCAATAAAAGTTGTACTATGAGAACCCTATAATGGATGGCCAAGATTTAGCCAAGATACCCCTACATGTGGCGCCATTTTTAGCCATGTAGAGTGGGAAGTCAAGCCAAATTAGAAGGCAAGATGGGATCCACCAATCAACATGAAGCTTGCTTCAAAAATCTTCACCTTTTTCTTTCCTTCTCTCCTTGTAATTTCGGCCACTCTAGCTGCTGAAACCCCCATCATTTGTCTTCTCCTCACACTCATCCCACTCCATCTTCATCCCCTCTTCAAGTTTCATCAAGAGTTACTTCCATCTACGACACCAAATCAACAAGTTTTCAACTAGACAAGGTAGGAATCCTACTCCTCTTCTTATTTTCCTTGGTTTGGAGTTGTGTGTGGGTCTTGTATACCTTGTTATACTAATGTTATGTGAAGTGATGATGATGAATTACAGTTAATTATGCATGTATATTATGATTAGAATTAGAATTAGCACGAAAGAACTTGAAGGAAGGAGAAAAATCATGAAGCTAGTAGGTTTTTCCTCAGCAGTTCGTACAGCGGAGTGTATGGCTCTGCCTACAGCTGTTTAAACTCTAAGAATCTATTTTTATATGAAACTAAACATTCAGGGCTTTCCATACATGTATAATATAAGGCCATTGGATTAGTATTGAGGGAGATATGAATTTTTGAATTTTGACCTAGGTTTTTGAGTTTGATTCTGGGCAAACCAGGTTGTTCAGGGAAGAACTCACCCCATACAACTTGGAATCGAGTGAAACTAACTTTGTTAGAAAGTTTACACATAGGAGAACATCCTATAAGAAATTCTGAGTTAATTAAGGTCCTATTTGTTCCCAGTGAGTCGGGAAAGTTACCCTATGTCCAATCTAGGCCAAAATAGGGTAGTTTAGGAAGGTCAAGTTTCAGGGCTTATATCTCAAAATATACTCATTCAAATGATATGCAACTTACTTCATTTGAAAGCTTACCCCGTTAGCTTTATAGAGATATAAATTTCGTATGATTCTACCCAGATTTCTATTTTTGGTGAATTTTCTCTTATAAGAGTGTAATTTGGGCTAGAGGCATATGTGAAAACTAGATCAAGTTTAATCCATGTCAAAACTCGGGAAATAGTGAACTTAAGTTGAACTCGGAGACGTTGAACTTGGAAATCTAGCAGATAGAGAGCTAGGTCCGATATACTTTAGGTTGACCTCGGAACTTAGTAGGCAGAGGACTAAGTCGGGAACATTTCAAGTTGAACTCTTAAGGATGAACTCAGAAAGGTGACTTAACGTTGAACTCGGGACTTAGTAAATAGCAAACCCAATCAGGTATAGTTAATGCCGGAACTCGGGACTAAGCAAATAAGAAACTAGTCGGACATAGTTAAAGTCGTAAATCAGAAGTTGGTACCAGAATGAGAGACCTGATACTGAACCTCGGAAAATCAGGCGCCTTAAACCCTGATGCACGTAGTTCCAAAACTCGATCCAGAAGCAAATCTTGAAGATCAATTTTAGACATAACCACGGAAGTCGAGAATAAAGACATTCATAATCCCGGAAGTCGGAAGTCAAGACCTTGACTTTATGTACATATCTTACATGATCTCGAAACTCGGGGGTCGGTCATAAGCTCGACTTCGGGAACATCATTAGAACTTAAAAGCTTGCAAGATAGATTAAGACTTAGGATTTTAAAACTTGCACCTATGGATATTGTTATATTCTTGGTATGATTATAATGTTCTATCCCGAGTTTGCTGTTTGATTTAAGTTTCCTGGTTGCCTAACGATATTCATGGGAAAGCGGACATGATCTGTTGGGCTGCCGAAGTTTTGGTAGAATAGTAAAAAGGTTATGAGCATAAAAATGTGGATCCCTTCACTTGAAGGTAGTTGCACATTGGGTCCCTCCCTGTGAAGGCAGTTAAGAGATATAATGAAGGTCCCATATTACTAAAAGACGTGATATGACGATCACGCTCTGATGAGGTATGACATGGCGATTATACTCGGGAATGTGGTATAATGATTCCATATCCTAAGGGATATGACATGGCGATCATACCTGATGGAGTATGACATGGTGATCGTACTCTGGGACGTGGTAGGAAGAACATATTCCTAAGGAGTGTGACATGGTGATCACACCCCGATAGAGTATGACATGACGATCGTACTCTGGGATATGTTTGACAAGTAAGGGAAGATGAGTAATGCTGCACTTGAGGATGGTGTAACATCCCCATTTTCACCCAAGTTAATTAGCTTGGTGTTCCCGACTAATTAGAGGGGTTAACGATTAATTGAGAATTAATCGATTAGTCTCGAGAGCAAGAGCTTAGTAAATTAAAGGCAAGTCGACAATTGAGATTTAATGCATTAAAAGTTACAATTAAAAACCTAATTGCCCAATCCTTATTAATCCATGATTTAGAACATAAAATCAAGGTGATCTAATCTAATTAACTAAGAGCATATAAGTCTCAAAACTTAATTACATTAACCCTCACATCTTCTTACAAAATTAATGAGGAAAAATCCTTTTTAATTAACATGTGCTAATGTGTAATTTAAACTAATTGAACTAATTAACTCTTAGATAATTGTAAACAATTATAAAGATGTAGAAACTTTGCTTTAATTATGATTTGAAAGTTTGGTCAAAGCAAGAGCCATATCCAACCATCCATTTACTTTCTCATCATACACCACAAGATCAAGAGTCCATATTAGTAGATCCCTTAAGTCATGACAAGAGTTGTACTCTTCTCCATCAAGATTGTGACACTTAGAGTGATCACAACCATCTAATGCCAATCCTAGGATGAACCATGCTTTTAACCACTAGAAAAGAAACACTACAAGCCTTTACCCAAGTGCCAAGACTCAAAGGAAACACAACACTCTCTTTTGCCCCAAGGTTTTTCCCACTCCCTAGCTTGTGTAAGAAGCAAAAATCACCTCATCCCCCTCCCTCATTTGCGCCACCCATCAGCCCACTCTCTCTCCCTCATTTTCATTTTCCATTCCTCTCACTAAAACACAAAGCTCTCACCTCTCTCTAAACCTTTCCTTATTCTTCCTCTTGTTCTTCTTGTTTTCCTACCCTAAGTCCTCACTTTTCTACCACTATCACCCTCATCTTCCATCACCACCACCACCATCCCTTCAAGGACTACCATTTTTGGTCCTTGGAGAAACAAAGTCACTCATACACAAGCCCCAAAATCAAGCTCTAGGAGAAGGAGGCCATCTCCAACCATCTTCATTCTTCCAAGCCTTCAAAAAGGAACTTGTTGGTAGTGACTCTATCCTTCTTCTCCATATAATTTTTTCAAGTTTTAGAACCCCTAAGCTCTTCATGGTTTGGTGGTTTTAAAGCTTGCTTCAAGGTCTTATGACCACACTTTTCTTTATGAGTTTTCTTATCTTGTTGAAAGTGTTATTTTGAAATGAAAGTTTGTGGTATGATGGCTTGTTATGTATCTTGCTTTATTTTGTTTTAAGGTACTGATTTGATAACTAAAATATTGAAGATAATGATGAGGTAAAACATAAAAATGGTGATCTGAGGTGATATAACAATTTTTCCATAAGCTTGAAGTGAAAAACTTAAAAACTAGTAAATCTGGAATTCTGGCAGTCTGTAAAGCGTGCGCTATGTTTATTGCTACAAAACTCAAAATGCAACAAAACTAATTTTCTATGAAATTATACTCAAAGAGCTTTCCATACATATAAAATATGTGAGATTTGGCCTTAAAACGAGAGAGATATGATTTTTCAAAGTTTGCTGCTTCTGGATAGGTTTCTGTCCGGGCAGTAGGTAATAAAACATGCATAACTCAAGTTATACATAACATTTTTGAGTGGGACCAAGTTTTTTAGAAAGCTAAGACATATAGGAACACTCCCATAAAACAGTTTTGTCAGATTCCATGTGAGGAATTCCCAGTGAAGTGGACAAGACACTGACCCGAGTTGAACTTTCAATCTGGAACAGTCAGAATAAAATATGCATAACTCAAGCTACAAAATGAATTTTTAAGTGGGGTTTGTTTTGTTTAAAAATAGACTAAGAGAAGTATATCCACACAAAAATTCGAAATAAAAGAGTAAAAGATGAAATTATGGTGAATTTTCAAAGTTACTGCCCCACTGTAAAAGTAAAACTGGTTAGGGTAAAAGTTAAAGAATAAGGAGAAATAAGCTTTAAGACATTAATACCCCTACATTAAGCATTAGAGAACCCTCATAATTCACTTAAAAAGTATCAAAAAGGATATTAGACAAAATTGGCATTATGCCCAATAAAAGAAGTTTACACAAGAGACAACCTCAATTAAAAGCTTGCACCCAATTTATTAAGCTAAGCTCATAAAATGTTGCTTGAGAATATGCCTATGTTTATGTGCAAGTATGATGTTATGATGATGATGATGATGATGATGGTATGATGATATTATGATGATGATCATGATGATGATGATATGATATGATGCTCAATGTTGTATGATATTGGTTTCTCTGTTTGGCAAAATTTTGGGAAGCTTTGGTCTCAAGTTATCTTCTTAGAATTTTTGTAAGAATTATGGACTTAGAAATATTTTGCATCATAATGCTTAAATAAGAAGAAGTTTAATTCAAGTAAGTGATCCTTCAAAAGGGAAGGTAACCTAATTTAAGCTCCCCTCACCCACGACTCACATGAGGCATGGCATGACCCAGCTAGTATGAGTATAGGGGATAGGTCTTACATGAGGCATGGCGTGACCCAGCTAGTGTAAGTACCGAAATTCTATGGTGGCGACGGCCACGGTATGAGCTCATTACCACTTATGTTTAGTGGGTGAAAAGATAAAGTCAAGTTAAGAAAAGAAAAGGGGCTTCGGTCCAAAACCCTAGAAAGAGAAGAAGTCAAGAGAATTTCATAGCTTGGATATGCATGTTTTATGTAAATATGATTGTGTTCATGTATATTATGATGTAAATGATTAGAGAGTATGTAAAAATTAAATCCGCTTCGGATATTCATATTTTCGAAAATCCAAGAATTGAACCCTATGCATGCTCACTACTTTCATTAATAAAACCGAAGTGGCTGGGACGATGACAATGACACTTTCGTGTCGGGTTCGAGTCCTACTAAGAAATCTTATTTCTCACCCTAGCTGTTTTCTGTCTCGTCACCAGATACTCATGGCACGCCCCGTGGCATGGAGCATGGAGCTTCCCCACCATGAGTGGGCCTATGATGAGGACGCCCACGCTATCGTGGCCACGACCACCACGATAGTTCGCACGTACTTCTACCCGGGTCGAGTTTTTGAGCAGGAGGAGCCAGAGGTCTCGCCAGCCCCTGCAGACATCTCATCGGCTTTCCTTGGAATGCCGCTAGGTCCCTGGGACTTTCCGCCTGAGCCGTTGCCCAACATCGAGATGGAGCCGATGTCGCCGGGTTTACCCGTAGCCGAGCCCGAGCCACTACCAGAGGTCCCGGTAATCGAGGTGAGTTCGATGGCCACCCCTAGAGCCACAGCAGCCTCGTCGTCGCTCCTCGTGTATCACCGCGCCGCATCTGAGGAGGATTCCTCCGAGACCCGTTCTTCTGTGGCCAGCTGCACCCCTGGTCGTCGCCTTCGTCGGGTCGACGTGAATAGCCGGCGCCCTCATATTATCCACACTCCCTTCATTCCTCGAGGCCGAGGAGCTAGGGGGACCAGGCATTCGAGGACTTGAGCCCACTTGATCGAAGGCATGGAAAAGGCAGAGAGGCCAGCAGACGTCCACATGGGTCTATTTTTATTTTGTGTTCCTTATCTGTTGTATTTCATTCTGTATCAAACTTATGTATCTTTGACTTCGGGGCCATGGCATGACCATGAGTTCCCTTTTTATGTATTTGTTGGATATTATGAGACTAATTATATTTATGGTTGTTGTAGTAACTGAATGCATGGTATTTTGATTTATCCCTGTTCCTTCAATTTATACTGAAATCTTTGCGATACGCTAGTTTATTTCTATCTTCTCGCGCAAGGCTTTACTTTCCAAAAGTGACGACATATTTTAAAGAAAAAGAAAAATTTTATCGTATTTTCCGCGTAATTTAATTTCAAGTGCAGTTTAGTTTTCCACGAGCATAAGTAACAACTAATAAAATGCCGTAATACGACTTAAGCGTAGTATGGGTTTATTAGGGTGTTACAGATGGCGATACGTAATGCTCAAGTGTAGACAAATACAGACACCCTAGGGACGACGATATGTAACGCCTAGGTGTGTCGAATGAAGAAATAAAGATAAATATTATAGGAAGACAAAGAAAGAAAAGTAAATTTTATGTATCTGCATAAATTCAAGTACAAGCAAAGTCATGGGTAGATGTTATGTCTCCAATATATTGAGGCTATCGTATTTTAATATGTTGCAGTTAATATATGTAGTATAATTTATGAATTGACTTTGTATGGACTCTCCCAAATGCCAAGTGTATGAGTAAAATGAACTTTGCTTCGGATAATATATCTTCGAACTATAAAATTAAACAGTTTACATAATACGTTCACTTTTTTCATAATAAATCAAAGCAAACTGGAGATGATAACGATGACAGTATGTATGATAGATACGGAATCCTACTGAGAATTCAAAATTCTCACTCCTATTTCCGTGTTATCTCCAGAAAGTTCGAGAAGTTGCAAAGACGGCTGAAGTTGCTGTCAGTTAAGGTCCGCTCAGGTAACCGTAACAACTCCTGGGTGTGGTACTATGACTTAAGCATAGTACTATACGAGGGAGGGCGTTACAACCCTTGCCTTCCTCATAGAGGTTCCTTGAGTCTTTGTGGATCACCATCTCTCACTTCCCTGAAGTGATCAAGGGGTCATATCCCATGATACTTCTTTGCCTAGATACATGTAATGATATGATAGTCCATAATTTTGATGGAAATCCGACAGCATAACGGCTAGACCGGAGCTTCCCCAAAATGTCAATCATACAACTTTCTACCAACAGTCCATCATATCTATATCATATTATCACACTAATCATTCAATCATGAGACAAAGCTCAATCAAACTTGTCATTTATTATGCCAAATGGCATCATACATTCATACCCTAAAAGGGTTCATAGTTGTGTTATTCCTTGTCAAGGGTGATTTTTAACTTATACAAGTTACAAAGTTTCAAGCTTTTATCACTATCATAATAAGATCTTACCTTAAGTATTATAAAAGTTATCATTCTTTATAAGGTAGTCATAAAGTTTTATGCTTTATGAAAATAAGTGCCTCTAAAATTATACTCTTGCCTTAAAGATCAAATCTTTATGAAATAATGATACAAGATACTAGCTTTTGAACTAAAAAGTCCTATTCTTTATGAAAGTTGACACTTTTAATTATTCTAAGACCATCAAGGTCTCAACTTTATGATTTAAAGTTATCTTAAAGTCTAAAAGATTCCTACTTTATGAACTAGGGATATAAGACATTAGCTTTAGAGTTATAAAGTCTTGATCTTTATAAAGGTTAACACTTTTAAGCATTATTTTGACTCAAGATTTAAACTTTATGAATTAAAGGTTACAAAGTAACACTTTTATGACATAAAGATTTCATTTTTGACTAAAGTTTGAAACTTTATGAAAGGTCTTGTCTTTAAAGTTTGATTTCTAAGACATAAAGTGACAAGATGTCATTTTTATAACTTAAAAAGGCTTCACATTCTAAAAAGCTTAGACTTTTATATGTAGTCTTGTCTTTAAGGAGAACAAAATGGAACCTTATGAAACCCATAAAATAGCGCCACTTTTTAAGCATCAAGAAGCAAACCTTTTTAAAGTTTTAAGCTTCTAGGATGTTCATAGTCTTATCAAACCTTGAAAAACATGCAAAGATGAAACTTTTCTAATTATAAGCTCATCCTAGAGAAAAGGAGCAAACTTTAAACAAAATACTACCAAGAACATCAAGATTTCATGCATCAAGAATAGAAAATGGGAACTTTAAAGCCTTTAGAGTGAGAAACTTTCAAGGTTCAAGAACACTTGTGAAGAAGAGCATGAACATATTTTACCAAGAATAGAAACATCAAGAACACTTGAAGAAGAACATGAACATATTTTACCAATGAACATATTTTACCAAAAGTAGAAATATCAAGAACACTTGAAGAAGAACATGAACATATTTTACCAAAAATAGAAACTTTTGCTCATGAAGAGCATGAGAGATCTTCTCAAGTTCTCACTCGAAGATCTTGGTCATGAGAAGAACCAAGCTTCAAGTTTTCTTGAGCAAACAAAGCAAAAGAGAGGATATCACTACCTCTACTTTTAAGATGGCGCTACAACAAGAGAAGAAGAAGAAGATGGTGGTGGCTCCTTCCTTGAAGATGGTGGTGGTTTGCTTTACGAAGATGAGGGAACTCTTGAGTTTTCTTGAAATGATGTTGGTAGTGTTTAGATCTTGTCTTCAAAGACCCAAAGATAAGGTCTTTGAAGGGCTAAGTGAGAGATTTTGGGTGGTGGTGGTAAAGAAGGAAGAAGAAGATGAGAGAGTTTAGAGAGAAGTAGGAGGATTTGGTTTCAGGAGAGAGAATGAGAAGAGTGAAAATGAAATGGATGAGTGTGGGAGAGAGAGAAAGTGGCGTAACATACATGAGGATGGGGGGAGATATTTTTTCTTCACTTTGTGTTATCTTGTGTTAATTAGTGATTAAGGGGGCAAATGGGATGATGGGAGACAAAACATGGTCAAACTCTTACATAAAGCACTCTTGTCTAATGTTTTTTACTTTAGTGACATCACTATTCAGTTTATTGTCTAGTTGACTAAATTTGAATTTAATCATGTGATTAAGTGCTCTTACAACTTAATTAACATGATTAAGTAAGGATTAGTGATTAATATACAAGAACATGATTAACAAAAATTAATCTTGCGATTAAGGTTAATTATCCGTAATTAAACTCGATTAAGCTAATTAAGGGTGATTAGTGCTTAATTAAGCTATTAAGGTTCTGACTTGCTTAATTAGAGATTATCTAATCTCGATTAATCATTCTCTTGACTTTTCTCATCAGAGGTAACTCATAAATATTTCGTTAATCCCTTAATTAAGCCTTAATCTCATAATTTCTCATCAAGTGCCTAATTACTCAAGGTTACTAAGGTAATTTAGCACAACAAGAAATTGAGGATGTTACAATAGTCCCCTCCAACTGTCCATCAATTTATGGGCAATAAGCTGTACTTGGGCAAAGCCTCATCCCAAATGCCTTTTTAAAGGCTCTCCAAAATCTAGAGATAACCCTTGGGTCTCTATCTAATATTATAGTTGAAGGTACACCATGTAATCTCATTATCTCTTGGACATACAATTGGGCTAACTTTTCCAAAGGATGAGTGGCTCGAATGGGCAAAAAGTGAATAGACTTGGTCTATAACGTCCGAAAAATTTTAACATTGTCAAATCAATTTATTCGGTTTCATCGCATAATAGATATTAATTAGAAATCGATTAAGTATTTATTTAGAGTCAATAAGGTATTAATTAGAGAGATTGGGACTAGAAATAATTAGAATAGAAACATAGACAACCTCACAAAATTTTTCAAAAACCATTTATTTGGTTTTGCCGATTTGAGGGAAATCGGTAGAAATTTAGTATTTTAAACTACTAGAACCGAATCAATAAAATTATACCAACATAACCCTAATTAAGGTAGTTAAAATTTCAGCCCTTGAGCCTCTCAAAGTGGCATCCCATACAACCACATAAAGGGAGAAGACTTGGCTAAATTTTCAATCAAGTGATTATACACCAGTAAGAAGCCACACTTTCACCTACCTAGGATTATAATAATTCAACAATTCTCACCTCACCCCTTTATGATTTTCAGCCCTCACTTCAATAGACCTCTCTTCACTTCTTCTTCATCCTTCTTCTACATCACTTCACCTCTCTTCCATTTTCAAGCTACAAGCACCTCCAACACCAAAAACCTTCATCTAGTCAAGTTACCTATCAATCTAGAGGTAGGATTCAACTTTGTTCTTAATTTCTACAAATTGTGGCTATATGGAATTTTACTTTCCTTCATTTCTTTGATGATATACTGTATGTAGGTGATGGTTTATGGTTGGGTTAACATGAAATTTTGAGTTAGAATTGAAATTAGAACGAGAGAACTAGAAAGAGTGGAGAGTCAGAATTTGTTTGGGGAGAAACCTTACGATGTCCATATGCACTATGTATACGGCTCCATATCCAACCATCAAAGCTTGATGGATCTATTTTTACATGAAACTAGACATCTTGAGCTTTCCAAATATATAAATTATTAAACCATTGGATTAGTATTAAGAGAGATATGAATTAAGTTTGCCCTAAGTTCCTGTCTCTAAACTTGACCAAAGTAGATTAAGTAGAGCATAACTCATCCTATACTCCTTCAAATTGATTGTAAGTAATTTTTTTAGAAAGTTAGGACATAGGGTAACATGCCATAAAAATTTCAAAACCAAATTCAATCCCTAGTGTTCTCGGTAATTCATGAAATTTGCCCTAAGTCGTAACCAGGCTAGAATAGGGCAGTGCAGGTTAGCCAATTTTAAGAGCTCAAGTTTTGAGCTCTACTTACTCAAATCCAGTGAAACTTGATGGATATGAAAGGTAGTTTAGTTAGATTTAAGATGATATATTTGTATAATTCCAACTAGGTTTCTATTTTTAGTGAATTTTTACTTTTCAGTGTGCAAATATGCCTAGTAACAAGATAGACCTAAGTAAATGTTAATAACTTGAGTGTTATATATCAAAACTTACTGGGACCAAAGAGGTTAAAAACTAGACAAATAGCACCTTAACATATCCAAAATTTAGGTATAAATGAATTAAACAGAATTTGTGGCTGAATTTACAAAACTAGGCAGAATTGAAAGGAAGTGGCAAAAACCTCATTCAAGAACAAGGTTATGAAACTTGCTTGATTATTGTGAGATTGATACATTGCATTGATTTTCTATATGAATGACTATCATATTGATCAATTGATCTCCATGTCCTGCCAGTTCGCTAAGTAGACTCACTCTCCCGAAGGGCAACAAAGGCTGGAACTATTCCTCACGATAAAATGGACTCGATCCATGAATGCATGTGATGCAAGCATGATTGTTTGAAATTAAGGTACGAACATGTATAGGCTTCTATTCATATATATATATATATATATATTTGAGCATCTAAACCATGTAAGAATATTAACAGACAAGAAAAGATCCCTTCACTTGGAGGTAGCTATTTGGATCCCTCCCTATGAAGGCAATTAAGACTATGAGATTCCTTTACCTTGGAAGCAGTTGGCCAAAATGAGATCCCTCCACTGTAGAGGCACATGAATTCCTTTATAGTTTAGTATTGTGTGACAACAGTCACGAGTTGAGCTCACTCCTAGATCAGTCTACCCAAGGGCAATAAAGACTAAAAATTAAGAGACACAGTAAGCACCCAAGGGACAGCGATACGTAATGCCTAGGTGTGTCAAGTAAAGAAAGTAAACGAAGCATGAGTGCCTTTGCATGATATAATGATGAGCAATTACATAAGCATAAGTTATGTTCTTGTTATTCTTATTATTGAATTGCTTTCACAAATGACAAGTGTGAATTAAATGAATCTGCTTCGAAAGGATATTTTTGAACTTTCTAAAATTGAAACTTATAAGTCGTTCTAGCATGACCACTTTTTCATAAGAAACCAAAGCAGCTGGAGATAATGATGATGACACGGTTCATGATGGATTAATGAATCCTATTGAGAATTTATAATTCTCATTTCTATGTACATTTCTATGTTATCTCCAGATAGTTCAGGGAATACCGAAGTCAATCACTATAGGCTGAATAAGTACGGTTGAGAATGCTAGTTGATCGGCTGGTAGAGGTGGAACAATTGTCCATGGTTGCCCTCCAACATAATCCCCCATGGTTCTCGGCTGATTACCATCGCTAGCCATCGACTAAGCAGTATTGTACCTGCTAGCCTGGAATAGAACATACCAATTCGGCTGAAAAGCTAAATGAGTAGTTTTCTAAGGATCAACACTTGGTTTCCCCCAGCATTGATCGGCAAGCCGAAATGGTATCAAGTGAAGCTTCGGTTGCCCCCCAACCAAAATGTGTAACGTCCCGATTTCCGGTTTCCGACTTCAACGGACAAACCTGATAATGTCCAATTTTCGATCTCCAAATTTCTGTCCGGGTCTCAATTAAGAGGAGCATGAGGTCCTACATCCGACTTCACCTTCGGATTTCAAGTAAAATGGGAAAAATTTTGACTCCCGAGTTGGTCTGCAAAATTCCCGACTTCATCTGGTTCCGATTTCCGACTTAACTTTGGAATGACATGATTCCCGATATCTGACTTCATGTTTCAAGGAAAATATACTCGATTTCTGATCTCATCAAACACACTGTATATAAAATACCGACTTCCGGGTTTAAGTACTTGGGTTTGATATTGAGATTCCGAATTCCCAAGTTCCGACCTTAAGCATCCTCATTCCAACTTTGGACTTGACCCAAGTTGATGCTTTAAAACAATGGTACAAGTGCCAACGTCCGATTTTGATGTAACGAGTTCCCGCCTTAGAGTTGGACTCAATGGACATGAGTCCGAATCCTTGAGCTGATTTCCAAGTCATACACTGGTTCCGATATCCAAGTTTATTCCCAAAAGCTTTCCATTTCTGTTGTTGTTCCAGAGTTTGAATGGGAGTTCCGAGATTATGTGATTGTAAGCTGCATGACTTCTGACTTCCGACCTTGCTTCCAAGTTTCGAATAAACCAAACAAGATTTCCTCGTCACAAACAAGATGGGACGAGTTCCGACATTCGGCTTCAGCTCCAAGCTCAAGTAAAAGGGCATGAGTTCCAACCTCAAGCATAATGGGACGAGTTCCGATTTCAGGTGGAACAGAAGTGTATCCCACTTTTGGGACGACGTGGAGAGCAGTTTGTGGGATGATGTGGAGAGCAATTTGGCCACAAAAGTGAGAGACATGGCCGAACTTTAACCACAAAACTCCAACCAATCAACACCACAATCCCAACTACCACTTCACTATTTAAATCAGATTTTTTCTCTTCTCCTTGCTGACTTACGCCTCATTCTCCCCTCATTTCAACCTTCTCGTTCTCTCATTCTCTCAACAATCTCCATCAAACCTTCAAGCTTCACTAGGTTCCATCAATCCAAACTCAAATTCAGCAAGATCACACTTAAAGGAGGTAGGATTCTATTTCTGTTCTTGAATTCCTTGCACTATGGCTGTATTAAATTGTACTCTTCTTCATGTATTTGATGAATTATTGGATGTATTATGCTGGATTAGGATAGGATTAATATGAAATCTTGAGTTGAAATTAGAGTTAGAAGAAGAAAACTAGAAGAAATGGATGATTAGGATGCTGTCTTGGTGAAGAGTCCACGGTAGTCCATACGGCGGAGTGTACGGCTCCACCTACAACCGGTTAAATCCAATGAAACTATTTTTAGATGAAAGTAGATATTCAGGGCTTTCCATACATATATCATATAAGGCCATTGGATTAGTATTGAGAGAGATATGAATTTTTGAAGTTTGACCTAGGAATCAGGACTTTCATCCAGGCAGGGTGACTTAAGGAGGGTATATCTCACCCTATACAACTCCAAATTTAGTGAAACCAACTGTGTTAGAAATTTTACACATAGGGGAACATCCCAAAATGAAATTCCGAGTTTGTTATGGTCCCAATTGTTCCCAGTGATTCGAGGAAGTTACCTTATGTCCAATCTAGGCCAAAATAGGGTAGTTCAGGAAGGTCAACTTTCAGGACTATAACTCGAGGTATACTTAATCAAATCAAGTGAAACTTTTGTAAATGAAAAGTTGTCCTGTTAGCTTTGATATGGCACCAATTTTGTATGATTTGAGGTTAGTTTCGATTTTTAGTGTATTTATACTTCCAGGAGTGTAATTCGGGCTAGTGACCGAATAGGTTGAGGCAAAAGTTAAATATCTTGAGTTATATAAATCAAAATGATATGGGACTAAAGAGTTTAGAAATTAGACACATAGAGCTATGACATATCCAAAATTCAAGTTTAAATGAGTTGGATTGAGATAAAAGTGGATTATACAAAATTCGGGCAGAACTGGACAGAATTGGCAGAATGACCAAATTGATGGTTTTACAAGTGTTAGTGGACATATAAGGTTTGATTTGAGGATTGCCAGTTTTTCATTGATACATATATTAGATTGATTATATTGCTATGATGGAATTGTCTGTGAGAACTGGCACTATTCATGGGGAGACGGAACTGATCCGTTATGCTGCCGGATTTACGGCAGAAGTCTATGAAGCTAGGAATGTTTGTATGCAAGAATGATACAAGTATGAAATGAGGTATATGAGAATAAATCAAGAAGCAGTATAATATGAGGTATATGAGAATAAATGATGAAGCGTATGTATGAGTTCATTCAGCATGTTTATGCATGATCCTGTATAAGAATGAAAAGACATGAGTATATTAAATGTGAATATATTGAATGTGGGTCCCTTCACTTGGAGGCAGTTATTTGAGATCCCTCCCTGTGAAGGCAGTTAAATGATAAAGATATGGGTCCCTTCACCTGGAGGCAATTGCACATTAGGTCCCTCCTTGTGAAGGCAGCTAAAACTTGGATCCCTCTATGTTGGAGGCACGTGGTCAAATGAGATCCCTCTATATTGAAGGCACGTGATCAGATGAGATTCCTCGGTTTTGAGGCACGTGACCAGAAGAGATCCCTTCAATTAGAGGCACGTGGCCAGAGTGAGATCCCTCTAACCTAGAGGCAGTGGGTCCCCTTGTGGGTGAGTCGATGTGACGACGGTCACGAGTGGAGCTGACGAGCTCACTCCAAGGCCAGGCTACCCAACGGCAGTAAGAGCACCTTAGGGACGGCGATACATAACACCTAGGTGTGCCACGTAAAAGCTAAAGATTAAAGAGTAAAGACTAAAGATTAAAGCATATGCAGGTACCCCACTCACATGAGGCATGGCATCGAATCAGCTAGTGCGAGTATAGGGGACAGAACTTACATGAGGCATGGCATAACCCAGCTAGTGTAAGTACCGAATGAAGATCCCATATTCCTAAGGAACGTGACATGGCGATCATGCTCTGATGGGGTATGACATGGCAATCATACTTTGGAATGTGGCACGTAAAGATTTTATGATGAAAAGGAAGATAAAGAAAGAAAAGTAAATGTTATGTACATGCATATGTTCAAGTATAAGTACAATTATGTGCAGAAGATATGTCTCCAAGGTATTGATGCCATTGTATTTTATTATGTTTCATGTTTTATTCATAGTATAGTTCATAAATTGGTGTTGTATGGACTCTCCCAAACGACAAGCCTATAAGTAAAACTGGATTTTGCTTCGGATAGTATATTTTCGAACTATAAAATTAAACAGTTTACATAGTATGTTCACCTTTTTCATAATAAACCGAAGCAAACTGGAGATGACAACGATGACATTACGTATGATAATTAGAGAATCCTATTGAGAATTTATAATTCTCACTCCTATTTCCGTGTTGTCTCTAGATAATTTCAGAAGTTTCCGAAGACGGCTGAAGTTGCTGTCAGATGAGGTCCGCTCAAGTAATAGTAACATCTCCAGGGTGTGGTACTATGACTTAAGCATAGTACTATACTTGGGAGGGTGTTACAAAATGGCACGGTGTTATGCTTTTATCTACCAGATAAATACTTCTCAGCTCTTAAGCAAGCATGTTCCGCACCTCATTTTCAACCATTGGCTTAACAATTCCGGCTAATTGCGTTGGTAACCGACATGTCAAATCATCCAAGTCCATATTAATTTGTTGACGTATGAAAGATATCGTCACGACCATCGGCTACCCCTATTTAGCTTTTAATCCCTGGAATTGGGTTTGTTTGAGATAAGCTGCTGTGGCAATAGGCTAATTAGAGGAAATTACAATTGCAACTACTTGTGTTGTCACAGGCATCATCATTGGCTACCAAAATGGTAAACTGATCTACCAATGGTCCCACTGAGTATGCCAAAATATGTTTTGCACAAAAATATTTGTCTAGCTGAATGGGTTGAGAGTCAAGCCATGCCAAGAAACTATTCCAAGATTACTAAGGCTCAACTAGTGCAAAACACAATCAATTCCCACGATCAAGCGATTAATACTAAGAGAGGGACTCTGTCTCTTAGCAAATAGGTTCCCAAACTACTCCCTGATGCATTTGGTAGGCAAATCAGCAAATCAAATCACCAAAAGAATATTGGCACATGAATGAAGGCTAGTGAAATAGATTGAAACTTAAACATGTTCAAAGTATATGAAATATTGTAAACAAAATGTCAAGAAATACTGTAAAGTACTAAAAAGTAAAGGTAAGGAATGTGAGGTACAGAAAAACATAAAGATAAATGTAAAAGAAACTTGTGTTTGATCCATTTGTTAAGGGATGCCTCTACAGACTGTACTCAAGGCTATTTATACACGTACAAAACATAACAATCATCTTAAGGCCTCTATTAACCACATTCTCTCACAAACATGGTCAACAAAAGTGCACTCCTCTCAACATAGTGTTAATCGCTTAAAACGCTCTTTGCATTTCATCTGTTCTCCTTACTTTCTAAATTGGAAACCATCTTCCTCAGCTACTTCTACTTTCTAGGGAGTGGTTATGGACTTGGTCAAACTCTTATCCTTAGCTGCTAAAGCACATTCTTTCTCCAACCAAATCCCAAAACTGGTTTGTGGATTGTCAACTATCGGAAAGGCCCAAAGCCTAATAGGAAATTCATGTCCTTGGTTAATTGGCTAATGTCACTAGTAGCAAGTGTCACAGCCTGCTCCAAATTATAATTTTAAAATACTTAATTACACTAAATTTGAAGTATAATGCAACCAAGGCCATCTCACAAGGATGTTGTTGCTATCTAGTTAAGTAACAAGGGATTTTGTCTGAACATGCAGTAAATAAGCTATAAAAGAAAATTAGGTGAAATAAAAAAAAACAGTAGTTCAAAGAGTTCCTTAAGCATAAGGTGAATCAATCACTAACACACAATATATCAAACACATGGAATATGAATAATTTGAGCTATTATAGAATAACCCCACAATTCTACCTAGAAACCTCTAGGTATTCAACCAACATACAATTGATTAGATAATTGAGAACTCAACTCTAATTAAACTATGTTGATTTTTAGTCCCAATTGTGTTAGCCTAAGTTTGAACCCAAACCCAATTCCTAATTCTTTAATTAATCAAGTTCATACTAATTGATCAATTAGTAATCACCTAACTAATTCCTCATTCATAAACCCACATATCAATACCATTCAATGCAAGTTTACAAATAAAAGAGGGCAAAAAATTAAGAAAACAAATGTGATTGAGATTCAAGAATAGGGTTTCAAGATTACAACCATAATGCTCTTGGAGTCCCTTAATGTAACACCTTACCAGACAAAGTACTATACTTAAGTCATAATATATTATCCGATAAGTGATTACATGTAGCGAGCTGACTAAATTCCGTTTTCTGTTGCATTATTAATTACCCATATAGAGATGACTATTCACTTAACAAATTTTCTGTTTGACGGCGGAGTAAATACCAGATAATCATTGTACCGAAAATAAAGTAACATAAATAAAAGTGTAAAATAGACAGAACTACTACAAACTACATTATAAATATATACATAGACATCTGTTTTCAAAGTTGACAAACGATACATAAAACGTACAGGGTAGTAAAAAAAATGAGGCCGCTAACACAAAATAAATTGGCCCATCTCTAAGAACAGTACTCTAACTGGTTCCCACGGGATATTTCATGTACAACTCCTAACTCCTACCCATCTGCCCATGACCCAGACTGCCAAAAGAGGGCCATCCTGTACATCTACTACTGTAACAGCATGCACACTATCTAGCTAGATTCCGAGGAAAGGAATTCGTTCGCCATGTTGGCATCCGCGGGAGTGTAGTCCACGCTCGAAGCAAAGGATGAGGAGGATCAACTCACTGCCTCAGACAGATCCTCCTCAGACACCGAGACGGAGGGGATCTACTATTGTGGTGAGGCTGGAGGATCCATGGCTGGTACTGCTGCTGGTGCCGCTGCTGCGGGTGGTGGTGGAAAGGGATGGGCCATGTATAGCGGGATAGCAATGTAAGGTGCGGCGGGGTCGAAGAGTGGATAAGTAAGGGGAACAGTAAAATCTCTACGAAAGAAGAAATTAAAAAGGAACTGACATCTACCAGATATGTATATACAGTCTAGAAATGGATCCAGGGGGATGTGGAGCTCAGGAAACTCAATGAATAGGACATCGGTGGCCGCATTCTCCATAATCTGATAATGACTCGGAAACATATAGTAGGGTGAGAAACAACGATTTCTCAGTAGGGATCCTAAGTCTTACATCTATCTGTCATCGCTGTCATTCTCAGTTGTTTCGGATTTTGGTTAATTAAAAGAAAATGTTGCATTAACAGGATGTCCTACTCAATTAGTTATAGAAATCATAACCCAAAACACAGCTTTGTTTTACTTAAGGAAATAAAGGAAATTAAATAGAGAAATAAACAACCAAACCTGTGTTTTTGACATAGTTAAGTGACAGCCATAAAGTGAACAATAATATATATATATATATATATATATATATATATATATATATATATATATATATATGTATGTATGTATGTAATATCCAATGGTGCAATTAACTCAATGCATGATAACAGAAATTGTGGATATGCATAAAAAATAATGCACTTGAACTTAACTCATATTTTTCCATACTTGGTCCCCTGGGAGTATATTAGCCATAAGACTCCTAGGTAATAGTCTGCTTTTCAGGATCGAGCTCGTTCCTATATAAGGTCACCGAGTTTACTTTCCCCGACTTTCCCACTGATCTATTCCCCTTAACTTTGTTCAGGGGCTGGCCCAAGTCACATGAAAATTCTTCCTCATTCTTATAAGGGTAGCATTGCTTGTCTAATACTTGTCTAATACTTTGACCAATACATGCATAACTTGTAAATTCATATTAATTGAAACCTCTGCCGAAATTTTGGCAACATAACAGATCATGTCCGCTTCCCCATGAATAGTGCCAGACAACCAGGAAATTTTAATCAAACAGCCAACCCAATATAGAGCATCATATCTTCAATAGTTGTCACACACAACAAAGTCTTATCAGCAGAGCTTAGGTAGTTAGGTGCAAGTTTTAAAATTCTAAGTCTTAATCTATCTTGCAAGCTTTTAATTTCTATTGATTCTCGAGTTTGAGCTTAGGACCAAGTTCTGAGATTGAATTAGGTCCGAGTTATGAGATTATATAATTTTCGACTTCCGGGTTTATGTTCGATCTCCGAGATTGTTTCTAGGTCAAGTTTTGGAATTACGGGTATAAGAGTTTTAAAGCGTCCTAGTTCTCGACTTCCGAGATGCGGGTATAAGGTTTCATATTCTAGTACCAACATGTTAAAAATCCCAACTTCCGAGTTTAGGTATTTTAGGTTCTATATTCTTGTCCTTGACTTCCGATTTCAAAGTGTTTTATGTGCTTGTGATCCCGATCTACGACCTTAATCCACAAATGGTTTTCCAAGACTGTTATGAGTGTGTTTTCTAAGTTCCAAGTTTCTGACATTGACTATACCCGATCTAGTTTTCTATTCACTAAGTTCCGAGTTCAACATTAAGTATACCCGATCTAGCTCTCTGTTGGCTAAGTTCCGAGTTTTGATATTAACTAAACTTGATCTAGTATTCATACATGTCTCTAACCAGAATTGCACTCTTATAAGAAAAAATTCACCAAAAATAGAAATATGGGAGAAATCATACGAAATTTATATCACTGTAAATCGAATAGAGCAAGCTTTCAAATGAAATAAGTTGCATATTATTTGAATGAGTATAATTCGAGATATAAGCCCTGAAACTTGACCCTACTAGACTACCCTATTCCAGCCCAGGTTGAACTTAAGGTGAATTCATTGATGTACTGGGGATAGTTGGCAACGAATCTGACTCTAAAATTTTTATGGGATGTTCCCTCATATGTTAGCTTTCAAACAATGTTGGAATCACTCAATTTGGAGTTGTGTAGAGTGAGTTACACCCTCCTCAACTCACACTACCCAGATAAAAGTCCTTATTTCTAGGTCAAACTTCAAAAATTCATAACTGCCTCTATGGCCTTATATTATATATATATATGGAAAGCCCTGAATGTCTAGTTTCTCATAAAAATATATTCATGAAATTTAAATAGCTATAGGCGGAGCCGTACACTCTGTCGTACAAACCACCGAGGAAAAACCCTAATAGCTTCTTGAGTTTTCTCTTCTCTTCAAGTTCTTTTATACCAATTCTAACTCTAATCACAACACACATGCAAATTCAATCATAAATCATCATCATCACTCTGAATCACATCAATATCATGAGGAAAACAAGATCTCCACACAGCCCCAAATCAAGAAAAACAAGAAGAGAAGTTGGATTCCTATCTTGTCTAGTTGAAAGTTTGTTGATTTGGTGTCTCAGATGGAAGCAACTCTTGATGAGACTTGAAGAGAGGTTGAAGATGGAGTAGAGAGGAGTGTGAATGAAAGAGAAATGGAGGGGGATCAGCTTCTTATCTTGGCCAAACTTCACAAGGGCAAAGAGGGAATTGAACACAAACTTGTGGAGCAAGGAGTTAGGTAATAGGTGAATTTAATTTGATTTTGTGGCTGTCATCCTTGGCTGAAGGTGGCACCACATATATGGGTGGTTTGGCTAAATCCTAGCCATTCATCCTGGGGCACTCATGATGTAAGCTTTATTGATCCGGTTCCAATAGTTTTAAAATACTGAAATCTTACCGATTTCTCTTAAATCGATAAACCAGTTTTTAGAAAAATTCTGTGAGATTTTCTATATTCCTAATCTAATTCCATCAAGCCTAATCATTTCTAAATCACACTTAATTGGCTCCAAGTGAATGATTAATCGAATTCCGATTAAACTCACTTATTCGATAAAAATCGTACAACTCGGTTATTAACGATAAGATTTTTCAGACGTTACACTTAAACTAGCTTGAAGTCCTACTCCTCCATAGCAATGAAGGTTACAAAATAGAACCCAAAACAAGTATCTTATAAAATGAAAGGAAAAGAAAAGAAAAGAAGAGGAGAGGAGAAGAGAAGAAAAGAAAGAAAAATGAAAAATGTTGGAGAGGAGTTTTCCTTTCGCCTTTCAGATTTCTCTCTTCTTCTCAGACCTCAAATGTGAAAATCCAAACATACCCTTAAGTCCAAATTAATCCTATACCTCTTAGCTTTAAGTGGACACCCAATTTGCTTAATTTGGACTTGAAATGAGAGAGCTATGGGCCAATCTTTATAGCATGTCCAGGTTGTATATTTATTCACGTCAGTCAAATTCAATAGCCAATAAGTCCATAAAGATATCATTAAATTGGAGAGTGTTCTTCATATGAATTGAAGCTCTGTATCTTAGCTTTCAAATGGCACTGGTTTCGCCTCAATCCAATGTCTACAACTCAAGTTATGACCTAATTAGTGCACACTGCTTAGGTTCCAGTGCAACAGTCCTGTTCTGACTTCGTGGCCCAATTCGTCCTAATAGACATCTAAATTAGTTTTTGACTTCTCAAAAAAGTTGTAGATCTTTCTCTCATCTTTCCTATAATATAAAATTTGTAAATTTTAGAGGTTGAAAACTCAAGATATGCTCAAAATACAGAAACAGTATAAATTTGTAATAATGCTAAAAAATACAATTAAGCCCAATTAGAGTCTAAACTCATAAAATATGTCTAATATTGATCAATTAAGCACAAAAGAGGTCCAATAAACTAAATATGAAGGTTAATCCATATATCAAAATATTACTTATCAGTCACTATTCAACTGCCAACCGTTAGCTACCAACTATTAGCTAAATCAACCGTCGACTATCGGTTGAAGACCATGTCAGCACTCGAGCCTTAAAATATGCGAATAAGAGTTCCTATAAGCGATTATGCTTAGTTAGAATCTCAATCACAAAAAACAAGGCAAATCAATTGAGGTAAAATAGAAAAATGGCCGAAACAAATATTGAAACAGCCTTTTTCCAGGCTTGAAACGACCTCAACTGGGCTAGCCCGAGTTGCCATATCGACACTCTCGTCTTTGGCTTTCCATAGATATATGCAATAATGGTTATTCTGACACCCGGATCTCAGTTGGTGGCCAATTGAAGTTTGGGCGAGTGTTTTGGCCTCTTTCAATCATCTAAGCTGATCAACACATTTCATGTCGACCGTCGGTCATCACCCATTCTTCGGCTATCAGCTAAACTTGACCGAATACTGCCTCATCCAACTATTTCTCCTCGGCTGATATCCATCCTTGACTATCCGCAATATTTTTGGTGCCAACAGGAAAGGTGTCGTTCTAGAAGCAACTGAGTACTTTTCCCACAAGACGATCATACTCAAATGTTATTAGACTCAATTTTAAATATGAGAACCCTGTAAAATTGGAAGCCGTCACCAATGGCCCTTTTCAAGATTCTAGGAGACCACTACGGGAGTGGTTCTTAATCATTTGGAAATGAGTGGGATCCTTATACTTTAACGGTGTGTTTGGCATGTCGTATTGTACATGATAGGATAAACTAATACTATACATTACAATCTTATTTGTTATTTAGTTCAATCAACGTATGATATAAACTTATTTATTATAACCCTTTTATATATGAAAATGATGGATAATTTAATCAAG
This sequence comes from Pterocarpus macrocarpus, assembly GCA_031439585.1. Taxonomy (NCBI): domain Eukaryota; kingdom Viridiplantae; phylum Streptophyta; class Magnoliopsida; order Fabales; family Fabaceae; genus Pterocarpus; species Pterocarpus macrocarpus. Next base: position 44,298,631 of record CM062517.1, read on the forward strand.
TCTAGAGAGGTTGAATTAGACTTGATTTGTTTTTGACGCACAAAGACTATTTCATTTTTTTTTTATATATTTTATTAAAATAAAATAATTATTAGATAAATAATACAAATAATAAAAATATGCAAATAAAAATAATTTTTTAATAAAAATATTTAATAATAAATAACTATTCAAACTAATATAAAAATATGTAAATAATAATCCATTATTAAAATAAATAAATAATATTTAATATAAATTCAATTATATATAATAAAAATAATTTTGTATGATATATAACTCAATTAAGTTTTAGAATGTGAGATTAGACTTGATTGGACTTTGATGTATAAAGAGTTTTTTTTTTTTTCTCTCATTTGTTATGCTTATGAAAATAATAAAAAAATTATCAAAAACATATAAATAAATAATAAATATTTAAGCAATGAAATTAATTTTTAAATTTTTAATTAAATAATTAATAAAAATTACATTTTAGTATAATTTTTTTTCTTATTATATTTTATAGTAAAGAATAGGAAATATCAGAATATATAAAAGAGTGTATTATGTGTTTGTTATTTTTAATATTTTATTGAAATAGCTAATATTTATTTAAAATTATATAAGTAATAAATATTATTTAATATAAATAGTAATTGTATATAACAAAATAAGAAATATTTATACTTAAGAATATGAAACATTTTATTTGTTAATTTATAATTAATAAAAAATTACTATTTTTATTATAACTTTTTTTTACATTAGATTTTTACTTTTGATTAGAAGTATTTTTTATAGTGAAAGAATAATATTATCTTATATAATATATCATCTTATATAGTAACATATCAAACACGGCATATAATATTAAAAATTATCATGTTTTATACAATCAATCCTTGTACTATTAGATTAGATCTTATTCTGTCAGATCTTATATAAGCAAAGGAAAGTTTTGAAACTTCCAATGCATTTAATGCATGGCAAACTTAAAAATTTTACCTTTGCAATAGAAACTTTCCTTTTTTGATTGAGGATTTAATTTATATGTACTGACAGTGTAAAATTATTTTACTTTACACTGTCATCAAATTATATTCTCCCATTTGTATGACTTTTGGAGCAGTGGGGGGTGAAGATCATATATATTTGCTTATATGACAACATATGATTGGATGCATACAAATTAAGCTCTTTTGATTAATTGGGGCACTAATTAGATAAATGCTACTTAAAATAAGAGCTTGTGGCTGAACTATGAGGTATGTTCCAAATCCATTTCCATACACTCAGCACATTTCTTACTTTCGATTTAAGCATTAGAGTGCCTTTGAAACTATCCCTAAGCCATTTCCTTCACTAAAGATGTCCCAGCACTATCAGAGACACATTTTGTAACACCTGTTCATAGTAAAGCTAATGCTTAAATTTACAAATGAAGTTCTAGGTTGATAGGGGTGTTCGCGATGCGGTTTAGATTGGTTTTGAGTAAAAAATTCATCCGATCCAAACTATACAATATGTAGCAGTTTGGATTGGATCAGTTTAGTTTATATTTTAAATCTGATCCAATCTAAACCAATTTTTTGTAATTTAGATTGAATTGGTTTAATCGATTTTTTATAAAATAAAATCTTAACTATAAAATCTTACAAATAAAAAATAACTTGAATCAATAAAATAAATAAATAAAAATAAAAAATAAAAAGGACTCATATAATATGCATAAAATAATATTTAAATAAAAATGACATATAAATATATAAAATTATGTGCTAAATTAAAATTATTACAAGTAAAAGTAAAAACTTAACAATAAAAAATTATATTATATAGTGTTAATTTGTTTAGATTGGATTGGATCGATTTTGAAAATCAAATACAATCCGATCCAAACGGATTATAAAAAACAAGTTCCAAATCAATTTAAACTTTTGCGGTTTTGATTGATTTTCGGTTTCAATTGAATTAGTTTAGCAGTTTTGATTAGATTGGATTGGATTTGAACACATCTATAGATTGAACATTAATATACATAAATATACTAAAGTATTCACGAGCAAAAGTAAACCTTTACTAGTCATTGGCTAAAAACATTTTAAAGCCAAATAAAAAAAAAGGGGGGGACTATAATTTATTTAAATACAACTCCATACATTCTTAGCAGTTGGAGGAGTCTATCTTCCTCAAGGGTTTTACATGACTAATTTGAAACCACTAGAATAGAATGAGAATTGAAAATTCTCAATAGATAATAAAGAGTTCTAAAGCATTTGAACTATGATAGTTTCAGCCATGTCTTAACACGAAAATATATACGACTACTATATCATAATCACATCACATTACTTGTAATATTATGAGCAGCAAATGATTAAAAAAATATGCTATGTGATGCAGTAAGCAATGATAGGATTACGATATCTTTGCTTTAATTTCCACTTTTCTTTGTCTGTTTGTCTCACATATATTCGAAGGCATCTCTTACAGAATTCTCATTCTCTTGTGTTACTCATAATACTATGATGACAAAGCAAGACCTTTATAATAGCAGCAAATCTTGAATGTTTTCTTTTTACAATTACTTGCTTGCCATTATGTATAATTGATGATAAATATAGAGATGCATAAACTTGAGCAATAAATAAAACTCAAATAACATAAAATAAACAATAAACTTGAATAGTATAATAAATTCATCATATAATAAATTAAATAATATAACATAAAATTAAGCAATAAAATAAATTGAATAAAGTGTAAAATATATAAATTAAATCAGAATCTTAAAATAAATAAAATGCACAAGAACTAGAATAATATAAGCTTGAATAAATAACATAATATCTCAATAAAATTTCTCAAAATATAAAGTTATGAAATCTAAGTGTTATTTTTAAATCTAAGATCATTTTTATTTAATTTCTTTTAAACTTTCTTATCATGATCCATGAGTTTGTCATTGTTATCATGATGCATTGAGCACATATAGGTCATGTTCTTGTAAGGTTACTATAAAGTCATAGTTATATCTATAATTCAAGGTACAAACTCCCAAGCAAAGGTATAAATAATGTAATAGTTTAGGTATATGTATAATAAATTTTACTTATTTTAATGTTAGATATAATATTTTACTCTTAATATTGATCCCCTATAGAAATTATTATAAAATGACAACTCAAAATAATATATCATTATCTAAACAATATCTAAATAAATAAATAAATAATAATAATAATAAGCAACTATAAAATAAAAGAATAATTAAATAACTTACAATTAAATAAAGAGCAATATTAATATAAAGGAATATTAAATAAAATAAATCACCACAGGCAATAAATGAGCAACTTTAATTTAAATGAACAAGAAATAAAATAACTTGAAATAAATAATAGGCAACATAGATATAAGGAAATAATAAGTGAAATAAATTGCAATAAAAGTAATACTGGAAAACTTTAATATAAAGAAACAATAAATAAATTAAAAGTTTAATTGGGATGCATTAACAGTGTAACATTTTTTTACACTGTCATCCAATCAAAACCTTCCATTTACATGGTCATTCAAGTAATGGGTGGTTATATCAAAGACTTTTGCTGATGTGGCAATATATGATTGGATGTCTGTGTAAAAAAAATTTACACTAACAGTGTATTCAAATTAAATCCATAAATTAATTTGAAATGATAGATAAACTACAATAATAATAAGCAACTTTAATGTAAGGGAATAATAAATAAATAATTTGGAACAGTAAAACATATTACAATGAATAAAGAATAACGAGCAATAATATAGAAAAATATTAAATAAAATAACTTGAAATACAAAATAAACTGTGATAGTAGATAATAATGAGTAATAATATAAAGTAATATTAAATAACATAACTTGCAAAAAGTAAATATAACTATAGTTTTATTTTGTAAATAATTTCATTATTGTAACATCCTAATAGTCTCATTCTATGCTTAAATTATATTATGAAATTACTGGTTGTTACTTTTGTTCACAGAACTAACATTATTATTTGAAAATACTTTTATATGAAAATAGGGGTAAATTTTTTTTTTTTTTGAACAATAACGAAAAAACTATTTCGAAAACCAAGAGCCATGAGTGCAACGTGAATGTATAATATAAACATCGCTATCTCATATATATAGTGCAAATAAAATAAATAGAAGCAACAAGAATAACAAATATGTTATGGAAACGAAACATTCATTCCACGGCCATCATATTTAAGATAATAATAGTAATACCAAGAGTCATACATAGAGAGATAATGAGTCTGATATCTACTGTCGTCCCTACAAAGCAACCTAACTAAATACATCAAAAGAAAAAGCACATTCAAAATCTCTATTACCCAGGCATGCCACACAATAAAATAATAACCGTATAACTACCAATAAAAAGGGCTATTCTCATGCTCAGCTCCGCATGCAATCACCACATCACTTATCGGGTGGAAGCAAACTGCCCTCGACACCATCGGGAGCAATATCACCGCGTCCTCCTCCTTGAGCACAACCACGTCCACGAGGCACAGCACCAATACAAATGAACCCGCGACTACGAACCGGGGTTGGTGCATGATGAGGAGTTGTTGAAGAAGAAGACAAATCAGACATCAAGTAAATCACAGACGGGGAGGAGGGCTCGGATGGGTCAGTGTCCATGTGATAGCTCGGACAGGACGGCTACGAAAGATCGGAATCCAATGAAGCGATCGGAGTTAGACGGGTATTCGAGTCAGACTCATTGTCAATGGGGTACCTCAGCGGCTCAAAGTAGGGGCGGATGTCATCCATGGTAACCTCGCGCGTACGACTAATGTGGACGAAAAAATGGGCTCATCACTGGAACCTGAAACGGACGGTCGTGGAAGAAGTAGACCCTTATAGCTGTGCTCACAGACATCACCGAGGCATTCAGCATTAGGTCAAAGCGCCAATGCTAAACTGAGAACTCAATGAAGATCACCATTATGTCTGACGCCGGCATCCTCTGAAGACGACATGGAAACATAGAAGTGAAAAATACTAGATTTCTCAATAGAATCGCTACTAAACAAACATTGTATCATCGTCATCATCCCAGCTACTTCGGATTTAATCATAAAAATAGTGGACATGTATAGGTTCAATTTTAATGGTTGTGAAAACTTAATTCCTGAAGCGGGTTGCTTTTAAACTTAACGTCATAATCATATCATCATAAGTAAACATGCAGTTCTTTGACTAGTACTTCTTTGACTAGACATATCATCATAAGTAAACATAAGTAATCATATCATTGCACTATATATGCATAGTACTTCTTTGACTAGACACATGCCATGATATGACTAAGTCCATAATTTTGACGAAAATCCAATAGTATAACGGCTAGACCAGAGCTTTCCCAAAATGCCAATCATAAACTTTCAACCAACAATCCATTATATCCCTATCATATCATCACACTAATTATTCAATCATGAGATAACACTCAATCAAACTTGTCTTTCATGCCAAATGGCATCATACATTCATACCCTAAAGGTTTCATAGTTGTGTTATTCTTTGTAGAAAGTCTTATGAGCCATCATATAATTTCCCATGATTACCCATGAGAGAATCACGTAGTTAAAATAAATGTGTATGCAGTCCTTTAGTTACTTAGTCCTTATGTGAAATTACTCTTTACTTGTGAACATGTCTTATGGAACACTTGTTCAAATTAACTAAGTTAAGTAATTATTTTCTTTCCTTGAGATAGCACACTTAGTGATTCCTAGGTTCACTGTATGCTCAGAGGCCCTAATCATATTTTTGTTTCCAAAGATTTCGAGATCCCTCTAGTCCTTGAGTCATGACAACACATAACCACACTTATGAACCCAACAACACCATGTTCACCAATCACCAAGGGTGATCTTTAACTTATCCAAGTTGCAAAGTGTAACACCCTCCTAAGTATGGTACTATGCTTAAGTCATAATACCTCACCTAGGAGTTGTTACTGTCACTTAATCGGATCTTGACCGGCAGCAACCTTCAGCCACCTTCAATCTTACTAGTCAACTCCACCTCGGAGGACCTTCTCTGGAACTTCTGAACTATCTGGAGATAACACGGAAATAAATATAAGAGTGAGAATTATAAATTCTCAGTAGGACTCATTAAACTACCATGTGCAGGTGTCATTGTGATTATCTCCAGTTGCTTCGGTTTATTATGAAAAATGTGAGCATATTAAATGGACTGTTCAATTTTATAGTTTGAAAATATATTGCCCGAAGCAGAGTTCATTTTATTCACGCACTTGAGTCACATCAGCAAAATTTTATATTTGGAATAATAATCACAGCATAAGTAGATAGAACGGTCTCAGCATCAATAAAACATAGGATATAATCATGCAAATACTCATACTTGAATTCTTGTGAATGCACTGAGGTTTTTCTTAATTTCCTTTACTTGTCATGCACATTCCAGAGTATGATTGCCATGTCATACTCCATCAGAGTGTGATCGCCATGTCACATTCTTTAGGATGTAGTTATCATGCCATATTCCAGAGTATGATCGCCATGTCACACTCCTTAGATTGTACTTATCATACCATATTCCAGAGTATGATCGTCATGTCATACCCCATCGGGATATGATCACCATGTCACACTCCTTAAAATATATTCATCCTGCCACGTCCCAGAGTATGATCGTCATGTCATACTCGCTCGGGATGTGATCACCATGTCACATTCCTTAGGGGTAGGATCCTTATGCCACATTCCAGAGTATAATTGCCATGTCATACCCTATCAGAGCATGATCGCCATGTCACGTTCCTTCGGAATATGGACTCATTGTAACACCCTAATAAACCCATACTACGCTTAAGTCGTATTACGGCATTTTATTAGCTGTTACTTATGCTCGTGGAAAACTAAACTTCATTTGAAATTAAATTACGCGGAAAATACGGTAAAATTTTTCTTTTTCTTTTGAAATATGTCGTCACTTTTTGAAAGTAAAGCCTCGCGCGAGAAAGTAGCAACAAACGAACGTATCGCAAGATTTCAGTATAATTTAAAGGAACAAGGATAAAATCAAAATACCATACATTCACATTAGTACTACAACCACATAATTATAATTAATCTCATAATATCCATAAAATACATAAAAGGGAACTCATGGTCATGCCATGGCCCCGAAGTCAAAGATACATAAGTCTGATACAGAATGAAATACACAGATAAGGAACACAAATAAAAATAGACCCATGTGGACGTCTGCTGGCCTCTCTGCTTTCTCCATGCCTTCGATCAAGTGGGCTCAAGTCCTCGAATGCCTGGTTCCCCTCGCTCCTCGGCCTCGGGGAACGTGAGGAGTGCGGATGATGCGTGGGTGCCGACTGATCACCTCAATGCGACGCATGCGACGACCCGGGGTATGGCTGGCCACAGACGAACATGCCTCGGAGGGGTCCTCTTCGGACTCAGCAGGGTGATACTCAGGGGGCGGTGGCGAAGCGGCCCTAGGAGTGGCCGTCGAGCTCACCTCCATCACAGGGATCTCCGGCAGGGGTGCAAACTCGGCTGCGGGCAACCCCGGCGACATCGGCTCCATCTCGAAGTCGGGTAATGGCTCGGGCGGAAAGTCCCAAGGACCTAGAGGCTGTCCAAGAAGAGCTGAAGAGACGTCTACGGGGGCTGGCGGGTTTTCTGGCTCCTCTTCAAAAATTCGACCCAGATAAAAATGTGTACGTACTACTGTGGTGGTCGTGGCCACAATAGCGTGTGTATCCCCGTCGTAAGCCCACTCATGGTGGGGAGGGTCCATGCTCCATTCCACGGGGTGAGCCATGAGTATATGGTGACGAGACGGAAGAACAGCTAGGGTGAGAAATAAGATTTCTCAGTAGGACTCGACCCTGACACGTGGTGTCATCGTCATCGTCCCAGCCACTTCGGTTTTGTTAATAAAAACAGTGAGCATGCATCAAATACCATTCTTAGATTTTCGAAAACATGAGTATCCGAAGCGGATTCAATTTTAACATACTTTCTAATCATTTGTATCATAATGACCATAAGCACAAGTGTAATCGTATGAAACATGCATGTTCAAGCTAGAAGGTTCTCTTAACTTCTTCTCTTTCTAGGGTTTTGGACCGAAGTCCCTTTTCTTTTCTTAACTTGACTTTATCTTTTCACCCACTAAACATAAGTGGTAATGAGCTCATACCGTGGCCGTCGCCACCATAGAATTTCGGTACTCACACTAGCTGAGTCATGCCATGCCTCATGTAAGACCTATCCCCTATACTCACACTAGCTGGGTCATGCCATGCCTCATGTGAGTCGTGGGTGAGGGGAGCTTAGATTAGATTACCTTCCCTTTTGAAGGATCACTTACTTGAATTAAACTTCTTCTTATTTAAGCATTATGATGCAAAATATTTCTAAGTCCATAATTCTTACAAAATTTCTAAGAAGATAATCTTGGCTAGAAAGCTTCCCAAAATTTTGCCAAACAGAGAAACCAATATCATAGTATCATCAAGCATCATATCATATCATCATTATCATATTATCATCATAACATCATCATATCATCATTATAACATCATGCTTGCACATGAACATAGGCATATTCTCAAGCAACATTTTATGAGCTAAGCTTAGTAAATTAGGTGCAAGCTTTTACATTGGCTTTCGTTTTACTGATTCCTTAAAGTTTCTAGGGCAAGCTCCTTCGATTCCTCCTCCTCAATTATTCTAACTTAACTTATACGATTGTCATATTTTAATTTGGAAGATTTATAGTTTAGGTTTTGCATTATAGTTTGATTAGAATCTTATGAACTTAATCTAGTACATTAACTACATTTACATTCGGTTTTCCGTTTTCTTCGTTTCCTTTGTCAAGGAGTAGGTGAGCTTATTATTTTATTCTATCTAGTCTTCATTAAGTAAATTATGAAGTTTCATTACTTTAGGCTAAGGTCTTTTACCTTTTTAAGTCATTCATGCATAGTCTTCTTAAGGTTAAGTTTTGACAGTTTTACTTTTACAGTGGGGCAGTAACTTTGAAAATTCACCATAATTTCATCTTTTACTCTTTTATTTCGAATTTTTGTGTGGATATACTTCTCTGAGTCTATTTTTAAACAAAAGAAACCGCACTTAAAAATTCATTTTGTAGCTTGAGTTATACATATTTTATTCTGACTGTTCAGTTTCTAAGTTCACTCCCGGTACAGTGGATTGTTACTTCTCATTATAATTACTCAGAAGGAATCTGAGAAAACTGTTTTATGGGTTTGTTCCTCTATGTCTTAGCTTTCATTTAAACTTGGTCTCACTCAAAAATCATTTTTGTAGCTCGAGTTATACACATTTTAGTGTAGACTGCCCAGACAGAAACCAATCCGAGAACAGTCCACTTTGAAAAATCATATCTCACTCATTTTAACTCCGAATCTTATGTATTTTATATGTATGGAAAGCTTTCTGAGTCTATTTTCATATAAAATTGGTTCCACTAATTTCTGAGTTCTCTGGAAAAAGTTATAACGTTCGGTTTACAGACTGCCAGAAAATCCAGATTTCACGTTTTGATTTTCCTCATGTTTTCTCCAAAACACTCAACCTCACTTTCAAGAAAACATTCTCAAGTTATAAAACACTCATATACCATGAAAGATTAGTGAAAAACTAACATGTTGGAGTTCAAAAATATTGAGTTCAACCATGCATCACACCAAAACCGAAAATATGTTTTCAACAAACCACCATACAAGCAACAACATCTCATTTTATGACAAGAATGGCTATGATGCCCATAATCAATCTTTAAAACCACCTAGCTATGGAGAGCATAGGAGTTCTAAAGCTTGAAAAACAAGAGAGAAAAAGAGTTTAGAGCCACTACCAAGAAGCTTTCTTTGAAGGAATTTGTGATGGAAGAAGGTGATGGTGGTGGTATTCCTCCTCTTGGATCTTGAAAGAGGCTTGGTATGTGATTGTCTTTGATTCTCCAAGAACAAAATAAATGGTGGCTCTTGAAGAGCTTGTGAGTGGGATGAGGAGAGGAAAGGATGAGAGAAGTGGAAGGATTCTAGAGAGAAGTTGGAGAGTTTAGAGAGAAGGAGGAGAATTTTGGAATTGAGGAGAGAGAAGAGGATGAGTGAAATGAAAATGAAGAGAGAAAAAGAGAGGGAAGGAGGCGTACATGGAGGGAGGGAGGGCTGATTTCTCTTGCTTCTCCAACAAGCAAGGGGAGTGGGTGAGTTTAGCTTCTTTTGCAAGCAAGAAGGCTAAGAACTTTGGGGTAAAAGAGGGGGTTATATTTTCCTTGAGTCTTGGAGGCATTTTAATGTCCAATTTGTGTTTTTCTCTAGGGGTTAAAGGGGAGTACCCCTCTTAGGATTTGGTTGCTTGTCTAAGACTCATCCAAGTGTCAAGATCTAATGGTGGATGACAAGGATCCTAGTCTTGGCTTTTGATCTAATGGTGTAGGATTAAAGAGATCGAATGAAGGGTGAGATGTTGCTCCTCCTTGGTATGTCTTTTTAGGGCATATGCATGGAAGAACTTTTATCTCTAAATGTTATTAGAATTATTTAAGTGTAATTTAACTTAATTGGCTTAATTACCCATGAGTTAACTCTTGTCAATTACACTTTTTATGATACCTTGCATTATGGTTAAGCATATGCTTAAATTTGGGGTTTAATTTTTCAAGAGTTATCTTAAGTGTCTTAATCATTATAAACTTGATTAGTAAGGTTAGGTTGTCTTACTTTTGTTTTGGCACCTTCGAGTAATTAAGGATTAGACGATTAAGGTTTTATTAAAACGCTTAGGACATTATGATTAAATTGTTGGCTAGACTTAATTTACTAAGCTCTTGCTCTCGAGATTAATCGATTAATTCTCAATTAATCGCTAACCCCTCTAATTAGCCGGAAACACCGAGCTAATTAACTTAGGTAAAAATGGGGATGTTACACTCATCATCATATCTTTTATTATAAAATCATAAATACATAGGCTTCGTACCTTAACCTCAAACAATAATACTTGCTTAATACTCATACACGTCACAAAACAACATTAACACAACAACCTTTAGAACTATCACTAACTTCTGCCAGAAATTCGGCAGCATAACGGATCGAGTCCGCTTCTCCATGAATAGTGCCAGACAACCAGTACAATTGTGCAAACTTGCAATTCAATATAGACCAGCAAATATATATATATATATATATATATATATATATATATATATATATATATATATATATATATATATAGATTTATTCTTTAGTCTCAACTCAAGCATCATGGGGCGTTCAGTTCATTATTACTTATCCTGCCCGGTTATTGTATACTCCATCCTTATTTCAAAATAGCTCATTTAAACCTAATTTTTGGATATGTTGTAGCCTTATGTGTCTAGTTTCTAACCCTTTTAGTCCCATCTCATTTGGATTTGTATAACTCAAGATATAAATGTTTTACCTCAGCATGCCCTGTTCTTTTCCAGACTTGGGTTCTTATAAAAGAAAATTCACTAAAAATAGAAAACCAAGTTAAATCTTACGAATTTTATATCAAATTAAAGCTAACACAACAAGCTTTCAGATGAATTAGGTTTCATGTCATTTGCCTAAGTATATTTTGAGTTATGAGTCCCGAAACATTACCTTACTGGGCTGCCCTATTCTAGGCCAGTTTAAATCTAAGCCAAGTTCATTGATGTGCTGGGAACAAATGACAATGAATCAAATTCTGAAATTTTTATGGAATGTTCTCTCATATATTAGCTTTCAAACAACTTTAGTTCCACTCAATTTGAAGTTGTGTAGAGTGAGTTACACCCTTCTCAACCCATGCTGCCTGGGTAAGAATCCAGATTTCTAGGTCGAACTTCAAAAATTCATAACTAATTCCATACTAATCCAATGGCCTTATATTCCATACTAATCCAATGGCCTTATATTTTATATGTATGGAAAGCCCTAGATGTCTAGTTTCATATAAAAATGGTTTCATCAAATTTAAACGGCTGTAGACGGAGCCGTACACTCCGCCGTACGGACCGTCGAGGGGAAAACCCTAACAGCTTCTTGAATTCTTCTTGGATTCATGTTCTTCTCTAATCAATCTATCCAATCTTCAATTCAAACTCATATGTACACCTTAAACCATCCTTAATTCATCATATCCAACCAACATAACATCAAAATAAAGAGAGAAGGAGGAGCCCTAGGCAGCCCCAAATCAGAGAAAAACAAGAGAAAGGATGAAGTTCCTACCTTGTCTAGTTGAGTTTATGTTAATTTTATGTCTTTGGTGCAAGCAATTGGTGATGAGACTTGAAATGGATGAGAATGGAGTGGAAATGAGAGTAAAGAGAAGAGAAGGAGATGACCTTCAGCAGCTGGAAAGGGAGGACGAAAATGATAAGGGAAGGAAGGAAAAGTTAGAGATATTTGGAAGCTAGATGCATGTGATTGGTAGATTTCACTCCCTTCTCCAATTTAGCTTGGCTTCCCATCATCAAGGGCTGATCAAGGCGCCACTTGAGGGAGTTGCTTGGCTAAATCTTAGCCATTGATCCTAGGGTTTTCATAGTATAATTTCCATTAGTTTGGTTTCGACAATTCAAAGTACCGAAATCTTACCGATTTCCTTTAAATCGGTAAATCGGTTTTGGAACAATCCTACGAAGTTTCCTATGCTTTCAATCTAATTCTCTCATATCTAATTTCTCTAAATGATACTAAATTGGCTCTAAGTAAAAATTTAATCGAATGCTAATTAATCTTAAGTAGTTGATAAAACCGAATAACTAGGCAAAAACGATAAAAATCTGATGAAGGTAAAGCCAACTTTTTCCACTATCTTGAGCAACACTTGGCGCCACTCATATGTGGTAGGAAAGGCTGAATTTCAGCCACTTAAGTGAGGGATTCCAGTAGAAAATTCTGTTGGTTCGATTCTGGTGGTTTAAAATACCGAATCTTCACCGATTTTCTCCAAATCGGTCAAACGTTACTTAATAGTTTTATAAGATGTCTATATATGTTCATTTTTAATTTATCTTAAGCCTAATCTGCCTAACTAATATCTAGTTAACTCTTGATTAATATTTAATTAACCTCTAATTGCCCTTACATAACTATTGAAATCGAATAAGTGAATTAACGGAGTAAATTAGACATTTTCGTAAATCCGGAGCCTTTCTATTTCCAATTTTCTGTAACTAATGGTATTTTCGTAATTTTGAGCAAGTCCAGGGGCACCCCACGTAATTTCACACTAGACTGCCTCCATGGCCTAATCGGCAGAGATTTAAACTTCTACAATTTCACCACATGATTCTGCTTCATTTAAAACCTTATTCTACTAATTCTACTAATATAGGGACCTAAGTGTTATTTTCTAAAAAATTTAGGGGTAAGGTTGTGAATAATAAAAGTTTGTTTTTATTATTTTCTATTACGTTATATAGGGATGTTACACAAAGTTTCAAGCTTTTATCATTAACATAACAAGATCTTACCTTGAATATTACAAAAGTTATCATTTTTTAAGAAAGTATGTGCTTCTAAAATTATGCTCTTGTCTTAAAGATTCCATATTTATGAAATAATAATACGAGATACTAGCTTTAGAACTAAAACGTCTTGTTCTTTATGAATGTTGATATTTTTAATTATCCTAAGACCATCAAGATTTCAATTTTATGATTTAAAGTTGTTTTAAAGTCTAAAAGATTCCTACTTTATGAAATAATGATATAAGACATTAACTTTAAAATTAGAAAGTCTTGTTCTTTATAAAAGTTAACACTTTTATGACTCAAAAGTGACATTCTTGCTTAAAGCTTAAAACTTTACTCAACATTTTCATCTTGAGGTTCAACCTTTATAAGACTAAAGTGCATACTTATTATAACTTTATGACTTAAAGTTACCTTCTTGATTAAAGTTTAAAACTTTATGAAAGGAGAGTCAATCTTTAAGATATGAAGTGATAAGATATCATTTCTATAACTCAGAAAGGCTTCATATTCCAAAAAGTTTAGACTTTTACATATATTCTTGTCTTCAAGACAAAACAAAATAAGATTTTATAAGAGCACAAAACTTGTGCTACTTTTAAGGTTGCAAATAACAAACTTTTTGAAATTTCATGCATCAAGATTGTGTTTAGTCTTGTCAAATCAAGAGAAAATGATAAAGGTGACAACTTTTCCTATCATAAGCACCATCATAAGAAGATAAACAACTTCCAACCCAAACACCGCCCAGAACATCAAGATCTCATGCATCAAGAATGGAAAATAGAAACTTTGAAGCACTTAAAGAAAGAAACTTTTCAAAAGAATCAAGAACAACTCATGAACAAGAGCATGAATATATTTTATCAAAAATAGAAACTTTTGCTCATGAAGAGTAAGAAAGATTTTCTCAAGCTTTCACTTGAAGATCTTAGTCATGAGAGGAGCCAAGCTTCAAGCTTTCTTGAGTAAACAAAAGAAAAGAGTAGAGATCACTACCTAGTGTTAAAAGTAGCGAGTTCTTGAATGAGAAAATGAAGAAGATGATGCTCCCCAAGGTGGGTGAAGGTGGCGGTTTTGGAAGAATAAGGAGAGAGCTCTTGAGTTCTCTTGAAAATGAGGCTTGTAGTATTTACATCTTGTCTCCAAAGACCAAAAGATGTGGTCTTTGAAGGGTTAAGTGAGAGTTTTGGTTATGGTGGTGGTGGAGAAAGGAAGAAGAAGATGATGAAGAAGAAGAAGAGTATAGAGAGAAGTTGGGGGGATTTGGAAGCAAGAGAAAGAATGAAAGTTGAAAAATGAAAAGTAAATGAGTGTGTGTGTGTTGTTGTTGGCCGTAACATGTAGTGGATGGGGGGAGAAGATATTTTCTTAATTTTGTGTTAATTAAGATTTAGAGAGACAAATTGGATGATGGGGGAACAAATCGTGTACTTGCTCTTACATAAAACACTCTTGTCTAATGCTTTATACTTTAGTGACATCACCTTTACTTTATTGTCTAGTTGACTACTTAATCATGTGATTAAGTGCTCTTGCAACTTAATCAACATTATTAAGTAAGGACTAGTGATTAACACATACAAGAACATGATTAAGAAAATTAAACTTGTAATTAAACTCAATTATCCTTAATTAAACTCGATTAAGCTAATTAAAGGTGATTAGTACTTAATTAAGCTATTAATGATTTGACTTGCTTAATTAGATATTATCTAATCTTGATTAAGTATTCTCTTGACATTTTTATCAGAGTTAACTCAAATATTTCGTTAATCCCTTAATTAAGCCTTAATCTTATAATTTCTCATTAAATACCTAATTACTCAAGGTTACTAAGCTAATTTTACACGATAGAAAATTGAGGATATTGCAATTATCTACCTTAAAAATCTTGTAATGACAAAGATTCTATGCATAAACTAAACCCTATGTGAATCTTGATTCTCTTCTCTCTCTTTCTTCTTTCTCTCTGTTTTTTTTATGCCTAGCTCCATCTCTCTCTTTTGTTTTTCTTACGATGTTTCACAATAATTACAGCCCCCTTTCATTTTGTCTCTGAACTCTGAAGGCTAATTCACCTCCCCCCCCCCCCCAAAACCCTCCTTATATAGAAAATTTTAAGAGTTAGTCAAGTCCTTCACGCCACTGATGACGTGAGTCTCATGTTTTATTATATTTTTTAACTTTGTGAAACTTCATTGTTAGTTTCCATAGAGTAATAATCATGTTAGTTGCATTATTTCAAAAGACTATACATGTCTGTGTAATTCATATGCAAGAGTTAATAACAATATGTGAACTAAACTAGGAAGAAATAATCTTGTTACAACTAAATTAGTTAGTTAGCATGAGATGTGGAGTGGGTGAGTATGCCTTTAGTTTCTTCAATATATATATATATATATATATATATATATATATATTGGTTTTCAACTTTATTTTCTAACACTAAGTATTAATGAGTGATATTATAAATTTAAAATTTACTATTATTTCTACACTAATATTATTCTTGTTTTGAGATTATCATTACATATAGTTTTACTTTAAAGAGTTTATGTCTATAGTTTAATTATTTGACTAATTAATTGTTGTCATGCAATTTGTAATATCCCCTTTTATTATATAATATTTTGTATAGAGTAATTTAATTTATTTGATTTGTTTAAGTTAATTTTTTAATAATAATTGATTAATTAAATAATTAAAACATAGTCACTAATTTTTAAATTAAAACTATAATTAGTAATAATAACTTCAAAATATATTACCCTATTTTAAGAAATAATATCAAATATTAATATTAGGAGAGATAAAATAATAATAATAATAATAGTAATAATAATTACAAATAATAATATAATTATAAGTATAAAACAAAAAAAAGAGAGAGAAGAAAGACACGTGAATGGACTTTGAGGTCAAGTCCTTGTAAAAACTACCATGGTCTAAAGTCCCAAAAAAAAGTTTAAATAAAATAAAATAAAATTTTGTCAATCAAGACTTGAAGTCAAGTCTTAGTTCAAGAAAAATGAAACGCAAACCTGTGAGTCGACAAACAAAAGACAAGTAAGCAGCAATGTAAAGATGGTTTCTATCTTAAATGCACTCAAAAAGTCACCGCGTGTGTTGCTTTGTTTTGAAGCGGGATTTTACGTTAGATAGTAATGGACAGTAGGGATTAAATGGAGGTGACCCACAGCAGGTTTTGGGAACTGAGTATTTTTATAATAAAATATACATATTCGAAAAAATTGAAAAATAATTTTAATATGATTTAAATATATTTTTAATTTTTTAAATATTTAATTTTTTAAATTTGATCCTTAAAAATTTTTTATTTAATTTTAGTCTTTTATTTTTCAAATGTCATCAATATTAGTTCTTGTCATCAATTAAGTACTGTTAAGTGCTGATGTAATAATATGAGATTTAATCAATATTAATATGTATCAAAATCTTACGTTATCATATCAGTACTTAACAATACTTAATTAATGACATAAATTAATATTAATAATATCTAAAAAATAAGGAACTAAAATTAAATAAAAAATTTTTGAAGAATCAAATCTAAAAAATTAAATATTTAAAAAAATTAAAAATATATTTAAACCTCTTAATATTACTGTTAATAATTTGACTAATGAAAATATTATTATAATAATTTCTGAGTCTTCTCCCATTCCTCACATCTTAGAATTGTCACTGTGCCAGGCACAGTGTCTTCACCCCTTCCTGGAGCGCCCAGTCGAGCTTCCCCATCCTCTAAATCCCCGTGTCCTTCTCCTTCAGTTTCTTCACCACTGCCTCTTGGATTGCACACAGCAGCATTCTTGATTGCCTCATTCTTTGCTCCTCCACCTCCATCCTCACACTCTCCGTCTGTTCATAAAAAAAAATAAACAAATTAAATTACTGATTCCGAAGTCTCAGTAAACGGAAAGAAGATTGATTGAATCATTCAAAATTGCAAAGTTCTGATTTTATGAGTCCAGTTTCCAGGAGAAAGGGAAATAATTTTATAATATGAGTTTTAGATGGCAACGAAAATAGTATTTGGATAGTTTATGTTTCAGGAAAATATGCCAGTTTTGAATTTATGAAATTCTTCTAATTCAATTCTTTCCAAGCTTGTGTAGCAGGCTTGTCCATCACACCAGACTTTTCCACCCACACTTGCATACGAGTTCGTGTAAAAAGGCATCGAGGTTTTTCCTCCTCTTAACGACAAAATGGTAGTCATCTCAATTGCCGATCAGCAACACCCTCGACGGAGGTAGATCTAAGGTTTTTAAAGGGAAAAACAAGTGGAAACACCTTCGCGTGAGCTCATGTTTTAAAGGCACCAAGGCTTTTCTGTCATCACAGTGGCGTCAACACCGCCGTCTCAATCGCCATCTCGAACAGTGGTAGACGGAGGTTTCGAATGGATGAAGTGAACGAAATCTCGTTTAGAAAAGATTTATCACAGTATAAAAAAATTAAAATAAAATGTATTAACCGACTCTAAAAACAACTTACCTCTACTTGCCAATCATCCCCCGCGATAAGTGCACCGTATTAAATGGTGCATCAAGCACCTTAGTTTATAACGTGCATGGTAGCAAGCACATGTAGAGATATGGTGAACAAAAAGCCATGGTGATCGATTATGCAAGATAAATAAAAGTCATGTGGAATGAATAATAGCAGTAGAAATTCGCAACATGCCTTCATCCATTCCTTCAACTTACGCCTATAAATAGGCATATAGATACATGGAATTATTGGCACAAAGAAAATTAAAGGGAGGAAGCATAGAGAGCAATTCTGCCAAATGTGCGTATTAGTCGCAAGAGAAAAGAAAGCGAGAGAGAGAGAGAAGAGAAAGAAATAGAAAAGAGAAGAGTATTGGTAAGGAATTTGATGGATATTTAGTTTTAAAGGTACATAATATAATTATTTATAAAATAAAATCATAGCTACTTTTACTTATTTCAAGTTATCTCATTAAATATTTTTTTATACTCATTATCATTTATTATTGTAATTTATTTTGTAAGTTATTTTATTTTATTTCCTTTACATTATTGCTAATATCATTGTAATTTATTTTATTGTTTTAAGTTATTTTATTTATTATTTTTTTATATTAAAGTTGTTCACTATTATTTATTATTGTAGTTTATTTATCATTCCAAGTCATTTTAATTGTTGTTCCATTATAGTAAAGTTGTTCAGTATTAATTTTATTGCAATTTATCTTACTAGTTTTTTTTTTTATCTTTATATTTATGGTGCCTATTATTTATTTCTAAGTACTTTATTTTTATTCCTTTATATTAAAGTCACTCATTTATTCATTGTTGTAATTTATTTTATTTCTCGTTCTTTTGTAATAACCATGCTTATGACTTAATTGCAAGTTATTTTGATTATTTCTTTATCATACGGTTGGTTATTATCATCATCATCATCATCATCATGATTATTATTAATAAGATATTGTTTATATAATACTATATCTTATTTTGAGTTGCCAATTTTTGTGATAATTTTTTTAGGGAACCAATATTAAGAATAAGATGATCTAATACTTAAAATAAGTTAAATTTATATATGGATATAAATTATTTAATCACTTATACCTTTACTTGAAATTTTGTACCTTGACTTATGAGCAATATGATAACTATTGACTTTATGGATATTATTATGACTCTATAATGACCATTGCAAGAATATGATCTATATGCGCTAAATGCCCCATAATAATAAGAACAAATTTGTGGACCATTATAAGAAAGTTTAAAAGAAATTAAATAAAATTGATTTTGGAGTTGGTCCCTTTTAAAATTAACAATTAGAATTGACAACTCTATATTTTAAGAAATTTTATTGAGATATTATGCTATTTATTTTATCTAAGTTTATATAATTTTAGTTCTTATACACTTCGTTTATTTTAAATTTATGAATTAATTTATAACTCCTACACTTTATTCCATTTATTGTTTAATTTTATGTTTTATTATTTAATTTATTACAAGATAAATTTATTTATCTTATGCAAGTTATTGTTTATTTTATGCTACTTGAGTGTTTTATTTAAGTTATAATTACTATTTAAGTTTATGTCTCTTGATATTTATTGTGAATTTATGCATAATGGCAAGTGAACAGTTTGAAAAAAAGACATTTAAAATTTACCGTTACCCACCAAGAAGGCAGAGGAATAAGATGTAAGATCATTTTATGCTATCCACCTTATTTAGTGTGGCATAAAAGTTTTACTTTGTTGTCACGATATTAAGAGTAATACCTATAGAGAATGAGAATTCCCTAAGAGAAGGTTTTCGAATATGTGTGAGACAATCAGATAAAGAAAAGTAGAAATTAAAATAAAGAGATTATAAACATATTAATGCTTGTCACATGTTATACTGCATAGCATAATTTTTTTTTTTTTGCATTTACTACTTATATTATTATGAAGTATAATTTGCTTATAAGTAATGTGATGTGATTATAATATAGTAGCTGTGTGGATTTTCGTGCTAAGACACGGCTAGAATCATCATAGTTCAAATGATTTAAATCTTTTCATTATCTACTGAGAATTTTCAATACTCACTCTATTTCTGGTAATTTCAGATTAGTCAAGTAATGCCCTAGGGAAAGGTGGACTCTTCCGGCTATTAGGAACATATGGAGTCGTAATTAAATAAATTATAGTTTCATTATCTGGCTTAAAAATGTTTAGCTTATGGCGAGTAGAACTTTACCTCTACTCCTGAACTCTGTATCTATGTATATTAATACAACTTTGAACTTTCTATATGAAGTTGTGTTATTAGCTATACTGTAACGTCCGCGACTTCCGACTTCTGAGCCCATCAGTATTCCCGACTTCCGAATTCATCTAGACTGGACAGACATGATTTCCGATTTTCGATTTCCGACCTCAGTGCATAAAAATTCCAATTTCCGACCTTAGGAAGGCTTAAACGGATTGCCTTGCATTTTCTGATTTCCGACCTTGTGTGAGCGTGTATGAATTTCGACCTTATCAGTATAAATTCCGATTTCTGATTTCATTTCAAGTGGCTGATGTTTCCAATTTCCGATCCTAAGATTTCCGACTTAACACTAAATCCAACGTCCGATTTTATCTCAACTAGAAATGGACGCGAGATCAGATTTTTGAACTTGTCTCTAAGTCCGAGTCAAATTTTCACGAGTTCCGATCTCGAGTTTAATACCAAGAGCTCTCATTTCTCTATCCTCCCGAGTTCTGAGATCGAGGTCCTACAATTCACGACTTCCGACTTTAAGTGCTTGGCTTCACATCAGGCTTTGCTTTCAAGTTTCGAATAAACTGGATATATTTCTCGCGTTCCGACTTCATATGCAGGATGTTCACGAGTTCCGACTTTATAAAGAGTACGAGTTTCGATTTCATTTTCAGAATATACTGGAAACTAGTCCCACTTTAGGTGACGTGGAGAGCAATTCTACCACACAAAGTGGACGACGTGGAGAGCAGTTTGGTCACAAAAAGAGAGCAAGGTTGGCTGAAACTCAGCCTTATGTTTTGAGGCCAATCAAAACCTTCCAAGTTAACTACTACTCATGCTTATATAACACATTCTCCTCCTCTTCTTCAGACTCTTCTTTCACGTTGCATACTTCACTCCAACTCTCTCTTTTCTTTTCTTCACTCACCCAACTTCACCACACTTTGAAATCCTACCAAGTTGCAGCTACAAACTTAAACCAAAATCATTCATAGTAAGAGGTAGAGGTTCTAAATTCTTACTTGATTTTTTGATTCTTAAAAGATTGATGGTGGTCTAATTTCTTAATTTTGATATGTTAATTGAATGATTATGATGAATTATAGCTGGGTTATGGGCTGTTTATGAGGTTAAAATTTGAATTGGAAGTAGAAAGGATGAAGATATGAAGAAGTTGAAAGGCTGGAAAACTCAAAACCCTCGGCAGTCCGTACGGCGGAGTGTACGGCTCCGCCTCCCACTATTTAAAATTAATGAGACCATTTTTATGTGAAACTAGACATCTAGGGCTTTCTATACATATATCATATAAGACCATTGGAGTAGTATTGAGAGAGATATGAATTTTTGAAGTTTGATCTAGGAATTAAGACATTCACCCGGGCAGTATGGGTTGAGAAGGGTATAACTCACCCTATACAACTCCAAATTGAGTGAAACTAATTTTGTTGGAAAGCTTACACATAGGAGAACATCCTACCCAGAAATTCTGAGTTTGTTACCATACTATTTGTCCCCAATGATTCAGAGAAGTTACCCTATGATCACACCGAGCCAAAACAGAGCAGTTCAGGAAAGTTAAGTTTCAGGGCTTATAACTCGAGCCCTACCAAGTCAAATGAAGTGGAAATTTTTTTAAATGAAAGGTTGTCCTGTTAGCTTTAATGTGAGGCCAATTTCGTATGATTTGAGTTTAGTTTCAATTTTTAGTGAATTTATAATTTCAGGAGTGCAATTCAGGCTAGTGACTGAACAAGCTGATGGAAAGGTTGAATATCTTGAGCTATAGATATCGAAATTAGATGGGACCAAAAAGGTTAGAAACTAGACACATCAACTTTAGCATATCTAAATTTGAGGTCCAAATGAGTTAAATAGAAATAATGGCTTGAATTATAAAAATCGGGTTGGTTGATTATGCTAGGGCAGAAACTCTGCCTTAATGAATTTGATGTTGATATGAGTTCAATATTGGAACATGTATGTGATGTTGGGTTCTTTATGATAAATTGATGTTCTGGTATGCTGGCACTATTCATGGGGAAGCGGACATATTCCGTCATGCTGCCGAAATTTCGGTAGGACCCCTACACGAGTTATGAATTTCATGATAATACATGTGCATTTTAAGGAAAGTTATGAAAGTATATTAAGACTCATGTCACTATGAAAGTTCCATGCTACTTGGGCCAGCCCCGGATAAGAAGTTAAGGGGAATAGATAGGTGGGAACGTCGGGGAAAGTAAACCCGGCAATTCCTGTATAGGAACGAGCTCGATCCTGATAAGCAGACTATTACCCAGGAGTCTAAATGGCCAAGAACTCCCAGGGGACCAAGAGATGGAAAAATGATGAAAGGAAATGAAAAGTTTATGAAGGAAAGTTCAAGTATGAGTTTGCATAATTACATGAATGCATGATTACATGGCATGATTATTTCAGGATGTTTACAATTTGTCTGTTATATTTACGTACTACTGTATGTTTATTTGCTATGCTCATTATTCTATGTTTTACTGTTAGTAGCCTATTTTATTTCTTATGCTGTCTAAAGTAAAACTGAACTTTGCCTCGGACCAGATGTTTTATTGAACTCATTAAAATGGTTAGTTTAGTTTGAATACATATTTTTATAATTAAATAAAACCCGAGGCAACTGAGAATGAATGTGACGTTAGTCAAACACCACACATGGACCCTACTGAGAATTTTCCTTAAATTCTCACCCCGTGTTATATTTCCGCATCATTCTTAGACGTTGGCGAAGAGCTCAACGGCCACTCTCTTCACTGAGATCCCAGACCTGCAGCTTCACCAGGACTCCGAGTTGGACGCGTTGGACAGAGCCTGCCCCCTGCTATTTCTGCCTCCATTTTTTTTAGCAATAGGGATTTTGCTGTTTCTTTGTTTCCTCTGTTCTTAATCTATATACAAATATAGACGGAAGCATTGGCTTCCGACGTACATATGTACATAAACAGCTGATACTATATCACTTATCAGTATCTTTTCTGTTATGTTGTATCGAGCCTTATTACATTTTATAGTGTTAGTTACATTTATTAAACAATGGCGTGCCATTTCATCTGTTTTATGATGTGATACTGATTACGAAAGATAAGCAGAGTGTTAACACGGTAACACAGACTACCTAATTTCATGCTATGACTTAAGCATAACATTAAATTAGTAGGGTGATACATATACTATGAACAAGTGTTACACAATCAACTAAAACAAATCAATTAAAATATTTCAATAAAGCATGTTAATCAAATTAATCCACGCAAAACATTTTATGAAAAAGTAGATGTCATATTTCTCCCCTCATTTTAGCAAAATTCACCAATTTAGTCCCCAAAATTCACCAATTTAGTTGATATAACTTTGGATAGGATTTCTTGATTTCGTCTTGCATTTCCCATGTTGCTTTCTCTTGTCACAATCCCTTCCAAACCACTTTAACTAAAGGAATGTCTTTCCCTTTCAAGTGTTTAATAGATCTATCTTTGATTTATACTGGCTTAGTTTCATAAGTCAAATCATCTTTTACTTGCTTCATTTCGTATTTCATGATATGTGAAGAGTCAAAATAATGTTTTCTAAGTTGAGAGGCATGGAAGATATTATGGAGAATTAAAAGATTAAAGGGAAGTACAATTTGATATGCAACATATCCTATTCTTTTGAGAATTTGGAATGGACCAATGAATTTAGGACCGAACTTTTTGGATTTAAGGGCTCTGCCAATTCTAATAGTAAGCGTAACTTTGAGGAAAACATGATCTCTTTCTTCAAATTTTAGAGATCTCCTTATATAATTTGCATAACTTTTTTGTCTGCTTTGAGCAGTAAGTAGTCTCTCCCTAATGAATTTGATCTTTTATGTGATTTGTTGCACTAAATCAGGTTCTAGAAAACTTTTTTCTCCCATTTTAAACCAACATAAAAGTGACCTATATTTTCTACCATACAGAGCCTCAAATGGTACTATCCCTAAAGCCATGTGAATGTAAAGAGTAAGAACACCCTACTTAATAAAAGATTATTCATAAAATCAAACTTAATTCACATAGTTCAATTACATTAAAAAGATGCTCAAGAACTGAAGCCATCTTATTAAGAGCCTTACACCCCTACAATCATCAAATGTCATAAACAAAATATTAAAAATTATTTGTAACATACAAAGACCTTTAAGAAGGCTAGAATCTAATACTCCTCTACTCGTCCCCACCATATGCTTGTCCATGCTATCCAAGAATGTAGGTGGGTAAAATCTTTAACTAAACATAATGGTAGCAACCAATAATGTAACTAACAAATGCAATTCCTCACTTAACCAACAATAGATGCAATGAGGACATACACCAAATCCAGTCAAGAAAAATTGGTTCATAGCTCACTACAAAAAAAATAGGAAAATTGTGGCAGTTTTAATATGGAGATTTTAAAATCCTGCCATTTTATTAGAGATATTACGGCATGGGTACAAACGACGTAAATCAAGCGAGTATTACGGTGGTTCATCATACAATATGGCGTTTAAAACCGCCATAACTTGAGTAAAAATTTTCCCTCCCTAAATCCCACCTGCTTTCCCCATTTCTATGCTCGAAAATCTTAAAAGAAAAGCAAATAAACAAAAAAAAAAAGAAACTCTCCCTCTTTCATCATACATAGAAACCCCTTCATTTGGAAATCCTAAGCTCATCCCCTTGCTCCTTCATTTCACTCACTCTCTCAAACTCTCTGTGTGTATGTCTTTTTCTTTCTCTATCTCTGTGTCTCTATCTCTATATGTGTGTCTCTTTCTTTCACTCAATCACGTGCTTCCCATAACCGCTGCACAGACTACCTCCAGATGACCTTTGCCTTGTGCTGTTGTGCCGCTTTTCCTATATCACCGCGACATCAATAGAACCAACCTCAGGTAATCTCCGCTCTCTCACCCACTCAAGTAAAACGGTCTCTATTACCCCACCGCTATGATTCCATATTTTGTGTTGCCAATGTCATTTCTATTGTAATTAGATTTTTATGTTGCATTTTGAGAAACATTTGTCTTGGGGAAAAATAGCCAAAATAAATATAGCAAATGAAGTTGCATTGTTGATATAAAAGATAATTGCATTGTATTATGTGTATTGACATTTTGAACCTGGAACACTATTTAACTTTTTATCCATGTATTGTCTATGTAGAGGTTTCCTTTCTAACCCCTTCTTAGAAGAGTGATAGTTATTTAATCTTGTGAAAGTTGTCAGAATACGGCTTAAGGATTTACTTGATCTATCCTTTTAGCAATTAATTTTGTTATAAATCAATAGTTGAATGAATTGACTAGGAGCAACATGTTGGTTGTATCACTAGTTAAGTTTAACATGCTTTTAGTTTTTAACTTAGTGCTACATAATGTCTGTGGCTTATTGTTTATGAATGACTATTTTACTTATAGCCTTTTTTATCGGTACATTCTACTTATATGTTATTTATATTTGCTTTTGTTTAGTCATTAAAGTAAAGATATTTTGGTAATGTCTTTCATTTTCATTTGAATTAACTGAAGGAAACATTTTATTCTAAATTATCTCATGGTTATCCTCAAGCTGTTCAAAAGGATAACAAGCAGCACTTCAGCCTCATAGAAGAGAATAGGGACTACTAATTCA
This sequence comes from Pterocarpus macrocarpus, assembly GCA_031439585.1. Lineage (NCBI taxonomy): Eukaryota > Viridiplantae > Streptophyta > Magnoliopsida > Fabales > Fabaceae > Pterocarpus > Pterocarpus macrocarpus. The sequence goes on from CM062517.1 coordinate 44,324,653, forward strand.
TGCTAACCAAGGCCACACAATAACAGTATAATATTCCTTTTCATCAAATGTTGACACATCCATTTTTTTTTTTAAGTTTCAAAGAAATAATTGAACTTAAAGCAACTGGGTCTGCACTCTATACTCTACAATGCACCTAATTTTCTATTGAAATTTGTAGTAGCCATTGTCATGTTTAGATGCCATTAAAGATAGTAGAAGTGTAACATCCGCTGGAATTTTCTTATCGTTTTTTGCCCAATTGTTTGGATTTTATCGAATAATTAAGATTAATTAAAATTTGACTAAATATTTATTTAGGATCAATTGATTAGCAATTAATTGAGTTTAGATATGAGGGAATTAGGTTAGAAGTATAGAAGTTTTCCTGAAAATTTTCTTGAAACTGATTTACCGATTTAAAGGAAATCGGTAAGATTACGGTATTTTAAACTGTCGTAGCCGAACTAATAGGATTTTACACTCAATAACCCTACCTTAAGTGGCTAAGAACTCAGCCACTTAACTCATGAAAGTGGCGCCACAAAGGCCACAAAAATGAGGAAAGTTGGCTGAATTTCAGCCTTGTATTTTAGGCCAATCATATTGCAAGGTTTCAACTACCACCACAAAGCTTTGTTAACATATTTCTTTCTCTCCCTTCAGCCCCATTCTGCTCACTTCAGCTCTTTCTTTCTCTTCTTCACTCACCCAACTCCATCAAACCATCAAGCTCAACCAAGTTTTAGTCACCCAAGCTCCAAAATCAAGCCAAATCACATAGAAAGAGGTAGATGTTCAATTCTTGTCTTGCTATTCTGACTATGGGTGGCTGGTGGTAGCTTTATTTTCTCAATTTTTGATGTAATGATTGAATATGACGATATTTGGCTTTTTTGTTGGTTATTTGTGATGTTAAAATCGATTAGGAGGCAAGAAAGGATGGAAATAGGAAGAGCTGAGAGGCTGGAGAACCAAAAACCCTCGGCTATCCGTACGGTAGAGTGTACAGCTCTGCCTATCGCCGTTTAAATTTGATGAAACTATTTTTATATAAAACTAGACATTCAGGGCTTTCCATACATATATCATACAAGGTCATTGGATTAGTATTTAGAGAGATATGAATTTTGGAAATTCAACCTAGGTTTTTGAGTTTGATTCTCGGCAGACTGGATTGTTCAGGGCAAAACTCGCTCCATACTACTTGGAATTGAATGAAACTAACTTTGTTAGAAAGCTTACACATAGGAGAATATTCCATAAAAATTTCAGAGCTAGATAAGGTCCCGTTTGCTCCCAGTGGTCCGAGAAATTTGCCTTATGTCCAAACTGGGCCAAAACAGGGCAGGTCAGGAAGGTCAAATTTTGGGGCTTATAACTTGAGCCATACTAAGGCAAATGGAATAGAACTCTTTGAAAATGAAATTTTGTCCTGTTAGATTTAATATGAGACTGATTTCATATGATTTGAATTAGTTTTCGATTTTTAGTGGATTTTTACTTTTAAGTATGTAATTCTAGCTAGCTGCAAGGCAGGCCGGGATAAAACCTAAATAACTTGAGTTATATTTATTAAAATTAGATGGGACCAAAGAGGTTGGAAAATATATACATAACACTTTAACAAATCCAAAATTCAGGTCCAGATGATTTAAATAGACATTTTGGCTTGAGTTACAAAAATCGGGTTGAATGATTGTGCTGAGACAGTAACCCTATCTTAATGTAACTAATATTTCTGTGAAGTTATTGTTGAATTATGAATGGAATGCTATGATTTCTTTGATCAGTTGGTATGATTTCTTTGATAAGTTGGTATACTGAGTACTAACACTATTCATAGGGAAGCGGACACGTTCCGTTATGCCACCGAAATTTCGGTAAAGTCTATGCATAAGTTATAAGATACATGTGCATTTTCAAGAAAATTCATGAAGATTATGTTACGATGAGCATAATGGTTATGTTATGATGAAAGTCCATAATACTTGGGCCAGCCTCGAAATAAAGTTAAGGGGAATAGATCGGTGGTGAGGTCGGGGAAAGTAAACCCGGTATTCCCGTATAGGAATGAGCTCGATCCTAAAAAATAGACTATTACCGAGGAGTCTAAATGGCCAAGAACTCCTAGGGGACCAAGTAATGGAAAAGTTTACGAAGAAAGGTTAAAGAATGAGTTTTGCATGGTTACATTGAATGCATGATTACATTGAATAGTCATTACAAGTTGTTTATAGTTTGTCTGTTATACTTACTTACTATTATATGTTCATTTATCCTGCTCGTTATTCTGTGTATTACTGTTAATAGTTTGTTCTATTTCTTATGCTGCCTTAAGTAAAACTGAACCTTGCCTCAGACCAGACGTTTTCTTAAACTTATTAAATATGGATAATTCAGTTTGGACCCATGTTTTTATAATTAAATAAAAACCGAGGCAACTGAGAATGAATGTGATGTCATTTAAACACCATACCCGAACCCTACTAAGAATTTCTTTAAATTCTCACCCCATTTTGCATTTCTGCATCACTCTCAGACGCTGACGATGGACTCGACGGCCACTCTCTTTATTGAGATTCCAGACCTGCAGCTCCACCACGATCCCATAGTGGATTCACTGTATATAGCCGGCTCCTGCCATTTCCGTCTCTACCTTTTTAGTAATAGGAATTTTACTGTTCCTTTATTTCACCCGCTTTTGGACCTATATATAAACTGAAGCATTGGCTTCTAACTTACATATATATGTATATGACTGATGATATACTATCTGTCTTTATTCCTCTCTATAGTGCTTTCATTTAAATTTTGTTATGTTTTACAATACTAATCACGTTTATTATATACAGCGCGCCGTCTCGTAGGTATATTCATCAAATATATATATATATATATATATATATATATATAAGAGGAAAAGAGAATATAATATAATGAATACAGCTTTAGATACAGCTTTAGACCAAGAACTAACACGATAACGCAACCTATCTAATTTCATGCTATGACTTAAGCATAACATTAAGTTGGTAGGATGTTACAAGAAGCACTAAACATATTAACATGAAATTAATTGTAATAATAATTAGTCAATGATCCAAATTTTCAATATAGAAGCAGCTAAATCCTTCTAATGCATCAGTGGATATTGAAGTTGAAGGACAAGTTCAACTGAATAGCTTAAACAAAGTTAGCCCAGTGAATCAAGTACTTGAATACTTGCAATAAAAGCCTAATCAACATATTTTGCTGCTTTCATCTGACTTGAATGTGTGTTACCTTTTGAGAAACCAATTTATTTCTTAAACAATAGAAAATCAGAAATACAAATGGTTGTTTTTACTTTTGGTCATTGATATGCACTGTTGCAATGCACTCAAATTGATTAGGTTTTGAACAAAAGAAAGTAGTAATATGTGCAAACCTAGATCGTTTCCTAAGGAATTACTCTAAATTTCATGAATACATTAGGATAATCAAGGTTAGGGGGGTTTCATTAATAAGAATTCAGAAATCTAATTGAAATAGAATTAAGAACAGTTGCAAAAAAACCACTTGATTAAGGATCAACTTAGGAAATTCATTCACATCAATTAGGATTCATCATACATTCACAAGAAGCATTTTGCATTCAGTTCCATTCCGTTAATTTCAAATTAAACACAAGAAGATCTTCAAGTTTTTAATTCAATTTTAACCTAATTCCCAAATCTGAGATTAGCCTCTATTTTAATCTAATCCAATTCGAATTAATCAATCCAAATCTAATTAGGACTCAATTCTGAAACAAAGAATTCTATTCTAATCAGAATAGCTTCATCAAGCATTGATCAATGTTTGAGAGACAAAATGAAAAATCAGAATTGTAGAGAGAAAGAAAAAAATATAAACTGAAATTGAATCTAATTAAACACTAAACCTCAGAATCCATGCATTGAGTGATGAATCTCCTAAGCTGAAAAAAAATTTAGCCTTCCATCTCCATGGACAAATAAAACAGAAACGTCCAGAAAAATATCAAAACCGAAAAATAAAAATAATGAAAACTTACTTTCTAATGAAAACCTAAACTCCTCAAATTCCAAAAAATTCCCCTCAAATTCCCCACTCGTCCATTATATATCTAATAGTGTTTTCAAAAAACTAAAAAAACCTCAAAAGAGGACCAAGCCCATCTGAAACAAATAGGCCCAAGAAGGACTCAATTCTGGGCTTGTTTACTATAGTTGCAATGAAAATTACGTCTAGAATCTGACAAATTTCGGTCTTGAGGTCTTCAACAAAGTTGTAGGATTTTTCATTATCTTTCGAACAAGCTAAAGATTGCTTAATTCTGATATTTGTAGCTCAAGATATGGGCTGTAGAAGATAGAAAGATCAAAATAAGTATGAAATCCGAAAATTAGCACACATTTGTACAAGTTCTCAATGAAGGTCAATGTATCAAACTCATTTATTTTTATCAATTAAAGCACAATTATGATGCAAACAAGCTAGGAATAACACTAGAATAATGCATAAATGAATGCTCTATCAGTCATATTAAGTTTTTTCTACAAATTTACTCATAATTTAAGACTCTGCATGCTAATTATAAAGTTTATTACGATACATCATTAGAAAAAAATGTCACTAGGTCTATTATAATATGTCATATAAATTATAACTCTACTATATATGTTTTGTACAAAAAATTTGGAACTTTCTTTTTTATTAAAAATATGTAATTTAGTTTTTTCTAATAAAGTTTAAATTTTTGCATACAAATTTAGTAGCACTAGTAAAAATGATCAATCAAAATGAGGAAGTAGACAATATTCGGTTAATTTGGACCATAAATGTTAGGTTGAAATCTTGTTGAGCAAAATGATTGTAACACCCTCCCAAGTACAATACTATGTTTAAGTCATAATACCACACCCTAGAGTTGTTACTGTTACCTGAGCGGACCTTATCTGATAGCAACTTCAGTCGTCTTCGGAACTTCTTGAACTATCTGGAGATAACACCGAAATAGGAGTGAGAATTATAAATTTTCAGTAGGATTCTCTAATTATCATACATAATGTCATCGTTGTCATCTCCAGTTTGCTTCAGTTTATTATGAAAAAGGTGAACATATTATGTAAACTAGTTAATTTTACAGTTCGAAAAATATATTATCTGAAACAAAGTTCATTTTATTCATACACTTGTCATTTGGGGAGAACCCATACAAAATCAATTCATGAATTATATTATGAATAATAACTGAAATATAATAAAATATAATAGCATCAATACACTGGAGACATAACATCTACACATAACTTTACTTGTACTTGAATTTATACAAATACATAAAATTTACTTTTCTTTCTTTATCTTCCCTTTTCATCATAAAATCTTTACATGCCACATTCTAGAGTATGATCGCCATGTCGTACCCCATCAGAGCGTGATCGCCATGTCACGTTCCTTAGGAATATGGGACCTTCATTTGGTACTTACACTAGCTGGGTCATGCTATGCCTCATGTAAGTTCTATCCCCTATACTTACACTAGCTGGGTCGATGCCATACCTCATGTGAGTGGGGTGCCTGCATATGCTTTAATCTTTAGTCTTTAGTCTTTAGTCTTTAGCTTTTACTGCCCTTGGGTAGCCTGATCTGGGAGTGAACTCATCAGCTCAACTCGTGACCATCGTCACACAGATTAATCCACAGGGGACCCACTGCCTCTAGGTTGGAGGGATTCAATGTGGGATTGCCTCCAACATAGAGGGACCCAAGTTTTAGCTGCCTTCACAAGGAGGGACCCAATGTGCAAATGCCTCTAGGTGAAGCGACCCACATCTTTATCATTTAACTGCCTTCACAAGGAGGGATTCAATGTACAACTACCTTCAGGTGAAGGGACCCACATCTTATATTATTTAACTACCTTCATAGGGAGGGATCTCAAATAACTGTCTCCAAGTGAAGGGACCCACATTCAATATATTCACATTCTTTCATTCTCATGCATAATCAAACATAGACATGCGGGATGTACTCATACATATGCTTCATGATTTATTTTCATATACCTCATATCATACTTATATCATTCTTGCATATAGAATTTTCACATACATATTCATAATTGTATAGCTGTTCATATCATAAATTCCTTGTAATATAAACACTCATAGTTTCATAGACTTCTACCGTAAATTCGGCAGCATAACGGAAATAAAAATCGAAACTAAGCTCAAATCATACGAAATTGGTGCCATATCAAAGCTAACAGGAGAACCTTTCATTTGCAATGATTTCATTTCATTTGCTTTAGTATAGCTCGAGTTATAAGTCCTGAAATTTGACCTTCCTAAATTACCCTATTTTGGCTTAGTTTGGACATAGGATAATTTCCTCGAACCACTGGGAACAATTGGGATCATAACAAACTCGGAATTTCATCGTAGAATGTTCATCTATGTGTAAGCTTTCTAATAAAGTTGGTTTCACTCAATTTGGAGTTGTGTAAGGTGAGTTACACCCTCCTCAAGTCACGCTACCCAGATGTAAGTCCTGATTCCTAGGTCAATCTTCAAAAATTCATATATCTCTCAATACTAATCCAATGATCTTATATTATATATGTATGAAAGCCCTGAATGTTTACTTTCACATAAAAATAGTTTCATCAGATTTAATCAGCTGTAGACCGAGCCGTACACTCCGCCATCCGAACTGCCGAAGACTTTTCACCAAGATAGCATCCTAATTCTCCACTCCTTCTAGTTTTCTCCTTCCAACCATAATTCCAACTCAAGATTTCATATTAATCCAACCATAATCCATCATATACATCCAATATATCATCAAATACATGAAGAAGAGTAAAATTTCATGCAGCCATAGTGCAAAGAATTCAAGAACAGAAATGAAATCCTACCTCTTTGGAGTGTGATTTTGCTAGGTGTTGAAGCTTGAATTGTTAAAACCTTGTTAAGCTTGAAGGAGTGATGGAGTTGGTTGAGAGAAGAGAAGAAGAAGGCTAGAATAAGAGAGAGAGAGGGAGGCATAAATCAACCAGAAATGAGAGGGAGAGTCTGACTTAAATACATGAGGGTAGTTGGAATTGTGAGTGTTGATTGGTTGAAATTTTGTGATTGAAGTTTGGCCATGTTTCCCTCTTTTGTGGCTAAATTATCCTCCATGTCGTCCCAGAAGTGAAACTCGCTCCTATTTTATTTCAAGTCGGAACTTGTCTCTATTCTGTGTAAAGTTGGAACCCGCATCCATTTTATTTGAGCTTTGAGCTGAAGTCAGATGTCAGAACTCGTACCATCTTATTTGAGACTTGGAAGTAAATTCGGATATCTTGTTTGATTTATTCGACACTTGGAAGCAATGTTGGATGTCAGAAGTCATACAGCTTACAATCACATAATCTCGGAACTCCCCATTCAAACTTGGGAACACCAACAGAAATGGAAGGCTCCTGGGAATAAACTTGAAGATCGGAACTCGTGTATGACTTGGAAATCAACTCAAAGATCCGAACTCGTGTCCATTCTAGTTGAGTTCAACTTTAAGGCTGGAACTCGTTACATTCAACTCAGAGGTTGGTACTTGTAACCATTGTGTTAAACTATCAATTCGGAGGTCGAAAACCTTGTACACTATTTTGAAACATGAGGTCTGAGGTCGGAGCCTGCGTACATCTTGCTTGAAACTTGAAGATAAATTATTAGATCAGAAATCGGGTCCGTTTTCTTTGAGACATAAAGGCGGATATCGGGAATCACGTCCATGTTGTTTGGACTTGAAGGTTAAGTCAGAAGTCGGTAAATTATGCTGAAATTCAAAGACGAACTCGGAAGTCAAAAATGATCAAACTTGAAGATGAAGTCGGAACTCGGAAATCAGGGATGTTACAATGATGAAGTATATGAATATATATGATGATATCTTTTACTATGATTAAGGTAATAAGAAACATTGTTTTCAATGTTTGGCCACAATCTTTTAATGCATGCCATGCTTCTTCTCCCCCCTCCACCCTTTAAATGTGTTTAGTGCTTTTTCCTTAAAAATTCTACGCATAACAGGACAAATCAATCATAGCATTGAAACTGATATTGGAGAGGAGGCTTTCAATAAATTATTAGAAGCGAGGCTTGACTTATTGTGCACAAGTTGGCTTGGCTGGAAAGACCCCTCTATTATAGTGGTGCTGCCACTTCCAACTCATTTTTCAGCAATCAATTCTTGGTACAATCCTCCTTCTGACAAAGGTTATTAGATCAGTACACTACAGATAAGTAATTTGTGTGTATAGCATTTAATTCTTGGCATGGCTTTTGAGCCATCTTTCCACTTTTTGTCCTTTAATTAACAATTTTTTCCTAGGAAAAAAAGGCTTAAGTTCTGATCTGGCTCGACATAATACCCATTAGCAATTAATCTGAGATTTCTTTTGCTAACCCAATTTGTTAGAGTATTACAAGTGAATGGTCTTGAGGAAAAAAAGAATTATTAATTTTCCGTTATGAACTGCTTTTGTTTTGAAGAGGGAGCATATACTGCAAGATATAACCTCTTCTTATTCTTGTTTCATTTTTAGGAGGATTCTTCTGCTGGTCAAGAAAGAAAAAGATTTTTATAAAAGAAAAAAAATATGGAAAACGAGAGCAGGTGTAAATAAAATAATTAAAAATATAAAAAAATTAAGATAAAAAAATGAAGTTAAAATTTCTAGTTACTTTTTGGTCTTAGAAATTATTCATGCAATTTCAGATTGAGCTAGTGGTTAGATAAAAATCTTCCAGAGTGATTGTAATTTTTTTCTTTATGAAAAACCATATATTTTAAATTTATATTTCTTTTTACGTTGATTTCTCTATATTTCTATCTTATTTAGAACAATGTAAGCATAATCCTAGGTGGTTGTTTACATACTAAAGGTTACTTGTTTTAATTTTGCGCTGATATCTTGTATGAATTCCAAATATTTATTTATTATTAATTCTTATATACATATTTAGAAATAATTACAGAAATTGATTTTATTACATTATCAATGTAAAGTATATTATACAACTATTTGTAACTAACAGATCCTCCCAATAAACTATAATTTTTTTGTGGTGCTTAAGTTATCTAAATGGAACGTGGTGGTAATCTGCTTTGTGATTCTTTTTTTTTTTTTTTTTTTTGAGAAAAATGTTATGTTATTGGAAACTAGTGTTGATATTAGGGTCTTGTATTTGATATCAACTTGTAAGATGAATAGACTAAATCTTTTACACTATGGGTGATTGCTTTTCTTGAACAAGAATGGTGTAATGACAAATAGATTGCATTTCCTTATATCTGACTCGTTTGTCATATTTTGCTCCTTTTATGAGTTACAAATTTAATCTAAATCTCCATATTTTTATGATTTTATAAGGCTTTATCAATGCAAGTTGATAGGAGATGGAAGCATGACAATCTGAATCTCCATTATCTCATATATTTTTAAAACACTACTAATTTATTGTGTTGATTTTTGAAAGTTGTGAAAAAGCAAATTAAGGATAATCAAGGAGGTATTCACAACACTAAGTACTAGCCAGTCTTTATCATTTTGTACATCCCGATTAGTTTCAATTTGTTAATTTTGTTCATATGCACATCAAATCATGTTCTATTTGATTGTTGTATTTATTATTCATAAAGTTTATGCCTGTAGCATATTTCTTGTGTACATGTTGCTGAATTCATCCTATTCAAAATATTTTTTTCTATGTAAAGTGGCTATTTCTCATTTTACATGCTTGTTGGATGCTCTTTTTGGTGTTTTTCCTTTATTAGCTATTATTTTGACTTAAAAGTTAGTTTGTACTATGTTTGTTTTAAACTTTTGCTTTTTTCCTTTATGTCATCTTATTGTTGATATCTCTTTTATACCCGCTTTCTCATATATAGGTTTTCTTAATCGCTATCATTTACTATTGCTTTCTAGTCATGCCAATCGATAAATCTTGGATTGGCAAACCACGGAACACACCTCAATATGCGGAAGGGTTAAACAAATTTATAGATTTTGCTTTTCAGCATCAATCTATTGGGGGTCATAAAATTAAGTGCCCTTGTCCAAAGTGTGGTTTTAGGAAGTGGCAAACAAGAGATATAGTTCAAGAACACTTGACATGTAAGCCTTTTCTGGAAAATTACAAAGTTTGGTATTGGCATGGTGAAGAGTCAAATGTAGTTGAGTTAGAGGTTCCTGAAAACACACAAGGCATAGAAGATTATTTGCAATCTCAAAACCCAAACAATGGTCAACAATGCATTTAGGTTAGCTAGGCACAACCTGAGTGAACCTATTCTATCTTCTGAGCCTATAGATAGGGATAAAACTCTAAATGAGGAGCATAATGGAGAAAATGTAGAATTTTATGAGTTATTGAAAGACTGTAATCAACAGTTATATGAAGGATGTGCAAAGTATTCAAAACTGTCTTTCTTGATAAAATTGTATCATATAAAGTGTTTATGTAGAATGAGTGATAAGGCGATGACTATGATTCTAGAATTATTAAAAGATGCCTTTGAACATGCCAGAATTCCTAATTCATTCTATGAGGTGAAGAAAACCCTTAATAAACTTGGTCTTAACTACACCAAGATACCTGCTTACCCAAATGATTGCATGTTATATTGGGGGGAAGATGAAGACTTGCAAGAATGCAAAAGATGCAAGAGATCTAAGTGGAAGGATAATAAGAAGAAGAAACCTGCAAAGATCTTGCGGTACTTTCCACTAAAGCCGAGATTGCAAAGATTGTTTATGTGTTCTATGACTGCAGAGTCAATGAGATGGCATTTATTAGAGGGTAACCAAGATGAGATGATGAGGCATCCAAGAGATTCTAAGGCTTGGAAGACATTTGACTTAATTCATCCCGAGTTTGCTGGAGATCCTTGAAATGTACGCCTTGGTCTAGCTTCCGATGGTTTCAACCCTTTTGGAGCCATGAGTACAAACTATAGCATTTGGCCAGTGGTTCTTATCCCATACAATCAGCCTCCATGGGAGTGCATGAAGCAAACATCATTCATCCTCTCAATGGTTATTCCTGGAAAAAAAAAAGCCTGGGAATAACATAGATGTGTAGTTACAACCTCTTATCAAAGATTTAAAGGACTTGTGGTTCGATGGGTGCAAACATTAGATTCTTCAAAAAATTAAATGTTTATGATGCGAGCAGCTTTAATGTGGACAATTAGTGACTTTCCTAGCCTTGGTACCTTGTCTGAGTGGAACACACACACAAGTCTTGCTTGCCCCACATGTAACTTTGACACAGACTCATATAGACTGAGACATAGTGGAAAATGGTGTTTTATGGTTCATCGTCATTTTCTAGAAAAGGGCCATAAATTTAGATTAAATCGGGCTCATTTTAATGGGACAATTGAGCAAAAGGATCCACCAATAGTACTATCGGGATCGGAAATATTGAAACTGTAACATCCCCGAGTTCCAACTTTCGATTTCATCTTCAAGTTTGATCATTTCCGATTTCTGGCTTCATCCTGATCATTCCCTATTTCTGACTCCACCTTCTAGTTTCATATTAAATGGAGTGGTTTCCGAATTCCAATCTCCGACTTCGAGTTTCGAGATTATATGTTCAATAAAATGGCAAGTTTGGAATTACGCATATGAGTTTTAAAGTGTCCTAGTTCTCGAATTCCGAGGTTCGGGCATATGGTTTCATGGTCTGGTACCAACTTCCGAGTTTGGATAGGATACCTGACTTCCGGGTTCAGGTTCTATATTCTTGTCCTGACTTCCGATTTTAAGACAATTTATGTATGTGATTTCCGACATCCGACCTTAAGCCCCAATTAGTCTTCCAAAACTTTTATGAATGTTTCCTAATTCCCGAGTTTCGACCTTAACCATACCTAATATTCCTCATTTCCGACTTCACAATAAGCTACACAGGGTTTCTAATATTCGAGTTGATAGTTTAAGAGAATGGTTACAAGTATCGACCTCCGGGTTGAATTTACACGAGTTCCGATCTCCTACTTTATTCCGAAGCTTCAAATAAAATGGACCTGATTTCCGATCTCCAAATTTATTTCCAAGTCCCAAATAGGTGGGACGATTTCCGACATTCGATGTCATCTCTAAGTTCAAATAAAAAGGACGCGGGCTCCAACTTTACACGGATAGGTACGAGTTCCGATTTCAGATAGAATGGAAGTGAGTTCCACTTTTGGGACGACGTGGAGAGCAATTTGGCCACAAAAGTAAGAGACATGGCCGAACTTCAATCATAAAATTTCAACCGATCAACACTCATAATTCCAACTACCCTCATGTATTTAAGTCAGACTCTCCTTCTCATTTGAGGCTGATTTATGCCTCCCTCTCCCTCTTGCTCCAGCCTTCTTCTTCCCTTCCCCTCTCAATTTACTCTATCAAATCTCCAAACTTTGTCAAGATTCCATTCAATCCAAACTCAAATTCAGCACGATCACACTCCAAAGAGGTAGGATTCCATTTCTGTTCTTGAATTTTTTGCACTATCGCTGTATGAAAATTTATTCTTCTTCAGATATTTGATGATATATTGGATGTATGTGATGGATTATGGTTGGATTAATACAAAATCTTGAGTTGGAATTAGAGTTAGAAGAAGAAAACTAGGAGAAGTGGAGGATTGGGATGCTGCCTAAGTGAGAAATCCCACGGCAGTCCGTATGGCGGAGTGTACGGCTCCGCCTATAGTCGGTTAAACCCAATGAGACTATTTTTATATGAAATTAGACATTCATAGCTTTCCATACATTTCTCATATAAGGTTATTGGATTAGTATTGAGAGAGATATGAATTTTTGAAGTTTGACCTAGAAACCAGGACTTTCATCCGGGCAGGGTGAGGTGTAACTCACCCTACACAACTCTAAATTGAGTGAAACTAACTTTGTTAGAAAGCTGACACATAGGGGAACATCCCACAATGAAATTTTGAGTTTGTTATGATCCCAATTGTTCCCAGTGATTCGAGAAATTTGCCCTATGTCCAAACCAGGCCAAAACAGGGTAGTTTAGGAAGGTCGAATTTCAGGACTTATAACTCGAGCTATACTAAAGCAAATGGAATGAAACTTGTTGCAAATGAAAGGTTGCCCTGTTAGCTTTACTATGAGACCATTTCGTATCATTTGATCTTGATTTCGATTTTTAATGAATTTTTACTTCCAAGAGTGTAATTCGGGCTAGTGACTGAATAGGCTGAGGAAAAATTTAAATATCTTGAGCTACACATATCAAAATGAGATGGGACCAAAAGGGTTGAAAACTAAACACATAGAGCTATGACATATCCAAAATTCAAGTTTAAATGAGTTGAATAGAAGTAAAGGTGGATTATACAAAATTCGGGCAGAATTGAATAGAATTGGCAGAAATGACTAAATTGATAGTTTCACAAGTGCTAGTGAACATATAAGGCTTGATTTGATGATTGCAAGTTTTGCATTGATAGATTTGCTAGATTGAGTGCACTGCTATGACTGATTTGTCTGTGAGAACTGGCACTATTCATGGGGAAATGGATATGATCCGTTATGTTGCCGAATTTTACGGCAGAAGTCTATGAAACTATGAATGTTATGAATATCTATATGTTATGCTCATAAGGTTCAGATATACAAGGATGAATTTAAGTATGGTATGAGTTATGAGAGCTTATACTATGGAAGATTATACTTTGAATATATTACATTCACATGTTATGTTCATCTATGCCATGCATGCAAGCATAATTAGAATATAATATGAGAAATAAGGTATGAGACATATTCATGTATGCACAAAGCATCTGCACGCATGATAAGATATGGAAAGGAAAGATGATAAGAACTTGCAAGAGGGACGTACTAAGCTATCACGTGAGGCATGGCATAGACCCAGCTAGCGTGGACTAGAACGATACTGTCTAAGACTTGGGCCAGCCCTCGACCAGATTTAGTGGGAATAAACCAATGTGAGGGTCGGGGAAAGTAAACCCGTCACTCATGTATAGGTACGAGCTCGGACCTAAAAAGCAGACTATTGCCCAGGGGTGAGAAAGGCCATTCATCTTTGGGGGACCAAGCACAAAAGAGTAAGATCAAGTTGCAAGTTAAAGAAAGATATGAATTAAGTCAAGTGCACTTACATACAGTCAAATATAAGCATCTATAAGTGCATCTTCAATTATCTCGTTAAGTCGCATTGTTATTATGATTCTTGTTGAAACATATTATACTATTCATATATCTATGTCTATCATATAATATGGCAAGTGGTTGAGAAAATATACCCCGCTTCGAGAAAGGTATTTTCAACTTAAAATTTGAACTACCATTTGTTTATATGTGCTCATATTTTTCACAATAAATCGAAGCGGCTAGAATGTTTATGATGACACTGTAAGATTGGTTTGAGTTTACCTACTGAGAACCCTAGGTTCTCATTGCCTGCTTGTATGTTTTTCTTTTCCGTAAATATTCCAGCACCTAAGTTGGAAATCAAGTGCGAGGCGGAATGCAGGGCCATTCATTGAGCAAGAATCGGGCGTAAGCCAGATCAAGAGACTATTGAAGCTAGCTAACGATTAGTCGGAAGTAGATGCTGTGTATTATATCGGTCACAATTTTCTTTTAAAGTGTAATTATTTTATTCTCTATGTATCAGAGACTAGTAGTCAGCAATAAAGTGAGCAGTTAAAGGGCCATGTATTATATTTTCCATATTTTAAAGTTTTCTTAGCACAGTGACAACCTTTTAATGTAACTCCATGACTCGAGCATGGCTTATATGATAGAGGTTGTTACAGAAACAGGTTGAAGGAATCAATGTTGCATTTGGAAAAACACTATAGTCAAACGATAAAGGTAAAAGAGCCAGAGGAAAAACCCTTGTTGAAAATGGGAGAGGACAATGGAGGAAGAAAAGCATATTTTTTTATTTTCCTTATTAGGAGTCTAATTTGTTGTGCCACAACCTAGATGTTATGCACATTGAAAAAAATGTGTGTGACAATGTGTTATACGCTTTGCTCAATGAGAATGGGAAATCAAAAGATAATCTTAAAGCTCGTAAGGATCTTAGAGAAATGGGTATAAGGAAAGAACTTTGGCCAGATGAGAATGGAAGATATCGCTCATCTTTGTTTACAATGTCAAATGCAACAAAAGATATATTCTTGTGAACTTTAAAGAATGTAACAGTGCCAGATGGGCACTGAAGTAACATTTCGATGCGTACTGATTTGAAATAACGAAAGCCCTTTGGATTGAAGAGTCATAATTGTCACATTCTTATGCAGCAGCTATTACCACTTGGCATCCATCATGTATTACCAGACAAAGTTATTGTAGTGCTAATAGAGTTATGTTCATTCTTTCGACAATTATGCTCCAAAAGCTTAAGTCTCTTAGACCTTGACAAGCTTCAACCTCAAATTGTTCTCACCCTTTGCCACCTAGAAATGTTATTCCCTCCATCGTTCTTTATAATCATGGTTCATCTCACTTGTCAACTAGTTGATGAAGCAAGATTTGGAGGGCTAGTACATTATCGGAGGATGTATTCTATTCAGAGGTAAATATCTCCTTCCATTGTTAAAGGTTATCATTTAAGGCTAAAAAAGATTGAAATGAGGTTATTTTTATTAATTTTCGATCTTCTACTTAGGTATCTGGGACACTTAAAGTCTTATGTATGATGCTATGTGTAGTTTAATATGTTGCAGTTATTATCCATGATATCATTCATGAATTGATCTTTATGGGTTCTCCCAAATGCCAAGTGTATGATTGAAATAAACTTTGCTTCGGACATTATATTTTCGAACTATAAAATTAAATAGTTTGTACAGCATGTTCACCTTTTTCAAAATAAATTGAAGCAAACTGGAGATGACAATGATGACATTATGTATAATAATTAGAGAATCCTACTGAGAATTTATAATTCTCACTCCTATTTCCGTGTTGTCTCCAGATAGTTTCAGAAGTTTCCGAAGACAGCTAAAGTTGCTGTCAAACAAGGTCCGCTCAGGTAGCAATAACAACTCCAGGGTATGGTACTATGACTTAAGCATAGTACTATACTTAGGAGGGTGTTACATTAATGGTATCAGAGTAGTTCGATCCTCCCCGGACTTGAGGATTTGGACTGACTATATTTCCAGTGCACTCTGGAATCCTTAGAAAATGTCATGCAATAAATCTTATCCGCTCGGATAAGATATAAGGAATTAGATATGCATGACCGCCTAACTGTGATTGATATTAGTTGCATCACACTTAACTTATTATTGAGCCTGATCAACTCAATCTTTTGTTGTGTGTGATTAGGAACTAATGGCTTCAAGGGGGCGTGGTAGGCCACAAACTGCACCCACTTAAGAAGACCTTGCTAACTTCATGGACACTCTATGAGAGATGGCATATGCCATGCGCGAACAAGCTGCTGCAGCACACTAAATGACGGACCGGTTGGGAAGACAACCTAGAGTTGGTCACGATGGAAACTCGAATGGCCTAGGATTGGACCTGGAATACCTCAAGTTCGTGGAATTCAGAAAAGCAAACCCACCTAGCTTTAGAGGAGCTGTCAACCCGAACAAGGCTGATGAATGGATTAAGGTGATGGAAAAGGTTTTCTCTGTTCTGGATTGTATGAATTGCCAGAAAGTAGCCTTTGCCACCTATATGCTAAAAGCAGACGCGGAATTCTGGTGGAATGGAGTGAAACGGCTATTAGAAGAGTCCCAAATAGAGATCACCTAGATTGTATTCAAGGACGCTTTTTACCAGAAATACTTTCCTCCATCAATTCGGAACGCCAAGGAGTTGGAATTTATGCAACTCTGCCAGGGAAGTAGTAGCATGTCAGAGTACATCGCTAAGTTTGAGGAGTTATGCAAGTTTTCTACAATCTATCAGCAGAATCCAGATGAGGCATGGAAGTGTGTCAAATTTGAAGGCGGATGAGGGAAGATATCCTTGTAGCAATAGGCCCTATGGAGATCAGGGATTTTCCTACCTTGGTAAACAAGTGCAGACTTATGGAAGACTATAACAAGAAATTGGAGAACTCCCAGTCTGATATTTATGGAAAGAGGCCTGCACTTGAAAACCAGGAACCCGAATAAACCTCACCACCAAAGAAGCGATTTCGCCTTAATAAGTATGAGGGCAAGCAGCTGTAAGAATCGGTGGTCGAACCATGATGTCTGAAGTGTGGAAAGAATCATGGAAATAAGCCTTGCCTGGTTAAACGGTATGTGCATTTTAGATGTGGCAAGCCAGGACATATGATTAGAAAATGCCCTAAAAATTGACCACCGACTCCTAAACCGCAATGTTCAGGAAGAACCTTCACTATAAATGCGGAGGAGGCGACACTCCAGAAGAGCCATCACGAGAATTAGGAATAACCTTGGGCAAGGATTCACTTTTTGCTAACTATGTTATGTTAAATTATATAACTAGGTTTACTATATTTTCTTTGACTATGTTTGTTCAACTTTAGTGTGCTTATGTGTAAACTTTTTCTTCAAACTCTTATGATAATAAATAGTTAGTTTTGTAATTAAATTTTGAGGACAAAATTTTTTTAAGGAGGGTAGTAATGTAACATCCCCGATTTCCGAGTTCCGACTTCACCTTCAAGTTTGATTAATCCCATTCCCGACTCCATCTTCGAATTTCAGATGGATGGGTTTATTTCCGAGTTCCGAGTTAGTCTTGCACAATTTCCAACTTCATGTCCCGTCCGATTTCCGATTTCACCTAATTTTGATTATTCCTGATTTCTAACTTCATGTTCTAGTTTCGAGTTAAGTGAGTGGCTTCTGAGTTCCAATATCCGACTTCGAGTTAGGGTATACTGGGACATGATTTCCGATCTCCAAATTTATGTCTAGGTCTCCAATGAGGATTATTCCTGACTTCCGACTTAACCTAACAACACAGACGTGATTACCGATATCCAACTTCATGTTTCAAAGAAAATGTACTCGATTTCTGGTCTCATAATGTAGCTTCAAGTTTCAGCCGAGGTATTCGAGTTCCGACATCATACCTCATGTTTCATAATAGTATACATGGTTTTCGACCTCCGAAGTTATAGTTTAACACAATGGGGCAAGTACCTACCTCCGAGTTGAATATAACGAGTTCCCCGACTTAGAGTTGAACTCAATTAAAATGGACACGAGTTCGGATCTTTGAGCTGATTTCCAAGTCATACACGAGTTCCGATCTCCAAGTTTATTGTTGTTGTTCCCGAGTTTGAATGGGAGTTCCGAGATTATATGATTGTAAGTTGCATGACTTTCGACATCCGACCTTGCTTCCAAGTCTCAAAATAAATTAGATAAGATTTTCTCAAGTCACAACAAAATGGGACGAGTTCCGACATCCAATTTCAGCTCCAAGCTCAAGTAAAATGGCACGAGTTTTGACTTCAAGCATGATAGAGACGAGTTACGATTTTAGGTAGAACGGAAGCATATCCCACTTTTGGGACGATGTGGAGAGCAGTTTGTGGGACGACGTGGAGAGCAATTTAGCCATAAAAGTGAGAGACATGGCTGAACTTCAACCACAAAATTTCAACCAATCAACACTACAATTCCAACTACTCTCATGTATTTAAATCAGACTCTCCTCTTCATTTTGATTTGATTTACGTCTCCCTTTCCCCTTGTTCCAGCCTCCTTCTTCCCTCCTCTCAATCAACTCCATCACTCCTTCAAGCTTAGCAAGGTTCTATCAACTCAAGCTTCAACACCTAGCAAGATCACACTCCAAAGAGGTAGGATTCACTTTCTATTCTTGATTTTTCTAAACTGTGGCTGTACGAGATTCCACTTTTCTTCAATTATTTGATGAATTATTGGATGTATTATGATGGATTATGATTGGATTAATAGGAGATCTTGAGTTGGAATTATGGTTAGAAAGGGGAAAATTAGAAGGAGTAGAGAATTAGGATGCTATCTTAGTAAGGAATTCCACGGCAGTCCGTACGGCGGAGTATATGGCTCCGCCTACAACCAATTAAGTCCGATGAAACTATTTTTAGATGAAAGTAGACATTCAGGGCTTTCCGTACATGTATCATATAAGGTCATTGGATTAGTATTGAGAGATATATGAATTTTTAAAGTTTTACCTAAGAATCAGGACTTTCATCCGGGCAGGGTGACTTGAGGAGGGTATAACTCGCTCTATACAACTCCAAATTGAGTGAAACTAACTTTGTTAGAAAGCTTACACATAGAGGAACATTCCAAAATGAAATTTCGAGCTTGTTATGATCCCAATTGTTCCCAATGATTCAAGGAAGTTGCCCTATGTCCAAACTGAGCCAAAATAGGGTAGTTCTAGAAAGTCGACTTTCAAGACTTATAACTTGAGCTATACTTAAGCAAATTAAGTGAAAATTGTTGCAAATGAAAGGTTGTCCTGTTAGATTTGATATGGCACCAATTTTGTATGATTTGAGCTTAGCTTTGATTTTTAGTGAATTTATACTTCCAAGAGTGTAATTCGGGCTAGTGACTGAATAGGCTGAGACAAAATTTGAATGTCTTGAGTTATATAGATCAAAATGATATGGGACCAAAGAGGTTGTAAAGTAGACATATAGATCTATGACATATCCAAAATTCAGGTTTAAATGAGTTCGATAGAAGTAAAGGTGGATTATACAACAATTCGGGTAGAACTGAAAAGAATTGGCAGAATGACCAAATCGATGGTTTCACAAGTGTTAGTGGACATATAAGGTTTGAGTTGAATATTGCAAGTTTTACCCTGATAGATATGTTAAGATTTATCATACTGCTATGATTGATTTGTCCGTGAGAACTGGCACTATTCATAGAAAAACGGATCTGATCCGTTATGCTGCTGAATTTACGGCAGAAGTTTAGGAGACTATGAGTATTTGTATTACAAGGAATTTATAATATGAATAGCTATATAATTTTGAATAGATATGTGGAAATTCTAAATGCAAGTATGATATGAGTTATGATGTATATGGAAGTAAATGACGAAGCATATGTATAAGAATGAAAACATATGAGTAAATTAAATGTGAATCCCTTCACTCGGAGACAGTTAATTGAGATCCCTCCCTGTGAAGGCAGTAAATGATAAAATGTGAATCCCTCCAAGATTAGAGGCATGTGAATCCCCTTGTGGGTGAGTCGGTGTGACAACGGTCACGGGTGGAGCTGACAAGCTCACTCCAAGGCCAGGCTACCCAAGGACAGTAAAGGCTAAAGACTAAAGACTAAAGACCAAGATTAAAGCATATGCAAGCACCCCGCTCACATGAGGCATGGCATCGACCCAGCTAGTGTGAGTATAGGGGATAGAACTTACATGAGGCATGGCATGACCCAGCTAGTGTAAGTATCGAATAAAGGTCCCATATTCCTAAGGAACGTGACATGGCGATCACACTCTGATGGGGTATGACATTGCGATCATACTCTGGAATGTGGCATGTAAAGATATGATAATGAGTCTATATTCCTAAGGAACGTGACATGGTGATCACGCTCTGACGGGGTATGACATGGCGATCATACTCTGGAATATAGCATGATGATCCCACACCCTAAGGGATGTGACATGGCGATCACATTCTGATGCAGTATGACATGGCGATCATACTCTGGGATATGGCAGAAAGAACATATTCCTAAGGAATGTGACATGGCGATCACATCCCGATGGGGTATGACATGACGATCATACTCTGGAATATGTGTAACAAGATAAGGAAAGAGAAGCAAATTTTATGTATATGCATAAATTCAAGTACAGATAAAGTTATGTGTAGATGTTATGTGTAGTTTAATATGTTGCAGTTATTATCCATGATATCATTCATGAATTGATCTTTATGGGTTCTCCCAAATGCCAAGTGTATGATTAAAATAAGTTTTGCTTCGGACATTATATTTTTGAACTATAAAATTAAACAGTTTATACAGCATGTTCACCTTTTTCAAAATAAACTGAAGCAAATTGGAGATGGCAACGATGACATTATGTATAAAAATTAGATAATCCTACTGAGAATTTATAATTCTCACTCCTATTCCATGTTGTCTCCAGATAGTTTCAGAAGTTTCCGAAGACGGCTGAAGTTGCTGTCAGACAAGGTCCGCTCAAGTAGCAATAACAACTCTAGGGTATGGTACCATGACTTAAACATAGTACTATACTTAAGAGGGTGTTACACATAGCAAAGCGATATCTACAACAGTCTATTGGTAAAAAGTGGAATGAACATAGGCTAAAGTTATGGAATAATCCTTATGATCCAAGATTGAGCAAAAACCAAATCGTCAATAATGTACCACAAGATATCAATGAAGAATAATGGGCTTTGTTTGTAGTTATTGCTTCAAGCCTTCAACAATGGTAATCACTTTATAATCACTTGTAAATAGATTGTTATGAAATTATTAAAACTTATCTACTTTTATTTGTAGGAGCTTTGCAAAAATAATCAAGAGATTCGGAAAAAACAAATCATTCCTCATACTTGTGGTGCAAAGAGCTTGGCAAGGAGAAGGGCGGAATTGGTAGTTGAATATTTCTATCCTCAAGCAATTATTTATATAGTATGTCTCATTGTTAAATAATTAGTTTTATCTTATGTTAAAAATATTAGATGCTAGAGACTGGAAAAGAGGTTGATCGAGGCCAAATGTGGACCTTGACTCACAAGAAAAAAGATGGAAGCTATGTGAATGAGGAGACTAGGGAGATAGCGGTAAATATTATATTTATTGTCATGTGTTATAATTACAAATTCAATCTTTTTTTTGTTAACAAATTATTATTCTAATATTTGGTATTTCATGTAGGAGAAAATTGATGAACATATAAGTCAGAATTCACAAAATTCATCTGAGATATGTCCAATTGATGCTATTAGTACGGTGTTTGGAAAAGAGCATCCTAGGCGTGTTCGAGGATTGGGCATGGGAGTAGTTCCTACCATGGCATTCAAGCATACCACAACTCGAATTGGTGGTCTAAACTTGGGTTCTTGTGGTGCTAGCACATCTTCTCCAAAAGTACAGCAAAAATTAGTAAAATTGGAATCATAGTTGCAAGCACTGTGTGTGTACATAGCTATGAAGGAAGGAGGAAGGATGCCCGAGGAGTTTGCAGCATTATTTCCTAATCTTACTTCACAGGTATATTAACTATTGTAGTACTTTATACTAATTAAATCAAATTTAAGTTTTTTTTTTTGGGTTGCTCTTATATGTCATGTTCATGAATATTCTTTTTTCATTGTTGTGGAAATTTGAGATGTTGTTTATTGGTGCTTTATCAAAATTAGTATCAGCTTGGTTGGTTGTAGTATCGGGGTTCTTGTGTTGCCTTTTTGGGATTCGAATCTACTTCATAAGATGTTGTGTCTGGCAACTACTGATGTGTTTTTTGTGTTTTAGTGTGATCCGATGATGTTTGTTTTTGTGATGTAAGGAGCTTAGTTTTCTTATGCTTCCTGCATTGGTGAAGTAGTAGGATTAATGCTTGATTTGGTTCGTGCTTAATTTTTTTGGATTCAGTGCTTTTTGTTGATGTATTTTGCTATTTGAGATGCTATTCAGCACGCACTATGGATAATATAGCACTGTTTGGATTAGGAAACTGATGCATTAATGCAATTTTTCGTATCCTGAATATGATTTTTCCTTTTTGGTTTATTTTAGATTTAAAACCTATGATTCAGGCTTTCACAAAGCAAAAGAAGTGTAGTTTTTTTTCTTGTTTTTTTAGATTTGTTTTTATTATTATGTCCTTGATTTTATGGATATTGTGGAGTTGTTGTTGACATTCTTGACTGTTCATCTCTTTGTGTTCGATTTTTTGAATTGTTTTACCTGTATATCAAAATATTGCATTTGTTTTGTTGTGAAAATCGCCATGCATGACAAGAAAATGGATTATTACCAATGCTGGAAAATGACACCAATTCTGGTTAATATGAATTATTCTTTTGACTTGAAACTTGTTGTAAATTTGTAGGCGTGGATTAATTTATATATTTGGGATGTGAAAAAACTTCCTTAGCCTTATGACTTTTAATTTTTTTGAGAAATTTTACTTTTGATGCTCTAGTGGTATTTGTGCTTGGCTGATGATGTGTTTTTACCATAAGCCTCTTGAATTAGGATCTATCTAGGACTTGGACACAAGAAATATGATCAAATCAAAAACAAGTTTGCGCAGAAAATAGGGCTCCAGACGTCTTGTTAAAAAGGTTTCGTATCTCACTCTACAGACCTCAGAATTGAGCGATTCAAAAACGAGGTGAACGTTCACATTCTGAAACACAATTTAGACCCAAGAATCACTGAAAAATAGTACGTATAACTCGAGATATGAGCAAGAGATAATTGAGACGAATTCTGGAAAATTGATGCGAAATTGATGAAAAAGAAACCAGAAAACAATGGCGCCACAAACCTAGTTTGATAAGCCAAGAAGGATCGCCACAAGAATTGGAGGATTCTTGATAAGATCAAATGATGCAAGGAAGAACCCTAGCAGAGAAAAACTCACAATTTCTGAAACATTAGTATTCTGCTGTCTATTGATCTCCAAATGTTTTAATACAAATCAGTTTAAAAGTTTGCCCCTGAGACTTACAAAACTAAAAGCAAAACCCCTTAGCATAAGCATTGCTGATATGTTCCAGTGGTTAAGGAGACATATTCAGCCTCAAGTGCTTGGGTTCTAATCCTGCTACAAATAATTTGTATTTTTTTTTATCACAACATAACAATAGAAAAATAAAATAAACAACTAAAGTCTTGCTAATTCAGATTGACTCTTTGGGCTCTTTTCCTCTCATTCCAAGTGGGCTACGCATGTGTAAACCCTCAGATTCATGTGTTGGCTTCATTTGGAAATTGGGCTTTAAATTTTGTTTGGGCCAACAAAGAGATAATCGCATATTTGACAGCTTCTTGGGCCTTCTTTGCTCTAGCTCTTGTCATGGGTCCTCCTAGGCCTTGTATTGGATCTTGGGCTTCTTTTTGGGCTTGACTCTGGATTTGGGCTTAGGCCTTTGTGTCCTCATCATTCCCTCCTTCTTGAGAAGCATTTGTCCTCAAATTTTGTAAGTCATCGCCTGCATCATAGAGGGACAAGTCAGCCACATTAAAAGTAGCACTTACACCATACTCACCTGGCAAATCAATCTTATAGGCATTATCATTGATCTTGGCCAATACTTGGAAAGGTCCATCTCCCCTTGGCATCAGCTTAGACTTCCGTTGAGATGGGAATCTTTCCTTCCTGAAGTGTACCCATACCCAATCACCTGGTTCAAAAGTTACCTTCCTCCTTCCTTTGTTTGCATGTTTAGCATACCCTTCCATTTTCTTCTCAATTTGGGTCTTGATCTTCTCATGCAACTTCTTGACATAATCAGCTTTTTCCTAGCCAGACTTATCTTTCAATTGAGAAATGTTAGGTAAAGGCAATAAATCCAAAGGAGTCAAAGGATTAAAAGCATAAACAATTTCAAATGGTGAAAGCTGAGTAGTATTATGTACTGCCCTAGTATAAGCAAACTCAACATGTGGCAAACATTCTTCCCAAGTTCTAAGATTTTTCTTAATAATAGCTCTAAGAAGAGTAGAAAGAGTTCTATTTACCACCTCTGTTTGCCCATCAGTTTGGGGATGGCATGTAGTTGAAAACAAGAGTTTAGTGCCAATCTTTCCCCACAAGGTCCTCCAAAAATGACTAAGGAATTTAGAGTCTCCATCACTCACAATACTCCTAGGCAAACCATACAATCTTACCACCTCTTTGAAGAATAAATCAGCTACATGACATGCATCATCCACCTTCTTGCAGGGTATAAAGGGAGCCATTTTAGAAAACTTGTCAACCACCACAAAAATTGAGTCCTTTCCTCCCTTGGACCGAGGTAAACCTAAAACAAAATCCATAGAAATATCAATCCAAGGGTGTTCAGGAATAGGCAATGGAGTGTACAAACCATGTGGCATGACCTTAGACTTAGCCTTTTTACAAACAAGACACTTATCACACAACTTATGTACATCATGCTTCATGTGAGGCCAGTAGAAATGGTCATGCAAGATGTCATATGTCTTTTGCACCCCAAAGTGCCCCATTAAGCCCCCTTCATGTGCCTCCTGAACAAGCATTTCCCTAATTGAACTCTTAGGCACACAAAGTCTCTTATCCTTCATTAAATAACCATCATGCTTAAAATACCCATCAAATGCAGTATGAGAACATGTTTGATAAATATGAGAAAAATCAGCATCATGCTCATATAATTCCTTAATGCACTCAAAACCAAGAAACTTAGTTTCAAGAGTAAACAATAAAGCATACCTGTGTGACAAAGCATCAGCTACCACATTGGACTTACCTTTCTTGTGCTTGATCATATATGGGAATTGTTCAAGGAATTCCACCCACTTGGCATGCCTCTTGTTCAACTTTCCCTGCCCTTTCAAATACTTCAAGGATTCATGATCACTATGAATGATAAATTCTTTAGGCAGAAGATAATGTTGCCAAGTTTGCAAAGCCCTAACTAAAGCATACAATTCCTTATCATATGTAGGGTAGTTAAGGGCAGCCCCATTCAATTTTTCACTAAAATATGCAATGGGATGTCCTTCTTGCATTAAAACAGCTCCTATGCCTACCCCAGATGCATCACACTCCAATTCAAAGGATTTTGCAAAGTTAGGCAAAGCAAGTATGGGTGCATGTGTTAATTTCTCTTTTAGGGCAGCAAATGCTTTCTCTTGTTTCTCTCCCCATTTAAATTCCACATGCTTCTTGACTAGCTCATTTAGAGGTGCAGCAATGGTACTAAAATCCTTAACAAACCTCCTATAGAAACTAGCAAGCCCATGGAAACTTCTTATCTCACTCACACTTTTAGGAGTTGGCCTTGGATTGCTTTTATTTTCTCTTTATCTACATGCACTCCACTAGAATTAACCACAAATCCTAAGAACACAACATGGTCCTTACAAAACGTGCACTTTTCCAAATTAGCATACAATCTTTCTTTTCTAAGCACATGCAAAACAGATTTCAAATGATGCAAATGCTCATCCAAATTTTTACTATATACAAGAATATCATCAAAGTAAACAACCACAAATTTCCCTAAAAACTCTCTCAAAACATGGTTCATCAATCTCATGAAGGTACTAGGGGCATTTGTCAAACCAAATGGCATTACTTTCCACTTATACAAGCCATACTTGGTTTTAAAAGCTGTTTTCCACTCATCACCTTCTCTAATCCTAATCTGATTATATCCACTTTTCAAATCAATCTTAGAGAAATAACAAGAACCATACAGCTCATCAAGAAGATCATCTAACCTAGGAATGGGATGCCTGTACTTGATGGTAATGTTGTTGATGGCTCTGCAATCAGAACACATCCTCCAGCTCCCATCCTTTTTAGGCACCAATATAACAGGTACAACGCAAGGGCTCAAGCTCTCCTCAACCCAACCTTTGCTAATCAAGTCAGCAACTTGCCTTTGAATTTCCTGGGTCTCCTGTGGATTACTCCTGTATGCTAGCCTATTAGGCAACACAGCTCCTGGAACCAAATCAATCTGATGTTCAATGCCTCTCAATGGTGGAAGTCCTAGTGGTATCTCTTTAGGAAATACATCTTGAAAGTCCTGCAAAATAGATTCAACACGACTTGGCAGATCAAGGTTAGAAACAGAATTATGAGTAGGTGAAGTGAATTCCTTACTATATAGAATATACATGGATTTTCTTGCCAAAAGGACTCTCCTCACCTCTCCACTTTTCACAAACAGAGCATTTTTCCTCTCTTTCTTTTCTCTACTTTCTTTTCTCTCTTTCTTTTCTTTCTTTTTCTCTTTTAGCTCTCGGCCACTCTTTTCACCCTCTTTTTCATTTTCTTTTCTTTCTTTTCTCTCTTGCTCTCTTTTCTTTCTCATTGTATTTTGATCCTCACAAACCTCTCTAGGAGACAATGAAACAAGAGTGACCTTGCGGTCATTATGCACAAAGGTGTACTTGTTGGTGTGTCCATCATGGTGAGCTTTCTTATCAAATTGCCATGGTCTCCCAAGCAACAAATGACTAGCCTCCATAGGAACTACATCACAAATGATCTTATCCGCATACCTTCCAATGGAAAACTCAATTTCTACTTGCTTATCCACCTTCATCTCACCTTGCTCACTTAACCATTGTAACTTATAAGGTCTAGGGTGGGGTTTGGTCTCCAAGTTCATCTTTGTCACCATCCTAGCACTAGCCACATTTGTGCAACTCCCTCCATCTATGATCAAAGAACACAACTTCCCTTGGATAAGGCATCTAGTATGGAAAATGTTCTCTCTTTGGCTTTCCTTATCTTCTTTAGCTATCCCTCCTAGCATCCTCCTCACAATGAATAAATCTCCCTCAAGAACCTCCTCCTCTTCCTCACTCTCTTCCTCACTAGATGGTTCAGATTGAGAACTCTCACTTGTGATTTCCCCATCATCTTTTAACACCATAACTTTCTTAGTAGGACACTCAGAAGCTATGTGTCCTCTACCCAAACACTTAAAACACTTTTATGTCTCTAGACCGAGACTTGTTGGCCACTTCTTTGCCCTTGTTTTGGGTTGGTTGTGATGCTGCCCTTGGGGTCCTACTAGATGAAGTTCCCTCCTTCTTAAACCTCTCATTCCATCTAGAGTTATCATAGTTTGAAGCACTCTTCCTCACACTTTTTCTTTTTAATTGTTGCTCCACTTTCATGGCCTGATGGACTAGGTCCTCAATCTCAACATAATTTTGAAGCTCCACTACATCCCTTATTTCTTCATTCAACCCATTAAGAAACCTTGCCATAGTAGACTCCCTTTCCTCCTCAACATTGGCTCGGATCATGGCTATCTCTAGCTCCTTATAATACTCATCCACACTTCTATTACCTTGGGTAAGTCTTTGCAGCCTATTGTGTAATTCCCTATGGTAATGGGATGGCACATATCTCCTTCTCAAGACTCTTTTCAACTCCTCCCAAGTTTGCAACATAGGTTCTCCATACCTCCTTCTCTCCTTTTGAAATTGATCCCACCACACCAAGGCATAATCTATGAACTCTAAGGTAGCCAATTTTATTTTTTCTCTCTTCAGTCAGGGTATGACAAGAAAAAATTTGTTCTACCTTCATCTCCCACTCTACATAAGTTTCAGGATCACTTTTACCCCTAAACGGTGGAATAGTAACTCTTACTCCCTCATCTCGGTTTCCTCTTGGTTCTTCCTCATTTTCTCTCCTCCTTCCAGTAAGCCTCCTTCTACCTCTATCATCATCATGATGTCCTTGATTTTCTAACCGGTCAATTCTCTCATATAACTCCTCTGTATGCTCCCTCATCATCCTTTCCATTTGAGCTGTAATAGCCTCCACTAACAATCTGTTGTTTCCCTCAGGATGAGGGTTACCATCACCACCTGTTCCTGCCATAATTCAAGTAAAAAGAAAACAACAGTGAAAGCAATAGGACCTCACCACACGTCTCATGTGTTTACACTCTTAAAGATGTATCACTTGTATTTGTTGCACTCAAAATTGGCTTTTATGTAATGTAACTCTCTTGCCTTTTTCCACTCTTCCTCTAGCTTAAGGTTCTTACAAGATCAAACAATCAATTATCAAGACAAGACAAAACACAAGGCAAGAAACATCAACGTGGACTTTATGGAAAACAAATATGAGACAAGACACAAGGCACAACTTAAGAAAATGAAAAGAAAACAAACTCACAAGTTTAAGACAGCAAAGGTACAAACTTCAACGAAAAAGAACAAAGGAACACAAATTACTACAAACAAAAGATTATGAACCAAAGGGACAAGGATATCAACTTAGAAGCAAGAAATAGATCAAAGAAACTTAGTTAAAAGAAATTTCAAGCCCTCTAAATCCAAAATTTCAAGATAGCTCAAGAACTCAATTTCTTTTCTTTTTTTTTTTTACCAACTCAAGTTTCCCATGTCAACTCTAGTCACTTCCACTTTACTCCCTTTTTTTTTTTTAACTTCAATTCTGTTTTCCTTCTTTCCCCCTTTTTTTTTTTTAATATGAATGCAGAATTTTATCCTTCAAATCACTAACAATTATTCAACAAATCCCAGCTACACTTAATGTAAATTTCAGCACCAAATTAACCTCCAAACAGTTCCAATTCAGAATTTGAATTCCTTCAAATTAAGCTTCAAACAAGCAATTAAAATCAGGATTTTATGAGTACCTACTTGCCAGCCAATGCAATGCCTCCTTGCAGCCTTCAAACAATCAAATTTCTGTGATCACCCAAATAGCCCCTTTTTCCTCTGAATTCACTTCCACAACTAGCCCTAGTGACTAGCTCTGGTTACCAAATGATGTGTTTTTACCATAAGCCTCTTGAATTAGGATCTATCTAGGACTTGGACACAAGAAATATGATCAAATCAAAAATAAGTTTGTGCAGAAAATAGGGCTCCAGACGTCTTGTTAAAAAGGTTTCGTATCTCACTCTACAGACCTCAGAATTGAGCGATTCAAAAACGAGGTGAACGTTCATGTTCTGAAATACAATTTAGACCCAAGAATCACTGAAAAACAGTACGTATAACTCGAGATATGAGCAAGAGATAATTGAGACGAATTCTGGAAAATTGACGCGAAATTGATGAAAAAGAAACCAGAAAACAATGGCGCCACAAACCTAGTTTGATAAGCCAAGAAGGATCGCCACAAGAATTGGAGGATTCTTGATAAGATCAAATGATGCAAGGAAGAACCCTAGCAGAGAAAAACTCACAATTTCTGAAACATTAGTATTCTGCTGTCTATTGATCTCCAAATGTTTTAATACAAATCAGTTTAAAAGTTTGCCCCTGAGACTTATAAAACTAAAAGCAAAACCCCTTAGCATAAGCATTGCTGATATGTTCCAGTGGTTAAGGAGACATATTCAGCCTCAAGTGCTTGGGTTCTAATCTCTTCTGAGATAATTTGTATTTTTTTTTATCACAACATAACAATAGAAAAATAAAATAAACAACTAAAGTCTTGCTAATTCAGATTGACTCTTTGGGCTCTTTTCCTCTCATTCCAAGTGGGCTACGCATGTGTAAACCCTCAGATTCATGTGTTGGGCTTCATTTGGAAATTGGGCTTTAAATTTTGTTTGGGCTTCCAACAAAGAGATAATCGCATGTTTGACAGCTTCTTGGGCATTCTTTGCTCTAGCTTTTGTCATGGGTCCTCCTAGGCCTTGTATTGGATCTTGGGCTTCTTTTTGGGCTTGAGTCTATATTTGGGCTTGGGCCTTTGTGTCCTCATCAGCTGATTAACTCCCATTTTCCTGCTTCTTTATAGACCAAATCAAATGTACAATAGGGTGCACTGAGTTGTTGTGCATGTTTGAATTGATCAATTACATGTCCATTTGGAGATTGTTATTTGTACATTTTAGTCTATCTGATCTCATGGAATCCATACATACAAAAAACTTATATTAGCTATATACCTTTGGCTCTAGCATATCAGTATATAATTAGTATATCTTGATGCTGTTATGTCCATGTAGTTTGTATTGAGAAAGATATTTAGATGTTGTTGGCATTAAAGTTCAATCAAAAGTCTAAGCATAGAAAGGATGTAAGCTAGTTTGATTAATTAAATTAACAGTACTATCTATGTTTTCCAGTCTTGTGATTCCCCTCCCTCCATGTGCCCTTTGTGCTTTGCTTGCATCCTTCTATTGATTAATTAGTCTTTTATGTTTATCAATTTACCAAAGAAGCACAATGCTAGTTGAACATGAATTAGGCTTTGTTAATTTGATCTTGTAAATTTAATTTAATTTGGAAACACTTTTTATTGCAAGCACCAAATATAGGAAGCGGGGCTGAGTCACCAAATGACATAAGAAGATCATTAGATGGAAGTAATAATAATCCATCGAATAGTCTTTCGAGCCGTCATACATGATCCTTTTTATTAATTGTGGTCAACTGTCCTATAACTTTAAGTCTTAAGTAATTTTGAATTGCTGGTGTGATTTGTGTACTTAAATTGACTATTTCTTATTTAGTTGCAAGTACTTTATGCATCTAAACTTATTGTAACTTATCATGTAGAAACTCATTTTATGCTTTAGTAATAGAAATTTTCTATTGAATGTTGAGAAATACTATTATGTTTATATCGATATATGTTTTGATGCAAAAGATACCTTCAATTAAAAATAATGGAATAATTATAATATAGGTTTTGATATTTGATAATAAATTAGAGCAATTTAAAATGAAACAATTCATTAAAAACATGCTAGATATATATGAAAACTGCTATAATACCAATTAGAATATGCCACTACAAATTGTAAAAAATGGCAGTTTTAAACGCCACAATTCTCAGAAAAATATGGCGATTTTGACTACCACAATTCTCAGCAAAATATGCCATTATCAATTGTAAAATATGGCAGTTTAGACTACCCTAATGTCCAGTAAAATACGGCAGTTTTGATTGCCACTATTTGCCAGAAAATTATGGCGGTTCAAACTGCCATTACTTACCTGAACAATATGGTGGTTCAAACCGCCATTATCTACCTGAACAATAAGGCAGTTATAACCACCATTATATTCAACAGGAAAATCGCCATATTATACCGAATGGCGTTGTTAATTATGGCGGTTTCCGAAACCGCTATTAAGGTAAAAAAGGGCGGTTATAACCACTGCAATTTTCCAAAAAAACCACCATTTTTTACCTTTTTTTTTTTGTAGTGGCTTTG
The DNA here is from genome assembly GCA_031439585.1 of Pterocarpus macrocarpus. Taxonomy (NCBI): domain Eukaryota; kingdom Viridiplantae; phylum Streptophyta; class Magnoliopsida; order Fabales; family Fabaceae; genus Pterocarpus; species Pterocarpus macrocarpus. The sequence goes on from CM062517.1 coordinate 44,356,562, forward strand.
CTAAGCATTAGCAAATTAGAATATTAAAATGGTAAAGGTGGGAGCTTTATCTTCCAATGCAAAACTCAACTAACTTATCATATTTAAGCTCAACTCCATGGTTGGTAATGGCATTCCAATAGAACTTTCCATCATAGTGTTTAGGGAAAGCTCATCTCACAACCTCTAAGCAATGAAGATAAATTTAAGATCAAATAAATTCTGAAATAAAACTATCAACTCAAAAAAAAAAAAAATGACACAAAATGGTAAATAATAGAAATGAAACTATGAAAGAACATGTAGAATCTGACTAATTGACTAAAAATGGAACAACATATAGAAGCATGCTTAACTTTCAGTTCCTAACCTATGTAATTGAATAGCATAGGTTTGACATGACAGATGACCCAGAAAAGTAAAGCATGGGAAATAGCCTAAACTGTGATTTAGAAGAATTTGGCTTTCCTAAAGTTCTATCACTAATCAAGCATCCATCATCAAATGAAGTTACTGGTTTTGATATTGGTGACATTCAAAATCCAGCCCATCTTCCCAAGATTCATATGTGGAGTAAATCAAACATTTATGAGCTAGCTTTTGGTGTTAAGTTAGACCCACTCAATTCCAAGACAATGAACTATAAAGAAAACTAAAAGCTTTCAAGAATACTTTTAAACCATAAAAGGTACACAAAATAAAAAAATAAATAATTTGCTCAATGAAGCATGCTAATGGTTAAAGTGACAACAGAAAGATAGCTCATAATGCTATATCCCCAGATAGCATAAATGTTTAGCTATGAACTGTCTTGTTCTAAAAAACTAAAATCAAAACACTATTTTAGAGTGAAATCTTAGTTATAAAATGAAATCTTCTCAGCATAAAGATATCAGCCTATTCATGCATCATACTTTATTATCTTATTTTGAAGTATATTTCTGACATCCGTTTTTATTTTTTAGTTTTTTGAGCTAATGTGTATGTTCTTTTTTCCTTATTTTTTGAACAATAACAGACTTAATGTTCGGAGTTGAGATTTGTGACATTCCTCTTCCGCTGTTGCTCTATGGTTTTGTGCATGGGAGAAACAATGACTTTGTGTACCTTTTCATGCAATGCATAATGGGCAAACCAGAAATGCAACTGTCCATGTCCGTGAAGCTCTACCGCATCATGCTCATGTTGCATCACCACTATAACATCCCTACTTTCATGAACAGAACAACGGTGCCCCCGTAAAATTTTGTTAATTTTAGTGATGCCCAGCATTTTTAGAAAATTATATTTTGATCCCAAAGACTTATTCTCACAATAACCCTAGAACTTTTCATAAAATGACCTTTATGTCCCCACACCTGTTGAATTAGCAGAATGGGATTTTGAACAGAGCAGAATCACATAGTGAAACCGTAGAAGTTTAGATCTCTGCCAATTGGGCCATAGAGCCAGTCTGGCGTGAAATGACGTGGGGTGTCCTTGGACTTGCTCAAAATTATGAAAATACCATTAGCTATGGAAAATAGAAAATAGTAAAGTTCCGAATTTGTAAAAATGATTATTTCATGTTAACAATCAATTTATTCGATCTTATTGACTAAGTAAGGTTAATTAGGAGTTAATTATGTGTTAATTAGAGGGATTAGGCTTTGGAGCAATTAGAATAGAGATATAGAAATTCTCTCCGAGACATTTAGTATAATTTTACCGACTTGAAGAAAATCGGCAAAGACTCGGTATTTTTAAACTGTCAAAACCAGACCAGTAGAAATTATACTATGAGAACCCTACGATGGAGGGCCAAGATTTAGCCAAGACATCCCTACAAGTGGTGCCTCCATCAGCTATACAAGAGGGAAGCCAAGCCAAGATTGAATGAGGATTGAAGTCCACCAATCAAAAGCTAACTTCCTTCATAAGTTTTCATTTTTCTCTTCCTTTTCCTTTTAAATTTTCGGCCTCCCCACAACTAGCCTCATTTTTTCACTTTCCTTCATCTTCTTTCACTTCCTCTCGTCCCCAAGCTAAAGCTCCAATCATTAACTTCACTCCAAGATCAAGTTCCATCGAGATTTCACACCACCAAGGTAGGAATCCTACTCCTCTTCTTATTTTCCTTGGCTTGGAGTTGTGTGTGGGCCTTGTATACCTTGTAATACTAATGTTATGTGAAGTGATGATGATGAATTACAGTTGATTATGCATGAATATTATGATTAGATTTAGAATTAACATGAAAGAACTTGAAGGAAGGAGAAATATCATGAAGCTGGTAGGCTTTTTTCTCGGCAGTCCGTACGGCGGAGTATACGGCTCCGCTTATAGTCATTTAAAACTCCAAGAATCTATTTTTATATGCAACTAGACATTCAGGGCTTTCCATACATATATAATATAAGGCCATTGGATTAGTAATGAGGAAGTTATGAATTTTGGAAGTTTGATCTAGAAATCAGGATTTTCATCCGAGCAGTATGAGTTGAAAAGGATGTAACTCACCCTATGTAACTCCAAATTAAGTGAAACCAACTTTGTTAGAAAGCTAACACATAGGAGAATATCCCATAAAAGTTTTCGAATTTGATAAGATCCCATTTGTTCCCAAAGAGTCAAGAAAGTTGCCCTATGTCCAATCTGGGTTAGAATAGGGTAGTCCAGTAGGGTTAAGTTTCAAAGCTTATATCTTAAATTATACTCATTCAAATGATATGAAACTTCCTTCATCTGAAAGCTTGTTCTGTTAGCTTTACATGGATATAAATTTTACATGATTTCACACATATTTCTATTTTTAGTAAATTTTCTCTCATAAGAGTGCAATTCTGGCTAGAAGTAGGACAAGTCTGGGATAAGACACAAACTATTTGAGTTAATGTCGGAAGTTGTGATTTAGCAAACAGAGGGCTAGGTCGGTATACTTAGGGTTGAACTCTAAACCTAGTAAATGAGGGACTAGGTCGGGAATACTCGAGTTTGAAGTCGGGACTCAGTAGAACAGAAGGCTGAACTCGGAACTTAGTAGAAAGAGGTAGATCGGGTATGTTTGACATTGAACTCGGGATTGAGCATATCGGAAACTAGTCGAGCATAGTTAATATCGTAAGTCGAAAATTAGGGAGAACGGAGTATGGTTAATGTCGAAAGGCGGGAGGTAGAAAAACATACATAAGTCTTGGTAGACCATATTAAAGTCGAAAATCGAAATCGAGATATTGACCCTACATGCGTAATTCCGGAAGTCAGGAACCAAGGCATGAACATTATAAGCGTAATCCTGTAAGTTGGGAATTAAGGCATGGAGTGCATGATCTCGAAAGTCGGGAATTAGGGCATGGAGTGCATGGTCTCGGAAGTCGGGGATCAAGACATGGACATTTTAAACGTAACTCCAGAAGTTGAAGTTGATATTACATCGGAACTCGAAATTCGGTTATGAGCTCAAACTCGGGAATCTTAATAAAAATTAAAAGCTTGCAAGATAGATTGATACTTAAGATTCTAAATCTTGCACTTATGGATATTGTTAGACTCTTGGATGAAAATGAACTTTTGTATTGAGGTTGCTGTTTGATTAAAATTTCCCTGGTACTCTGGCACTATTCATGGGGAAGCGGACTCGATCCGTTATGCTGCCAAAATTCTAGCAGAAATATGTGAATTATATGACTGATATGAACATTTATATGTCATGCTCATGAGATTTCATATATGCAAGAATGATATGAAGTATATGAATAAAAGCATGTAGCATATGCATGTATAATCATGTTCAAAGAAGAATAAGATTTATGAGAACTTGTAAGAAAGACGTACCAAGATACCACATGAGACATGGCATAAACCCAGCTAGCGTGGGCCAGAGCGGTACTGTCTAAGACTTGGGCCAGCCCTCGACCAAATTTAAAGGGAATAGGCCAGTGTGAGGGCTGGGGAAAGCAAACCCGTCACTCATGTAAAGGGACGAGTTCGGACCTGAAAAGCAGGCAATTACCCAGGGTTGAGAAAGGCCTTTCACCTCCGGGGGACCAAGTACAGAAGAATGAGATCACGTTGCAAGTTAAAGAAAGAGATAAATTAAGTCAAGTGCACTTGCATACATTCAAGTATAAACACCTTTATGTGCATCTTCAGTTATCTCATTAAGGCATAATGTTATTATTCTTGTTGAAACATATTGTATTATTCGCAAATTCTATGTCTGTCATATAATATGACAAGTGACTGTTAAAATATAACCCGCTTCGAGAAAGAGGTTTTCAACGTAATATTGAACCACTGCTTGCATATATGTACTCACATTTTCATAAAAAACCGAAGCGGCTGGAATGTTTATGACGGGACTGTATGAGTAATAGTTCAAGTTTACCTACTGAGAACCTTAGGTTCTCACTGCCTGCTTGTATGTTTTTTCTTTTCTGTAAACATTCCAGCACCCAAGTTGGGAGCCAAGTGCAAAGTGGAGTACAGAGCCATTCACAGAGCAAGAATCGGTCATAAGCTAGGCCAAAAGACTATCAAAGCTAGCTAACGACTAGTCGAAGTAGACGTTGTGTATTATATCAGTCTCAATTTTCTTTTAAAGTGTAATTATTTTATTTTAATTTCTATGTATCAAAGACTATTAGTCAGTAATAAAGTGATCAGTTAAAGGGGCATGTATTATATTTTCCATATTCTAAAATTTTTTTAGCACAGTAACAACCTCTTTGTATAATTTCATGACTCGAGCATGGCTTACATAATAGAGGGTGTTACATTTTTGGTATCAGAGCAGTTCATCCTGTATAGGCCCGTGGATGGACTAATTATGCTTCTGATACATACTCTGAGAATCTAGATAAACCATGCTTTAGGTCCTCGCATGAAGAGGACATAGAAGTATTATGCATGGTAGCCTTGTTGTGAGTGTTGTGGACTACCTGTTGCACTTGACTGAGTGTTGAGCCTGATCACCTCAATATAAGATTTTGTGTAAACAGAAGCCTAAAACACCCAGTAGGCTTATTAGGAGCCTTCTATACATGATTATTAGGGATAAGAGTCCTTGGAAGTAGCGATGGCAAAAAGGAGTAGACAGTTGAGCAAGTTAAGGGTGCAGAGAATTGGGGATTCAATTAAAGGAATTGTGTCGGAACTATGGACATAGTAAACCTACTTATATTGAAAAAGGTTGCTTGCAAAGCGTTGCCAGGTAGCCGAAGATTTTCCATCATCAAGGGCAGGATCTTAGTTGGAGAGGAGCTGAGTAAGAATCTTCTTCACCCTGATAGGGCTTGTTTCAAGCTTCATTGCGATTACCCAATCCAGACTATCTTCTCTAGATTGAATCTAGGGGATTCTTCCACCTGATTTTGTAACTTTAATACACGATAGGAGTAAGGTGATAACTCGCTGATGAGGTTATCTTATGTGGCATGGATAGTGCCCTTATTTTCTTCATAGATGAGATTACCCTGAGGATACCTTGCCAGCAAATTCAGTCAATGGTTTTTATTGAATTATGATAACACCACATTCTAAAGACCTAATCCTTCATTAAGAAATTTGTAGAGTGGAAGAATGAAGCAGAGAATCAGTGAAAGAAGCTAAGGGCAGAAGTTTCGATTAGGAATACCGGAGAACTTTTTAAGTCCCTGTCCAGAGGATGGAGTAGTTTCTCCCTCAAGGGTATAGGGAATTAACTTTGTAGCGATTGCATATTAGAGGAGTACTAAGTGGAATCTTGGCTTCAAAAGGGAAGCAATTGAGTAAACTGTAGAGAGACCCATCGATACGGTTATACACGGTATGAAAAGCAAATGAAGTTATAAGTGTAACAAGAGAAAGGGGAAGTACATCTCCTACTAACCTGAAGTAGGAACGCTTCCAGATTAAAGGTATCATACGAACCAAGTGTAAATTTTCCTACCTTTCAAGAATGATGAGAGTGTTAGAAAATCTAGTCATGTTCGAATTTTGTCAACTTCAGCCACCATAGAAACTGGATGATAGGATAGTCTTCAACATGTTGTTAGTAGAGGAATACGGCTATTCATAGAAAGAAGGTGAAGGTTAACGATCACCTTTGGGCACCATTGTGTATGTTGTGGAAAGAATGTTTTGATAAGGAATGTATTCTGTAACATCCCCATTTTCACCTAAGTTAATTAGCTCGGTGTTCCCGGCTAATTAGAGGGATTAACGATTAATTGAGAACTAATCGATTAATCTCGAGAGTAAGGGCTTAGTAAATTAAAGGCAAGTCAACAATTGAGATTTAATGCATTAAAAGTTACAATTAAAAAGCCTAATTGCCCAATCCTTATTAATCCATGATTTAGAACATAAAACTCAAGATGGTTTAATCTAATTAACTAAGAGCATATAAGTTTCAAAACTTAATCACATTAACCTTCACATCTTCTTACAAAATTAATGAGGAAAAGTCCTTCTTAATTAAAATGTGCTAATGAGTAATTTAAACTAAGTGAATTAATTAATATTTAGATAATTACAACAATTAGAAAGATGTAGAAACTTCCCTTTAATTATGGTTTGAAAGTTTGGTCAAAGCAAGAGCCATATCCAACCCTCCATTTACTTTCTCATCATACACCACAAGAGCAAGAGTCCACATTAGTAGATCCCTTAAGTCATGACAAGAGTTGTACTCTTCTTCACCAAAATCATGACACTTGGTGTGATCCTAGCCATCCAATGCCCAATCCTAAGAGAGCTCATGCTTTTAACCACTTGACAAAAACACTACATAGTCTTTACCCAATTGCTAAGACTCAAAGGAAACACAACACACTCTTTTGCCCTATGGTTTTTCCCACTCTCTAGCTTGTTGTAAGAAGCAAAGTCACCTCACTCCCTCTCTCCTTTTGTGCGCCATTCAGCCCCCCCTCTCTCCCCCTCACTTCATTTTTCATTTCCTTACCCAAAGACACAAAGCTCTCTCCTCTCTCCAAGTTCCTTTCCTACTCTCTTGTTCTTTCAATCTTCCTTGTTTTTCTTCCAATCTCTCTACTACTCCTCACCTCATTTCCATCACCACCATCACCATCCCTTCAAGGACCACCATTTTTGGTCTTTGGAGAAACAAGATCACTCATACACAAGCCCCATTTCCAAGCACTCAAGGAGGAAGGCTCTCTCCAACCTTCTCCACCTTCAAAATCCTTCAAGAAAACTCTCCTTGGTAGTGGCTCTAAACTCTTTTCTCTCTTGTTTTTCAAGCTTTAGAACTCCTATGCTCTCCATAGCTAGGTGGTTTTAAAGATTGATTATGGGCATCATAGCCATTCTTGTCATAAAATGAGATGTTGTTGCTTGTATGGTGGTTTGTTGAAAACATGTTTTCGGTTTGGTGTGATGCATGGTTGAACTCAATATTTTTGAACTCCAACATGTTAGTTTTTCACTAATCTTTCATGGTATATGAGTGTGTTATAACTTGAGAATGTTTTCTTGAAAGTGAGGTTGAGTGTTTTGGAGAAAACATGAGGAAAATCAAAACGTGAAATCTGGATTTTCTGGCAGTCTGTAAACCGAACGGTATAACTTTTTCCAGAGAACTCAGAAATTAGTGGAACCAATTTTATATGAAAATAGACTCAGAGATCTTTCCATACATATAAAATACATAAGATTCGGAGTTAAAATGAGTGAGATATGATTTTTCAAAGTGGACTGTTCTCGGATTGATTTCTGTCTGGGCAGTCTACACTAAAATGTGTATAACTCGAGCTACAAAAATGATTTTTGAGTGAGACCAAGTTTAATTGAAAGCTAAGACATAGAGGAACAAACCCATAAAACAGTTTTCTCAGATTCCTTCTGAGTAATTATAATGAGAAGTAACAATCCACTGTACCGGGAGTGAACTTAGAAACTGAACAGTCAGAATAAAATATGCATAACTCAAGCTACAAAATGAATTTTTAAGTGGGGTTTCTTTTGTTTAAAAATAGACTCAGAGAAGTATATCTACACAAAAATTCGAAATAAAAGAGTAAAAGATGAAATTATGGTGAATTTTCAAAGTTACTGCCCCACTGTAAAAGTAAAACTGGTTATGGTAAAAGTTAAAGAATAAGGAGAAATAAGCTTTAAGACATTAATACCCTTATATTAAGCATTAGAGAACCCTCATAATTCAACTTAAAAAGTGTCAAAAAGGACATTAGACAAAAAGTGGCATTATGCTCAATAAGAGAAGTTTACACAAGAGACAACCTCAATTGAAAGCTTGCACCTAATTTATCAAGCTAAGCTCATAAAACGTTGCTTGTGAATATGCCTATGTTTATGTGCAAGCATGATGTTATGATAATGATCATGATGATATGATGATGTTATGATGATGATATGATAATGATGATATGATATGATGCTTGATGTTGTATGATATTGGTTTCTCTGTTTGGCAAAATTTTGGGAAGCTTCGGTTTAGCCGTTATTCTGCCGAAATTTTGTAAGAATTATGGACTTAGAAATATTTTGCATCATAATGCTTAAATAAGAAGAAGTTTAATTCAAGTAAGTGATCCTTCAAAAGGGAAGGTAATCTAATTTAAGTTTCCCCTCACCCACAACTCACATGAGGCATGGCATGACCCAGCTAGTGTGAGTATAGGGGATAGGTCTTATATGAGGCATGGCATGACCCAGCTAGTGTAAGTACCGAAATTCTATGGTGGCGACGGCCACGGTATGAGCTCATTACCACTTATGTTTAGTGGGTGAAAAGATAAAGTCAAGTTAAGAAAAGAAAAGGGACTTCGGTCCAAAACCCTAGAAAGAGAAGAAGTTAAGAGAACCTTCTAGTTTGAACATGCATGTTTCATACGATTACACTTGTGCTTATGGTCATTATGATACAAATGATTAGAAAGTATGTTAAAATTGAATCCGCTTCAGATACTCATGTTTTCGAAAATCTAAGAATTGAATTTGATGCATGCTCACTGTTTTTATTAATAAAACCGAAGTGGCTGGGACGATGACGATGACACCACGTGTCAGGGTCGAGTCCTACTGTGAAATCTTATTTCTCACCCTAGCTATTTTTCCGTCTCGTCACCAGATACTCATGGCTCACCCCGTGGAATGGAGCATGGACCCTCCCCACCATGAGTGGGCTTACGACGGGGATACACATGCTATTGTGGCCACGACCACCACAGTAGTACGTACACATTTTTATCTGGGTCGAATTTTTGAAGAGGAGTCAGAAAACCCGCCAGCCCCCGTAGACGTCTCTTCAGCTCTTCTTGGACAGCCTCTAGGTCCTTGGGACTTTCCGCCCGAGCCATTACCCGACTTCGAGATGGAGCCGATGTCGCCGGGTTTGCCCGCAGCCGAGTTTGCACCCCTGCCGGAGATCCCTGTGATAGAGGTGAGCTCGACGGCCACTCCTAGGGCCGCTTCGCCACCGCCCCCTGAGTATCACCCTGCTGAGTCCGAAGAGGACCCCTCCGAGGCACGTTTGTCTGTGGCCAGCCATACCCCGGGTCGTCGCGTGCGCCGCTTTGAGGTGATCAGCCGGCACCCCCGCATCATCCGCACTCCTCACGTTCCCCGAGGCCGAGGAGCGAGGGGAACCAGGCATTCGAGGACTTGAGCCCACTTGATCGAAGGCATGGAATGGGCAGAGAGGCCAGCAGACGTCCACATGGGTCTATTTTTATTTGTGTTCCTTATCTGTTGTATTTCATTCTGTATCAGACTTATGTATCTTTGACTTCGGGGCCATGGCATGACCATGAGTTCCCTTTTATGTATGGATATTATGAGATTAATTATATTTATGATTGCTGTAGTAATTGAATGCATGGTATTTTGATTTTATCCTTGTTCCTTTAATTTATACTGAAATCTTTGTGATACGTTCGTTTGTTGCTACTTTCTCGCGCCAGGCTTTACTTTCAAAAAGTGACGACGTATTTCAAAAGAAAAAGAAAAATTTTACCGTATTTTCCGCGTAATTTAATTTCAAATGAAGTTTAGTTTTCCACGAGCATAAGTAACAGCTAATAAAATGCCGTAATACGACTTAAGCGTAGTATGGGTTTATTAGGGTGTTACATATTCAGATTCTAGCAGGGATGACAAAGACTTAAAGTGTGCAGCTGATTCCGGTAGCCTGAGATAGTATTAAAATGGGAGGTCCTAATGGACTAAGATGAAGATAAACTTCTATAAGGACAACAAACATCATAAGGAAGAAGTAGAAGAAAAGAAAGTTTTGATTCCAAACGGCCCATTAAGAAGGTGAAATGCTATCTAGTATGGAATTACAAAATAAACAAGAGCTTGCGGGAGGTAATGAAACTGAGTTACCTCAACACTAGCGACCAGTGCGACTAATCCTGAATAGACCAAGGGAGTAACCACAAGATAAGTCCTGACAAATGAAAATAGACAAACTTCTGCAGGAACAATAGAATATAGTAGGAACAAGGTAGGAAAAGGGGAGGTTTGGATTTCTGACTGGCCTATTAAAAGGAGAAAAGCTACCTAGTATGAGATTACGGTGCAAATAAGATTGTGTACAAAATACCAAGTAGGGTTACCTTAGCACCGGTCATAAGTGTAATAGACCCAATGCTTCCTAAATAAGACCGGATGATGCACCAATATAAGATCAAAGAGGACTTGGGAGCGTGCCCATGAGGGGCAAGGTTACAATATCAGAATTAGAGGCAGTCAGAAGAGTCTCCATACCTTGGACCAGATTAAATGCGATCATCACCAACGCACTAGGTTCCATCAGAATTCCGTAGTTAAGTGTGCTCAAACGAGAGTAATATTAAGATGGGTGACCTTCTGGGAAGTCCTCATATTGTAACTTCAATAGGGTAGCAAGACCATCATTTCCACCTCTTGTAGCAAAAGGATTGCATTCTAGGGACAAGATGTTACAAGGGATAACCAGGAGGCTCAATAGTGAGAGTAATGTGAAGTTTAACCATAAACTTGATATATATATATATATTATACTAGGATTGATCATCAATGAGGAATGTAGTGCTGGTAACCACGAGATTCCTGAAGTTGGTATTTAAAATTTCGAAGAAGATAGATGTCAACATAATAAACAAGGAATCTCCTCATTACCAAATCAAAAAAGATAGGAGAATGATGGAATCTTTTCTACTCGACAATTCTTTTTCTCAGATTGAATTGATCATATTCTGGGGGAAAGAATATTGCAATAGTCATTAAGAAGCTCAACAGGGATGACACGAAAATCGACTGGCAAATAATGAGAAAAATGGAATAGGGCCCATAAGGAGAGGAGAGATTTCAAAGCAAGGCCTGTAGCCATAGTTTACAAAAATGTTCTAGTCCTACACTCTAAGCTTAACCCAAGGGAACTCATCACTAATCAAAGGTGGTCAAGTGAACCAAAAAACTTGGGAACCGCTAAGAGTTGGTGTCACAGATTTAAGACACAAGTAATGATGAGTTTACTACAGATCACAATGCAATAGTGGTCAAACACATGGCAAGAAAGATAAGTAACTTTCTTGGCAAGCTCGATAATGGATCAGGCCATCGTCAAGATCAAGTGTACTTTGGGCGGTCATACAATCTAGGGGGACTCTTGACATGTTAGGAAGGTATCTCGTAGAAAAGAAATGGGATAAGGAAGAGTCTGCAAAGGTAAAACAAAAGGATGGTAATAAGAAGAGCTACGAATCCTATAAACTTTAACCATATAGGGGGAGTGACCTAAGGTCTTCCTATTGGAGATTTTACGACAAAGCTTCTAGCTATAATTTTGAGAAGAGATCTAAGCCCATAATTCTAAGGGATTTTAATGGAGAGAATTTATCTTTGGACTAAGAGTATTCACATGGGTAAGAATTTTGGAAAAAGTTGTATGAGTCTCTTAAAATTTCAATGCAACCATTTTCATTATTACACTTTAAGATCGATCATGACAACCACTGGTAATCCTTATAATCGCAAATTTTCAAGGATCGATATCTAAGGCCTCAAGTGTAGGGAACAAAGGATTTAGTAGTTATTACTAAGTAAAAGTGCTTAAGTTTAAAGCAAAGGAGATCAGGAAAATCTCCAATGAATTAAATGATGGTACGGGGCATCATAGAGACAAGATAGGCTTGGGCGCCAACATATTCCTTATGGATTCTTTATATCTACCGAAACAATACCTTGTAGTTACCAATAAGCAATTTCAGAACAAGAGGTAACCTCAAAAAGAAAAGTGCCCTTGCGGATTAAGAAAATCTTCCTCAATCCTTCTTAGCCCTGGAATTTTGAGGACAACATTCTTTTTAAGGTAGGTAGAATGCAACATCCTTACTTTCATGAACGGAACAACGGTGCCCCCGTAAATTTTTGTTAATTTTAGTGATGCCCAGCATTTTTAGAAAATTATATTTTGATCCGAAAGACTTATTTCCACAATAACCCTGAAATTTTTCATGAAATAACCTTTATATCCCCACACATGTCAAATTAGCATAATGGGATTTTGAACAAAGCAGAATCATATGGTGAAACCGTAGAAGTTTAGATCTCTGCCGATTGGGCCATGGAGGCAGTCTGGCATGAAATGACATGGGGTGTCCTTGGACTTGCTCAAAATTACGAAAATGTTATTAGCTATAGAAAATTGAAAATAGAAAAGTTCCAAATTTGTAAAAATGATTATTTCACGTTAACAATCAATTTATTCGATCTTATTGACTAAGTAAAGTTAATTAGGAGTTAATTATGTGTTAATTAGAGGGATTAGGCTTAGGAGCAATTACAATAGAGATATAGAAATTCTCTCCGAGTCATTTAGTAAAATTTTGCTGACTTGAAGAAAATCGGCAAAGACTTGGTATTTTTAAACTGTCAGAATCGGACCAGTAGAAATTATACTATGAGAACCCTATGATGGAGAGCCAAGATTTACCCAAGACATCCCTACAAGTGGCGCCTCCATCAGCTATACAAGAGGGAAGCCAAGCCAAGATTGAATGAGGATTGAAGTCCACCAATCAAAAGCTAACTTCCTTCATAAGTTTTCATTTTTCTCTTCCTTCTCCCTTTAAATTTTCGGCCTCCCCACAACCAGCCTCATTTTTTCACTTTCCTTCATCTTCTTAAACTTCCTCTCATCCCCAAGCTCAAGCTCCAACTAACAACTTCATTCCAATATCAAGTTCTATCAAGATTTCACAACACCAAGGTAGGAATCCTACTCCTCTTCTTATTTTCCTTGGCTTGGAGTTGTGTGTAGGTCTTGTATACCTTGTAATACTAATGTTATGTGAAGTGATGATGATGAATTACAGTTGATTATGCATGATATTATGATTAGAATTAGAATTAGCATGAAAGAACTTGAAGGAAGGAGAAAAATCATGAAGCTAGTAGGCTTTTTCCTCGACAGTTCGTACGGCGGAGTATACGGCTCCGCTTATAGTCGTTTAAACTCCAAGAATCTATTTTTATATGCAACTAGACATTCAGGGCTTTCCATACATATATAATATAAGGCCATTGGATTAGTAATGAGGAAGTTATGAATTTTGGAAGTTTGATCTAGAAATCAGGATTTTCATCCGAGCAGTATGAGTTGAGAAGGATGTAACTCATCCTATGCAACTCCAAATTAAGTGAAACCAACTTTGTTAGAAAGCTAACACATAGGAGAATATCCCATAAAAGTTTTCGAATTTGATAAGATCCCGTTTGTTCCCAAAGAGTTGAGAAAGTTGCCCTATGTCCAATCTGGGTTAGAATAGGGTAGTCCAGTAGGGTTAAGTTTCAGAGCTTATATCTCAAATTATACTCATTCAAATGATATGAAACTTCCTTCATCTGAAAGCTTGTTCTGTTAGCTTTACATGGATATAAATTTCGTATGATTTCACCTATATTTCTATTTTTAGTAAATTTTCCCTCATAAGAGTGCAATTCTGGCTAGAAGTAGGACAAGTCTGGGATAAGACACAAACTATTTGAGTTAATGTCGAAAGTCAGGATTTAGCTAACAGAGAGCTATGTCGGTATACTTAGGGTTGAACTCTAAACCTAGTAAATGAGGGACTAGGTCGGGAATACTCGAGTTTGAAGTCGGGACTCAGTAGAACAGAAGGCTGAACTCGGAACTTAGTAGAAAGAGGTAGATCGGGCATGTTTGATGTTGAACTCGGGACTGAGCATATAGGAAACTAGTCAGGCATAGTTAATGTCGTAACTCGAAAATTAGGGAGAACGGAGCATGGTTAATGTCGGAAGGCGGGAAGTAGGAAAACATACATAAGTCTTGGTAGACCATATTAAAGTCAGAAATTGAAATCGAGATATTGACCCTACATGCGTAATCCCGGAAGTCAAGAACCAAGGCATGAACATTATAAGCGTAATCCTGTAAGTCAGGAATTAAGGCATGGAGTGCATGATCTCGGAAGTCAGGGATCAAGACATGTACATTTTAAACGTAACTCCAGAAGTTGAAGTTGATATTACATCGGAACTCGGAATTCGATTATGAGCTCGAACTCGGGAACCTTAATAGAAATTAAAAGCTTGCAAGATAGATTGATACTTAAGATTCTAAATCTTGAACTTATGGATATTGTTAGACTCTTGGATGAAAATGAACTTTTGTATTGAGGTTGCTGTTTGATTAAAATTTCCCTGGTACTCTGGCACTATTCATGGGGAAGCGGACTCGATCCGTTATACTGCCAAAATTCTTGCAGAAGTACGTGAATTATATGACTGATATGAACATTTATATGTCATGCTCATAAGATTTCATATATGCAAGAATGATATGAAGTATATGAATGAAAGCATGTAGCATATGCATGTATAATCATGTTCAAAGAAGAATAGTATTTATGAGAACTTGCAAGAAAGACGTATCAAGCTACCACATGAGGCATGGCATAGACCCAGCTAGCATGGGCCAAAGCGGTACTATCTAAGACTTGGGCCAGCTCTCGACCAAATTTAAGGGGAATAGGCCAGTGTGAGGGTCGGGGAAAGCAAACTCGTTACTCATGTATAGGGATGAGCTCGGATCTGAAAAGTAGGCAATTACCCAGGGGTGAGAAGGGCCATTCACCTCCGAGGGACCAAGTACAGAAGAGTGAGATCAAGTTACAAGTTAAAGAAAGAGATAAATTAAGTCAAGTGCACTTGCATACAGTCAAGTATAAACACCTTTATGTGCATCTTCAGTTATCTCATTAAGGCATAATGTTATTATTCTTGTTGAAGCATATTGTATTATTTGCAAATTCTATGTCTGTCATATAATATGACAAATGACTGTTAAAATATAATCCGCTTCGAGAAAGAGGTTTTCAACTTAATATTGAACCACTGCTTGCGTATATGTACTCACATTTTCATAAAAAACGAAGCGGCTGGAATGTTTATGACGGCACTGTACAAGTAACAGTTCAAGTTTACCTACTGAGAACCTTAGGTTCTCACTGCCTGCTTGTATGTTTTTTCTTTTCCGTAAATATTCCAGCACCCAAGTTGGGAACCAAGTGCGAAGTGGAGTACAGAGCCATTCACAGAGCAAGAATCGGTCGTAAGCCAGGCCAAAAGACTATCGAAGTTAGCTAACGACTAGTCGAAGTAGACGTTGTGTATTATATCAGTCTCAATTTTCTTTTAAAGTATAATTATTTTATTTTATTTTCTATGTATCAGAGACTATTAGTCAGTAATAAAGTGAGTAGTTAAAGGGCTATGTATTATATTTTCTATATTCTAAAAATTTTTTAGCACAGTGACAACCTCTTTGTATAATTCCATGACTCGAGCTACAACCACCAGTCACCATCTACCCACCACAACCACTATTGCTCATCTTCGTACCAAATCCACGATCCAATCATGCCACTGCTTCAACGGCAACCCATCATCGCACCACCGACACCTCGCGCCATCCAGCCTATCAATGAGAAGAAGAAGATGATGATGAAGAAGGAACACTAAGAGGAACTGGAGGAAGAGAAGGGAATAAACATAAACAATTAAGGGTGGATATTTTAGAGAGAAATAGAATGTAGAGAGAAGCTTTTTAGAATCATCTCAAGGAAGATTGAAGGGTCTTATTATTAAATTTAGAAAAAGGCTTCTCCTGGAAGCCTTTAAAAGCTTAGAATGGAAGCTTTTAACATTTTTATTAAAAATCAATTAAATTTGAAAAAATTTAGAATGAGAATAGGTAGAGGAACATGTTGGTGGGAAACCAAAATTATCATTGCAGGACACGTCACACATTCCACATACTTCATCACTGGTTTTTAGATATAAATTAAGGATTAAGTATTAAATTTAGAGAAATGCTTATCCTGAAAAGCTTTTGAAAGCTTAGAATGGAAGCTTTTAACATTTTTATTAATTTTTATCAATTAAATTTGAAAAAATTTAGAATGAGAATAGGTAGAGTAACATGTTGGCGAGAAACCAAAATTACCATAGCAGGACACGGCATGCATTCCACATACTTCATCACCGATTTTTAGATATGGAATTAAGGATGTTATATATCTAAGGTACTTATAAGATGAAATCGATATTAACTTATACGCAAAAAATAAATCAATCGAAGTTGTTGTGATAATTTTATTATGTTTAGTATAGTTGTCACGACAACTTGATTGGCACCTCAATTAACTAAACTAGATAAATACAAAAAAAAAAAAAGAAAAAAAAAAGAAAAAATTAAACTAAGAAAAAAAATACAAAACTTTTTGCAGTCATCTACATTTAAGATAAGAATATTAAATGAAAAGTGTGTAGTATCAATATTTAAATCTTATACAAAAAGCTTTTTTTATTAAAAATATTATATTTTGTAATAACTATTATTTACTATTAAAGAATGAGCATTATTAAAAATAATATTTTTTGTAACTCCATTTGTAATACTAAATTTTAGAATCTGATAAATTTATAAATTATATCAGACAACATTTTATATTATTTTCCTCACCTTATATATTAAACTTTTATATACTTTTTGTAGTAAATTTACATTATTAATCCCCTTTTTGTTGTAAATTTACATTATTGATCCAATTCTTTGTACCATTTACCTTTAGAATTTTTTTTTCTTTTTATTGAGGTTTTTTTTTTTTCATGTTGTGATTTCATTAATATTTTTATCAATTTAAGATTAAATCCAATAACTTTATACTGTACTTATTGGCTAACTTTATTTTTTTTTAAATTTTTTTATTCTACTCGCTGCTTTTTTTATCCCATACATTCCACATGTCACCATACTAGTTTTAATATAATTTATCGTTCTCTTTAAATAATTATTGTTAACGATACTTAATATTAATTTTTTTTAAAAAATATTATTTTCTTTTGGTAGGAATAAAATAAATTATTTTTTATCATCAAATAAATTATTAAATATACTAAATAAAATAACATTAGTATAATCCTTTGAAATTTTAAAAATGCTGGTCATATTAATACTTCTGAAAAATTTAATGTATCTGGTGGTTAAAAATTAAATAAACTAACATAACCCACATTTTTAGTTTTTAAGACCTATGTCAAGGTTTTTATTTCTTAGAGACTAAATTAGTAGGATGTATTCTATATAGCCATCGAGGGATGACACAGTTGGAAAGGAATAGACTCATATTTTATAAGGATTCAAATTTGATTCTCATTGCTGATATGAGGACTCTATTGGTAAATAATCTCGTTAGTTCCCTGTAGATACTTTTTGAGCCTTGGGGCTATGCCCTAATCTTAGTAAGATAATCGATGCTAAATCTACTTAAACTTCTATTAATAAAAATAGGAATGTATTCTATGCAAAGATAAATTTGGAGATTTTCTCTAAATAAATTATTTTTTAGTCGACCTTAAATTAGTACTACCTTCGTTCACAAATAATTATTACTTTGATAAAATTGGTATATTTTTAAATCAACATATTTGGATACAAAATATCTTTTTTCTTTGGTCAACAACTCTAAATTATTTCCAACAAATAACGGTTTATTTTGGTTTTTGAAGTTATGTGTGTGCTCCACTATATTTTCTAAAATTAAGAAATTAATGATTTAATATCTATTTAAGTGGCTACCAAAATCAATTTTGGTAGAAGGAACTTAAGATCTTTTACAAGAATTGCTTTGGAATTCAGGAACTTGCATTAGAAAGTGCAATTTTTCCTCCTATTTTCAAATTAAATAGGCTCTTAATCTTTCAAGTTATAAAATGTGATTCAAGTTAGTTTCTAAGAATAAGATCCTAAAAATTCACTTAAACCATATTTTATAATTTTGAGGATTAAATTATTAATTTTTTAATTTCAATAAATAAAATAAAATATATATAATATAATTTTAGAGATCAAAATGAATATTTATTTTATTATTACTATTTTTTTGGTCACGTAACATTCCCCTTCTTTTTGGTCACTCATGCGCCTAACTGATGTAGACAACCACTCGGGCTTCTGCCCTTGTATTTCGAGCGCGGGACCCTGCACTTCTTGCAAGCTCAACAAACTTGGCCACAACACCGACGCGTTGCATGCGACATTCACTTTATTTGAAGCACGTACGTATACAACACGTGCGTAAAATGTTAAACGGGCCGGCCCATAACCCGCGACGCAATTACTTAGTGGAGCGCTGGGGCCCCCTTCGTTTGAGTCCTTCCTTAAGTCCTTTTTGACCATAGCAAAGTCTTTCCTTCCCCGACATCAAAAACAAGTTTTCCTTCCTTATTTCGCTTCTGTTCCCTTTTAAAATTTCCTATTTCAGTTTTGTGGCGCTCTCACTTTTCTCCCACTGCACTTCTTTATTCTTCGGCGTTGAGCCTCTGGGAACGATGAACGCTTCCATTATTGGTGGGTTTTTCCTCTTTTCGATGCCCTTTTATCTGTTTTCACCTGAACTTGCGTGTTTTTCTCTTCTTTTTTTTTTCTTCCCCATATTGTTCTTTATCAAAAAAGATTTTCTGATATTGTGGTGTGCGCCATATTGAAGATCCATTGCAGGGTGATTTCCCAGAAGTGATAGAGGAGTATCTAGAATATGGTTGTATGAAATGCATTGCCTTCAATCGTCGTGGTACCCTTCTTGCTGGTAAAATCTCTCTCTCTCTCTCTCTCTCTCTCTCTCGTTTCATATCTTTCTCAACTGGTGCTACGGTCATTCGTTGGTATACCCTTTTTGACTGAAGGTTTTTGTCTTTTGGTTTGTGTAGCATGTGTTTGTGCAACGAATCTGATTTTACAAATCTGGTTGCAGTTAAAACTTGGTTTGTCTGTTTGTAAGGGAGATTTTGAATTCTGATGTCAAAAGAAAAAAGGCATTAGTTTTACTTAAACCGTATTGTATTATGTGGAGTTTCTGCAGAATTTGAGGATTCTGTCATCAACGGTGGAGTTGTTTGATTTTTAGTGGGTTTGCTTGGTTCAGGGTAATTGGTTTGGTCATGGAGAAATGTTATATTGGGTCTGTTCTAGCAAATTTGGCAGCTGTTAACTTTTATAGAGCATTTTAGCTGACATTTTGTGCAAGTCAATGAGTGATGCTCAACGGCATGGAAGATGGTTGCTTTACCATTGCAATTTCCTTATGTACTGGAATGGACACACATGGCATGAATAATGTGGTTGATGTTGACTTGTCATGGAGAAATTTTACAAGGCAGTAATATGAATGTGTGCATTTGGTTTTGCTGTTCAAGTGAAGAGAGCTTCTGGTGTACCCTATTGTCTTTTTCCTTGCAGTTCTTGAATCTTAGTGTGGAGAATCTAAGCTGACTTTGTTTGCAAGTAATACTCAGTAATATGGCTGATAGTTACATTGCCATTTAATTACTCTGTATATTGGACAGAGATGGTATGATGAAGGCTGTGGTTGATGGCTTGGTTCATTCCATGGTTTTTCTTGTTAATCTCTGAACTACATATCGAGAATATAAGCTGACATTCTATGAAAGTCCCGCTAAATGTGATGGCTGATAGTTAAATCACTATTTGTAATTACTACATGTATTGGAAAAAATCATGGTATGGAATATGGATGGTTCAATTTCAAGGACTAAAAGTAGAATATAATCATCTGGCAGGGAGCCAGGTGGGAATTTGTTGATTTGATTGAGCTTCCGGTTTATGGATAGGATAGTTTTGAACCCCTTATGATTGAATTTAAACTCTACAGCAGCTGCAAATTCGTGTGCTTTGTAACTGGTGGGACAAGGCAATGAGTGAGATCTATTTAGCTAGCAATTGCCTTTGATCAATACTTGCTAAATCATTGATTCTTTGCTTCCCTTTTTCTCTTCTTTTGCTGTTTTGGAATTTGACTGGGATTGGTCACTGATATGATGAAGCATTTTCTACTAAATGTTATATTATGCTAAGGTTGATGTTTTGATTTGTTTAGGATGTGGTACAAAATGAACAATAAATGTATACAATGGATAATGTCTCTTCCACAATCACACCCCACTCCTCTCGGGCGCCCACGGCCGGGCAACCAAAAAATATAGGACCTTGACTGAATTAATCTCTCAAAGTTTAGCTAATGGTAATATCTTAGTTGGCCAGTTGAAAATATGGTAGCAAATTATTTTGTGCAGCAGTCAGTCTTCCCACAATAAGGTGGAGACAGATCCAGAGGGGGTTGCTGAGGATATGCCTGGTGGGGATCTAGGATTTGTGTGGGTGATGAAGGCAGGTGTTGTCATGTGTTGCTGGTATGACGGTTCTGAAAGGTTCTTGCAATAATAATCAATTGCAAAATTTTGTTGGACAAGTATGCATAACCTTGCTGGGAATGATCTTGGCATATATGCAGGTGGTTAGTTGGAAATAAAGCGGTACCTGCAATGCCACCAGTTAACAAACCCCATCCCTGAGTCACCAAGGATCAGAGACATGATTGAATCTGGAAACAATATTCTACATTTCTTCTTTTGTTTTGGGAAAGTGGCTTTCTGAACCGATAAAATGTTGTGCAATGAGATAATCTTGACAGTTCATACTGATGTTTATTCAATCTTTTGGTCATTCCTTGGAACTTGATGTGTAACTGATGATGTATTGCTTGTGCATGATGCAAGTGGTTATACTGTATCAAACTCTTTCCGAACTTTCTATGATCTGACTCATCTCTAAACCTTTGCTCTTTATGATGCAGTAGCATTTGTTATATCCAAAGTTATTGGCTGGTGTCGACTGAGTTGATTGTGAAGTTCATGTTTCTAAGTATCCACTTCAATTATTTTATGTTAAATCCCATGGTTGTTATATTGTACATATCAATTGCAGTTTGGGAGAGCATATTAAGGATTCTGAGAAAGCATTCTGAATAGATTTACTTAGACAACTTTTTCTTTTGGGATTAGATTCGAGAGCAATTATTATTAGTGAATTTATAGTAACTCATTTTCTGCACCATGAACTTTTTCATGCTGTGCCTATTTATCAAATGTGTATTGGATACATATTTTGTTGAACTTTATGAAATATTTATTCGATTTATTCTACAGCATCAGCATTCTCACTTTTGATTCTTTATTTGCTCAATTAAACCAGCTGGGTGCAACGATGGAAGTTGCGTGATTTGGGATTTTGACACCAGGGGCATTGCTAAAGTGTTTCGTGACGACGAATGTTCTTCTCCTATAACCAGTATCTGTTGGTCAAAGTATGGTCATCGAATTCTTGTATCTGCTGCTGATAAGTCATTAACATTGTGGGATGTTATCAGTGGTAAGAAGATAACACGAATGGTTCTGCAACAAACCTCTCTACAAGCTCGTCTTCATCCAGGTTCCTCTGCCCCATCTCTCTGCTTAGCATGCCCTCTGTCGTGTGCTCCAACGGTTGTTGACCTGAATACAGGAGACACAACCTCGCTCAAAGTTTCTGTCTCAGAGACTTGCAATGGACCAACCCTTCCTTCATGCAATAAGTGTTCTGATGGAATTACTTCCTTCACGCCAACTGCTGCTTGTTTTAATAAGTATGGGAATCTGGTTTATGTGGGAAATTCGAAAGGGGAAATTCTTGTTATTGATTCCAAAGAAGGTGATGTGCGTGCCATGGTTCCTATCTCTGGTGGTTCTGTCATCAAGAACATTGTGTTCAGCAGGAATGGGCAGTATCTGCTCACAAATTCAAATGATCGGATAATTAGGATCTATGAAAACCTTCTGCCTCTGAAAGATGAAGTCAGAACCCTTGATGACCTGGGTGATAACCTCAGTGACCTAAATGGTGTTGAGAAGTTGAAGGCTGTGGGATCAAAATGTTTAACTTTGTTCCGTGAGTTTCAAGATTCCATCACGAAGGTGCACTGGAAAGCGCCTTGTTTCAGTGGTGATGGTGAGTGGGTTGTGGGTGGTTCTGCTAGCAAAGGAGAGCACAAAATTTACGTATGGGATAGAGCTGGACATCTTGTGAAAATCCTTGAAGGACCTAAGGAAGCTGTCATAGATTTAGCATGGCATCCAATACATCCAATTGTTGTCTCCGTTTCCCTGAAAGGCATAGTTTATATATGGGCAAAAGATTACACTGAGAACTGGAGTGCATTTGCTCCTGATTTCAAAGAGCTTGAAGAAAATGAGGAGTATGTAGAGCGCGAAGATGAATTTGATCTGATTCCTGAGACTGAAGAGGTAAAAGCATATTGGATTTGTCATGCAGGTCCCACATTTGTTTGGCCTGTCCTTTCTTGATGCCATATACTTGCAGGTGAAAGGATCTGATGTTAATGAAGATGAAGAAGTTGACATTGTGGCATTGGAGAAAGATGATGCTTTCAGTGATTCTGATATGTCTCAAGAAGAGCTGTGTTTCTTGCCAGCAACTCCTAGTCCTGATGATATTCCTGAGCAGCAAGAGAAGTGTGTAGAAAGTTCTCCGAAGTTGGTCGACAGCAATAACACTGGATCCCCTCTGTCAGAAAATGGAACAAATGGACATGTGATGAATCATGCGTCAAGTCCACTTGATGGTAATATCATGCCTTGCATTATATGCTTGTAACTAAGCATTTGAATTCTTAAGAATCCTAAATTCTAAACCCTCGCCCTTAGAAATAACAATAAGTTGCATTGAATTATGAATTTGTGATTTTCATAGCAAATTAATTTCATGGGGTTTAGTTCAAAATTTGCAAAACCCAGACTCTATTATTGAAAGAAATTGGATAATTACATGAAGTTTTAATGTGTTATTCAGTCTAGGACCTAATAACCTCTTAGCGTGATTATCTTGTGTCTAATTGTAATTATGCATCTAAAATGTTCTACGCAAAGTTCCCCTGCGTATCCCCACGGGGTGGTGGGAAATGTTTCCCTCCTTATCATTGGCCCTTCTCGTTGCAATTATCTCCAATAAGCATGAGTTGTGAATGTATAATGTATTGTGTATGCAAATTCTGGTATGGATCTTCATATGCCGCCTTTACTAAAATGTGTTTTTTCTTCTTTTCTTTTTTTTTTGGAAGATGATGCTGGAGGGCGCGTGAAAAGAAAGCGGAAACCTTCGGAGAAGGTTTTGGAGTTGCAGGCAGAAAAAGCTAAGAAACCGTCAAAATCTAGCAAGTCGGAAATTCTTAAGTAGGAAGAAACGCTTATGTAAAGTGAATAGTTACCCTTTTCTACTCCTCTAAATGTATCCATCTTTCCAAACTTACCCCTAAGTTATGACATTTCGGGTTCCACTATACACCAATTTTCCATATTACTTGCAATTTTGGAGGGTTATTAACTTTTTATTTGGTTCTTCCTCCCTGACACTATTCATATTAAAAGAAGTGCTCATAATCAATGAAATCAATGTAAGTCGAAAGAATGAATTGAAAACTGACTAAGGCCTGTTTGCTTTTTTCCGGAAAAATATATTTTTCTAATTAAAAGATATGCTGTAAAATGATTTAAGATAACTAAATAAATTTTTGAAAATATTGAAAAAAAAAATGCTTTTGAGTATTTGTTACGGACTAAATTTATTAGGCCCAATACCAAGTGGGCTCTGAAGAAGTCCAGAAAGCCCGTTTCGAAAATCTCGATAATGGTTTCCGCTTGTTCAAATGTAGCAGCGCGTTCTCCATGGAATTTGCTCTCCATTTTCTTTCTTAACTCGAAAGATGGAACACGATGTCAACTTTTTAGACTTCTTTGTCTATATAACGATCTTTGAGTTAAGAGTGTATGTAAGTACACTAAGGGCGGTTTGGTATGCTTGTTAGTATAAGGCTTGATAGGATAAGTGTTGATAGTATAAGGCCTGATTGTATAAAACCTGATAAAAATTTAATACTATGCAGTGTTTGCTATGTCATTATATAAGATATTGTATTATATAAAATATAATCAAAGGAAGAGATTATAATAAATATAATTTTTAAATAGTTATTATAATTATTTAAGCTATTTTTTTATTATATATAAAAATAATTTTATATTAAAAATTATTTATTTATTTATTTATTTATTTATTTTTAATATTTTTTATAAATATAAAAAATATAAGAGAGAGAGAGAGAAAGAGTGTGAGTGAAATAAATATGGAGTTTTTATACATCAAAATCCAAATAGGTTTAGTATCACATTCTTATATTTGATTGTGTTTTTTATTATATACAATTAAATTTATATTAAATATTATTATTTATATATTTTAATAATAAATTTTTATTCCTATATTTTTATTTCAATTTGAATAGTTATTTTATAATTATTTTTAAAAAATATTTATTTATTATTAAATAATATTATTTTTTATTTATATATTTTTATTTTTTATTATTTATTTAATAATTAATTTTCTTTTAATAAAATATATTAAAAAATAAAAAAAATGAAAGAATCCTTATACATTAAAAGTTAATCAGGCTTAATACGACCGCTCTAGGCGGTATTAAGTTATCCATGATTATAACGTATAAGGAAGGTTTGATAGATAAACTTATACAATACGTTGACTGTACCAAACAACGGATAAGATCATAACGTATTGTATTACCTTATTCTATCATGCCTAATACAATATGCCAAACACTCCCTAATTAAAATACACTTAGTATCTTGAGCACTCATTGATTTTAACTTCAGAATCCTTCCCTGCACACATCCATTATTGGGAGTCAAGGAGTGTTGTATGTTTCCTAATCCACAAATAGAATCTAGATAATTTGATACCTCGGTTTCCTTGTTCTGAACATTGGCGTTATTTGTGGGACATGACTTGTCACTGGTTTTTGCTTCTTTTAAATCTAGGTTTCTGCCACTTGATGGCACATGCAAGAAAAAATGTTCCTTCAACATCTCTGAATGAATAATGCGAGGACTTGGTCGATATTCAACATGCAGTTGCTGATAGAACCACAATATCGGAGTTAAGGGCGCTTGCTGATGATCAAGACATCGAGCCTCCACAAAATTAGCAGTCATTGGGTGAAAAGACTGCCACCATGAGCTCCAATGAACTCTAGCCTCCTTGGTCGTGCCGACACTGGAGAACCCTTCGATTTATGGTGAATCATAAAGTTGGTTAAGGACCAAACTACTCAAATTCAGAATCTAGAGCACAACTTGGACTGGATGAGCGAGGTAGACGATTGGCAGAAGTCTAAGGAGGAATGGATGCATGAAACGTGTAACATCCCCAGAAATCCTTAATATAAATTTATAAAATAATCATGACAAAAAATATCCTTACTATTATAACTCACAACCCCAAATTAATCCAAATTGTTTGCGAGAAGAATTTGTCAAATGACTGGCCATTGATAGAGTTGACTAACAATCAAATTCAAGACAGGAATATTACAGCTGAATAAAATACATACGTATTTAAATAATTGACGGACACTTTAAGCCTTTTGACGGTAAAATAGTTCGAAGGCTTAGAAAAAATTCTAGAAAAATTATAATAAAATTATAATCAATTATTTGACTCAAATTAAAAGAATTTATTTGGATGATCTATTAATTAATTAAAGGTTTAGGTAATTAAAGAGTAGTAATTTAATTAGAAATCATCAAAATTAATGTTATAAAAATTTAAAACGACGTGAGACACTAATTTGGTTTTTCAAAATTTAATGGCCAAGCCCAAATGAGCTCTAGAAAATTAAATTGTCATTGGGCCTAAATCTTGTAACAAAAGGAATTAATTAAATTAAAATAGAAGAATTCATTAAATTAAGACATGAAACTAAATAAAATTAATCCCAAATTAACTTAATACAACAAAATTAATCTTGGCCCTCCATCATGCCAAGTGGAGCCACCATGAAACTCCTTGGAGGCCAAGTTGTTGAAATTAATTTCTTTTTGAATTTAAAAATTATGGAGTAGGTAATATAAGTATGGGTGATGACTTGCACTAGTAGAGAAAGAAAGAGCTCATCCCCTCCCTCCTTCCTTCCCTCCTTCCTTCTTATGGCCGTAGCATAGAGAAGAGGGAGTAAACCTTCATTTTCTTCTTCTTCAACATCAAGAGGAAGAAGATGATGGGCAGTTTTATTTTCTCAACCCAATACTAGCAAATGGACTGGGTCAACCAAGTAATAAAGTAGTGATTAGAGTATCGTTCCCACAAGGATTAGATTAGTTAAATGTCAAGTCCTTAATTTGGATTCTATTTAGGCTCACAAAAAGGCAATTGGATCACAATTATCAAGAATAAAGGCAAAGTAAAAAAGATGCAATTATCAAGTCCTTAATTTGGATTTTTTTTAGTATTGACCTCCTATGCTCAACTTAATCTAATTATCTAATTGATGAGTAGGATCCTATCCTGATTAGTGGCGGATTCGTCTCATAGACTAATCCTACTCTAAATCTTAAAAGACAACTGGACTTCCAAGATATTGAATTCTAAGGCAAGAGATATTAATGCTCTGTGATTCCTTGTTGACTAATGTCCTATGACTATTCTATCCTATTCATAGACAAATAGGCAAGTAATGGTTTTTGTGCCATGTTCCAATCATATACCTAGATTCTTCATAATCTACACAACTTTAGAATCAATTCATTGGGGGGGGGGTCTATGTCCATAAAAAGCATTAAGCACAGATATAAAAATGTCAATTAAAGAAAAAGAAATCCATTACACTGAGGTTCAATACATCATCATAAATCAATATTACATAATCACCCTAGGAAAACAATAATTTTGCCACTCACGAATAAAATAAACATTCTAAACATGAAAGAAGAAAAGAGAAGAAAAAGATATAGATTAATGGTTCCAAGTCTTCTCTTCCTCCAACAGCTCCTTTGTGTGCCCCTTTTAGAGCAAGAAACCCAAGTTATGTCTTTCTTCGTAAAACGTTGAATATATAGACTCATTATGACTAGGATTTGTTGCAAAAGATAAGATAAGATCAGATCCTAAGTCATCTTTCCAAATTGAATTCCAATTATCAACGAAAAGATAATATAAGATTCTACATTGTCTATTTAAGATTTGCATTTAAATTATCTAGGAATCTTCATAAAGCTTCTTTAATGAGTGCTTGGGGCAACGTATTTATTTTTCCATCTATTATGGTCTAATTCGTAGCTTTATGTGTAGAGGTTGGGTCCAAACAGCTATTGTAACTCCCTACCAAACTTAATACTATGCTTAAGTCATAATATTTCGCTTCATAGTTATATCACGTGCAAGTACTCTTCTTCCTCTATCTTACCTCATTTTATTAACTTAATTGATCAAATTCTTAAATTGGGATGCGGTTATTACTAGATAGAAATCGTGATTATGCATTATATAGATATTGAACAGATGTGGCGCAATGAAAATGTTTAAATAACTTGGCGAAAAATAAAATAACATAACATTTGATATATATGTGTGTGTGTGTGTGTGTGTGTGTGTGTGTGTGTGTGTACAAAGTCTCAAGATTTCGTATACATATGATGAAGGGAGTACATGGGTTAGGACTATGAAACAAAATAATCCGGTCTGTATTCTTGAGGTGCAGCTCTATGTCATCCAGAAAGGACATTTCATCTAAGTCACTGCCTGAGAACACAAAAGTAACTATATCCATGGCCGAAGGTCATAAAAGTGCCCAAAAGACGGCCACACTATACACTACGGTCAGCTGGGTAGATGATGCCTTTAGCTGAATTTTGAGGACAGGAACCCGTTAGCCATACTAGGCTCCACTAGGACATAGCCATCACCGGGTCTAGAGGACGAGCTAGTGTAACACTCTAATAAACCCATACTACGCTTAAGTTGTATTACGGAGTTTTATTAGTTGTTACTTATGCTCGTGGAAACCTAAACTTCACTTGAAATTAAGTTACGCGAAAAATAGAGTAAGGTTTTTTTTTTTTTTTTTTTGAAATACGTCGACGCTTTGCAGTGTTTTGGAAAGTAAAGCCTTGAGCGAGAAGACAGATAGAGAAAGAGCGTGTCGCATAAAATACATACCCGAAAATCATAAAACATGAGAAGGGTAAACGAATAATAATTCCCAAATACATTGCATTAAATAACTAACCATTACATTCATATGGGTTCATAATATATATATATATATATCAGCATTATATCAAAGGAGGCTCATGGTCATGCCATGATCCAAACACTAGATACAAACTTAAATTGACATTGTTCGTCATAAAAAGGAATGTATGAAGATGCAGAGCTACGGCAACTACAAGCCCAAATCAGCATTGTCTGACATCCCATGTCATACGTCCGCTCACAGTGTAGGGGATCCATGTTCTGCTCCACCGGATGTGCCATCGAGATCTGGTGACGATACGGAAGAATAACTAGGGCGAGAAATGGAATTTCTCTGTAGGACTCGAACCCAACACGAAAGTGTCATCGTCATCGTCCCAGCCACTTTGGTTTTATTAATGAAAATAGTGAGCATTCATAAGGTTCCATTCTTAGGTTTTCGAAAACATGAATATCCGAAGCGGATTCAATTTTAACATACTCTTTAGTCATTTATATCATAACATACATGGGCATAAGTATAATTACATATAACATACATGTCTATGTTATAAGCTTCTCTTAACTTCTTCCCCTTCTAGGGTTTGGACCGAGGTCCCTTTTCTTTTCTTAACTTGACTTTATCTTTTCATCTACTAAACATAAGTGGTAATGAGCTCATACCGTGGCCGTCGCCACCATAGAATTTCAGTACTTACACAAGTTGGGTCATGCCATGCCTCATATGAGTCGTGGGTGAGGGGAGCTTAAATTAGGTCACCTTCCCTTTTGAAGGATCACACCCTTAGTTCATTTCTTCTTATTAAAGCTTATGATGCAAAATTGTTCTAATTCTTTTCCACATTTAGGCGTTACGTATCACCGTCCCCAAATGTGATTCCTTCATCGTATATTATTAAGCATCATATCATCAACATATCATATTCATGTCGTCATCATATCATTATCATAATCATCATCATCATGATCATCATCATATCATGTTATAATCATCATCATCATCATATGATATCATAATCATTATCATCATATCAACATCATCATATGGATACATAGAGGCATTCCTATCACACAAAGTCTTATGAGCTTAGCTTAGTAAATTTGGTGCAAGCTTTTAATTGAGGTTTCCTCTTGTATAAATTCTTTGATTAGGCATAGGGCCAATTTCATCTATTATCCTTTTCGAAACTTTTAAGTTGAATTATGAGGGTTTTTCCAATGCTTAGTGTAAAGGTTTTAATGTCTTAATGCTTATTTCTCGTTAACCTTTAAAACTTAACCATAACAGTTTTACTTTTACAGTGGGGCAGTAACTTCAAAAATTCACCATAATTTCATCTTTTACTCTTTTGTTTCGAATTTTGGTATAGCTGAGTCTACTTATAAACAAAGGAAACCCCACTCAAAAATTCATTTTGTAGCTTGAGTTATGCACATTTTATTCTGACTGTTTAGACTTGAAAGTTCAACTCGGGTCAATGGCTTGTCAACTTCACTAGGAGTTTCTCACATGGAATCTAACAAAACTGTTTATGGGGTGTTCCTCTATGTCTTAGATTTCTAACAAACTTGGTCCCACTCAAAAATGTTCTGTATAACTTGAGTTATGCACATTTTATTACATACTGCCCGATCAGAAACCCATTCGGGAACAACCAACTTTGAAAAATTATATCTCCCTCATTTTAAATCCGAATGTCACGAATTTTATATGTGTGGAAAGCTCTTTGAGTCTACTTTCACAGAAAATTAGTTTCATTACATTTTGAGTTTTGTAGAACGATTTATATAGTACGCATTACAGACTACTAGAATTCTAGCTTAATTAGTTTTCATGTGTTACATATCAAACTCATGGAGATGTTGCTATACCACCTCAAATCGCCATTTTTATGTTTTATCTCATCATCATATTCAAAGTTTTAACCACCAAATCAGTATTTTGAAACAAAATAAAGCAAGATACATACAACCATCATGCCACATAATCTCATTTTAAGATAACATTTTCAACAAGGCAAGAAAACTCATAGAGCAAGAAATGGTCATGAGACCTTGAAGCAAGTCCTAAAACCACCTAGCTATGAAGAGCTTAGGAGTTCTAGAGCTTGAAAAACATAGAAGAAGGAAGGGTTAGAGTCACTACCACAAGGATCCTCTTGAAAGCTTGAAGAATGAAAATGGTTGGAGATGGCTTCCTTCCTCTTGAGCTAGCAAATTAGCAAATGGGGCTAAATGAGTGTTTGTTTTGCTTCCACAAGAACCAAAGAGGGTGGTCCTTGAAGGGCTTGTGAGGGTGGTGAAAGGAAAGAGAGTTGGATGGGGGGAGAAAGAGAGAAGAAGAACAAGAAAGGTTGGAAGGACAAAAGAGCTAGGATGAAGTTTAGAGAGAGGTGGGAGCTTGGGCTTGTAGTGAGAGGATGAAAATCACAAATGAGAGAGTGGGAGAGCTAGTTTGGGGCGCAAAAATGGGTGAGGGGGCTGATGACTTTTGTTTCTCCACAAACAAGAGTGAGTAGGTGAGTTTTACTTCTTTTTCAAGCAAGAAAGCTAGGAACTTTGGGGTAAAAGAGTGGGTTGTGTTTCCTTTGAGTCTTGGCACTTGGGTAAAGACCATGTGGTGTTTTCAAGTGGTTAAAAGCATGACCTATCTTAGGATTGGCATTGGATGACTATGATCACTCCAAGTGTCACAATCTTTATAGAGGAGAGTAGATCTTTTGTCTTGACTCAAGGAATCTACTAACATGGACCCTTGATCTAATAGTGTATGATGAGAAGGCAAATGGATGGTTGGATGTGGCTCTTGCCTTGACCAAATTTTCAAACAATAATTAAAGGGAAGTTTCTAAAATTTTACCATTGCTACAATTATCTAAATGCTAATTAATTCAATTGGTTTAATTACACATTAGCACATTTTCAATAAAAAGGATTTTCCTCATTAATTATGTCAAGAAGAGGTGAGGGTTGATCTTCATGTAATTAAGGTGTGATACTTATAAGCTCCTAGTTAATTAGGTTAGATTACCTTGATTTTATGTTCTAAATCATGAATTAATAAGGGTTTGGCAATTAGGCTTTTAATTGTAACTTTTAATGCATTATGTTTCAATTGTTGACTTGCCTTTAATTTACTAAGCCCTTGCTCTCGGGATTAGTCGATTAGTTCTTAATTAATCGCTAACCCTTCTAATTAGCTAGAGACACCGAGCTAATTAGCTTAGACAAAAATTGGGGATGTTATAGCTGGAGGATGAATCTACTGCCTCTTTGGGGTCATCATCATCAAGAGAGAGAGAAGGAACTACCTAAGGTGGTGAGGCAAGTGGTGAAGTTGCCGGTGCTGCTGGAGGTAGAGTCAGATGTGCCATATACAACAGAATGGCTATGAAGGGTGTAGTAGGATCGAACAGAAGGTGAGATAGAGGAACAGAAAAATCTCTACAGAAAAAGAAATACAAACAGAAATGGCGAGTACCGGTGATATACACGGGGTCTATCATCGGGTCGAGGTGGATCTGCAGCTCAGGAAACTCAATGAAGAGGATGGCCATTGCCGCCATATCCATGGTCTAAGAATGATGTAGATATATACAGTAAGGTTAGAATTTTGTAAAATTTTCACTAGGATTCTTGTAACTATGCTATATTGACATCATGTTCATTCCCAATTGCTTCGATTTTTTTATTTAATTATGAAAAAGTGGATAACAGATCTTATATTCCCATTCATCTGGGTTTAAGAAAACATAGCCCAAAGCAAGGTTTTATTTTACTTTAAAGAGGTAAGAGACATAAAGAAAACTCATTTAAGAGGTAGAATAATTATCCTACAGAATATTACGTAGTGTAATAGAAATAATAAATAGTCACAAGAGATATCATGGTACAAGTAAATCAAATTGATTATGTAAACTTCATAAATGCAGCAATGATGAGACTTCATTGAAATAGAATGCACTTCACTTTAATCATTGCTTAGGTTTATACTTCACTAGTTTTCATACGTCCCTTAAGAGTTTTGGGCCATATAACTCCTGGGTAATAGTCTGCTTCTCAAGATCGAGATCGTTTCTATACAGGATTACTAGGTTTACTTTCCCGGACTTTCCCACTAATATATTCCCCTTAACTTTATTCTGGGACTGCCCTAAGTAATGTGGAATCCATATAGTTCTTATGAATTATATAATCATGATTGAATTTACTTGAATATCATATGCGTCCACATGTATATCATATTATGTGCATAATTTCTGTCGAAATTTCGACAGCATAACGGATCAAGTCCGTTTACTGGTGAATAGTGTCATTTAAACAGACAATCAATCACAACGGTATAACTAATACAATGTATCAATCTTTCAGCATTAATATAGATTTTTGCAACTTTCAAACCCTAATTGAGTTTTATACATGTACTACGGTGTATAAACCTTCAATTTGGTAATTATGCTTACCTTACTCAATTCTGCCTGATTTTTTAATTTATACCAAAATTTCCATTTAACTTATTTAAATATGAATTTTTGATATGTTGAAGTATTGTTCATCTAGTTTTTATTCCCCTTTGTCCCATTTGATTTTACTGAAAATAGAGTGAGTTATTGGGGTTCTACTAATGTTTGCCCTGTTGATGGGTAGAATTAGGTATTAAGAAGTAAAAATTTACTTTAATTAGAAATCTTATTGAATTTGCATGGGACCTATGTCATTTAAAAGATAATTGAAGTAGCTTTTATTTCACGCAAGTTTCACTTCATTTAAGTGAGTAAACCTCAAGTTATGAGCTCCAAGATTTGGCTCAAGTGGTTTGTCCTATTTTAGTCCACATTGGGTAACTTTGGTGAATTATTAGGAAATACAGGGGAGGGATCTTGCTTTGAAATTTTTATGATATGATACTCTATATGTTAAATTTCTAACAAAATTGGTTGCACTTTAATTGAAGTTATATAGGGCGAGTTATGCCCTCACAATCTAGTCTACTCAGGACTAGAGATAGAAATCTAGGGTTAACTTAAAAAATTCGTATCTCACTCAATATTGATCCAATGACCCTATAATTTATATGTTCAAATCTGTAGATGTCTAGTTTCATCTAAAATTGGTTTCATCATGTTTTGATGACCATAGGTGAACCTGTACACTTCGTAGTACGGATAGTCGTAGGGTTTCTCAATTTAATCCATTCTGGTTGATTTCTTTTATGGGTTTTCACTACGTATTCACTCCAAACCCAACATATTCTTACTAATCCAGCCTTAAACACCACGATAAACTCAGTATAGCATCAAATAAATGAATAGAGATAAAACTCTAAACTGCCATCAGTTCATAAAAATCGAATAAGGAGGTTGAATCCTACCTCAAATAGATGAAATAGTTAGCTAGAATTGGGATTTTTTGATAGAGGAAGTGGTTAGGGCTTGAAGATGGGATGAAAATGAGATGAAATGGAAGAAGAGAGGATGGAGAGAAGGCAGCTAAGATGGTCGACCAAATGGGGGAGTTAGAAGGAAATTATGGCATTTTATAATACATGGTAGTTAAGGTGTTGGCTTTTGATTGGTTGCTACCATAAGTGGTTGAAATTCAACCAACTTTCTCTTTATTTATGGCTGCAAGTGGCACTATTTAGATGGGGATGGTGGCTGAATTTCAGCCATCCAATCTAGGGTTTTTAGTATAAAATTCCATTGATTCAATTTTGGCAATATAAAATACCGAATCTCAATCGATTTCCTTCAAACCGGCAAAATATTACTAGTAATCTTTCGAAATTTTCTACATGTTGATTTTAATTTCTCCTAATCCTAATATCTTCAGTTAACTTCTAATTAATCTCTAATTAACTTTTCATTAACTTTACCTATATAATAAAATCGAATAAATCAATTAACAGCACAGATTAAACACTTTTTAAAATATTTAGGACATTACACTACTACCCTCCTTAAAGAAAATTTTGTCCTCAAAATTTAGTAGCTGAAAATAGTTCTAGGTAGTTCGTTCTCATGTCTGACTCTAATTCCCAAGTGTAGTTCCCATCTCCTTCTTTTTCCCATGCTACCTTTACTAGCGGCACTGCCTTATTTCGGAGTTACTTAACCCTTCTATCTATGATCTGTGTTGGGGGTACATGGAAGGTTGGATCACCTTTCAACCATATCGACTTGGGTTCCAGGAAGTTTTTGGGATCAGGGTGATATTTCCTAAGTTATGAGATGTGGAAAACATCATGAAAGTTGAATAAGTATGAGGGTAAGGCAATTTGGTAGGCTGTTGGTCCGATTCATTTTATGATTTGGAAGGGATTGATGAATCGAGGGCTTAGCTTTTCGACCTTAATGGCTTTGCCTATTCCTATTGTAGGCCTGATTTTTAAGAACACATGGTGTCCTTCTTGAAACTCTAATGGCTTCCTCCTTGTCTTCGCATAGCTTTTCTGGTAGCTTTGTGTTGTAAGTATCTTGCTTCGGATCTTCTTGATTTGTTCCGTGGTTTGTCTGACCAGATCTGGCTTAGCAGGTTCTTCTCCTCTGATTCATACCAATAATGCGGATTGGCATTTCCGTTCATATAATGCTTCATAGGGAGCCATGTCTATACTAGCATGATAATTGTTACTGTATGTGAATTTGGCTAGCGGTAAATATCGATCCCAAGTTGCTCATTGCTCCATTGTGTATGCCAGTAACATATCTT
Organism: Pterocarpus macrocarpus; assembly: GCA_031439585.1. Taxonomy (NCBI): domain Eukaryota; kingdom Viridiplantae; phylum Streptophyta; class Magnoliopsida; order Fabales; family Fabaceae; genus Pterocarpus; species Pterocarpus macrocarpus. The sequence continues at coordinate 44,391,720 of CM062517.1, forward strand.
CCAAGGATTTAATAGTTCGTTCCATTTGTCCATCCGTTTGCGGATGATAAGTAGTACTTAGACATAGTTTGGTATTGAATGCTTTTTGAAACACTCCCCAAAACCGGGAAGCAAATCTTAGGTCTTGGTCCGAGATGATGGTTGAAGGAATTCCATGTAACCTCACAATCTCCTGAATGTATAGCTGAGCTAATTTCTTTAAGCGGTAATTTGCTCGGATAGGTAGGAACTGAACAGACTTGGTTAGTCTATCCATTATAACCTATATGGTGTCGTACCTTGCAGTCGTCCTTGGTAGCCCCACCACGAAGTCCATTGAAATGCTTTCCCATTTCCATTCAGGAATCTGCAAGGGCTATAATGTTCTAGATGATTTCTGAGGTTCTATCTTTACCTTTTGGCAGACTAGGCATCTGTTTACAAAGTTTGCTACATCTAACTTCATGCTTGGCCACCAAAATATTCTCTTGAGATCTTGATACATTTTGTTGATTCCAGGATGTACAATAAATTCGTTTCTGTGGGCTTCCTCTAAAATTTTGTTTCGAAGACCATCTCTCTCAAGTACGCATAGTATTCCTTGATGTCGCCATACTCCTTCCTTATCTTGAGCAAACCCCGTCAATCTCCCTGATTGCACCAGGGTTAGGGTATGCTAGAAGTTAGTATCTTGTTGCTGTGCATGTTGAATTTGTTTCTTGAAGTCACTAGATATCTTGATCTAACTTAACTGAATAGTTTGTGGAGTTATAGAGATTCCCAAGTTAAGATTTGAAACTTTCTATAAGCTCTACTTCTTTAATCATCATCCAAGCCACATTCAAAGATTTTCTACTCAGGGCATTTGCTACCATATTGCCCTTACCAAGATGGTACTTTAGTTCAAACTCATAATACTTAAGAAATTCCATCCATTTTTGCTGCCTCATATTTAATTCCTTCTAATCAAAGAGATATTTCAAATTATTATGATCAGAAATACCTCAAACTTCACTCCGTAGAGGTGATGTCTCCATATCTTTAAAGTAAACACCATAGTTGCTAATTCAAGGTCATGAGTTGGATAATTCACCTCATGAGGCTTCAGCCGCCTTGAGGCATATGCAACCACATTCCTGTTCTACATTAACATGCATCCTAATCCTTTCCTGGAGGCATTGCAGTAGACTTCAAACAATTCGTGCGGGTCAGGTAAGGTCAGCACTGGTGCCGTCGCCAGTTTTTCTTTTAGTTCTTGAAAACACCGCTCACATTTTGGTGTGCTTTCAAATGGAGTGTTCTTTCTGGTGAACTTTGTAAGGATAAAGCTATTTGAGAGAAGTTTTTGACAAACCGCCTATAGTATTCAGCCAACCTAAAAAAGTCCTGATTTTAGTAACCGTGGTTGGCTATTCCTAATTTAATATAGCCTCTACTTTGCTGGGATCTACAGAAATTCCTCCTGGAGATACTACATGTCCGAGAAATTTCACCTCCTTTATCTAGAATTTACACTTAGACAATTTAGCATAAAGCTTCCTTTCTCTTAGAACTTGCAAAACCAACCTCAGATGCTTCGCATGGTCTTATTCAGTCCTTGAATAGACAAGTATATTGTCAATAAAAACTACCACAAATTTGTCCAGTACAGCAGGAATATACAATTCATATAGTCCATAAATATTGCTGGGGCATTTGTTAACCTAAAGGACATCACGGAGTACTCATAGTGTCCATAACATGTTTAAAAGGCCGTTTTGGGAAATCCTCCCCTGTAACTTGAATTTGGTGATATCCAGACTGTAAGTCAATCTTAGAAAATGCAGTCGCCCCCTGTAATTGATCCATGAGATCGTCTATCCTCGATAGAGAATATTTATTCTTGATCGTCACCTTATTCAACTGTCAATAGTTTATGCATAGCCACATGCCCCGTCTTTCTTCTTGATTAGTAGGACTAGAGCCCCCCATGGTGATGCGCCTAGGAGTTCTTTAATTTGTTTCTTGAGTTTAGCTAATTCCAAAGGCGACATTCTGTACAGAGCTATGGATATTGGTCCGTTATCGGTACCAATTCAATGGTGAACTCGATTTCTCATTCCAAAGGGAATTCGGGAATATCCTTAAGGAACACGTTTGGAAATTCCCTAATAATTGGAATATCATTTAACTTTGATCAACTTCTATCACATTAGTGGATAGGAAAATGTATTGTTGACTCTCCGACCCACAATAGTGTACTACTGAATAGCTTAAATAAAGATGTACAGGGGTGACAGATCCAAAATATAAAGAACAAGGAAACACAATAGTTTTATTCGAACAATTGAGCATGACTCGATTGGTAGAGAACCAATCCATGCCCAGAATTATATCAAGTCTAGATAGTGGAAGATAGATTAAATTGGCTATAAAGGGTCTGCCTTCAATTCGAAGAGAGACATTGATACAAATCCAACTAGTCTTAATAGGTTTATTTGTAGGAATGGAAACTAATAAATCATAGGGTAGCTCATAAATTGACAATTGTAAAGCAGTCACACAGTTATGAGAAATAAAGAAATGGGAGGCACTCAAATCATATAGTATAGTTAGAGTCTTACTGTTCACCTTACACGCACCTTGAATTAAATCTTCAGATTTTTCAGCCTCCTTTGCATCCATAGTGAACACCCTTCCTTGATGTTGAGGCTTAGGGTTTGATTGCAGATTTTTAGCAAGGCACTCATAAATTTTGTGGCCTAGCTTGCCATATTTGAAACAAACATTCTGCCCCGCCAAACACGGTCGACTATCATAATCTTTTCCACACTGCGTACAGGTCTAGTTCCTAAAGGGCTTTGGGGTTGTTTACCCTTGTCGCCCATTGCTGAGAACTTCTTTTGTTGTTGAAAATTTAGCTTGAACATCGAGCCCTGTGATGCTAATCATTTCTTAAAGTTACTGCCAATTGACTTGGCAGCTGCCAATTTTTTGTTGTAATCTTCTACAAGATGACAATTATTTACCAGAGTTTGAAAATCCCTAATCTCTATAGGTCCTACAACTACGAGGATATCTTCCCTTAGCTCACCTTCGAATTTGACCTTTCCACGCCTTATTCGGGTTCTGCTGATAAATTATAGAAAACTTGCATAATTCCTCGAATTTGGTGATGTACTCTGATATGCTACTGTTTTCTTGGTGGAGTTGCATAAACTCCAACTCCTTGGTATTCCGAACTGATGCAGGGAAGTATTTATGATAAAAGCTTCCTTAAACAAGTCCCAGGTGATCTACATTTGGGAACCTTCCAACAGCCTTTTCGCACTGTCCTACCAAAATTCTGCATCCGCCTTTATCATATAAGTAGCAAAGGCCACCTTCTGATGATCCATGCAGTCCAAAATAGAGAAAACCTTTTCCATCGCCTTGACCCATTCCTTAGCTTTATTAAGGTCAAAGGCTTCTCTGAAATTAGGAGGGTTTGCTTTTCTGAATTCATCGAATTTGAGATATTTTAAGTCCATCTCCGGACTGTTTAGGTTCCCACCATGGCCAGTCTTAGGTTATCTTCCCAACTGGTCTATCATTTGATGTGCTGCAGCAGCTTATTCTCACATTGCATATGCCATTGCTCTCAACTTTTACATGAAGTCGACAGGATCTTCTTAAGCAGGTGCCGTTCGTGTCCTACCTTGCCTATCGAAAGCCATCAAATTCTGAATACACAAAATAAAAGTTATTGAGTTGATCAGGCTCATCACCAAGTTTAGTGTGCTAGTAATTAATAGTTCACCCAGTCAGGCAATTCATGCACATACATTTTTGTATCTTATCCTCACAGGCAAGATTCAATGTATGAAATCATTTAAGGAATTACAGAGCATATGTGAAGCATAGTCAGTCCAGTCCTTAGGCCTTTGCTAGGATGAACAGCTCTAATATTAAGAATGTAACACCCTACCAAGCTTAATACTATGCTTAAGTCATAATATTTTATTTTGTAGTTATGTCACATGCAAGTACTCTTCTTTTTCTGTCTTACCTCATTTTATTAACTTAATTGATCAAATTCTTAAATTGGGATACGGTTATTAACTAGACAGAAATTGTGACTATGCAGTATATAGATATTGTACAAATGTGGCGCAATGAAAATGTTTAAATAACTCAGTGGAAAATAAAACAACATAACATAACATTTGATATATATATATATGTGTGTGTGTGTGTGTGTGTGTGTGTGTGCGCGTACACAGAATCAAGATTTCATATACATATGATGAAGGGAGTACATGAGTTAGGATCGTCAAACAAAATAATCCGGTCCGTATTCCTGAGGTGCAACTCTATATGGTCCAGAAAAGACATTTCATCTAAGTCACTGCTTGAGAACACAAAAGTAACAATTCCATGGCCCAAGGTCATACAAGTGCCAAAAGGGGGCCACATTGTACACTACGGTCAGCTGGGTGGATGATGTGTCTAGCCAGATTCCGAGGACAGGAGACCATTAGCCATACTATGCTCTGCTGGGACATAGCCGTCATTGGGTCCGAAGGTCAAGCCGGAGGATGAGTCTGTTGCCTCTGAGGGGTCATCATCATCAAGAGAGAGAGAAGGAACTACCTGAGGTGGAGGCAAGTGATGAAGCTACCGGTGCTACTGGAGGTGAAGTAGGATGTGCCATATACAATAGAATGGCTATAAAGGGTGCAGAGGATTGAACAGAGGGTGAGACAGAGGAACAACAAAATCTCTACCAAAAAAGAAATACAAATGGAAATGGCAGGTACCGGTGATATACATGGAGTTTATCACCGGGTCGAGGTGGATCTGCAGCTCAAGAAACTCAATGAAGAGGATGGCCGTCACTGCCATGTCCATGGTCTAAGAATAACATGAATACATACAGCAGGGTGAGAATTCTGTAAAATTCTCAGTAGGATTCTTATAACTATGCTACACTAACATCACAATCAATCTCAGTTGCTTCAATTTTTTTATTTAATTATGAAAAGATGAATAACAAATCTTATATTCCCATTTGTTTGGGTTTAAGAAAACATAGCCCGAAGCAAGGTCCTATTTTACTTTAAAGGGGCTAGAGACATAAAGAAACTCATTTAAGAGGTAGAATAATTATCATACAAAACATTATGCAGTGTAATAGAAATAATAAATAGTCACAAGAGATATCATGGTACAAGTAAATCAAATTGATTATGGAAACTACATAAATGCAGCAATGATGAGACTTTATTGAAATAGAATGCACTTCACTTTAATCATTGCTTAAGTTTATACTTCATGAGTTTCCATACTTAGTCCCTTAGGAGTTTTTGGCCATATAACTCCTAGGTAATAGTCTACTTCTCAGGATCGAGCTCGTTCCTATATAGGATAGCGGGATTTACTTTCCCTGACTTTCCCATCGATCTATTTCGCTTAACTTCATTTTGGGGTAGGCCCAAGTAGTGTGGAATCCATATAGTTCTTATAAATTATATAATCATGATTAAATTTACTTGAATATCATATGCGTCCACATGTATATCATATTATGTGCATAATTTCCGCCAAAATTTCGACAGTATAACGGATCAAGTCCATTTTCCCATGAATAGTGTCATTTAAATAAACAATTAATCACAACAGTAGAACCAATATAATGTATCAATCTTTTAGCATTAATATAGATTTTTGCAACTTTCAAACCTTATATGAGTTTCATACATGTACTAAGGTGTATAAATATTCAATTTGGTAATTCCGCTAACCTCACTTAATTCTACCTAGTTTTGTAATTTATGCCAAAATTGCCATTTAACTTATTTAAATCTAAATTTTTTATATGTTGAAGCATTGTTTGTTTAGTTTTTGTTCTCTTTTGTCCCATTTGATTTTAATGAAAATAGAGTGAGTTATTGGGGTTTTACTAAGGTCTGCCTTGTTGATGGGGAGAATTAGGTATTGAGAAGTAAAAATTCATTGTAATTAGGAATCCTATTGGATTTGCATGGGGCCTATATTGTAACACCCTTCCAAGTACAGTACTATGCTTAAGTCATAGTACCACACCCTAAAGTTGTTACGGTTACCTAAACGGACCTTATTTGATAGCAACTTCCGCTGCGCTACTCTGATACCACTTGAGCTTTCTGGAGACAACACGGAAAATAAGAGTGAGAATTATAAATTCCCAGTAGGATTCCCTATGATACACATGTAATGTCATCGTTGTCATTTCCAGTTTGCTTTGGTTTATTATGAAAAAGGTGAATATGCTACACAAACTGTTTAATTTTACAGTTCGAAAGATATTATGTCCGAAGCAAAGTTCATTTTAATCATACACTTAGCATCTGAGAGAATCCATAAAAATCCAATCATGAATTATATTGGGACTAGTAACGAAAGTACATTAAAGTACAATAGCATCAATGTACTAGAGGCATAACTTCAACATATATTTTACTGGAACTACATCATATTAAGATGCCCACACAACATCAATATGCTGAGAACATAACATCTGCACCTAACTTAACTTGTATTTACATTGATGCATAGACATAGAACTTGCTTTTCTTTCTTCATTTCTCTTTTCATCATAAAATCTTTACGTGCCACATTCCAGAGTATGATCGCCATGTCATATCCCATCAGAGCGTGATCGCCATTTCACGTTCCTTAGGAATATGGGATCTGCACTTGGTACTTACACTAGCTGGGTCATGACATGCCTTATGTAAGTCCTGGTGTCTGCATATACTTTAATCTTTAGTCTTTAATCTTTAGCTTTTACTTGGCACACCTAGACGTTACGTATCGCCGTCCCTAGGGTGCTATTACTGCCCTTGGGTAGCCTGGCCTTGGAGTAAGCTCGTCAGCTTCACCCGTGACCATCGTCACACCGACTCACCCGCAAGGGGACCCACGTGCCTCTAGTCTTGGAGGGATCTCATTCTGGTCACGTGCCTCTAAGTGAAGGGATCTCTTCTGGTCACGTGCCTCAAAACTGAGGGATCTCATCTGAACACGTGCCTCCAAGGTCGAGGGTATCTGCCTTCACAAGGAGGGATTCAAAGTGCAACTGCCTCCAAGTGAAGGGATTCATATCTTTATCTTTAACTGCCTTCACAGGGAGGGATCTCAAGTAACTGCCTCCGAGTGAACGGATTTACATTTAATATACTCATGTCTTTTCATTCTCATACAAGGTCATGCATAGTCACACTGAATGTACCTATATTTCATTTATTTGCATATGTCATTGCACACCTGATCTTCACGTACATAGTCGTGACATATAAAGGCCCGTAGCCTCTTTACCATTCTATCGGCACTCATACATATGCTTTGTCCTTTACTTTCATACACCTCATCTTATACTTATGTCATTCTTGAATATAGGGTTTCTATATACCCATTCATACTCTAATTCATCCTTGCATGTAAACATTCCTAGTTTCATAGACTTCTGCCGTAAATCTGGCAGCATGACGGATCAGCTCCGCCTCCCCATGAATAGTGCCAGTTCACACAGACAGTTCAGTCATAGTAATATAGTCAATCTATTCATATATATGGATCAATATAAAACTGGTAATCCTCAACTCAAACCTTATATGTTTCACTAAGACTTGTAAAATTATCATTTTGGCCATCCTGCCAATTCTATTCTTGCTCATGAATCTTGTATAATCCACCTTTATCTCTATTCAACTCATTTAAATCTGAAATTTGGATATGTCATAGCTCTATATGTCTACTTTCTAACCTCTTTGGTCCCATATCACTTTGATCCATATAACTCAAGATATTCAAATCTTACCTCAACCTATTCAGTCACACTCTTGGAAGTATAAATTCACTAAAAATCGAAACTAAGCTCAAATCATACGAAATTGGTCTCATATTGAAGCTAACAGGACAACCTTTCATTTGCCACAAGTTTTATTCCATTTGCTTAAGTATACCTCGAGTTATACGTCCTGAAAGTTGACCTTCCTGAACTACTCTGTTTTGGTTTGGATTGGACATATAGTAACTTCCTTGAATCACTGGGATCAATTGGTGCCATAACAAACTCGGAATTTCATATTGGGATGTTCCCCTATGTGTAAGCTTTCTAACAAAATTGGTTTCACTCAATTTGGAGTTGTATAGGATGAGTTATACCCTCCTCAAGTCACCCTGCCCGAATGAACACCCTGATTCCTAGGTCAAACTTCAAAAATTCATATCTCTCTCAATACTATCCAATAACCTTATATGATATATGTATGGAAAGCCCTGGATGTCTACTTTCATCTAAAAATGGTTTCATCAGATTTGACTGATTGTAGCCGGCGCCGTACACTATGCCGTACGGACTGTCGTGGAATTCTCACTCAGGCAGCATCCCAACCCATCCATTTCTTCTAATTTTCTCCTTCTAATCATAACTTTAACTCAAAATCTCCTATGAATTTAATCATAATTCATCATAATCCATCATAATACATCCAATAATTCATCAAATACATAAAGAAGAGTACAATCTCATGTAATCATAGTGCAAGGAATTCAAGAATAGAAATAGAATCATACCTCTTTGGAGTATGACTTGAGCTAAGTGCTGAAATTTGGAGTGTTAGAACCTTGCTAAGCTTGGAGGAATGATGGAGTTGATTGAGAGAAGGGGAGGAGGAGGCTGGAACCAGAGAAAGAGGGAGAGTGGCGTAGATCAGCCAGAAATAAGGGGAAGGGTCTGACTTAAATAAATGGGGGTAGTTGGAATTGTGGATGTTGATTGGTTGAAGTTTTGTGATTGAAGTTTGGCCATGTCGCCTGCTTTTGTGGTTGAGTTGCTCTCCACGTCGTCCCCAAAGTGGGATACGCTTTTGTTCTACCTGAAATCGGAAATCATCCCCATAATACTTGAAGTCGGAACTCGTGACCTTTTACATTGCTTGGAGCTGAAGCCGGATGTCGGAACTCGTACCATCTTGTTTGTGACTTGAGGAAATCTTGTTTGGTTTATTTCGAGACTTAGAATCAAGGTCGGAGGTCGGAAGTCATGCAGCTGACAATCAACTGATCTCGGAACTCCAAGTTCAAAGTCGGGACTCCTTGTAATAAGCTCCTGATATCTAACTTGGGTCCATTCTAATTGAGTTCAACTCCAAGGCCGGAACTCGTTACATGAAACTCGGAGTTCAGTGCTTGTATCATTGTGTTAAACTATAACTTCTGAGGTCGGATGAAGCATGAGGTATGAGGTCGGAATGAGGGTTCATAAGGTTGGAACTCGGGTGATTCGAATCACATTTCCAAACCCAAGTACTTAAACCCGGAAGTCGGTATCTTACATTTGATGAGATCGGAAACCGGGTACAATATCTTTGAGACATGAAGTCGGATACCGGTGAATCACGTTCATGTTGTTCGGACTCAAATGTTAAACTCGGAATTTGTAGAAGTAATCCAGATGAAGTCGGAAGTTGTAGACATAGGTGAGACGAACTCGGAAATCGGAGAATATCATAAGATGAAGTCGGAAATCAGGAGTAGTCAAGACTAGATGAAATAGGAAATCGGATGTAATGAAGTCGAAAATCGTGCAAGATGAACTCGGAACTCGGAAATAATCCCTTCTATCTGAAATTCGAAGATTGGGTCGGGAATGGGATTTGATCAAACTTGAAGGTGAAGTCGGACGTCCGTTGTTGGAGTTGAATAGCGTCGGGAATCGGGAAAGTGTGTGTAAGGAGTTCGGAAATCGGGACGTTACATTTAAAAATAATTGAAGTAGCTTTTATTTCCAGCAAGTTTCACTTCATTTGAGGGAGTAGGGTCAAGTTATGAGCTCTAAGATTTGGCCAAAGTGGTTTGTCTTGTTTCAGTCCAGTCAGGACGTTAGGAAAATTTGGTGAATTACTGGGAAATACAGCGAAGGGATCTAGCTCTAAAATTTTTATGGTATGATATCCTATATGTTAACTTTCTTAAAAAATTGTTTTCACTCTAATTGAAGTTGTATAGGCGAGTTATGCCCTCCAAAATATAGTCTGCTTAGGACCAAAGACAAAAATCTAGGGCTAATTTCAAAAATTTGTATCTCACTCAATATTGAGCTAATTGCCCTATAATATATGGTTGAAAATTTCTAGATGTCTAGTTTTATCTAAAATTGATTTAATCATATTTTGATGACTGTAGGAGAAGCCGTACACTTTGAAGTACGGACAATCATAGGGTTTCTCAATTTAATCTATTCTAATTGATTTCTTTTATGGTTTTTCACTAAGTATTCACTCCAAACCCAACATATACTTACTAATCCAGCCCTAAATGTAACACCCTAATAAATCCATACTACGCTTAAGTCGTATTACGGCGTTTTATTAGTTGTTACTTATGCTCGTGGGAAAACTAAACTTCACTTGAAATTAAGTTACGCGGAAAATACGGTAAGATTTTTTTTTAAAATACGTCGTCGCTTTGCAGCGTTTTGGAAAGTAAAGCCTTGAGCGAGAAGATAGGTAGAGAAAGAGTGTGTCGCATAAAATACATACTCGAAAATCATAAAACATGAGAAAGGTAAACAAATAATAATTCCCAAATACATTGCATTAAATAACTAACCATTACATTTATATGGGTTCATAATATATATATATATATATATATATATCAGCATTACATCAAAGGAAGCTCATGGTCATGCCATGATACAAATATTAGATACAAACTTAAATTGACATCGTTCGTCACAAAAGAAATGTATGAAGGTGCAAAGCTACTGCAACTACGAGTCCAAATCAGCATTGTCTGACATCCCACGTCGTACGCCCGCTCACAGTGTGGGGGATCCACGCTCCACTCCACCGGATGCGCTATCGAGGTCTGGTGACGATACGGAAGAATAACTAAAGTGAGAAATAGAATTTCTCAGTAGGACTCGAACTCGACACGAAAGTGTCATCGTCATCGTCCAGCCACTTCGGTTTTATTAGTGAAAATAGTGAGCATTCATAAGGTTCCGTTCTTAGGTTTTTGAAAACGTGAATATCCGAAGCGGATTCAATTTTAACGTATCCTCTAATCATTTATATCATAACATACATAAGCACATATATAATTACATAAAACATGCATGTTCATGCTATAAGATTCTCTTAACTTCTTCCCTTTCTAGGGTTTGGACCGAATTCCCTTTTCTTTTCTTAACTTGACTTTATCTTTTCACCCACTAAACATAAGTGGCAATGAGCTCATACTGTGGCCGTCGCCACCATAGAATTTCAGTACTGACACTAGCTAGGTCATGCCATGCCTTATGTAAGACCTATCCCCTATGCTCACACTAGCTGGGTCATGCCATGCCTCATATGAGTCGTGGGTGAGGGGAGCTTAAATTAGGTCACCTTCCCTTTTGAAGGATCACACCCTTAGTTCATCTTCTTCTTATTAAAGCTTATGATGCAAAAATATTCTAATTCTTTCCTACATTTAGGCGCTACGTATCACCATCCCCAAATGTGATTCTTTTATCGTATATTGTTAAGCATCATATCATCAACATATCATATTCATATCGACATCATATCATTATCATAATCATCATCATCATATCGTATCATCATCATCATGATCATCATCATTTCATGCCATAATCATCATCATCATCATCATATCATCATCACTATGATCATCATCATATCATATCATCATCATTATGATCATCATCATATCATATCATCATATGGACACATAGAGGTATACCTATCACACAAAGTCTTATGAGCTTAGCTTAGTAAATTTAGTGCAAACTTTTAATTGAGGTTGCCTCTTGTATAAATCCTTTTATTAGGCATAGGGCCAATTTCATCCATTATTCTTTTTGAGACTTTTAAAGTTGAGTTATGAGGGTTTTTCCAATGCTTAGAGTAAAGGTCTTAATGTCTTAAAGCTTATTTCTCATTATTCTTTAACTTTCACCATAACCAGTTTTTACTTTTACAGTGGGGCAGTAACTTCAAAAATTCACCATAATTTCACCTTTTACTCTTTTGCTTCGAATTTTGGTATAATTATACTTCTCTGAGTCTATTTTAAAACAAAATAAGCCCCACTCAAAAATTCATTTTGTAGCTTGAGTTATGCACATTTTATTCTGACTGTTCAGACTTGAAAGTTCAACTCGGGTCAGTGGCTTGTCCACTTCACTGGGAGTTCCTCACATGGAATCTGCAAAATGTTTTATGGGGGTGTTCCTATATGTCTTAGCTTTCTAACAAACTTGGTCCCACTCAAAAATGTGTATAACTTGAGTTATGCACGTTTTATTACATACTGCCCAAACAGAAACACATCTGGGGACAGCACACTTTGAAAATTCATATCTCCCTCGTTTTAAAACCAAATGTCACGAATTTTATATGTGTGGAAAGCTCTTTGAGTCTACTTTCACAGAAAATTGGTTTCATTACATTTAGAGTTTTGTAGAACGAGTTATACAGTATGCATTACAGACTACCAAAATTCCAGCTTAACTAGTTTTCATGTTTTACATATCAAACTTGTGGAGATGTTGCTATACCACTTCAAATCACCATTTTTATGTTTTATCTCATCATCATATTCAAAGTTTTAGTCACCAAATCAGTATTTTAAACCAAAATAAAGCAAGATACATAAAACCATCATGCCACATATTCTCACTTCAAGACAACATTTTTCAACAAGACAAGAAAAACTCATAGAGCAAGAAATGGTCATGAGACCTTGAAGCAAGTCCTAAAACCACCTAGCTATGAAGAGTTTAGGAGTTCTAGAGCTTGAAAAATACATGAAAAACAAGGGTTAGAGTTACAACCAAAGAGAGCTTTCTTGAAGGATTTTGAAAGTAGAGAAGGTTGGATAGAGTCTTCCTACTTGAAGGCTTGAAAATGGGGCTTGTGTATGAGTGATCTTGTTTCTCCAAAGACCAAAAATGGTGGTCCTTGAAGGGATGGTGATTGTGGTGATGGAAATGAGGTGAGAAGTAGTAGAGAGATTGGAAGAAGAACAAGGAAGATTGGAAGAACAAGAGAGTAGGAAAGGGACTTGGAGAGAGGAGAGAGCTTTGTGTCTTTGGGTGAGGAAATGAAAAATGAAGTGAGGGGGAGAGAGGAGAGGCTGATGGCACAAAAATGGGGGGAGAGAGTGATGTGGTTTTACTTCTTACAACAAGCAAGAGACTGGGAAAAACCTTGGGGCAAAAGAGGGAGTTGTGTTTCCTTTGAGTCTTGGCACTTGGGTAAAGACCATGTAGTGTTTTCAAGTGGTTAAAAGCATGACCTATCTTAGGATTGGCATTGGATGGATATGATTAATCCAAGTGTCACAATCTTGATGGAGGAAAGTAGATCTTTTGTCTTGACTCAAGGAATCTACTAACATGGACTCTTAATCTAATGGTGTATGATGAGAAGGCAAATGGATGGTTAGTTATGGCTCTTGCCTTGACCAAATTTTCAAACAATAATTAAAGGGAAGTTTCTAAATTTTACAATTGTTAAAATTATCTAAATGCTAATTAATGCAATTGGTTTAATTACACTTTAATATATTTTCAATGAAAAGGATTTTTCCTCATTAATTATATAAAGAAGAGGTGAGGGTTAATGTGATTAAGATGTGATACTTATATGCTCTTAGTTAATTAGATTAGATCACCTTGATTTTATGTTCTAAATCATGGATTAATAAGGATTAGGCAATTAGGCTTTTAATTGTAACTTGTAATGCATTATATTTCAATTGTTGACTTTTACTTATCTCGTTGACTTGCTTTTAATTTACTAAGCCCTTGCTCTCGAGATTAGCCGATTAGTTCTTAATGAATCGCTAACCCCTCTAATTAGCCGGAGACACCGAGCTAATTAGCTTAGACAAAAATCGGGGATGTTACACTAAACACCCCAATAAAATCAGTATAGCATTAAATAAATGAATAGAGATAAAATTCCAAACAACAATCAATTCATAAAAAATCAAGTAAGGAGGTTGAATCCTATCTCAAATAGATGAAATAGCTAGCTAGAATTGTATTTTTTGATGGAGGAAGTGGTTAGGGCTTGAAGGTAGGATGAAAATGAGATGAAATAGAAGAAGAGAGGATGGAGAGAGAGAGGGCAGTTGAGATAGTTGACCAACTGGGGGAGTTAGAATGAAATTATGGAATTTTATAATGCATTTTGGATTTTGATTGGTTGCTACCTTGAGTGGTTGAGATTCAACCAACTTCCCCCTTATTTATGGCTACAAGTGGCATCATTTAGGTGGGGATGGTGGCTGAATTTGAGCCACCCAATCTAGGGTTTTCAGTATAAAATTTTGCTGATTCGGATCTAGCAATATAAAATACCTAATCTCAAACGATTTCCTTCAAACAGGCAAAATATTACTAGTGATCTTTTGAAATTTTTTGCATGTTTATTTTAATTTCTCTAATCCTAATCTCTTTAGATAACTTCGAATTAATCTCTAATTAACTTTTAATTAACTTTACCTATCTAGTAAAATCGAATAGATCAATTAATAGCATAGATTAAACATTTTTTAAAAAAATTCAGGATGTTATAACTATGCTTGGAATTCAATTGATTTTCTTCCTTTTCTTTTTTTCTCCTTTTGACATTTTTAGATTTTCCATCCCAAAATGAAATTCTTACTTTCATACTCAATCTTCTCTTACAATAATGAAAAGGTACGTTAGTGTTTGAGCTAATGGTTAGATGATAGGAGGGTTAATGAAGGAAAATGGGCTAAAAGGCTCAATGGAGGATTCATGGGATATGATGAGTAACGGTGGATCTAAGGCCATGCTAGCAAAATACTAGGTGAAGGCTAGGCCAATTGGGTAGATTTACTCGTTTATCTTGCAATGAGATTTTCAATTAGAATCTTTGAGAACTGAAATTTGTGGTCAACATTAAAGTTGGAGATCTTCATTTTATCTTTTCGAAACATCTTGGATCATCTCAAAATAGCTTTTCTTGGATCATCTAAAACTTTTAGAAAGAGATACAAGTTTTTCTTCATTAGTGCTTTCCCCAAGTAGCTTGATTTGACTACAAAATACTCCAACTAATGACCATATCTTCCATGCCTTGCAAGATAAGATAAAATTAGCCATAAAACATATAACATAATCAAATATTCACTAAATAAACATCAATTGCTCAATAGATATAAGAAATTGAATCATTATATATTTTTGGCTAAAAACTCACTAAATCTATATAAAATAAGCTCAAGTCTATGTCAAATCATAATAATAAATGAGTGTATTTTAACACTCATCAGAAGCCAAGTGAGTGATATACCTATGAGGTCTTAGTGTTTGGTTTTCAAGGTTCTTGAGGAACTCTTGCAAGAGGAGCACACCACCACAACCTTCATCATCATTTCTTCTTCACACATGTAGGGAGTTCTTTCTCTTCCTCTTATGTCTCTTAAGACTCCCATGACTCCATCTCTTTGCTAGTTTAAATATTTATCTTGAATTCTAACTAGTTTCCTTTCTTTTTGGCTTGTCATGTGGATCTGGGAGGGTTGATGATACCTATTATGGAGCTGCTATAGTTTATAACTTTTCATGTTTAAGATTGTACTAAAATGTTGTTTTTGCTTTGTGTTGATGTGAAAAGGAAATATGGTTTTTGTGTGCATGTGTTGTTCAGCCATGATAGGTGGGAGAAGGAGAGTTGATTTTCTTGTGTTGATTCATATTTATATTAATTCTTAGAGTGGTCATGAATAGATGATCATGTGATGGTGTTGAGAATGAAAATTTTATGCACATGTGTGTTGTAACACCCCCAATTTTTGTCTAAGCTAATTAGCTCAGTGATCCTGGCTAATTAGAGAGGTTAACGATTAACTGAAGACTAATCGGCTAACCTCAATGAGCAAGAGCTTAGTGAATTGAGTCAAGTCAATAATTGAATCATAGTGCACTAAATGGTTTAATTAAAACCTAATTATTCGAACCACATTAATTCGTAACTTAGAAATGTAATTAAGCTAATCCAATCTTATTAATTAAGTACAAGACAATTGTTTTACTTTACCAATTGAGATAGATTAATTCTAAACCCTAATTACATAATTCATAAGATCAATTCTTTTAAGAGGAAAAATGTCTTAAGGATGTAATTAACCGAAATCGGTTAAAGAGCAATTTAACTAATCCAATTAATTAACATTTGGATAATTGTAACAATTATAAAGATGTAGAAACTTCCCTTTAATTATGGTTTGAAAGTTTGGTCAAAGCAAGAGCCATATCCAACCATCCATTTACTTTCTCATCATACACCACAAGATCAAGAGTCCATACTAGTAGATCCCTTAAGTCATGACAAGAGTTGTACTCTCCTTTATCAAGATAATGACACTTGGTGTGATCCTAGCCATCCAATGCCAAATCCTAAGAGAGCTCATGCTTTTAACCACTTGACAAAAACACCTACAAGTCCTTACCCAAGTGCCAAGACTCAAAGGAAACACAACACTCTCTTTTGTCCCAAGGTTTTTCCCCCTCACTTGCTTGTTGTAAGAAGCAAAGTCACCTCACTCCCTCTCTCATTTTGCGCCACCCATCAGCCCCCCTCTCTCCTCATTCCATTTTTCATTTCCTCTCTCAAAGAAACACAAAGCTCTCTCCTCTCTCCTCTCTCCAAGTCTCATACTCTCTTCTTCTTCCAAGCTTCATTGTGTTCTTCCAACCCTCATACTACTTCCTACTCATCTCCATTTACCATTCTCACAAGCCCTTCAAGGACCACCCTCTTTGGTTCTTGGAGAAACAAAACAAACACTCACCTAGCCCCCATATCAAGCTCAAGGAGAAGGAGGCCATCTCCAACCATCTTCATCTTCCAAGCCTTCAAAAAGGAACTTTTTGGTAGTGACTCTATCCTTCTCCTCCATGTACTTTTCAAGTTTTAGAACCCCTAAGCTCTTCATAGCTAGGTGGTTTTAAAGCTTGCTTCAAGGTCTCATGACCACATTTTTCTCTATGAGTTTCTTGTCTTGTTGAAAGTGTTGTTTTGAAATGAGATTATGTGGCATGTTGGTTTTATGTATCTTGCTTTATTTTGGTTTAAAATACTGATTTGGTGACTAAAACTTTGAGTATGATGATGAGTTAAAACATGAAAATTGTGATTTGAAGTGATATAACAATTTCTCCATAAGCTTGAAGTGAAAAACTTAAAAACTAGTAAATATGGAATTCTGGCAGTCTGTAAAGCGTGCGGTATATTTATTGCTACAAAACTCAAAATGTAATGAAAATAATTTTCTGTAAAATTAGACTCAAAGAGCTTTTCATACATATAAAATATGTGAGATTTGGCCTTAAAACGAGAACGATATGAATTTTCAAAGTTTACTGTTCCTGGATGGGTTTCTGTCCGGGCAGTGAGTAATAAAACGTGCATAACTCAAGTTATACATAACATTTTTGAGTGGGACCAAGTTTGTTAGAAAGCTAAGACATAGAGGAACACTCCCACAAAACAGTTTTGTCAGATTCCATGTGAGGAACTCCCAGTGAAATGGACAAGCCACTGACCCGAGTTGAACTTTCAATCCTGAACAGTCAGAATAAATTGTGCATAACTCAAGCTACAAAATGAATTTTTAAGTGGGGTTTGTTTTGTTTAAAAATAGACTCAGAGAAGTATATCACACAAAAATTCGAAATAAAAGAGTAAAAGATGAAATTATGGTGAATTTTCAAAGTTACTGTCCCACTGTAAAAGTAAAACTGGCTAGGGTAAAAGTTAAAGAATAAGGAGAAATAAGCTTTAAGACATTAATACCCTTACATTATGCATTAGAGAACCCTCATAATTTAACTTAAAATGTATCAAAAAGGACATTAGACAAAATTAGCATTATGCCCAATAAAAGAAGTTTACACAAGAGACAACCTCAATTAAAAGCTTGCACCCAATTTATTAAGCTAAGCTCATAAAATGTTGCTTGAGAATATGCCTA
Source organism: Pterocarpus macrocarpus (assembly GCA_031439585.1). Lineage (NCBI taxonomy): Eukaryota > Viridiplantae > Streptophyta > Magnoliopsida > Fabales > Fabaceae > Pterocarpus > Pterocarpus macrocarpus. The sequence continues at coordinate 44,409,723 of CM062517.1, forward strand.
TGTTTATATGCAAGCATGATGCTATGATGATGATCATGATGATGATGATATGATGGTGTTATGATGATGATTATGATGATGATGATATGATAATGATGATATGATATGATGCTTGATGATACTATGATATTGGTTTCTCTGTTTGGCAAAATTTTGGGAAGCTTCGGTCTAGCCGTTATGCTGCCGAAATTTTGTAAGAATTATGGACTTAGAAATATTTTGCATCATAATGCTTAAATAAGAAGAAGTTTAATTCAAGTAAGTGATCCTTCAAAAGGGAAGGTAACCTAATTTAAGTTTCCCCTCACCCACGACTCACATGAGGCATGGCATGACCCAGCTAGTGTGAGTATAGGGGATAGGTCTTACATGAGGCATGGCATGACCCAGCTAGTGTAAGTACCGAAATTCTATGGTGGCGACGGCCACGGTATGAGCTCATTACCACTTATGTTTAATGGGTGAAAAGATAAAGTTAAGTTAAGAAAAGAAAAGGGACCTCGGTCTAAACCCTAGAAAGGGAAGAAGTTAAGAAAAACTTAAAGCACAGTCATGCATTTTTATATGATTATACTTACGCCCATGTATGATATGATGTAAGTGATTAGAGATTATGTTAAAATTGAATCCGCTTTGGATATTCATGATTTTCGAAAATCCAAGAATTGAACCTTATTCATGCTCACTATTTTCATTAATAAAACCGAAGTGGCTGGGACGATGACGATGACACTTTCGTGTCGGGTTCGAGTCCTACTGAGAAATTCCATTTCTCACCCTAGTTATTCTCCCGTATTGTCACCAGATCTTGATGGTGCATCCGGTGGAGCAGAGCATGGATCCCCGACACTGTGAGCGGGCGTATGACGTGGGATGTCAGACGATTGCTGATGTGGACTTATCGTCGCCGTAGCTCTGCATCTTCATTTATCTCTTTTGTGCCGAACGATGTCGATTTTAGTTTGTATCTAGTATTTGGACCATGGCCTGACCATGAGCCCCCTTTTGATGTAATGCTGATATATATGTATGTCTATATATTATGAACTCATATCGATGTAATGATTTTGCTACATAATGCAATGTATTTGTGAATTACTATTCATTTACCTTTATCTTGTTTTATGATATTGGAGTACGTATTTGATGCGACACGCTCTTTCTCTGTCTAGCTTCTCGTTCAAGGCTTTACTTTTCAAAACGCTGCAAAGCGACGACGTATTTCAAAGAAAAATCTTATCGTATTTTCCACGTAATTTAATTTCAAGTGAAGTTTAGTTTCCACGAGCATAAGTAACAACTAATAAAATGCCGTAATACGACTTAAGCGTAGTATGGGTTTATTAGGGTGTTACATGTGTGCTTGTGTAGTTTTGTTGCGGCACTGGCAAATATACTTGGTCGTACAAGTAATAAAAGAGTGAGTAAAAGTATCATCCCTCAAAGATTCGGTAACCAAGTACCAGTTCTCAAATTCAAATACTATCTAGACTACCAAATTTGAATTACCAAATTAAAAAAAAAGAAACTATGAAGCAAATCTAATTAAATCTAAGCTAAACTAACTTCTAACCGCCTAACTTGGAATGCAAGCAATTAGTAAGTAATGGGAAATTCAACAAGGAATAAGGTGATAGGGCTTTGATTCACCTTGTTATTCCTATGAGTATTGAATACTTAATATATTGAAATTCAATCAATTCAATTGATGGAAAATTTCCTAATTTAATCAATACCCAATCCCTTAGCATATCAATTCACTTTAATCTCTTAAATGGAATTAATTCCTTAACTTGAACCCAACAGTTAAAGGCTTTATGTTCTATGAAATCCTAGATAGATTAGTCCAACATAATCAATACTTTCTATGCTCAGACAATTAACAATTATGGTTCCTATCTCCAGGTCTAAGCTATGTACCAATTTCTTAATTATCTATGCAACTCACTGTAACACCCTAATAAACCCATACTACGCTTAAGTCGTATTACGGCGTTTTATTAGTTGTTACTTATGCTCGTGGAAAACTAAACTTCACTTGAAATTAAATTACGCGGAAAATACGGTAAGATTTTTCTTTGAAATACATTGTCGCTTAGCAGCGTTTTGAAAAGTAAAGCCTTGAGCGAGAAGATAGCTAGAGAAAGAGCGTGTCGCCTCAAATATATACTCCAATATCATAAAACAAGGATAAGGTAAACAAATAATAATTCACAAATATATTGCATTAAATAACTAACCATTACATTCATATGGGTTCATAATATATATACACATACATTTTAGCATTACAACAAGGGAGACTCATGGTTGAGCCATGATCCAAATACTAAATACTAAGTACAAGTTTAAATGGCAAAGCCTAACTCAAAAGAAATATGCGAAGATGCAGAGCGATGGTCGCTACAGCTTCGTCTTGCATCCCACGTCACACGTCCGCTCACAGTGTTGGGGATCCACGCTCCACTCCACCGGATGCGCTGTCGAGATCTGGTGACGATACGGGAGAACAACTAGGGTGAGAAATGGAATTTCTCAGTAGGACTCGAACCCGACACAAGAGTGTCATCGTCATCGTCCCAGCCACTTCGGTTTTATTAATGAAACTAGTGAACATTCATAAGGTTCCGTTCTTAGGTTTTTCGAAAACATGAATATCCGAAATGGATTCAATTTTAACATAATCTCTAATCATTTACATCATAACATACATGGGCACAAGTATAATCATATAAAAATGCATGACTGTGCTATAAGTTTTTCTTAACTTCTTCCCTTGCTAGGGTTTTGGACCGAAGTCCCTTTTCTTTTCTTAACTTGACTTTATCTTTTCACCCACTAAACATAAGTGGTAATGAGCTCATACCGTGGTCGTCGCCACCATAGAATTTCGGTACTCACACTAGCTGGGTCATGCCATGCCTCATGTAAGACCTATCCCCTATACTCACACTAGCTGGGTCATGCCATGCCTCATGTGAGTCGTGGGTGAGGGGAGCTTAGATTAGATTACCTTCCCTTTTGAAGGATCACTTACTTGAATTAAACTTCTTCTTATTTAAGCATTATGATGCAAAATATTTCTAAGTCCATAATTCTTACAAAATTTCTAAGAAAGATAACTATAGATCAAACTTCCCAAAATTTTGCCAAACAGAGAAACCAATATCATAGTATCCAAGCATCATATCATATCATCATTATCATATTATCATCATAACATCATCATATCATCATTATAACATCATGCTTGCACATGAACATAGGCATATTCTCAAGCAACATTTTATGAGCTAAGCTTAGTAAATTAGGTGCAAGCTTTTACATTGGCTTTCGTTTTACTGATTCCTTAAAGTTTCTAGGGCAAGCTCCTTCGATTCCTCCTCCTCAATTATTCTAACTTAACTTATACGATTGTCATATTTTAATTTGGAAGATTTATAGTTTAGGTTTTGCATTATAGTTTGATTAGAATCTTATGAACTTAATCTAGTACATTAACTACATTTACATTCGGTTTTCCGTTTTCTTCGTTTCTTTTGTTAAGGAGTAGGTGAGCTTATTATTTTATTCTATCTAGTCTTCATTAAGTAAATTATGAAGTTTCATTACTTTAGGCTAAGGTCTTTTACCTTTTTAAGTCATTCATGCATAGTCTTCTTAAGGTTAAGTTTTGACAGTTTTACTTTTACAGTGGGGCAGTAACTTTGAAAATTCACCATAATTTCATCTTTTACTCTTTTATTTCAAATTTTTGTGTGGATATACTTCTCTGAGTCTATTTTTAAACAAAAGAAACCCCACTTAAAAATTCATTTTGTAGCTTGAGTTATACATATTTTATTCTGACTGTTCAGTTTCTAAGTTCACTCCCGGTACAGTGGATTGTTACTTCTCATTATAATTACTCAGAAGGAATCTGAGAAAACTGTTTTATGGGTTTGTTTCTATATGTCTTAGCTTTCATTTAAACTTGGTCTCACTGAAAAATCATTTTTGTAGCTCGAGTTATACACATTTTAGTGTAGACTGCCCAGACAGAAACCAATCCGAGAACAGTCCACTTTGAAAAATCATATCTCACTCATTTTAACTCCGAATCTTATGTATTTTATATGTATGGAAAGCTTTCTGAGTCTATTTTCATATAAAATTGGTTCCACTCATTTCTGAGTTCTCTGGAAAAAGTTATAACGTTCGGTTTACAGACTGCCAGAAAATCCAGATTTCACGTTTTGATTTTCCTCATGTTTTCTCCAAAACACTCAGCCTCACTTTCAAGAAAACATTCTCAAGTTATAAAACACTCATATAACATGAAAGATTAGTGAAAAACTAACATGTTGGAGTTCAAAAATATTGAGTTCAACCATGCATCACACCAAAACCGAAAACATGTTTTCAACAAACCACCATACAAGCAACAACATCTCATTTTATGACAAGAATGGCTATGATGCCCATAATCAATCTTTAAAACCACCTAGCTATGGAGAGCATAGGAGTTCTAAAGCTTGAAAAACAAGAGAGAAAAGAGTTTAGAGCCACTACCAAGAAGCTTTCTTTGAAGGAATTTGTGATGGAAGAAGGTGATGGTGGTGGTATTCCTCCTCTTGGATCTTGAAAGAGGCTTGGTATGTGATTGTCTTTGATTCTCCAAGAACAAAATAAATGGTGGCTCTTGAAGAGCTTGTGAGTGGGATGAGGAGAGGAAAGGATGAGAGAAGTGGAAGGATTCTAGAGAGAAGTTGGAGAGTTTAGAGAGAAGGAGGAGAATTTTGGAATTGAGGAGAGAGAAGAGGATGAGTGAAATGAAAATGAAGAGAGAAAGAGAGAGGAAGGAGGCGTACATGGAGGGAGGAGGGCTGATTTCTCTTGCTTCTCCAACAAGCAAGGGGAGTGGGTGAGTTTAGCTTCTTTTGCAAGCAAGAAGACTAAGAACTTTGGGGTAAAAGTGGGGGTTGTATTTTCCTTGAGTCTTGGAGGCATTTTAATGTCCAATTTGTGTTTTTCTCTAGGGGTTAAAGGGAGTACCCCTCTTAGGATTTGGTTGCTTGTCTAAGACTCATCCAAGTGTCAAGATCTAATGGTGGATGACAAGGATCCTAGTCTTGGCTTTTGATCTAATGGTGTAGGATTAAAGAGATCGAATGAAGGGTGAGATGTTGCTCCTCCTTGGTATGTCTTTTTAGGGCATATGCATGGAAGAACTTTTATCTCTAAATGTTATTAGAATTATTTAAGTGTAATTTAACTTAATTGGCTTAATTACCCATGAGTTAACTCTTGTCAATTACACTTTTTATGATACCTTGCATTATGGTTAAGCATATGCTTAAATTTGGGGTTTAATTTTTCAAGAGTTGTCTTAAGTGTCTTAATCATTATAAACTTGATTAGTAAGGTTAGGTTGTCTTACTTTTGTTTTGGCACCTTCGAGTAGTTAAGGATTAGACAATTAAGGTTTTATTAAAACGCTTAGGACATTATGATTAAATTGTTGGCTAGACTTAATTTACTAAGCTCTTGCTCTCGAGATTAATCGATTAATTCTCAATTAATCGCTAACCCCTCTAATTAGCCGGAAACACCGAGCTAATTAACTTAGGTAAAAATGGGGATGTTACACTCACGACAACAATTCATGCTTAATCAAGCACAAAGCATTAAGAACAAAGATAGAAACTCAATTGAATAAAAGAAACATGCATTAGATTATAGAAAACAATATCTCATACTCCCAACTTTGATTACATTATCACCCTAGCCAAGAAAAGATCTAGCCACTAAACATGGTTACAATATCCACATTCTATGATGGAACGAACATCATAATCATGACTCAAGAATAAGAAAGATATGATAATGTAATATTCGAACCTGCAACTACATCTTAGAAACATGAACCTTGGCTTAGGAATTAGTTGGGAAAGATTTAGAATCAAATTAGGACATTTTGCTATCTTGACGTTAGTGCTATAGCACCCTGTAAAGCGCTATAGTGTTCATGTTGCTGTCAGAAGGGAATAGCGTTAGCGCTATATGTAACACCTTACCAAACAAAATGTAACATCCCCAATTTTTGTCTAAGCTAATTAGCTCAGTGATCCTGGCTAATTAGAGAGGTTAACGATTAACTGAGGACTAATCGGCTAACCTCGATGAGCAAGAGCTTAGTGAATTGAGTCAAGTCAATAATTGAATCATAATGCACTAAATGGTTTAATTAAAACCTAATTATTCGAACCTCATTAATTCGTAACTTAGAAATGTAATTAAGCTAATCCAATCTTATTAATTAAGTACAAGACAATTGTTCTACCTTACCAATTGAGATAGATTAATTCTAAACCCTAATTACATAATTCATAAGATCAATTCTTTTAAGAGGAAAAACGTCTTAAAGATGTAATTAACCGAAATCGGTTAAAGAGCAATTTAACTAATCGAATTAATTAACAACTTAAGTAATTCTCATAGCTTTGAAGATTTAAAAATTTTTCTTAATTGATACACCAAATCTTGGCCAAGGGCAAGAGCAAAATCCAACCATCCATTTGCCTTCTCATCATACACCATTAGATCAAGAGTCCATGTTAATAGATTCCTTGAGTCAAGACAAAAGATCTACTCTCTCCGTCAAGATGGTGACACTTGGAGTGATCATAGCCATCCAAGCCAAATCCTAAGAGAGCTCATGTCTTTAACCACTTGAGAAAACACTAAATGGTCTTTACCCAAATACCAAGATTCAAAGAAAACACAACCCACCCTTTTACCCCAAGGTCCCTAGCTTTCTTGCTTGAAAGAGAAGTTAAACTCACCTACTTCCCCTTGCTTGTTAGAGAAGCAAAACCAATCAGCCCTCACCCCCCTTTTTTGCACCAACTAAGCCCGTCCTTCACTCTCTCATTTGTGATTTCCATTCTTTCCCAAAGACACCAAGTAGCCAATCCTTTTCCTCTCAACCTCTCCTTGTTCTTCCTAGTTCTCTTCTTGTTCTTGTCACTTTTCCATCACCATCACCCCTATCTTCTATCACCACCCTCACTAACTTATCAAGGATCACATTCTTTGGTCTTTGGTAGAGCAAAACAAAGCCACTCATACACAAGCCCCAATATCAAGCTCAAGGAGAAGGAGGCCATCTCCAACCATCTTCATCCTTCAAGCTTTCAAGAGAAACACATTTGGGAGTGACTCTAACCTTCTTCTTTTATGTGTTCTTCAAGCCCTTTAACTCCTAAGCTCTCCATAGCTAGGTGGCTCTAGGACTTGTTTCCAAGGCCTCATGGCCATGCTTGTTGATATGATGAGTTTTATGTGTTGTATCCTTCTCTTTGGCATGAGATTTTCGGTTGGTATGTCTATTGCTATTGAACCAAATTTTTAGAAGTTAAAACATTGAGTTAATACCAAGATCTCAAAGTATAAAAGTGGTTTGGAAGAGAAAAGTGGTCACTTGAGGAAAAGCTTTAATGTTTTTACAAGAAAACTCATTGAAACCAAAACCGTGGAAGCTGGAAAATTTTGGCAGTCTGTATGGCGCGACTGATAACTCTTTCAATATAACTCCAAATGTAACGAAACTAATTTTCTGTGAAAGTAGACTCAAAGAAAGCACACATATAAAATTTGTGAAATTCGGATTTAAAACGAGAGAGATATGAATTTTCAAAGTTTGCTATTCTTGGATGGGTTTTTGTCCGGGCAGTGGGTAATAAAACGTGCATAACTCAAGTTATACATAACATTTTTGAGTGGGACCAAGTTTGTTAGAAATCTAAGACATAGAGGAACATCTCCATAAAACAGTTTTGGCAAATTCCTTGTGAGGATCTCGTAGTAAAGTTTAAAAGTCACTATACCGAGAATAAACTTAAAAGCTGAGCAGTCAGAATAAAATGTGCATATCTCAAGCTACAAAATGAATTTTTGAGTGGGGGTTTTTTTTTTTAAAAATAGACTTAAAGAAGTATAATCATACCAAAATTCGAAACAAAAGAATAAAAAATGAAATTATGGTGAATTTTTGAAGTTACTGCCCCACTGTAAAAGTAAAAACTGGTTATGGTAAAACTTAAAGAATAAGAGAAATAAGCTTTAAGATATTAAGACCATTACACTAAGCATTGGAAGACCCTCATAATTCAACTTAAAAGTTTCAAAAAGGATAATAGATGAAATTGGCCCTATGCCTAATAAAAGAATTTATACAAGAGGTAACCTCAATTAAAAGCTTGCACCAAATTTACTAAGCTAAGCTCATAAGACTTTGCGTGATATGTATGCCTCTATGTGTCAATATGATGACAATGATATGATGATGATGGTATGATAATGGTGATGATGATTATGAATGTGACATGAGGATTATGATAGTGTTATGATGATGATAAGGATGATAATGATATGATGACGATATTATAATGAATCATGATGATATGAATATGATATGTTGATAACATGATGCTTAATGCTATACGTGAAAAGATTAATAAATATGAACACCCTGGGAACGGCGATACGTAACGCCCAGAGGTGATTGATAAAGGAACCACATTTGGGGACGGCGATACGTAACGTCTAAATGTGGAAAAGAATTAAAATAATTTTTGCATCATAAGCTTTAATAAGAAGAGAAAGTAAACTAAGGGTGTGATCCTTCAAAAGGGAAGGTGACCCAAAGTAAGCTTCCCTCACCTACAACTCATATGAGGCATGGCATGACCCAGCTAGTGTGAGTATAGGGATAGGTCTTACATGAGGCATGGCATGACCCAGCTAGTGTAAGTACCGAAATTCTATGGTGGCGACGGCCACGGTATGAGCTCATTACCACTTATGTTTAGTGGGTGAAAAGATAAAGTCAAGTTAAGAAAAGAAAAAGGACTTCGGTCCAAACCCTAGAAAGGGAAGAAGTTAAGAAAAAACTTATAGCACAATCATGCATTTTTATATGATTATACTTATGCCCATGTATGTTATGACGTAAGTGATTAAAGATTATGTTAAAATTCAATCCACTTCGGATATTCATGTTTTCGAAAACCTAAGAATGGAACCTTATGAATGCTCACTATTTTCATTAATAAAACCGAAGTGGTTGGGACGATGACGATGACACTTTCGTATCGGGTTCGAGTCCTACTGAGAAATTCCATTTCTCACCCTAGTTATTCTTCCGTATCATCACCAGATCTCGATAGCGCATCCGGTGGAGCAGAGCATGGATCCCTGACACTGTGAGCGGGCGTATGACGTGGGATGTCAGACAATTGCTGATATGGACTTGTAGTCGCCGTAGCTCTGCATCTTCATTCATTTCTTTTGTGACGAACGATGTCGATTTTAGTTTGTATCTAGTATTTGGATCATGGCACGACCATGAGCCTCTTTTGATGTAATGCTGATATATATGTATGTATATATATATATTATGAACCCATATGAATGTAATGGTTAGCTATTTAATGCAATGTATTTGTGAATCACTATTTATTTATCTTTCTCTTGTTTTATGATGTTAGGTTATGTATCTTATGCGACACGCTCTTTCTTTATCTATCTTCTCGCGCAAGGCTTTACTTTACAAAACGCTGCAAAAAGACGATGTATTTCAAAAAAATAAAAACCTTACCGTATTTTCCGTATAATTTAATTTCAAGTGAAGTTTAGTTTTCCACGAGCATAAGTAACAACTAGTAAAACACCGTAATACGACTTAAGCGTAGTATGGGTTTATTAGGGTGTTACACAAAATACTATACTTAAGTCATAATATATTACCTAATAAGTTATTACGTGTGATGAACTTAAGAGTTAACTATTCACTTTAATCAATTTTGGTTTGGTGGCGGGATAACCACTAAACAGTCGTTGTATCGGAAATAACATAACACAATCAAGATTGCGAAATAACCAAATTGCACCATATATATATATATATATATATATATATATATATATATATATATATATGTATATATATATATGTATATATATATATATATACATACATATACATTTGTTTTTAAAATTGTCAAAAGAAATATAACATAGTACAGGATAACAAAAAAAGGAGGCCGCTAACATAAAATAAATCAGCCTAACTATTTGAATAGTCCCTCCTACTGGACCCCACGGGATGTTTCATGTACAACTACTAACTCCTACCCATATGCTTATTACCCAAACTGGCAAAATAGGGTCATCCTGTACATCTACTATTGCTACGGCGGGTACTCCAACTAGATGGATTCCGAAGAAAGGAATCCATTCGCCATATCGGCATCAACAGGGCTATACTCTATACTCGGGGCAGAAGATGAGGACGACAAGCTCGCTGCCTCCGAAGGATCCTCCTCAGACATAGAGGCAGAGGGGATCGGCTGCGGTGGAGCGACTAGCGGAGCCATGACTAGTGCTGCTGTTGGTGTTGCTGCTGCGGGTGGAGGTGGAAAGGGATGAGCCACGTGGAGAGGAATGGCGATGTAAAGAACATCAGGGTCAAAAAGCGGATACATAAGGGGTATAGCAAAATCTTTCTGGAAAAAGAAGTAAAGACGAAACTGGCATCTACCAGATATATACATGGAATCTATGAACAGATCGAGATGGATGTGGAGCTCTGGAAACTCAATGAAAAGTATGCTGGTTGCCGCGTTCTCCGTAATCTGAGAATGACACAGGAATATAATAGAGTGAGAAATAAAGATTTCTCAGTAGGAATTCCTAAATCTATGCTTATCTGTCATTGCTATCATTCTTAGGTGTTTCGAACTTTGGTTAATTAAAAGAAAATGTTACATCACTAGGAAGTCCTACTCAATTAGTTATATAAATCATAGCCCAAAACACAGCTCTATGTTACTTAAGGAAGTAAAGAAAATTAAACAGAAAATAAACAACCAGATCGGTGTATTGACATAGATAAGTGGCAGCCATGAAGTGAGCAATAATATGTATAAACATAACATCCAATGGTACAAATAACTCAGTGAATGAAATTTGACATTGTGGATATGCATGAAAAATGATGCATTTGATCTTAACTCATATTTTTCCATACTTGGTCCTCTGGGAGTATATATTGGCCATAAGACTCCTGGGTAATAGTCCGCTTTTCAGGATCGAGCTCGTTCCTATACAGGGTCGCCGGGTTTGCTTTCCCCGACTTCCCCACTGATCTATTCCCTTTAACTTTGTTCAGAGACTGGCCCAAGTTACATGGAAATCCTTTCTCATGCTTATAGAGTAGCATTGCTTGTCTAACACTTTAACCAATGTATGCATAACTTGTAAATTCACTTTAATTGTATTTTCTGCTGAAGTCTCAACAGTATAACGGATTAAGTCTGCTTCCTCATGAATAGTGCCAGACAACCAGGAAACTTTAATCAAATAGCAAACTCAATACAAAACATCATATTCATATCAAGAATATAATAATATCAATAAGTGCAAGATTTAGAATCTTAAGCATCAATCTATCTTGCAAGCTTTTAACTGTTATTAAGGTTTCCAAGTTCAGTTTCCAAGGTTAAATGAGTTCCGAGTTCCGAGATTATGTGTGTTTGGTTTCCGACCTCCGGGGTTGTGTTTGGTTTCCGACCTTACCCCATCATTGGCTTACTAAGACTTTTGAGTGTTTCCTAAACTCTAAGTTCCCGACATGGGCTACATTCGATGAAATTTCCTATTCACTAAGTTTCGAGCTCAGCCTTAAGTATACCTTCCGAGTTCAATCTTAAGTATGACCTCCCGAGTTAAACCTTATGTGTGCTAACCTAACTCTCTGTTCACTAATTCTCGACTTTCGACATAAACTCAAGTTATTTGTGCCTTATCCCAGACTTATCCTACTTCTAGCCAGAATTGCACTCTTATGAGAGAAAATTCACTAAAACTAGAAAATTGGGTAAAATCATCCAAAATTTACATCCGTGTAAAGCTAACACAACAAGCTTTCAAATGAAAGAAGTTTCATATCATTTAAGTGAGTATAATTTGAGATATATGCTCTGAAACTTGACGATACTGGACTACCCTGTTCTAGCCCGGATTGGACATAGGGCAAATTTCTCGACTCAATGGGAACAAACGGGACCTTATCTAACTCGAAAATTTTTACGATTATCCTCCTATGTGTAAGCTTTCTAACAAAGTTGGTTTCACTCAATTTGGAGTTGTATACGGTGAGTTACACCCTTCTCAACTCATACTGCTTGGATGAAGGTCCTAATCTTTAGGTCAAACTTTAAAAATTCATATCTATCTCTATATTGACCCAATGGACTTAAATTATATATGTATGGAAAGCACTAAATGTCTAGTTTCATATAAAAGTATATTCACAGAGTTTAAATAGCTATAGGCGGAGCTGTACACTCCGCCGTATAGATTGCCGAGGAAGGAATCCTAATAGCTTCTTGAGGTTTCTCCTTTCTTCTAGTCTTTCATACCAATTCTAATTCCAATCATAACACACAGGCAAAGTCAGCCATAAACCATCATCATTACTCCACATAACATCAGTATCACAAGGTAAACAAGACCCACACATAACTCCAAACCAAGAAAAATAAGAAGAGGAGTAGAATTCCTACCTTGTCTAGTTGAAATTTGGTTGATTTGGTGCCTTAGATGGAAGCTACTCTTGATAAGACTTGAAGAGAAGTTGAAGATGGAGTAGATAAGAGCATGGACGAAAGAAAAATGAAGGGGAGTCAGCCCCTTATCTTGACCGAATTTCACATGGGCAAAGAAGGAATTGGACACAAACTTGTGGAGCAAGGAGTTGTGTGATTGGTGGATTTGAGTAGGTTATTCAACTTGGTTTTGTGGGTGCTTCTTGGCTGAAAATGGCGCCACCTATGGAGTATTGTGGCTGAATCCTAACCATTCATTCTAGGGTTCTTACAATGATTCTATTATTGGTCCGGTTTTGACAGTTTAGAATACTGAAATCTTACCGATTTCTCTTAAATAGGTAAATCGGTTTTTCTTCTATTGTGAGGTTTTCTATATTCCTAATCTTATTCCATCAAGTCTGATTACTCCTAAATCACACTTGATTGGCCTTAAGTATATGATTAATCGAATTTCGATTAAACCCACTTATTCGATAAAAACCGAACAACTAGGTTATTAACAATAAAATACTTCGGATAATCAGCCCCTTATCTTGACCGAATTTCACATGGGCAAAGAAGGAATTGGACACAAACTTGTGGAGCAAGGAGTTGTGTGATTGGTGGATTTGAGTAGGTTATTCAACTTGGTTTTGTAGGTGCTTCTTGGCTGAAAATGGCGCCACCTATGGGAGTATTGTGGCTGAATCCTAGCCATTCATTCTAGGGTTCTCACAATGATTCTTCTATTGGTCCGGTTCCGAAAGTTTAGAATACTAAAATCTTACCGATTTCTCTTAAATTCGTAAACTGATTTTTCTTCTATTATGAGGTTTCCTATGTTCCTAATCTTATTCCATCAAGTCTGATTACTCCTAAATCACACTTGATTGGCCTTAAGTATATGCTTAATCGAATTTCAATTAAACCCACTTATTCGATAAAAACCGAACAACTAGGTTATTAACGATAAAATTCTTCGGACGTTACATTACTACCCTCCTAAAAAAAAAATTTGTCCTCAAAATTTAGTACCTGAGAATAATTCAGGATACTCCCTCCTTATATCGGACTCTAGCTCCCACATAAAGTCCGCTGAGTCTTCGTGTCCCTATGCCACCTTCACCAATTGTACGGCTTTGTTCCGAAGGTGTTTGATGCTCCTGTGCACTATCTGTGCTGGGGATACATGAAAAGTCAAGTCATCCCTTAACTGGATTGTTTCGGGTTCCAAGAAATGAGTAGGGTCAGGCTAGTATTTTCTGAGTTGAGAGACATGGAAGACATCATGAAGATTTGACAGATGTGGGGGTAAGGCGACCTGATATGCCACTGGCCCGATTCGCTTTAAAATTTGAAAAGGACCTATAAAGCGAGGTCTTAGCTTTTTAACTTTAATGGCTCTACCTACTCCAGTTGTGGATGTGATCTTTAGAAACACATGGTCTCCTTCTTGGAACTCCAATGGCTTTCTCCTGATATTCGCGTAGCTCTTCTGACGGCTTTGAGCTACAAGTATTTTACTACGGATCTTTTTAATTTGCTCTATAGTTTGTCTGACTAATTTTGGTCCCAATAGGCTCTGTTCTCCTGATTCATACCAACACAAAGGAAATTGACACTTTCGTCAATATAAAGCCTCATATGGAGCCATGTCGATGCTAGCATGGTAACTGTTGTTGTATGCAAATTCGGCTAACGGTAAGTATCGGTCCCAGCTCCCACGCTATTCCAGAATGTATGCTCACAGCATATCTTCCAAAGTCTGAATAGCTTGCTCAGTTTGACCATCTATTTGCCGATGGTATGTAGTACTTAAACATAGCCTAGTACCAAACGCCTTCTGGAGTGCTCCCCAAAACCGTGAAGTGAATCTTGGATCTCGATCTGAAATGATTGTTGAAGGAATACCATGTAGTCGTACCACTTCTTGAATGTATAATTCAGCTAGCTTCCCTAGAGGATAATTCGCTCGAATAGACAAAAAGTGAGCGGACTTAGTTAGTTTATCCACTATGACCCATATAGCATCATATCCTGAGGGTGTTCTTGGTAAGGCCATCACAAAATCCATAGAAATGCTCTCCCACTTCCATTCCAGAATCTCTAAGGGTTGTAGTGACCTTGCTTGTTTCTAGTGCTCTATTTTAACCTTCTGGCAGGTTAAACATTTATTACGAAACTTGCTACATTTGCTTAAGGCCTGGCCACCAAAACATCCTCTTGAGATCTTGATACATTTTGTTAATGCCAGGATGTACAGTAAACTCGCTCTTATGGGCTTCTTCCAAGAACTTCTTTCTGAGGTTATCCTCCTCAGGTATGCATATTCTCCCTTGATATCACCATATTCCTTATGTATCCTATGCAAATCCTGTTAGCTTGCCAGATTGCACTAGTTGTACTGTATGCTGGAAATCATTATTTCTTGTTGTGCTTGCTAGATTTGGTCTTTGAAATCACTGGCTATCTGAAGTTGGTTTAACTGAATGGCATTGGGGTTCATAGAGATTCTCAAGTTAAGGTCTCAAAAACTTTCTATGAGTTTTGTTTCCTTGATTATCATCCATGTCACAGTTAAAGACTTCCTACTCAGAGCATCTGCCACCACGTTTGCTTTGCCAGGGTGGTACTTTAGCTCAGATTTGTAATCTTTAAGAAACTCCATCCACCTTCGCTGCCTCATGTTCAATTCTTTCTAATCAAAAAGATATTTTAAGCTTTTGTGATCATAAAATACTTCAAACTTCACTCCATAGAGGTGGTGCCTCCATATCCTCAGAGCAAACACTACCGTCGCTAACTCTAGGTCATGCGTTGGATAATTTCTTTCGTGAGTTTTCAATTGCTTGGAAGCATACACGACGACATTCTTGTTCTGCATTAACACGCACCCTAATCCTTTCTTAGAAGCATCACGGTAGACTTCGAATGGTCCATGAGGATTAGGTAGGGTAAGTATTGGAGTTGTCGTCAACTTTTCTTTTAATTCTTGGAAACTCTGCTAGCACTCGGGTGTCCATTCAAATGGGGCATTCTTCCTGGTTAACTTTGTTAGGCGAAGGGCTATTTGAGAAAAATTCTTAACAAATCTCCTATAGTATCCTGCCAGCCCTAAGAAGCTCCTAACTTCCATAATTGTCGTCGGCCGTTCCCAGTTTAATACTGCTTCTACCTTACTAGGGTCCACTGAAATTCCCCCATGGGATACCACATGGCCAAGAAATTTTACTTCCCTCATCCAAAATTCACATTTGGATAGCTTGGCATAAAGCTTCTTTTCTTTTAGAATTTGCAGAACCAGTCGCAAATGTTCCACGTGCTCCTACTCCATTTTTGAGTAAACAAGTATGTCATCAATGAATACCACCACAAATCTATCAAGATATGGTCGGAATATCCGATTCATGTAATCCATAAATATTGCCAGTGTATTTGTCAACCAAAGGATATCACAGTGTATTCATAATGTCCATAACGACTCCGAAATGCTGTCTTCGGAATGTCTTCTTCTCGAACCCGAATCTGGTGATTACCAGACCATAAATCAATCTTGGAGAATATAGTTGCCCCTTGCAGTTGATCTATGAGGTCATCGATCCTTGGCAATGGATACTTATTCTTAATCGTCGCCTTATTCAATTGCCTGTAATCCACACATAGTCGCATGCCTCCGTCTTTCTTCTTAACTAATAGGATTGGGGCTCCCCATGGTGATGCACTTGGTCTAATAAATTTCTTTTCCAGGAGTTCTTAAATCTGCTTCTTAAGTTTGGTTAGCTCCAAGGGTGACATTCGATACGGCGCTATAGATATTGGTCCTGCTCCCGGTACTAATTCAATGGCGAACTCAATTTCTCTTTCGGAAGGAAAATCAGGAATATCTTCAGGGAACACATCAGGATATTCCCTAACAATTTGAATATTAACTAACTTCTGATCAACCTCCACTACACTGGTTGATAAAAGAATATACCCTGGACTTTCATCCCCACAGTGGTGTATTGCTAAGGAGCTTAAATAAAGGCTTACAGGGATTACTAATTCAAAAGATGAAATAGAAGGAAGCATAATGGATTTATCAGAGCAATTTAACAGGGCCTGGTTGGCAGAGAGCCAATCCATTCCCAAAATAATGTTAAGTCCGAACAAGGGGAGACAAATTAAATTGGCTGAAAAAGCTCAACCTCCTATCCGATAGGGGACATTTATACAAATATGATTGGTCTTAACGGGTTCACTTGTAGGAGTAGAAACTAGCAAGTCATAGGGTAATTCAGAAATAGGTAATTGCAAGGCTGACATGCAATCATGAGAGATGAAAGAGTGAGATGCACTTGAATCGTATAAAACAGTTAAGGTCTTACCATTTACTTCACAGGTATCTTGAATCAAGTCTTTCGATTCGTTGACCGCCTGTGCATTCATAGTGCAAACTCTTCCTTAGCGTTGTGGTCTGGGAGTCATCTGAGGATTTCTGGCAGGGCATTCATAAATCTTGTGGCCTAGCTTGCCACATCCAAAACAAACATTTTGTCCTACCAGACACGGGCGATTGCCATGATTGCTGCCGCACTGGCTGCAGATCTGGCTCCCAAAAGGCCTCTGAGGTTGCTTGCCTTTACGGTGCATAGGCTGAAACCTCCTCTATTGCTAAAAGTTGGGCTTGAACCTTGGGCCTTGCGGAGCTAATCCGTTTTTAAAGTTACTGCGGGTTGACCTAGCAGCGACCAACTTGTTGTTACAATCCTCCACTAGGTGGCACTTGTTCACCAAAGTAGGGAAATCTCTTATCTCCATTGGTCCTATGGTGGTAAGAATGTCTTCTTTCAACCCACCTTCGAACTTCATGCATTTCCAGGCTTCGTCGGGGTTCCGTTGGTAAATGGTGGAAAACTTGCACAACTCCTCAAATTTAGCAATGTATTCCGATACACTACTATTCCCTTAAGGGAGGTGCATGAACTCCAACTCTTTAGCGTTGCAGACAGAGGCAGGGAAGTATTTATGGTAAAATGCATCTCTAAATACATCCCAAGTAATATCTGTTTGGGATCCTTCTAATAACCGGCATGCACCATTCCACTAGAACTCCGCATCTGCTTCCAGCATATAGGTGTCAAAAGTTACTTTCTGGCGATCTGTGCAATCCAATACGGAGAAGACCTTCTCCATAGCTTTAAGCCACACATCCGCCTGACCTGGGTTAAAGGCTCCCCTAAAGTTGGGTGGATTGGCTTTTCTGAATACAGCAAATTTGAGGTATTCCAGATCCATTCTGAGGCCATTATGATTCTGCAACACCCTTTATTATATAAGCTATGCTCGAGTCATGGAGTTATATTAAAAGGTTGTCACTGTGCTAAGAAATCTTTAAAATATGGAAAATATAATATATGGCCCTTTAACTGCTCACTTTATTACTAACTAATAGTCTCTGATACATAGATACTAAAATAAGTACACTTTAAAGGAAATTATGACTGACATATTTCACAGCATTTACTTCTGACTAGTCGTTAGCTAGCTTCAATAGTCTTTTGGTCCGGCTTACGCCCGATTCTTGCTCAATGAATGGCCCTGTACTCTGCCTCGCACTTGATTTCCAACTTGGGTGCTAGAATATTTACGGAAAAGAGAAACATGCAAGTAGGCAGTGAGATCCTAAGGTTCTCAGTAGGTAAACTCAAACCAATCTTACAGTGCCATCAAAAACATTCCAGCTGCTTCGGTTTATTACGAAAATATGAGCACATATAAACAAATAGTGGTTCAATTTTAAGTTGAAAACACCTTTTTCGAAGCGGTTTATATTTTAACAACCACTTGCCATATCATATGACAGACATAGAAATATGGATAGTATAATATGCTTCAATAAGGATCATAATAGCATTATGACTTAACTAGATAATTGAAGATGCACATATAGATGCGTATACTTGAATGTATGCAAGTGCACTTAATTTATCTCTTCTTTAACTTGCAACTTAACCTTGCCATTCTGTACTTGGTCCCCCGCAGGTGAATGGCCTCTCTCACCCCTGGACGATAGCCTGCTTTTCAGGTCCGAGCTCGTACCTATGCATGAGTGATGGGTTTACTTTCCCTGACGCTCACACCGGTCTATTCCCCTTAAATCTGGTCGAGGGCTGGCCCAAGTCTTAGACAGTACCGTTCTATCCCACGCTAGCTGGGTCTATGCCATGCCTCACGTGGTAGCTTCGTACGTCTTTCTTGCAAGTTCTCATAAATCTTATTCTTCTTTGGACATGATTATACATGCATATGCTATATGCATTCATTCATATACTTCATATTATACTTAAATCATTCTTGCATATATGAATCTAATGAGCATAACATATAAATGTTCATAATAGTCACATAATTCACATATTTTTGTTGAAATTTTGGCAGCATAACAGATCGAGTCCGCTTCCCCATGAATAGTGCCAGGCAACAGTACAAATGTACAAACTTGCAATTCAATATGGACCAGCAAATATACATATATATATATATATATATATATATATATATATATATATATATATATATATATATATATATATTCATAGCATCATTCATCAATTTCAATTGAAGCACCAATTGGGTTTTCGATTTATTCTCTCCTGTTCTGCCCGAGTTTGGTATACTCCACTCTTATTGTAATTCAACTCATTTGAATCTAATTTTTGGATATGTCATAGCATTATGTGTTTAGTTTCTAACACTTTTAGTCCTATCTCATTTTGATTTGTATAACTCAAGATATCAAAATTTTACCTCAGACTGCCTTGTTCTTAGCCAGAATTGGGTTCTTATAAGTAAAAATTCATTAAAAATAGAAACCTAGGTAAAATCATACGAAATTTATATCAAACTAAAGCTAATAGGACAAGATTTCGAATGAAATATGTTTCATCTCATTTTCATGAGTATATTTTAAGATATAAGCCCCGAAACTTGACCTTACTGGACTACCCTATTCCAGCCTAGTTTGAACTTGAGTCAATTTCATTGATGTGCTGGGAACAAATGGCAATGAATCTGTCTCTGAAATTTTTATGGGATGCTTCCTTACATGTTAACTTTCAAACAACGTTAGTTGCACTCAATTTGGAGTTGTGTAGCATGAGTTATACTCTTCTCAACTCATACTGCCCAGATGAGAATCCAGATTTCTAGGTCAAACTTCAAAAATTCATAACTAATTCTATACTAATCCAATGGCCTTATATTTTATATGTATGGAAAGCCCTAAATGGCTAGTTTCATATAAAAATAGTTTCATCAAATTCAGTCGGCTTTAGGCGGAGCCATACACTCCGCCGTACGGACCATTGAGGGGAAAACTCTAACAGCTTCTTGAATTCTTCTTGGATTCATGTTCTTCTCTAATCAATCCATCCAATCTTCAATTCAAACTCACATATACACCTTAAACCAACCTTAATTCATCATCCCCACCCATCATAACATCAGAATCATGGATGAATAAGGGACTCTAGGCAGCCCCAATTCAAAGAAAAGAAGGAGAAAGTTGAGATTCCTACTTTGGTGGTGTGAAATCTTGATGGAACTTGATCTTAGAGTGAAGTTGATGATTGGGGCTTGAGCTTGGGGATGAGAGAAAGTGGAAGAAGATGAAGGAAAGTAGGAAAATGAGGGCTGGTCTGCTCCTCTTATGGGGAGGCCGAAAATATAAAGGGGGAAGGAAGAAAAAAGTGAAAACTTATGAAGGAAGTTGGCTCTTGATTGGTGGATTTCAACCCTCATTCAAACTTGGCTTGGCTTCCATCTCTTATGGCTGATTTGTGCGCCACTTGTGAGGAGTGTTGGCTGAATCTTGGCCATCCATCCTAGGGTTTTCACAGTATAATTTCTATTGGTCCGGTTCCGACAGTTTAAAATACCGAAATTTGACCGATTTCCTTTAAATCGGTAAACCGGTTTTAGAAAAATCCTATGAAGTTTCCTATGGTTCTAATCTAATTCCATTATACCTAATCATTCTAAACCACACTCAATTGGCTTTAAGTGAATGCTTAATCGAATCCTAATTAATCCCAATTATCCGATGAAAACCGAAAACTCGGTTAATAACGATAGAATTTTTCGGATGTTACACTCTCCACTCACTTGGCGGCCAATTGGCGCCATCCATTAGGGTAGAAGTGTCTCAATTTTTAGCCACTCAAACTAGTGAAATTCTACTCATTCGGTTCTGGCGGTTTAAAGTACCGAATCTTCGCCGATTTTCTTCAAATCGGCAAAACTTTACTAAATGACTTTGAGAGAATTTCTATATCTCTATCCTAATTGGTCCTAAGCCTCATCCCTCTAATTAACATCTAATTAACTCCTAATTAATATTTAATTAACTCCTAATTGTCCTTACATAACTATTGAAACCGAATAAACCGATTAATGGCGTAAATTAGACATTTTTGCAAATTTGGAGCCTTTTTGTTTTCTGTTTTCTATAACTAATGGTATTTCCATAATTTTGAGCAAGTCCAAGGGCACCCCACTTCATTTCACACCCGACTGCCTCCATGGCCCAATCGACAGAGATTTAAACTTCTACGGTTTCACCATGTGATTCTGCTCCGTTTAAAACCCCATATTGCTAATCCTATAGATGTGGGGATATAAAGGTCATTTTATGAAAAGTTCTGCCGTGGACATAAAGGCCATTTTATGAAAAGTTCTAGGATTATTGTGGAAATAAGTTTTTGGGGTCAAATCAAAATTTCTAAAAGCTCAGGGTATCACTGCGATTAACAAAAGTTTGTAGGGGCACTTTTGTCATTTCCTAATTTTAAACATATGGCAGTGCCATATTCTCAACGGCAGTTTTACACTACCCTATAATTCCAAGTATGACGATCATCATGGCATAACGCTGCCTGAGAAATTCTCACAATGCCTAAGGGAAACAATTCACAGTTCCCATTACGTTCTGTTTACGAAAGTGGGGATGTTACAGATTCCCTCCAAGACTTACCTCTGGCTGCCTTCTTAGTTGGCCCATCATTTGTGTTGCTGCAGCTGCCTGCTCGGGCATAGCGTGCGCCATTTCTCGCATTATGTCCAAGAACTCAATAGATTCCTCCTGGGTTGGATTCATCCGTGGCCTACCTCGTCTTCTGGAAGCCATCAAGTTCTGAACACAAAAAATAAGAGTAGTTGAGTTGATCAGGCTCAATACTAAGTTTAGTGTGGTAGTAAATAATAGCATATGGTTAGGCAACCCTCTCACATGCATCCCATCCATATGGACAAGACTCAGTGCATGATAACATCTAAAGAACACAGAGCATATGCGAAGCATAGTCAGTCCAATCCTCAGGCCTATATTAGAACGAACTGCTCTGATACAAAAAATGTAACACCTTACCAGACAAAATACTATGCTTAAGTCATAATATATTACTTGATAAGTTATTACGTATGATGAACTTAAGAGTGAACTATTCACTTTAATCAATTTCGGTTTGGTAGCGGGATAACCACTAAAGCAATGTCAGGAAATAACGCATTAACACAATCAAGATTGAAATAACTAAATCAGACCATATATATATATATATATATATATATATATATATATATATATATATATATATATATATATATATATATATATATACATTTGTTTTTAAAATTGTCAAAAGAAATATAACACCATACAGGATAACAAAAAAAAGAAGGCCGCTAACACAAAATAAATCGACCTGACTATCTGAATAGCCCCTCCTACTGGTCCCCACGGGATATTTCATGTACAACTACTAATTCCTACCTATATGCCTATGACCCAAACTGCCAAAATAGGGTCATTCTGCATATCTACTGCAGCTACAGCGGGTACTCCAACTAGATGGATTGCGAAGAAAGGAATACATTCGCCATATCGGCATCAGTAGGGGTATAGTCTATACTCGGGGCAGAAGATGAGGACGACGAGCTCGTTGCCTCCGAAGGATCCTCCTCAGACATAGAGGCAAAGGGGATCGGCTATGATGGAGAGACTGGTGGAGCCATGGCTAGTGCTACTGCTGTGGGTGGAGGTGGAAAGGGATGAGCCATGTGGAGAGGGATGGCGATGTAAGGAATGACAGGGTCAAAAAGCGGATGCATAAGGGGTACAGCAAAATCTCTCTGGAAAAAGAAGTAAAAACGAAACTGGCATCTACCAGATATTTACACGGAATCTATGAACGGATCGAGATGGATGTGGAGCTCTGGAAACTCAATGAAAAGTATGCTGGTTGCCGTGTTCTCCATGATCTGAGAATGACACGGGAATATAATAGAGTGAGAAATAAAGATTTCTCAGTAGGAATTCCTAAATTTATGCTTATCTGTCATTGCTATCATTCTCAGGTGTTTCGGACTTTGGTTAATTAAAAGAAAATGTTACATCACTAGGAAGTCCTACTCAATTAGTTATATAAATCATAACCCGAAACACAGCTCTATTTTACTTTAGGAAGTAAAGAAAATTAAACAGAAAATAAACAACTAGATCAGTGTATTGACATAGATAAGTGACAGCCATGAAGTGAGCAATAATATGTATATACATAACATTCAATGGTGCGAATAACTCAGTGCATGAAATCTGACATTGTGGATATGCATGAAAAATGATGCATTTGATCTTAACTCATTTTTTTCCATACTTGGTCCTCTGGAAGAATATATTGGCCATAAGACTCCTGGGTAATACTCCACTTTTCAGGATCGAGCTCGTTCCTATACAGGGTCATCGGGTTTGCTTTCCCCGACTTCCCCACTGATCTATTCCCCTTAACTTTGTTCAAGGGCTGGCCCAAGTTACATGGAAATCCTTTCTCATGCTTATAGGGTAGCATTGCTTGTCTAACACTTTGACCAATGCATTCATAACTTGTAAATTCATTTTAATTGCATTTTCTGCCGAAATCTCTGCAGTATAACGAATTAAGTCCGCTTCCTCATGAATAGTGCCAGACAACTAGGAAACTTTAATCAAATAGCAAACTCAATACAAAACATCATATTCATACCAAGAATATAACAATATCAATAAGTGCAAGATTTAGAATCTTAAGCATCAATCTATCTTGCAAGCTTTTAATTGTTATTAAGGTTCCCGAGTTCGGCTTCCAAGGTTAAATGAGTTCCGAGTTCCAAGATTATATGTGTAACATCCCCTATTTCCGATTTCCGGATTCCTCTTCAAGTTTGATCAAGTCCATTTCCGACTTCACTTCGGATTATTTCCGAGTTCCGAGTTTGTCTTGAACAATTTCCGACTTCATGTCCTGTCCGATTTCCGATTTCCTCTTCAATTTTGATTATTCCTGATTTCTGACTTCATGGGGGTTAAATGGAATGGCTTCCGAGTTCCAATATCCGACTTCGAGTTAATACAATTTCTGACCTCCGATTTCAACGGGCATAATTTCCTACTTCCCGCCTTAGCCTTCAAGTCCAAACAACATGGACGTGATTACCAATATCCGATTTCATGTCTTGAAGACAATGTACCTGATTTCCGATCTCGCAATTTATCTCCAAGTTTCAAGCATATGAACCCAAGTTCCGACCTTAGACCTCATGCTTCAAAATAGCATACATGGTTTCCGACCTCCGAAGTTATAGTTTAACACAATGGGGTACGATTTTAATATAACGAGTTCCGGCCTTTGAGTCGAACTCAATGGATATGAGTTCAAATCTTTGAGTTGATTTCCAGTTATACACGAGTTCTGATGTACGAGTTCATTCCCAGAAGCTTTCCATTTTTGTTGGTGTTCCCGAGTTTGAATGGGGAGTTCTGAGATTAGGTGATTGCAAGCTGTATATCCGAATTTACTCTCAAGTGTCAAATAAGGTTGGACGAGTTCCGACATCAGGCTTCAGCTCCAAGCTCAAGTAAAATGGAACGATTTCCGACTTTAAGCAGAAACGAGACGAGTTCCGAGTTGAGATAGAATGGAAGCGAGTCTCACTTTTGAGACGATGTGGAAAGCAATTTGGCCACAAAAGCAGGCGACATGGCTGAACTTCAATCACAAAATCTCAATCAATCAACACTCACAATCCTAACTACCCCCATGTATTTAAGTCTGACTCCCCCCTCATTCCCAGCTGATTTACGTCACTCTCTCCCCCTTTTGCTGCAGCCTTCTTCTTCACTTCCTCTCTCAATCTACTCTATCAAATCTCCAAGTTTTGTCAAGGCTGCATTCAATCCAAATTCAAATTCAGCAAGATCATACTCCAAAGAGGTAGGATTCACTTTCTATTATTGACTTCTCTGAATTATGGCTGCATGTGATTCCACTTTTCTTCAAGTATTTGATGATATATTGATGTATATGATGGATTATGGTTGGATTAATATGAAATATTGAGTTGGAATTAAGGTTAAAAGAAGAAAACTAGGAGAAGTGAAAGTTTGGAATGCTGTCTAATTGAGAAATTCCACGGCAGTCCGTACGGCGGAGTGTATGGATCCGCCTATAGCTAGTTAAATCTAATGAAACTATTTTTAGATGAAAGTAGACATTCAGGGCTTTCCATAGATATATAATATAAGATCATTCGGTTAGTATTGAGAGAGATATGAATTTTTGAAATTTGACCTAGTAACCAGAACTTTCATCCGGGCAAAGTGACTTGAAGAAAGTGTAACTCGCCCTATACAACTCCAAATTGAGCGAGACTAACTTTGTTAGAAAGCTGACACATAGGGGAACATTCCAATATAAAATTCCGAGTTTGTTATGGTCCCAATTGATCCCAGTGATTCGAGAAATTTACCCTATATCCAAACTGAACCAAAATAGGGTAGTTCAAGAAGGTCGACTTTTTAGGACTTATAACTCAAGCTATACCAAAGCAAATCAAATGAAACTTTTGAAAATGAAAGATTGTCCTGTTAGCTTCAATATGAGACCAATTTCGTATGATTTGAGGTTAGTTTTGATTTTTAGTGTATTTATACTTCCAAGTGTGTAATTCGGGCTTGTGACCGAATAGGCTGAGGCAAAAGTTAAATATCTTGAGTTATATAAATCAAAATGATATGGGACTAAAGAGGTTAGAAAATAGACACATATAACTATGACATATCCAAAATTCAGATTTAAATGAGTTGAATAGAGGTAAAGGTGACTTATGCATAATTCGGTCAGAACTGGATAGGATTGGCAGAATGACAAAATTGATAGTTTCACAAGTGTTAGTAGACATACAAGATTTGAGTTGAGGATTGCCAGTTTTACATTGATATATATGTTAGATTGATTATATTGCTATGATTGAATTGTCTGTGAGAATTGGCACTATTCATGGGGAAACGGAACTAATCCGTTATGCTGCCAAATGTACGGCAGAAATCCATGAGGTTATGAATGTTTATATGTAAGGATGAATTAAAGTATGAATATGTATATGGAAACTCTACATTCAAGAATGACATAAGTATGATATGAGGTATATGAGAGTAAATGATGTAGTATATGTATGAGTGCCAGTAGAATGGTAAAGAGGCTACGGGCCTTTATATGTTATGGATATGTACGTGAAGATCATGTGTGCAATAATATGTGAAGATAAATAAAGTATATGTACGAGCACATTCAGCATGACTATGTTTGAGTATGCATGAGAATGAAAGAATGTGAATATATTGAATGTGGGTCCCTTCACTTGGAGGCAGTTATTTGAGATCCCTCCCCATGAAGGTAGTTAAATGATAAAAAATGTGGGTCCCTTCACTTGGAGGCAGTTGCACATTGAATCCCTCCTTGTGAAGGCAGCTAAAACTTGGGTCCCTCTATGTTGGAGGCACGTGGTCAGATGAGATATCTCTATATTGAAGGCACATGGTCAGATGAGATCCCTCGGTTATGAGGCACGTGACCAGAAGAGATCCCTTCAATTAGAGGCACGTGACCAAAATGAGATCCCTCCAACCTAGAGGTAGTGGGTCCCCTTGTGGGTGAGTCGGTGTGACGACGGTCACGGGTGGAGCTGACGAGCTCACTCCAAGGCCAGGCTACCCAAGGGCAGTGAAAGCACCCTAGGGATGGCGATATGTAATGCCTAGGCGTGTCAAGTAAAGGCTAAAGACTAAAGACCAAAGACTAAAGATTAAAATATATGCAGACACAACACTTACATGAGGCATGGCATGACCCAGCTAGTGTAAGTACCGAATGAAGGTCCCATATTCCTAAGGAACGTGACATGGTGATCACGCTCTGATGGAGTATGACATGGCGATCATACTCTGGAATGTGGCATGTAAAGATTTTATGATGAAAAGAAAGATAAAGAAAGAGAAGTAAATCTTTATGTATATGCATGCATTCAAGTACAAGAAAAGTTATGAGTAGATGTTATGTTTCCAGTATATTAATGCTATTATATTTCATTATGTTTCAATCAGTATTTATGATTTGATTTGTATGGGCTTTTCCAAATGACAAGTCTATGAATAAAATGAACTTTGCTTCGGACATTACATTTTCGAACTATAAAATTAAACAGTTTGTATTGCATGCTCACCTTTTTCATAATAAACCGAAGCAAACTGGAGATGACAACGATGACATTATGTTTATTATAGAGAATCCTACTGAGAATTTGTAATTCTCACTTCTATTTTCGTGTTATCTCTAGATAGTTCAAGAAGTTCCGAAGACAGCTGAAGTCGCTGTCAAAAAAGGTTCGTTCAGGTAACAGTAACAACTCCAGGGTGTGGTACATGACTTAAGCATAGTACTGTACTTAGGAGGGTGTTACAATGTGTGTTTGGTTTCCGACCTCCGGGGTTGTGTTTGGTTTCTGACCTTACCCCACCA
This sequence comes from Pterocarpus macrocarpus, assembly GCA_031439585.1. Lineage (NCBI taxonomy): Eukaryota > Viridiplantae > Streptophyta > Magnoliopsida > Fabales > Fabaceae > Pterocarpus > Pterocarpus macrocarpus. The sequence continues at coordinate 44,437,225 of CM062517.1, forward strand.
TTGGCCTGCTAAGACTTTTGAGTGTTTCCTAAACTCTAAGTTCCCGACATGGGCTACATTCGATGTAATTTCCTATTCACTAAGTTCCGAGCTCAGCCTTAAGTATACCTTCTGAGTTCAATCTTAAGTATGACCTCCCGAGTTAAACCTTAAGTGTGCTAACCTAACTCTTTGTTCACTAATCCCCAACTTCCGACATAAACTCAAGTTATTTGTGCCTTATCCCAGACTTATCCTACTTCTAGCCAGAATTGCACTCTTATGAGAGAAAATTCACTAAAAATAGAAATCTGGGTAAAATCATCCGAAATTTACATCCATGTAAAGCTAACACAAAAGCTTTCAAATGAAAGAAGTTTCATATCATTTGAATGAGTATAATTTGAGATATATGCTCTGAAACTTGACCCTACTGGACTACCCTATTCTAGCCCAAATTGGACATAGGGAAAATTTCTCGACTCAATGGGGATAAACGGGACCTTATCTAACTCAAAAATTTTTATGGTATATCCTCCTATGTGTAAACTTTCTAACAAAGTTAGTTTCACTCAATTTGGAGTTGTATAGGGTGAGTTACACCTTTCTCAATTCATACTGCCCGGATGAAGGTCCTGATCTCTAGGTCAAACTTCAAAAATTCATATCTATCTCTATACTGATCCAATGGACTTACATTATATATGTATGGAAAGCCCTGAATGTCTAGTTTCATATAAAAATAGATTCATGGAGTTTAAATGGCTGTAGGCGGAGCCGTACACTCCGCCGTATGGATTGTCAAGGAAGAAATCCTAACAGCTTCTTGAGGTTTCTCCTTTCTTCAACTCTTTCATACCAATTCTAATTCCAATCATAACACATAGGCAAAATCAGCCATAAACCATCATCATTACTCCACATAACATCAGTATCACAAGGTATACAAGATCCCCACACAACTCCAAACAACCTTGTCTAGTTGAAATTTGGTTGATTTGGTGCCTTAGATGGAAGCTACTCTTGATAAGACTTGAAGAGAAGTTGAAGATGGAGTAGATAGGAGTATGGATGGAAGAAAAATGAAGGGGAGTCAGCCCCTTATCTTGACCGAATTTCACAAGGGCAAAGAAGGAATTGGACACAAACTTGTGGAGCAAGGAGTTGTGTGATTGGTGGATTTGAGTAGCTTATTCAACTTGGTTTTGTGGGTGCTTCTTGGCTAAAAATGGCGCCACTTATGGGAGTATTGTGGCTGAATCCTAGCCATTCATTCTAGGGTTTTCACAATGATTCTTCTATTTGTCCGGTTCCGACAGTTTAGAATACCGAAATCTTACCAATTTTTCTTAAATTGGTAAACCGATTTTTCTTCTATTGTGAGGTTTCCTATGTTCCTAATCTTATTCCATCAAGTTTGATTACTCCTAAATCACACTTGATTGGCCTTCAGTATATGCTTAATCGAATTTCGATTAAACCCACTTATTCGATAAAACCGAACAACTAGGTTATTAACGATTAAATTCTTCGGACGTTACACTATAACGTTCCCACCAGTGCAATAATGCTTACTGTCACATTAAACGATGTGTTTTTGTTTCAAAGAGAGGTCTGGCCAGATCCCCAGCCCTAAGAACACATCCCACCTCTTCCTTTCACCCTAAACTTGAAACCGTAGTAGCCTCCACTCCCTCAACCTCCTTCTTCACCTTTTCCTTACTGAAACGTACTTTTAATTGATTAATCTTCATCCTTTTCATCTCTAAACCCCAGGAAACCTCCATTGTTGAAAATTGGAACTTGAAGGTGGTGTTTGGCAAGCGACACAGGGACACCCGTCTTATCTCTCCTATTTTCCTTGCTCATTGGTAATTGTGAGCACCATATTTTATCCGGAATTTTTCATCATTATCTATTAATTATAAAAAAATAAAAAATACAAAAAGTAAAATATAATTCAAATTTTCAATTCCTCCATCCTTCTAGATTTTCAACAAATTTTGTCTCCTAATCCCTCTATCCATAATCGGTTTTCAATCCCACTCTATCTATCTCCATAACCAAATTTCAAATTTTATCTCTATCCTTGTAGATCAATGACCAATCCTATTTCAAGTTTTTAAATTTTCCCTCTATCTAAGCTTTCAAAGTCTTAATCTTCAATTGCTTTTCAAATTTCTTCTCAACAAACTCATCTTATCTTATCTATCTATTAGCAAACTTTTCCAAAGATCTCTCTTATTCTACTCTATATAAAGGCAACTCACTTAGCAAAGAAGGGAACTTTTGTTGACTACATTCACTATTTTCATTCCTATTCTCTCATCAAGTCTTGAATCTCATCACCATCACACCATTCCTAACACCAACATCTTGGACAAAATCAATCACATTCTCATTCTAATCCCATAGTCGAGCCAAACCATAGCCCATCTTCATCTTTCTATCCATTACCGTTGCTGCATTGTTGTGAAGCAGTACAGCTACCACTCCCATTTAGCCTCCACCGGAGTGCTCTACCCTCATCACTATCGTTAATGCCTCAAGCCTCTGTTCTTCTTGTATGAGTGTTGTGTATTATTGTTTTTTGCCTTTTGTTTTTATTTTCTTTTAAAAAGAAGCTTATACCAATTTCTTTTTTTTATATTAAACCTTTTCTTTCTATTGTAAGCTTTTTTTTTTTCTCATTTGATGTTTCTTTTTTTTTTTTTTTTCGCATTTTTACTAGAGTTTATGTTTTTTTGGTGTTTGCTTTTTATTTTTTTGTTATTTGACATTTTTTTAATTAGTTGAATTCTTTTAAATTTTGCAATATCACATTATCTTCAGCTAAACATTTTTTTTTAAATGGTCAAAATAATTTTTTTAAATCCATGCAACAAACTTATGACATTGATGTATGGTTTAACCATTCTCAAGGGTTATAAGATTTATAAGGGTTAATTGTATAGCTTATGATATTTTGAAGAGTGGATTATTTCTTTTTCTTTTCTTTTCAAAAAATATTTTTTGTAAATAAAATCAACGTAATAAACAATTATTTTCTACACAAACGATGATAGCCTTGAATTCCTAATTGCACCAGAAGATATGTAGGAGCAGGTAACTCCCATCTAGCCAAAAATTAAATTTTCTTTAAATTTTGCTTTCTTTTTGTAAATAATTGTAACATTAATTTTGCTTTTTTTTTCTTCAATAAATAATTATTATAATTTTGCTTTTCTTTTCTTTTGTAAATAATTATTATGATTTTTAATGAAAAAAATAAATATTATTATAATTATTAATTAATTTGCATAATAAGCTTTAGGCTAACCGTCTGGAGACGGATGTATTAGGGGTGTAGTGGAATTAAGTTTCCACCTTTCTTTCGGCATAATTAGATTCTCAAACCTAATCTCATTTTAAAAAGACCAATTTTGTAAAATTAAAAGATTTTTTTTCGATTTTTTTCCTAAATAAAAAATTGATGGTGTCTCCATTGAAAATTTGAAATACTTTTCAATTTAATTGCCTTTTGTTGCAGTGCCCTCCGGGCACACTGTGACAGTTTGGTGACTCTACTAGGGATGGTTAGAGAGCCAAGTCTAGTAGAGTAAGTTATGCAAATAATATAACTAGAATAATGTTTATTTTTCTCCTTCTTATTGCTTTTCATTTTTTCTTTTGTTTTTATTTGTAAATAATTAGCATTGTAAATTAATTGTGTTAATTATTTGTGAATAATTGTTTATATTTTAATTGAAATTATCTGTCATTCAAACCTTAGGGTAGCAGACTTTTTTTTTGTATATATCTTAAATCTTATGATAGCCAACATTTTTTATTTTATTTTTTTCGTATATATTGTTTGAAGCTTTATTGCGTAGTTTTTAGGGCTTTGAGATTTTTATGATCTTTACACACACTTCACTTTCGCTTATCTCACATTATTCGGGCTCTATACTTGAGCCTTTGAAATCCATAGGGCTAGGAAATGGCTTCAATGAGGTTATTGTGAGGCTTATACTTCCCTGACAGTTGTTGATTCCCCCGCCCAGATTATTACTAGAATTGTGGGCTATCATATTGTGACTTATGTGTCCCTGTGGCCATGCTCATAAACTGGGTCCTTATCTTCTAGATAAGGGCAATCTGGGGATACTTTTAGAGAGTTTAGATCCATCCCAAAACTATGCTCTAATAGATTGAGCTTAGTAACTATCTAAATTAGGGTCTTGACATTAGAACTTCCCAACCATTAGGTCCCACCTTACTAGGACACAAAGGAGCATATTGTTCCATCTTCTTATGTTGTAATATGAATTTCAAATCATGCATCTAAATAACATGTCATGCATATTCTATTTTTAACTCTCATGAGTTTCCCTTTTCCACATCATTCATTGCAACATGCATAACATTTACTTCTTTCTCATACATAGTAGCATACATGAATAAGCCCAAAAAAAAAAAAAAACTCATTAAACGTGCATTTTATTATTATTTTTTTCCCTCTATCCCTTCCATACATTTATGACATGCATAGAAAAGCCAAAAAAAAAAAAAAAAAAACTCATTCATAACATTGTATCTTTCTTTTTTACCTTTATCCTTTCCATAAATTCATAACATGTTTAAATAAATTACAAGAAAAAACTCTTCAAATGTGAATTTTTTTTTCCTGCTTCCTCTATCCCTTCCATACATTCATTTTTATCACATTCATAGCACGCATCAATAAACAATTTTTTTTTTTTTAAAAAAGAGAGGCTCCATATAACAAGCATTTTTTTCCTCATCATATATCATAACATGAAAAGAAAAAAAAATTTCTCAAACATGCATTTTTGTTTTCTATTTCCAAACATTCACATCATGCATTATTTTTTTTTTTTTTGCACATAATAGAACACATCAATAAGCATTTAGGTAAGAGTTCATCTAAGATGCACTTCTTTCTTTTCTCTATCCATCCCGCATCATTCATGCATTTAAACATTGTCACATGCATTCTTAGTTTTTTCCCCCCCAACAAAGCGACATTATAACATGTTGGGGCTAGTATGGCATCCCCACATCTACTCGTTTACCTAGCATAGGTTGTGGCTCATTTTTTGCCACTTACTATGGCTACTTTCATGATATGTCTATCTAATCTCCATAGGATTATTTCCTTGGATTTGTCATGCCCAAAGATAATATGGGACCCTTGAGGATTAATTCAAAAAATCTGGCGATTAATTCGAGTACTCTAAGTCACCCAAGATAGTATTCACATGTATGAGTGATCCCACACTTTTAGTTAAAACCTAGTGCATAAAACACCATTTATAAAGTTATTACATGCATATTATATATCTACTAGTGTCATGGGGCCTACACATTCCCATAATCAGAATTTTTTTGCCAATGCCCCTCCCGACACCCATAAACCTTTAGTTATAGTTTTGCCATTGTGATCTAATAATTACAACTTCGCCCCTTCTTTTGCTAAGGTTCACCTATTTACTATTTTACCTTTGCCTAGGGCTCGGGCTTCCTTCTATACTAGTCTACCCTTAGAGTTGGGGACATTATAATTCTCCCCTCCTTTTAAAATTTTTTGCCTTAGAAAATTCCGTACTTTCTAACCTATAACGGAAACTCTCTCTTCAAGTTTGAGTCCCTTTCGAAGTTTACTCGCTAGTTGCTCTGCTATCTTAGACCAGCTGTATCATAGGCATAAGCTTCGCTTTTGGCCACCTGGTCTTTCAAATTACCATATGTCTCAATTGCACCCCTTACTGCTGTTGTGGGAAGTTGTGAGGCATATAACAAGATCGATTGAGAGTGTCGACCATTCATTCCATAGGGACCATTTGTCCATTCCCTTTTTGCTATTAGAGTCACATTAAGACCTTTCACTCTTTAGGTAGTAGACTTATCCTTAGACATCATTTCTGATCTTGAGTGTCGAAATAAGTTATAAGGGGACCTATTGCCTTTACCAATGTTTCTGTAATTTTTCTTTTGTCACGGTTCTTATAGGGTCTTCATGAACATGTGTAGTTGGTCACTCCTCTAGCTCCCACTGTATGGGTTAAGTCGTAATGTTTTTGGGTCCTTCTCAACCCCACTATGATGTTCTAAGAATTGGTATGTTACCTAGTACCAAGTTTCTTGCGAGGCTATTCCATTGTTGACTTACAATTATCCCTTAGCAACAAATTCTTAATCGCTTCACCTAGCATGGTCATTCAGTGTGCCCATTCTTGTCTATTTACACTTGAATGGTTCCTGTAGTGTGCACTTCACTTCGTGGTTGAATGTAGTTAGGGAACGTGGGATTGTTCTGGACAATTTCTTGTGAAGTTTCTCTAAGTTCACGAACCAATCCCAATCATTGGGTATAAAAGATCCTAATCAGAACATCAACTTGTCTAATGATTCTTCGCTAACCGTCTTTAGTGAGAGTCTTGTGCTGACTAATAGTGAGTATGTTGCATTGGGAGGTCTTCTCACTATAGTTGCAATAAAGTCATATTCTACCCACAATGCTGACATTCTCGTTCTTTGGTTTGTTGGGGAACTCTCCCTTCTATTATTCTTTTTGAGCTACTTGGGGTTAACACCAAGAATTCTACTTTCTTTGGTACCTTTACTTGAATTCTTTTACTAATTTTGAAGGTACGGTGATTGCAATAGCTTTGTTGAGATTCTATTAGAAGTTACTCCAATTACCTCTCCCTGACCTTTATTCACTTTACTACTTGTTGGCTCAAGAGTGAATCTCGTTTCCCTTTGAGTGGGGTTCTTCTTAATCTACCTTCCCGAAATCTTGCGACAAGTCCTTACTTGGAGGATTCTTAATGTCTTAAGGGATTTACTTTACTTCTTATTACTTAGCAGTCTACCAATTTACCATCACTGAGCTTCTCAAGTTTCCATTTCTATTTCTTGTTACCAAGATATGGGTAGCTTAGCTTGAAAGAGAGAATTGACAGTCTCACTTTCCTATTGAGATTACAAAGTTTTCATTATTCCATCTTTCTCATGAGGTGTTAATCTACGTATGTGCAAAGATTCCTTATTGATTACGTTGGTGTCAAAGTTCACTTTGTTTCAATAACGGGTAAATATATCAATAGGTTCCTCGAGGAATTTTATTTACCTTCTTTGCCCTGTATCTAATTTCCTTCAATGAGGTTGAGATTGAGAGTTTAATAATCTTGTATCTTAACCTTGACTACCATGGGGTATAGTTCCAAGCTCTTTGATTTTATATTAGTACATCACCTAGTTCTTCTTAGGGTTTATCAAGCAATCCCAAAGAGTCTTTCAGATTCAATAACAGCATTACTAATGTTAGGACAAGCCAGCATGCTAGCTTCTATAAACTTTCACTTGTACCTTGAATCCAACTAGATGACATTCCTCCCTCTAGTGGACTCCTCCAGAGGTAAAACTTCCTCTTTTCCTTCTTGTAGCATCCTACCGTTCTTGTAGAAAAGCTTGTCTTCGTCTTAGTCCATTAGGACCTCCCACTCTACTGCTATTTCAGCCCATTGAGATCGATTGCACTTGTTGCAACATATGCATTTGTAAATACCTAATCTTTACTACCTTATCTTAGATTTAGGTGCATTCATCAACGAATTACTCTACCCATAAAGCTCACAGTGGTGTTTGAAAGTGATTGTCATATCTTCTTCCTATCTCTGAATAGTTTGACTTGCTTGTCAATAATATGTCGAAGATGACCTGATGGTATAGCTCCTATGGTGGCTAAGGTTTGTTGAGGTCCAGTAAAACTTAAATAGCACCTCTGACATTTCTATTATTCTTAATGGGTAGGAGATATTGTCTTGAATCCATTTTCTTATCTTGTCATGGTCTAAGAGCATCCTTACTTCAATTTAGTGGAAGATGCACCACATTTTCTCCCAAAGGATTTTCTAAATCTATCCTTATACCTCTATTTTCTTTGCATTCTCGAGTAAAACAAGGTCTTTAGCTTGGGTGGGATATGTAATTAGTTGAATTCCACCTCCAACCATTTGCTTTTATTTTGAGGCCTCGCCTGGGGTTTCATAGAATCGCAATCGCTAGGATGTCGGCCTTCAGTATCCTTAAGGGAGAAGGTTGTTTCACTTTCTAGGCAGAGACTTGAAAAGGTCTTCCTAGTGTATGGCTGGAGTTTCCATTCTTGACTATCACACTTGATCTCTACTTAACCTAGCCAAGCTTTTTAAGTAAAGGATCTAACCTTACAATGTGGCATTACCACAACCCATTGTAACATGACCTTAACTGAGCTTGCCAATGGGTTACTCTCGAGGTAGCCTCACCTTTAAAGGGATAAAAGGTGCTATCCTTGCAACCTGATATAATCTATTGGCACATAGTTGCCCTAATCTTATCGGTTATTCGTTAAATTTATAGAACCAGGTAGAAGAATCCTCTAGATTTGATCTAGAAAAAATAGCCTAAATTGGGTAAACATTGTTAGAGCTTGAGACAATTCCTTATTAAGGTTAGAAAGGTTCTCACCCAGCTTGTCCATGTCAAGATCTCACCCTTGACGATTAGTATTTTCGGTTTTCTTGATAATGCTAGATAGGACAATGCTTCCTCTTTATGGTCAAGTTCATCGTGTCCATAGCAAGCTAGAGACATTATGTTTAAAGCCTGATACAGTAAGCATCAAATTCATGATGCAAGAAAAATGAGTTAATGCTCACTTTAGTCTTTGACTTTTCACATGTAAGTCACTTTCGTCCCTGACTTTAGGAAATTGTCAAATTAGTCCCCTGTTTTGTAAAATATGAGTCACATTAGTCCATCCCCCCAACTTCATTAGTCCACCGTCACTATTCTGCTAACATGTCACGTTAAGTGACACTGGCACCTGTTTCATCATTTAACTTGGAACTCGGAAACACGAGGACAAGGAAGAAGTGAACAAAGTGAACTTGAAACTTGAAAACTTTGAAATTGTGGTATGAATCTTCGAAAATTTTGAAAGAAATTAACCTCAAAATCTAAGGTGTTTCTGAGTTCCGAGCTCACTTTGTTCACTTCTTTTTTGTTCTCAATTCTGAGTTCCAAGTTCAATGATGAACAGGCTCTGGTATGAATCTTCATAAAGTTCGAAAGAAATTTACTTCAAAATATAAGGTGTTTTGAGTTCCAAGTTCACTTCGTTAACTTTTTCCTTATTCTCATGTTTCCGAGTTCTAAGTTCAATGACGAAACAGGTGCGACATGTCATTTAACGTGACATATTAATAGAATAGTGATGGTGGACTAACGGAGTTGGGGGGAGTGACTAACGTGACTTACGTTTTACAAATTGGGGGACTAATTTGACAATTTTGTAAAGTCAAGGATGAAAGTGAATTGCATGCGAAAAGTCAAGGACTAAAGTGAGCATTAACTCCAGGAAAAAAACCATCTTTATATGTAACTTCACTAGGATAGTCTTAATCTGTGGTTTAAATTGTTTTGTAGATTGCTCAATTAGCCATTACCTTTCTTCTTCTGCACTAATGTTTATTCAATAAATGCTTTGATAGAGGGAACCTCATATACTTCTTGGAAACTACCTTGCCAAATGTATCTGTTGATCTATCATGTAACACCCTACTAATTTAATGTTATGCTTAAGTCATAGCATGAAATTAGGTAGTTTGTGTTACCGTGTTAACACTATACTTATCTTTCGTGATCAGTGTCACATCATAAAACAGACGAAACGGCACGCTGTTATGTAACAAACGTAACTAGCACTATAAAATGTAATAAGGTTCTATACAACATAACGGAAGAGATACTGATAAGTGATATATTATCAGCCGTTTATGTACATATGTATGTCGGAACCAACGCCTCCGTCTATATTTGTATATAGATTAAAAAAATAGAGGAAATAAAGAGATAGCAAAATTCCTATTGCTAGAAAAAGCGGAGGCAGAAATAGCAGAAGGTAGGCTCTGTTCAACACGTTCAACTTGGAGTCCTGGTGAAGTTGCAGGTCTAGGATCTCAGTGAAGAGAGTGGCCGTTGAGCTCTTCGCCAATGTCTGAGAATGATGCGGAAATATAACACTGGGTGAGAATTTAAGGAAAATTCTCAGTAGGGTCCACGTGTGGCGTATGACTGACGTCACATTCATTCTCAGTTGCCTCGGGTTTTATTTAATTATAAAAATATGTGTTCAAACTAAACTAACCATTTTAATGAGTTCAATAAAAACATCTGGTCCAAGGCAAAGTTCAGTTTTGCTTTAGACAGCATAAGAAGCAGAATAGGCTACTAACAGTAAAACATAGAATAATGAGCATAGCAAATACACATACAGTAGTACGTAAGTATATTAGACAAACTGTAAACATCCTAAAATAATCATGCCATGCAATCATGCATTCATGTAATTATGAAAACTCATACTTGAACTTTCCTTCATAAACTTTTCATTTCCTTTCATCATTTTTCCATCTCTTGGTCCCCTAGGAGTTCTTGGCCATTTAGACTCCTGGGTAATAGTCTGCTTATCAGGATCGAGCTCGTTCCTATACAGGAATGCCGGGTTTACTTTCCCCGACCTTCCCACCGATCTATTCCCCTTAACTTCTTATCCGGGGCTGGCCCAAGTAGCATGGAACTTTCATAGTGGCATAATCCTTTTCATAACTTTCATAACTTTCTTAAGAATGCACATGCATTAACATGGAACTCATAACTTGTGCATGGGTTCTACCGAAATTTCGGCGGCATAACAGAACGTGTCCACTTCCCCATGAATAGTGCCAGCCAACCAATACATTTACACAATTTGCAATTCCAATATAGAGCAGCAATTATGCACATACATTCATAAATTCATTCATCAGCTTCAACAAGCTTCAATAGGACTTTTAACTGATTCTGCCTCATTCTGCCCGGTTATGGTATATCCCACCTTTATTTCAATTTAACTCCTTTAAACTTGATTTTTGGATATGTTGTGGCCTTATGTGTCTAGTTTCTAACCTTTTTAGTCCCATCTAATTTTGATAATCATAACTCACGTTATTCAGGATTTATCCCGGCCTGCCCTGTGGCTGACCAGAATTGCTCACTCAAAAGTAAAAATCTACTAAAAATCGAAAACTGGCTCAAATGATACGAAATCGGTCTCATATTAAAGCTGATAGAACCATATTTCATTTGCAAAAAGTCTCATTCCATTTGACTTAGTAGGGCTTGAGTTATAAGCCCCGAAACTTAACCTTCCTGAACTGCTCTATTTTGGCTCGGTTTGGACATAGGTTAACTTCTTCAGATCACTGGGAACAAATAGGATAGTAACAAACTCGGAATTTCTAGGTAGGATGTTCTCCTATGTGTAAGCTTTCCAACAAAATTAGTTTCACTCAATTTGGAGTTGTATAGGGTGAGTTATACCCTTCTCAACCCATACTGCCCGGGTGAATGTCTTGATTCCTAGGTCGAACTTCAAAAATTTATATCTCTCTCAATACTACTCCAATGATCTTATATGATATATGTATAGAAAGCCCTAGATGTCTAGTTTCACATAAAAATGGTCTCATTAATTTTAAACGGTGGGAGGCAGAGCCGTACACTCCGTCGTACGGACTGCCGAGGGTTTTGAGTTTTCCAGCCTCTCAACTTCTTCATATCTTCATCTTTTCTCACTTCCAATTCAAATTTTAACCTCATAAACAGCCCATAACCCAACTATAATTCATCATAATCAATCAATTGGCATATCAGAATTTAGGAATGAAATCACTACCAATCATTCAAGAGTCAGAAAATCAAGTAAGAAGAAAACCCCTACCTCTTACTATGAATGATTTTGGTTGAGTTTGTAGCTGGAACTTGATTGAATCTCAAAGTTGGGTGGAGTTGGGTGAGTGAAGAAAAGAAAAGAGAGAGCTGAAGTGAAGAAGAAGTTACGTAGAAGGGGGTCTGAATCAGAGGAGGAGAGTGTGTTATATAGGCATGAGTGGGAGTTAACTTGGAAGGTTTTGATTGGCCTCAAAACATAAGGCTGAGTTTCAGCCAGCCTTGCTCTCCACGTCGCCCTCTTTGTGTGGTAGAATTGCTCTCCACGTCGCCTAAAGTGGGGCTAGTTTCCAGTATATTCTGAAAATGAGATCGGAACTCGTGCTATTTATAAAGTCGGAACTCGTGAACATCCTGCATGTGAAGTTGGAACCCGGGAAACATATCCAGTTATTCGAAACTTGAAAGCAAAGCCTGATGTGAAGCCAAGCACTTAAAGTCGGAAGTCGTGAATTATAGGACCTTGATATCGTAAATCGGGCGAATAGGAAATAAGAGCTATTGGTATTGATCTCGAGATCGGAACTCGTACATTGTGAACATGAGGTCGGAAATTGGAATATAGCCAGTTCATTTGATCTTTGATCGCTAAGGTCGGAAGTTGTAAATTGCGCTGAAGCCGAAGACGAACTCGGAAGTCGGAAGCATCAGTCAATCCATTTCAGCTCCTGAAATCGGAAATCGGAAAATGCAAGGCAATCCGTCTGTCCTAAGGTCGGAAATCGGAATTTTTGCACTGAGGTCGGAAATTGTAAATCGTTGTCCGTCCAGTCTAGATGAATTCGGAAGTCGGGAATACTGATGGGATCGGAGGGCGGAAGTTGCGGATGTTACATATCGAGCATCAAGAAAGAAGAAGGAAAGTGCCTTTCAATCATAATAGTCCTTAGGCAAAGAATAAGCTAAAACCATGCGAGAATTATAGTTTTTCAATGTAGGAAAGCAAGTAAAGGGCAATAAACACATATATTGCAAGCTTTGCAACAAAAGTGATTGCCAAATTTGACACTGGACCTATTGCTATCTATATGATATTGAACTAGATTGCATTTAAACATTGGTGATTTGCTTTATTGGAAGAAAGGGCCAAGAAATTGAAATAGGGAATCTTTTAACTCGTCTATGTCTAGGCTAGGTTTGCAACTTGGACCAAATATCATTTTGTAAAAAAACCATTACGAGGCCACAACTAGTGAAGGTAATAGCTAATTTCTTTGGCTGAATGTTTAAACTGTGAGCTAAACATAGTTACATAATATAGATTAGAATATATATGAAACATCATTATTTTCATAAATTTCAACACTATGGTAAACAGTTTTTTCTATTTATTGTTGTGCGCAACTGGAAATGTACTTCAATCAAAGTTTAACAAAAATGAATTCAAGTGAGTGCAAATTTGTCCAATTAGCATCATCCGCAAGATCAAGTGATACTCTTAAACCAAACAAAAGTGATTTCCTATCTACAGTCAATCATTATTCAAAACAGAAGAAACATAGGCCTAGTTTATTAACATGCATTACTTGAATAAGTAAAGTTTTGACTTGTTAGAATTAATAGTAGTTTTTTCTTTTTTCTTTAGGTTGTAACATCCTCAGTTTTACCTTGTGCTAAATTACCTCCGTGATTCTGAATAATTAGGCACTTAATGAGAAATTAAAGAATAAAGGCTTAATTATAGACAGAAGGGTAATTATGAAGAGGAGAGTTAAGAAAACTCTTAATTAAGATTAGAAAATTTCTAATTTAAGTAAGTCAAACTCTTATATTGTTTTCAGTAATTCCCCAAAGTTGACCTATGCTCTGTTCAGGTTGAAATAAGGCAGCCCATTTTAGGTGCTCATAACCTTAGCTCTACTTACACAATTAAGATGAAACTTAATGGGATTGAACCAATTAGCTACAAATTGGTATAAAATAAAAATGATGAAAGATAGAATTTTAGTGATTTTCTAAATTTAGGTGTGCAAGTCTTTCCTAGGACAAGGTAGCCTTGAGTAAACCTTTAATAACTCAAATTATACACCTCAAAACTTAGTGGAACTAAAGAGGTTTAAAAGTAGACTTATAGGCTAGAATATTTTAAAATTTCAGATCAAAGTGAATTAAGATGCAATTATGGTGCAATTGATACGAATAAGGTAGATCTAACAAAGTTAGAGCACCTCGATAGCTTCAAGGTTTAGAAGCTCTTTGAATGAAAGGTAGCCAATGGTTGAAATTTTATGGGATGTCTTATTAGGAACGATATGCTAATATATTTTATGATGATTCTGATTATTGTGATTGGCTGGCTGGAATTATACTATCTATATATTGGTAAGACTCATGTTTTAGCTGTCATGCTGCCAAATTTTCGGTAGAACTATATGAGCAATGTATCATGATTACAAGTTTCTTGTTCATACATGAATATATGAGCACATGAATAGACGAGATGAAATCCTTTCACCCGGAGGCAATTATTGGGTCCCTCCATGTGAAGGCCGTTAAATAGATAAGATGTGCGTCCCTTCACTTGGAGGCAGTAATTTAGGTCGCTCCTTGTGAAGGCAGTTAAAACTATTAGGTCCCTTTACTTTGGAGGCAGTTGGCCAACTGAGTCCCTCCAATTTAGAGACACATGCGTCCACTTGTAGGTTAGTACTATGTGATAACGGTCAAGAGTTGAGCTCACTCCCTAATCAGGCTACTCAAGGGCAATAAGGATTAAAGGCATATGTAAAGTAAGAAAGAAAGTGCAAAGGTGCATCTAGTTACATGGGCGTACATCATATTTATTTGTATTTGGTAATTTGATTTTTCTGAAAATGTACACTTAGTAATTGTATACTTATTGTTGTGTTATATTCTAAGTATATGAGTTAAAATTAATCTACTTTGGAAGGGTACATTTTCTAAACTTAATAAGTGAATCTTTATCCCTTTCTATGAGATCACATTTTCAAAATAAATCAAAATAGTTGGGACAACAACAATGACGCAAGTTAGTCAACTAGTCTAGGAAACCTACTGCGAATATAAAATTGTCACTCATGGTGGTATCTTCTTCCCCTTCTTTGGTGAATTGTCACCAAGGTAGTAGTTCTTCTTCCCAAGGATCAATGAGATAGAATTTTGCTTAAGTGGCAAGTAGAGAACTTTTGATGGCTTATTAGGTGGCTTAAGATCATCATCCCCTAACCTTTTCTTTTTCTTCCTTGCTTTGATCTTCATCAAGTGAGGCTTCAAAGGAGGGGTGGCATCTAATATGGGGCTTGATGTGCTCAAATTAACTTCAACTGCATCCACTTGAAACTAAGAGCTGGCTTCAAAACGGGATGTGGTTGCTTCAAACACCTTGAATGTCACCTTCTCCTCTTAAACTCACAATTCAGGCCTTCCTTTTTCTACTTCAATCAATGCTCTTCCGATAGCCAAGAAAGGTCTTCCAAGGATGAGTGAAACTTTTCTATCTTCTTCCATATCAAGGACAATGAAATCCACTGGAAAGATGAATTTGTCCACTTTCCCTAGCACATTTTTCAACACGCCCCTTGGATGTTTGATAGACCTATCCGCCAGTCGTAGAGACACCATAGTGGGCTTCATTTCTTTGATCCTAAGCTTCCTGAAAATAGACAATGGCATTAAATTAATGCTAGCACCTAGATCGGAAAGAGCTTTATCAAAATGAACATCACCAATATCACATGGAATAGTAAAACACCCTGGATCTTTCAACTATGGAGGTAGCTTGTTTTGAAAAATGGCACTACTTTCCTCTGTCAACACTATGGTCCATCATGCTTGAGCTTCCTCGTATAAGAGAGAATGTCCTTCATGAATTTAGCATAGCTCGATATCTGATCAAGGGCTTCCAAGAGGGGAATGCTAATATCCAATTTCTTGAACACCTCTAAGAACTTGAAGTATTGCCTTTCTATTTCCTCTTTCCTTTTCAGCTTCACCCTCTGTGGATATGGAATTGGAGGGTTATAAGCTAGAGGTGCCACATAGGTAGACTTCTTCCGTTCATCTCTTACCTGCTTGCCATGCTTCATAGGGATCTCATACTTTCCCCCCTTTGGTGTCTATTTCTCGATCTCAGTAGATGGCAACTGTTCGGTTGGCTTCTCAGGCTCTACCAGCTCTTTTCCACTTCTCAAAGTAATTGCACTCACTTGCTCTCTAGGATTTGTAACCATGTTACTAGGCAAGGAATCTTGTGGGCTCTCTGACAACTACTTAGAGATTTATCCTAACTGAATCTCAATGTTCCCGATGGAGGCTTTATTAATCTTGAGGCAGGCTTCAAATTGCTTGAATCAGTTTTATCCATAAAATTGCAGTGGGTCTGCTTGAATTACTAGAACATATCTTCCATGTTGGACTTCATCTCATGAGCTGGCGGGTTACATGAGTGCTTGGGTGCACCCTGATTCCCATGGTACTAACTGGAATGGGCATGATCTCTAAATCTACTAGCATAACATCATTATTAAGTCATAATCATTCTTACCCACATTACCTGTACCAATGATTCTGATCTTGATTCCATCAGCAAATTTCACCAATCCACCATCCTTGGGTCTAAGGTTTCTGAACCAGGATTTATTTATAGTCATGTGTCTGGAACACCCACTGTCTAGATGTTAGTTCCAACACCCTTTAGAAATTGTTCTGTGATTGTAAACTAGAATGAGAATTAAGGTTTTCATAAATACCAAATTAGAGTTTAAGCTAATCTTGCTATATATATGAACGAATTGTTTCTAGAAGTGTTTCTTTGTGAATCATGTGCATTATATGCTTGAGAATCATCAAAGTTAGGATATCCATTGGTACTTTAAATTGAATTTACTTGATATGGAATGTATACTTTGAATACTTCTCAAATTATCATGTAAGAAACAAGAAAGAAGCTTTAGAAGGATGAAATTGCAACATCAAAAAGGAAAATGGTGCCTCAAGAGTGAACACTGTTCATTTAGAAAGATGACTTTGTCCAGAAGGGTAAATCTCTAAAAGACATACTTCTCATGAAGTGTTACACCTTCAAAGCTTCCTCTACACGCTTCAATAGACAAATTCAAAAAGTCAAAAAGGTGATTTGACAAGATGCAGAAGAGGAGCTGACAAGTCTGAATATTAGGCAAACCAACAAACAGCTATTTTTCCACTTCCGTGAAAGTTTTGAAGAACGAGAAAAAGGAAGGCTATTTTCTTCTCTATCCAGTCAAAGACTAGCAGATCAAAAGGATCACAAGGATCAAGGCTTGCAAGCTTCAAATGGTCATATTTCAAAGTCTATATAAGGTTGGAAATCGAAGAAAGAATAGTTAGAGTGTTTAAATATTTTCTATGTAAAAGAGCTTCCTTTCTTCATCCTTCTTAAGTTTCTAAAGCACCAGAGAGTTACTCATTGTAACATTAGGATATAAGAAAATCTTCTCTTCTGGTCTGTAATAGATAATATTCTTTTAGAATTTAGAGAAGTCTCACACATTGTACTTCATTGTTCAAATCTCTATCGAGAAAGTTAGTATGAGTGTTCAAACAAAACGTATCATACACATTTGTTGTATCTGGACCAAGTAGACGTCAGTGAGGAGCTTGGAGAGGCTAGAAAAGACTACTCACTTGTAAGAAGTGTAACACCCTACCAACTTAATGTTATGCTTAAGTCATAGCATGAAATTAGATAAGTTGTGTTACCGTATTAGTCTTCTGTCTAAAGTTGTATTCACTATTTTATATTCGCTTTTTCTCTAATATATATATATATGATGAATATACCTACAAAATAGCGTGCTATATATAATAAACATGATCAATAATTTAGAACGTATTAGAATTTAATAAAAGTACCATAGAAGAGAATAATAACATGTAATATAGCATCAGTTGTATATTTACGTATATAGGTCGGAAGCCAATGCTTCAGTTTATATATATGTTTCAAAAGCAGAATGAGCTCAAGGAACATCCAAATTTCTAGTGCTAAAAAATAAGTACGGAAATGGCGGGAGCCAGCTAAGTATAGCGAGTGCATCTCAGGATCCTGGTGAAGCTGCAGGTCAGTGAGCTCAATAAACAGAGTGGCCGTCGAGTCAGCGTCTGAGAATGATGTAGAAATGCTAAACGAGGTGAGAATTTAAACAAATTCTCAATAGGGTTCGTGTATGGCGTTTGACTGATGTCACATTCATTCCTAGTTGCCTTGGGTTTTATTTAATTATAAAAATATGAGATCAAACTTAACTATTCATATTTAATAAGGTTAGGAAAATGTCTGGTCTGAGGCAAGGTCCAATTTTACTTAAGACAACATAAGGAACAGAATAAACTAATATCAACAATACACAGAATAATGAGCAGAATAATGAACATACGGCAGTAAGTGAATTTAACAAACAAACTGTAAATGACTTATAATGACCATTCAATGTAATTATGCATTTAATGTAATCATACAAAACTTGCTCTTGAACCTTTCTTCATAAACTTTTCCATTCCTCATAAACTTTTCCATTACTTGGTCCCCTGGGAGTTCTTGGCCATTTTAGACTCCTAGGTAATAGTCTGCTTTTCAGGATTGGGCTCGTTCCTATACAAGAATGCCGGGTTTGCTTTCCCCAACCTCCCCACCAATCTATTCCCCTTAACTTTATTCTAGGGCTGGCCTAAGTGTCATGGAACTTTCATCATAGCATAATGTTTAGATTCCTCATAACATAACTTTCATAGCTTTCTTAAAAATGCACATGCCTCTACATGTATATCATAGCTCATGCATATACTTTACTGCAATTTTGACGACATAACGGAACGTGTCCGCTTCCCCATGAATAGTGCCAGTACTTAGAGCCAATTTCTCATAGGAATCAACATAGTTCATTCATATTTCAAACATCAATTCATGGCACAATTATTGAAATTAAAGCATGGTTGCTGTTTCAATACTTGCATTTGACCCGAGTTTTGTAAATTAAGCCATAATCTCTACTTAACTCATCTGGACCTCAATTTTGGATATGTTAAAGTTTTATGTGTCTATTTTCTAACCTTTTTGGTCCCATCTAATTTTGATAACCATAACTCAAGTTATTCAGGTTTTATAGAATTGCACACTCAAAAGTAAAAATCTACTAAAAATCGAAAACTAGCTCAAATCATACAAAATTGATCTCATATTAAAGCTAACAGGACAAACTTTCATATGCAAAAAGTTTCATTTCATTTTCCTTAGTAGGGCTCAAGTTATAAACCCCGAAATTTGACCTTCATGAATTGCCCTGTTTTGGCCTGGTTTGGACATAGGGCAACTTCTTTGAATCACTGGGAATAAAGGAGATAGTAACAAATTCAGAATTTCTTTGTAGGATATTCTCCTATGTATAATATTTCTACCAAAGTTAGTTTCACTCAATTTGGAGTTGTGTAGGGTGAGTTACACCCTTTTCAACTTACACTACCCAGGTGAATGTCTTGATTCCTAAGTCAAACTTCAAAAATTCATATCTCTCTCAATACTAATCCAATGGCCTTATATAGAAAGCCTTGAATGTCTAGTTTCATGGAAAAATAGTCTCATCAGATTTAACCGGCTATAGGCAAGACCGTACACTCTGCCGTACAGACTGCCGAGGGTTTTTGGTTCTCCAGCCCCTCAGCTCTTCCCAATTTCATCCCTTCTTACTTCCAATTTGAATTTAATCTTATAAACAGCCAATAAACTAGCTATATATCATCATAATCATTCAATCAATACATCAAAAATTGAGAAATTAAACCACCACCAACCATCCAAGATCAGAAAATCAAAACAAGAATTAAACCTCTACCTCTTGTTATGTGATTAGGCTTGAGTTTGGAAATAGAACTTGGTTGAACTTGAAAGTTGGATGGAGTTGGGTGAGTGGAGAAGAGAAAAGAGAGCTGAACAAGGGAGAAGGCAGCGTAGAAATAGGGCTGAAGGAGAGAAAGAAAGGAGTTATATAAGCTTGAGGTGGTAGTTAGCTTGGAGGGTTTTGATTGGCCTAAAAACACAAGGCTAAATTTCAGCCAACCTTCCCTATTTTTGTGGGTAAAGTTCAGCCATGTATCCCTCTTTTTGTGACAAATTGCTCTCCACATCGCCTAAAAGTGGAACTCGTTTCCATTGTATTCTGAAAATGATATCGGAACTCGTACTCTCCTTAAAGTCGGAACTCGCGCACATTTCGAATTTTGGAGATGAAATCGAAACTCGAAAATATTGTCTGGTTTATTCGAAACTTGAAAGCAAAGTCGGATTTCGGAAATCGTACATCACCAATCACCTTAAAATCGAAAGTCAAGGACTAGAATGTGAAACCAAAGCACTCAAACCCAGAAGTCGGGGATGTTATGTTAACTTGAATCGATTCTAAGCATAACACCGAAGATCAAGGATCAAAACATTAATCTTATGTACCCGAAAATCGGAACTTATAGAATCGCGGAACTCCAAATTTACTATCGGAACTCGGGAAAATCAAGAGAAATGAAAAGCTCTTGGTAATAAACTCGAGATCGGAACTCGTGCAAAATTTTGGTCAAACTTGGAGGCCAATTCAGAGATCTGATCTCGCGTCCATTTCTGGTTGAGATCAACTCGAACGTCGGATTTCGTGTACATTCTAATTCACCTAAGGTCGGAACTCGTGTATTACGTACATAAGGTCGAAAATCGGAAAATCAAGCCAGTCCATAAGACTTTGAGATTAAGTCAGAAATCAAAAATTCTAATAAGGTCGGAGGTCGGAAATCAGGACATTACAAGAAGCTTAGAAAAGCTTGGAAAAAATAATACTCGAAGTATAAAATCTCAACAAAGAGTTGGGGACTGGAAGTAAGAAAGTGGTTTAGTTGGACCAGTATAAAAATCTCTGGTGTGATTTTCTCTATCTCTGATCTAGTTATTTGAATTTATCAAATAGGTTCAACTCCATTTAAACTATATTTGAAACAAAGTTTATTTCTGTTTTACATATAACTAAATTGTTTCATAAACTAACACAATTGCTTCTGCAAATCAAGTTAAAACTTGAGATAGATTTTTTTTTTTTTGAAAGTTTTCAGATACTCTAAATTTTTGAAAGCATGATTCGACCTCCCTTCTCGTGCTATCCCATCCAACAATTAGCATTAGAGCCTAACTCTGGGGTTGAGCTTTCTAACAGTTGCAGCGGTCAAAGATCCTATTAGATGGCTCAATAGATAAATGACATTGCAGAAGGTCACTCTATAAATCGCCTGCATACTTCAATGGTGAAGATTATCCTTATTAGAAGGATAGGACGACATTCTTCATAGAGTCCACTAGTCTGGACATGTGGGAGATTATAGAAAATGGTGACTATATACCTATGATTGAGTAACCAGCACCTGAAGTTGTTGCTAATCCAAAACAATCTCCACCTATTATAGTCAAAACCATCCCTAGAAATGAATGGAATGATCAACACAAAACCAAGGTCCAAATGAATGCCAAGGTTAAGAATCTTCTCATATGTGCTTTAAGCAAAAGTGAATATGACAAGATCATATCCTACGACTTAGCTAAGGAAATCTTGGATAGACATCAAGTGCTGCATGAAGGGATGGACCAGGTCAAAGAAACCAAGATCAATATGTTGGTTCATCAATACGAAATGTTCAAAATGCTAGAGCATGAGAATATTGATGAAATGACGAACAAATTCATGCACATCATAAATTAACTGAAGGCCCTAGGCAAAAAGTACACCAATGCTAAAATGGTGAGAAAGATTATGAGGAGTCTTTCAAAGGCTTAGTATCCAAAAGTCACCGCTATTCAAGAAGCTAAGGACTTAAACGTAGCTTGTAACGCCCTCCCAACTTATGTTATACTTAAGTCATATCATGAAATTGGATAGGTCGCATTACTGTATTAGTTCTCCGTCTAAAGCTGTATGCATTATATTATATTCTCTTTTTCTCTGATATATATGTATATATTTGATGAATATACCTACGAAATAGGGCGCTTTATGTAATAAACGTGATTAGCATTATAGAAAAGAATAAAGACAGGAAATATATCATTAGTTGTATATATAGATATGTAAGTTGGAAGCCAAAGCTTTAGTTTATAAATATATATTTCAAAAGTAGATTGAAATAAAGGAACAACAAAATTCCTATTGCTAAAAAGTAGAGACGGAAATAGCAGGAGTCAGCTAAGTACAACAAGTCCAACTAGGGGTCCTAGGGGAGCTGTAGGTCAGTGAGCTCAATAAACAGAGTGGCCATCGAGTCCATCACCAACGTCTGAGAATGATGCGGAAATGCAAAATGAGGTGAGAATTTAAAGAAATTCTCAATAGGGCTCGCGTACAGTGTTTAACCGACGTCACATCCATTCTCAGTTGCCTCAGTTTTAATTTAATTATAAAAACATGGGATTAAACTGAACTGTCCATATTCAATAAGTTTAAGAAAATGTCTGGTCCGAGGCAAGGTTCAATTTTACTTAAGGCAGCATAAGAAATAGAATAGACTACTAATAATAAAACACAGAATAATGAGTAGAATAAATAAATATACAGCAATAAGTAAATATAACAGACAAACTGTAAACAACTTGTAATGATTGTTCAATGTAATCATGCATTTAATGTAATCATGCAAAACTTATTCTTGAACCTTTCTTCATAAACTTTTCCATTACTTGGTCCCCTGGGAGTTCTTGGCCATTTTAGACTCCTGGGTAATAATTTGCTTTTCAGGATCGAGCCCGTTTCTATACAGGAATGCTGGGTTTGCTTTCCTTGACCTCCCCACCGATCTATTCCCCTTAACTTTATTCTGGGGCTGGCCCAAGTATCATGGAACTTTCATAATAACATAATCTTTATGTTCATCATAACATAAGCTTAATGACTTTCTTGAAAATGCACATGTATCTTATGACTCAAGCATAAGTCTTACCGAAATTTCGGCGACATAACAAAACATGTCTGCTTCCCCATGAATAGTGCCAGTACTCAGTATACTAACTTATGAAAGAAATCATAGCATTTCATTCATAATTCAACATTAAACCCATCAGAACAATAGTCACATTAAGACAGGGTTATTGCCTCAACACAATCATTCAACCCGGTTTTTGTAAATCAAGCCAAAATTTCTACTCATTTGGACCTGAATTTTGGATATGTTCAAGTGTTATGTGTCTATTTTCTAACCTCTTTAGTCCCATCTAATTTTGATAAATATAACTCAAGTTATTTAGGTTTTATCCCGGTTTGCCCTGTAGTTGGACAGAATTACACACTTAAAAGTAAAAATCCACCAAAATTAGACAACTGATTCAAATTATACGAAATTAGTCTCATATTAAATCAAATAGGACAACCTTTCATATGCAAAAAGTTCCATTTCATTTGCCTTAGTAGGTCTCGATTTATAAGTCCTGAAATCTGACCTTCCTAAACTACCCTGTTTTGACCTAGTTTGGACATAGGGAAACTTCCTCAATCCACTGGAAACAAATGGGATCATAACAAACTTGGAATTTTATTATGGAATGTTCCCTACGTGTAAGCTTTCTAACAAAGTTAGTTTCACTCAATTTGGAGTTGTGTAGGGTGAGTTACACCCTTCTCAATTCACATTGCTCGGATGAAAGTCTTGATTCCTAGGTCAAAATTCAAAAATTCATATCTCTCTTAATACTAATCCAATGGCCTTATATGATATATGTATGGAAAGTTCTGAATGGCTAGTTTCATATAAAAATAGTTTCATCATATTTAACTGGCCATAGGCGGAGCCGTACACTCTACCGTACGGACTGCCGAGGGAAGTTGGTCCTCCAGCCTCTCACATCTTCCTATCCTCACCCTTTCCAATTCCTTAATCAAATTTAAACAAAAAAACAGCCAACAACCAGCCAAAGATTATCATTTTCATTCACTAATCACATCAAGAAGTAAGAAAATAAAATCAAAAGCAACCATCCACAATCAGAATAACAAAAACTAAATTGAACCTCTACTTCTTGTTATATGATGAGGCTTGATTTTGGAATTTGAATCAATAAAACTTGATTGAGCTTGAAGGTTGGATGGAGTTGGGTGAGTGAAGAAGAGAAGAAGAGATCTGAAGTAAAGGAGAAGGCAGCACAAGTCAGGCTGAAGGGAGAAAGAAAGAAATGAGTTATAAAAGCTTTGAAGTGGTAGTTGGCTTTGTGAGTTTTGATTGGCTGAAATTTTGTGGGTATAGTTCAGCCATGTCTCCCACTTTTGTGGCTAAATTATTTTCCATGTCACCTAAAAAGTGGAACTCGCTTCCATTGTATCTGAAATCGGAACTCGTCTCGATTCTGCTTAAAGTCGGCACTCGTGCCAATCTATTTGAAACTTGGAGATGAAGTCAGAGATCGTAAATATTGTTTGGTTTATTCAAAACTTGGAAACAGAGTCAGATATTGGGAATCATGCACAACTTATTTGAAACACAATATCGAAGATCGGAAATCATACAGCACACTTTATTTTGATCCATGAAGTTGGAAGTCAAAAATTATATACAATATATTTGAAACTCGAAGTCGAAGGTTGGAACTTGGAAACAACTTCATTTAATTTGAAACTTGAAGATTAAGTCAGAAATCGGAAATGATCTGAAACTTGAAGATGAAGTCGGACATCGAAAAAAATTTTATTTGAACTTGAAGATGAAGTCGGAAATTGAAACTCGCGGTGGATGTTACATTACCACCCTCTTTAAAAAAAATTTTGTCCTCAAAATTTAGTACCTGAGAATAGTTCAAGATACTCTTTCCTCATGTCTGATTCTAATTCCCATTTGTAGTCTTCAGTGTCTCCTTTTCCCCATGCTACCTTTACTAGCTGCACGGTTTTGTTTCGAAGTTGTCTGCTGCTTCTGTCTATGATCCGTGCTGGCTGTACATGGAAAGTCAGGTCCTCCTTTAACTGTATTGATTCGGGTTCTAGCAAGTGTGTAGGGTCAAGTTGATATCTTCTAAGTTGAGAAACATGGAAAGCATCGTGAAGGTTTGACAAATATAGAGGCAAAGCAACTCGATATGCAATTGATCCGATTCACTTCAAGATTTGGAAAGGACCGATGAAGCAAGGACTTAGCTTCTTAACCTTAATGACTCTACCTATCCCTATTGTAGGCATAATCTTCAGGAATACGTGGTCTCCTTCTTGAAATTCTAGAGGTTTCCTCCTGGTATTTGCATAACTCTTTTGACAGCTTTGAGCGGTAAGTATCTTACTTCATATCTTCTTGATCTGCTTAGTGGTCTGCTCAACTAAATCAAGCCCTAGTAGAGTTGATTCTCCTGTTTCGTACCAACATATTGGAGATTGACACTTTCGTCCGTACAACGCTTCATAAAGAGCTATGCCAATGCTAGCATGATAGCTATTGGTGTATGCAAATTCGACTAATGGCAAGTATTGATTCCAATTCCCACGTTGCTCCAATATATAGGCTCGCAGCATGTCTTCTAAGGTTTGAATTGTTCTTTCTATTTAGCCCTCCATTTATGGGTGATATGCAGTGCTTAGGCACAACTTAGCACCAAACGCCTTTTGTAAGGCTCCCCAAAACCGTGAAGTAAACCTTGGGTCCCGATCGGAGATAATGGTTGAAGGGGGCCCATGCAACCTTATAATCTCTTGAATGTATAGCTGAGCTAATTTTTCCAATGGATAATTTGCTTGAATGGGTAAAAAGTGAGTAGATTTGGTTAATCTATCCACAATGACCCATATGGCATCGTATCCTGTTGGCGTTCTTGGTATTCCCATTACAAAATCCATAGAGATACTCTCCCACTTCCACTCAGGGATTTCCAAGGGCTGCAACATACCGGGGGGTTTTTGATGTTTCGCTTTCACCTTTTGACAGGTCAAGCATTTGCTCACGAAGCATGCCACGTCTGAATTCATGCCTGGCCACCAAAACATTTTCTTGAGGTCTTGATACATTTTAGTAATGCTGGGATGTACAGTAAATTCAGCCTTATGTGCTTCCTCCAAGATTCTCCTCCAGAGATCATTTCCCTCGGGTACACACACCCTGTCGCAACACCGCCATATGCCTTCTCTATCTTGAGCAAAATCCGTCAATTTCCCTAATTGCACAAGATGAATTGTATGTTGAAAATTAGCGTCCTGCTGCTGTGGTTACCGAATCTGTTCCTTAAAGCTACTGGCTATCTTAATTTGATTTAGCCAAAGGGTCTTGGGAGTTATAAAGATTCCTAAATTAAGATCTTGGAAGCTCTTAATAAGCTCCATCTCTTTAATCATCATCCAGGCTATGGTTAATGATTTCTTGCTCAAAGCATCTGCCACAATATTCGCCTTGCTTGGGTGGTATTTTAATTCAAATTCGTAGTCCTTAAGGAGTTCCATCCACCTTCGCTGCCTCATATTTAATTCCTTCTGATCAAAGAGATATTTCAAACTCTTATGATCGGAGAAGACCTCGAACCTTACACCATACAGGTGATGTCTCCATATCTTCAAGGCAAACACTACTGGAGCTAATTCGAGATCATGTGTAGGATAGTTCTTTTCATGTGGCTTTAATTGTCTGGAGGCATATGCGACCACGTTTCCGATTTGCATCAACACACATCCTAATCCTTGTTTGGAAGCATCGCAACAGACCTCAAATTAGGGGTGATCAAAATCGATCCAAACCGAATTCAAACCGAAAACCGATCCAAAAAAACCGAAAACCGATTAAAATCGAAATTAATTGGTTTTAATTGGTTCTTGTTTTTTAAAAATCGATCGGATTGGTTCGATTTTCAGTTTTAATTTTTAAAACCGAACTAAACCGATAATATATTACACATTAATAATTATATATGCATATAAGATATATTACATATTATATATTACTTATCCATATCTATACTTTTACAAATATATATGTAAATATATTCTACAATATTATAATACTAGAATTATTCAAATATTCTTATTATATCTTAATTCAATATTTTAAATTTGTAATTATCGATTAATTCTTTTAGTTTACTCAAAATAAAATTTATTTTTTATACTTTATAAAATTTTTTATTAAAAAATCGAAAACCGAACCAATCCCAACCGATTTAAATTGGTTTGGTTTGGTTCGGTTTCTCAATTGTAATGAAACCGAACCAAACCGAACCGAAATAAAATTTATTGTTTGGATCGGTTGATTTTTCCTCCAAAACTGAACCAAACCGAACCAATAACACCCCTACCTCAAATGGTCCACGAGGGTTTGGCAAGGTTAACACTGGCGTTGTAGTCAACCTTCTCTTCAAGTCTTGAAAACTCTGTTCACACTCTGGCGTCCATTCAAATGGAGCATTCTTCCTGGTTAGCTTAGTCAAGGGCAAAGCTATTCGAGAAAAATCCTTAACGAATTGCCTGTAATATCCAGCTAAGCCCAAAAAACTCCTGACTTCAATGAGTGTGGTCGGCCTTTCCCAATTTAGTACTGCTTCTACTTTGCTGGGGTCTACGGAGATTCCTCCCTGGAATACTACATGGGCGAGAAATTTTACTTCTTTAATCCAAAATTCACATTTGGATAACTTAGCATAAAGTTTCTTTTCTTTTAAAATTTGCAGAACCAGTCGCAAGTGTTCCAAATTCTCTCGCTCCGTCTTCGAATAGACAAGTATGTTGTCAATGAAAACCACTACAAACTTGTCCAAATATGGACGGAATATTCGATTCATATAATCCATGAATACTACTGGTGCATTGGTCAGTCCGAACGACATCACGGTGTACTCATAGTGCCAATAACAAGTTCGAAAAGCTGTCTTAGGGATATCTTGTTATCGAACTCGAATTTGATGATATCTGGAATACTGATCGATCTTGGAAAATACCATGGCACCATGTAGTTGGTCTATAAGATCATCGATCCTTAGCAGTGGATATTTATTCTTAATCGTCACTTTATTCAACTGCCTATAATCCACGCATAGGCGCATGCTCCCATCTTTCTTTTTGACCAACAAGATTGGAGCTCCCCATGGCGACGCGCTTGACCGTATGAATCCTTTTTCCAAGAGCTCTTCGATCTACCTCTTTAGTTCTGTCAGCTCCAAAGGTGACATTTGGTACGGACCTATAGATATTTGTCCCGCACTTGGAATCACCATCACACCTGGAACCAACTCGATGGTGAAATCAATTTCTCTCTCAGGAGGGAATTCAGGAATATCTTCTGGAAAAAATGAGGATATTCCTTAACAATTGGGATCTCCTTTAGTTTCTGTTCAACTTCTGTCACATTAGCTAACAGGAGGATGTACCTTGACTCTTCGACCCATTATAGTTTACTAATAAAGAGTTCAGATAGAAGAGTGTTGAGGCTTGGGATTCAGAAGATGAGACAGAGGAGAATACCACCGTCTTATCTGAGCAATTAAGCATGACTCAATTGGTGGAAAGCCAATCCATGCCCAGAATTATGTCAAGGCCAGACAGGGGAAGACAAATCAAATTAGCTGCAAAGGTCCTACCCTCAATTCGAAGAGGTACATTGATGCAAATTTGACTAGTTTTAACAGGTTTATTGGTAAGAGTAGAAACTAGTAAATCATAAGGCAATTCAGAAATCGATAATCACAAAACAGCCACACAGTCATGAGAAATAAATGAGTGGGAGGCACCCGAATCATAAAGTACAATTAGAGTCTCACCATCCACTTCACAGGTACCTTGGATTAGTCCTTGAGACTTGTCAGCTTCTTCTGCATTCATTGTAAAGACCCGTCCTTGACGTTGAGGTCGAGACGGCTGTGGTGGATTTCGGGTTGGACACTGATAAATTTTGTGGCCTGGCTTGCCACACCTATAGCAAACATTTTGGCCTGCCAAACACAGTCGATCACCGTGATTCTTGCCGCATTTGGTACAAGTTGGATTTGAAAAAGGCCTTTGGGGCTGCTTGCCTTTATTGCTAACCGGTTGAAATCTCCTTTGTTGTTGAAAGTTGGGCTTGAATCTGGGGCCCTGTGGTGCTAATCCCTTCTTGAAACCACCACTAGATGCCCTGGTTGTAGCCAGTTTCAAATTGCAATCTTCCACAAGTCGGCATTTATTTACCAACATGGTGAAATCTCTAATATCCATTGGCCTTATTGCGGTAAGAATATCTTCTTGTAACCCTCCTTCAAATTTGACGCACTTCCACCCTTCATCTGGGTTCCTCTGGTAAATTGTGGAAAATTTGCACAACTCTTCAAACTTGGCAATATATTCGAATATTGTCTGGTTTCCTTGGTGCAGCTGCATAAATTCGAGTTCCTTGGCATTTCGAACAGAGGCAGGAAAGTACTTTTGGTAAAATACATCCCTAAACACCATCTATGACTGCCGTCTGAGATTCTTCAAATAGCCTTCGTATGCTGTTCCACCAGAACTCTGCATCTGCTTTGAGCATATAGGTGGCAAAAGTCACCTTCTGATGATTCGAACAATCCAGAATAGAGAAAATCTTCTCCATGGCTTTGATCTATTTGTCAGCTTTATCAGGGTCATATGCCCCTCGAAAGCTAGGCGGATTTGCCTTTCTGAAATTAGTAAATTTGAGATAGTCCAGATTAGCTTTTGGGCCATGTGGGTTTCCTCCGCAACTTGCCTCAGGTCACCTGCCTAACTGATCCATCATCTGGTGAGCTACTGCAGCCTGTTCCCTCATCGCATGAGCCATTTCTCGTACCGTATCCATAAGGTTAGCGGGATCCCTTTGAGCAGGTTCTATGCGTGGCCTACCTCACCTTCTGGAAGCCATTAAGTTTTGAGCACACAAAACAAAAGTTATTGAGTTGATTAGGCTCAACACTAAGTCTAATGTGCTAGTAAATAACAGCTCACACGGTCAGGCACTTCTTACACATGCACACCTATATCTCAACCATACAAGCAAGATCTAGTGCATATCACCAGCTAAAAATACAGAATATGCGTGAAGCATGGTCAGTCCAATCCTCAGGGCTTAGTTAGGATGAACTGCTCTGATACAAAAAATGTAACACCTTACCAACTTATGTTATGCTTAAGTCATAGCGTGAAATTGGATAGGTCACGTTACCGTATTAGTTCTCCGTCTAAAGCTGTATTCATTATATTATATTCTCTTTTTCTCTGATATATATGTATATGTTTGACGAATATACCTACAAAATAGGGCGCTTTATGTAATAAACGTGATTAGCATTACAGAAAAGAATAAAGACAGGAAATATATCATTAGTTGTATATATACACATATAAGTTGGAAGCCAAAGCTTCAGTTTATAAATATATGTTTCAAAAGCAGAGTGAAATAAAGGAGCAGCAAAATTTCTATTGCTAAAAAGTAGAGATGGAAATGGCGGGAGCCAGCTAAGTACAACGAGTCCAACTCGGGGTCCTGGTGGAGCTGTAGGTCAGTGAGCTCAATGAACAGAGTGGCCGTCGAGTCCATCACCAGCATCTAAGAATGATGCAGAAATGCAAAACAAGGTGAGAATTTAAAGAAATTCTCAGTAGGGCTCACGTACAATGTTTAACCGATGTCACATTCATTCTCAGTTGCCTTGGATTTTATTTAATTATAAAAACATGGGATTAAACTGAACTGTCTATATTCAATAAGTTTAAGAAAATATCTGGTCTGAGGCAAAGTTCAATTTTACTTAAGGCAGCATAAGAAATAGAATAGACTACTAACAGTAAAACACATAATAATGAGCAGAACAAATGAACATATAGCAGTAAGTAAATACAACAAACAAACTATAAACAACTTGTAATGACTGTTCAATGTAATCATGCATTTAATGTAATCATGTAAAACTTATTCTTGAACCTTTCTTCATAAACTTTTCCATTACTTGGTCCCTTGGGAGTTCTTGGCCATTTTAGATTCCTGGGTAATAGTCTGCTTTTCAGGATTGAGCTCGTTCCTATACAGGAATGCTAGGTTTGCTTTCCCCGACCTCCCCACAAATCTATTCCCCTTAACTTTATTCCAGGGCTGACCCAAGTATCATGGAACTTTCATCATAACATAATCTTTATGTTCATCATAACATAAGCTTAATGACTTTCTTGAAAATGCACATGTATCTTATGACTCAAGCATAAGTCTTATCGAAATTTCAGCGGCATAACGGAACATGTCTGCTTCCCCATGAATAGTGCCAGTACTCAGTACACCAACTTATCAAAGAAATCATAACATTTCATTCATAATTCAACATTAAACTCATAGGAACATTAGTCACATTAAGATAGGGTTACTACCTTAGCACAATCATTCAACCCGATTTTTGTAAATCAAGTCAAAATTTCTATTTAACTCATCTGGTCCTTAATTTTGGATATGTTCAAGTGTTATGTGTCTATTTTCTAGCTCTTTCGTCCCATCTAATTTTGATAAATATAACTCAAGTTATTTAGATTTTATCCCGGCCTGCCTTGTAGCTGGACAGAATTACACACTTAAAAGTAAAAATCCACCAAAATTTGAAAACTAATTCAAATTATACAAAATTAGTCTCATATTAAAGCGAACAGAACAACCTTTCATATGCAAAAAGTTCCATTTCATTTACCTTAGTAGGGCTCAAGTTATAAGCCCCGAAATCTGACCTTCTTGAACTATCCTATTTTGGCCTAGTTTGGACATAGGGCAATTTCCTTGAACCACTGGGAACAAATGGGATTGTAACAAACTAGGAATTGTATTATGGAATGTTCCTCTATGTGTAAGCTTTCTAACAAAGTTGGTTTTACTCAATTTGGAGTTGTGTAGGGTGAGTTACACCCTTCTCAATTCACACTGCCCGGATGAAAGTCCTGATTCCTAGGTCAAACTTTAAAAAATTCATATCTCTCTTAATACTAATCCAATGGCCTTATATGATATATGTATGGAAAGCCCTGAATGTCTAGTTTCATGTAAAAATAGTCTCATTAGATTTAACCAGCTGTAGGTGGAACCGTACACTCTGCCGTACGGATTGCCGAGGGAAGTTGGTCTTCCAGCATCTCACATCTTCCTATCCTCACCCTTTCCTATTCCTTAATCAAATTTAAACACAAAAATAGCCAACAACCAGCCAAAGATTATCATTTTCATTCACTAATCACATTAAGAAGTAAGAAAATAAAATCAAAAGCAACCATCCACAATCAGAATAACAAAAACTAAATTGAACCTCTATCTTTTGTTATGTGATTAGGCTTGATTTTGGAGTTTGAATCAATAAAACTTGATTGAGCTTGAAGGTTGGATGGAGTTGGGTGAGTGAAGAAGAGAAGAAGAGGGCTGAAGCAAAGGAGAAGGCAGCACAAGTCAGGCTGAAGGGAGAAAGAAAGAAATGAGTTATAAAAGTTTTGAGATGGTAGTTGGCTTTGTGAGTTTTGATTGGCTGAAATTTTATGGGTAAAGTTCAGCCATGTCTCCCGATTTTGTGGCTAAATTATTCTCTACGTCACTAAAAAGTGGATCTCGCTTTCATTGTATCTGAAATCGGAAGTTGTCTCAATTCTGCTTAAATTTGGAACTCATGCCCATCTATTTGAAACTTGGAGATGAAATCGGAGATCGGAAATATTGTCTGGTTTATTCGAAACTTGGAAACAAAGTCGGATGTCGGGAATCATGCATAACTTATTTGAAACACAATATCGGAGATCGGAAATCATACAGCACACTTTATTTTGATCCATGAAGTCAGAAGTCAGAAATTATGTACAATATATTTGAAACTCGAAGTCGGAGGTTGGAACTCAGAAACAACTCCATTTAATTTGAAACTTGAAGTTTAAGTCGAAAATCGGAAATAATCTGAAACTTGAAGATGAAGTCGGAAATCAGAAAAAAAAAAATTTATTTGAACTTGAAGATGAAGTCAAAAATCAAAACTCGTGGTGGATGTTACATAGTTAGCTTAGATGTCTTCATTAGGTCATTAAAGACTCATGAGATTGAGTTAAATGAAGTCACTGATAAGCTGTCAAGAAAGGAAAATCCATTGTTCTGAAGTCCACGCAGAAAATGACTCAATCTCCCAAAGCCTTGAAAGTCTAAGATAGAATCTGAAGAAGAAGAAGAGGATTCTTCTTCTGATAATGATAGTGATGAAATTACTCACCTAGTAAGGTAGATCTTAAGAGCATGGATAAAGAGGAAGAAGAAGAACCTTGTTCCCAAGAAAGACAAAAAGGGCAAGGTCAAACAAGATGAGATCATCTACTTCGAGTACAAGGAACTCGAACATGTCAGATCTGAATGTCAAAGACTGAAGAAAGCCTTGAAAAAGAAGACCACAAAGAAGAAATCAATGATGGCTACTTGGGAAGATCTGGACAAAGAACAAGAGAATGCAAAATCATAGAGTGAAGAAGAAATCGTAGCAAATCTCTGCTTCATGGCAGACATTGTTTCTGATGAAGAAACTAAGGTACATGATTCTGAACCTAAACATACTCTTGAAAATCTTCAAAAAATTTATGATGAAATCTTGGATCATTTTAAGTCTCTTGCTTCTCATTATGCTTCTCTGAAAAAGGATTTTCAAAAATTATCTTTGGAATTCGAAAAACTCAAGAATGAAAAGGAGAAGGTTGGGCATGAAAAAGAAAGATTGCAAACTGAAAATATCCTTCTTCAGAAGGATGTAGCAAACCTGAAAATTGAAGTTTCTAAAACTTGCTCTAAGTCATCTTCTGACATTTCTGAGTTTTAGAAAATTATAAAACTTCTCAAATCAAATCTTGAGAAAATGGTTAATGGCTCTAAAAATCTAGATTTCATGCTTGATGGCCAAAGGCCTTATCTTGACAAAACGGGTTTAGGCTTTGAGAAGGAAGATGACAAAAATTCATCCAAATATTCCTCACATCAGATTTCTACATGCATATATTGTTTCAAAAAAGGACACTCTTCTAAGAGATGCTTTTCTAGAAGGAAAGCCAAAACAAAAAGTGAAAAAACCCAAAATCTCTACTAACACAAAAGGACCCAAGAAGATATGGGTACCTAAAGTTAAAATTTCTTCTGATGTAGGTGTGTCTTAAATCAGCACATCAAAGAGAGAAGAAGTGGTATCTGGATAGTGGATGCTCCAGACATATGATTCGAAATACATCCTAGTTCAAAAACCTCAGACCCAAGGATGGTAGAATAGTTAAGTTTGCTGATGAAATCAAATCCAAAGTCATTGGTAAAGGTAATGTTGGTAAGAACAATTCCAACCTAATTTCTGATGTTATGTTATTAGAAGGACTAACTCACAACCTTCTGAGCATTAGTTAATTCTGTGACCAAGGCTACAAAGTTGTATTTGAACCTTCACAATGTATAATTAAAGATTACATTACTAATAAATCATTTTTACTGCTAGAAGGTACAATAATAGTTATGTATTATATCTAGATGATCTTCTTGATCAAAGTGTAAACTGCTTAGCTTCCTTTGTGGATGAAAAGTGGCTATGGCACAGAAAGTTTGGACATGATCATATGAGACTAATTTCTAAAATTTCTTGAAAGGAGCTAGTAAAAGTTTTGCCTAAAATCAATTTTGAAAACGACTCTTCTTGTGAGTTTTGTCTTAGAGGCAAACAGACCAAAAGTATGTTTCATAGTAAAAATGCAGTTTCTACTACCAGACCACTTGAGCTTTTACATGTTGATCTTTTTGGACCGATTAGAACTGCTAGTTTTGGTGGTAAGAAATATGGTTTAGTCATTATGGATGACTTTTCTAGATTCACATGGGTTATATTCCTAATCGATAAGAATGAAGCTTGTGAGGCCTTCAAATCTTTTTCAAAAAGAATTCAAAATGAAAAAGGTTTTTCACGGTGGAGAATTTGAAAATTACTCTTTTGAAAACTTTTGCAATGAAAATGACATTTCTCGTAACTTCTCTTCTTCTAGAACTCCTCAACAAAATGGATTAATGGAAAGGAAAAACAGGTCGTTGCAAGAAATGACCAGAACTATGCTTCTTGAAAGTGGATTATCAAAAGGTTTTTGGGCAGAAGCAGTAAACACTACCTGTTATATTCAAAATCACATTTTCTTAAGGCCTACTCTCAAGAAAACTCCATATGAATAATGGAAGGGAAGAAAATCCAATATTTCTTATTTTCATGTCTTTGGATTCGAATGCTTTGTACTTAACACCAAGGACAAACTTTCAAAGTTTGATCCAAAATCTGATTCTGGAATTTTCCTAGGATATTCTTCTGTTTCAAAAGCTTATAGGATGTTTAACAAGAAGACTCATGCTGTTGAAGAAACCATTCATATAAGCTTCATGGAAAAGAAGAATGACCTTAATTAGAAGGTTGTAGATCTGGAAGAATAAATGGAAAATATGCAACTAAATAACACTTCCCAAAATCAGTAAAACATTCAAATTGTCTCTAGTAATAACGAGGATGATATTCTTGAACTTTCTTCTTATCGACATGTTTCTGATGACCTTTCTGAAGAATCAGAAGATATACCTTTGAACCAAAGATACACTAGTATAAGAGACTTAAGAGCTGTCTCTCAAAACCAAATTATTGGTGAACCCTCTTATGGAATCAGAATAAGATCTTCACTTAGAAGCAAATCAAATCTTGCTCTTATATCTGAAATTCAACCATAAAATATTGATGAAGCTTTGACTGATCAAAACTAGATTGAAGCAATGAAAGAGGAGCTATCTCAATTTGAGAAGAGCAAAGTTTGGTCCCTTATCCCTTTACCTAAAGGACAAACTACTATAGGGACAAAATGGATGCTCAAAAACAAGCTTGATGAAAATGGAAAAGTTATCAGAAACAAAGCAAGACTGGTGGCACAAGGTTATAATCAGCAAGAAGGCATTGACTATGATCAAACCTTTGCCTCTGTAGCAAGATTGGAAGCAATCAGAATGCTACTTGCTTATGCCTCATATAAAGGCTTTATGTTATTTCAAATGGATGTAAAATCTACTTTTTTATATGGTTTTATATCAGAGGAAGTTTATGTAAATCAACCTCCGGGTTTTGAAAATGAAAATTTGCCTCACCATGTCTTTAAGCTTTCAAAAGTCTTATATGGTTTAAAGCAAGCTCCTGGAGCTTGGTATGATAAACTCAGCTCTTTTCTAATAAAAAATGGTTTTAAAGAGAAAAAGTTGATACTATCTTATTTATTCTTCATGACAAAAATGATTTTCTAATTGTTCATATTTATGTTGATGATATCATTTTTGGTGTAACTAATCAAAATTTGTGCAAGAATTTCTCTGAGCTTATGTAGGGAGAATTTGAGATGAGTTTGATGGGAGAACTTAAATTCTTTCTTGGACTCCAAATCAAAAAATAGAAAAGATGGAATTCTAATTCATCAAGAAAAATATGCTAAAGACTTGCTCAAAAAGATTGACATGGACAAGGCTAAGAGCATCAATACTTCCATGCATCCTTCTCAAGTTCAAGAAGTTAATGAGGATGGTGATAAAGTCTCTTAAACTCTTTACAGAGGTACTATTTGAACTATTATAGGTTATTGTGATGTTGACTTTGCTGGAGACAGAGTCGAAAGGAAAAGTACTAGTGGCTGCTATTGCTTTCTTGGAGATTCGTTGATAACTTGGTCAAGCAAGAAGCAGAACACTATTGCTCTTTCAACTGCAGAGGCTGAATATGTGTCTGCTACAAATTGCAGTACTCAAATTCTATGGATTAAGCAACAACTGGAAGACTTCAATCTGAGGTATACTAAAATCCCTATCCTATGTGATAATACTAGTGCAATTAATCTCACAAAGAATGCCATTCAACATTTTGGATCTAAGCACATTGACATCAAGCATCATTTCATAAGAGATCATGTTTAGAAAGGAGATATTGAGCTAAGATTTATTAATACTGAGAGTCAGATTGTTGAAATATTCACAAAACCCTTAGCTAAAGATCGTTTCTGTCATATAAGGAACCTTCTGAACATGATTAGTTTTTAAAATCATTCATACTCATTGCATCTGGTATCTCTCACGCTCTTAAGCAAAAATTAAACGCTGAGATTGCCGCATCCTACTGGATTTTCCTTCTAGAGAAAGTTTGTCAACTAAAAAAATTGCTCAGAAAGATCATATTCAAGAAAGGATTCAAAGAACTAACTCAAAATATTTTCTTACAATGGTTCAAAAAGTAAATTCAGAATTGGTGATATACACAGTTGAGAAAGTTTGAAGTAAAGTTCAAGTTGAGATTAGATGTACTTCAGAAAGATTACTTCAGAGCAAAGTGACGATGAGTTTGAGAAAAATGGTTTTAGATTAATTTAGTCAAGAAATAGATCTTCTCATTGGGCACAATTTGACATATCTACCTAGAAAGATGATCAGAGGTTCTCATCAATGTTTGGTTTCTAGAGAAATAAAATTATATTGTGATGTGCACCGTTTTGGTTACCCCCACGATTACACATTTTGCCACAATCTCTAGAAGCGGGAAAACCAAAAGACTCACTTAACTTGAAACGGTAGCATTTCATTTGAAACCTTTCACATGCTTCAACCATCTGTCTCACCCCAAAAATTATCCTTATCTATCACATCAACCTTTCACTTTCCTTTATCTCATTAACTCAATTTTTTACCAATTTTCTTCTCATTTAGAAACCTTCTTCTTTGAAATATTCCTCACATTTTTTGGAAACCTTTCATATTCTTTATACACTACTTCCTTTTTGATCAAATCTTGAACCATACACTATGTCCAACATTGTATGTACAATCATTATCTATTTCTGATGCTCCAAGATCAACTCCTATGTCCTTTAAACTATGCTAAAAAAAGAAAGAAAGACAAAGAAAAGCATGGACAAATCAAGAAAAAATCTATCTCGCTTTTCCAAAAGGAAGTTCTCAAATAAGAAAAGAAAATTGGTTCTTGCTAGTGTTAAAGATACAACATCTGCAACTAATACGGACTCAATGGAATCTTCCTTTGGTAAACCAAAAATTAGAGTTTTAAGACCTCTTCAACAAGGAATTACAATTAGCGAACCTCTTTTCGCAGACTCATGCAAATGTGCAAGCTAATAAGGAAACTCATGATGGAAATATATATTCTGACTACAAAAGAAAAGGGAAAAAGAAAATTTCTGCTAATGATCCAGCAAAAGACTGAGCTCATTAAACTTTAAAAAGAGCAAGAAGAGAAGTTGCAGAACTTAGATTTAGAAAAGAGAATGGTTACAACAACAGAGAGATAGAGTTGATGGAATAGGTGCTTCATCTGAAAATTTCAGAAGGATTGCTAGCTCAGTGGAAATCAACCATCAGAATACTCAAAAAAATTTGCCAGAAAGATCAAGTTCAAACAAAACCCTCATTCTTGAACTTGCATCTGAAGACACAGAGATTATACTTGAAATTGCACCCCTTCTTACTTCCACACCCATTCTCGCTTCAGTGTCTGTTCATTCTCTTTCGATATCCCATTCGGAGTAGAAGGAACTCCTGATCATATCCAAATTCAATTGGAATAGCTTTAAGAAAACATGTTCACTCTGATGTCAAATCAACATTCAATCTTGGTAAATCAAAGTAACATGGAACAAAGATTGGCCAAACTAGAAACTCTCATGTTACAAAATTTGAAGACTATTCAGAAAGACAAAGGCAATTAGTGATTGTAACACCCTAATAAACCCATATTACGCTTAAGTCGTATTACAGTGTTTTATTAGTTGTTACTTATGCTCGTGGAAAACTAAGCTTCATTTATAAGTTAAGTTACGCAGAAAATACTATAAATTTTTTTTTTTGAAATACGTCATCGCTTTGCAGCATTTTGGAAAGCAAAGCCTTGAGCGAGAAGACAGATAGAGAAAGAGTGTGTCGTATAAAATACATACCTCAATATCATAAAACAAGAGAAAGGTAAATAAATAGTAATTCACAAATACATTGCATTACATAGCTAATCATTACATCCATATGGGTTCATAATATTAATATATATATATACATACATACATATACATTAGCATTACATCAAAGGAGGCTTATGGTCGTGCCATGATCCAAATACTAGATACAAACTTAAATTGACATCGTTCGTCATAGAAAGGAATGTTTGAAGATGCAAAGCTATGGCAACTACAAGTCCACATCAGCATTGTTTGACATCTCACGTCATACATCCGCTCACAGTGTGGGGGGTCTGTAACATCCCTAATTTTGTCTAAGCTAATTAGCTCAGTAGTCCTGGTTAATTGGGGAGGTTAACAATTAACTGAGGACTAATTAGCTAATCTCAATGAGCAAGAGCTTAGTAAATTGAGTCAAGTCAATAATTGAATCATAACGCACTAAATGTTTTAATTAAAACCTAATTATTCGAACGTCATTAAATCGTAACTTAGAAATATAATTAAGTTAATCCAATCTTATTAAATACAAGACAATTGTTCTACCTTACCCATTTGAGATAGATTAATTCTTACACCCTAATTACCTAATTCACAAGAGCAATTTATATAATCAAATTGAATTAACAACTTAGGTAATTCTAATAGCTTTGAAGATTTAAAAATTTCTCCTAATTGATGAACCAAATTTCAGCCAAGGACAAGAGCAAAATCCAACCATCCATTTGTCTTTTCATCATGCATCATTAGATCAAAAGTCTATATTAGTAGTATTCCTTCAGTCAAGCCAAGAGATGTACTCTCCTCTATCAAGATTGTGACACTTGGAGTGATCATATCTACCCAAGCCAATCCCAAGAGTGGTCATGCTTTTAACCACTTGAAAAACACTACATGGTATTTACCTCGCCAAGACTCAAAGGAAATACAATCCACCCTTTTAACCCAAGGTTCCTAGCCCTTTTGCTTGAAAAAGAAGTAAAACTCACCTACTCTCTCTTGCTTGTTGGAGAAGCAAAGCAACCAGCCCCTTCCTAGCCAAAAGTGGCATCCCACCGTGCCCCATTTGGCACCAATTGCAAGCTTTCATCCTCTTACTTCAAAGCAAAAGCTCTCACTTCTCTCTAAGTCTCATTCTAACACTCTTGCACTTCCAATTTCTCTTGTTCTTCTTCCCATTTTCACAACCCATCCAACTCTCTTTCCTTTCACCATTCTCACAAGCCTTTCAAGGACCACCCTCTTTGGTTCTTGAGGAAGCAAAACAAACACTCACTTAGCCCCATTGTCAAGCTCAAGAAGAAGGAGGCGATCTCCAACATTTTTCTTTCCACTTCAAGCTTTCAAGAAACCCATTTGGTAGTGACTCTAACCTTTCTTTTTTATGTATTTTTCAATCACTAGAACCCTTAAGCTCTTCATAGCTAGATGGTTTTAGGACTTGCTTCAAGGTCTCATGACCATATCTTGCTCTATGAGTTTTTCTTGCCTTGTTGAAAATGTTGTCTTAAAATGAGATTATGTGGTATGATAGTTTTTATGTATCTCGCTTATTTTGTTTTAAAATACTAATTTGGTGATTAAAACCTTGAATATGATTGTGAGATGTAACACCGTAATAGTTCCATTCTATGCTTAAGTCATATTGTGGAATTACTAGTTGTTAACTTTGCTCGTGGAACTAATATTACCTTTTATAAATTACTTTTTAACGAAAATAGGGGTGAATTTTTTTTTTTGAATAATAATGAGTAAACTATTTTGAAGACCAAGAGCCAAGAGCCATGAGCACATCGTGAACATATAATACAAATGTCGCTATCTCATACATACATCGCATTTAACATAACTAAAAGCATTGAGAATAATCATAATCTTAGATAAAGATAACATTCATTCGATAGCCATCCCATAGTTAATATAGTAGTAGTAATAGCAGCAGTCATACACAATGATAACAATGGGTCCGATACCTACTATCAGCCCTACAAAATAACCTAACGAAATACATGATAAAAGGAAATATATAAGCAATCCCATACACCCATACATGTCACAAGAAAAATGATAACCCTAGCTACAACCAAAAGGGGCTATCCTCATGCTCGGCTCCGCATGTAAATCAACACCTCATTCATCTGGCGGAAGGTAGCCATTCCCGAATCCACCTGGAAGAATATCACCACATCCTCCTCCTCGAGCACGGCCATGCCCACGAGGCACAGCACAAGTACGGATGAACCCGTGACCGCGAACCGGGGGTGGGGTGTGACGAGGGGCTGCAGAAGAAGAAGACGAGTCAGACTGTAACATACCCACTTTTGTAAACAGAACGTAATGGGAACTTTGAATTATTTCTCTTAGGCAGTGTGAGAATTTCTCAGGCAGCGCTATGCCATGACGATCCTCACACTTAAAATTATAGAGCAGTGTAACACTACCATTGAGAATATGGCACTGCCATATGTTTAAAATTAAGAAATGACAAAAGTGCCCCTGCAAACTTTTGTTAATCGCAGTGATACCTTCAGCTTTTAGAAATTTTGATTTGACCCCAAAAACTTATTTCCACAATAACCCTAGAACTTTTCATAAAATGACCTTTATGTCCCCACATCTATAGGATTAGCAAAATGGGGTTTTAAACGGAGCAGAATCACGTGGTGAAACCGTAGAAATTTAAATCTCTGCCGATTGGGCCATGGAGGCATTCAGGTGTGAAATGACCTGGGGTGCCCCTGGACTTGCTCAAAATTACGGAAATGCCATTAGTTATAGAAAACAGAAAATAAAAAGGCTCTGAATTTGCGAAAACGTCTAATTTATGTCGTTAACCTATTTATTCGGTTTCAATAGTTATGTGAGGCTAATTAGGAGTCAATTAAATATTAATTAGGAGTTGATTAGATGTTAATTAGATGGATGAGGCTTAGGAACAATTAGAATAGAGATATAGAAATTCTCTCAGAGTCATTTAGTAAAATTTTGCCGATTTGAAGAAATTGGCAAAGATTCGGTATTTTAAATTGTTGGAACCGGATCAATAGAAATTATACTACAAGAAACCTAGGATGGATGGCTAAGATTTAGCCAAAACACATCCATATGTGGCGCTACATCAGCCTAAAGAGGGCAGCCACAATCCATTTGAATTACCAATACACATCCACCAATCATGTGAGACTTGCTTCAAAAGTTTATGATTAATTCCCTCTTTCTCCCTTGTGTAATTCAGCCAATAAAAGGAGCAGACCAGCCCCCCCTTGTTTCATTTTTCTTCACCTTATGCATCCTCCTTCTTCTCATCTCACCCATAGGTTCAAGCTCCAATCACTTATCTCACTCCAAGAGCAAGATCCAACCCTATGCTACTCCTCTAAGGTAGGAACTTCATCTTTTCTCTTATTTTTCTCTGATTTGGGGATGCTTAGGGCTTCCCCTTCTTCCTTTATTTTGATGTTATATTGGTTGGATATGATGAATTAAGGTTGGTTTAAGGTGTATATGTGAGTTTGAATTGAAGATTGGATGGATTGATTAAATAAAAACATGAATCCAAGAAGAATTCAAGAAGCTGTTAGGATTTTCCTCTCGACGGTCCATACGGCGGAGTGCACGGCTCTGAATACAGCTGTTTAAATTTGATGAATCCATTTTTATATAAAATTAGACATCCAGGGCTTTCCATACATATAAAATATAAGTCCATTGGATTAGTATTGAATTAGTTATGAATTTTTGACATTTAACCTAGAAATCTGGATTCTTAGCCGGGCAGTATGAGTTGAGAAGGGTATAACTCACCCTATACAACTCCAAATTGAGTGAAACTAAATTTTTTTTAAAGCTAACATATAATAGAACATCTCATAAAAATTTCAAAACTAGATTCGTTGCCATTTGTTCCCAGCACAGTAATGAATTTGACTAAAGTTTAACCCGGGCTGGAACAGGGTAGTCCAGTAGGGTCAAGTTTCGGAACTCATAACTAAAAATATACTTAGAAAATGACATGAAACTTAGTTCATTTGAAAGCTTGTTCTGTTAGCTTTAATTTGATATAAATTTCATATGATTTCACCTAGATTTCTATTTTTAGTGAATTTTTACTTATAAGAACCCAATTCTAGCTAAGAATAGGGCAATCTGAGGTAAAATTTTTATATCTTGAGTTATACAAATCAAAATGAGATGGGACCAAAAGGGTTAGAAACTAGACACATAATGCTATGACATATCCAAAAATTAGATTCAAATGAGTTGAATTGCAATAAAGGTGGAGTATACCAAACTCAGGCAGAACAGGAGAGAATAAACCGAAAACCTAATTGGTGCTTGAATTGAAATTGATGAATGATGCTATGAATATATATATATATATATATATATATATATATATATATATATATATATATAGTCCATATTGAGTTGCAAGTTTGTACATTTGTACTGGTTGCCTAGCACTATTCATGGGGAAGCGGACTTATCCCGTTATGCTGCCGAAATTCGGGCAGAAATATGTGAATTGTGTGACTGTTATGAACATTTATATGTTATGCTCATAAGATTTATATATGCAAGAATAATTTAAGTATAATATGAAGTATATGAATGAATGCATGTAGCATATACATGCATAATCATGTCCAAAGAAAAATAAGATTTATGAGAACTTGCAAGAAAGACGTACCAAGCTACCACGTGAAGCATGACATAGACCCAGCTAGCGTGGGCTAGAGTGGTACTGTCTAAGACTTGGGCCAGCCCTCGACCAGATTTAAGGGGAATAAACTGGTGTGAGGGTCGGGGAAAGTAAACCCATAACTAATATATAGGTACGAGCTCGGACTTGAAAAGTAGGCTATCAGCCAGGGGTGAGAGAGGCCATTCACCTCCGGGGGACAAAGTACAGAATGGCAAGGTTAAGTTGCAAGTTAAAGAAGAGATAAATTAAGTCACGTGCACTTGCATACATTCAAGTATAAGCATCTATATGTGCATCATGTAACACCATAATAGTTCCATTCTATGTATGTGCAACATGTAACATCGTAATAGTTCCATTCTATGCTTAAGTCATATTGTGGAATTACTAGTTGTTACCTTTGCTCGCGGAACTAACATTACCTTTTATAAATTACTTTTTAAACGAAAATAGGGGTAAAATTCTTTTTTTGAATAAAACAAGTAAACCGTTCTTGAAATTGAGAGCCATGAGCGCATCCTGAACATGTAATACAAACGTCGCTATCTCATACATATATCGCATTTAACATACATAGAAATCATAAGAATAACCACAATCTTAGATGAA
Source organism: Pterocarpus macrocarpus (assembly GCA_031439585.1). NCBI lineage: Eukaryota > Viridiplantae > Streptophyta > Magnoliopsida > Fabales > Fabaceae > Pterocarpus > Pterocarpus macrocarpus. The sequence goes on from CM062517.1 coordinate 44,481,283, forward strand.
GATAACATTCATTCCATAGCCATCACATAGTTAATGTAGTAATAGTAATAGCAGCAGTCATACACAATAATAACAATGGGTCCGATACCTACTGTCAGCCCTACAAAATAACCTGATGAAATACATGATAAAAGGAAATACATAAACAATCCCATACACCCATACATGCCACAAGAAAAATGATAACCCTAGCTATAACCAAAAGGGGCTATCCTCATGCTCGGCTCCGCATGTAAGTCCACATCTCACTTATCTGGCGAAAGGTAGCCATTCCCGAACCCACCGGGAGGAATATCCCCATGTCCTCCCTCTCGAGCATGGCTACGCCCATGAGGCACGACACAAGTACGGATGAACTCGCGATCGCGAACCGGGGGTGGTGTGTGACAAGGGGCTGCAGAAAAAGAAGACAAGTCGGACGACAGATGGATCACAGATGGGTAGGAAGGCTCAGACGGGTTCGTCTCCACATGATGGCTCGGATAAGAAGGCTCCGAAGGATCAGAATCTAACAAAACTGTCGGTGTCAAGCAGGTGTCCGAATCGGAATCTCCATCAGTAGGGTACCTCAGAGGATAGAAGGGCGAGCAAATGTCATCCATAGTGATATCCTCGAACGGCTCATGAGGGCGGAAAAACAGACTCATCACGGGTACACAGAACTGGCAGCTATGGAACATGTAGACTTGCATCGCTGCCTGAGCGGTCAACACAGATGCATTCAGCAGCGGGTCGAAGTGCCAATGCATCACCGGAAACTCAATGAAAATCACCACCATGCCTGATGCTGGCATCCTCTAAAGACGACACGGAAATGTAGGAGTGAGAAATACTAAATTTCTTAGTAGGATCGCAACTAGACAAACATAGTGTCATCGTCATTGTCCCAGCCACTTCGATTTTAATTATAAAAGCAGTGGACAGATATACGTTCAATTTTAATGATTTGAAAACTTAAACTCCGAAGCGGGTTGGTTTTAAACTTAACATCATAACTACATCATCATAATCTAACATACATGCTGAAAGATAGAGTAAACCTTCATAATGCAAATGGGCAACATAAGTACATGCAAGGACATGCATCATCATAGACTTAACCATGGTTATACTTTTGACTTTACTTTCATTTTTAGCACGTGCTTAACATTCTTTACTTTCCTTTGAAATAGACTGCTTTTGGACATGAGCTCATTCCGTGACCGTCGTCATGCAGTACTAACCAAATCAGACTAAGTCGATATTGGTTACCTCTAAGTTGGAGGGTCCTCCATGTCACCCTTGCCTCCCTCATAGAGGTTCCTTGAGTCTTAGTGGATCGCCATCTCTCACTTCCTTTACCGAAGTGATTGAAGGGTCATGTCCCATTAATTCTTTGCTTATCATTATACTTTACATGCATAATACTTCTTTGGACTAGACACATGCAATGATATGACTAAGTCCATAATTTTGACGGAAATCCGGCAGTATAACGGCTAGACCAGAGCTTCCCCAAATGCCAATCATAAACTTTCAACCAACAGTTCATCATATCTATATTATGTCATCACACTCATCATTCAATCATGAGACAAAGCTCAATCAAACTCATCATTCATATCCTAAAGGGGTTTATAGTTGTGTATTTCTTTGCGAAGAATATTATGAATCATCATATGATTTCTCATGGTTACCCATGAGAGAATCACATAGTTAGGATATGTGTTTGTGGTCTTTTAGTTACTTAGTCCTCGTATGGAAGTATTCTTTGCTCAATTACATGTCTTATGGAACACCTGTTCAAATTAATTAAGTTAAGTGATTGTTCCCTTTCCTTGAGATAGTGCACTTAGTGATTCCTAGGTTCATGGTATGCTCAGAGGCCCTAATCATACTTCTGTTCCCAAGGAGTTCAAGATCCCTCTAATCCTTAGGTCATGACAACGCATAACCACATTATGAACCCAACAACACCAATGTTCACTAATCACCAAGGGTGACTTTTAACTTATTCAAGTTACAAAGTTTTAAGCTTTTACTAATAACATACCAAGGTTTTACCTTAAACATTATTAAAGTCATCATTCTTTATAGAGTAGTCATAAAATTTTATTCTTTATGAAAGTAAGTGCCTTTGACATTAAGCTCTTATCTTAAGATTGGATCTTTATGAAATAATGATACAAGTTACTAGCTTTTTGAATAAAAAGTCTTGTTCTTTATAAAAGTTAACACCTTTTTGCATTGTTTTGGTTCAAAGTCTAAACTTTATGAATTAAATGTTACAAAACAATACTTTTATGACTTAAAGATCTCATTCTTGATTAAGGGTTGAAACTTTATGAAAGGTCTTTTCTTAAAGGTTGGATTTTCTAAGACATAAAGTAACAAGATGTCACTTTATAACTCAAAAAGGCTTGTTATACTAAAAAGCTTAGACTTTTTCATGTATCTTTGTCTTCAAAATAAAACAAAAGAAGACTTTATGATGGCACTAAAACTTGAACCACTTTTTGTGCATCAAGAAGCAAACTTTTTAAAGTTTAAAGCTTTTAGAATGTTCAAAGTCTTATCAAATTGTGAAAACATAAAAAAGGTGAAGCTTTTCTAATCATTAACTCATCATAAAAAGAAAGGAAGAACTTTAAGTAAGATACCAACAAGAATATATTTTTCTAAAAGAGGAAACTTAAGAACACATGAAGAACATCAAGAACACATTTTTCCAAAAGAGGAAACTTAAGAACACGTGAAGAACATCAAGAACACATTTTTCTAAAAGTGAAAACTTTGGCTCTTGAAGAGCACGAAGGATCTTCTCAAGCTTTCACTTAGAAATCTTGGTCATGAAAGAACCAAGCTCCAAGCTTTCTTGAGTAAACAAAATGAAAAAGATGAAGATCACTACCTTCCTTGAAGATGGCACAAAACAAGAGAGGAGGAAGAAGAAGATGATGACTCCTCTTGATGATGATGGTGGCGGTTTTGCAAGAAGGAAGGAGAAGCTCTTGAGATCTTGTGAAAATGGAGGTTGTAGTGTTTAGATCTTATCTTCAAAGACCAAAAGATGTGATCTTTGAAGGGCTTAGTGAGGAAGGTTTGGTTATGGAGGTGGAGAATGATGAAGAAGATGAAGAAGAAGAAATGTAGAGAGAGGTTGGAGAGTTTGAGAACTTTAGAGAGAGAATGAGAAGTTGAAAATGAAGTGAATGTGTGTGTGTGTGCAAGAAAAGTGGCATCCACTTCTTCAAAGGGGAGGAGAGAGATATTTTCTTAATTTTGTGTTAATTAAGGTTTAAGGGGACAAAATGGATGATGGAGAGACAAAGCATGGTCAAACTTGTAACACCCTCCCAAGTACAGTACTATTCTTAAGTCATAGCACCATACTCATAAGTTGTTACTGTTACCTGAACGGACCTTGTCTGATAGCAACCTCTGGTTGTTCCCAATATTTCTTGAACTATCTGGAGATAATACGGAAATAAGCATAGGGGTGAGAATTATAAAATTCTCAGTAGGGTTCGCTAGGAAATTTTGTACGGTATCATCATTATTATCTCCAGCTGCTTCAGTTTATTATGAAAAATGTGAACATGTTAACTAGACTGTTCAGTTTTATAGTTTGAAAAATACCTTGTCCGAAGCAGAATTCGTTTTATTCATGCACTTCTCATTTTGGGAAAGCTAATACACGAAAAAGTCATGAAGCATATTACAAATATTAACTATAACATATTAAAATATAATAACACTAACATACTGGAAATTTGAAATTAGAACCTGCCTTCACTTGTACTTGAATTTATGCAGATATTCATAATTCTCTTTTCTTTCTTGGTCTTTCTTTACTTGTCATGCACATTCCAGAGTATGATCACCATGTCATACTCCATCGGAGTGTGATCGCCATGTCACATTCCGTAAGATGTAGTTATCATGCTATATTCCAGAGTATGATCGCCATGTCATACCCCATCGAGGTGTAATCGCCATGTCACATTCCTTAGGAATATATTCTTCCTGCCACATCCCAGAGTATGATCACCATGTCATACTCCATCAGAATGTGATCGCCATGTCACATTCCTTAGGGTGTGGGACCTTCATTCGGTACTTACACTAGCTGGGTCATGCCATGCCTCATGTACGTTTTGTCCCCGATACTCACACTAGCTGGGTCGATGCCATGCCTCATATGAGTGGGATGCTTGCATATGCTTTAATCTTTGTTCTTTACTGTCTTTGGGTAGTCTGATTCGTCATACCGTACTAATCCACAAGGGGATTCACGTGCCTCCAGTCTTGGAGGGATCTCATTTTATATATTTATATCCTTTCATTCGCATACATAATCATGCATAGACATACTGAATGCACTCATGTATATGCTTCATCGCTTACGTTCATATATCCTTACATACATGTCTTTTACATACCTATTCATAACATACAAGTGTTTATAACCTTCTTACAATTCTACCGAAAATTCGGCAGCATAACAAAACGAGTCCGCTTCCCCATGAATAGTGCCAGTACATCAGAACATCAATTTATCATAAAGGTCACAACATTACACACATATTTCAATTATGGAACCCATAATAGCATTAAACTCATCAAGGCAGAGTTTGTGCCTCAGCATAATCAACCAACCCGATTTTTATAATTCAAGCCATTACTTCTATTTAACTCATTTGGACATCAAATTTGGATATGTTAAAGTGTCATGTGTCTAGTTTCTAACCTCTTTCGTCCCATCTAATTTCGATATCTATAACTCAAGATATTTAGAGTTTATCCCGGCCTGCCCAGTGGTTGGCCAGAATCAGACACTTAAAAGTAAAAGTCCACTAAAAATTCGAAAAACTGATACGAAATTGAACTCATATTAAAGCTAACAGGGTAAAGTTTCATTTCCAAAAAGTTGCATTCCAATTGACTTAGTAGGGCTCGAGTTATAAGCCCCGAATTCTGACCTTCCTAAACTGCCCTATTCTGACCCGATTGGGACATAGGGTAACTTTCTTGGATCATTGGGAGCAACTGGTACCTTATCTTATTCTAAAATTTTTATGGGACATTATCCTATGTGTAAGCTTTCTAAAAAAGTTAGTTTCACTCATTTTTGAATAGTATAGGGTGAGTTCTACCCTAAACAACCTAGTCTGCCCAGAATCAGAGTCAAAACCCTAGTTCGAAATTCAAAAAATCATATCTCTCTCAATACTAATCCAAAAGCCTTATATGATATATCTATGGAAAGCCCTGGATGTCTAGTTTCATTTAAAATTAGTTTCATCAAATTTAATTGGCTGTAGGTGGAGCCGTACACTCCGCTGTACGGACTGCCGAGGGGTTTTAGGTTCTCCAGTTCTCCATCTCTTCCTATTTTCATTCCTTCTTGCTTCAAATTCGATTTTAACCAAACAAACAGCCCAAAACCAATCACATATCATCATAATCATTCATTTAACACATCAAAGATCATGAAAATAATCTAAGCTCAGCCAGCCAAGACCACAGAATTGATGTAAGAAGAGAACTCCTACCTTTGTTCTAAGTGATTTTGCTGGATTTTGAAGGCTTGGATGAGCAAAGCTTGATGTTGGCTTGATGTTGGCTGGAGTTATGTGAGTAGAAGAGAGGAGAAGAGAGCTGAAAGAAGAGGAGAAAAGTGGCGCAAGAAGAGGTCTGAATGGGTGTTAAAGGGTGGAAAAAATCTGATTATATGAATGGTTATAATTGGCTTCCTTTAGCATTTGATTGGTTAGCTTTGCATGGCTGAAATTCAGCCAGCCTTCCTTGTCTTTGTGGCCACTTATGTGCCACTTTTGGGTGATAATATGGCTGGGTAATCAGCCTTAGGTCCTAGGGTTTTAAGCTTGCAATTCTATTGGTCCGGTTCCTGCAGTTTAAAATACCGTAAACTTACCAATTTCCTTTAAATCGGTAAATCGGTTTTGTGAAAATTCTTATGAAATCTTCTATATTTCTAACCTAATTAACTTGTACCTGATCTCAATTAATTGCTAATCAATTGATCCTAAATAATTATTTAACCGAATGTTAATTAATCTCAATTATTCGATAAAAACCGAACAATTGAACGAAAAACGGTAAAAGAATTTTGTGAGGTTTTTATAAGTTTCTATCTTAATCCTAATTTCTTTAATTTAACTTCTAATTAACTCCTAGTTAACCTCTAATTAACTTTTTAATTAACCTTACAAACTCAATAAAATCGAGTAAATCGATTAACAGTGTACATTGAACGTTTTGCACATTTTGGGGCCTTTTGTTTCTATTTTTCAAGGCTAATGGCATTTTTGTAATTATGGATAAGTCTAGGGGCATCCCATGTCATTTCACATATGGGTACCTCCGTGGCTCAATCGGTCGGGGTTTAGGTTTGTATGTTTTCGCTACGTGATTCTGCTTCGTTTAAAATCTTATTCTGCTAATTCTATTGACATAGGGACCTAAATGTCATTTTCTCAAAAGTTTAGGGGCAAGGTGGTCAATAATAAAAGTTTGTTGTTATTATTTCCTATTACGTTATATGGGGATGTTACAAAACTCTTACATAAAGTAGTCTTGTCTAATACTTTTTGCTTTTATGACATCACTCTTTACTTTATTGTCTAGTTGACTAAATTTAAATTTAATCATGTGATTAAGTGCTCATACAACTTAATTAAGGTGATTAAGCAAGGATTAGTGATTAACACACAAGAACACGATTAACAAGAATTAATCTTGCGATTAAGCTTAATCAACCTTAATTAAACTCAAGTAAGCTAATTAAGGGTGATTAGTGCTTAATTAAGCTATAAGGCTCTGACTTGCTTAATTTGAGATTATCTAATCTCGATTAGGTATTCTCTTGACTCTTCTCATCCGAGTCAACCCCTTAATTAAGTCTTAATCTTATAATTTCTCATTAAGTGCCTAATTAGTCAGGGTTACTGAGGTAATTTAGCACGACATGAAATTGAGGATGTTATATTTCTCCTCACCTTAAAAAGAATTTTGCCCTCAAAATTCGTTACCTATAAACAAATTCGAATACTCGTTCTTCATTTCGGCCTCTAGCTCCCACGTATATTCTTCCATACTCCCTTTACCCTAAGCCACCTTGACCAAGGGTACCATCTTACTCCTCAGCTGTTTTGCCCCATGATCCACGATTCGAGATGGCGGTAGATTAAAAGTTAGGTCCTCCCTTAACTGTACACTTTCAGGCTCAAGTAGATGACTAGGATCGGAGTGGTATTTTCTCAATTGAGACACATGGAAGACATCGTGAAGGTTTGACAAATTTGGAGGTAAGGCTACTTGGTAAGCAACTGACCCGACACGTTTTAAAATTTGAAAAGGGCCAAGAAAATGGGGGCTTAACTTTTTAACCTTCATAGCTCTACCTATATCAGTCGTAGGAGTGATTTTCAGGAACACATGTTCTCCTTCTTGGAACTCTAGAGGCTTTCTCCTCTTATCCGCATAACTCTTTTGACGGCTCTGAACCGTAAGAATATTGTCCCTAATCCTTCTTATTTGCTCAGTTGTCTGCCTCACAAGATTAGGTCCTAATAGGCTTTGCTCACTCGGTTCACACCAACACAGGGGAGATTGACACTTCCTTCCATACAAAGCTTCATAGGGTGCCATACCAATACTTGCATGATGGCTATTGTTATAGGCAAACTTAATCAAAGGCAAGTATTTGTCCCAACTTCCTTGGTTGTCCAACACGCAAGCTCTCAACATATCCTCCAAAGTTTGAATAGTCCTCTCTGATTGTCTATCTGTTTGGGGGTGATAGGCCGTACTTAGGCAAAGCTTTGTCCCAAATGCCTTTTGCAAAGCTCCCTAGAATCTAGAGGTAAACCTCGGGTCTCTATTTGAGATTATGGTTGAAGGTACACCATGCAGTCTTACTATCTCTTGAACATACAGCTGGGCTAACTTTTCCAAAGGATAAGTAGCTCAAATGGGCAAAAAGTGAGCAGACTTGGTTAATCTGTCAACAATTACCCATATCGCATCAAAACCAGCTTGCATTTTGGGTAAACCCATCATGAAGTCCCTAAAGATACTTTCCCATTTCCATTATGGGATCTCCAATGATTGCGACATACCAGAGGGTTTTTGGTGTTCAATCTTTACTTTCCGGCAGACTAAACACTTGCCTACCAACTCCGCAACATCTCTCTTCAATCCTAGCCACCAGAACATCTTCTTAACATCTTGATACATCTTTGTCACACCAGGGTGTATGGTGAAATGGCTCTTATGAGCCTCCTCCAAAATCCTTCTTCGGAGGTCACCACTTGCGGGTACACATATTCTTCCTTCAAATTTCCATAGTCCATCTGTACCTTTCGCAAAACCCTTCAACTTTCCTTCTTTCACCAATGCTAAGGTTTTCAAGAATTCCTCTTCCTTGTCTTGGGCTTAAGCAATTTGACTCTTGAAATCGCTCGTCACCCTAATCTGATTCAATCTTATTCTATGAGGGGTCAACACAACTCCAAGTTTAAGGTCTCTAAAGCTCCTTACTAGCTCATCCTCCTTGACCATCATCCATGACGCATGCAAGGATTTCCGACTTAATGCATCAGCCACCACATTAGCCTTCCCAGGATGATAGTTCAACCCAAAATCATAATCCTTGAGAAACTCCATCCATCTCCTTTGCCTTATATTCAATTCCTTTTGATCAAAGAGATACTTCAAGCTCTTATGATCAGAGAACACCTCGAACCTCACACCATATAGATGATGCCTCCATATCTTTAGGGCAAACACTACAGCTGCTAATTCCAAATCATGGGTTGGGTAGTTCACCTCGTGAGGCTTTAATTGCCTAGAGGCATAAGCCACCACATTCCTATTCTGCATCAACACACAACCTAAACCTCTCCCAGAGGCATCACAGTAAACCTTAAATGGTCTATTCGGGTCCGGCAAGATTAATACTAGGGTTGAGGTTAACTTACCTTTTAGCTCTTGAAAGCTCTTCTCACAGTCCATTGTCCACACAAACGGGGCATCTTTCCTTGTCAACTTGGTTAAGGGTAAGGATATCTAGGAAAACCTTTTTATAAACCTGCGGTAGTAACCGGCTAAACCCAAGAAACTCCGTATCTTAGTCATTGAGGTTGGCCTGTCCTAATTCATCATAGCCTCAACCTTACTTGGGTCCACAGCAATACCCCCATGTGACACCACATGTCCTAAGAACTTTACTTCCTCCATCCAGAATTCACACTTAGATAGCTTGGCATAAAGTTTCTTTTCCCTCAAGATTCTTAACACAACCCTCAAATGTTCTTCATGTTCCTCCTTCATTCTCGAATAGATGAAAATATCATCTATGAAAACAACTACAAACTTGTCCAAATAGGGACTAAAGATCCTGTTCATATAATCCATGAAAATAGCAGGAGCATTAGTCAATCCAAACGACATCACCATAAACTCATAATGCCTATACCTTGTCCTGAAAGCCATCTTGGGTATATCCTCCTCTTTCACCCTTATCTGATGATACCTAGACCTTAAATCAATCTTAGAGAACACAGCTGCACCTCGCAGTTGGTCCATGAGGTCATCTATCCTAGGCAAAGGATACTTGTTTTTAATAGTCACTTTGTTTAATTGCCTATAATCCACACATAGCCTCATACTACCATCTTTCTTTTTCACAAATAATACCGGGGCTCCCCACGGTGAGGCACTAGGTCTTACAAACTTCTTCTCCAACAATTCTTCCAATTGTCCCTTCAACTTTGACAACTCCACTGGGGATATCCTATAGGGTGCTACAGAGATTGGCCCAGTACCCGGCACCAACTCTATAGAAAACTCGATTTCCCTCTCTGGGGGAAACTCGGGTATGTCATCAGGAAATACAACGGGGTATTCCTTGACTACGAGGATCTCATCCAATACCTGCTCAAGTTCTACTTCACTTGCCATAAGAAGAACATATCCCTGATCATCCAACTCACTACTTCTTACCTTAATAGAGTTCAAAAACAAACTAACAGGCTCCACGAGCTTAACAGGTATAGGGGGAAGAACAATGGATTTTTCAAAGCAATTTATCATAGCATGGTTAGCCAAAAGCCAATCCGTGCCCAGAATCAAATCCAAACCAGACAAAGGCAAACAAATCAAATTCACTATGAAAGACCTACCTTCAATTTGGAATCAACAACTCAAGCAACAATGACAAGTCGTAATTAGTTTCCCAGCAGGAGTAGAAACAATTAACATATAAGGCAATTCAGACACAGACAATCCTAATCTATCTACACAATCAGGAGAAATAAAGGAGTGTGTAGCTCCAGAATCATACAGCACAGTTAAGGCCCTACCATTAACCTCGCACTTACCTTGGATCAGATCGTCAGACTGAGTGGCCTCCTCAGCATTAAGGGCAAAGACCCTTCCTTGGTGTTGGGGCTTGTTGGCAGGGGACAACAGCTTGACAGTGTAGTCTCTAGCCATATATCCAGGCTTTCCGCATCGGAAACAAGCATTCTGGCCAGCTAAACAAGGGCATCCTCCATGATGTTTGCCACACTTAGGGCAAGCTTGACCATTCGCCGGCTTGGGTGGATTCCCAGTAGGCTTCTGGGGTTGCTTTCCTTTGAAACCTCCACCTTGGAATGGTTTCCTCGCGGGCTGGGGCTTAAACTTCTGCCCTTGTGGTGTCAACTTCTTCTTGTAGGCTTCGGACCTTGCCACAGACAGCTTGCGGTTGCAATCCTCCACCAAACGGCACTTGTTGACGAGTGCAGCATAGTCACGGATTTCCATTGGTCCTACAGATGCCAATATCTCCTCATGCAATCCCTCTTCAAACTTCACACATTTCCAGCGCTCATCCGGGTTCCCTTGATAGATCGTCGAGAACTTGCACAGCTCCTCAAACTTGGTCGTATACTTGGCAACATTCATGGTCCCTTGACGCAGACTCATGAACTCCAGCTCCTTTGCATTCCTCATGGATACGGGAAAATACTTCTCATAAAAATGCGTCTTGAAAACCTCCCAGGTGATGTGGGTTTGGGTTCCTCCCAATAGCCTCTTTGTGCCTGCCCACCAGTACTCGGCATCAGCTTCCAACATATAGGTAGCAAAGGCTACCTTTTGCTCCTCGGTACAGGCCAACACCGTAAAAATCTTCTCAATGGCCTTGATCCACTCATCAGCTCGATCGGGGTTGTACGTTCCTCTGAAACTAGGAGGGTTTGCCTTCCGGAACTCAGCAAACTTGAGGTACTCAAGATCTACCTCAGCTCCTCCATTGTGCCCTTCGGGATTCTCCTCATCCCTTTGCTCTATTTGCTCCATCATGTGATGGGTAGCAGCAGCCTGCTTCCTCATGGCAGCAGCTATTTCACGGAGCGTCCCCATGACTTCCTCGGGACCTTCCAGCTTGTTACGGGGCCTACCACGTCTTCCTGAAGCCATTAGTTCCCGGTACACAAAACAGAAGACATTGAGTTGATCAGGCTCAACATTTATGTTGATTGAACCAGCAACTAACCACATTCAAAACAAACAATCATGCACATCTAACTCCTATGTCTCATTATACAGACGAGACTCGAAGCATGACTCAACTAACACGTATGCTTAGAAGCATAGTCAGTCCATCCCCAGGCTCTTCAAGGACAAACTGCTCTGATACCAAAATGTACCACCCTAATAGTTCCATTCTATACTTAAGTCATATTGTGGAATTACTAGTTGTTACCTTTGCTCGCGGAACTAACATTACCTTTTATAAATTACTTTTTAAACGAAAATAGGGGTAAAATTTTTTTTTTGAATAAAACAAGTAAACTGTTCTTGAAATCGAGAGCCATGAGCGCGTCATGAACATGTAATATAGACGTCGCTATCTCATACATACATCGCATTTAACATACATAGAAATCATAAAAATAACCACAATCTTAGATGAAGATAACATTCATTCCATAGCCATCACATAGTTAATGTAGTAGTAGTAATAGCAGCAATCATACACAATGATAGCAATAGGTCCGATACCTACTATCGGCCCTACAAAATAACCTAACGAAATACATGATAAAAGGAAATACATAAACAATCCCATACACCCATACATGCCACAAGAAAAATGATAACCCTAGCTACAATCAAAAGCGGCTATCCTCATGCTCGGCTTCGCACGTAAGTCCACATCTCACTCATCTGGCGGAAGGTAGCCATTCCCGAACCCACCGGGAGGAATATCCCCACGTCCTTCCCCTCGAGCATGGCCAGGCCCATGAGGCACGGCACGAATACGGATGAATCCGCGATCGCGAACCGGGGGTAGTGTGTGACGAGGGGCTGCAGAAGAAGAAGACAAGTCGGACGACAGACGGATCACAGACGGGTAGGAAAGCTCAGACAGGTCCATCTCTACATGATGGCTCGAATAAGAAGGCTCCGAAGGATCGGAATCCAATGAAACTGTCAGTGTCAGGCAGGTGTCCGAATCGGAATCTCCATAAGTAAGGTACCATGGAGGATGGAAGGACGAGCGAACGTCATCCATAGTGATGTCCTCGAACGGCATGAGGGTGGAAAAACGAACTCATCACGGGTGCACGGAACTGGCAGTTATGGAACATGTAGACCTGCATCGCTGCCTGAGCGGTCAGCATAGATTCATTCAGCACCGAGTTGAAGTGCCAATGCATCACTGGAAACTCAATGAAAATCACCACCGTGCCCGACGCTGGCATCCTCTGAAGACGACACGGAAACGTTGGAGTGAGAAATACTAAATTTCTCAGTAAGATTGCGACTAGACAAACATAGTGTCATCGTCATCGTCCCAGCTACTTTGGTTTTAATTATAAATGCAGTGGACATATATACGTTCAATTTTAATGATTTGAAAACTTAAACTCCGAAGCGGGTTGCTTTTAAACTTGACATCATAACTACATCATCATAATCTAACATACATGCTGAAAGATAGAGTAAACATTCATAATGCAAATGGGCAACATAAGTACATGCAAGGACATGCATCATCATAGACTTAACCATGGTTATACTTTTGACTTTACTTTCATTTTTAGCACATACTTAACATTCTTTACTTTCCTTTGAAATAGACTGCTTTTGGACATGAGCTCATTTCGTGACCGTCGTCATGCAGTACTAACCAAATCAGACTAAGCCGATATTGGTTACCTCTAAGTTGGAGGGTCCTCCATGTCACCTTTGCCTCCCTTGTAGAGGTTCATTGAGTCTTAGTGGATCGCCATCTCTTACTTCCTTTACTGAAGTGATTGAAGGGTCATGTCCCATTAATTCTTTGCTTATCATTATACTTTACATGCATAATACTTCTTTGGACTAGACACATGCAATAATATGACTAAGTCCATAATTTTGACGGAAATCCGGCAGTATAACGGCTAGACCGGAGCTTCCCCAAAATGCCAATCATAAACTTTCAACCAACAGTTTATCATATCTATATCATATCATCACACTCATCATTCAATCATGAAACAAAGCTCAATCAAACTCATCATTCATCATACTGAATGGCATCACCCATTCATATCCTAAAGGGGTTTATAGTTGTGTTTTTCTTTGCGAAGAATATTATGAATCATCATATGATTTCTCATGGTTACCCATGAGAGAATCACATAGTTAGGATATGTGTTTGTGGTCTTTTAGTTACTTAGTCCTCGTATGGAAGTATTCTTTACTCAAGTACATGTCTTATGGAACATTTGTTCAAATTAATTAAGTTAAGTGATTGTTCCCTTTCCTTGAGATACTGCACTTAGTGATTCCTAGGTTCATGGTATGCTCAGAGGCCCTAATTATACTTTTGTTCCCAAGGAGTTCGAGATCCCTCTAATCCTTGGGTCATGACAATGCATAACCACATTATGAACCCAACAACACTAATGTTCACTAATCACCAAGGGTGACTTTTAACTTAATCAAATTACAAAGTTTTAAGCTTTTACTAATAACATACCAAGGTTTTACCTTAAACATTATTAAAGTCATCATTCTTTATAGAGTAGTCATAAAGTTTTATTCTTTATGAAAGTAAGTGCCTTTGACATTAGCTCTTATCTTAAGATTGGATCTTTATGAAATTATAATACAAGTTACTAGCTTTTTGAATAAAAAGTCTTGTTCTTTATAAAAGTGAACACCTTTTTGCATTGTTTTGGTTCAAAGTCTAAACTTTATGAATTAAATGTTACAAAACAATACTTTTATGACTTAAAGATCTCATTCTTGATTAAAGGTTGAAACTTTGTGAAAGGTCTCTTCTTAAAGGTTGGATTTTCTAAGACATAAAGTAACAAGATGTCACTTTATAACTCAAAAAGGCTTGTTATACTAAAAAGCTTAGACTTTTTCATGTATCTTTGTCTTCAAAATAAAACAAAAGAAGACTTTATGATGGCACTAAAACTTGCGCCACTTTTTGTGCATCAAGAAGCAAACTTTTGAAAGTTTAAAGCTTTTAGAATGTTCATAGTCTTATCAAATGATGAAAACATAAAAAAGGTGAAGCTTTTCTAATCATTAACTCATCATAAAAAGAAAGGAAGAACTTTAAGTAAGATACCAACAAGAACATATTTTTCTAAAAGAGGAAACTTAAGAACACATGAAGAACATTAAGAACATATTTTTCCAAAAGAGGAAACTTAAGAACACATGAACAACATCAAGAACACATTTTTCTAAAAATGAAAACTTTGGCTCTTGAAGAGCATGAAGGATCTTCTCAAGCTTTCACTTAGAAATCTTGGTCATGAAAGAACCAAGCTCCAAGCTTTCTTGAGTAAACAAAATGAAAAAGATGAAGATCACTACCTTCCTTGAAGATGACGCAAAACAAGAGAGGAGGAAGAAGAAGATGACGACTCCTCTTGATGATGATGGTGGCCGTTTTGCAAGAAGGAAGGAGAAGCTCTTGAGATCTTATGAAAATGGAGGTTGTAGTGTTTAGATCTTGTCTTCAAAGACCAAAAGATGTGATCTTTGAAGGGCTTAGTGAGGAAGGTTTGGTTATGGAGGTGGAGAATGATGAAGAAGATGAAGAAGAAGAAGAAAAAATGTTGAGAGAGGTTGGAGAGTTTGAAAACTTTAGAGAGAGAATGAGAAGTTGAAAATGAAGTGAATGTGTGTGTGTGTGTGCAAGAAAAGTGGCGTCCACTTCTTCAAAGGGGAGAAGGGAGATATTTTCTTAATTTTGTGTTAATTAAGATTTAAGGGGACAAAATGGATGATAAGGAGACAAAGCATGGTCAAACTCTTACATAAAGTAGTCTTGTCTAATACTTTTTGCTTTTATGACATCACTCTTTACTTTATTGTCTAGTTGACTAAATTTGAATTTAATCATGTGATTACGTGCTCATGCAACTTAATTAAGGTGATTAAGCAAGGATTAGTGATTAATACACAAGAACACGATTAACAAAAATTAATCTTACGATTAAGCTTAATCAACCTTAATTAAACTCGAGTAAGCTAATTAAGGGCGATTCATGCTTAATTAAGCTATAAGGCTTTGACTTGCTCAATTAGAGATTATCTAATCTCGATTAAGTATTCTCTTGACTCTTCTCATCTGAGTCAACCCCTTAATTAAGCCTTAATCTCATAATTTCTCATTAAGTGCCTAATTAGTCAGGGTTACTGAGGTAATTTAGCACGACATGAAATTGAGGATGTTACACATCATCAATTATTTAGTTAAGTCATAATGCTATTATGATCCTTGTTGAAGCATATTATACTATCCGTATTTCTATGTCTGTCATATGATATGGCAAGTGATTGTTAAAATATGGCCCGCTTTGAGAAAGGTGTTTTCAACTTAAAATTGAACCACTATTTGTTTATATGTGCTCATATTTTCATAATAAACCGAAGCGGCTGGAATGTTTATGATGGCACTGTAAGATTGGTTTGAGTTTACCTACTGAGAACCTTAGGTTCTCATTGCCTACTTGTATGTTTCTCTTTTTCGTAAATATTCCAGCACCTAAGTTGGAAACCAAGTGCGAGGCGGAGTGCAGAGCCATTCATTGAGCAAGGATCGGGCATAAGCCAGATCAAGAGACTATTGAAGCTAGCTAACGACTAGTCGGAAGTAGACGCTATATATTAAGTCAGTCACAATTTCTTTTAAAGTGTAATTATTTTATTCTCTATGTATCAAAGACTATCAGTCAGTAATAAAGAAAGCAGTTAAAGGGTCATGTATTATATTTTTCATATTTTAAAGATTTTTTTAGCACAATGACAACCTTTTAATATAACTCCATGACTCGAGCATGGCTTATATAATAAAAGGTGTTACATTTATTGGTATCAGAACAGTTCATCTTGTATAGGCCCATGGATGGACTGATTATGCTTCTGGTGCATACTCTGAGAACCTAGATAAACCATGCTTTAGGTCCTCGCGTGAAGAGGACATAGAAATATTATGCATGGTAGCCTTGTTGTAAGTGTTGTGGACTACCTGTTGCACTTGACTGAGTATTGAGCCTGTTCACCTCAATATAAAGTTTTGTGTAAACAGAAGCCTGAAACACCTAGCAGGCTTATTAGGAGCCTTCTATACATGATTATTAGGGATAAGACTCCTAAAAAGTAGTAATGGCATAAAGGGATAGACAATTGAGTAAGTTAAGGAGTGTAGAGAATTGGGAATTCAATCAAAGGAATTGTGTCGAACGGTTTGCTATGGATATAGTAAACCTAGTTATATAAAAAAAGGTTGTTTGCAAAGTGTTGCCGAGTAGCCGAAGATTTTCTATCATCAAGGACAGGATCTTAGTTGGAGACAAGCTGAGTAAGAATCTTCTTCACCCTGATGGGGCTTGGTTCAAGCTTCATTGCGATTACCCAATCTAGACTATCTTCTCTAGATTGAATCTAGGGGATTCTTCTACCTGGTTTTTTATTCTTAATACACGACAGGAGTAAGGTGATTACCCACTGATGAGTTTATCTTGTGTGGCATAAATAGTGCCCTTATTTTCTTCATGGATGAGATTACCCTGAAGGTACCTTGCCAGCAAATTCAGTCAATGGTTTGTATTTTGGATTGTGAAAATACCACATTATAAAGACCTGATCCCTCATTAAGGAGCTTGTAGAGTGGACGAAGGAAGCAAAGAATCAGTGAAAGAAGCTAAAGGCAGAAGCTTCGGTTAGGTATACGGGAGACCTTTTATGTCCCCGTCCAGAGGCTAGGTGGTTTCTTCCTCAAGGGTACTAGGAACCAGCTTTGTAGCGAATGCAAATTGGAAGAGTACTAAGTGGAATCTTGACTTCGAAAGGGAAACAGTTGAGCAAACTGTAAAGAGACCCATCTGACTGTACATTGAATCAAGACGGAGATACGGCTATACACGGTATGGAAAGCAGATGGAGTTATAAGTGTAACAAGAGAGAGAGACAATATATCTCCTACTAGCTTGAAGTAGGAACACTTTCGGACTAGAGGTGGCATATGAACCAAGTGTAAATTTTCCTACCTTCAAGGATAAAGGAAGTGCTAGAAAATCTAGTCATGTTCAAATTCTATCAACCTCAGCCACCACAGAAATTAGAGGATAGAATCATCTTCAACATGTTATTAGCTGAGGAATGAGGCTATTTAGAGAAGAAAGGCAAAGTCGAACAATCGCCGTTAAGTACCGTTATATATGCTATGGGTGGAGTAACTAGATGAGAAATGTATTCGGACTCAGACGGGACTAACAAATATTTAAAGTACGCAACTAATCCCGATAAGCCAAGGGAGCAGCAACAAGTTAGGTTATGACAAATGAAAATAGACAAGTTTCTGCAGCAACAATAGAACACAATAGGGACGAGGTAGGAAAAGAGGAAGTTTGGATTTCTGACTGGCCCACTAAAAAGAGGAAAGCTATCTAGTATGGTGCAGATAAGATTGTGTACGAAATACTAAGCAGGGTTGCCTTGGCACCGGTCATAAGCGAAACAGACCCAATGCACCCTAAGCAAGACCGGATGATGCACCAATATAAGATCAAGGATTTGGAAAGGTGCCCCATGAGGGGCAAGGTTGCGATGTCGAAATTAGAGGCAGCCAGAAGAGTCTCTATACCTTGGGCTAGGTTAAATGCAATAATCACTAACGCACTAGGTCCCATCAGAGTTCCATAGTTAAGCATGCTCGGACGAGAGTAATATTAAGATAGGTGACCATCTGGGAAGTCCTCATATTGTAACTTCAATAGGGAAGCAAGACCATCATTCCTATATCTTACAGCAAATGGATTAGATTCTAGGGGCAAGATTTTATGAAGAATAGCTAGAAAGCTTGGCAGTTAGGGTAATATGAGATTTAGCCACTAAAACTAACACACCTCTATATATTGTATTAGGACAAATCCCCAATGAGATTGGTAACATTGGTGCCCACAAAAGTGGGAGGTGGACATCAACACAATAGTCGAGGAATCTCCATACTAACCAATTGAAGGAAAATAGAAGAATGGCAGGAACTTCGGCTGTTCCACAATCCTTTTCTTACATGAAGCTAATCATATTTTAAGGGAACAAGTATCGCAACAATCATTAAGAAGTTCAACAAGAATGGCATGAGATCCAAGTAGCAAATAATGAGAAATGGAATAAAGTCTGCAAGAGCAAGGAGAGATTTTGAAGCAAGGACCATAGTTATAATTTAGAAAGGAGCTCTAGCCTTACACCTGAAACCTCATGGGAGGGAATTCATCACTGATCAAAGAGAATCAGGTAGGCGAGAGTTTGGAATGGCTTGATCAATTTCCCGAAAAACTTCGGCGAAGCCACTATGACCACTATTTGTCGAGGTTGATTGATGCTGTAGCTAATAGTTTTCGTAATGGCAGAACTTCTTCAGCCGGTATTTAGGGCCCAAGGCACAAGTATTAGAAAATTTACTGGAAAACATAGCGCACAAGTAGTCAGACACATGACAAGGAGGATGAGGAGTTTACTCGACAAACATGATGATGGATCAGAACGTCAGCGAAACAAAGTATATTTTGGCATCCATATAATCCACGACAACTCTCTGCATAGATATTCGAAAGGCATCTTGTAAGACAATATGGTGAGGAAACTCTGCAGCTTCGATGAAAGGAACTGACTTTTAACCTTGGTTTTCATAATAAATTGCTTGTATCTCACTAACTAGGAATCAAGGAGGATATCAGACTAATAGAAAGAGTCTTGAGTCTTAGAACTTAATCCGTATAGTAAGAGCAACCTGAAATTTCCTGCAGGCATGAAGCAAATTATACCAAGAAGAAGGAGTTTTAAGATAAGGCTCCTAGTCATAATTTTGAGAAGAGGCCTAAAACCTATGTTTCTAAGAACCGTATCGGAGACGAATTTATTATTGAACTAAGGGTAGCTAAGCGAATAAGAATCTTGGGAAAGAATATACGGACCTCCTTGACCCAAGCATTATCATTCCTACATATTGACATCAATTAATACGATAACTGCTAATCTTTGCAATTGCAGATCTTCATGAGTTGAATATCTGGGGTCTCAGGTAAAAGTGGCGGAAGATTTAACAACTACCACAAAGCAGGAGTAGCGGAATATAGAGCAAGGGGGATGGGTAAGATTCTCCAATAAACAGAACAATGATTCAGAGTGTCATAGGGACAAGGCAAGCTTGTACATCAACATAACCCTTATGGATACTTTGTACGTATTAAGACACTACCTCATAGCTACCGGCAAGTATTCTCAAGACAAGATGCAAACTTGAAAAGAGAAGTATCCCTATAAGTTAAAAGGACTTTTCATTGACCCTTCTTAATCTTAGAATTTTGAGGACAAAATTCTTTTCAAGGTGGGTAGATGTAACATCCCCACTTTTGTAAACAGAACGTAATGGGAACTTTGAATTATTTCCCTTAGGCAGTGTGAGAATTTCTCAGGCAGTGCTATGCCATGACGATCCTCACACTTGGAATTATAGAGTAGTGTAACACTGCCGTTGAAAATATGGCACTGCCATATGTTAAAAATTAAGAAATGACAAAAGTGCCCCTGCAAACTTTTGTTAATCGCAGTGATACCCTGAATTTTTAGAAATTATGTTTTGACCCCAAAAATTATTTCCACAATAACCCTAGAAATTTTTATAAAATGACCTTTATGTCCATCCTAGAACTTTTCATAAAATGACCTTTATGTCCCCACATCTATAGGATTAGCAGAATGGGGTTTTAAACGGAGCAGAATCACCTGGTGAAACCGTAGAAGTTTAAATCTTTGCCGATTGGGCCATAGAGGCAATCAGGTGTGAAATGACGTGGGGTGCCCCTCGACTTGCTCAAAATTACGGAAATGCCATTAGTTATATAAAACAGAAAACAAAAAGGCTCCGAATTTGCGAAAACGTCTAATTCACGCCGTTAACCTATTTATTCACTTTCAATAGTTATGTGAGGGTAATTAGGAGTCAATTAAATATTAATTAGGAGTTAATTAGATGTTAATTGGATGGATGAGGCTTAGGAACAATTAGAATAGATATATAGAAGTTCTCTCAGAGTCATTTAGTAAAATTTTGCCGATTTGAAGAAATTGACGAAGATTCGGTATTTTAAATTGTCGGAACCGGATCAATAGAAATTATACTGTGAGAAACCTAGGATGGATGGCTTAGATTTAGCCAAAACACATCCATATGTGGCGCTATATCAGCCCAAAGAAGGTAGCCACAATCCATTTGAATTACCAATACACATCCACCAATCATGTGAGACTTGCTTCAAAAGTTTGTGATTAATTCCCTCTTTCTCCCTTGTGTAATTCAGCCAATAAAAGAAGCAGACCAGCCCCCCCTTGTTTCATTTTTCTTCACCTTCTTCATCCTTCTTCATCTCATCTCACCCATAGGTTCAAGCTCCAATCACTTATCTCACTCCAAGAGCAAGATCCAACCCTATGCTACTCCTCTAAGGTAGGAACTTCATCCTTTCTCTTGTTTTTCTCTGATTTGGGGCTGCCTAGGGCTTTCCCTTCTCCCTTTATTTTGATATTATATTGGTTGGATATGATGAATTAAGATTGGTTTAAGGTGTAAATGTGAGTTTGAATTGAAGATTGGATGGATTGATTAGAGAAAAACATGAATCCAAGAAGAATTCAAGAAGCTGTTAGGGTTTTCCCCTCGATGGTTTGTACGGCAAAGTGTACGACTTCCCCTACAGCTATTTAAATTTGATGAATCCATTTTTATATGAAACTATACATCCAAGGCTTTCCATACATATAAAATATAAGTCCATTGGATTAGTATTGAATTAGTTATGAATTTTTGAAGTTTAACCTAGAAATCTGGATTCTTAGCCGGGCAGTATAAGCTGAGAAGGGTATAACTCACCCTATACAACTCCAAATTGAGTTCAACTAAATTTTTCTGAAAGCTAACATATAATAGAACATCCCATAAAAATTTTAGGACGAGATTCGTTGCCATTTGTTCCCAGCACACCAATGAAGTTGACTTAAGTTTAAACCGGGCTGGAACAGGGTAGTCCAGTAGGGTCAAGTTTCGGAACTCATAACTCAAAATATACTTAGGAAAATGACATGAGACTTAGTTCATTTGAAATCTTGTTCTGTTATCTTTAATTTGAAATAAATTTCGTATGATTTCACTGAGGTTTCTATTTTTAGTGAATTTTTTACTTATAAGAACCCAATTCTAGCTAAGAACAGGGCAATCTGACGTAAAAGTTTTATATCTTGAGTTATACAAATCAAAATGACATGGGACTAAAAGGGTTAGAAACTAGACACATAATGCTATAACATATCCAAAAATCAGATTCAAATGAGTTGAATTGCAATAAAGGTGGAGTACACCAAACTCGGGCAGAACAGGAGAGAATAAACCGAAAACCCAATTGGTGCTTGAATTGAAATTGATGAATGATGCTATGAATATATATATATATATATATATATATATATATATATATATATATATATATATTTGCTGGTCCATATTGAGTTGCAAGTTTGTACATTTGTACTGGTTGCCTGGCACTATTCATGGGAAAGCGGACTCGTTCATATATCACTAAATTTCAAGTAAATATGTGAGTTATGTGACTGTTATGAACATTTATATGTTATGCTCATAAGATTTATATATGCAAGAATAATTTAAGTATAATATGAAGTATATGAATGAATGCATGTAGCATATACATTTATAATCATGTCCAAAGAAGAATAAGATTTATGAGAACTTGCAAGAAAAATGTACCAAGCTACCATATGAGGTATGGCATAGACCCAGCTAGCGCGGGCCAGAGTGGTACTGTCTAAGACTTGGGCCAGCCCTTGACCAGATTTAAGGGGAATAAACCGGAGTGAGGGTCGAGGAAAGTAAACCCGTCACTTATGTATAGGTACGAGCTCGGACCTGAAAAGCAGGCTATCAACCAGGGGTGAGAGAGGCCATTCACCTCCGGGGGACCAAGTATAGAATGGCAAGGTTAAGTTGCAAGTTAAAGAAAAGATAAATTAAGTCAAGTGCACTTGCATACATTCAAGTATAAGCATCTATATGTGCATCATCAATTATCTAGTTAAGTCATAATGCTATTGTGATCCTTGTTGAAGCATATTATACTATCCGTATTTCTATGTCTGTCATATGATATGGCAAGTGGTTGTTAAAATATGACCCGCTTCGAGAAAGGTGTTTTCAACTTAAAATTGAACCACTATTTGTTTATGTGTGCTCATATTTTCATAATAAACCGAAGTTGCTAGAATGTTTATGATGGCACCGTAAGATTGGTTTGAGTTTACCTACTGAGAACCTTAGGTTCTCACTGCCTACTTGTATGTTTCTCTTTTCCATAAATATTCCAGCACCCAAGTTGGAAACCAAGTGCGAGGCGGAGTACAGAGCCATTCATTGAGCAAGGATCGGGCGTAAGCCAGATCAAGAGACTATTGAAGCTAGCTAACGACTAGTCGGAAGTAGACGCTATACATTAAGTCAGTCACAATTTCTTTTAAAGTGTAATTATTTTATTCTCTATGTATCAAAAACTATTAGTCAGTAATAAAGAGAGTAGTTAAAGGGCCATGTATTATATTTTCCATATTTCAAAGATTTGTTTAGCACAATGACAACCTTGTAATATAACTCCATGACTCGAGCATGGCTTATATAATAAAGGGTGTTACACAGACAACAAACGGATCACAGACAGGTAGGAAGGCTCAGACAGGTCCGTCTTCACATGATAGCTCGAATAAGAAGGCTCCGAAGGATCGGAATCCAACAAAACTGTCGGTGTCAAGCGGGCGTCCGAATCGGAATCTCCCTCTGTGGGGTACTTCATAGGATGGAAGGGCGGGCGAACGTCATCCATAGTGATGTCCTCAAACGGCTCATGAGGGCGGAAAAACGGACTCATCATGGGTGCACGGAACTGGCGGCTATGGAACATGTAGACCCGCATCGCTGCCTGAGCGGTCAGAACAGATGCATTCAGCACCGGGTCGAAGTGCCAATGCATCACCGGAAACTCAATGAAAATCACCACCGCGCCTGATGCCAGCATCCTCTGAAGACGACACGGAAATGTAGGAGTGAGAAATACTAAATTTCTCAGTAGGATCGTGACTAGACAAACACAGTGTCATCGTCATCGTCCCAGCCACTTCAGTTTTAATTATAAAAGCAGTGGATAGATATACATTCAATTTTAATGATTTTGAAAACTTAAACTCCGAAGCGGGTTGCTTTTAAACTTGACATCATAACTACATCATCATAATCTAACATACATACTGAAAGATAGAGTAAACATTCATAATGCAAATGGGCAACATAAGTACATGCAAGGACATGCATCATCATAGACTTAACCATGGTTATACTTTTGACTTTACTTTCATTTTTAGCATGTGCCTTAACATTCTTTACTTTCCTTCGAAATAGACTGCTTTTGGACATGAGCTCATTCCGTGATCGTCGTCACACAGTACTAACCAAATCAGACTAAGCCAATATTGGTTACCTCTAAGTTGGAGGGTCCTCCATGTCACCCTTGCCTCCCTCATAGAGGTTCCTTGAGTCTTTGTGGATCGCCGTCTCTCACTTCCCTTATCGAAGTGATTGAAGGGTCATGTCGCTTATCATTATACTTTACATGCATGATACTTCTTTGACTAGACACATGTAATGATATGACTAAGTCCATAATTTTGACAGAAATCCGGTAGCATAACGGCTAGACCGGAGCTTCCCCAAAATGCCAATCATAAACTTTCAACCAACGGTTCATCATATCTATAACATATCATCATACTCATCATTCAATCATGAGACAAAGCTCAATCAAACTCATCATTCATCATGCCGAATGACATCACCCATTCATACCTTAAAGGGTTTTATAATAGTGTTTTTCTTTGCGAAGTATATTATGAATCATTATATGATTTCTCGTGGTTATCCA
Organism: Pterocarpus macrocarpus; assembly: GCA_031439585.1. Lineage (NCBI taxonomy): Eukaryota > Viridiplantae > Streptophyta > Magnoliopsida > Fabales > Fabaceae > Pterocarpus > Pterocarpus macrocarpus. The sequence continues at coordinate 44,505,834 of CM062517.1, forward strand.
TGAGAGAATCACATAGTTAGGATATGTGTTTGTGGCCTTTTAGTTACTTAGTCCTCGTGTAACATCCCCAATTTTTGTCTAAGCTAATTAGTTCAGTGATCCTAGCTAATTAGAGAGGTTAACGATTAACTGAGAATTAATCGGCTAATCTCGATGAGCAAGAGCTTAGTGAATTGAGTCAAGTTAATAATTGAATCATAATGCACTAAATGGTTTAATTAAAACCTAATTATTCGAACCTCATTAATTCGTAACTTAGAAATATAATTAAGCTAATCCAATCTTATTAATTAAGTACAAGACAATTGTTCTACCTTACCAATTGAGATAGATTAATTCTAAACCCTAATTACATAATTCATAAAATCAATTCTTTTAAGAGGAAAAACGTCTTAAAGATGTAATTAACCGAAATCAATTAAAGAGTAATTTAACTAATCGAATTGATTAACAACTTAGGTAATTCTAATGGCTTTGAAGATTTAAAAAAAAAAAATTTCTTAATTAATACACCAAATCTTGGCCAAGGGCAAGAGCAAAATCCAACCATCCATTTGTCTTCTCATCATGCACCATTAGAACAAGAGTCTAGGTTAGTAGTATCTCTTTAGTCAAGACAAGAGAAGTACCTTCCTCCCTTAGGATTATGCCACTTGGAGTGATCATATCCACCCAAGCCAATCCTAAGAGTAGTCATGCTTTTAACCACTTGAGAAAACACTACATGGTCTTTACCCAAGTGCCAAGACTCAAAGAAAACACAACCCACCCTTTTGCCCTAAGGTTCCTAGTCCTTTTGCTTGAAAAAGAAGTAAGACTCACCTACTCTCTCTTGCTTGTTGGAGAAGCAAAGCAACCAGCCCCCTCCTAGCCAAAAGTGGTGTCCCACCTTGCCCCATTTGGCACCAATTGCAAGCTTTCATCCTCTCACTTCAAAGCAAAAGCTCTCACTTCTCTCTAAGTCTCATTCCAACACTCTTGCACTTCCAATCCTCTTGTTCTTCTTCCCACTTTCACACCCCATCCAACTCTCTTTCCTTTCACCATGCTCACAAGCCCTTCAAGGACCACCCTCTTTGGTTCTTGAAGAAGCAAAACAAACACTTACTTAACCCCATTATCAAGCTCAAGGAGGAGGAGGCCATCTCCAACCATTTTCATTCTTCAAGCTTTCAAGAGAATCCTTGTGGTAATGACTCTAACCTTCTTATTTTATGTGTTCTTCAAGCCCTTTAACTCCTAAGTTCTCCATAGCTAGGTGGTTCTAGGAGTTGTTTCCAAGGCCTTATGGCCATGCTTGTTGATATGATGAGTTTTATGTGTTGTATCCTTCTCTTTGGCATGAGATTTTCGGTTGGTATGTCTATTGCTATTGAACCAAATTTTTAGAAGTTAATACCAAGATCTCAAAGTATAAAAGTGGTTTGGAAGAGAAAAGTGATCACTTGAAGAAAAGACTAAATGTTCTTACAAGAAAACTCCTTGAAACCAAAACCGTGGAAACTGGAAAATTCTGGCAGTTTGTATGGCGCGACCAATAACTCTTTCAGTATAACTCCAAATGGAACGAAACTAATTTTATGTGAAAATAGACTCATAGATCTTTTTATACATATAAAATACATGAAATTTGGATTTAAAATGAGGGAGATATGATTTTTCAAAGTTGGCTGTTCTCGGATGGGTTTCTGTTTGGGTAGTCTTCACTAAAAACCTTATAACTCGAGCTACAAAAATCACTTTTGAGTGGGACCAAGTTTTTTAGAAAGCTAAGACATAGAGGAACACTTCCATAAAACAGTTTTGTCAGATTCCATGTGAGAAACTCGCAGTGAAGTGGACAAACCACTGATCCGAGGTGAACTTTCAATTCTGAACAGTCAGAATAAAATATGCATAACTCAAGTTACAAAATGAATTTTTTAGTGGGGTTTGTAAACCCTAAACCATACCAAAATTCGAAACAAAAGAGTAAAAAATGAAATTATGGTGAAGTTTTGAAATTACTGCCCCACTGTAAAAGTAAAAACTGATTATGGTAAAACTTAAAGAATAATGAGAAATAAGCTTTAAGACATTAAGACCATTACACTAAGCATTGGAAGACCCTCATAATTCAACTTAAAAGTTTCAAAAAGGATAATGGATGAAAATGGCCCTACGCCCAAAAGAGAATTTATACAAGAGGCGACCTCAATTAAAAGCTTGCAACCAATTTACTAAGCTAAGTTCATAAGACTTTGTGTGATATGTATGCCTCTATGTGTCAATATGATGACAATGACATGATGATGATGATATGATATGATGATGATGATTATGATAGTGATGTGATGATGATAAGAATGATAATGATATGATGACGATATGATAATGAATGATGATGATATGCATATGATATGTTGATGACATGATGATTAATGCTATACATGAAAGGATTAATAAATATGAACACCCTAGGGACGGCGATACGTAACACCCAGAGGTGATTAATAAAGGAACCACATTTGGGGACAGCGATACGTAACGCCTAAATGTGGAAGAGAATTAGAATAACCTTGCATCATAAGCTTTAATAAGAAAAAGATGAACTAAGGGTATGATCCTTCAAAAGGGAAGGTGACCTAATTTAAGCTCCCCTCACCCACGACTCACATGAGGCATAGCATGACCCAATTAGTGTGAGTATAGGGGATAGGTCTTACATGAGGCATGGCATGACCCAGCTAGTGTAAGTACCGAAATTCTATGGTGGCGATGGTCACAGTATGAGCTCACTACCACTTATGTTTAGTGGGTGGAAAGATAAAGTCAAGTTAAGAAAAGAAAAGGGACTTCGGTCCAAAACCCTAGAAAGGGAAGAAGTTAAGAGAATCTTATAGCATGGACATGCATGTTTTATGTAATTATGTTTGTGCTTATGTATATTATGATGTAAATGATTAGAGGATACGCTAAAATTGAATCCGCTTTGGATATTCATGATTTCGAAAATCCAAGAATTGAACCTTATGCATGCTCACTATTTTCATTAACAAAACAGAAGTGTCTGGGACGATGACGATGACACTTTCGTGTCGGGTTCGAGTCCTACTGAGAAATTCCATTTCTCACCCTAGTTATTCTCCCGTATCGTCACCAGATCTCGATGGCACATCTGGTGGAGTGGAGCGTGGATCCCCCACATTGTGAGCGGACGTGTGACGTAGGATGTAAGACGCAGCTGTTTTGGGACTTGTAGCGACCATCACTCTGCACCTTCGCATATTTCTTTTTGAGTTGAGATTTGTCATTTAAATTTGTACTTAGTATCTAGTATTTGGATCATGGCCCGACCATGAGCTTCCTTTGATGTAATGCCGATATATATGTATGTATATATATATATATATATATTATGAACCCATATGAATGTAATGGTTAGTTATTTAATGCAATGTATTTGTGAATTATTATTTGTTTACCTTTCTCATGTTTTACGATTTTGGGGTATATATTTTATGCGACACGCTCTTTCTCTAGCTATCTTCTCGCTCAAGGCTTTACTTTTCAAAACGCTGCAAAGCGACGACGTATAAAAAAAAAAAAATCTTATCGTATTTTTCGCGTAACTTAATTTCAAGTGAAGTTTAGTTTTCCACGAGCATAAGTAACAACTAATAAAACGCCGTAATATGACTTAAGCGTAGTATGGATTTATTAGGGTGTTACACCTCATATGAAAGTATCCTTTACTTGAGTATATGTCTTATGGAACACTCGTTCGAATTAATTAAGTTAAGTGATTGTTTCCTTTCCTTTGGATAGTGCACTTAGTGATTCCTAGATTCATGGTATGCTCAGAGGCACTAATCATACTTCTGTTCCCAAGGAGTTCGAGATCCCTCTAATCCTTGGGTCATGACAACGCATAACCACATCATGAACCCAACAACACCAATGTTCACTAATCACCAAGGGTGATTTTTAACTTATTTAAGTTACAAAGTTTTAAACTTTACTAAGAACATACCAAGGTTTTACCTTAAACATTATTAAAGTTATCATTCTTTACAAAGTAGTCATAAAGTTTTATTCTTTATGAAAGTAAGTGCCTTTGACATTAAGCTCTTATCTTAAGATTGGATCTCTATAAAATAATGATACAAGTTGCTAGCTTTTTAAATAAAAAGTCTTGTTCTTTATAAAAGTTAACACCTTTTTGCATTGTTTTGGTTCAAGGTCTAAACTTTATGAATTAAATGTTACCAAGCAACACTTGTATGACTTAAAGGTTTCATTCTTGATTAAAGTTTGAAACTTTATGAAAGGTCTTTTCTTTAAGGTTTGATTTTTAAGACATAAAGTAACAAGATATCATTTTATAACTCAAAAAGGCTTGTTATTCTAAAAAGCTTAGACTTTTTCATGTATCTTTGTTTTCAAAATAAAACCAAAGAAGACTTTATGATGGCACTAAAACTTGTGCCACTTTTTGTGCATCAAGAAGCAAACTTTTTAAAGTTTAAAGCTTTTAGAATATTCATAGTCTTATCAAATCATGAAAACATAAAAAGGTGAAGCTTTTCTAATCATTAACTCATCATAAAAAGAAAGGAACAACTTTAAGAAAGAGAACAATAAGAACATATTTTTCCAAAAGAGAAAACTTAAGAACATGTGAAGAACAATGAGAACATATTTTTCCAAAAGAGGAAACTTAAGAACACATGAAGAACAACAAGAACATATTTTACTAAGAATGGAAACTTTGGCTCTTGAAGAGCATAAAGGATCTCTCAAGCTTTCACTTAGAAATCTTGGTCATGAAAAAACCAAGCTCCAAGCTTTCTTGAGTAAACAAAATGAAAAAGATGAAGATCACTACCTTTTTTGAAGATGGCACAAAAACAAGAGAGGAGGAAGAAGAAGATGATGGCTCCTCTTGATGATGATGGTGGCGGTTTGCAAGAAGGAAGGAGAAGCTCTTGAGATCTTGTGAAAATGGAGGTTGTAATGCTTTGATCTTGTCTCCAAAGACCCAAAGATGAGGTCTTTGAAGGGCTAAGTGAGTGGTTTAGGGAGGTGGTGGTGGAGAAAGGAAAAAGAAGATGAAGAAGATGAAGAGAGTTTCAGAGAGAAGTTGGAGAATTTGGCCTGAAGAGAGAGAATAGGATGAGTGAAAATGAAAATGTAAGTGTGTGTGTATGTGTGCTAGAAAGTTGCGTCCATCATTAAGGGAGGATGGTGAGATATTTTGCTTAATTTTGTGTCATCTTGTGTTAATTAGTGATTAAGGGGACAAATGGGATGACAGGGAGACAAAGCATGGTCAAACTCTTACATAAAGTAGGCTTGTCTAATGCTTTATGCTTTAACGACATCACTCTCTACTTTATTGTCTAGTTGACTAAATTTGAATTTAATCATGTGATTAAGTGCTCATACAACTTAATTAAGGCGATTAAGCAAGGATTAGGAATTAACACACAAGAACATGATTAACAAAATTTAATCTTACGATTAAGCTTAATTAACCTTAATTAAACTCGAGTAAGCTAATTAAGGGCGATTAATGCTTACTTAAGCTATAAAGGCTCTGAATTGCTTAATTAGAGATTATCTAATCTCGATTAAGCATTCTCTTGACTCTTCTCATCCAAGTCAACCCCTTAATTAAGCCTTAATCTCATAATTTCTCATTAAGTGCCTAATTACTCAAGGTTACTGAGGTAATTTAGCACGACATGAAATTGAGGATTTTACATGAGATAAAACCTAAAAATGGTGATTTGAAGTGGTATGGCAACATCTCCACAAGTTTGATAAGTAAAACATAAAAACTAGTTAAGCTAAAATTCTGGCAGTCTATAATGCGTACCATATAACTCATTCTAGAAAAATGTTATGAAACTAATTTTTTGTGAAAGTAGACTCAAATATCTTTCCATACATATAAAATATGTGAAATTTAAATTTAAAATGAGGGAGATATGATTTTTCAAAATGGACTATTCTCGGATGGATTTCTGTTTTGGCAGCCTGCACTAAAAACCTTATAACCTAAGCTACAAAAATTATTTTTGAATGGGACGAAGTTTTTTAGAAAGCTAAGACATAGAGGAACACCCCCATAAAGCAGTTTTGTTAGATTCCATGTGAGGAACTCCCAGTGGAGTTGACAAGCCAATGACCTGAGTTGAACTTTCAAGTCTGAATAGTCAAGATAAAATATGCATATCTCAAGTTATAAAATGAATTTTTGAGTGGGGATTCTTTTGATTAAAAATAGACTTAGAGAAGTATAATCACACCCAAATTCGAAAGAAAATAGTAAAAGGTGAAATTATGGTGAATTTTTGAAATCCCACTGTAAAAGTAAAAATTGGTTATGGTGAAATTTAAAGGATAATAAGAAATAAGTTTTAAGACATTAAGACCCTTACATTAAGCATTGGAAAAACCTTCATAATTCAACTTAAAAGTTTCAAAAAGGATAATGGATGAAATTGACCCAATGCCTGATAAAAGAATTTTATACAAGAGGCAACCTCAATTAAAAGCTTGCACCAAATTTACTAAGCTAAGCTCATAAGACTTTGTGTGATATGTATGTCTCTATGTGTCAATATGATGACAATGATATGATGATGATCATATGATAATGATGATGATGATATGATATGATGATGATCATGATGATTATGATAATGATATGAAAATGATGATGATGATTATGATAACGATATGATGATCATGATGATTATGATAATGATATGATGATGATATGAATATGATATGTTGATGATATAATGCTTAATGACATGTGATAAAGGAATCACATTTGGGGACGGCGATACGTAACGCCCACATATGGAGAAGAATTAGAATAATTTTGCATCATAAGCCTTAATAAGAAGAGATTGAACTAAGGGTGTGATCCTTCAAAAAAGAAGGTGACCCAAAGTAAGCTCCCCTCACGCACGACTCACATGAGGCATGGCATGACCCAGCTAGTATAAGTATAGGGGATAGGGCTTACATAAGGCATGGCATGACCCAGCTAGTGTAAGCACCGAAAAGTTATGGTGGTGACGGCCACGGTATGAGCTTATTACCACTTATGTTTAGTGGGTGAAAAGATAAGACTTAAGATAAAGTCAAGTTAAGAAAAGAAAAGGGACTTCGATCCAAACCCTTGAAGGGAAGAAGTTAAGAGAAGTTTATAGCATAGCCATGCATGTTTTATGTAATTATACTTGTGCCCATGTATGTTATGACGTAAATGATTAGAGGGTATGTTAAAATTGAATCCGCTTCGAGTATTCATGTTTCCAAAAACCTAAGAATGTAACCTTATGAATGCTCACTATTTTCATTAATAAAACCGAAGTGGCTGGGATAATGACGATGACACTTTCGTGTCGGGTTCGAGTCCTACGGGAGAAATCCCATTTCTCACCCTAGTTATTCTTCTGTATCGTCACCGGATCTCGATGGCGTTCCTTGTGGAGTGGAGCATGGAGTCGCCCCATCATGAGTGGGCTTTTGACGACAACGCTCAAGCCATCATGGCGACGACCACTACGGTGGTGCGTACCTATTTTTACCCTGGCCATATACATGAGGATGTGGGGCCTGATGTCCCACCTGCCTCAACTGACATTCCTGCCGCCTAACTTGGACAGCCGTTAGGTCCTTGGGATTTTTCGCCCGAGCCATTGTCGGATATTGAGATGGAGCTGATGTCTCCGAAGCTACCTGCTGCCGAGCCCTTGCCACAGCCGGAGATTTCTGTGATTGAGCTGAGGTCCATGGCTACCCCTAAGGCTGTAATCGCCTTGCCGCCGTACCCTGAGTATCATCCTGAGACTTCGGAGGAGGATCCTTTCGAGGAGCAGTCCTCAGCAGCCAGCTATGACCCAAATCAGGCCGACCTGAGTCACCGTGTTCGTCGAATTGCAGTAATTCGTAGGCACCCCCTCATCATACGCACACCTCATGTCCCCCGAGGGCGAGGAACTAGGAGGAGTCACATCTCTGGGCCATGATATCACTAGATCGAAGGGTGCATTGTGAAGACTGATCTTAGGATTTAGTGTGGATCCAAGGCGCATAGACTTTTGAGATTTCTGCTTCCTTGTTTATCTCTGCTGCTTAAAAGCTTGCTGTGCTAGATTGTATTCTATATATAGCGATGACTTAATTATGAGTACCTTTATGTAATGATGGATATTATGAATTATATTTATGTGGTATGAGTATGTAAGAATTTTTATGTATTATGTATCTCGTATGGTTTTTATGCCACTTGTGAATCGGACTCTCGTACGTCACGCTCTTTCTCTATCTGTCTTCTTGTTCAAGGCTTTACTTTCCAAAATGCTGTAAAGTGACAACTTATTTCAAAAAAAAATCTTACCGTATTTTTCGCATAACTTAATTTCAAATGAAGTTTAGTTTTCCACGAGCATAAGTAACAACTAATAAAACGCCATAATACGACTTAAGCATAGTATGGGTTTATTAAGGTGTTATAGGATCCATGCTCTACTCCACCGGATGCGCCATCGGATTCTGGTGACGATACGGAAAAGTAACTAGAGTGAGAAATAAGATTTCTTAGTAGGACTCAAACCCGACACTAAAGTGTCATCGTCATCGTCCCAGCTACTTCGATTTTATAAATGAAAACAGTAGGCATGCATAAGGTCCAATTCTTAGATTTTCGAAAACATAGCCATCCAAAGTGGATTCAATTTTAACATGTCCTCTGATCATTTATATCATAACAAGCATAGGAACAACTATAATTACATAAAACATGTATGGCTGTGCTATAAGCTTCTCTTAACTTCTTCCCTTCAAGGGTTTGGACTGAAGTCCCTTTTCTTTTTTTAACTTGACTTTATCTTAAGTCTTTTTCTTTTCACCCACTAAACATAAGTGGTAATGAGCTCATACCGTGGCCGTTGCCACCATAAATTTTTGGTACTTACACTAGATGGGTCATGCCATGCCTCATGTAAGCCCTATCCCCTATACTCACACTAGCTGGGTCGATGCCATGCCTCATGTAAGTTGTGGGTGAGGGAAGCTTACTTTGGGTCACCTTCCCTTTTTAAGGATCACACCCTTAGTTCATTCTCTTCTTATTAAAGCTTATGATGCAAAATTATTCTAATTCTTTTCCACATCTAGGCGTTATATATCGTCGTCCCCAAATGTGATTCCTTTATCGTATATCATTAAGCATCATATCATTATCATCCTTATCATCATCATATCACTATCATAATCATCATCATCATGATCATCATCATATCATTGTCATCATATGGACACAGAGGCATACATATCACTCAAAGTCTTATGAGCTTAGCTTTGTAAATTTGGTGCAAGCTTTTAATTAAGGTTGGCTTTTGTATAAATTCTTTTATTAGGCATAGGGCCAATTTTGTCTATTATCCTTTTTGAAACTTTTAACTTGAATTATGAAGTTTTCCCATATCTTAAATTGAGGGTCTTAATATCTTTAAGCTTATTCCTCATTAACCTTTAAAACTTAACCATAACCAGTTTTAGGGGCAGTAACTTCAAAAATTTGCCATAATTTCACCTTTTACTTTTTTGCTTTGAATTTTGGGATGATTACACTTCTCTGACCGACTACCTGTATTTTCACAATGTGCACTTTGGCCCCTTCTGTTGACTTTTTCATCAACTATAAACAAAAATGCAGGGTGTCGAGTTGCATATTTTGGAAAGTTCAGGGGGTCAATTTACACATAACCCAAAAATTCAAGAAAGTATAGTGCAATTATTTGGGGTCAAAGGGCACATTGTGAAAATACAAGTAGTCAGGAGCACATTTTTAAAATGTAGGAGATAAAGTGCACATGGTATATAATGCAGGGGGTAAACTGCAATTAACCTTTGTTAACTATCTAATTCTCTCATTGGTAACCACAAGAAATCATATGATAGCTTATAAGACTATCCACAAAGAATAACACAACTATGAACCCTTTAGGGTATGAATGTATGATGCCATTCAGCATGATGAATGACAAGTTTGATTGAGCATTGTCTCATAATTGAATGATTAGTGTGATGATATGATATGGATATAATGAACCGTTGGTTGAAAGTTTTATGATTGGCATTTTAGGAAAACTCCGGTATAGTATGATGATAAGAAAGAAAAGAAGGGGTATACTATGCATGTAAAGTATAATGATAAGAAAGAAAAGAAAGGGATATGACCCTTCAATCACTTTAATAAAGGAAGTGAGGGATGGTGATCCATAAAGACTCAAGGAACCTCTATAGGGAGGCAGGGTGACATGGAGGACCCTCCAACTTAGAGGTAACCAATATCAACTTATTCTGATTTGGCTTATACTGCGTGACGATGGTCACGGAATGAGCTCATATCCAAAAATAGTCTATTTCAAAGTAAAAGTAAAGAAAGTTAAGCACATACTAAGAATGAAAGTAAAATTAAAGTAAAATCATGGTTAAGTCTATGAGGTTGCATGACAGTGCATGCATCTATGATGTCCATATGCATTATGAATGTTTATTCTATGCTTTCATATGTATGTTTACTTTTGATGTTATGACTATGATGTTAAGTTAAAAGCAACTCGCTTCGGGATCTATGTTTTCAAAAATCATTAACAATTGAACTTATATCTGGCCACTGTTTTTATAATAAAACCCAAAGTGGCTAGGACGATGATGATGATGCAATGTTTGTCTAGTTGTGATCCTACTGAAAAATCTAGTATTCCTCACTCCTACATTTTCATGTCATCTTCAGAGGATGCCAGCATCGGGCATAGTGGTGATCTTTATTGAGTTCCTGGTTTGGCATTGGTGCTTTGACCCAATGCCGAATGCCTCATTGATATTTACGAGTGCAGCTATGAGGGTCTACATCTTCCATAATTGTCCGTTTCAGGTTCTAGTCATGAGCCTATTTTTCCGTCCACATCAGCCATACGGTGAGGTTACCGTGGATGACATTTGCCCCTACTTTCAGCCACGGAGATACCCCACTGATGGAGAATCTAACTTGGAAACCTATCTCATGCTAACTGTTTCATTGGATTCCGATCCTTTAGAACCGCCTATCTGAGCTATCGCATGGAGATGGACCTATCCAAGCCCTCCTACTTGTCCGTGATTCACCTAACGTGATCCGTCTTCTTTTCCAATAGCTCCTCATCACACACCACTGCTGGTTCGTGGTCGTGGGTTCATTCGTACCCGTGCTATGCCCCATGGATGTGGGCGTGCTCAAGGAGGAGGACGTGGTGATGTTGCCCCTGGTGGTTTCGGGAATAGTTTCCTTCCGCCCTATAAGTGATGTGGTGATTGCATCGGAGCTGAGCACGAGGATAGCCCTATTTGTTTGTAGTTATAGGGTTATTATTCTATTGTATGGCATATTTGGGCAGTAGAGTTTTCTGATGTAATTTCCCTTATGAAGTATTCAGTTAGGTTTCTTTTGTAGGACCGATAGTAGATATCGGACCCATCATTATCTTTACGTATGACCTCTGGCATTAGTAGTATTATATTAACTATGATGGCCATAGAATGAATGATATATTTATCTGAGATATTTGTTATTCTTGTCACTTCTATTTATATCATCTGCACAGCATGTATGAGATAGCGATGTTTATATTAAACGTTCACGATGAGCTCATGGCTCTTAGTTTTCAAAATAGTTTATTCGTTATTGTTCAAAAAAAAAAGTTTACCCTTATTTTCATTATAAAGTAGTTTGAAATGGTAATGTTAGTTTCATGAGCAAAATTAATAACTAATAATTTGGTAATTATGACTTAAGCATAGCATAAGACTATCAGCGTGTTACATTTTGGTATCAAAGCAGTTCGTCCTTAAAGAGGCTAGGGATGGACCGACTATGCTTCTAAGCATATGTATTAGTTAAGTCATGCTTTGAGTCTCATCTATATGATGGCACGTAGGGATTAGATATGCATGATCATCTGTTCTGAATGTAGTTAGTTGCTAGTTCGCTCAGCGTAAATGTTGAGCCTAATCAACTCAATGTTTTCTGTTTTGTGTACCAGGAAATAATGGCATCAGGGAGATGTGGTAGGCCCTGTAACGAGCCAAAAGGTCCCAAGGAAGTCATGGGGACGCTTAGAGCAAAGGGATAAACTCAAACCAATCGTATAGTGTCATCATAAACATTCCAGCCAGTTCGATTTATTATGAAAATATGAGCACATATAAGCAAATAGTGGTTCAATTTTAAGTTGAAAACACCTTTCTCGAATCGGGTTATATTTTAACAACCACTTGCCATATCATATGACAGACATAGAAATATGAATAGTATAATATGCTTCAACAAGAATCATAATAGCATTATGACTTAACGAGATAATTGAAGATGCACATATAGATGCTTATACTTGACTGGATGCAAGTGCACTTGACTTAATTCATATCTTTCTTTAACTTGCAACTTGATCTTACTCTTCTGTACTTGGTCCCCCAGAGGTGAATGGCCTCTCTCACCCCTGGGTAATAGCCTGCTTTTTAGGTCCGAACTCGTACCTATACATGAGTGACGGGTTTACTTTCCCCAACCCTCACACTGGTCTATTCCCATTAAATCTGGTCGAGGGCTGTCTTAGACAGTACCGCTCTGGTCCACATTAGCTGGGTCTATACCATGCCTCACGTGGTAGCTTAGTACGTCCCTCTTGCAAGTTCTTATTATCTTTTCCTTTCCCTATCTTATCATGCATGCAAATGCTTTGTGCATTCATGGATATGTCTTACACCTTACTTCTCATATCATATTCTACTATGCTTGCATGCATGACATACATGAACATGATAGGTAATTGTAAAATATATCCAAAGCATAATCACCCATGGCATAAGCTCTCATAACTTCATAAACTCCTGTCGAAAATTCGGCAGCGTAACGGATCGAGTTCGCTTTCCCATGAATAGTGCCAGACTACCAGTAGAATCATTCAAACATGCAAATCAGTATGGGATAGCGATTATACATTCACAATATCATTCATTAAATTCAATAGGGTTTTCTGTTTACTTCATCCTATTCTACCCGAATTTTATATAATCCACCTTTAATACAATTCAACTCATTTAAACCTGAATATTGGATATGTCATAACTCTATGTGTCTAGTTTCAACCCTTTTAGTCCTATCTCATTTTGATTTGTATAACTAAAGTTATTAGTATTTTACCTCAGACTGCCTTGTACTTAGCCAGAAATGCACCCTTATAAGTGAAAATTCACTAAAAATAGAAATCTAGGTGAAATCATACAAAATTTATGTCAATTTAAAGCTAACATAACAACCTTTCAAATGAAATAAGCTACATATCATTTACATGAGTATATTTTAAGATATAAGCCCCGTAACTTGACCCTACTGGACTACCCTATTCCAGCCTGATTTGAACTTAAGGTAACTTCATTAATATGTTGGAAATAATTGGCAATGAATGTGACTCTAAAATTTTTATGAGATGTTCCCTTACATGTTAGCTTTCAAACAGCGCTAGTTGCACTCAATTTAGAGTTGTGTAGGATGAGTTACACACCCTTCTAAACTCATACTGCCCAGATGAGAATCCAGATTTCTAGGTCAAACTTCAAAAATTCATAACTAACTCTGTACTAATCCAATGACCTTATATTTTATATTTATGGAAAGCCCTGAATGTATAGTTTCATATAAAATTAGTTTCATTTTGTTTCAATGGCTGTAGATGGAGCCGTACACTCTGCCGTACGGACCACCGTAGGTTCTCCTAGGTTTTCAGATTCTGGTTTGCTCTCTATCTTATGTTCCATGCAAGATTCAATCTCAATCCCTCCAAATACTTAATAAACCATCCATAAACCATCACACACATCAAGTATATCATCAAAGAAGTGAAGAGAGTTGAACTCTCATATAGCTTTAATCCATGAAAACAAGAAGCAGAAAATAGAAATCCTACCTTTATTTGGATGCAAAACTAGCTAGTCTTAAGTTCTAGTGAAAGATATGGGTACAAGAGACTTGAGGGAGGCTGAAAATGGAAGAAGGAGATGAAGAAGATGAAGAGAAGAAGGAAAGAAACCTGTTGGAAGAGGAGGACGAAAATGGGGGCAGAAAAGAATTAAAGCAAGCAGAATTTTGGGGTAGTTGGAAGGAAAGCACCCCATTGGTCCTTAGCATAAGTGGCGAAAAAGAAGCCAATGCTCTTCCACTCCTATGGCTTTCTTGCACCCCTCTTAATGGGTTAAGTGGCTGAGTTTTAAGCCACTTGATTTAGGGTTTTGAGTGTATAATTCTGTTGATTCGATTATGACAGTTTAAAATACTAAATCTTTACCGATTTCCTTCAAATCGACAAAACGATTTTGAAGAATTTTGTGAGGTTTTCTATGTTTCTATTCTAATTGTTTCTAATCGTAATCTCTCTAATTAATACCAAATTGGCTTTAATTAAATGCTTAATTGATTTCTAATTAATCTCACTTATGCGATAACATCAAATAAATCAATTAACGTCATAATTTAAACATTTTGCAAATTTAGAACTTTTCTGTTCTCTATTTTCCATAGCTAATGGCATTTCCATTAAGCAAGTCCAGGGGCACCCCATGCCATTTCACACTAGATTGCCTCCATGGCCTAATCGGCAAAGATTTAAACTTTTACGGTTTCACCACGCGATTCTGTTCTATTTAAAATCCCATTCTGCTAATTCTACAGATGTGGGGACATGAAGGTTATTTCGTGAAAAGTTCTAGGATTATTGTGAAAATAAGTCTTTGAAGTCAAAAAATAATTCCTAAAAATCCTAGGCATCACTGCAATTAACAGAAGTTTATAGGGGCACTTTTATCATTTCCTAATTTTTAACATATGGTAGTCCCATATTTTCAATGGCAGTGTTACACTACCCTATAATTCCAAGTGTGAGGATTGTCATGGCAAAGCGCTGCCTGAGAAATTCTCACACTGCCTAAGGGAAATAATTCAGAGTCTCCATTATGTTCTGTTTACGAAAGTAGGGATGTTACAAGCGGAGGTAAATACCTCAAGTTTGCTGAGTTCAGCAAGGCAAATCCGTCGAGCTTTAGAGGGACGTACAACCCCGATCAAGCTGATGAATAGATCAAGGCCATTAAGAAGGTTTTCATGGTGTTGGCCTGCACTGAGGAGCAAAAGGTAGCCTTTGCTACCTACATGTTGGAAGCTGATCTGAGTTCTAGTGGATGGCCACCAAGAGGCTATTGGAAGGCGCCCAGACCCACATCACCTGGGAGATTTTCAAGTCATACTTCTATGAGAAGTACTTTCCCACATCCGTGAGGAATGCGAAGGAGTTGGAGTTCATGAGTCTGCATCAAGGGACTGAGTGTTGTTGAGTATACTGCTAAGTTCGAGGAGCTATGCAAGTTCTCGACAATTTATCAAGGGAACCCTGATGAGTGCTGAAAGTGCATCAAGTTCGAAGGAGGACTGCAAGAAGAGATACTGGCGTCTGTAGGACCCATGGATATCCGTTACTATGTTGCACTGGTCAACAAGTGCCATCTAGTGGAGGATTGCAATCGTAAGCTATTTGTGGCAAGGTCCGAAGCTTACAAGAAGAAGTTGGCACCGCAAAGGCAAAAGTTCAAGCCCCCACCCCCGAAGAAGCCATTTCAAAGTGGAGGCTTCAAAGGAAAGCAACCCCAGAAACCTATTGGGAATCCACCTAAGCCTGCGAATGGCCAAGTTGCCCTAAGTGTGGTAGACACCATGGAGAACACCCTTGTTTAGCTGGCCAAAATGCGTGTTTCCAATGCGGAAAGCCTGGACATATGGCCAGAGATTGCACCATCAAGTTGATGACCCCTGCCAACAAGCCCCAACACAAGGGAAGGGTCTTTGCCCTTAATGTTGAGGAGGCCACTCAGTCCGACAATCTGAGCCAAGGTAAGTGTGAAGTTAACGACAGAACTTTAACTATACTGTATAATTTTGGAGTTACACACTCCTTTATTTCTCATGATTGTGTAGATAGATTGGGATTGTCTGTGTCTGAATTACCTTATATGTTAATTATTTCTACTTCTGCTGGGAAACCAATTAAGACTTGTCATTATTGTTTGAATTGTCAATTCCAAATTGATGGTAGGTCTTTCGTAGAAAATTTGATTTATTTGCCTTTGTCTGGTTTGGATTTGATTCTAGGTATGGATTGGCTTTCAACTAACTATGATATGATAAATTGTTCTGAGAAATCTATTGTGCTTCCTCCTATACCTATTAAGGCTATTGAACCTGTTAGTTTGTTCTTGAATTGTATTAAAATAAGGAGTAGTGAGTCCGGTGGCCAGGGACATATTCTTCTTATAGCAAGTGAAGTGGAACTCGAGTAGATACTGGAAGAGATCCCTGTAGCCAAGGAATACCCAGATGTGTTTTCTGATGACATACTCAAATTTCCCTTAGATAGGGAAATCGAGTTTTATATAAAGTTGGTACCGAGAACGAGGCCAATCTCTATGGCACCCTATACGATGTTCCTAATAGAGTTATTGGAGTTAAAGGGACAATTAGAAGAGTTGTTAGAGAAGAGATTTATAAGACCTAGTGCCTCACCTTGGGGAACCCCGGTATTGTTTGTGAAAAAAAAAAGATGGGAGCATGAGGCTATGTGTGGATTATAGGCAGTTGAACAAAGTGACTATTAAGAACAAGTACCCTTTGCCTAGAATAGATGACCTCATGGACCAATTGCGAGGTACAGCTATGTTCTCGAAGATTGATCTTAGATCTAGATATCATCAGATAAGAGTGAAAGAGGAGGATATACCCAAAATAGCTTTTAGGACAAGGTACGGGCATTATGAGTTTATGATGATATCGTTGGGTTTGACTAATGCCCCTATTGTTTTTATGGATTATATGAACATAATTTTTAGACCCTACCTGGAGAAGTTTGTATTTGTTTTCATAGATGATATTCTTATCTATTTGAGAACAAAGGAGGAGCATGAAGAACATTTGAGGGTTGTGTTGGGAATCTTGAGGGAAAAGAAGCTTTATGCTAAGTTGTCTAAGTGTGAATTCTGGATGGAGGAAGTAATGTTCTTAGGACATGTGGTGTCACAAGGAGGTATCACTGTGGATCCAAGTAAGACTGTGACTATAATGAATTAGGAGAGACCAATCTCGGTAACTAAGATAAGGAGTTTCTTAGGTTTAGTCAGTTACTACCATAGGTTTATAAAAGGATTTTCCTAGATATCTTTGCCTTTAATCAAGTTAACAAGGAAGGATGCCGCCCCATTTGTGTAGGCTGCGAATTGTGAGTAAAGCTTTCAAGAGCTAAAGGAAAAGTTAACCTCAACCCTAGTATTAGTATTGCCTGACCCAAGTGGACCATTTGAGGTTTACTATGATGCCTTTGGAAGAGGTTTGGGTTGTGTCTTGATGCAAAATAGGAACATAGTGGCTTATGCCTCTAGGCAGTTGAAGCCTCACGAAGTAAACTACCCAACCCATGACCTAGAGTTAGCGGTCGTAGTGTTTGCCCTTAAGATATGGAGGCACTATCTGTATGGTGTGAGGTTTGAGGTATTTTCTGATCATAAGAGTTTCAAATATCTCTTTGATCAAAAGGAATTGAATATGAGGCAAAGGAGATGGAAGGAGTTTTTGAAGGATTATGAGTTTGGGTTAAACTATCATCTTTGGAAGGCTAATATGGTGGCTGACACTCTAAGTCGGAAATCTTTGCATGCATCATGGATGATGGTCAAGGAGGATGAGCTAGTAAGGAGCTTTAGAGATCTTAACCTCGGAGTGGTGTTAACCCCCCATAGTTTAAGATTGAATCAACTTAGGGTGACGAGCGATTTCAAGAGTCAAATTGCTCAAGCCTAAAGTGAGGAAGAGGATTTCTTGAAAACCTAAGCATTGGTGGAAGAAAGAAAGTTAAAAGGTTTTGCTCGAGGTACATATGGACTATGGAGGTTCGAAAGGAGAGTGGTGACCTCTGAAAAAGGATTTTGGAGGAGACCCACAAGAGCCATTTCACCATACACCCTGGTGTGATGAAGATGTATCAGGATGTTAAGAAAATGTTCTGGTGGCCGGGATTGAAGAGGGACATTGAGGAGTTAGTAAGTACGTATTTAATTTGCCAGAAGATAAAGATTGAACACCAAAAATCCTCTGGTATGTTGTAACCATTAGAGATCCCAGAATAGAAATGGGAAAGTATCTCTATGGACTTTGTAATAGGTTTACCCAAAATGCAAGCTGGTTTTGATGCGATATGGGTAATTGTTAATAGATTAACCAAGTTTGCTCACTTCAGGCCCATTTGAGCTACTTATCCTTTGGAAAAGTTAGCCCAGCTATATGTCCAATAGATAGTAAGGCTGCATGGTGTACCTTCAACCATAATCTTGGATAGGGACTCAAGGTTTACCTCTAGATTCTGGGGAGCCTTGCAAAAGGTATTTGGGATGAGACTTTGCCTAAGTACAGCTTATCAACCCCAGACAGATGGACAGTTAGAGAGAACTATCTAAATGTTAAAGGACATGTTGAGAGCCTGTGTGTTGAACAATCGAGAAAGTTGGGATAGATACTTACCTTTGATTGAGTTTGCCTATAACAAGAGTCATAATGCAAGTATTGGTATGGCACCCTATGAAGCTTTGTATGGAAGGAAGTGTCAATATCCCTTATGTTGGTTTGAACAAGGTGAGCAGAGCCTATTAGGACCTGATCTTGTAAAGCAGACCATAGAGCAAATAAGGAGGATTAGGGACAGAGTCCTTACGACTCAAAGCCATCAAAAGAGTTATGCAGATAAAAGGAGAAAGCCTTTAGAGTTCCAAAACTGAAAATCACTCATACAACTGGTATAGGTAGAGCCATGAAGGTCAAAAAGTTAAGTCCCCATTTTCTTGGCCCTTTTCAAATTCTGAAACATGTCAAGTCTGGCCTTATCTTTGAATTTGTCAAACCTTCATGATGTTTTTCATGTGTCTCAGTCAAGAAAATACCATTCCAATCCTAGTCATCTACTTGAACCCGAAAGTGTATAGTTAATGGAGAACATAACCTTCAATCTACCGCCGTCTCAAATCGTGGATCGTAGGGTAAAATAGTTGAGGGATAAGACAGTACCCTTGGTTAAGGTGGCTTGGGGTAGAGGAAATATGGAAGAATATACGTGGAAGCTAGAGACCAAGATGAGGAACGAGTATCCCGACTTGTTTACAAGTAACAAATTTTGAGAGCAAAATTCTTTTTAAAAGGTGAGGAGAAATGTAACATCCTTAATTTCCTGTTGTGCTAAATTACCTTAGTAACCCTGACTAATTAGGCACTTAATGGAAAATTATGATATTATTGCTTAATTAAGGGATTAACTAAGTATTTATGAGTTAACTCTGATGAGAAAAGTCAAGAGAATGCTTAATCAAGATTAGTTAACCTCTATTTAAACAAGTCAAACCCTTAATAGCTTAATTAAGTACTAATCAATCTTAATTAGCTTAATTGAATTTAATTAAAGATAATTGAGTTTAATTACAGGTTTAATTTTTTTAATTATGTTCTTGTGTGTTAATCACTAATCCTTGCTTAATCATGTTAATTAAGTTACAAGAGCACTTAATCACATGATTAAATTCAAATTTAGTCAACTAGATAATAAAGCAAAGGTGATGTCACAAAAGCACAAAAGCATGCGACAAGAATGCTTTATGTAAGAGTTAACCACTCTTTGTCTCCTCTAACATCCTATTTGTCTCCCTAAATCCTAATTAACACAAAATTAAGAAAATATCTACCTCCCTCCCTCTATACATGTTACAACCACAACAACAACAAACACACACACTCTCATTTTCATTTTGTGTCATCCTACTCTTTTTCTTAAACTCAAACTGTCCAACATTTCTCTATATTCTTCTTCTTCTTCTTCCTTTCTCCACCACCACCATAACCAAAACTCTCACTTAGCCCTTCAAAGACCATATCTTTTGGTCCTTGCAGACAAGATCTAAACATTACAAGTCCCATTTTCAAGAGAACTCAAAAGCTTTCTCCTTGCTCATCCAAAATCGCCACCTTCATCCACTTTTAGAAGCATCATCTTCATTATTTTCTCCTTCGAGAACTCGCCATTTTTATCACTAGGTAGTGATCTCTACTCTTCTTTTTTGTTTACTCAAGAAAGCTTGAAGCTTAGTTGCTCTCATGACCAAGATCTTCAAGTGAAAGCTTTAGAAAATCTTTCATGCTCTTCAAGAGCAAAATTTTCTATTTTTGGTAAAATATGCTCATGCTCTTGTTCATGAGTTGTTTTTGATTTTTTTTTTAAAAGCTCCTTTCTTTAACTGCTTCAAAGTTTCTATTTTCCTTTCTTGATGCATGAGATCTTGGTGTTCTTGGTGGTGTTTGGGTTGAAAGTTGTTTATCTTCTTATGATGGTGCTTATGACTAGAAAAGTTGTCATCTTTATCATTTTCTCTTGATTTGACAAGACTAAACACATTCTTGATGCATAAAATTTCAAACAGTTTGTTACTTGCAACCTTAAAAGTGGTGCAAGTTTTGTGCTATTATAAAGTTTTATCTTATCTTGTCTTGAAGACAAGAATATATGTAAAATACTAAGCTTTTTGGAATATGAAGCTTTTTTAGTTTATAAAAATGATGACTTGTCACTTCACATCTTAAAGATAGACTCTTTAATACAAGTCCTTTCATAAAGTTTTAAACTTTAATTAAGAAGGTAACTTTAAGTTATAAAGTTATAAGTTTGCACTTTATTCTTGTAAAGGTTGAACCTTGAGACGAAAATGTTGAGTAAAGTTTAAAGCTTTAAGCAAGGATGTCACTTTTGAGTCATAAAAGTGTTAACTTTTATAAAGAATAAGACTTTCTAATTCTAAAATTAATATCTTGTATCATTATTTTATAAAGTAAGAATCTTTTAAAACTTTAAAACAACTTCAAATCATAAAGTTGAGACCTTGACGATCTTAGAATAACTAAAAGTGTTAACTTTCATAAAGAACAAGACTTTTAGTTCTAAAGCTAGTATCTTGTATCATTATCTCATATAGATTGAATCTTTAAGACAAGAGCATAATTTTAGAGGCGCATACTTTCTTAAAGAATGAAACTTTATAATTACTTTATAAAGAATGATAACTTTTATAATATTCAAGGTAAGATCTTATTATGTTAATGATAAAAGCTTGAAACTTTGCAACTTAGATAAGTTAAAAATCACCCTTGGTGATTGGTGAACATGGTGTTGTTGGGTTCATGTGTAACATCCCCATTTTCACCTAAGTTAATTAGCTCGGTGTTTCCGGCTAATTAGAGAGGTTAGCGATTAATTGAGAATTAATCGATTAATCTCGAGAGCAAGAGCTTAGTAAATTAAAGGCAAGTCGACAATTGAGACTTACTGCATTAAAAATTTACAATTAAAAGCCTAATTGCCCAATCCTCATTAATCCATGATTTAGAACATGAAATCAAGGTGATCTAACCTAATTAACTGAGAGCATATAAGTCTCAAATCTTAATCACATTAACCCTCACATCTTCTTATATAATTAATGAGGAAAATCCTCCTTAATTAAAATGTGCTAATGAGTAATTTAAACAAATTGAATTAATTAACATTTACATAATTACAACAATTATAAAGATGTAGGAACTTCCCTTTAATTATGGTTTGAAAGTTTGGTCAAAGCAAGAGCCATATCCAACCATCCATTTGCTTTCTCATCATACACCATTAGATCAAAAGTCCATATTAGTAGCTTTCTTGAGTCATGACAAAAATCTACTCTCCTCCATCAAGATTGTGACACTTGGAGTGATCACAACCATCCAATGCCAATCCTAGGATGAACCATGCTTTTAACCACTAGAAAAGAAATACTACAAGCCTTTACCCAAGTGCCAAGACTCAAAGGAAACACAACACTCTCTTTTGCCCCAAGGTTTTTCCCACTCCCTAGCTTGTGTAAGAAGCAAAAGTCACCTCACTTTTCTCCCTCATTATGTGCCACTTTCAGCCCATTCTCTCTCCCTCATTTTCATTTCCATTCCTCTCACTAAAACACAAGCTCTCACCTCTCTCTAAACCTCTCTTTGTTCTTCCTACTCTTCTTCTTGTTCTTCTTGTTTTCCTACCCTAAGTCCTCACTTTTCTACCACCATCACCCTCATCCCCTATCACCACACTCACAATCCCTTCAAGGACTACTATTTTTGGTCCTTGGAGAAATGAAGCCACTCATACACAAGCCCCAATATCAAGCTCAAGGAGAAGGAGGCTATCTCCAACCACTTCATTTTTCAAACTTCCAAGAGAAACCTCATTTGGTAGTGACTCTATCCTTCTTCTCCATGTAATTTTTTTCTAGTTTTAGAACCTCTAAGCTCTTCATGGTTAGGTGGTTTTAAAGCTTGCTTCAAGGTCTCATGACCACACTTTTCTCTATGAGTTTTCTTATCTTGTTGAAAGTTTTGTTTTGAAATGAAATTTTGTGGTATGATGGTTATATGTATCTTGCTTTATTTTGGTTTAAAATACTGATTTGATAACTAAAGTATTGAAGATAATGATGAGATAAAACATAAAAATGGTGATTGGAAGTGATATAACAACATCTCTATAAGTTTGGTATGTAAAAACTCAAAAACGAGTTAAGTTGGAATTCTGGCAGTCGGTAAAGCGTATGGCATAACTCACTCCACAAAACTCAAAATGCAACGAAACTAATTTTCTTGAAAGTAGACTCAAAGAGCTTTTCATACATATAAAATACACGAGATTTTGCTTTAAAACGAGAGAGATATGATTTTTCAAAGTTTGCTGTTCCTGGATGGGTTTATGTCCGGGCAGTAGGTAATAAAACATGCATAACTCAAGTTATACATAATATTTTTGAGTGGGACCAAGTTTTTTAGAAAGCTAAGATATAGAAGAACACTCCCATAAAACAGTTTTGTCAGATTCCATGTGAGGAACTCCCAGTGAAGTGGACAAGCCACTGACCCAAGATGAACTTTCAATCCTGAACAGTCAGAATAAAATGTGCATAACTCAAGCTACAAAATGAATTTTTAAGTGGGGTTTGTTTTGTTTAAAAATAGACTCAGAGAAGTACATCCACACAAAAATTATAAACAAAAGAGTAAAAGATGAAATTATGGTGAATTTTCAAAGTTACTACCCCACTATAAAAGTAAAACTGGTTATGGTAAAAGTTAAAGAATAAGGAGAAATAAGCTCTAAGACATTAATACCCTTACATTAAGTATTAGAAAACCTTCATAATTCAACTTAAAAGTGTCAAAAAGGATAATAGATGAAATTGGCATTATGCCTAATAAAAGAAGTTTACACAAGATACAATCTCAATTAAAAGCTTGCACCCAATTTGTTAAGCTAAGCTCATAAAATGTTGCTTGAGAATATGCCTATGTTTATGTGCAAGCATGATGTTATGATGATGATCATGATGATGATGATATGATGATGTTATGACTATGATAATGATATGTTGATGATATGATGCTTAATGTTATATGATATTGGTCTCTCTGTTTGGCAAAATTTTGGGAAGCTTCGGTCTAGCCGTTATGCTGCCGAAATTCTGTTAAAATCATGGACTTAGAAATATTTTGCATCATAAGCTTTAATAAGAAGAAATTTAATTCAAGTAAGTGATCCTTCAAAAGGGAAGGTAACCTAATTTAAGCTCCCCTCACCCACGACTCACATGAGGCATGGCATGACCCAACTAGTGTGAGTATAGGGGATAGGTCTTACATGAGGCATGGCATGACCCAGCTAGTGTAAGTACCGAAATTCTATGGTGGCGACGGCCATGGTATGAGCTCATTACCACTTATGTTTAGTGGGTGAAAAGATAAAGTCAAGTTAAGAAAAGAAAAGGGACTTCGGTCCAAAACCCTACATAGGGAAGGAGTTAAGAGAATTTTATAGCTTGGATATGCACGTTTAAGTAATTATATTTGTGTTCATGTATATGATTAGAGGATACCCTAAAAATTGAATCCGCTTCGGATATTCGTGATTTCGAGAATCCAAGAATTGAACTTTATGCATGCTCACTATTTTCATTAATAAAACCGAAGTGGCTGGGACGATGACGATGACACTATGTGTCAGGGTCGAGTCCTACTGAGAAATCTTATTTCTCACCCTAGTTGTTTTTCCGTCTCATCACCAGATACTCATGGCACATCTCGTGGAATGGAGCATGGACCCTCCCCACCATGAGTGGGCTTATGACGGAGATACTCATGCTATTGTGGCCACAACCACCACAGTAGTGCGTACACATTTTTACCTGGGTCGGATTTTTGAGGAAGAGGAGCAAGAAGCCCCGCCAGCCCCCGTAGACGTCTCTTCAGCTCACCTTGGACAGCCCCTAGGTCCTTGGGATTTTCCGGCCGAGCCGTTGCCCGATATCGAGATGGAGCCGATGTCGCCGGGTTTGCCCGCAGCCAAGTTCGTGCCACCGTCGGAGATCCCCGTGATTGACGTGAGTTCGACGGCCACTCCTAGGGCCGCTTCGCCGCCGCTCCCTGAGTACCACCCTGCCGAGTCTGAGGAGGATCCCTCCGAGGCACGTTCTTCTGTGGCCAGCTATACCCCAGGTTGTCGCGTGCGTCGCATTGAGGTGATCAGTAGGCACCCTCGCATTATCCGTATTCCTCACGTACCCCGAGGCCGAGGAGCGAGGGGGACTAGGCACTCGAGGACTTGAGCCCATCCGATCGAGAGGCACGGGAGGGGTAGAGAAATCAGCATGTGTCTGCATGGGCCTATTTTTATTTGTGTTCCTTATCCTATGTATTTCATTTGGTAACGAATATGTATTTGTTGGATATTATGAGACTAATTATATTCATATGGTTGTTGTTGTAATTTGAATGCATGGTATTTTGATTTATCCCTTGTTCCTTCAATTTATACTGAATTCTTTGCGATACGCTCGTTTATTGCTATCTTCTCGCACAAGGCTTTAATTTCCAAAGGTGACGACGTATTTCAAAAAAAAAAAAATTTATCGTATTTTACGCATAATTTAATTTCAAGTGAAGTTTAGTTTTCCACGAGCATAAGTAACAACTAATAAAACGCTGTAATACGACTTAAGCGTAGTATGAGTTTATTAGGGTGTTACATCATGCATGTGATTATGCGTTGTCATGACCCAGGACTAGAGGGATCTTGAAATTCTTGGGAACAGAAGTATGATTAGGGCCTCTAAGCATACCATGAACCTAGGAATCACTAAGTGCATTATCTCAAGAAAAGAAAATAATTACCTAACTCAGTTAATTTGAACAAGTGTTCCACATGTTCACAAGTAAAGAGTAATTTCACATAAGGACTAAGTAACTAAAAGACTGCATACACATTTATTTTAACTATGTGATTCTCTCATGGGTAACCACGAGAAATTATATGATAGGTCATAAGACTATCCACAAAGAATAACACAACTATGAACCCTTTAGAGTATGAATGTATGATGCCATTCAGTATGATAAATGATAAGTTTGATTGAGCATTGTCTCAGGATTAAATGATTAGTGTGATGATACGATATGGATATAATAGACTATTGGTTGGAAGTTTTATGATTGGCACTTTGGGGAAGTTCTGGTCTATCCGTCATGCTACCGGATTTCCGTCAAATTATGGACTTAGTCATATTATTGCACGTGTCTTGTTAAAAAAGTACTATGCATGTAAAGTATACTGATAAGAAAGAAAAAAAGGGGATATGACCCTTCAATCACTTCAGTAAGGGAAGTGAGAGATGGTGATCCACAAACACACAAGAAACCTCTATAGGGGAGGCAGAGTGACATGGAGGACCCTCCAATTTAGAGGTAACCAATATCAGCTTATTCTGATTTGGGTTGTACAGCATGACGACGGTCACGGAATGAGCTCATATCCAAAAGTAATCTCTTCAAAACTAAAAGTAAAGAAAGTTAAGCATGTACTAAGAATGAAAGTAAAGTTAAAGTAAAACGATGGTTAAGTCTATGAGGTTGCATGACAGTGCATGTATCTATGTTGTCCATATGCATTATGAATGTTTATTCTATGCTTATGTATATATGTTTACTTTTGATGTTATCACTATGATGTTATGTTAAAAGTAACCGCTTCAGGATCTATGTTTTCAAAAATTATTAACAATTGAACTTATATCTACCTGCTATTTT
This sequence comes from Pterocarpus macrocarpus, assembly GCA_031439585.1. NCBI lineage: Eukaryota > Viridiplantae > Streptophyta > Magnoliopsida > Fabales > Fabaceae > Pterocarpus > Pterocarpus macrocarpus. The sequence continues at coordinate 44,532,154 of CM062517.1, forward strand.
TATAATAAAACCTGAAGTGGCTAGGACGATGATGATGACATAATGTTTGTCTAGTTGCGATCCTACTGAGAAATCTAGTATTTCTCACTCCTATGTTTCTGTGTCATCTTCAGATGATGCCGGCATCGGGCATAGTGGTGATCTTCATTGAGTTCCTAGTTTGGCATTGGCGCTTTGATCCAGTGTTGAATGCCTCGATGATGTCTACGAGCACAGCTATGAGGGTCTACATCTTCCACGACCGTCTGTTTTAGGTTACAGTCATGAGCCTATTTTTCTGTCCACATCAACTGTATGGTGAGGTTACCCTGGATGACATTCGCCCCTTACTTTCAGCCGCCAAGATACCCCACCGATGGAGAGTCTAACTTGGATTCCCATCTGATGTCGACTATTTCATTGGATTTTGATCCTTCGGAACCATCCTATCCAAGTATCACGTGAAGACTGACCCATCCAAGCCCTCCTACTCGTCTGTGATTCGCCTAACGTTCAATTCTTCTTCTTCTTTAGTAGCTCCTCATCACGCACCACCCTTGGTTTATGGTCGCGGGTTCATCCGTACCCATGCTGTGCCCCATGGATGTGGGGGTGCTTGAGAAGGAGGACGTGGTGATGTTGCTTTTGGTAGTTTCGGGAATGGTTTCCTTTCGCCCGATGAGTGATGTGGTGATTGCATGCAGAGCTGAGCATGAGGGTTGCCCTTTTTGTTTATAGTTATAGTGTTTTCATTCTATTGTAAGGCATGCTTGGGCAATAGAGTATTCTGATGTACTTTCCCTTATAATGTATTCAGTTAGGTTTCTTTTGTAGGGCCGACAATAGATATCAAACCCATAATTATCTTTATGTATGACTTCTGGCATTACTAGTATTATATTAACTATGATGGCCGTGGAATGAATGTTATATTTATTTGAGATATTTGTTATTCTTGTTGCTTCTATTTATTTTATCCGCACCGCATGTATGAGATAGCGATGTTTATATTAAACGTTTATGATGCACTAGTGGCTCTTAGTTTTCAAAACAGTTTATTCGTTATTGTTAAAAAAAAAAAAAATTTACCCCTATTTTCATTATAAAGTAGTCTAAAATGGTAATGTTAGTTCCACGAGTAAAAATAATAACTAATAATTCTGTAATTATGACTTAAGCATAGCACAAGACTATTAGGGTATTACACATTGTCATATTTTAAGTTTGGGGTGGTATACCCTTATAAGTTCTCATTTGTTTCTTTTCTTTTTCTTTATTTTCTTTATGTGTTAGTAGTAGTTTTTAAAATTGTGGTGCATTTTTTTTTATTCTAATCATAAATTGGTATTCAGTTGGCTTAAGTGTCTCCCTAAGTTTCAAGGTCTTTGTAGGGGGATATAGATAGTTACCAGCTACCCAAAAAGTTTTTCCCTTTCATTTTTCTTATTTTTATTTATTTTATCATATTTCGTGCATTTCATTTAGCTTTGATTTTATTTCTTTTGTTTTCTTTCTCAAATATATCACTCATCATAAGTTGCATCATAATCATATCAATTAAGCATAAATTTTTTAGAGAAAGAGGAAAGCATTGTATGTAGAATGAGAAGAGGAGCCAAGAGGGTTGGAGTCATGAGATAGTTGATTAGGTAGAATAGTTCATGATTGTTGTGCATATTTAGCTTAAGGCATTTGACCTTTCTTTTGCAAACTTAAAATGACTTTTCATTGAGTTTGTAATACTTAGAGAAGGACTATGTGTGTCTAGGTGATTGTCAGTTACCTTTACGAATCCTAGAACAAGATTGCTATTTCCTATTGAGGTGAAATCCTAGTGTGCACCAAAAAGGAAATGATTTAGGCACTTTGTTTTTTCACCCCATTATAAACTTAGACTACCCAATTTTCATAATATCCCTTGAATACCCCTTTTCAACCTTTTTACCCATTTTTTCTTCATTAATCCATCTTTAGTCTTTGTGAAAGAGGATTGAGCATAGAAGTAAAAGACTTATTTTGGGATGAAATTCAAAAAGTGTCAAAGAAGGAAAAAAAAATGAATAACATCAAGAGAAATACCACCCAAGTTATACATAGAAAATAAGTTTGGGGTGGAAAGAAAAAGAGAAAAGAAAAAAGAAAAAGTTATGAATTGCAAAATTAAAAGAAAAGAAAAGATGCTAGAATTCCAAAAAGAATATCTCTCCTTTGACATAGCACTCAAAGACAGGTCCTATTTGAGTTTTTAATTTTCCTTATCATGATTCTCTCATATTTGCATATCCTTTTACACCTTCTTTCATTTTGCCATTCACCTCTTAGCCACATTACAAGCCCATAAAGACCCTTTGATCCTTTGGAATTGTACACTACATTAGTGGAGATAGGGATAGTGGTTTTGCCAATGGTAATTGGGACACACCATCATCAACATCATTATCTACTTGTATCATGGGATTGATTGTGATTGCCTAGTATGCATAGTCTCATCCGGGTACTTATCAGATTCATGATTTTGTTATGATAGTATGCTTAAGTTTGAGATCTTGCCCTTTGTTAAATGAGTATGCTTGAGTGGACAATACAATGCCTTGAGTTTAATTATTTAATTCATGATGATGTCTCATGAGGTTTCTTCCAAAAGGACATTACACAATTCTCCATTTTGATATGTTGTTAAACTATCAAATTAAAAACCTTTGCTTGGTCTAGGGAAAATTAGTTTAGTAATGAGCAAGGATCGATCCACAAGGATTGAATTAATTTAATTATTTATCTTATTTTAGATTCTGATTCTAATAAACTTTGAAAAGACAAAGTAACACAAAATGGTGGGTTTTGTTCGCTCAAGAAATCAAACCAAAATTATACTAAAAACATTGCATGAAAATTAAAAATAAACAAGAGCAAATGATGTTGTTTTGTTGATATAAATGAAAAACTGATTATGGGATCCCTTTTTCCCAACCAAATTATATCATGCAATTAATTATGAATTTCAGCCCTAATTCTCCTTTCATAGTTACCAATCTTAGGCAATGACACATTCTATTACCTACCTTCTTTTAAATAGATTAAGGAACATGCATTAATCTATTCTAATCACTAATTGACCTAGGGAACATCCACTAAGTTCAATTAACAATTGAAACTAGAAGGATTGATTGATCTAAGTTTTGGTCTCTAACATAGGACTAAGTGACTTAGGTTGTATTCACCCTTGTATACAATCAAAACTTGACCATTAAGTTTGCACACAAGTTACTACACATGATAAAGGATAATGAACGTCATAATCCTAAATCTACCAATCAGCCATAATATGAAATGTAAGGGTGGTCAATCCTAACATTCATATTACTGCCATAATCATGAAGTAATAGGAGAATATAATCAACTCTCAAGAAAATTAGTGTCTGAAAATCAAATTAATTACATGATAATTTAGGGTTTAAAGTTTAACCATAACTATAAAAATAACCTAGCCTAACATTCAAAAGAAAATCATATCACAAATTGAAGAATACATGAAATGAGTTAAGAAAGAAATAAAAACATGTGCAGATTAAAGGATGAAAGCAAAGTTGCTCAAACTTTAATCTTCAACACCTATCTCTTCTTTTTTTTGTCCTCAATTAAATCCCTAAAGAGCAGCAAAGTGATGTCCACAACTACAAGCTTGATGAAAATGTCACTTTTGAGACTCCAATATTATGACTAAGGTTTCTAAGGATGAGTGGCCAAATCTTCTTTCTCTTTCCATGAAATTTTCTCTAAATAGGATGAGTGGCCAAATGTCACTTTTAGAATGTAACCTAGGCCATCAAAATTGCAATTGCTCCAAGTGTAACTCCATATTAAATTAGCTTCATAGGTTACATTTTCTCAAAGAAATGGTGATTATTATAAATAATTCTGATAATTAAGTTTAAAACAATGTTTTAATCAGATAATAAAAATCCACAAATGAATTGAATTCAATTGTCCCACCATTCATTAATTAAAAATGTAAGTTTTGATTTTTCAGGCAGCAGTGCTTAATACATGAATTTCACTGACCAAATGGTTGGATAAGAGTAATTCAACAACCATTGGAAAGCTAACATCTTGGGCTTCAATTTTGGCTCTGGAATCATCCTGTTTGGGCTTATATCAAGGGAGAACATAATTGAGCAAAACCACATTGAATGTAGTCATGAGTCAGCTTTAGGCCCAACTTTGACAACTTCATTCTTTCTGGTCCATCGGAGTTTTTGAGTGATCTTGGCATAAAATTAAAGTTTTGGATACCTACTTTCATCTTCAAGTGGAATCATGTCACTTTGACTTTAGAAGAAAAAGTTATGCATTTTGAAAGACATATTGCTCATGCTATCCAACACCAAATTCTTAGCATTTTCTTGAATTAGCTCTAATTTTTGTCATTTTACCCTTGTTCAGTTTAAAAATCATCCTCAAGCTTTATTTTCCTACAAAACACCAATAATAAAATAAAAACATTATATTTGCAAGATTAAAGCTACAAATAAGCATAGAAAAGAATATAAAATGAGTGAATAAAATGCACTTATCAGAAAACATCCTTTGTTTTTGAACTTTCATATTCTTTAATTGATTGGGCACAAGCAATAGTTTAAGTTTAGGGTGTTGATGAGTATATAATACACATTCATTTAGTGCTTAATTTGACATGTTTTTTTGCTCCAATTGTTAAGAAATTAGCCACCTTCATATGTTGATAAGGATAGCATGAGAAGGGGTTTGAATCGTGCTTCAAACTTTTTGAGACCTGAAACTTTTTGAAACAAATTTCTCAAGTCTTAGACTTGGAATGCGGAAGCTGTTTGGTTAGAAGTATAAATTATAATTATTATCAGAAAGTTTAATTGTAACACCCTAATAAATCCATACTACGCTTAAGTCGTATTACGGCGTTTTATTAATTGTTACTTATGCTCGTGAGAAAAACTAAACTTCGCTTGAAATTAAATTACACGAAAAATACGGTAAAATTTTTTTTTTTTGAAATACGTCGTCACTTTTGGAAAGTAAAGCCTTGCGCGAGAAGATAGCACTAAACGAGCGTATCGCAAAGATTTCAGTATAATTTGAAGGAACAAGGGATAAATCAAAATATCATGCATTCAAATTACTACTAGAACCACATAAATATAATTAGTCTCCTAATATCCAACAAATACATAAAAAGGGAACTCATGGTCATGCCATGGCCCCAAAATCAAAGGTACATAAGTCTGACAAGGTCCAATACAAAATGAAATACATAGGATAAGGAACACAAATAAAAATAGGCCCACGTAGACACATGCTGATTTCTCTACCCCTCCCGTGCCTCTCGATCGGATGGGCTCAAGTCCTCGAGTGCCTGGTCCCCCTCGCTCCTCGACCTCGGGGTACGTGAGGAGTACGGATAATGCGAGGGTGCCTACTGATCACCTCAATACGATGCACGCGACGACCTGGGGTATAGCTGGCCACAGAAGAACATGCCTCGGAGGGATCCTTCTCGGACTCGGCAAGGTGATACTCGGGGAGCGGCGGCGAAGCGGCCCTAGGAGTGGCCGTCGAGCTCACCTCTATCACAAGGATCTCCGGCGGGGGTGCGAACTCGGCTACGAGCAAACCCGGCGACATCGGCTCCATCTCGATGTCGGGCAACGGCTTGGGCGGAAAATCCCAAGGACCTAGGGGTTGTCCAAGGTCAGCCGATGAAATGTCTGCAGGGGCTGGCGGGACTTCTGGTTCCTCTTCCTCAAAAATCCGACCCAGGTAAAAATATGTGCCGACTATTGTGGTGGTCGTGGCCACAATAGCGTGAGTATCTCCATCGTAGGCCCACTCATGGTGGAGAGGGTCCACGCTCCACTCTACGGGGTGAGCCATGAGTATCTGGTGACGAGATGGAAAAACAACTAGGGTGAGAAATAAGATTTCTCAGTAGAACTCGACCCTAACACGTAAGTGTCATCGTCATCGTCCCAGCCACTTCGGTTTTATAAATAAAAACAGTGAGCATGCATCAAATTCAATTCTTAGATTTTCGAAAACATGAGTATCCGAAGCGGATTCAATTTTTAACGTACCTTCTAATCATTTGTATCATAATGACCCTAAGCACATGTGTAATCGTATAAAACATGCATGTCCAAGCTAGAAGATTCTCTTAACTTCTTCCCTTTTTAGGGTTTTGGATCGAAGTCCCTTTTCTTTTCTTAACTTGACTTTATCTTTTCACCCACTAAACATAGGTGGTAATGAGCTCATACCGTGGCCATCACCACCATAGAATTTCGGTACTTACACTAACTGGGTCATGCCATGCCTCATGTAAGACCTATCCCCTATACTCACACTAGCTGGGTCATGCCATGTCTCATGTGAGTCGTGGGTGAGGGGAGCTTAATTTAGGTTACCTTCCCTTTTGAAGGATCACTTACTTGACTTAAATTTCTTCTATTAAAGTTTATGATGCAAAATATTTCTAAGTCCATAATTTTTACAAAATTTCGGCAGCATAACGGCTAGACCGAAGCTTCCCAAAATTTTGCCAAACAGAGAAACCAATATCATATAACATTAAGCATCATGTCATCGACATATCATGTTCATATCATGTCATCGACATATCATGTTCATATCGTCATCATATCATTATCATAATCATCATCATCATATCATATCATCATAGCATCATGCTTGCACATAAACATAGGCATATTCTCAAGCAACATTTTATGAGCTTAGCTTAATAAATTTGGTGCAAGCTTTTAATTGAGATTGTCTCTTGTGTAAACTTCTTTTATTGGGCATAATGCCAATTTCATCTATTATCCTTTTTGACACTTTTAAGTTGAATTATGACGGTTTTTCCAATACTTAATATAAGGGTATTAATGTCTTAAAGCTTATTTCTCCTTATTCTTTAACTTTTACCATAACCAGTTTTACTTTTACAGTGGGGTAGTAACTTTGAAAATTCACCATAATTTCATCTTTTACTCTTTTATTTCGAATTTTTGTGTGGGTGTACTTCTTTGAGTCTATTTTTAAACAAAATAAACCCCACTTAAAAATTCATTTTGTAGCTTGAGTTATGCACAATTTATTCTGACTGTTCAGGATTGAAAGTTCAACTCGGGTCAGTGGCTTGTCCATTTCACTGGGAGTTCCTCACATGGAATCTGACAAAACTGTTTTATGGGAGTGTTCTTCTATGTCTTAGCTTTCTAACAAACTTGGTCCCACTCAAAAATATTATGTATAACTTGAGTTATGCTTGTTTTATTACCTACTGCCCGGACAGAAACCCATCCAGGAACAGCAAACTTTGAAAAATCATATCTCTCTCGTTTTAAGGCCAAATCTTGCATATTTTATATGTATGAAAAGCTCTGAGTCTACTTTCACAGAAAATTAGTTTCGTTACATTTTGAGTTTTGTAGCAATAAATATACCGCATGCTTTACAGATCGCTGTAATTCCAGATTTACTAGTTTTTAAGTTTTTCACTTCAAGCTTATGGAGAAATTGTTATATCACTTCAAATCACCATTTTCATGTTTTAACTCATCATCATATCCAAAGTTTGAGTCACCAAATCAGTATTTTGGACCAAAATAAAGCAAGATACATAAAATCATCATATCACATATTCTCACTTCAAGGCAATATTTTTCAACAAAACAAGAAAACTCATAGAACAAGGAAGGGTCATGAGACCTTGAAGCAAGTCCTAAAACCACCTAGCTATGAAGAGCTTAGGAGTTCTAGAGCTTGAAAAATATATAGAGAGGAAGGGTTAGAGTCACTCCCAAAAAGTTCCTTTTTGAAGGCTTGGAAGATGAAGATGGTTGGAGATGGCCTCCTTCTCCTTGAGCTTGATATTGGGGCTAGGTGAGTGTTTGTTTTGTTTCTCCAAGAACCAAAGAGGGTGGTCCTTGAAGGGCTTGTGAGAATAGTAAATGGAAATGAGTAGGAAGTAGTATGAGGGTTGAAAGAAAAACAATGAAGCTTGGAAGAAGAAGAGAGTATGAGACTTGGAGAGAGGAGAGAGCTTTTTGTTTTCTTTGAGAGAGGAAATGAAAAATGGAATGAAGAGAGAGGAGGGCTGATGGGTGGCGCAAAAATGAGAGAGGGAGTGAGGTGACTTTGCTTCTTACAACAAGCAAGTGAGTGGGAAAAACCTTGGGACAAAAGAGAGTGTTGTGTTTCCTTTGAGTCTTGGAAATTGGGTAAAGACTATGTAGTGTTTTTGTCAAGTGGTTAAAAGCATGACCTCTTAGGATTTGGCATTGGATGGCTAGGATCACACCAAGTGTCATTATCTTGATGAAGGAGAGTACAACTCTTGTCATGACTTAAGGGATCTACTAATATGGACTCTTGATCTTGTGGTGTATGATGAGAAAGTAAATGGATGGTTGGATATGGCTCTTGCTTTGACCAAACTTTCAAACCATAATTAAAGGGAAGTTTCTACATCTTTATAATTGTTGTAATTATCTAAATGTTAATTAATTCACTTGGTTTAAGTTACTCATTAGCACATTTTAATTAAGAAGGATTTTTCCTCATTAATTATATAAGAAGATGTGAGGGTTAATGTGATTAAGATCTGAGACTTATATGCTCTCAGTTAATTAGGTTAGATCACCTTAATTTTATGTTCTAAATCATGGATTAATAAGGATTGGGCAATTAGGCTTTTAATTGTAACTTTTAATGCACTAAATCTCAATTGTCGACTTGCCTTTAAATTACTAAGCTCTTGCTCTCGAGATTAATCGATTAATTCTCAATTAATCATTAACCCCTCTAATTATCCGAGAACACCGAGCTAATTAACTTAGGTGAAAATGGGGATGTTACATTAATTATGTAGAATCAATGATTGCTCACAAATTTAATAAATGAGTGAAGTGAATCTATAAAGAGATAAGGGATAGAAAAATTCACAGAGCAGAATTTTATATTGTTTCAGCCAACCACTTACCTGCTTCGAGTTCCTAACACTTTGTTAAGAGTATTATATATTGAGTATTCTTTTTCCGATCTTCTCCAAGCTTTTACACGTGAGTATTCTTTCTCAAGCCTCTCCAACCTTATACAACAGAGTTGTTTTCTCAAGCTTCTCCAAGCTCTCAATGACGACTAACGGGTCTAGTTACAATATGAGAAGGTTTGTGGTTTTTTTTTTGCAACACTCATACTTAAACTCTAAAAGCTTGTATAATCAACAAAGTACAAAGTGTTTGTGACTTCTCTAAAATCTCAAAATGAGAATATTAGCTAAAACAAATCAATAGAGAAGATTTTACAAGCAAAAGTTACAATAAGTAACTTTTTGATGATTCAAAAGGTTGAGAAGGTTAATAAAGAAGGTCTTTTAAGCGTAGAAAATTATTCAATCAGTCTAACCATTTCTTCTTCATTTTCCAGCTTTATATATACTACAAGGCACGATCGTTGAAGCTTGCAGATGTTGAGCCTTGTGCCTCTTTGATCCACTGGTTTATGACTGGAAAGAGAGAAATGCAATTTTCTTCTTCAACAAGAAGACTTGACACGGAAGAGGAAAAATAACCGTTGAAGTATTCACCAACTTTTTGGACTTGTCATCACTTCTATTACATCTTGTCAAATCATATTTGACTTTTTGAATTTATCAATGAAGCATATAGAAGAAGCTTTGAAGGTGAGATACTTCATGAAAATCATGTTTCTGCATATTGCCCTTCTGTATGAAGTCATCCTTCTGAATGAACAATTATCCTTCTCGTGACACATTTTCCTTTCTAATGCTATAATCTCATCCTTTTGAACTTTCTGTCTGCTTTTTAAGTGAGAAATCATATAAACCACAAAGCTTTTGTTCCAATATAAGTATATTCAAGAGAAGTACTATGGATTAAGACACTTTGTTTGGTTCAAAAGTTGTTTAAGTACGAGATAAATGATTTTGCTAACAAAAGTATATGTTTCATCAAAACAAATCGTTCACTAACAAAAGTTTGACTTAAAGCTTGATTTGATATTCATCAAAACCTTAAAACTTGAAACATCTTAAGTTACGAGATGGTTTCAAAAGGGCATTGGAGCTTACAATCTCCCCCTTTTTTTATGAAAGCAAATCAATATTTAAGAAAAGCTTTTGTTAACAAATTCATTTCAGAAGAATACAATTCGTTGTATGAATTTAAATTACTTTTTGAAGTGAATGCGAAATAGATATGACATTCAAAAAACTTCAGTTATATTAAACAAAAGTTGCATAGAATTACAGAGACTAATAAAGCCACAATTTTTGCTATAAAACTCTCTTCAAAATGTGAACAAAAAGTATCAGAGCAAAGATAGAGAAATATAAGTTCAAGCTTAGAAAAAAATGGATTGTTTAAGCATTAGAGCTAAGAATTCTTAAACAGTCATGCATACAGTTTATAAAAAATAGAACATATGGTTCAAGAATTAAGATTATCAGCTCAGAATCACCATAAGCTGTTAGAGTAAATGATTTAAGTTAGAGTAATAGAAGCACTTATCAGAACTAAAAAGTTTACAATGATAACTATGATATCAGAGCGTTTAATAGCACACACATTTTTTATTATGAAAGATAAACAAAATGATATGATATTAGAGCAATAATATATTGATAAAGATAATGGATTAAAGCATAATTTATATCAGAGCATTTATGTGATATTGTAGCATAGCTAAAATGATATAGACATATATGAATTGTTTAGAATGATAACTTGAAAATTTAAACATAGCAAAATATGTTCCTAAAATGCAAAGAATGAAGTCCTAATACTAGTATGAGTGATATGCAGGAACAATTTAAAAAAAAAAAAAATTAACTTTAATCCTAACTGCCCTTAAAAATATGCTCCCCCTCAGCATAAGCATTTCTTCAATCTTCTCCCCTTTTGACATCATCATAACAAGGTGAGGATGTGAGATTATAGAAGAGCCAACACTGATTGGCCTTTCCTTTCTGAAGAGCCTTCAGAATTTGCAACATAAGGTTTTCCATTTTGTCCATTCTTCTTTCCAGTGATTGCTGATAAGCTTGAAGTTCAGTTTGGTTAACCATGATTATGTGTTGATGTAACACCCTAATAAACCCATACTACGCTTAAGTCGTATTACGGCGTTTTATTAATTGTTACTTATGCTCGCGGAAAACTAAACTTCATTTGAAATTAAGTTAGGCGAAAAATATGATAAGATTTTTTTTTTTTTGAAATATGTTGTCGCTTTACAACATTTTCGAAAGTAAAGCCTTGAGCGAGAAGACAGATAGAGAAAGAGCGTGATGTACAAGAGTCCAATTCACAAGTGGAATAAAAACCATATGAGATACATAATACATAAAAATTCTTACATACTCATACCACATAAATATAATTCATAATATCCATCATTACATAAAGGTACTCATAATTAAGTCATCGCTTCATATAGAATGCAATCTAGCACAGCAAGCTTTTAAGCAATAGAGATACACAAGGAAGCAGAAATCTCAAAAGTCTATGCACCTTGGTTCCACACCAAATCCTAAAATCAGTCTTCACAATGCACCCTCCGATCTACTGATGTCCTGGTCCAGAAATGTAACTCCTCCTAGCTCCTCGCCCTCGGGGGACATGAGGTGTATGTATGATGAGGGGGTGCCTACGAATCACTTCAATTCGACAAACGCGGTGACTCGGGCCGGCCTGATTCGAGTCACAGCTGGCTGCTGAGGACCACTTCTATGAAAGATCCTCTTCCGAAGTCTCTGGATGATACTCAAGGTACGGCGGTGAGGCGGCTGCAGCCCTAGCGGTAGCCATGGAGCTCAACTCAATCACAGGAATCTCCGGTTGCAGCAAGGGCTCGGTGGCAAGTAGCTCTAGAGACATTGGCTCCATCTCAATATCCGACAACGGCTCGGGCAAAAAATTCCAAGGACCTAACGGTTGTCCAGGGTAGGCGGCAGGAATGTCAACCAAGGCAAGCGGGACATCGGGCCCCACATCCACATGTATACGGCCAGGGTAAAAATAGGTGCGCACCACCATAGTGGTAGTCACCACGATGGCTTGAGAGTCATCGTCGAAAGCCCACTCATGATGGGGTGGCTCCATGCTCCACTCTACAGGGTATGCCATCGAGTTTTGGTGATAATACGGGAGAATAACTAGGGTGAGAAATAGGATTTCTCAGTAGGACTCGAGCCCAACACAGAGATGTCATCGTCATCGTCCCAGCCACTTCGGTTTTATTAATGAAAATAGTAAGCATTCATAAGGTTCAATTCTTAGGTTTTTGAAAACATAAATATCCGAAGCGGATTCAATTTTAACATACCCTCTAATCATTTATGTCATAACATACATGGGCACAAGTATAATTACATAAAACATGCATGGCTATGCTATAAGCTTCTCTTAACTTCTTCCCTTCAAAGGTTTGGACCGAAGTCCCTTTTCTTTTCTTAACTTGACTTTATCTTAAGTCTTTTCACCCACTAAACATAAGTGGTAATGAGCTCATACCGTGGCCGTCGCCACCATAACTTTTCGGTACTTACACTAGCTGGGACATGCCATGCCTCATGTAAGCCCTATCCCCTATACTCACGCTAGTTGGGTCATGCCATGCCTCATGTGAGTCGTGGATGAGGGGAGCTTACTTTGGGTCACCTTCCCTTTTGAAGGATCACACCCTTAGTTCAATCTCTTCTTATTAAAGCTTATGATGCAAAAATTATTCTAATTCTTTTCCACATTTGGGCGTTACGTATTGCCGTCCCCAAATGTGATTCCTTTATTGCATATCATTAAGCATCGTATCATCAACATATCATATTCATATCATCATCATTCATTATCACATCGCCATCATATCATTATCATCCTTATCATCATCATATCATTATCATAATCATCATCATCATCATCATCATCATCATATCATATCATTGTCATCATATTGACACATAAAGGCATACATATCACACAAAGTCTTATGAGCTTAGCCTAGTAAATTTGGTGCAAGCTTTTAATTGAGGTTGCCTCTTGTATAAAATCCTTTTCTTAGGCATAGGGCTAATTTCATCTATTATCCTTTTTGAAACTTTTAAGTTAGATTATGAAGATTTTCCAATATCTTATTGTAAGGGTCTTAATGTCTTTAAGCTTATTTCTCATTGTCCTTTAAAACTTAACCATAACCAGTTTTACTTTTACAGTGGGGCAGTAACTTCAAAAATTCACCATAATTTCATCTTTTACAATTTTGACTTGAATTTTAGTCTGAGTCTATTTTTAAACAAAATAAACCCGACTCAAAAATTCATTTTGTAACTTGAGATATACACATTTTACTCTGATTGCTCAGCTTTTAAGTTTATTCTCGATATAGTGAATTTTAAACTTTACTATGAGCTCCGCACAAGGAATCTGCCAAAACTGCTTTATGGGGATGTTCCTCTATGTCTTAGCTTTCTAACAAACTTAGTCCCACTCAAAAATCTTCTATATAAATTGAGTTATGCACGTTTTATTACATACTGCCCAAACAGAAACACATATGGGGATAGCACACTTTGAAAATTCATATCTCTCTCATTTAAGGCCAAATTTCACATGTTTTATATGTATAAAATCTCTATGAGTCTATTTTCATTTAAAATTAGTTTTGTTGTATTTGGCGGTATATTGAAAGAGTTATTAGTCGCGCCATACAGACTGCCAAAATTTTCCAGTTTCCACAGTTTTGGTTTCAATGAGTTTTCTTGTAAAAACATTAAGTCTTCTCCTCAAGTGACCACTTTTCTCTTCCAAACCACTTTTATACTTTGAGATCTTGGTGAAAATCAATATTTTGAGTTCCAAAAAGTTTGGTTCAAAATAAAAATAAATGCACAACAAATCATTTTCCAAGAAAAGAGTAAAGATCACAAACAACTTCATATAATGAAAGCATGGCCATGAGGCCTTTAGAGCAAGTCCTAAAACCACTTAGCTATGGAGAGCTTAGAAGTTCTAGAGCATGAAAAGCATAGAAGAAAGAGGGGTTAGAGTCACTACCAAATGGGTTTCTTGAAAGATTGAAGAGAAAGAAAGATGTTAGAGATGGCCTCCTTCTCCTTGAGCTTGATAATGGAGCTAAGTGAGTGTTTGTTTTTTGCTTCCTCAAGAACCAAAGAGGGTGGTCCTTGAAGGGCTTGTGAGAATGGTGAAAGGAAATAGAGTTGGATGGGGTGTGAAAGTGGGAAGAAGAACAAGAGGAATTGAAAGAATAGAAGAGTTAGAATGAGGCTTAGAGAGAAGTGAGAGCTTAGGCTTGTAGTGAGAGGATGAAAATAACAAATGAGGGAATGGGGGAGGGGCTAGTTGGCGTAAAAATGGGTGAAGGGGGCTGATGTGTTTTGCTTCTCTAACAAGCAAGGGAAAGTAGATGAGTTTAACTTCTTTTTCAAACAAGATAGCTAGGGGCCTTGGGGTAAAAAGGTGGGTTGTGTTTCCTTTGAGTCTTGGCACTTGCGTAAAGACCATGTAGTGTTTTTCAAGTAGTTAAAAGCATGACCACTCTTGGGATTGGCTTGGGTGAATATGATCACTCCAAGTGGCACAATCTTGATGGAGGAGAGTACATCTCTTGGCTTGACTCAAGGAATACTACTAACATAGACCCTTGATCTAAGAGTGCATGATGAGATGGCAAATGGATGGTTGGATTTTGCTCTTGTCCTTGGCCGAAATTTGGTGCATTAATTAGGAGAAATTTTTTAAATCTTCAAAGCTATTAGAATTACCTAAGTTGTTAATTCAATTTGATTAGTTAAATTGCTCTTATGAATTATGTAATTAGGGTGTAAGAATTAATCTATCTCAAATAGGTAAGGTAGACCAATTGTCGTGGACTTGATTGGATTAACTTAATTATATTTCTAAGTTATGAATTAATGAGGTTCGAATAATTAAGTTTTAATTAAAACATTTAGTGCGTTATGATTCAATTATTGATTTGACTCAATTTACTAAGCTCTTGCTCATCGAGATAGCCAATTAGTCCTCAGTTAATCGTTAACCTCCCTAATTAGCCAGGATCACTGAGCTAATTAGCTTAGACAAAATTGGGGATGTTACACTCTCCCCTCCTTAAAAAGAATTTGGCCGTCAAAATTCATTACCTGTAAACAGGTCGGAGGCAGGCATGTCCTTGATGCATTTCTTTGCAAAATGCCTAGGCTATCCACATTTGAAGCATTCACTTTGTCCGGCATAGCAAATCCTTTTGTGTTGTCTCCCACATTTTAGGAAGGTGGAATTCATTGCAGGCTTCGTTGGCTGGTTGGTAGGTCTTGGAGGGTTGGCAGAGGGCTCTTGTGGCTGGTTGCCCTTAGATCCTTCATCATGGTAGGGCTTCTTTTCCGGGGGCTACTTCAGGTGTTGCCCTTGAGATGCTTGTCTCCTCTTATTGGCCTCCGATCTCTGGATTGCCAACTTCCGATTACATTCTTCTACTACACGACTCTTATTAACAAGTGCCGCATAGTTCCTTATCTCCAATGGGGCCACTGATGCCAGAATGTCGACCCGCAATCCTCCCTCGAACTTCATGCATTTCCAATGCTCATCTGAGTTTCGCTGATACAGTGTGGAAAACTTACACAGCTCCTCAAACTTTGCCGTGTATTTGGCAATGCTCATACCTCCTTGGTAGAGCCTCAAGAACTCCATCTCCTTCATTTTCCTTACGGAAATCGGGAAGTACTTCTCATAAAAAGTCACCTTGAAGGCATCCCATGTGATCTCCCTCCGATCACTTTTCATCAAGCTTTTTGCTCCTTTCCACTAGAACTCAGCATCCACCTTCAACGTGTAAGTGGCAAAGGCCACCTGTTGGGTCTCTGAGCAAGCTAGCACGGAATAGATCTTCTCAATCTCTTTGACCCACCTATCAGCTTCGTCAGGTTGAAAGCCACCTTGAAACTAGGCGGATTCGCTTTACGAAACTCCGAGAACTTCTAACACTAGGCATAAACTCCATTTCCACCAACAGACCCTTCAGATCTTCGATTCAGCTGGTCCATCATATGCTCAACAGCTGTAGCTTGAGCTTGCATTGTGTTTGCCATCTGCTGGAAGGTACTCATGAACTCAGCGAGGTCCGCGCTATCGCTGTTCTCGTTGGAGGTATGCCTGCGAATTGCCATTAGTTCCTGAGCACACCATACAAAGATATCGGGTTGATCAAACCCAGTATTAAGCAAAAACATGGCAGCAACTAAAGGCAATCTCACATGACGGTCATGCATTGTAAGTCCTATATTCCATCATACAGACAGGATTCTCAGCACAACTTAACATAGCGCACGTAGAGTTATGCTTGGAAGCATAGTCAGTCCAACCTTAGGCTTTAACAGGATGAACTGCTCTGCTACCATAATGTAACACCCTAATAAACCTATACTACGCTTAAGTCATATTATGGCATTTTATTAGTTGTTACTTATACTCGTGGAAAACTAAACTTCATTTGAAATTAAGTTATGCGGAAAATACGGTAAGATTTTTTTTTTTTTTTTGAAATACGTTGTCGCTTTGCAGCATTTTGGAAGGTAAAGCCTTGAGCGAGAAAACAGATAGAGAAAGAGCGTGACGTACAAGAGTCCGATTCACAAGTGGAATAAAAACCATATGAGATACATAATACATAAAAATTCTTACATACTCATACCACATAAATATAATTCATAATATCCATTATTACATAAAGGTACTCATAATTAAGTCATCGCTGCATATAGAATGCTAGGCATCAGAGATACACAAGGAAGCAGAAATCTCAATAGTCTATGCGCCTTGGTTCCACACCAAATCCTAAGATTAGCCTTCATAATGCACCCTCCGATCTATTGATGTCATCGTCCAGAAATGCAACTCCTCCTAGCTCCTCGCCCTCGGGGGACATAAGGTGTGTGTATGATGAGGGGATGCCTACGAATCACTTCAATTCGACGAACGTGGCGACTTAGGACGGCCTGATTCGAGTCACAACTGGCTGCTAAGAACCGCTCCTCGGAAGGATCCTCCTCCGAAGTCTCAGGATGATACTCAGGGTACGGCAGAGAGGCGGCTGCGGCCCTAGAGGTAGCCGTGGAGCTCAACTCAATCACAAGAATCTCCGGTTATGGCAAGGGCTTGGCGGTAGGTAGCTCCGGAGACATCGGCTCCATCTTAATATCCGGCAATGGCTCGGGCGAAAAATCCCAAGGACCTAATGGCTGTCTAGGGTAGGCGGTAGGAATGTCAACCGGGGCAGGCGAGACATCGGGCCCTCCATCGACGTGTATACGGCCAGGGTAAAAATAGTTGCGCACCACCGTAGTGGTAGTTGCCACGATGGCTTGAGCGTCATCATCGAAAACCCACTCATTATGGGGCGACTCCATGTTTCACTCCACAGGGTATGCCATCGAGATCTGGTGACGATACGGGAGAATAACTAGGGTGAGAAATAAGATTTCTCAGTAGGACTCGAGCTCGACATAGAAGTGTCATCGTCATCATCCCAGTCACTTCGATTTTATTAATGAAAATAGTGAGCATTCATAAGGATCAGTTCTTAGGTTTTCGAAAACATGAATATCCAAAGCGGATTCAATTTTAACATACTCTCTAATCATTTATGTCATAACATACATGAACACAAGTATAATTACATAAAACATGCATGGCTATGCTATAAGCTTCTCTTAACTTCTTCCCTTCAAAGGTTTAGACCGAAGTCCCTTTTCTTTTCTTAACTTGACTTTATCTTAAGTCTTATCTTTTCGCCCACTAAACATAAGTGGTAATGAGCTCATACTGTGGCCGTCGCCACCATAACTTTTCGGTACTTACACTAGCTGGTCATGCCATGCCTCATGTAAGCCCTATCCCCTATACTCACACTAGCTGGTCATGCTATGTCTCATGTGAGTCGTAGGTGAGGGGAGCTTACTTTAGGTCACTTTCCCTTTTGAAGGATCACACCCTTAGTTCAATATCTTCTTATTAAAGCTTATGATGCAAAAATTATTCTAATTCTTTTCCACATTTGGGCATTACGTATCGCTGTCCCCAAATGTGCTTCCTTTATCGCATATCATTAAGCATCATATCATCAACATATCATGTTCATATCATCATCATTCATTATCACATCGCCATCATATCATTATCATCCTTATCATCATCATAATCATCATCATCACATCATATCATCATCATCATGATCATCATCATATCATTGTCATAATCATCATCGTCATATCATTGTCATCATATTGACACATAGAGGCATACATATCACACAAAGTCTTATGAGCTTAGCTTAGAAAATTTAGTGCAAGCTTTTAATTGAGGTTGCCTCTTGTATAAAATCCTTTTATTAGGCATAGGGCCAATTTCATCTATTATCCTTTTTGAAACTTTTAAGTTGGATTATGAAGATTTTCCAATATCTTATTGTAAGGGTCTTAATGTCTTTAAGCTTATTTCTCATTATCCTTTAAAACTCAACCATAACCAATTTTACTTTTACAGTAGGGCAGTAAATTCAAAAATTCACCACAATTTCATCTTTTATAATTTTGACTTGAATTTTGGTATGATTATAGTTCTTTGAGTCTATTTTTAAACAAAATAAACCCCACTCAAAAATTCATTTTGTAACTTGAGATATGCACATTTTACTCTGACTGCTCAGCTTTTAAGTTTATTTTCAGTATAGTGACTTTTAAACTTTACTACAAGCTCCTCACAAGGAACCTGCCAAAATTTTTTTATGGTGATGTTCCTCTATGTCTAAACTTTCTAAAAAACTTAGTTCCACTGAAAAATCTTTTGTAGAAGTTGAGTTATGCACGTTTTATTACATACTGCCCGAATAGAAACACATCTGGGGACAACACACTTTGAAAATTCATATCTCTCTCGTTTTAAGGCCAAATTTCACGTATTTTATATGTATAAAAATCTCTATGAGTCTATTTTCATTTAAAATTAGTTTTGTTGCATTTGGAGGTAAATTGAAAGAGTTATTAGTTGCGTCATATAGACTGCCAAAATTTTCCAGTTTTCACGATTTTGGTTTCAATGAGTTTTCTTATAAAAACATTAAGTCTTCTCTTCAAGTGACCACTTTTCTCTTGCAAATAACTTTTATACTTTGAGATCTTGGTGAAAATCAATATTTTGAGTTCTGAAAAGTTTGGTTCAAAATAAGAATAAATGCACAATAAATCATTTTCTAAGAAAAGAGTAAAGATCACAAACAACTTCATAAAATGAAAGCATGGCCATGAGGCCTTTAGAGCAAGTCCTAAAACTGCCTAGCTATAGAGAGCTTAGGAGTTCTAGAGCTTGAAAAGCATAAAAGAAAGAGGGGTTAGAGTCACTATCAAATGGGTTTCTTGAAAGCTTGAAGAGAAAGAAAGATGTTGGAGATGGCCTCCTTCTTCTTGAGCTTGATAATAGAGCTAAGTGAGTATTTATTTTTTTGCTTTCTCAAGAACCAAAGAGGATGGTGAGAATGGTGAAAGGAAAGAGAGTTGGATGGGGCGTGAAAGTGGGAAGAAGAACAAGAGGAATTGAAAGAGTAGAAGAGTTAGCATGAGGCTTAGAGAGAAGTGAGAGTTAGGCTTGTAGTGAGAGGATGAAAATAACAAATGAGGGGGTGGGGGAGGGGCTAGTTGGCGTAAAAATGGGTGAAGGGGGCTAATGTGTTTTGCTTCTCTAACAAGCAAGGGAAAGTAGGTGAGTTTCACTTCTTTTTCAAGCAAGAAAGCTAGGGACCTTTGGGTAAAAAGGTGGATTGTGTTTCCTTTAAGTCTTGGCACTTGCGTAAAGACCATGTAGTGTTTTTCAAGTAGTTAAAAGCATGACCACTCTTGGGATTGGCTTAGGTGAATATGATCACTCCAAATGGCACAATCTTGATGGAGGAGAGTACATCTCTTGGCTTGACTCAAGGAATACTACTAATATAGACCCTTGATCTAAGAGTGCATGATGAGATGGCAAATGGATGGTTGGATTTTGCTCTTGTCCTTAGCCAAAATTTGGTGCATTAATTAGGAGAAATTTTTTAAATCTTCAAAGCTATTAGAATTACCTAAGTTGTTAATTCAATTTGATTAGTTAAATTGCTCTTATGAATTATGTAATTAGGGTATAAGAATCAATCTATCTCAAATGGGTAAGGTAGACCAATTGTCGTGGACTTAATAAGATTGGATTAACTTAATTATATGTCTAAGTTATGAATTAATGAGGTTCGAATAATTAGGTTTTAATTAAAACATTTAGTGCATTATGATTCAATTATTGACTTGACTCAATTTACTAAGCTCTTGCTCATCGAGATAGCTGATTAGTCCTCAGTTAATCGTTAACCTCTCTAATTAGCTAGGATCACTGAGCTAATTAGCTTAGATAAAATTAGGGATGTTACATGTTGGTTAACCAGTAGCAGATCCATTTGGACTTCAGCAGCATTAGGAAAGGCATCTACATTTGAAGGGGCTCCAAAAGATAGTTTCACGGTGTGGTGGCTTTGACTACTTGAGGACTATGCAGGTTCAGAAATAGTAGGAGTAGCTATTTTGTCAAATTTGGGTGTGGAAGTCAATAGCAACAGTGTTTGAGCAATGACTGGGGTAGCAAGAATATCTTGGGAAGTTGTGGCAGTGGCTCGATGGGGCATTGGAGTGCTTTGAAGTGCAACTTCAAGTTCAAAAATAGCAACTTTTGAACTTCTGTCACTAGAGCAAGTCTCCTATTAGGCTTAATTCCTTTTAGTGCAGGCTTGGTCCTTCAAGCCAATGATCTTTCTTGACCAATGAGCATCAATAAGAAGCATGAAGGTTGAGCAGCAGGCTAATCTGATATCCTTTCTAGTTCCTTAGGAGGTAAGACAACCCTTCTCATCTCTGAAGGTGGATTTACCTCTTCAATGACCACATATTGTTGGTCCACCTCCACAGAAGCAAATGAGCTTCTAGCACCTCCTATTGAAGCAACAACTCCAATAGCTCTATCCTTTTGTTTTTGTACCCATGCCTCTTCTCTCATTCTATTTTCTACTACTTCTCTCTATGCTCTTCTAAGTGGAAAGGGAGTGGATTCTCTGGAGGGTTACACAGGGGATTTCTCCAACTTTCTCTTGCCCTTCCTCTTGTACTCAGGGTCTTCATTTCCATTTGAAGCCTCTACTTTAGCTTGATGCTCTTGTTTTACTTAAGGAATTGGTTCCCTAATCACAATACCTCTTTCTCTTGGTCTTGAGGTTTGCTGGTAGGTCTTGCTAGTGCAGTAGCATTCATAGGTTTGGTAGCAATGGCAGATGTCTTATATTTTACATTAGAGGAGGATAAGGTCTCTTCAGTAAGCTTAAGCAGCCTTCTCTTGCTGACTCTTCTCTTTTCAAATAATGGGGAGAGATCTCTTTAGCTTATCTTCTTCTTATTCTTAGCCTTCTCAGAGGCAGCAATCTTCTAGTTCTAGACAGAAAAATCTTTCTTCTTCTTGTTCTTCTTCTTCTTGTCCTTTCCTTTATCTTTCTTCTTACTTTTCTCTTTACTTGGATCCTGAGCCCATGGCAAAGAATGTTTTCATGCTAGTTGTAGGGCATTTGTCGTCCTTCCTATGCCTACCAATAGGAAGTTGGGCTCTCATGAAAACATGAGTGAGGGGCATGCCATAAGATAGAACGGCATGACTCATTCTTGTAGCATCTATAGCATAAAGAGTGTAATCTAGGATCAACCTAACCAGGTTTATCCTTCTCATACTTATGAGGTAGAACATGACCATTTGGTCAACATCTATCATAATGTCAATGTTTCCCATCCTAGGTAGCACAGTAAATTGGAGCATAGAATAGACAACCCTTAAATTTGTGAGAAGATGAGAAGTGCGAATGTCCCTTCCTTGCATATGTCTTTTGCCAGTGAGGACTTCAGAAACTTCCTCTTCAGTGACTCCAAGCTCTTCCCACCATTTTGCACCACCTCGGCACAGAATACCCTTATTTGGTGTGTTGGTGAACTGAGCAATGTCAAATGGAAGAACTTGTCTGAGAGAGGTTTTGTCTTCATCTTTAGAGACAAGAGTACTATAGAAAGCAGCAACCAATCCTGTTTAGGTGTCTTCATAAATCCTCAAAAAGTCGTTCCAGCCTTGAAAATCAAACACTTCAACAATCTGAGAGAGGGAAGAAAGGTTTTCCATTTCAAAGCTTCTTCCAAAGGCAATAGGCCTGATGAAGAAGTTCTTGTGAAAGTTTGTTTGAATCTCTTCATCATCGCATATGTAAGGAACATTGTAGTCTCCCTTTTTTATCATGATGAATAGCAAAGGTAGAAGTTTGAGAACAAAAGGAGGTAAAGTGTATAGGCTAAGTGTGTAGTAGGGAGAGTAAAGGTAGGACGTTTGAACGAAGAAGATGAACATTGTATGGTTTTTTCTATGACTTGGGAAGTGAAGGGTTAGTGAAAAAAAGTGATTTGATGGTTGATGGGGTTAATGACAATGACGTGGTTAAAAGGATGTGAGTGGTTTTTTTTTTTTTTTAAGACCAAACGACATTATTTCAGAATGAGTGAGACTTTTGGTTTTCCCACTTTGTTCGATCGTGGGAACATGGCAGAATGGGAGGTTACCAATTTAGCACATGTTTTAAAGTCATTACAACTTTTGCACAACTCTGTTCTAATCTGATATAGAAGCTATCTTTCCAGTTAAATGTAACTTTTTGAACCCATAAGTTTCATCCATTTTCTGAATTGAACATTTTGATTCCTTATTTGTGACCCAAGTTTCAGTCTTTCTTGATATGATATTTCTGAAGCATATTTGACTAATCTTTCTGAACAGCGTCTGAGCTTTGACATTTAGGAACTTTCTCTAGAAAGAAAATCCATTTAAGACACAACAAGCTCATCTTTAAGATATAGCTTAAAAGGAGGGAAGTGCATATGCAGTATGAATGTATGTTCAGAAACTAGTAGTCATGTTCAAAAGGTTCTTTATATGATAGTAACGATCTTCAGCTAAGGGTTTTTTAAAAATGTTAGCAATCTTTCCTTCTGTATTGATAAACCTTAGCTCAATATCTCCTTTCTAAACATGATCTCTTATAAAATGATATTTGATATCTACATGCTTAGATCTAGAATGTTGAATGGGATTTTTAGTGAGATTAATTGCACTAGTGTTATCGCACAAGATAGTAATTTTGATATACATTAGATTGAAATCCTCTAGTTGATGTTTAATCCATAGAATCTAAGTACAACAATTTGCTGCAGACGCATATTCAGCTTCAACAGTTGAAAGAGCAATCATGTTCTACTTCTTGCTTGACGAAGTTATTAGAGATTTTCCAAGAAAACAACAGTAGCCACTTGTGCTTTTCCTTTCAACTCTATCTCCAGCAAAGTCAATATCACAATAACTTGTAACATCATAAGCAGTACCTTTCTTGTACCAAAGACCAAGATTAACAGTATCTGCTAAATATCTCAAAATCCTCTTAACAACGTTTAAGTGTGATTGTTTTGGATTGGATTGGAATCTAGCACAAATTCCTACACTTAATTGTAGGTCAGGTCTATTAGCTGTAAGATAAAGTAGTGAACCAATCATACCTCTATAAAGTTTCTCAGAAACTTTCTCACCATCTTTATCAACTTCTAGAACTTGAGAGGGATACATGTGAGTACTGATGCTCTTAGCCTTGTCCATATCTGTTTGAGCAGATCCTTAGCATATTTTTCTTGATGAATGAGGAATCCATCCTTCCATTGCTTGATTTGCAGCCCCAGAAAGAATTTTAGTTCTCCCATCATGCTCATCTGAAATTCTCCCTGCATAAGTTTAGAGAAATTCTTGCACAAATTTTGATTAGTTGCGACAAAAATGATATCATCAACATAAACTTGTACTATCAAAAAGTCATTTTTCTCATGTAAAATGAACAGAGTAGTGTCAATCTTTCCTCTTTCAAAACCATTTCTAAGAATAAAAGATATGACTGTTGAAGCTTGTAGATCTTGATCCTTATGCCTCTTTGATCCACTGGTCTATGACTGGAAAGAGAGAAATGTAGTTTTCTTCTTCAAAAACAAGTAGACTTGACATCGAGGAGAAAAAATAGCCGTTGAAATATTTACCAATTTTTCAGACTTGTCAGTGCTTCTTTTTTATCTTGTCAAATCATATTTAACTTTTTGAATTTATCGATGAAGCGTGTAGAAGAAGCTTTAAAGGTAAGGCACTTTTATGAAAAGCATGTTTTTGAAGATTACCTTTCTGGATGAAGTCATCCTACTGAATGCTATAATCTTATCCTTTCTGATGCCATAATCTTATCCTTTTGAACTTTCTGTCTGCTTCTTAAGTGAGAAATCATATAAACCACAAAGCGTTTGTTCCAATATGAGTATATTCAAGAAAAGTACTATGGATTAAGACGGTTTGTGTGGTTCAAAGGCTGTTTAAGTATGAGATAAATGATTTTGCTCATGAAATAATACATTTCATCAAAACAAATCAGTCACAGACAAAAGTTTGACTTAAAGCTTGATTTGGTATCCATCAAAACCTTAAAACTTGAAACGTCTTAAGTTATGAGACGGTTTCAGAAGGGCATTGAAACTTACATCATATGGAATTTAGACTTTTGTGAAATTACTAAAACTAATGTTAAATTGGTAATTTTTAGGTGGATTTGATGGCTTGGAAGCTTACTTTTACTCAATTATGCAAGAGAGGCATTTTTGGAGCAAAATAGAAAAATTTTGGACCTTATTTGAAGCGATTTTATCGAAAACACTGTAGTGAAAAATTCATGTCTCTCTCTACAAAGATCAGATTGAGACAAATGAAATGTCCTAGAAAGCTCAAGAAATTATATACAACTTTGATTTTTAGCCTAAAGCCTAGTTCTTAAAGTTTCTTAGTGAATATCCAATTGAAAAAATGAAGGTTGCTACTGTCCTAATTTTGTCCAGCTTAGCCTCTACCCAATATTTTGCCAATATCTTAAGCTACAAAAATCCAATTGAGATGCTTCTTGTAGCATTGGAAAACTTACTCAAATCTATAAAACTTCTATTTCTACCTCTGGAAGCTAATTGCAACTATATTTAGTGCTATAAAGCCTAGAAGTTGATGGTTCAAATATTGTCCAATTCCAAAATGTGAATTAGGCCAATTTTAGGCCTCAAAGAGCACAAATTAGAGTTAGTTGGAACTATAAATGACTTCTAAAAGACTCCAAAAATTAGAATGAGCCCAAACTCAAAAGAGAATAACATTATAAGGGGTCTTTTAGATGCTATCATTAGATCTTAGAATTAGGAATTGAAAGACACAAGAAGACTGAGAAATTCTCCACACTTGGCTCTATTAGGATTTAGTTTCTTCAAGAGAGGAAGATCTATGCTATTGGATTCATCTTTTCTTCTCTCCTTCTCTTGATTTATGTTTACCATGTTCTCTTTCTTTTTGAATTTGGATTTTGTAAACATGTTTAGTGGCTAAACTCTCTCTTAGCTAAGTGATGATGTAACCAATGTTGGGATGATAAGGTTTTTGTTTTCTTTTATCTAATGAACATTTCTTTCTTTCAATTGAGTTTCTATCTTTGTTCTTAATGCTTTCTTGTATTGGCCACCTATGAATTGATACAGTGAGTTGTGTTGGCTATTGGAAAATTAGTACATAGCTTAGACATAAGGATATGAACCATAATTATTATTTGTCTAGGAATAGAGAAAATAATTTTATGGGATTAATCATCTAGGATTTCATAGATCATAAAGCCTTTAACTTTAGGGTTCAAGTTAAAGAATTAATTGAATTTTAGAGATTAAAGAGGATTGATATGCCAAGGAATTAAGCATTAATTAAAGTAGGAAATCCCCTATCAATTGCATTGATTGAACTTCATTAGATTAAGAACTCAATGCTCATAGGAACAACTAGATAAATCAAAGCCCTAGCACTTCATTCCTTGTTGAATTTCTCACCACTCTTTGATTGCTTGTGTTCCAAGTTAGGCGATTAGGAATTATTTTTTATTAGATTTTGTTTAGATTTGATTTATATTTGTTTTTAAATTCTTATTGAATTTCTGTTATTTCAAATTTGGAAGTCTAGATAGTAGTTGAATTTGAGAAGTGATAATTGGTTACACAATCCCTATGGGATGATATTCTTCCTCATTCTTATTACTTGTACAGACCGATATGCTTGCCAGTTTCGTATCAACTGAACCACCAAATCCTTGACAATTAGAAAAGCAATTTAATTTTGCTTGTTTAATTTTCTTTTTAATGTTTTCATCTGTCCCTACACACAAAGTCCATCCCATATAGTGTCTCCAGGAAAACTTGGTCTATTCATGGAGGAGCGAGTTCTTTGAAGCACATTCTTTAGTAATATAGCACATCGACTTTCAAATTTCTTCTTAGCCTAACCATAATAAGAAAGATGAATGTCAAACTTCCTCCATCATAATCAAAAGAAACATTGAATAAGACAAATAAGTTTATAGTTAAAAAAATACCTACACATAATAACAATTTTTTTCAAACTTAACATAAATTCATCAAATAACAACTCTCTAACTTTAGGTGGTATTTTTTTCCAAGATAGCCAAGGTTCAGCATAATGACTTTTGGTAAGGTCATTAATCCCACAAGCCATGGTGTTTGTGGGCAAAAATCTATAAGAATTACATTTTATTAGCTAAACCAAATCAAATATACTAAGATAATTAAAATTTTTATCACATACAAAGCTCCATCAAGATGTAAAATTTTCTTCCTAATACTTGTTTGGTTGTTTAAGGAATCATGAGAATTACTTGATCCAAGTGTAAGCTCTGCATGGGCTTCGGGGGTAGGTGAGTTTACACCTGCAACTAATGGTGGTGGAGTTAAATTCGGTGTTTGAGAATAAGTGCCTGCTGAAGAGGATGAGGTAGCTGCAGAACATGTGGAAGGTATCTGCTTAGACTAAGTAGGAGGTCATATTACTTGAAGTTTCTTAGGCCACTTAGAACCCAAACCCCTTCCTTTACATTTACCTCTGTCAAATAGCTGCAATAAAATGGAATATTAATTAGTGTGTATTTCAAGTAAGAAAAACTAACATGTGCATAATATAATAATGCAATTATATTACTTTTTGCAACAAATAAATGAAAAAGCTAATCACTGTCATCGTCATCATCACTATCATCGTCATCATCATCAAGTATTATATATAGTTGAATATCTTCATCCTCATTTTCAAAACAATTGACAAAATCAAATTCATCTTCCTCATCATCATCTACATTCCCTTCTATGTCGTGATCTTCTTCCTCATCTTGATCATGGACTATGTTGACCTTTACCTCATCATATGCACCTTGCTCATCTCTCAATGGTTCAAGTAGCTCATTATTTATGCAATATCCCCAACTCTGAGAGTAGCCCGGTGTAAAGGGAAGCCGGTTCTGAGATAAAGGCAGAATGGTAGATAGTTGAACTATAGTTGAGAAATGGCAAAACTATAAATAATGACTTTGGTTGTCGGAGGGGCATTAGAGAAAAAACTCCAAATTTTGAGAATATGTGGGGCCCAAGACACCAAGAGCCCTTGAGGACCAATACTAAATTTATAAATAGAAGAAGAGAATGCAGGATAATAATAATAATAATATACTATAACTAATAATTTTGTTACTAATAGAATTTTAACTGTACTATAAAAATTTTAAGAATAGTTGCCTGGAACACAAGAAATTGACCTAATAAGAATTTAAAAATACAAGAGAGTTTAATTATTAGAAGATTACATCTATTATAAGTGGCTTAGAGTAGGCTATATGGTCGAAACACCCAAGAAGCAGTATGGACCACACATTTAAGGTGAGTCACTTTTTGCTTTTTATAAAAATTTAGCTAAATATCTCTATCAAAAACCCTAAGTACATCATCTCCTTCTCTTTCTCTCCTCTCTATAGCTGAACCCTCTCCCTCTCATACTCTCCTCCATTGTTGTTCACACAAGCTCTCAAAATCCTTAGTTTCCTCTTGTTTCTTCAACAATTATCTAGCTTTTGAGCTTGTTTTCTATCTCTTAAACCATTTAAAAGCAAGAATCTCTCCTCTTTGAATCATATTTAGCTTCAGCCAAAGAAAGGCAAGGAAGATCTTAGGTGTTGTTTTGTGCTTCTAAGAGGGTTTTGAAGTTGGACAAAGCAAGAATTGAAGCATTCTTGAGCTTGGAAATGAGGTAGGCTCTTAAACCACCTTATATATAGACATATTACTTCATGAGCTAAGGCTTTCATTTCTTTTGTTTCTCATAAATATTGGTTGAGGATGATGTTCTTGAGGCTCATATTAGCGAGTTAGAACCAGTAAAACTTGAGTTAGTAAGAAAAACAAGCTATGAGCTCAGAGATCTCCATAAATAGAAAATAGGATAGTTCTAGACAGTACTAGGTCCATGAACCATATCTTGAGCTAGGGACCTTCAATTGGAGTAAAACCAATTTTATTTGAAATCTGACTCATAGGAGACTATACCCACGAAATTTGGGATCCATTGAATTTAAATGAATAAGTTATGAATTTTGAAGTAGGCTATAGGTGGAGTAACACGGATTTGGGCAGCATGTGTTCTAACTAGCATAACTTGCCTCGTAGACCTTCAAATCAAGTGCAACCAATTTTTTTAAAAAGATAACATATAGGAGAATAAGCTTATAAATTTTTAGATTCAAACTCTTAGTGAGTTACTCCTTGTAATTTCACAAATTTACCCTATTCTTTGTGAGAGCAAAAATAGGGTAGCTTAAATATAGAGCTTATATCTTAAGCTTTGTTTGGCCAAATTGAGTGGGACCTAATTTTTTTGAAAGAGGGTTTAGTAAGTATAAATATATAAAATTTCAAGGAAAAGTGATAAAGATTGGATTTTTAGTACTTTTCCATTTTTAGGTGTCCAAGTTTGTCCCAAAATAGGGCAACAGTGGATCAAACTTAAATAACATAAGTTATACTAATCAAAATTTAGTGGGACCAAAGAGATTTGAAAATAGACTAATAGGGAAACATTCTTGTAGGATTTGAGCTAAAAAGGATTTAAATTGTAATTTTGGTATAATTTATAAATCTGGACAAAATTGAAGAACTAAAGTTTAAATTATAGTCAAATTGCACATAACTTAAAGGTCTCCAAATTATGTAGGATCAAAACTAATTGAAATGTTGAAGAATTTATGTTGGTCTGGATGCCATATTAATGTATATGCCCTGGTACCTGTGATTGAAGCATTCCTTGCCTTATATGAATATGTATGTGATTGAGATTTTGATCCATGTGTTGGCATTGTTCTTTTCTATGGACTAGCTCTTGAATCTGCTATTGTAAATTTTGGGAATCCTCACATTACAACCGTTATACTACTGAATTTTTGGTAGGAATATTTTGAAAGTAAAAAGTAAGTTATGTAGCATGAGCATAAGTGCATCAAATATCCTCATGTACAAGTATGAACAAATTATACAAGCTAAAGATATGAGAATATAAGATCCCTCCACTTGGCGACTTATATTAAGACTATGAGATCCCTGTAATAGGAAGCAGCTAATTAAAGAAGATATCCCTCTAATTAGAGGCATGTGAATCCATTTGTCAACTTAGTCTAATTATAAGATCCTTCCATTTGGATGCAGTTATGTTATAATTATGAGATCCCTTTGCTTAGAGACAATTATATTATGATTATGAGATTTCTCCAATTAAAGGCACGTCTAAGACTGCACTTCAAGAGCGACAGTACGTAATGCTCAAGCGCAGATACATGTTGACATCATAGGAACGGCAAGACGTAATGCCTAGATGTGTTATCATCAGGGAAAGTGAACTTGACCACTTAAAATAGTTACTAGATCCCCTTGCTTGAAACAAGGGCACAATAATACTTTAAGTGTAAGGATATGATAATATTTTAACGCAAGGGCGCGTATAAGAATGTAAAGAAAGGTAAAAGTAACCAGATTCCTTTGCTTAAATCAGAGAAAGATGTCTAACTTGAGTTAAGGCACGATAAGTTAATAGTAAGTGTTAAAACCAAGAAAGTAAGGAAGAATAAGAAAGAAAGGAAGGTATTTAAGTTAAGGAAGTATAGCAATAAAAGAGTATAGAGACACATATTAGGATAAATATTTCATTCTTTCATTTCCAGCACTATGTTCTATTTTGATTATGTACTGATGTAAGTTATGTTAAAGTTATGATATCTTGGATTTAGTGCTTGAATAAAAAAAGTCCACGTTGGAAGGATAGTTTCAAACTTTACAAAATGAAATCTGTATTTTGTTATAGCATGATCACCTTTTTATAATAAATCAAAGTGATTGGGGCGACAACGATGACACTATTTATGTTGGTTTAGGATTGGCTGTAACATCCTCAATTTCATATCATGCTAAATTACCTCAGTAACCCTGAGTAATTAGGCACTTAATGAGAAATTATGAGATTAAGACTTAATTAAGGGGTTAACGAAGAGTTTATGAGTTAACTCGGATGAGAAAAGTCAAGAGAATACTTAATCGATATTAGATGATCTCTAATTAAGCAAGTCAGCGCCTTTATAACTTAAGGTTAATTAAGCTTAATCACAAGATTAATTTTTGTTAATCATATTCTTGTGTGTTAATCACTAATCCTTGCTTAATCATCTTAATTAAATTGTATGAGCACTTAATTACATGATTAAATTCAAATTTAGTCAACTAGACAATAAAGTAAAGAGTGATGTCATAAAAGCATAAAGCATTAGACAAGAGTGCTTTATGTAAGAGTTTGACCATACTTTGTTCCCTCATCATCCACTTTGTCTCTTTAATCACTAATTAACACAAAATTAAGAAAACATCTCCCTCCCTCTCTCCATACAACTTATGGCCATGCACAACATACACACACACACTCACTTTTCATTTTTCAACTTCTATTCTCTCTCTAAGTTTCCTATTCCTCCAACTTCTCTCTAAAATTCTCATTATCTTCTTCTTTCTCTTATCTTGTTTTTGCGCCATCTTCAAGAAGAGGTAGTGATCTTCATCTTTTATTTTGTTTGCTCAAGAAAGCTTGAAGCTTGGTTCTTTTCATAACCAAGATCTTTAAGTGAAAACTTGAGAAGATCCTCCATCCTCTTCATGAGTAAAAGGTTCCATTTTTGGCATCAAGTGTTCTTGATGTTTCCCTTTTTGGAAAAATATGCTCTTATTGTTCTTCAAGTGTTCTTGATATTTCTATTTTTGGTAAAGTATGTTCATGTTCTTATTCTTGAATGTTCTTGGTGGTATCTTGCTCAAAATTGCTCTTTTCTTATGATGAGTTTATGATTAGAAAAATTTCATCTTTACATGTTTTTTATGTTTGATAAGACTATGAATATCCTAAAAGCTTAAAGCTCTAAAAGGTTTGCTTCTTGATTCCTTAAAAATGGTGCAACTTTTAAGCTTTCATAAAGTCTTATTTTGTTTTGTTTTGAAGACAAGACTACATGTAAAAGTCTAAGCTGTGTTTTAAATAATAAGCCTTTTTAAGTTATAAAATGATATCTTGTCACTTTATGTCTTAGAAATCAAACCTTAAAGCCAAGACCTTTTATAAAGTTTCAAACTTTAGTCAAGAATGAAACTTTTAAGTCATTAAAGTGTTGTTTTATAACATTTAATTCATAAAGTTTAGATCTTGAATCAAAACAATACTTAAAGGTGTTAACTTTTATAAAGATCAAGACTTTATAACTTTAAAGCTAATGTCTTATATCACTAGTTCATAAAGTAGGAATCTTTTAGACTTGAAGACAACTTTAAATCATAAAGTTGAGACCTTGATCTTAGAGTAAATAAAAGTGCAACTTTCATAAAGATCTAATCTTTAAGTCAAGAATATAATTTTAGAGGCACCTACTTTCATAAAGAATAAAATTTTATGACTACTTTATAAAAAATGATAACTTTTATAATACTTAAGGTAAGACCTTGTATGTTAGTGATAAAAGCTTAAATCTTTGTAATGTGGTTAAGTTAAAAATCACCCTTGGTGTTTAGTGAACATGGTGTTGTTGGGTTCATGATGTGGTTATGCATTGTCATAACCCAAGGATTAGAGAGATCTCGAACTCTTGGGGAACAAAAGTATGATTAGGGCCTTTGAGCATACCATGAAACTAGGAATCACTGAGTGCACTATCTCAAGGAAAGGAAATAATCATTTAACTTAATTAATTTGAATAAGTGTTCTATAAGATATGAACTCAAGTAAAGAATAATTTCATATGAGAACTATGTAACTAAAAGACCACATACATATATTTTAACTAAGTGATTCTCTCATAGGTAACCACGAGAAATCAAATGATGATTCATAAGATTCTTCACAAAGAATAACACAACTATAAACCCCTTTAGGGTATGAATATGTGATGCCATTTGGCATGATGAATGATGAGTTTAATTGAGCTTTGTCTCATGATTGATTGATTATTGTGATATGATAAATTGTTGATTGGAAGTTTTATGATTGGCATTTTAGGGAAGCTCCGGTCTATTGTTATCTTTGATTTCATCAAAATTATGGACTTAGTCATATCATTGTATATGTCTAGTCAAAGAAGTATTATGCATGTAAAATATATTGATTAGAAAAGAAATAATGGGATATGACCCCTCGATCACTTCAGGGAAGTGAGAAATGATGATCCATAAAGACTCAAGGAACCTCTTTGAGGGAGGCAAGGGTCACATGGAGGACCCTCCAACTTAGAGGTAACCAATATCGGCTTTGTCTGATTTGGTTAGTATTGCGTGGCGACGGTCACGGAATGAGCTCATGTCCAAAAGCAGTCTATTTCAAAGGAAAAGTAAATAATGTTAAGCATGTGCTAAAAATGAAAGTAAAGTTAAAGTAGAACCATGGTCAAATTGATGAGTTGCATAGTCATGCATGTTTCTATATTTCTCATGCGTATTATGAATGTTTATACCATGCTCTCACATGCATATGCTCTTATATGGTAACTTTGAGTTTCTTTATATTGTGTTTATATGGGAAAGATTAAAAAAAACCTGCTTTGGGAACCTATGTTTTCAAACCCTTTAAAAATAGAACTTATGCATGCTCACTATTTTCATAATTAAACCCGAAGTGGCTGGGATGACGACGATGAGACATTAGTAGTCTAGTCAGGATCCTACTGAGAAATCTTGTATTTCTCACTCTTACGTTTCCGTGTCGTCTTCAGAAGGAGCTGATGGCATCCTCGACAGCACTCCCGTTGGTACCTGACTGGATGAGATGAAGAGCTGCCATGTTTCGTCACCTAGCTAAGGAGGATCGAGATAGTAGCATAGTATTTTCATTTTCTTGAGAGCCCTAGTTGGGCAGTTTATGTGTAATTAAGAGCATGTAGGAAGTTATGCTGCTTAACTTGACCTATTACATATGTGATACTTATTAAGTATAATGATGACTCTTGAGTATTTATGATTACATTATTGTGTTATGTTGTTTCAATTTTATCATACATCTTATTAGTAACTCAGCGATATGAGGAACAACGTCCATGTGTATACAAGTAAATAAGCGCTTAAAGGCTCAGTTTTTAAGCATAAAAGTTTTACAAAAAAAATTACATGGTATTTTCGTATATTACGCTAATTTCAACGATAAGAACTTCCGCTAGTTAAGAGTAACAACTAGTAATGCCATAAAATAACTTAAGCATAGTATAGTATTATTAGGGTGTTACAATGCCTATGGAAAATTTATACTTCTCACTCTCGTGTGTTCCCATGTCATCTCCAAACAACTCAGTTGCCTGCAGTAGTGTGATTAAGATTAGAGCATCATGACGAGATGGGTTCAGAGATGCTAGAGACTACAAAATTGGACAACTAGAGCCAAATGCTATGATGGAGAATGTTTTGCTACACTAAAGCTCTTAGTAGCAACTCTTAAGTGGGATATTATGGCTTAAACATGGTGTCGCATTTGGGAGAATGTTATAATTTGCGACAAACCCCACAAAATTGGACATATCTTGATGTACAAGTTCTAATGTATATCAATCATCAACTATGCCTCTTGGTTTTGTTTTGAAAACAACCCACTAATCTCTTTTCTCTTTAATTTTTTGTGGATATGGGACATAAGATGCTTGAATGACATTTACTGTAAATATGAATAGATCATATTGTGATTACCGTCTTGTATGGCAAACCTCAATATTGTATTATTCGTGAATTTTCACACCACAATTAAGGACAACATTAAACCATTCATAATTGAATAATACTATTTGCTTCAATAGTTCTCCAGGGTATTCTAATTGCACTATTTCTTTGGTAATTCCATAATAATAATTCCCTTAATTTCCAAGGTCACCTTTAACACTAACTCCACAATTGATAGTTTTTCTATTAATGCTTCATTTCTGTATAGAACTTAAAACCATTAACAAATTAAACAAACCAATTATTAACCTTCCTCTTGGAACCCCATGCCAAGTGGTGCAAGTTTTGGTTTGAGACCAAATTATTTCCATCATGAACCTAGTAATGACAATAATCAACTCATTCAAAATCATTTAATGACTATTGTGCATGCATAAATTCACTTTTATAAGAAAAGTGATTTTCGGAAGACTTACATAATTTCAAAACCAAATAGGAAATTTAGGTGTTATTCTACTATCAATATTAGCATGATTGATGTTTGGGTTTACTGCCTCCAAATATTGTACAAAATATCTAAAATTTAGAATAAGATTATAAATATGCTAGCCAATAAGAGCAAAACAAACCCAAATAAAATTTGTTCACATACTCAATATATGGTTGAACCTTTTCGCAATTAAGTAGGACATGTAAGTGTGCTACAACAAATTCCTCTCATTCAAGTATCGACTCTTACAAGATCTAGCTAAATGACTAGAATAGTTGAATATTGACAAATTTGGTCGGATTATCTCTTTTAGCCCCCCGATCATCATTTCGGCTAACTCTATTTGTCATTGATTACATGTGAGACTCAAAATAAAATGAGCAAAAATGTGAGGTATCTTGATATAAATATGCCTCACATATGGACCCCTAAACACATGATTTGTTTTTTACCATTCTTTTCAATCTATTCAAGTACCTATAACAACATGATATAAGTAACTAATTATTGCAGAAATGAGAGTATTAACATTTAGGTAATGTAAAAATTTGATATCACAAATTTTGTACCTCTCAAATGGATACATCCATCAATATTGAACAAGACCTCCTACTCTTGTTTTATACGGCAAATGAATAGGTAAATGTTCCATTGAGTGAAAAAATCTAGGTGGAAAAATTCACTCCAGTTTACAAGTGGTGATGACAATATTCTGCTCCATCAATAGCAAATCATCCACTCGTAATTTTATTGACCACAAATCCTTGAAAAATTTCCTCAACTTAGCTATAGGCTTTCATAGTTGTTTTGGAAGTACTGCAAAAACAATAGGCAATAAACACTCCATAAACACATGGCAATCATGACTTTTCATCGGAGCTTCCTTTTTCTGCTATTCACATATCTATGCAAATTGGAAGCGTACCCATCGGGTATTTTCAGCTCATGAACCCATTTATGTAACATCCCCAATTTTTGTCTAAGCTAATTAGTTCAGTGATCCTGACTAATTAGAGAGATTAACGATTAACTGAGAATTAATCGGCTAATCTCGATGAGCAAGAGCTTAGTAAATTAAAGGCAAGTCAACAAGATAAGTAAAAGTCAACAATTGAAACATAATGCATTAAAAGTTATAATTAAAAGCCTAATTGCCTAATCCTTATTAATCCATGATTTAGAACATAAAATCAAGGTGATCTAATCTAATTAACTAAGAGCATATAAGTCTCAAAACTTAATCACATTAACCTTCACATCTTCTTACAAAATTAATGAGAAAAATCCTTCTTAGCTAAAATGTGCTAATGAGT
Organism: Pterocarpus macrocarpus; assembly: GCA_031439585.1. NCBI lineage: Eukaryota > Viridiplantae > Streptophyta > Magnoliopsida > Fabales > Fabaceae > Pterocarpus > Pterocarpus macrocarpus. The sequence continues at coordinate 44,568,257 of CM062517.1, forward strand.
AATTTAAACCAATTGAATTAATTAATATTTAGATAATTACAACAATTATAAAGATGTAGAAACTTTCCTTTATTTTATTGTTTGAAAATTTGGTCAAAGCAAGAGCCACATCCAACCATTCAATTACTTTCTCATCATACACCACTAGATCAAGAGTCCATATTAGTAGCTTCCTTAAGTCATGACAAGAGTTGTACTCTCCTTCATCAAGATAATGACACTTGGTGTGATCCTAGCCATCCAATGCCCAATCCTAAGAGAGCTCATGCTTTTAACCACTTGACAAAAATACTACATAGTCTTTACCCAAGTGCCAAGACTCAAAGGAAACACAACACTCTCTTTTGCCCCAAGGTTTTTCCCACTCCCTAGCTTGTGTAAGAAGCAAAATCACCTCACTTTCTCTCCCTCATTTGTGCCACTTCAGCCCTCCCTCTCTCCTCAATTCATTTTTCATTTCCTCTCTCAAAGAACAACACAAAGCTCTCTCCTCTCTCCAAGTCTCATAGCCACTCTCTTCTTCTTTCAATCTTCCTTGTTCTTCCTCCTATCTCTCTACTACTCCTCACCCCATTTCCATCACCACCATCACCATACCTTCAAGGACCACCACTTTTGGTCTTTGGAGAAACAAGATCACTCATACACAAGCCCCATTTCCAAGCATTCAAGGAGGAAGGCTCTCTCCAACCTTCTCCACCTTCAAAATCCTTCAAGAAAACTCTCTTTGGTAGTGACTCTAACCCTTTTTTCTTCCATGTTTTTCAAGCTCTATAACTCCTAAGCTCTTCATAGCTAGGTGGTTTTAGGACTTGCTTCAAGGTCTCATGACCACATCTTGCCTTATGAGTGTTCTTGCCTTGATGAAAATGTTGTTTTGAAAAGAGATTTTGTGGTATGATGGTTTTTATGTATCATGCTTTATTTTGTTTCAAAATACTGATTTGGTGACTAAAACTTTGAGTATGATGATGAGTTAAAACATGAAAATGATGATTTGAAGTGATATAACAATTTCTCCATAAGCTTGAAGTGAAAAACTTAAAAACTAGTAAATCTGGAATTCTGGCAGTCTGTAAAGCGTGCGGTACATTTATTGATACAAAACTCAAAATGTAACGAAACTAATTTTTTGTGAAATTAGACTCAAAGAGATTTTCATACATATAAAATATGCGAGATTTGGCCTTAAAACGAGAGAGATATGATTTTTCAAAGTTTGCTGTTCCTGGATGGGTTTCTGTCCGGGCAGTAGACAATAAAACATGCATAACTCAAGTTATACATAACATTTTTGAGTGGGACCAAGTTTTTTAGAAAGCTAAGACATAGAGGAACACTTCCATAAAACAGTTTTATCAGATTCTTTGTGAGGAATCCCCAGTGAAGTGGACAAGCCACTGACCCGAGATGAACTTTCAATCTTGAACAGTCAGAATAAAATGTACATAACTCAAGCTACAAAATGAATTTTTAAGTGGGGTTTGTTTTGTTTAAAAATAGACTCAGAGAAGTATATCCACACAAAAATTTGAAATAAAATAGTAAAATATGAAATTTTGGTGAATTTTCAAAGTTACTGCCCCACTGTAAAAGTAAAACTAGTTATGGTAAAAGTTAAAGAACAAGGGAGAAATAAGCTCTAAAACCTTAATACCCTTACATTAAGCATTAGAGAACCCTCATAATTCAACCTAAAAAGTATCAAAAAGGACATTAGACAAAAATTGGCATTATGCCCAATAAGAGAAGTTTACATAAGAGACAACCTCAATTAAAAGCTTGCACCAAATTTATTAAGCTAAGCTTATAAAATGTTGCTTGAGAATATGCCTATGTTTATGTGCAAGCATGATGTTATGATAATGATCATGATGATATGATGATGTTATGATAATGATATGATGATGATGATATGATATGATGCTTGATGATACTATGATATTGGTTTCTCTGTTTGGCAAAATTTTGGGAAGCTTGATCTGCCGTTATCTTCTTAGAAATTTTGTAAGAATTGTGGACTTAGAAATATTTTGCATCATAATGCTTAAATAAGAAGAAGTTTAATTCAAGTAAGTGATCCTTCAAAAGGGAAGGTAACCTAATTTAAGTTTCCCCTCACCCACGACTCACATGAGGCATGGCATGACCCAGCTAGTGTGAGTATAGGGGATAGGTCTTACATGAGGCATGGCATGACCCAGCTAGTGTAAGTACCGAAATTCTATAGTGGCGACGGCCACGGTATGAGCTCATTACCACTTATGTTTAATGGGTGAAAAGATAAAGTCAAGTTAAGAAAAGAAAAAGGGACTTCGGTCCAAAACCCTAGCAAGGGAAGAGGTTAAGAAAAACTTATAGCACAGTCATGCATTTTTATATGATTATACTTATGCCCATGTATGTTATGATATAAATGATTAGAGAGTATGTTAAAATTGAATCCGCTTCGGATATTCACAATTTCGAAAAATGCAAGAATTGAACCATATGCATGCTCACTATTTTCATTAATAAAACCGAAATGGCTGGGACGATGACGATGACACTTTCGTGTCGGGTTCGAGTCCTACTGAGAAATTCCATTTCTCACCCTCGTTATTCTTCCGTATCGTCACCAGATCTCGAGGGTGCATCCGGGGGAGTGGAGCGTGGATTGTAACCCCCTACTAATTTAATGTTATACTTAAGTCATAGCATTCAATTAAGTAGACTGTGTTACTGGGTTAATATTCTGCTTAAATTTCGTGTTTTGTATTACAAAACAGTCGAAGCGGCGTGCTGCTATACTATGTGCGTAATGAAACTCAACATAGTACTACAACAGATAGGAAATAATAATAATAACATAGTACTACAACAGATAGGAAATAATAATAATAACATTAACTGTATACATACATGTATATTTACATATCAGGAGTCATTGCTTCAGTCTATACATATATATATGTATTAATAGCAGATGAAATAAGGACGGTAAAATCCCCAATGCTAAAAGTAGAGGCAGAACTAGCAGGAGTAGGCTATGTGCAACGAGTCCAAATCGGAGTCATAGTGGAGCTGCAAGTCTGGGATCTCAATACAAGGAGTGGCCGTTGAGTCCGTTGCCAGCATCTGAGAATGATGCGGAAAATATAGAACGAGGTGAGAATTTAAGAAAGTTCTCAGTAGGGTCCACGTGTGGTGTTTGACTGACGTCACATTCATTCTCAGTTGCCTCGGGTTTTATTTAATTATAAAAATATGTGTTCAAATTAAGCTACCCATTTCAATGAGTTCAATAAAATATCTGGTTCGAGGCAAGGTTCAGTTTTACTTTAGATGGCATAAGAAACAGAATAGGCTACTAACAGTAAAACATAGGATAATGAGCATAGCAAATAAACATATGGTAGTACGTAAATATAACCGATAAATCACTGGACATAGGTCAACTTTTTCAAATCACTGGGAACTAATAGGATGGTAACAAACTCGAAATTTCTGGGTAGGATGTTCTCCTATGTGTAAGCTTTCCAACAAAATTAGTTTCGCTCGATTTGGAGTTGTATAAGGTGAGTTACACCCTTTTCAACCCAAACTGCCCGGGTGGATGTCTGGATTCCTAGGTTAAACTTCAAAAAATCATATCTCTCTCAATATTAATCCGATGGTCTTATATGATATATGTATGGGAAGCCCTAGATGTCTAGTTTCACATAAAAATGGTTTCATCAATTTTGAACAGCAGGAGGTGGAACCGTACACTCCGCCGTATGGACTGCCGAGGGTTTTGAGTTTTCCTGTCTCTCAACTTTTTCATATCTTCATCCTTTCTCACTTTTATTTCAAATTTTAACCTCATAAACAGCCCATAACCCAACTATAATTCATCATAATCAATCAATTAGCATATCAGAATTAAGGAATTAAATCACTACCAATCATTCAAGAGTCAGAAAATCAAGTAAGAAGAAAACCCCTACCTCTTACTATGAATGATTTTGGTTGAGTTTGTAGCTGGAACTTGATTGAATCTCAAAGTTGGGTGGAGTTGGGTGAGTGAAGAAAAGAAAAGAGGGAGCTGAAGGGAAGAAGAAGTTACATAGAAGGCGGTCTGAATCAAAAGGGGAGAGAGTGTTATATAGGCATGAGTGGGAGTTAACTTGGAAGATTTTGATTGGCCTCAAAACATAAGGCTGAGTTTCAGCCAACCTTGCTCTCCACGTCGTCTTATTTGTGTGGTAGAATTGCTCTCCACGTCGCCTAAAGTGGGACTAGTTTCCAGTATCTTCTGAAAATGAAATCGGAACTCGTACTCTTTATAAAGTCGGAACTCGTGAACATCCTGCATATGAAGTAGGAACTCGGAAAACATGTCCAGTTTAGTCGAAACTTGAAAGCAGAGCCTAATGTGAAGCCAAGTACTTAAAGTCGGAAGTCGGGAAATTAGGCAAAACGAATCAATTGTAAACATAATTCCAGAGGTCGGAATTCACAACATTAATCCGTGTACCATGAAATCGGGAATTACAGGATCTTGATCTCGGAACTCGGGAAGGTAAGAAATGAGAGCTATTGGTATTGATCTCGAGATCGGAACTCGTACATTGTGAACATAAGGTTGGAAATCGGAATGTAGCTAGTTCATTTGAGCTTTAGAGATGAAGTCGGAAATCGGAAAATGCAAGGCAATCCTTCTGACCCTTCCTAAGGTCAGAAATCGGAAATCGTTGTCTGTCCAGTCTAGATGAATTCGTAGGTCGGGAATACTGATGGGCTCGGAAGTCGGAAGTCGCGGACGTTACAATACCACCCCCCTTAAAAAAATTTTGTCCTCAAAATTTACCATCTCCATTTCCCCATGCTACCTTTACTAATTGCACGGACTTATTTCGGAGTTGTCGGTTGCTTCTGTCCACCATTCATGCTGGCTGAACTTGAAAAGTTAGGTCCTCCTTTAACTTTATCGATTCAGGTTCTAGCACATGTGTAGGGTCAGGCTGATATCTCCTAAGTTAAGAAACATGGAACACATCATAAGGATTTGATAAATGTGGGGGTAAAGCGACTTGATATGCAACTGATCCGATTCGCCTTAAGATCTGGAAGGGACCAATAAAGCGAGGATTTAGCTTCTTGACTTTGATTGCTCTACCAATTCCTGTTGTAGGAGTAACCTTCAGAAATACGTGGTCTCCTTCTTGAAATTCCAGAGGTTTTCTCCTGGTATCCGCGTAACTCTTCTGGCGGCTTTGAGCGACAAGCATCTTGCTTCGTATTTTCTTGATCTGCTCAGTGGTTTGCTCGACTAAATCAGGCCCCAATAAAGTTGATTCTCCTGTCTCGTACCAGCACAGGGGAGATTGGCACTTCCGTCCATACAGTGCTTCGTAAGGAGCCATGCCGATGCTAGCGTGATAGCTATTATTGTATGCGAATTCGGCCAACGGTAAGTATCGATCCCAACTTCCGCGTTGCTCCAGTATATAAGCTCGTAGCATATCTTCCAAGGTTTGAATTGTTCTTTCAGTTTGGCCATCTGTCTGCGGGTGATATGCAGTGCTTAAATATAGCTTTGCACCGAACGCTTTCTATAAAGCTCCCCAGAATCGTGAGGTAAACCTCGGATCTCGATCAGAGATAATAGTTGAAGGAGTCCCATGCAACCTTATAATCTCTTGAATATACAGCTGAGCTAGTTTTTCCAGTGGATAATTTGCTAGAACGGGCAGGAAATGAGCAGATTTGGTTAATCTATCCACAATAACCCATATCGCATCATATCCTGCTGATGTCCTTGGTAACCCCATTATAAAATCCATAGAGATACTCTCCCACTTCCACTCAGGGATTTCCAAGGGTTGTAACATCCCAGAAGGTTTCTGATGTTCCGCTTTCACCTTCTGACAGGTCAAGCATCCGCCCTAAGTTTGCTACATCTGACTTCATGCCCGGCCACCAAAACATTTTCTTGAGGTCTTGATACATCTTGGTTATGCCAGGATGTACAGCGAATTCACCCCTATGCGCTTCTCCTAAAATTCTTGTTCGGAGATCGTTCCTTTCGGGAACACCTACTCTGTCTTGATACCACCAGATGCCCTCTTTATCTTGGGCAAAACCTGTTAGCCTCCCCGATTGCATGAGATTAATCGTATGCTGAAAACTAGCATCCTGCTGCTGTGCTTGCCGAATCTGGTCGTTAAAGCTACTGGTTATCTTTATTTGGTATAACTGAAGAGTTTTGGGAGTTGTAAGAATTCCCAAATTAAGATTTCGGAAGCTTTCAATAAGTTCCGTCTCCTTAATCATCATCCAGGCGACAGTCAACGATTTCCTGCTCAACGCATCTGCCACGATGTTTGCCTTACCTGGGTGGTATTTCAGTTCAAATTCATAGTCTTTAAGGAGTTCCATCCATCTCCATTGCCTCATGTTTAATTCCTTCTGATCAAAGAGGTACTTCAAACTCTTATGATCAGAAAAGACCTCAAACTTCACTCCGTATAGGTGATGTCTCCATATCTTCAAAGAAAATACTACTGCTGCTAATTCGAGGTCGTGAATCGGGTAGTTCCTTTCGTGTGGCTTCAATTGCCTGGAGGTGTACGTGACCACCTTTCCGGTTTGCATCAACACGCACCCTAACCCTTGTTGGGAAGCATCGCAATAGACCTCAAATGGTCCATGAGGGTCTGGTAAGGCTAGCACTGGTGTTGTGGTCAATCTCCTCTTCAAATCTTGAAAACTTTGTTCGCACTTCGGTGTCCACTCAAATGGAACATCCTTTCTGGTTAGCTTGGTTAAGGGCAAGGCTATTTAAGAAAAATCTTTAACGAACCGTCTGTAATATCCAGCTAAGCCCAGAAAACTCCTGACTTCAGAGACTGGGGTCAGTTTTTCCCAGTTTAGAACTGCTTCTACTTTGCTGGGGTCGACGGAGATTCCTCCAGATGACACTACGTGGCCGATAAACTTTACCTCCTTCATCCAAAATTCACATTTGGATAATTTGGCATAGAGTTTCTTTTCTCTTAGAATTTGCATAACTATCCGCAAATGTTCCGCATGCTCTTGCTCCGCCTTCGAGTAGACAAGTATATCGTCGATGAAGACCACTACAAACTTGTCCAGATATGGACGGAATATTCGATTCATGTAATCCATGAATACTGCTGGCGCGTTCGTCAATCCAAACGACATCATGGTATACTCATAGTGTCCGTAATGAGTTCGAAAAGCTGTCTTAGGGATATCTTGTTCCCGAACTCGAATCTGGTGGTATCCAGAGCGCAAGTCAATCTTGGAGAATACTGTTGCACCTTGTAGTTGGTCCATGAGATCATCAATTCTTGGCAATGGATATTTATTCTTAATTGTCACTTTGTTCAACTGCCTATAATCCACACATAAGCGCATGCTTCCATCTTTCTTTTTGACCAACAGAACCGGAGCTCCCCATGGCGACGCGCTTGGTCGTATGAATCCTTTCTCTAAAAGTTATTCGATCTGCCTTTTTAGTTCCGTCAGCTCCATAGGTGACATACGATATGGAGCTATAGATATTGGTCCCGCACCTGGAACCAACTCGATGGTAAACTCAATCTCTCTCTCTGGAGGAAATTCAGGAATATCTTCTGGAAAAACATCAGGATATTCCTTAACAACCGGAATCTCTTCTAGTTCCTGCTCAGCTTCTGTCACGTTAGCTGACAAGAGTATATACTCTTGCTTCTTTGGCCCGAAAGAATTCAAATAGAAGAGTGTTGCGGTCTGGGATTCAGAAAGTGAGACAGAGGGGAGTACCACTGTCTTATCAGAGCAATTGAGTACGACTCGATTAGCAGAAAGCCAATCCATGCCTAGAATTATGTCAAGACCAGACAGAGGGAGACAAATCAAATTGGCGGCAAAGGTCCTACCCTCAATTCGAAGGGAAACATTAATGCATACTTGACTAGTTCTAACAGGTCCATTAGTAGGAGTAGAAACCAATAGATCATAAGGTAATTCAGAAATTGGCAATTGCAAGGCAGCTACACAACTATGAGAAATAAATGAATGTGAAGCACCCGAATCATAGAGCATAGTTAGAACCTCACCGTCCACATCACAAGTGCCTTGGATTAGTTCTTCCGACTTGTCAGCTTCTTCTGCGCTCATCGTAAAGACTCGTCCTTGACGTTGGGGTCGAGGCGGTTGTGATGGATTCCTGGTTGGGCACTCATAAATTTTATGACCTGGCCTGCCACATCTGTAGCAGACGTTCTGGCCTGCCAAACATGGCCGATCGCCATGCTTCTTCCCGCATTTTGTGCAAGTTGGATTTGGAAAAGGCCTTTGGGGCTGCTTGCCCTTGTTGCCTGCCGGCGAAAATCTCCGCTGTTGTTGCACGTTGGGCTTGAATCTTGGGCCCTGTGGGGCTAACCCCCTCCTGAAATTCCCACCAGATGCTCTGGCTGTAGCTAATCTCGAGTTGCAATCTTCCACGAGTCGGCACTTGTTCACCAACGTAGGGAAATCCCTAATCTCCATTGGCCCGATTGCGGTGAGAATGTCCTCTCGTAACCCACCTTCAAATTTAATGCACTTCCAAGCTTCATCTGGATTCCTCTGATAAATCGTGGAAAATTTGCATAGCTCCTCAAATCGGGCAATATATTCAGACACTGTCCGATTTCCTTGACGTAGCTGCATAAATTCAAGTTCCTTGGCATTTCGAACTGAAGCCGGGAAGTATTTCTGGTAAAACACATCCTTGAACATCGTCCAGGTGACTATCGTCTGAGATTCCTCGAACAATCTTCGTACGCCGTTCCACCAAAATTCGGCATCTGCCTCGAGCATGTAAGTGGCAAAGGTCACCTTCTGATGATCTGAGCAATCTAGAACTGAGAAAATCTTCTCCATAACTTTGATCCATTCGTCAGCTTTGTCCGGATCATACGCCCCTCGGAAACTGGGCGGATTCGCCTTCCTGAACTCGGCGAACTTGAGATAGTCCAGGTTAGCTCCTAGGCCATGTGGGTTTCCTTCACAGCCTGCTGCAGGTTGCCTGCCTAGCTGTTTCATCATCTGGTGAGTTGCTGCGGCTTCCTCCCGCATTGCGTGAGCCATTTCGTGCATTGTGGCCATCAGGTCATTCGGGTCCTCTCGAGCTGGTTCTGCACGCGATCTACGTCGCCTTCCGAAAGCCATTAAGTTCTGAGCACACAAAACAAAAGTTATTGAGTTGATCAGGCTCAATACTAAGTCTAATGTGCTAGTAAATAACAGCTGACATGGTCAGGCATGTCATACACATGCACAGCTATATCTCAACCATACAGGCAAGATTTAATGCATGTCATTAGCTAAAAACACAGAATATGTGCGAAGCATAGTCAGTCCAATCCTCAGGCCTTAGCTAGGACGAACTGCTCTAATACCAAAAATGTAACACTCTACTAATTTAATGTTATGCTTAAGTCATAGCATTCAATTAAGTAGACTGTGTTACTGGGTTAATATTCTGCTTAAATTTCATGTTTTGTATTACCAAACAGTCGAAGCGGTGCGCTGCTATACTATGTGCGTAATGAAACTCAACATAGTACTACAACAGATAGGAAATAGTAATAATAACATTAACTGTATACATACATGTATATTTACATATCAGGAATCATTGCTTCAGTCTATATATATATATATATGTATTAATAGCAGATGAAATAAGGACGGTAAAATCCCCAATGCTAAAAGTAGAGGCAGAACTAGCAGGAGTAGGCTATGTGCAATGAGTCCAAATCGGAGTCATAGTGGAGCTGCAAGTCTGGGATCTCAATACAAGGAGTGGCCGTTGAGTCCGTCGCCAGCATCTGAGAATGATGCGGAAAATATAGAACGAGGTGAGAATTTAAGAAAATTCTCAGTAGGGTCCACGTGTGGTGTTTGACTGACATCACATTCATTCTCAGTTGCCTCGGGTTTTATTTAATTATAAAAATATGTGTTCAAACTAAGCTACCCATTTCAATGAGTTCAATAAAACATCTGGTTCGAGGCAAGGTTCAGTTTTACTTTAGATAGCATAAGAAATGTAATAGGCTACTAACAAGAAACATAGGATAATGAGCATAGCAAATAAACATATGGTAGTACGTAAATATAACCGATAAACGGTAAACTTCCTGAAATAATCATACCATGTAATCATGCATTCATGTAATCATGCAAACTCATACTTGAACTTTCCTTCATAAACTTTTCATTTCCTTTCATCATTTTTCCATCTCTTGGTCCCTTGGGAGTTCTTGGCCATTTAGACTCCTGGGTAATAGTCTGCTTCTCAGGATCGAGCTCGTTCCTATACAGGAATTGCCGGGTTTACTTTCCCCGACGTTCCCACCGATCTATTCCCCTTAACTTCTTATCCGGGGCTGGCCCAAGTAGCATGGAACTTTCATAGTACATAATCTTTTTCATAACTTTCATAACTTTCTTAAGGATGCACATGCATTAACATAGAATTCATAACTTGTGCATGGGTCTTACCGTAATTTCGGCAGCATAACAGAACGTGTCCGCTTCCCCATGAATAGTGCCAACATACCAGAACATCAATTTATTACAAGGATCACAATATTACATCCATATTCCAATATTGAACTCATATCAACATCAAATTCATTAAGGCAAAGTTTCTACCTTAGCAAATTCAACCAACCCGATTTTTTTATAATTCAAGCCATAATTCCTACTTAACTCATCTGGACCTCAAATTTGAGTATGTAAAAGTGTTATGTTTCTATTTTCTAACCTCTTTGGTCCCATCTAATTCTGATATCTATAGCTCAAGATATTCAGATTTTATCCCGGCATGCCCAGTGGCTTGCCAGAATCAGGCAACTAAAAGTAAAACTCCACTAAAAATCGAAAACTGACTCAAATTATACGAAATTGGACTCATATTAAAGTTAACAGGATAAGGTTTCATTTACAAAAAGTCCCGTCCCATTTGGCTCGGTAGGGCTCGAGTTATAAGCCCCGAAACTTAGTCTTCTTGAACTGCTCTGATTTGGCTCAGTTTGGACATAGGTCAAATTTTTCAAATCACTGGGAACTAATAGGATGGTAACAAACTCGAAATTTCTGGGTAGGATGTTCTCCTATGTGTAAGCTTTCCAACAAAATTAGTTTCGCTCGATTTGGAGTTGTATAGGGTGAGTTACACCCTTTTCAACCCAAACTGCCCGGGTGGATGTCTGGATTCCTAGGTCTAACTTCAAAAAATCATATCTCTCTCAATATTAATCCGATGGTCTTGTATGATATATGTATGGAAAGCCCTAGATGTCTAGTTTCACATAAAAATGGTTTCATCAATTTTGAACGGCGGGAGGCGGAGCCGTACACTCTGCCGTACGGACTACTGAGGGTTTTGAGTTTTCCTGTCTCTCAACTTTTTCATATCTTCATCCTTTCTCACTTTTAGTTCAAATTTTAACCTCATAAACAGCCCATAACCCAGCTATAATTCATCATAATCAATCAATTAGCATATCAGAATTAAGGAATTAAATCACTACGAATCATTCAAGAGTCAGAAAATCAAGTATGAAGAAAACCCCTACCTCTTACTATGAATGATTTTGGTTGAGTTTGTAGCTGGAACTTGATTGAATCTCAAAGTTGGGTGGAGTTGGGTGAGTGAAGAAAAGAAAAGAGGAGTCAAGGGAAGAAGAAGTTACGTAGAAGGGGGTCTGAATCAGAAGGGGAGAGAGTGTTATATAGGCATGAGTGGGAGTTAACTTGGAAGATTTTGATTGGCCTCAAAACATAAGGCTGAAGAGTTTCAGCCAACCTTGCTCTCCACGTCGTCTTATTTGTGTGGTAGAATTGCTCTCCACGTCGCCTAAAGTGGGACTAGTTTCCAGTATCTTCTGAAAATGAAATCAGAACTCGTACTCTTTATAAAGTCGGAACTCGTGAACATCCTGCATATGAAGTAGGAACTCGGAAAACATGTCCAGTTTAGTCGAAACTTGAAAGCAGAGCCTAATGTGAAGCCAAGTACTTAAAGTCGGAAGTCGAGAAATTAGGCAAAACGAATCAATTGTAAACATAATTCCGGAGGTTGGAATTCACAACATTAATCCGTGTACCATGAAATCGGGAATTACAGGATCTCGATCTCGGAACTCGGGAAGGTAAGAAATGAGAGCTATTGGTATTGATCTCGAGATCGGAACTCGTACATTGTGAACATAAGGTTGGAAATCGGAATGTAGCTAGTTCATTTGAGCTTTAGAGACGAAGTCGGAAATCGGAAAATGCAAGGCAATCCTTCTGACCCTTCCTAAGGTCGGAAATCGAAAATCGTTGTCTGTCCAGTCTAGATGAATTTGTAGGTCGGGAATACTGATTGGCTCGGAAGTCGGAAGTCGTGGACGTTACATGGATCCCCAACACTGTGAGCAGATGTGTGACGTGGGATGCAAGACGAAGCTGTTTTGGGACTTGTAGCGACCATCGCTCTGCACCTTCGCATATTTCTTTTTGAGTTGGGCTTTGTTATTTAAATTTGTACTTAATATCTAGTATTTGAATCATGGCCCGACCATGAGCCTCCTTCGCTGTAATGCTGATATGTATATATATATTATGGACCCATATGAATGTAATGGTTAGTTATTGAATGCAATATATTTGTGAAGTATTATTTGTTTATCTTTTTCTTGTTTTATGATATTGGAATATATATTTTACGCGACACGCTCTTTCTCTAGCTATCTTCTCGCTCAAGGCTTTACTTTTCAAAACGCTGCTAAGCGACGACGTATTTCAAAGAAAAATTTTACCATATTTTTCGCGTAACTTAATTTCAAGTGAAGTTTAGTTTTCCACGAGCATAAGTAACAACTAATAAAACGCCGTAATACGACTTAAGCGTAGTATGGGTTTATTAGGGTGTTACAATTTACATGTTGCCTTTTTTGCTCCATAGACAAGGTGAATTTTGTTTTGGACTTGAGATGCCTTCCATTAGGCAAGTGGTGCAGTTCTAGTTCCTTTCATCGATAATACTGTTTCAAGTCTATTCTTGCCTTAACATTGTCTTTGGTTTTATCTTGGGTGTCCATTACTGTATTAAAGACATTATCAAATACATTCTTCTCGATGTATATTATATCGAGATTATGTCTTGTCTTATCAAATTGATTTTCCAATACAGTAACTTCCAAAATATGCTTTATTTTATCCAATTATGAGTAAGACCAAAACTAGGACATGTACAATATCCGACCTAAGTAGTTTTTGGAAGATTAGAATACATGAGAATGCAAAACAGAAACTATGATTGTGGCCCAAGGTTGTATAAAAGACATCAAAAGAAAGCCACACTATACACTTTAAGCATGGAACTAACAAGTTCATATGACATTCCTAATGGGACCTTTAACTTCAAACTTCATGATTAAGGTTTATTCGTGTGATTAAAGGTGTGATTAAATCCAATGTCCATAATCCAAAGTCCATGGTCCAAAGTTCATAATCCAACGTCCAAGAATAGGTACCCTAGTGCATAGGTATGATCATAAATGGTCTTAATTAGGTCCAAGAGAGTCTCAAAGACTCATAACCATCCAAGTAAATACATACAAAACCCAATAGCATAGGTATAAGTCCATTAAGTCATAAACTCCAAAGTATAAGGCATAATTCATTTTATTAAGGTGGTGTTTGATTTAATGATTTTCATTTTCATTGACAGTGAAAATGAAAATTAGGCCTAAAAATATGTTTGATAATGTTTGATTGGAAATGTTTTCATTGAAAATAATATTGGAAACACATAAATTAAAAACTTCAATTTCACATTTTCAGCATTTTCAACGTATTTAATTTTAAAAGTTGAAAATATTTTCATTGGAAATGCGGTGACATGATGGTAAATATGTGAAACTCTTCTCTTTTCGTCCTGTACAACCGGTGTTCGATCCTTACTGAGGATCTTCTTTTTTTTTTTTTTTGGCAAACGCACCTTCGCATAGATTTTTGTTATATATTATTAATAACAAACCTTGACATCCACATGCTAGCAGTGCAGTGGCTCGCACGTTGGACTTGAATGCCTAATGGTGAGGGTTCGAACCTCTCTGATCTTACTTTTTATATTTTTGTCTATCATTTAATTTTTTAAAGGGAGAAAATAAAAAGGAGGACAAAATACACAAAGAAAAGTTGGTAAAGGAGGACAAAATACATAAAGAAAAGTAGGTAGCGCAGTTGGCGTCATGTTTAGCCTAGAAACTTTGCGATGCGTGCTCGAAACCCGTCACCCATTTTTTTATTTTTGCCAATCATTTAATTTTTTTTCAAAAGGAAAAAAAGGAAAAAAAAAGGACAAAACAAGAGGAAAAAAGGCACTATATGCTTATATTTGTAATATTCTTAAAGTAGTGAGTAAAATATTTTTATTAATATGATAATATATAATTAAATGCCTATATAAAATATTTTTATATTGACAATATATATAACAAAACAATATTAACTATAATATTTAAATATTATCTATGTACAAATCAAAATATAATAATTGATAATAATAATAAAATAACTTAAACGTAAAGTAACTTACTTTATTCTTAATATTTTATACAATTATTTATTATTTTAATAAATACTTTTAATAGATGAACAAAATACTAATATCAATATATCAATTTTATTATTTAATAATAAATATAATTTTATTATCTCAAATTTGATTTTGAAAATCTATTTTGAAAACATGCAAACCAAATATATTTTTATTGTTTTCCCTTTTTGAAAACGGATAAAATAAACGTATTTCCTAAATTCAGAAAATTTTAAAATAAAAATCCTTTTCAAAAAATAAAAATAGAAAATAAAAATAAAAAATATTTTCACATACTAAACGCACCCTAAGTTTTAAGTGTCTTTTTAAATCTTAATGATCTCAAAAGAAGCTATCACATAAACCACCCTAATTCAAACATGCTCAAAGGTTTGAAAATATTTCATCATAGCAAAATATTTAAAACAACTTTCATGTTCAAAGAAGCATATGGCCGAAACCATACTTATGACCAAAAACAAGGTATTTAGCTTCAAAACTTCTCAATTTTGTGCACAAAGCTTTATAAAGTGAAAATACATGATATAATATATCAAACTAAGCTTGTAAAACACTAAAATTAGAGAAAATTGAAGGGAAAACATGTTGTCCAAAATAAAGCAGATTTGAAAACTTAACTTTTAATATATGAAACTCAAGAAGCTTGGCACAAACACATAATATGATAGTATAGATTCTTAAACAACAAACCAACATTTGAAAACATTAAAACACTTCAAAATCATATAGCATGGCCACGGTTCATATAGGAAAGAACTTACAAATCAATTTGATCACATGTTTCAAGTACATATATTAAGGAAATAAACATATATTTTACATATACTAATTCAAAAACTTAATCTAGTGAAAAGCTCATTATGTAAGACATAAAACCATCCATTTGAATGCAAAATACAAGTAATATAAAATGAGTTAAGGTACTGTCCAAATCAGGGCAGGCCTCAAAAACCAACTTAAACACAATTTTAATGCATCCATCTTATGTAGAATCAACATATAGGCACATAGTGTTAAACTATGGATCATGCGACTTCAAAATAACAATTTTACAGACTTTAATATATGGAGAAACAGGCTAGTAGCTACACATAAGAACAAGGCAGCGCACATATATCCGAGGAAATCGCAAGTTTCATGCCATATTTTGCAACCATATAAGAAACGAGCTTCCATAGATTAAGTCTAACATATTAAGGCATTAATTTATCATTTTTATATCACATATCACATATCACATGAAAAACACAAGGTACACCCACTGCTATAGTGAGGCCATGAGGCACATATCAAGGAAGATGAAGAAAAACTACATAATCATGCAAGAAAACATATTCTAAAGCATTAAAACACAAGTATACATGAATAGAACTTCAAATCCTTATTAGAAACTGTCAGCACCCAATTTTTTTACTGAGTTTCAAAAAAAATTTTCTTTATTTTATTATTATTATTATTTTGCTTTCATTGTAAACCATGATAAAAAAAGTCCTTTTGTTGCAATTTAAATTTGAATCTCCCAATTTTTATTCATCCCATCTCTGCATTCGCTTCTTATTTCATACTTTATTTATTTGCCCTTCTCTTTTGTTATTGTATTTTTTTATAAAATTATAAAAAAAATGAAAAAAATAAAAAAAATGAAAAATTCCTTAACTAAAAAAAATTTGGGATAAAAACTCAATCAGCCCATTTTGCCAAAAATATTGTGTTTCAGCCCGGCCCAAATCTCAATGATCCAAATTTCATTGAAAAAAAAAAGGAATAAAGTAAAAATCATTAGCTGACAAAAAAAATTCAATCAAAACAGAAATAAAATAAAATAAGCAGCAACTTGAGCAACTAGCTTTGGTTTGGGCGGTGGGGAAGAACAAGCAAAGAGACACAGAGACAGCATGTTTGAATAAAACGCAGGTCGAGTGGTAAACACCCAAATGAGAGGTCACCAACAGGGAAGGAAAGAGTTTCTGTGCAAGAGTGTGGAGAAAATTCACAAAGAAGAGAGGAGTAGTGCTTTAATGATGCGAAAATTCTAAGTAGAAGCAGAGAATAGGGTCAAGGAAACTATCTTTCATATTCTTTTTTTGGCTCAAGAAAAATAGTGAGACTAATCTAATCTGATTTCCTTATTTCATTCTGTTTTTATGTTTACATTGTACAATATAAAATGCTACCTCTGCTTATTTGATACTGCTTGATTTGGTTATATCCTGTTTAAGTTTTCAAAACTAAACCAACATATACACCATCATTCGCATAGCATACATTCTCTGTGACCAAAACAAGAAGGAAGTGATAAATCGATACACCAAAGAAAATCAGAAGCTGAAAAAAAAAAAACATAGCATCCATCACCATCCAAAAATGAAAGTATATGTTCTAGATCAAATCAGAATCAAGCATCATGTATGAGGCAAAAAAAAAAAGAATGAAATACAAAAAGAGGATAAAGATTGAAACAAGGCAGCTTCTTCTTCAACCATCATTCAAAAGTTAAAATGAACACACTCACACATACACCACACTTTCATCTTCACACACAAACACACCATCACAGTACTCCCAATTGCAAATAATCCAAGACAGAAATCAAAGCAAAAACTGAGCTTGAACCCAAACATAGTTGCAAATCCACCATAGCCAAGACCAGACGCAGCTACACCACCGCCGTGACTAGCCGCCTGCAACCTCGCCCTGCCGCCATGACCGCGTCTGGTTGTTCCGCTGTCATGCTCCACCATTGTCACTGCTACCATCGCGTTACTGCCACCATCGCACCGTGAAACCCCGTTGCCTTTGCAGTTACTGCCGTCCTCCATGGATAGCCATTGTGCTCTCTCTCTCTCTCTCTGTCTCACTGCCAAAGAAGAAGAATCTCTTGCGTTCACCCCTCTCTCCATAATCCCTAATTTTGCCTCTTTCTATCAGATTGTCTTTGTTTTACCCTTTTTTATTTTTATTTTTATTTCTTTTTATTTGTTTGTGGGCCAGTTGAGATTTTTCGGCCTTCAACCTTTTAGTTTGATTTTGGCAGCTTATATTAACAAATCGGTCCGCATCCTTTTTTTTTCTTTCTTTCTTTCTTTCTTTCTTTCTTTTCATTTTCATTTTATATTCTGATTTCATTATGTTGATTGTTATTTTATTTTTCTTTCAATTAGCGTAACTTTGCTTACATATTTACTCATTTGTTCATACTTATTTATTTATGTTGATATACTTATTTATTTATTACTTTAATTTGTTTCTTTTTTTTCTACTCTTAGTTTTCTATAATATTAATCCTCTTTTTTTTCTATTTCATAAAAGAAATAATAATAAAATAAATAGATAAACAAAATAAAAATAATTTCTTTTAATATTTCATTTGAAATTTTGTATCAATAAAATAATTTGAAATTGTCCAATGATAGAAAAATTAAGAGAAAATCAAAGTACTGATTAACCAAACTCTTCCTGACATTCTTAAGGCTTTACATTAGATTTTATTAAGAGCACCAATAAAATCTGACATTAATCACATAATAAAATAAAAATATGTTTTCAGTTATATAAAAATAAATAAATGATAATAAAAAACAAATTTTTAAATCTAAATGTTATAATCTGAATCTTTTAAAAAGATTACTAATTTAAAGAGATGACTATAGTAACTCACTTTGACTTATCATTCTATTTAAAATAACATAATCTGGAATTGGCTAACAATAGAAATATCAGGAGAGGATTGAAGTATCGATTAATTAAGCTCTTCCTGAAACTCTTGAGGTCTTATTAGGTTCTGTTAAGAGCGCTGGTAGAATTCGATATTAATAATAAATAAAAAATAAACATATATTTCTTTTCATTTTCTTAGAAAAATATTGCTATAAATTTATAAAAAAAATATATCTTTATAATTAAAATTAATCAACACACAATTATTTTTTAAAGAACTATGTGACTCTGAATTCTTCATTGCACCGGAAGATACGTAGAAGTGCAAGTCAAGCCAAAATTAAATTTTCTCAATTTCTTTATTCCACTTGTCAATAATTGTTGTATCCTTATTTGTCCTAAAAATAAAATAAAAATAATTTTTTGAATTAAAAAATATCTTTTTCTAAAAAAAAATCTAAAAAAGATAAAGTTTTTTCTTTTTTATGAATAATCAATTAATATTAATATTAATTTTGTATTTAGAGGGTAAAATAAACATTGTCAAAGTTATTAGTTTGCACAACTTACTTAACCATCTAAAGGACGGATATATCAGGGGTGCAGTAGGATTAAAATCCAAATCTTCCGTGTACATAATTGACTCCCAAACTCAAATATGGTTCTTTAAGGCCATCCTTTCTTTTTATTTATAAAAAAATAATAAAAAGTTTTTCTAATATTTTTCCATTGTAAAATAAATATTGGTGGCTACTCCATTGAACTATTTCTCATTGACTTAATCCCATTTTTCTCATTACTCATTTTCATCCATTACATCATTTTCTTTCCATCATTCATTATCTATCAATTTCCATTTTCATTTTTAATCTTTTCATTTTATTTCTCTTTATTGTTTTGCCGTCCTGTCGCGATCGTGGTTGTGATAGAAACCATCAAGAACCGAACCAATCATAAATATTCAGAACCTTAAACAGGAAGCTCATGGTCTGAAAATAGAGATTCTAGCTTCAAATAATACATAGAACACATGAATAAAGCCTAAGGAGTGAAAAAAAAAAAGAACCCTACTTGATATGACTTCTTGGAACTCAATAAAGACAAGGTTGGACCAACAAGCTGCACAAGCTTCTTACTGCTGTTTGAAGGCTAGATTGTGAGCTTGGAAGGTGAGGATTGGTGGTGCTTTAAGGTGATGAGAAAGGATGAGAACTTGAAGGTGTTTTGAAGGAGTTTTTGGAGAGAAAATGGAGTTAGGAGTTGATGGAGGGTGCTACGGCTGAGAGGTGTCTTTGGGGCATAAGCTAAGTGTTTCTAAAGTGTGTACAGGTGTGTTAGTGACAGTATATTTATAGAAACGGTGTAGATTTAGTTAGAGTTAATCATAAGATTAGTTTTAACTTAATTTGGTAATTTAATTAGTTAATCATACCACTAATGATTAATTACTTTAACAACCAATTAAAACTGATTTAGATACACCATAATACCCATCTTATGTATTGATTAAGGTTTAAGAAAAGATGATACATGTTCAAGAGAGTAATTTGGTCATTTCAATAGAAAAGAGCTTATTTCTATCAAGTTAGTTCTACCTTGGAGATCAAGCAATTCAAGAGCTCATCTCAAGTTACTTGGAGATCAAGTAATCAAGTTTAATTAAAGTAACTTGGAGAGCAAGCAATCTGATCATGTTGGAAATATGTTTAGATTGTGTCTAGATTTGTTTTTGATTAGTTTTGACTTAGTCTATATTTGAATTGAATTAGTTTATCTTTTAAGATTTAAATCAAATCTGATATAATCTATAAAGATCAAATTGATTTAAAATTAGATAGGAATAAATCTTTTAGAATAAAATCATATATTTAATTTTAAGTTTTAGTTTTAAATCAAATCTTTTAGATAGGATTAGATAACTTCTAGTTTTAGGATTTATATATAAATAGGGAACTTGGCCTATAGACAACAGAGAATTTTATCATATAGTTTTTATCATGGTTTGACTACCAATACAGTTGTGAGGTTTTCCTCATTTTATTCTGTGTAATGCAGAATTTTCTATCTTTTCCCTATTATCTACGTTTCCAAGGACAGGTTTCTTGGGGGTTTAGTAGGGAGGGTCTTTATCCTAAATCTTGTTTTCTATCAAAGTGTGTGCCTAGGGTCTCTGGATCTTTATATCCATGGGGTTCCTCATCATTTGCTATTTAGAGCAAGGTCTAGATAAATTTCTATTTATCTTTGTCTTTTATGTTTCTCTTTTATCTTCTTTTCTTGTCCGTTAGCGTTCTTGTTTTTTTGTGTTTATGCATTCTATCCTTTTGTGTTGCTGTCGCATCTTCATCTATCTCTATATTTCTTCTCTATCTGGCATTTGTCTTTTTGTTGTTAGTTTAGATCCAAAAAAAAAAAAAAAGGAGAAGAAATCAGGAAAGGTGAGGATTATAAGTATAGTTTTTTTTTTCCCTTTGACCTAGGTTGTCAAGGACATGTTCTTTGAAGGTCTAGTAGAGAAATTCTTTCCTTTGATCTAGGTTGCTATGGACAGATTTCATAGAGGTCTAGTAGGAAAATCCTTTTTCGGTGACCTAGATTGCTAAGAACAGGTTTCTTAGAGGTCTAGTAGGAAAACCCTATGTTTACTATCCTTTGTTTCTATTTCGTTTCCACTTTGTTAATTTTATTTCCCTAGTTTTTTTTTCTTTGCGTTTTGAGTCTCGTTTCCTTAATTATTGTGTCTACTTTGTCCTCATTTTTTTTTTGTATTTGAGGTATATTCAGTTCAAAAAGAAAAAAAAAGCCAAAAAAAAAAAAGAAAGAAAAAAAAGAAGGAAAAAAAAGCAAAAAAAAAAAAGAAAAAGGAAGAAGGAAAAAAAAAAGAGAATAAAAAAAAGAAAAAAAAAAGAGAGGAGAGAGTGTTAGTGAGATTTTTCAATTGTAGGCTCTTAGATGGCTTCATGAAGGAAAGGCAATGGTGGAGATGTCTTTGAAGATTACAAAGGCAAGATTCAAGGATGAATCTTTTTGAAGAGGGGGAGAATGATACATGCTCAGGAGGGTAATTTGGTCATTTCAATAGAAAAGAGCTTATTTCTAGCAAGTTGGTTCTACCTTGGAGATCAAGCAATCCAAGAGCTCATCTCAAGTTACTTGGAAATCAAGTAATCAAGTTTAATTAAAGTAACTTGGAGAGCAAGCAATCTGATCATATTAGAAATATGTTTAGATTGTGTCTAGATTTGTTTTTGATTAGTTTTGACTTAGTCTAGATTTGAATTGAATTAGTTTATCTTTTAAGATTTAAATCGAATATGATATAATCTATAAAGATCAAATTGATTTAAAATTAGATAGGAATAAATCTTTTAGAATAGAATCATATATTTAATACCAAGAGCTCTCATTTCTCTATCCTCCCAAGTTCCGAGATCGAGGTCCTACAATTCACGACTTCCGACTTTAGGTGCTTGGCTTCACATCAGGCTTTGCTTTCAAGTTTCGAAATAAACTGGATATATTTCCCAGTTTCCGACTTCATATATAGGATGTTCACGAGTTCCGACTTTATAGAGAGTACGAGTTCCGATTTCATCTTCAGAATATACTGGAAACTAGTCCCACTTTAGGCGACGTGGAGAGCAATTCTACCACACAAATAAGACGACGTGGAGAGCAAGGTTGGCTGAAACTCAGCCTTATGTTTTGAAACCAATCAAAACTTTCCAAGTTAACTAGTACTCATGCTTATATAACACACTCTCCTCCTCTTCCTCAGACTCTTCTCTCACGTTGCATACTCTTTTCTTTTCATCACTCACCCAACTCCATCACACTTTGAAATTCTACCAAGTTGCAGCTACAAACTTAAACCAAAATCATTCATAGTAAGAGGTAGAGGTTCTAAATTCTTACTTGACTTTTTGATTCTTGAAGGATTGATGGTGGTCCAATTTCTAAATTTTGATATGTTGATTGAATAATTATGATGAATTATAGCTGAGTTATGGGCTGTTTATAAGGTTAAAACCTGAATTGAAAGTGAGAAAGGATGAAGATATGAAAAAGTTGAGAGACTGGAAAACTCAAAACCCTCGGCAGTCCGTACGGCGGAGTGTACGCTTTGTCTCCCACCTTTAAAAATTATCGAGACCATTTTTAAGTGAAACAAGACATTCAGGGCTTTCCACAAATATATTATAATAGGTCATTGGATTAGTATAGAATTAATTATGAATTTTTGAAGTTAGACCTAGAAATCTGGGTTCTCACCCGGGCAGCATGGGTTGAGAAGGGTGTATCTCACCCTATACAACCTCAAATTGAGTGCAACTAAAGATGTTTGAAAGTTAACACATGAGAGAACATCCCATAAAAATTTCAGAATTTAATTCATTGTCATTTCTTCCCAGCACATCAATGAAGTTGGCTTAGGTTAAAACTGGCCTAGAATAGGACAGCTCAATAGGGTAATGTTTCGAGACTCATAACTCAAAATCCACTTAGGCAAATGACATGAAACTTCATTCATTTTAAAGCTTGTTGTGTGAGCTTCAGTTTGATATAAAATTCGCATGATTTCATCTAGTTTTCGAATTTTAGTGAATTTTCTCCTATAGGAACCCAATTCTGGCTAGGAACAGGACAAGCTGAGATAAAATGTTTATATCTAGAGTTATATAATTCAAAACGAGATGGGATTAAAGAGAGTAGAAAGTAGACATATAAGGCTATAACATATCCAAAAATGAGAATTTAATGAGTTGGATTGAATAAAATTTGGAGCATGCCAAACTCGGGCAGAACAGGGAAGGACAAGCTGGAACCTTCTTAATGCTGGATTTGTAATTGTTGAATGATGTTATACATGTTTGCTGGTTTATACTGAAATTATTAGTTGTGCAACTGTACTGATTTGTCTGGCACTATTCACGGGGAAGCGGACTCGATCTGTTATGCTGCCGAAATTTCGGTAAGAAATCCATAAGTTATGAAATTTATGATAACTTGAGTACATCATATGAAAAGAGACAAGTTAGATGTGCATTCATTTCAAGACATTATAAAGAATTCCACATCACTTGGGCCAGCCCCGGAATGAATTAAGGGGAATAGATCAGTGGGAAGGTCGGGGAAAGTAAACCCGATCATCCTCAGATAGAACGAGCTCGGTCCTGAAAAGCGGACTATTACCCAGGAATATATGGCCAATGACTCCCAGGGGACCAAGTATGGAAATAAGTTATAAAAGGCGAAAGCCTCCAAGAATAAGATGCATATTCTCATTGCATGTGCATGGGTTCAATGTAATACTTTTCTATTGATTGTTCTAGATCTCTGTTTATCATTCATAACATACTATTGATCCGCTGTGATTGCTATTTGAATACATTAGTATATCTGTTAATTAAAAATTGAACTTGTTTCGGTGTATGCTTTACAAATGAGTATTTAAGTTAAATATTATCATTTTACCGTACTATCTGAAAATCTTGTACGACCGAAACAACTGGGAATGACAGCGATGACAGATGTATAGAAGTTAGGATTTTCTACTGAGAAATATTCATTTCTCACCCTATTGTATGTTCCGCGTCATTCTCAGACCATGGAGCACGCGGCGACCGGGGTTCTATTCATTGAGTTTCCTGAGCTTCACATCCACATCGACCCTTTCCTAGATTCTGTATATATATCGGGTAGATGCCAGTTTCGTTTATATTTTTTCTTCCAGAGGGACTTTGCTGTACCACTTATGCATCCCCTCTTTGATCCTACTGTCCCCTACATAGCCATACCTCTTCACATGGTCCATCCATTTCCACCACCACCACCAAGAAATGGCACCACCGCACTGCCAGCCTCCAGCCTCCCATGGCCCCTCCTGCTTCACCGCCGTAGCTGATGTCTTCGGCCTCGACCTCAGAGGAGGATCCGTCCGAGGCGGCTAGTTCTTCGTCGTCGTCTGCTCCCAATGCCGGGCACCCTCCAGCTGACGCCGCCATGGCGAACGGTTTCCTTTCGTCAGACTCTGTTTAGATAGCGTTCATGCTGTAGTGGGGTTAGATGTACAGAATGACCCTCTTTTGACAGTTTGGGTCATGGTTGGATGGGTAGATATTAGGAGTGTACATGAAATGTCCCATGGGGACCAGTTAGGGTGCTGTTCATGGATACTAGCCGTTTCATTTTGTATTAGCGGCCTCATTTTGATGCCTTGTACTTTTTGACAAACTTTGAAATCAGATATCTATATACATATCTATGACGCCGTTTGCAGTTATTCTGTTCTTATTGTATTTTTATTTGTGTTAAGTTATTTACAGTTTACCGATTGACTTGTATTCATTCTGCCATCACGTAGAAATTTTGTTATGAGATCAGGTAGTCTTATGCGAGAAATAGATTCTAATACAGAAAAAAGAAATTTAATTAGTATTATACGTAATCTCTTATCAGATAGATTATTATGACTTAAGCATAGTACTTTGTCTGGTAAGGTGTTACATTTTTGGTATCAGAGCAGTTCATCCTAATATAGGCCTGAGGATTGGACCGACTATGCTTCGCATATGCTCTGTATTCCCTAGATCTTATTATGTTCTGAGTCTTGTCCATATGGATAGGACGTACGTGAAGTAGTTTGTCTAACTGTATGCTATTATTTACTAGCACACTGAACTTAGGGTTGAGCCTGATCAACTCAATTACTCTTGTTTTGTTTGTTTAGAACTTAATGGCTTCTGGAAGGCGAGGTAGGCCGCGAACTACTCCAGCCCAAGAGGAATCTATAGAGTTTCTGGATATGATGCGAGAGATGGCGCACACTATGCGCGAGCAGGCAGCTGCTGCCACTGAAATGTTGGGCCAAATAGGAAGACAGTCAGAGTTAGGTCGTGGTGAAAATCATAACGGCCCTGAAATGGATCTAGAATATCTTAAGTTTGCTGAGTTTCGGAAGGCCAATCCACCCAGCTTCAAGGGAGCCTTTGACCCAGATAAAGCAGCTGAATGGATTAAGTCTATGGAAAAGATTTTCTCCGTGTTAGAATGCACAGATCATCAAAAGGTGACTTTTGCCACCTACATGTTAGAAGTTGATGCAGAATTCTGGTGGGACGGTGCGCGACAATTATTAGAAGGGGCCCAGACAGAAATTACTTGGGACGTATTCAAGGATGCATTTTACCAGAAGTATTTTCCTGTGTGTGTTCGCAATGCCAAGGAGTTGGAGTTCATGCACCTTCGTCAAGGAAATAGTAACATGTCGGAGTACGTTGCCAAATTTGAGGAGCTGTGCAAATTCTCCACTATTTATCAATGAAACCCTGATGAAGCATGGAAATGCATGAAATTTGAAGGTGGACTGAAAGAAGACATTCTTGCCACCATAGGACCAATGGAGATCAGAGACTTTTCTACCTTGGTAAACAAGTGCCGCTTGGTAGAAGATTGTAACAAGAAGTTAGTTGCTGCTAGAGCATCTAGCAACAACTTTAAGAGAGGGTTAGCTCCACAAGGTCCGAGGTTCAAACCCAACTTACAACAGCGAAGGAAGTTCCAGCCAGCGATCAACAAAGGCAAGCAACCTCAACGGCCTTTCGGGAACCAGATTTGCAGCCAGTGCGGCAAGAATCATGGCGACCGCCCTTGCTTGGCAAGTCAAAATGTTTGCTTTGGATGTGGCAAACCAGGCCACAGAATTTATGAATGCTCTGCCCGAAATCCTCAATCGACTCCTAAGCCACAACGCTAAGGGAGAGTTTTTAATATGGATGCACAGGAGGTTAAGAAGTCAAAAAACTTAATCCAAGATACATGTGAAGTAAATGGTAAGACTTTAACCATTTTGTACGATTCAGGTGCGTCTCACTCTTTCATCTCTCATGATTGCATGACAGCCCTGCAGCTACCTATCTCTGAATTACCTTATGATTTGTTAGTTTCTACTCCTACAAATGAGCCCGTTAGGACCAACCACATTTGTATCAACGTCCCTTGTCAAATAGGAGGTCGGATCTTTCCGGCTAATTTAATTTGTCTTCCCTTGATCGGACTTGACATCATCTTGGGCATGGATTGGCTCTCTACCAATCAAGCCCTGTTAAATTGCTCAGATAAATCCATTACACTCCCTTCTGTTTCATCTTATGAATCCATAATTCCTGTAAGTCTTTATTTAAGTTCCTTAATAGTGCACCCTTGTGGGAATAGGAGTCAAGGGTATATTTTCTTATCAACCAGCATGACAAAGGTTGATCAGGAGTTAAACAATATTCCAATTGTTAGGGAATATCCTGATGTGTTTCCCGAAGATATTCCTGAGTTCCCTCCTGGAAGAGAGATTGAGTTCACTATTGAACTGGTGCCAGGAGTGGGACCAATATCTTTAGCGCCGTACCGCATGTCGCGCTTGGAACTGGCTGAACTTAAGAGGCAGATTGAAGAACTCTTGGAAAAGAAATTTATTAGACCAAGTGCATCACCGTGGGGAGCCCCAGTCTTGTTAGTTAAGAAGAAAGATGGAGGCATGCGACTCTGTGTAGATTACAGGCAGTTGAATAAAGTGACAATCAAGAACAAGTACCCGTTACCAAGGATTGATGATCTTATGGATCAACTGCAAGGGGCTACTGTATTTTCCAAGATTGATCTACGGTCTGGATATCACCAAATTCGGGTCCGAGGAGAAGATATTCCGAAGACGGCATTTCGGACTCGTTATGGACATTATGAGTATACCGTGATGTCCTTCGGATTGATAAATGCACCGGCAGTATTCATGGACTACATGAACCGAATATTCAGACCATATCTTGATAAATTTATGGTGGTGTTCATTGATGACATACTTGTCTATTCGAAGACAGAATAGGAGCACGCAGAACACTTGCGATTAGTTCTGCAAATTTTGAGAGAAAGGAAACTTTACGCCAAACTATCCAAATGTGAATTTTGGATGGAAGAGGTAAAATTTCTTGGCCATGTGGTATCCCATGGGGGAATTTCAGTAGATCCCAGTAAGGTAGAAGCAGTATTAAACTGGGAGCGACCAACGACAGTTACGGAAGTCAGAAGTTTCTTAGGGTTGGCAGGATACTATAGAAGATTTGTTAAAAACTTCTCTCAAATAGCCCTACCCTAAACAAAGTTGACCAGGAAGAACGCCCCATTCGACTAGACGCTCGAGTGCGAGCAGAGTTTTCAGGAATTAAAGGACCCCAGTACTTATTTTACCGGACCCTCGTGAACTGTTTGAAGTGTACTGTGATGCTTCTCAAAAAGGATTGGGGTGCATGTTAATGCAAAATAGGAACGTCGTGGCATATGCTTCCAGGCAATTGAAAACTCATGAAAGAAACTATCCAACCCATGATCTCGAACTGGCGGAGGTAGTATTTGCCTTGAAGATGTGGAGACACTATCTCTACGGAGTGAAGTTTGAAGTATTTTCTGATCACAAAAGTTTGAAATACCTTTTTGATCAGAAGGAATTGAACATGAGACAACGAAGATGGATGGAATTCCTTAAAGATTACGAGTTCGACCTGAAGTACCATCCAGGCAAGGCAAACGTGGTAGCAGACGCCCTAAGCAGAAAATCCTTGACAATGGCGTGGATGATGATCAAAGAAACAGAACTTATAGAGAGCTTTCAAACCCTCAACTTGGGGATCTCTGTAACTCCCAGTACCATTCAATTACACCAACTGAAGATAACCAGTACTTTCAAAGATCAAATCCAGCAAGCACAACAAGGAAACGATGACTTCCAGCATACAGTACGACTAGTGCAATCTGGCAAGCTAATAGGATTCTCTCAGGATGCAGAAGGAATATGGCGATATCATGGAAGAATATGTGTACCTGAGGAGAACGATCTCAGGAAGAAGGTTTTGGAAGAAGCCCATAAGAGTGAGTTTACTGTACATCCTGGCATTAACAAGATGTACCAAGATCTCAAGAAGATGTTTTGGTGGCCAGGCCTTAAGACAAATATAGCCAATTTTGTGAATAAATGTTTAACTAGCCAGAGGGTGAAGATAGAGCATCAGAAGCCGGCAGGAACACTACAACCCTTAGAGATTCCGGAATGGAAATGGGAGAGCATCTCTATGGATTTCGTGATGGGCTTACCGAGGACCCCCTCAGGATATGACGCTATATGGGTCATAGTGGACAGACTAACCAAGTCAGCTCACTTTTTACCCATTCGAGCGAATT
Source organism: Pterocarpus macrocarpus (assembly GCA_031439585.1). Classification (NCBI taxonomy): domain Eukaryota; kingdom Viridiplantae; phylum Streptophyta; class Magnoliopsida; order Fabales; family Fabaceae; genus Pterocarpus; species Pterocarpus macrocarpus. The sequence goes on from CM062517.1 coordinate 44,596,770, forward strand.
CTCCTTTAGAAAAGTTGGCTCAGCTATATATCCAAGAAATAATTCGGCTACGTGGTATTCCTTCGACAATCATTTCCGATCGAGATCCAAGGTTCACCTCACGGTTTTGGGGAGCACTCCAGAAGGCATTTGGTACTAGGCTATGTCTAAGTACTGCGTATCATCCGCAATCGGATGGTCAAACGGAGCAGACAATTCAGACTTTGGAAGATATGTTGCGAGCATACACTCTGGAACAACGAGGAAATTGGGATCGGTATTTACCGTTAGCCGAATTTGCTTATAACAACAGTTATCATGCTAGCATTGGCATGGCTCCATATGAGGCTTTATATGGCTGAAAGTGTCAGTCTACCCTATGTTGGTATGAAGCTGGAGAACGGAGTCTCCTAGGTCCAGAGATGGTCAGACAAACAACAGAACAGATTAAAAAGATCCGTAGCAAAATACTTGCAGCTCAGAGCCGTCAGAAGACCTACACGGATGTCCGGAGGAAACCCTTGGAACTTCAAGAAGGAGACCACGTATTTCTGAAAATCACACCCACAACAGGAGTAGGTAGAGCCATTAAAGTCAAAAAGCTAAGCCCCCGCTTTATAGGCCCCTTTCAAATTTTAAAGCGAATTGGGCTGGGCCATCTGTTGCTTTGCCTCCACAATTGTCAAACCTTCATGATGTTTTTCATGTCTCTCAACTCAGAAAATATCAACCTGACTCCACACACTTCCTAGAACCCGAATCAATACAGTTAAAAGAAGACCTGACTTTCCGCTTACAACCAGCACGGATCGTAGACAAAAGTACCAGACAACTTCGGAACAAGACCGTACAGCTAGTAAAAGTAGCATAGGGAAAGGAAGATGCTGAGGACTATACTTGGGAACTGGAATCGGACATGAGGAAAGAGTATCTTGGACTATTCTCCAACACTAGATTTTGAGGACAAAATTTTTTTTTAGGAGGGTGGTAAATGTAACGTCCGATTTCCGACTTCCGATCTCATTTAATGTTGAAATTTCCGATTTCCGAGTGTCTTATAAATTTCGACTTCCGACCTTAGTCATAGTTTCAAATTCCGACTTCATTTCCAAGGCTTAAAGGCCGGCTGCATTTTCCGATTTCCGACCTTGTGTAAGCGTGTAAGAATTTCGACCTCATCAGTATGAGTTCCGATTTCTGATTTAATTTCAAGTGGCTGATGTTTCCAATTTCCGATCTTAAGATTTCCGATTTAACACTAAGTCCGACGTCCGATTTTATCTCGACCAGAAATGGACACGAGATCAGATTTTTGAACTTGCCTCCCAGTCCGAGTCAAATTTTCACGAGTTCCGATCTCGAGTTTAATACTAAGAACTCTCATTTCTCTATCCTCCCAAGTTCCGAGATCGAGGTCCTACAATTCACGACTTCTGACTTTAGGTGCTTGGCTTCACATCAGGCTTTGCTTTCAAGTTTCGAAATAAACTGGATATATTTCTCGGTTTCCGACTTCATATGCAGGATGTTCACGAGTTCCGACTTTATAGAGAGTACGAGTTCCGATTTCATCTTCAGAATATACTGGAAACTAGTCCCACTTTAGGCGACGTGGAGAGCAATTCTACCACACAAATAAGACGACGTGGAGAGCAAGGTTGGCTGAAACTCAGCCTTATGTTTTGAGACCAATCAAAACTTTCCAAGTTAACTACTACTCATGCTTATATAACACACTCTCCTCCTCTTCCTCAGACTCTTCTCTCACGTTGCATACTTCACTCCAGCTCTCTCTTTTCTTTTCATCACTCACCCAACTCCATCACACTTTGAAATTCTACCAAGTTGCAGCTACAAACTTAAACCAAAATCATTCATAGTAAGAGGTAGAGGTTCTAAATTCTTACTTGACTTTTTGATTCTTGAAGGATTGATGGTGGTCCAATTTCTAAATTTTGATATGTTGATTGAATAATTATGATGAATTATAGCTGAGTTATGGGCTGTTTATAAGGTTAAAACCTGAATTGAAAGTGAGAAAGGGTGAAGATATGAAAAAGTTGAGAGACTAGAAAACTCAAAACCCTCGGCAGTCCGTACGGCAGAGTGTACGGGTTCGCCTCCTGCTGTTAAAAATTAACGAGACCATTTTTAAGTGAAACTAGACATTTAGGGCTTTCCACACATATATCATAATAGGTCATTGGATTAGTATAGAATTAGTTATGAATTTTTGAAATTAGACCTAGAAATCTGGGTTCTCACCTGGGCAGCATGGGTTGAGAAGGGTGTATCTCACCCTATACAACCTCAAATTGAGTGCAACTAAAGATGTTTGAAATTTAACACATGATAGAACATCCCATAAAAATGTCAGAATTTAATTCGTTGTCATTTGTTCCCAGCACATCAATGAATTTGGCTTAGGTTAAAACTGGCCTAGAATAGGACAGCTCAATAGGGTAATGTTTCGAGACTCATAACTCAAAATCCACTTAGGCAAATGACATGAAACTTCATTCATTTTAAAGCTTGTTGTGTGAACTTCAGCTTGATATAAAATTTGCATGATTTCATCTAGTTTTCGAATTTTAGTGAATTTTCTCCTATAGGAACCCAATTCTGGCTAGGAACAGGACAAGCTGAGATAAAATGTTTATATCTAGAGTTATATAATTCAAAACAAGATGGGATCAAAGAGAGTAGAAAGTAGACATATAAGGCTATATCATATCCAAAAATGAGAATTTAATAAGTTGGATTGAATAAAATTTGGAGCATGCCAAACTCGGGCAGAACAGGGAAGGACAAGCTGGAACCTTCTTAATGCTGGATTTGCAATTGTTGAATGATGTTATACATGTTTGCTGGTTTATACTGAAATTATTAGTTGTGCAACTGTACTGATTTGTCTGGCACTATTCACGGGGAAGCAGACTCGATCCGTTATGCCGCCGAAATTTCGGTAAGAAATCCATAAGTTATGAAATTTATGATAACTTGAGTACATCATATGAAAAGAGACAAGTTAGATGTGCATTCATTTCAAGACATTATAAAGAATTCCACATCACTTGGGCCAGCCCCGGAATGAATTAAGGGGAATAGATCAGTGGGAAGGTCGGGGAAAGTAAACCCGGTCATCCTGTATAGGAACGAGCTCAGTCCTGAAAAACGGACTATTACCCAGGAGTATATGGCCAATGACACCCAGGGGACCAAGTATGGAAATAAGTTATAAAAGGCGAAAGCCTCCAAGAATAAGATGCATATTCTCATTGCACGTGCATAGGTTCAGTGTAATACTTTTCTATTGATTGTTCTAGATCTCTGTTTATCATTCATAACATACTATTGTTCCGCTGTGATTACTATTTGAGTACATTAGTATATCTGTTAATTAAAAATTGAACTTGTTTCGGTGTATGCTTTACAAATGAGTATTTAAGTTAAATATTATCATTTTACCATACTATCTGAAAATCTTGTATGACCGAAACAACTGGGAATGACAGCGATGACAGATGTATAGAAGTTAGGATTTTCTATTGAGAAATATTCATTTCTCACCCTATTGTATGTTCCGCGTCATTCTCAGACCATGGAGCACGCGACGACCGAGGTTCTATTCATTGAGTTTCCTGAGCTTCACATCCACATCGACCCTTTCCTAGATTCTGTATATATATAGGGTATATGCCAGTTTTGTTTATATTTCTTCTTCCAGAGGGACTTTGCTGTACCACTTATGCATCCCCTCTTTGATCCTGCTGTCCCCTACATAGCCATACCTCTTCACATGGCCCATCCATTTCCACCACCACCACCAGTAGCCGCACCAGCAGCTCCAGTTCCCATGGCCCCTCCTGCTTCACCATCGCAGCCGATGTTGTCGGCCTCGACCTCAGAGGAGGATCCATCCGAGGCGGCTAGTTCTTCGTCGTCGTCTGCTCCCAGTGCCGGGCACCCTCCAGCTGACGCCGCCATGGCGAACGGTTTCCTTTCGTCAGACTCTGTTTAGATAGCATTCATGCTGTAGTGGGGTTAGATGTACAGAATGACCCTCTTTTGACAGTTTGGGTCATGGTTGGATGGGTAGATATTAGGAGTGTACATGAAATGTCCCATGGGGACCAGTTAGGGTGCTGTTCATGGATACTGGCCATTTCATTTTGTATTAGCGGCCTCATTTTGATGCCTTGTACTTTTTGACAAACTTTGAAATCAGATATCTATATACATATCTATGATGCCGTTTGCAGTTATTATATTCTTATTGTATTTTTATTTGTGTTAAGTTATTTACAGTTTACCGATTGACTTGTATTCATTCTGCCATCACGTAGAAAATTTTGTTATGAGATCAGGTAGTCTTATGCGAGAAATAGATTCTAATACAGAAAAAAGAAATTTAATCAGTATTACACGTAATCTCTTATCAGATAGATTATTATGACTTAAGCATAGTACTTTGTCTGGTAAGGTGTTACAGTTAGGGCATAGTTAGTTTTTACTTAATTTATTTATGTTTTATATTGTATTTTTTACTCTTTTTAGGTAACTGACCAAAGGATTGTCTCCAAAAAGGCCATTGCAATTCCAGCAGTTGTTAAGGCCCATTTAGAGGCCCAATCATGTGGTCCATCAAGCCCAAACCTAGAACTCCACTAATTCTTTGCCATACTACAAATTAAAGTGATCTTATAGGGTTTTCGAAGCCCATTTTGTATCCTGATGAGATTATTTTTGTGTAATTATGTAAATATTATCCAATTTTGCTAAAACTTGGTATTTATCTTCAAAAATATGTTAAAATGTATTTTTTGGAATTTTTTGGAATTTTTCGGGTAGTTTTTGACCTTCTGTAAGCTCTTTAATATTTTCTGTCAATTTTTTGTCAAAGTTTCTACTGTATTTTTTATTTCCTGTAACTAACGCCATTTTTGTAATTTTGAGCAAGTCTAGGGGCATTCCATATTATTTCACACTTGGATACCTCCGTGGCTCAATTAGCTGAGATGTAAGTTTCTACAACCAAAGTGCAAGTGAAAGTAAACATATCAATTGTTAAACATTAAGATAATGGAATATTGTCCTTTAAGGTAAAAAGGAAAGCATGAAAGAATGTTTTTTCCAAGTTCTGCATGTGTTGGGGGTTGGATTTTGACACTGTGAATGCTTAATAGGAACACGAAACTCGAAACTTGTGGTAAAAAAAAAAAGAAACGAACTCTTTAATGAACTCGGAACTCAATATCAGGGGGACAATGTAACATCCTCCAAGCATAGATGCCATGCTTGAGTCATAGAATTATATTTAAAGGCTGTTACTGCTACTATGAAAGGCTTTGTAAATAAGAAAACATTATACATATGGCCCTGAGGTTTCACATTTCATTACTGAATAAAAGTGTATGACTACAAATCGCTGATACACACACACACACACACACACACACACACACACACACACATGCACACATAAAGTATTTACAACTTAACAGAAACTCAGTGTAATATTACATATAGACCATGCTTTGGTCTGCAATCATCTCCTGGTGGTTATCGGCCGAACACTTTAATCCTTCGAATTGGAAATCAAGTCCAGGTCTTGAGCTTTGTAATTATTTCCAAAATATCTGCTATGGACTTGGGATTCATGCTACATGCTGGAATGTTTATGGAAAATAAACAAACAGGTAGTGAGAACCTAAGATTCTTAGTAGGTAAACTCAATTCATTATTTATACAAGGTGTCATCATAAACATTCTAGCCGCTTCAGTTTCTTATGAAAATGTGGGTACATACACATAATAAGCATGGGTTCAATTTTTATGTTTGAAAACACCTTCCTCGAAGTGGGTTATATTTTAGCAACCACTTAGCATATCCCATGACATACATAACAACAGTGATAATACAGCAGGTTAGACAGAATTATAGTAACGTTATAGCAACATGAGATGCTTAAATGTGCATATGTAAGTGCACTTGACTTTCTTATCTCTTTCTTTCTTTAACTTGCATCTTATTTATCTGCACTTGGTCTCTTAGAGGTGAATGGGCTCTTTCACCTCTGGGTAATAGCCTACTTCTCAGGTTCGAGCTCGTACCTATATATGAGTGATGGGTTTACTTTCCTCGACTCTCACACCGGTCTATTCCCCTTAAATTATTTAGGGGTCGCCCCAAGTCTTAGACAATACTGCCTTAACCCACTATGAGATGGAGGCTCGGTACGTTCCTTTTACAAGCTCTTATATCTTTTTTCTTTCTTGACACCATCATGCATGCATCACGCATATGTCTCGTATTTTGCATTCAAATATCCATGCTTACATGATGTTTATATACATAACATAAACCTTTATAACCTTCACATATTTCTACTAGAATTTTGGCAGTATAATAGCTAAAATGTGGAAACTTCCCAATATACAAACAATCAGCCAATTGCATTAATTAGAGCTTAATAACCTCAATATATTAATATCCCATAATTTTGGGATAAGAATTGCATATATAATTTAGTGTAACACCTTCCCAAGTATGGTACTATGCTTAAGTCATAATACCTCACCTAGGAGTTGTTACTGTCACTTATTCGGACCTTGTCTGGCAGCAACCTTCGGCCACCTTCAAGCTTACTAGTCAACTCCTCCTCGGAGGACTTTCTTCGGAACTCCTGAACTATCTGGAGATAGCACAGAAATAAACATAGGATTGAGAATTATGAATTCTCAGTAGGATTCATTAACTACCATATGCTGTGTCATCATTATTATCTCCAACTGCTTCGATTTATTATGAAAAAGGTGAACATGTTAATAGACTTTTCAATTTTATAGTTCAAAAATGTATTATTCGAAGCAGAGTTCATTTTATTCATGCACTTGTTAATCAAAGGAAGAATCTAAACATAAGTGCAGCAGAATAACTAACGTCTGCATATAGATACAATTAGTCTCTTAATAAGTAGGGAAAGGAATTAAAGCATAAGCATAGCAGATCAAAGGATAACTAAATAATATGCATTTACGAGTGCAACCATACATTTGATGCAATTGATTATTTCTCCTGTCTTTCTTTACTTTTGTTACTTGGCACACCTAGGCGTTACATATCGCCGTCCTTAGGGTGCTTGCATATGTTTTAATCTTTAGTCTTTGCTGCCCTTGGGTAGCCTGATCGAGGAGTGAGATCAACTCATGACCATCGTCACATAGTACTGACCCGCAAGGGGACCCACGTACCTCTGGGTCAGAGGGACTCAGCTGGCTATCTGCCTCCAACATAGAGGGACCCAAAAGTTTTAGCTGCCTTCATAGGGAGGGACCCAATGTGCAACTGCCTCCGAGTGAAGGGACCCACATCTTTATCTTTTAACTGCCTTCACTTGGAGAGACCCAAATAACTGCCTCCAAGTGAAAGGACCCAATCTTGTCTTATTTAACTGCCTTCACAAGGAGGGATCTCATAACTGCCTCCAAGTGAAGGGATCCACATTTAATATGTTCATATCCTTTCATTTTCATACATTATCATGCATAGACATGTTGAATGTACTCATACATATGCTTCCTCATTTACATTCATATATTCTTGCATATAGAATTTCCACATACATATTCATAACATATAAATACTCATATCTTCCTTACAATTCTACCGTAAATTCGGCAGTATAACGGATCGAGTCCGCTTTCCCGTGAATAGTACTAGGCTACCAGTAAAACCAATCAAGCAAAATTTCAACATAGAGTAGCAAACATATCACAATAAAGCCTTAAATTCATAATAATGTCAATCATGTAGGGATTGGACCCTTATGTTCAATTCTGCCCATTATATCAATTGTGCCCGGTTTTTAGAAATGAAGCCTTAAATTCATTTTAACTCATTTAGATCTGAATTTTGGATATGTTGAAGTGTTATGTGTCTATTTTCTAACCTCTTTCGTCCCATCTAATTTTGATATATGTAGCTCAAGTTATTTAGGTTTTATCCCGGCCTGCCCTATAACTGACCAGAATTACACACTTAAAAGTAAAAATCTACTAAAAATCGAAAACTAGTCCAATTATACGAAATTGGTCTCATATTAAAGCTAACAGGACTCATTTGCAAAAGGTTCCATTCCATTTGCCTTAGTAGGGCTCGAGTTATAAGCACCAAAATTTGACCTTCTTGAATTGCCCTGTTTTGGCCCGGTTTGGACATAGGGCTACTTTCTCGGACCATTGGGAGCAAATGGGACCTTATCTGTAACACCCTACTAATTTAATGTTATGCTTAAGTCATAGCATTCAATTAAGTAGACTGTGTTACGGTGTTAATATTCTACTTAAATTTCGTAATTTGTATTACAAAACAGTCAAAGCGGCGCACTGCTATACTATGAGCGCTACGGAACTCGACATAATATCATAATAGATAAGAAATAGTACAGTAACATTACTGTATACGTGCAAATGTATATGTATACATATCAGAAGCCACTGCTTCAATTTAGGTACAAAGTGTCAAAGTAAAATACATAAGCGGGCTGGCATATCAAAAAGACAATAATGCCCGTATCAGTCAAACATCCTATGGTCCTCAGAGGACATTTCGTAACCTACTGCTACCCTACAGCCAAGTCTATGACCCAGAGCTACCTGCTGTCCAAAAGAGCGTCATACTGTACAACATCTCCGGCTACTAAGCTACTCCGTCAAATAGCCGTTAGCCATGCCAGGCTCGGCCGGTGTGTAGTCCGCGCTGGGTCCCGAGGAGGAAGAGGGTGACGAGCCGGTGGCCTCGGAGCGGTCACTCTCTGAACTCAAAGGGATATTGGGGATTGCCTGCGGTGGTGACTCAGGGGCAGGGTCCGCAGGTGCTGCCTGGGCTACGGGTGCAGGAGGAGCAGGAGGTGGGTGCGCCATGTGCAGTGGGACGGCAATGTAGGGAGTAGCAGGGTCGAAAATGGGATGATGTAAAGGAGCGTCAAAGTTCCTGTTGCTGAAGAGGTATAAATGGAAGTTACACGAACCAGCTAGGTACAAGGAATCCAACTCTGGATCATGGTGGAGCTGTAAAGCGGGAATCTCAATGAAGAGGGTCGCGGTGGAGTCCATCGCCAGTGTCTGAGAAGGATGCGGAAGATACAAAACAGGGTGAGAATTTCAAGAAATTCTCAGTAGGGTTTGGGTATACTGGTTAACTGACATCACATACATTCTCAGTTGCCTCGGGTTTTATTTAATTATAAAAATATGTGTTCAACTAACTAACCATTTTAGTGAGTTCAATAAAACATCTGGTCCGAGGCAAGGTTCAGTTTTACTTTAAACATTATAAGAAATAGAATAAGCTACCAACAGTAAAACATAGAATAATGAGCATGGCAAATAAACATACAGTAGTACGTAAATAAAAAAGACAAACTGTAAGCATCCTGAAATAATCATGCCATGTAATCATGCATTCATGTAATTATGCAAACTCATACTTGAACTTTCCTTCATAAACTTTTCATTTCCTTTCATCATTTTTCCATCTCTTGGTCCCCTGGGAGTTCTTGGCCATTTAGACTCCTGGGTAATAGTTTGCTTCTCAGGATCGAGCTCGTTCCTATACAGGAATTGCCGGGTTTACTTTCCCCGACGTTCCCACCGATCTATTCCCCTTAACTTCTTATCCGGGGCTGGCCCAAGTAGTATGGAACTTTCATAGTACATAATCTTTTTCATAACTTTCATAACTTTCTTAAGGATGCACATGCATTAACATAGAATTCATAACTTGTGCATGGGTCCTACCGTAATTTCGGCAGTATAACGGAACGTGTCCGCTTCCCCATGAATAGTGCCAGCATACCAGAACATCAATTTATCACAAGGATCACAATATTACATACATATTCCAATATTGAACTCATATCAACATCAAATTCATTAAGGCAGAGTTTCTGCCTCAGCATATGCAACCAACCCAGTTTTTATAATTCAAGCCATAATTTCTACTTAACTCATTTGGACCTCAAATTTGAGTATGTTAAAGTGTTATATTTCTATTTTCTAACCTCTTTGGTTCCATCTAATTTTGATATCTATAGCTCAAGATATTCAGATTTTATCCCGGCATGCCCAGTGGCTTGCCAGAATCAGGCAACTAAAAGTAAAAATCTACTAAAAATTGAAAAATTACTCAAATGATACGAAATTAGACTCATATTAAAGATAACAGGATAAAGTTTCATTTAGAAAAAGTCCCATCCCATTTGGCTTGGTAGGGCTCGAGTTATAAGCCCCAAAACTTAATCTTCTCAAACTACTCTGATTTGGCTCAGTTTGGACATAGGTTAAATTTTTCAAATCACTGGGAACAAATAGGATGGTAACAAACTTGGAATTTCTGGGTAGGATGTTCTCCTATGTGTAAGCTTTCCAACAAAATTAGTTTTACTCAATTTGGAGTTATATAGGGTGAGTTACACCCTTTTCAACCCATACTGCCCGGGTGGATGTTTAGATTCCTAGGTCAAACTTCAAAAATTCATATCTCTCTCAATATTAATCCAATGGTCTTATATGATATATGTATGGAAAGCCCTAGATGTCTAGTTTCACATAAAAATGGTTTCATTAATTTTGAACAGCGGGAGGCGGAGCCGTACACTCCACCATACGGACTGCCGAGGGTTTTGAGTTTTCCAGCCTCTCAACTTCTTCATATCTTCATCCTTTCTTGTTTCCAATTCAATTTTTATCTCACAAACAGCCAATAGACCAGCCATAATTCATCATGATCACTCAATCAATATATCAGAATTGAAAAATTAAACCACCAATATTCATCCAAGAAATAGGAAAATCAAGACAAGAGTTAAAACCTCTACCTCTTACTATGAATGATTTTGGTTTAAGTTTGTAGCTGCAACTTGGTAGAATTCCAAAGTGTGGTGGAGTTGGGTGAATGAAGAAAAGAAAAGAGAGAGTTGGAGTGAAGTATGCAACGTGAGAGAAGAGTCTGAAGAAGAGGGGAGAATGTGTTATATAAGCATGAGTAGTAGTTAACTTGGAAGGTTTTGATTGGCCTCAAAACATAAGGCTGAATTTCAGCCAACCTTGCTCTCTTTTTGTGACCAAACTGCTCTCCACGTCGTCCTCTTTGTGTGGTAGAATTGCTCTCCACGTCACCTAAAGTGGGACTAGTTTCCAGTATATTCTGAAAATGGAATCGGAACTCGTACTCTTTATAAAATCGGAACCCGTGAACATCCTGCATATGAAGTCGGAACCCGGGAAACGTATCCGGTTTATTCGAAACTTGAAAGCAAAGCCTGATGTGAAGCCAAGCACTTAAAGTCGAAAGTCGTGAATTGTAGGACCTCAATCTCGAAACTCGGGAGGATAGAGAAATGAGGGGTCTTGGTATTAAACTTGAGATCGGAACTCGTGAGAATTTGACTCGGACTTAGAGACAAGTTCAAAAATCTGATCTCGCGTCCATTCCTGGTTGAGATAAAATCAGATGTCGGATTTCACATTAAGTCGGAAATCCTAAGATCGGAAATTGGAAACATCAGCCACTTGAAATGAAATCGGAAATCGAAATTTAACTACTAATGAGGTCGGAATTCATACACGCTTATATAAGGTCGGAAATCAGAAAATGCAAGGCAATTCGTTTGAGCCTTCCTAAAGTCGAAAATCGGAATTTTTAAAAGTCACTGAGGTCGGAAATCAGAAATCATGTCTGTCCAGCCTTGAAGATGAATTCGGATGTTGGGAATACTGATGGGCTCGGAAGTCGGAAGTCGGAAGTCGCGGACGTTACATTATCTAACTCTGAAATTTTTATGGGATATTCTCCTATTTGTAATATTTCTAAAAACATTGGTTTCATTCAATTCCAAGTAGTATAGGGCAAGTTTTGCCCTGAACAACCCAGTCTGCCCAGAATCAAACTCAAAAACCTAGGTCAAAATTCCAAAATTCATATCTCTCTTAATACTCATCCAATGGCCTTATATGATATATGTATGGAAAACCCTGAATATCTAGTTTCATATAAAAATAGTTTCATCAAATTTAAATGGCGGTAGGCAGAGCCGTACACTCCACCGTACGAACTGCTGTAGGTTTCCTTAACATAATCCATTATGTTTGCTTCTCTTCACTAGATAATCATCCAAAACTCAATTTAAAACATAAAAAGCCAGCCATAAACCTTCATATAGGCTCATAATAACATCAAATACATGCATACTAATGGGTTCACAGCAGCCCCAATTCACAAGAAAATTCAAAGAAGAGGTTGAATCCTACCTCTTGTATGTGATCTTACTAAATCTTGGAGTTTGGATTGATGGAACTTTGTCAAAGCTTGAATGTTTGATGGTATTTGATGAGTGGAGAAGAGAAGAGAAGAAGAGAGCTGAAATAAGGAGAAAAGGTGGCACAATCAGCTAAAGGGAGAAAAGAAGAAATGTGTTATAAAAGTGTTGATGAGGTAGTTGGATGTTTGCAATTTGATTGGTTGAGAGTTTGAGGCCAAATATTCAGCCAACTCTCTTCATTTTTGTGGCTTTTGTGGCACCACATTTAGAGGTTAAATGGCTGAGCATTCAGCCTTAAGTCATAGGGTTTAGGGCATGTAATTCTATTGGTTTGGTTCCGACAGTTTAAAATACCGAAATTCTACCGATTTCCTTTAAATCGGTAAAACTGTTTTGAAGAATTTTGTGAGGTTTTATATATTTCTATTTTAATTCTTCTAAATCCTAATCTCTCTAATTAACTTCTAATCAACTCCTAGTTAACCTCTAATTCACTTTTTAATTAACTATACAAACTCAATAAAATCGAGTAAATCGATTAACAATGTACGTTAAACGTTTTGCAAATTTAGGGGCTTCTATTTTCTGTTTTCTGTTTTTCATGGCTAATGGCATTTTTGTAATTATGGGTAAGTCTAGGGGCATCCCATGTCATTTCACATATGGATACCTCCGTGGCTCAATCAGCTGAGGTTTAGGTTTTTACGTTTTCGCTACGTGATTCTGCTTCATTTAAAACTTTATTCTGCTAATTCAATTAGTATAGGACCTAAATGTCATTTTCTAAAAAGTTCAGGGGCAAGACTGTAAATAATAAAAGTTTGCCTAAGGACGTTTTCATTATTTCCTATTACGTTATATAGGGATGTTACACACTACCCTACTTGAAAAAAAAATTTTGTCCTCAAAATTTAGTCACAAAACTAACTGTTTATTGCCATAAGAGTTTAATAAAAGAGTTCGTATATAAGCATATAAAAGTCGATGAGCATAGTCGAAGAAAATACAGTAAACCTAGTTATATAATTTATTACAACACAATTCGTAAAGAGTAAGTCCTCATTCCTAGGTTAGTTCTAATTTCACTTCAACCTCTTTGGGAAGGTAGTTTATTCAACATTCAAAGTGAAAATTCTCCTTGGACGTTACGGCTTAGGAATAGGTAGCTGATGGCTGGGGCATTCTCTAATCATATGTCCTGGCTTTCCACACTTAAAGTATACCTTCTGCCCAGCCAAGCAAAGCCTTCTTCCATGATATTTTCCACATTTTGAACATTCTTGCTTAGTGGTTGACCTTTGCGGCTGCTTACCTTCATTCCTATTAGGTTGAAATGACTTCTTTGGTGGTGGAATATGCTGAAACTCCTGGTCTTTAGGTGCCAGCCTCTTCCCACAAACATCCATCCTAATATCAGCGAGCTTCTTGTTATATTCTTCTACTAATCGGCTTTTGTTTGCTAATGCAGCAAAATCTTTTATCTCCATTGGCCCCACCGAGGCCAGAATGTCCGCTTTTAGTTCTCCTTCAAATTTGATGCATTTCCAATTTTCATCAGGGTTGCGCTGATAGATGGTGGAAAATTTACAAAGTTCTTTGAACTTTGCAATATACTCCGAAACACTCATGTTTCCTTATTGAAGCTTCATGAATTCCAATTCCTTAGAGTTTCGCACAAATGCAGGGCAATACTTCTGATAAAATGCCTCCTTGAATATGTCCTATGTGATATCAACTTGGGATTCTTCTAACAGTCTCTTCACGCCGTTCCACCAAAACTCGGCGTCCGCTTCCAACATATAAGTGGCAAAGGCCACTTTCTGTTGATCAGTGCAGGCCAAGACAGAAAAGACCTTCTCCATTGCCTTGACCCACTCCTCGGCTTTATTTGGGTTGAAAGCTCCTCGGAAGCTAGGCGGATTCACTTTTCTGAACTTAGCAAATTTAAGATAGTCCAGGCCTGCTCCTAGGTCGTGTGGATTACCCCTATGGCCGGCCTAGGATCGCCTACCCAACTAGTCCCTCATCTGATGAGCTGCAGTGGCCTATTCCCGCATTGCGTGAGCCATTTCACGCATCATGTCCATAAAATTAGCAGGATCTTCTGGAGTGGGTACAGTTCGTGGCCTACCACACCCCCCGGAAGCCATTAGTTCCTAAACACACACAACAAAACATTGAGTTGATCAGGCTCAACAATAAGTTAAGTGTGACAGCAACTAATAACATTCACAATTAGGCGGTTATGCATATCTAATTCCCTATATCTTATCTGAGCAGATAAGATTTATCGCATGACATTTTCTAAGGATTCCAGAGTGCACTGGAAGCATAGTCACTTCAGCCCTCAGGTCCGGTTAGGACCGAACTGCTTTATTACCATTAATGTAACACCCTCCCAAGTATGTTACTATGCTTAAATCATAATACCTCACCTAGGAGTTGTTACTATCACTTATTCGGACCTTGTCTAGCAACAACCTTCAGCCACCTTCAAGCTTACTAGTCAACCACGCCTCGGAGGACTTTCTTCAGAACTCCTGAACTATTTGGAGATAACACGGAAATAAACATAGGAGTGAGAATTATAAATTCTCAGTAGGATTCATTAACTACCATATGCTGTGTCATCGTTATTATCTCCAGCTGCTTCAGTTTATTATGAAAAAGGTGAACATGTTAATAGACTTTTCAGTTTTATAGTTCGAAAATGTATTATCCGAAGCAGAGTTCATTTTATTCATGCACTTGTTAATCAAAGGAAGAATCTAAACATAAGTGCAGCAGAATAACTAACGTCTGCATATAGATACAATTAGTCTCTTAATAAGCAGGGAAAGGAATTAAAGCATAAGCATAGCAGATCAAAGGACAACTAAATAATATGCATTTACGAGTGCAACCATACATTTGATGCAATTGATTATTTCTCCTATCTTTGTTTACTTTCGTTACTTGGCACACCTAGGCGTTACGTATTGCCATCCCTAGGGTGCTTGCATATGTTTTAATCTTTAGTCTTTGCTGCCCTTGGGTAGCCTGATCTAGGAGTGAGCTCAACTCGTGACCGTCGTCACATAGTACTGACTCGCAACAGGATCCACGTGCCTCTAGGTCGGAGGGACTCAGTTGGCCATCTGCCTCCAACATAGAGGGACCCAAAAGTTTTAGCTGCCTTCACAAGGAGGGACCTAATGTGCAATTGCCTCCGAGTGAAGGGACCCATATCTTTATCTTTTAACTGCCTTCACTTGGAGGGACCCAAATAACTGCCTCCAAGTGAAGGGACCTAATTTTGTCTTATTTAACTGCCTTCACAAGGAGGGATCTCATAACTGCCTCCAGGTGAAGGGATCTACATTTAATATGTTCATATCCTTTCATTTTCATACATTATCATGCATAGACATGCTGAATGCACTCATACATATGCTTCCTCATTTACATTCATATATTCTTGCATATAGAATTTCCACATACATGTTCATAACATATAAATGCTCATATTTTCCTTACAATACTACCGTAAATTCAGCAGCATAACAGATCAAGTTCGCTTCCCTATGAATAGTATCAGGCTACCAGTAAAACCAATCAAGCAAAATTTCAACATAGAGTAGCAAACATATCACAATAAAGCCTTAAATTCATAATAATGTCAATCATGTAGGGATTGGACCCTTATGTTCAATTCTACCCATTATATCAATTGTGCCTGGTTTTTAGAAATGAAGCCTTAAATTCATTTTAACTCATTTAGACCTGAATTTTGGATATGTTGAAGTGTTATGTGTCTATTTTCTAACCTCTTTTGTCCCATCTAATTTTGATAAATGTAGCTCAAGTTATTTAGGTTTTATCCCGGCTTGCGCTGTAGCTGACCAGAATTACATACTTAAAACTAAAAATCCACTAAAAATCGAAAACTAGTTCAAATTTTACTAAATTGATCTCATATTAAAGCTAACAAGAGAATATTTCATTTCCAAAAAGTTCCATTACATTTTCATTAGTAGGGCTCGAGTTATAAGCCCCAAAATTTGACCTTCCTGAACTGCCCTATTTTGGCCC
This sequence comes from Pterocarpus macrocarpus, assembly GCA_031439585.1. Taxonomy (NCBI): domain Eukaryota; kingdom Viridiplantae; phylum Streptophyta; class Magnoliopsida; order Fabales; family Fabaceae; genus Pterocarpus; species Pterocarpus macrocarpus. The sequence continues at coordinate 44,613,143 of CM062517.1, forward strand.
AGTTTGGACATAGTGCAATTTTCTTGGACCACTGTGAGCAAATGGGACCTTATCTAACTCTGAAATTTTTATGGGATATTCTCCTATAATCTTTCTAAAAAAATTTATTTCATTCAATTCCAAGTAGTATAGGGCAAGTTCTACCTTGAACAACCTAGTCTGCCCAGAATCAAACTCAAAAACCTAGGTCAAACTTCCAAAATTCATATCTCTCTCAATACTAATCCAATGGCCTTATATATATATGTATGGAAAGCCCTAAATGTCTAGTTTTATATAAAAATAGTTTCATCAAATTTAAATGGCAGTAGGCGGAGCTCTACACTCCGTCGTACGGACCACCATAGGTTTCCTTAACCTAATCCATTCTGTTTGCTTCTCTTCACTAGATAATCATCCAAAACTCAATTTAAAACACAACAATCCAGCCATAAAACTTCATATAGGCTCATAATAACATCAAATACATGCATACTAATGGGTCCACAACAGTCCCAATTCACAAGAAAATTCAAAGAAGAGGTTGAATCCTACCTCTTGTATGTGATCTTGCTAAATCTTGGAGTTTGGATTGATGGAACCTTGTCAAAGCTTGAAAGTTTGATGGAGTTGGGTGAGTGGAGAAGAGAAGAAGAGAACTGAAACAAGGAAAGAAGGTGGCGCAATCAGCTGAAGGGAGAAAGGAAGAAATGTGTTATAAAAGTGTTGATGAAGTAGTTGGATGTTTGCAATTTGATTGGTTAAGAGTTTGAGGCCAAATATTCAGCCAACTCTCTTCATTTTGGTGGCTTTTATGGCGCCACATTTAGAGGTTAATGGCTGAGTATTCAGCCTTAAGTCATAGGGTTTAGGACATGTAATTCTATTGGTTTGGTTCCGATGGTTTAAAATACCGAAATTTTACCGATTTCCTTTAAATCGGTAAAATGGTTTTGAAGAATTTTGCGAGATTTTATATGTTTCTATTTTAATTCTTCTAAATCCTAATCTCTCTAATTAACTTCTAATCAACTCCTAGTTAACCTCTAATTAACTTTTTAATTAACTCTATAAACTCAATAAAATCGAGTAAATTGATTAACAGTGTACATTAAACGTTTTGACAAATTTAGGGCCTTCTGTTTTCTGTTTTTCATGGCTAATGACATTTTCGTAATTATGAGTAAGTCTAGGGGCATCCCATATCATTTCACATATGGATACCTTCATGGCTCAACCAACCGAGGTTTAGGTTTCTACGTTTTCGCTACGTGATTCTGCTTCGTTTAAAACTTTATTCTGCTAATTCAATTGGTATAGAGACCTAAATATCATTTTCTAAAAAGTTCAAGGGCAAGACTAATAAAAGTTTGCCCAAGGACATTTTCAGTATTTCCTATTATGTTATATGGGGATGTTACATTTAGCCCTTTAGCTCTTTATGGTTCATTAAGCTTCTAATTCGTAAAGCTGCTAAGTTGTTTCAATTTTCTCAAATATGCCAAGTTTTGTAAATTATGTCATAAATTCATCTTCACTTATTTAGGCCTAATTTTAGTATATTATAGCATTATGTGTCTATTTTTAGTTCTCTTTGGTCTTATTAAGTTTTGATAAGTATAAATTTGGTTATTAAAGTTTAATCTAGGTATGCCCTACTATTGAGCAAAATTAGGTACCAAAATATAAAAATTCATCAAAAATAGAAATATTATTGGATTTGTTTGAAATTTATATTATTTTAAAGCTAATTGAACCAGTTTTTATTTTAACAGCTTCATTTCATTTGAGTGGGCAGAGCTCAAGTTACAAGCTCTCATATTTGGCTAAAATGGTCTACCCTATTTCAGTCCAGTCAAGACATAGGGCAACTTTGGTGAATTACTAGAAACAATAGAGAAATAATCTAATTCTGAAATTTTTATAGCATGTTACTCTATGTGTTATCTTTCTAAGAAAATTTGTTACACTCTATTTGAAGTTGTATAGGGCGAGTTATGCCCTTCATAATCCAAGTCTGGTTAGGACCAGGGATAGAATTCTAGGGTTAAATTAAAAAATTCATACCTCACTCATTACAGATCCAATGCCTTATAATTTATATAGTTGGAAAGCTCTGGATTCCTAGTTTCATCAAATTTTGGTGGTTGTAGACGAAGCTGTACGCTTCGCAATATAAACATGTCTAGATTTTTCATCCCAGCCAATTCTGATTCAACTATTCTTTAATCTTTTCACTCAAAATTTCCAACCTAACCCGAATATTCACATGTTAATTTAGCCATAGCAACTTATATAAACATAATACATCATCAAATAAATGAGTAGAAATAAAATCTCAATCAGGGACCATATCATAAACAACAAGAAAAACTCATGAATCCTACCTTAAATTTGAAGTTTGAGCTAGAAAGATGGAGGCTTTGGATGTAGGAAGTTGTATGAGATAAAGAAGCAAGAAGAAGAAGATGAAATGAACAGCAAAATAAGGGAGAGGTTCTACCCTCGTAGGGCGGAAAATGACAAGAAAAGGATGGGGTTATTAGCCTTTGAATCATATAATAAGGCTATTGGTGGATGTCATGGGTGATGGAAATTTTAGCCACATCTCACCACCTTGTGGCTACATATGGCGCCATATTGTGGGAGTGGAGGAGGTTGAATCTTAGCCACCCAATTTAGGTTTTCACAGCGTAAAACTCTACTGATTCGATTCTTGTAGCATAAAATACCGAATTTCAATCGATTTCCTTCAAACTTGTGAAACCTGACTAGTAACCTTCTAAAATTTTCTACATAACCAACTCAAATATTTATAACCCTAACCTTCACATTTCAATCCTGATGGCTCTTATTTCTCTAATGCAACGAATTAAATCAATTAATAGTGCTAATCAGTCGCACTGTTTCTTCGGGATGTTATAATTTTTGCTTTTCGTAAGCCCTCGAGTATTTCCTATCTATCTTTGCTATCTAATGGCACTTTTGAAGTTTTGAACAAGTTTAGGGGCATCCCACGTCATCTTGCATGTGGATACCTCCGTGGCATAATGGACTGAGAGTTAGGTTTCTACGGTTCCGCTAAGTGATTCTACTTCGTTCAAAACCTTATTCTGCTAATCCCATAGATGCCGAGACCTAAATGTTACCTTCTAAAAATTACTGGGATCATTGTGGAAAGAACCTTTAGGGGTCAATATGTAATTACTAAAAGTTATGGGGGCAAAACTAAAAATAATAAGAGTTGACATAGGGACGTTTTTGTTATTTCCAAACTTTTACCATATGGTAGTTGTAGCACCCTAATTAACTCATACTACGCTTAAGTCGTATTATGACGTTTTATTAATTGTTACTTATACTCACGGAAAACTAAACTTCGTTATAAATTAAGTTACGCGGAAAATGCAGTAAATCTTTTTTTTTTTTTGAAATAAATATGTTGTCGCTTTGTAGTATTTTGGAAAGTAAAGCATTGAGCGAGAAGATAGAAAGAGAAAGAGCGTATCACATAAAATACATACCCTAATATCATAAAACATGAGAAAGGTAAATAAATAGTAATTCACAAATACATTGCATTACATAGTTAATCATTACATCCATATGGGTTCATAATATATATATATATGTCAGCATTACATCAAAGGAGGCTCATGATTGTGCCATGACCCAAATACTAGATACTAAATACAAACTTAAATTACGAAGCTCATCAGAAAAAGGAATTTGCAAAGGTGCAGAGCGACAGTCGCTATAAGTCCCAAAACAGCTTTATCTGGCATCCTCCATCATACGTCCACTCATAGTGCGATGGCTCTAGGCTCCACTCCATTGGATGTGCCATTAGAATCTGGTGACGATGTGGAAAATAACTAGAGTGAGAAATGAGATTTTTTAGTAGGACTCGAACCCGACACTAAAGTATCATTGTCATCGTCCCAGCCACCTCGATTTTAGTAATGAAAATAGTGAGCATTCATAAGGTTCAGTTCTTAGGTTTTCGAAAACATAAATATTCGAAGCGGATTCAATTTTAACATACCCTCTAATCATTTATATCATAACATACATGGGAACAAGTATAATTATATAAAACATGCATGGCTGTGGTATAAGCTTCTCTTAACTTCTTCCCTTTAAGGGTTTGGACCGAAGTCCCTTTTCTTTCCTTAACTTGACTTTATCTTAATTCTTTTTCTTTTCACCCACTAAACATAAATGGTAATGAGCTCATACCGTGGCCGTCGCCACCATAACTTTTCGGTACTTACACTAGCTGGGTCAAACCATGCCTCATGTAAGCCCTATCCCCTATACTCACATTAGCTGGGTTGATGTCATACCTCATGTGAGTCGTGGGTGAGGGGAGCTTCTTATTATGGGTCACCTTCCTTTTTGAAGGATCACACCTTTAGTTCAATCTCTTCTTATTAAGGCTTATGATGCAAAAATTATTCTAAGTCTATGAATTTTGCGGAATTTCTACAGCATAACAATTATACCGAAGCTTCACAAAATTTTGCCAAATAGAAAATCCAATAGCACATATCATTAAGCATCATATCATCATCATAATCAATTCATCATAATCATATCATCATATTATCATATTGCACATAGACATAGATACATCACATTAAAGTGTTATGATCTTAGCTTAGTAACTTAGGTGCAAGCTTTTTAATTTGGTTGGCATCTCATTTGGTTCTTTCATAAATTATAGGGCAAGTATTGCCTATCACTTCTCTTAATCCTTTTTAAGTTGAATTATTAAGTTTCCATTATCTTAAATTAAGAGTCTTAGTGTGCTTAAGTAAGATTCTCATTAATGCTAGAAATTTTACCTTAACCAGTTTTTACTTTTCCTGCAGTAAATTTAAAAATTCACCATAATTCCATATTTTGTCGTTTTAACTTGATTTTTGGTGGGTTGTACCTTTCTGAGTCTATTTTTAAATCAAATAAATCCCACTCAAAAATTCCTTCTGTAACTTGAGTTATACACTTTTTACTCTGACTGCTTAGACTTGAAAGTTCATCTCAGGTCAGTGGCTTGTCAACTCCACTGGGAGTTCCTCACAAGGAATCTGACAAAACTATTTTATGAGGTGTTCCCCTATGTCTTATCTTTCAGAAAAACTTGGTCCTACTCAAAAATGTTTTTCATAACTCGAGTTATGCCTGTTTTAGTACCGATTGCCCAGACAAAAACACATCTGGAGACAGCCCACTTAAAAAATTCATGTCTCCTGAAAGCCAAAGTTCACGTATTTTATATGTATGAAAATCTCTCTGAGTCTACTTTTACAAAAAAAATAGTCTCATTACATTTTGAGTTTTGTAGAGCGAGTTATCCAGTACGCATTTCAGACTGCCCGAATTCCAGCTTAACTAGTTTTTGTGTTTTCCATTTCTAACTTGTGGGGATGTTGCCATCGCACTTCAAACCACCATTTTTATGTTTTATCTCATCATCATATTCAAGGTTTTAATCACCAAATCAGTATTTTAGAGCAAAAACAAAGTAAGATACATAGAAACCATCATATCACATAATCTCATTTTAAGACAACATTTTTAACAAGGCAAGAAAAGCTCATAGAACAAGATATGGTCATGAGACCTTGAAGCAAGTCCTAAAACCACCTAGCTATGAAGAGCTTAAGGGTTCTAGTGCTTGAAAAATACATGAAAAAGAAGGGTTGGAGTCATTACCAAAGAGAGCTTCTTGAAGAATTTGGAGTGTGGAGAAGGTTGGAGACAACCTTCCTTCTTGAAAGCTTGGAAATGGAGCTTATATGTGGGTTGTCTTGTTTCTCCAAAGACAAAAAATGGTGGTCCTTGAAGGGGTTGTGAGGGTGGTGATGGAAATGAGGTAGAAGGTAGTAAGGAGATTGGAAGAAGAATAAAGAGAGTTGGAAGAACAAGAGAGTAGGGATGAGACTTGGAGAGAGGAGAAAGCTTTGTGTCTTGAGAGAGGAAATGAAAAAAATGAAATGAGGGGGGAGAGAGAAGGGGCTGATGGCGCAAAATTGAGGGGGGAAGTGATGTGATTTTGCTTCTTCCAACAAGCAAGAGAGTGGGGGGAAATCTTGGGGTAAAAGAGAAAGTTGTGCTTCCTTTGAGTCTTGGCACTTGGGTAAAGACCATTTAGTGTTTTTCAAGTGGTTAAAGGCAAGGACCTCTCTTGGGATTGGCTTGATTGAATAAGATCACAACATGTGGCATAATCCTAATGGAGGAAGTACTTCTCTTGCCTTAACTAAAGAGATACTACTAACATAGAGATCTAAGAGTGCATGATGAGAAGGCAATTAGATGGTTGGATTTTGCTATTGTCCTTGGCTGAAATTTGGTGCATCAATTAGGAGAAATTTTTAAATTTTCAAAGCTATTAGAATCACCCAGTTAATTAATTTGATTAGTTAAGTTGCTCTTTAACCGATTTCGGTTAATTACACTTTTAAGACTTTTTCCTCTAAAAGAATTGCTCTTATGAATTATGTAATCAGGGTATAAGAATTAATCTATCTCAATTCATTAAGGTAAAACAATTGTATTCTACTTAATTAATAAGATTGGATTAGCTTAATTATATTTCTAAGTTACAAATTAATAAGATTCGAATAATTAGGTTTTAATTAAAACATTTAGTGTGTTATGATTCAATTATTGACTTGACTTAATTTACTAAGCTCTTGCTCATCGAGATTAGCCGATTAGTTCTCAGTTAATTGTTAATCTTTCTAATTAGTGAAGATCACTGAGCTAATTAGCTTAGACAAAATTGGGGATGTTATATCAATGCCATATTTCTAGTGGCAGTGTTATGCTACCCTATAGTTCTAAATGTGAGGATCGTCATGGCATAGTGCTGCCTAAGAATTTCTCACACTGCGTAAGTGAAAAATTCAAGGTTTCAATTACGCTATATTAAAGAAAATAGGGATGTTACAGACGAGTAAGAAGTGAACACTTCTCATGAATTCGAAACTCGAAATCTAGTGAATACTCTCATAACTTGGAGCTCGATATCATTCGAACAACTAAGTAGTGAATGGAACGTTACAGTGCACATAAATCGAAACTCGGAAACTTCTGCTTGAACTTGAAACTCATAGACTTAATTACCTCCTATTATGCTCAGAACTCGGAAACCTGGGAACCTCTTATTCTGCTTGAACTTGGATCTTGAAAACTTGGGGAAACAACGAAGTAGTGAATGGGATCTCAGAACTCGGAACATCTTAGGTTTTGAGGTAAGTTATTATTAAGGTTGGAGATTTTTTTGGTTCACATGAACCTGGAAGCTGGTCAGCCTAGAGTTGTTCCGCTACCGTGAGATTGAGTCTTGAAAACCTGGACTTCCAAAAGATTGCAAACTTGCTTGAAGCTGCATCTCGATCTAGTTAGGAGGAATCTAAGTTGATGTAGTAGAAATGCTTTCAAAGGACTTGAATTCAGAAATTGGATATCGAAAGTTGGACTCCACCATCCAAGTTGAAATAAATAGCCATTAAACTTGGATTTTTCCTAATTTTTATTATATAGCAATGCCATAATTCTAATGGTAGTGTTACACTGCCCTAAGGTTCTAAGTGTAAGCATCATCATGGCAGAGCACTGCTTGAAAAATTCTCATATTGCTTAAGTAGAATAAAGCAAAGTTTCCATTATGCTATATTAGGAAAAACAGGGATGTTACACGTTTAAAAAAAATGGAAAAGCACAAAAAAAAAAAAGTCTTGAAGTTTTCTTTAATAGCCTAGAAGCCTATTGCAAATGAATAGAATCCTTTTTCTTCCTCCAAAAGATACAAGAATTTTTCACTTAATTTATACGAGTCTGCACATAAAGTAGGCCTGTTTTGTCATTGCTCAAAGCATAATTGAATGTATAAATTCATAAATAAGTATATAATGAATCCAAATAATTAAATGAGAAAATTGCACTTTATCCCTTGATTTATAAGCCACATGTACTTTAGTCCCTAAATTTTAAAAATATGCAAATTGACTCCATAAATTTTTCTGAATATATATTTTAGTCAAAATAAGTGTATTATGTCCCCTGAACTTTTCAAAATGTACAATTCGATATCCTAAATCTTCTTGAATGTATAATATTTTTGTTAATAATTGATAGAAATATTAACTGAATGGTTAATTTGCACATTTAGGATAGTTTAGAGGATCGATTTGCATATTTTTAAAGTTTAAGGACTAAAGTGCACATGATCTATAATTTAGGAGTAAAGTATTTTTTTCGCTAATTAAATAACTAACTGCTCAAAATTGCAATTCACAAAGAAACAGCACGTGAAGACTGAATTTTTTATGCCAACTTAAAAACATATGTAATATTGATAGAATAAGTGAAAAATATTTCATATGATTATATGTTAACATGCCTTGTTAGCGAATAACAAATAGGTTGTGTAGTGTAAAATTTAAAAAAGAAAAAAAATCTTGTATTTCCAAGTTTGTATAATATTTAATAATTTATTCATTTGGTACTTTTTTTTTTTTTGGGGTACAAATTTGGTACTGTTTAATGATAGATATAACGTCAAAAAAAATTGATGGATATGCTTTATAAGTGGAATCATTTATTTGCATCATTGTAATTCTTTACGATTACATTTCCACTTAAATTTAAAAAAAAAAAATTAATTAATTTCATTTCTAAAACGATGCTCCAGTCAGTTGACGATTTTTTGTATTGTAGAACTTTTCAGAAGCTCAAATGAATGTCTCATCCCATTTTATCAGCTTCTTGTCTTGCCATTTCTTAACTTCTTTCATATCTTATAGCATCTTATCTTGATTATTTTATCCTCAATTATCAAAATATAATTATTTAAAGTCTTGCACAAATAATTTTTGTGAGATATCAAATGTACACATCAAAATTATCATACACTATATTTATTAGCAGGCTTTTTCTTCTATGTTTATAGTTAAGTTTGGAGTATTGCATCCTCACAATGGAAGCAATTTTTTTTTCTTGATCAAAGATCTCTTACTAGAGAACCATGTAGGAAAGTCGAGGGAATTCAGTTTAATAGTTGGGAGTAAAAAGTTGTCTCCATTTTTCGATTTTTGCATTAGGGATCCAATGTTAATTTCAAAGGATATCAATATACTAGCAGGGATTTAAATTGCCTCTATCTAATTTTCATGTGTTTGTACATTTATGAAATCTTCGTTAACATACTAAAATCCCCAAAATATAGCACTAGGATCCCTAATAATATTATGACGAAAAAATAAAAGGGTGGAGAAATAACTCTTCATTCCCTACTACTGAATTTAATTTTCCGACTTTTCTATACGGTTTTCTCATAAAATATTTTCATTTGAAAAAAATTTACATACATTGTAAGAATGGAGTACAACTTTTTTCTTTTCTTTTTTTGGATATGTTCAGTACAACAACTTTAGTCGTCTGGATGGGAGAACACTCCTTATTATCAACATAAAGTTTATCGAAAAAGATAGATTAAGATTAGGCTAACAAGCCAATCTGCACCCAAAGAGAAAGGAAGAAAGAGTGAAAAAACTAGAAGTTTTCTTTAATAACCTAGAAGCCTATTACAAAAGAATAGAATCCTTTTTCCATTTCCTTTTTTTTTTGTTGGGAGGGAGGGTCTTTGGGGCCTTCTCATAGGCCATAGTTTAGGCTTCAGGAATGTTTATTTGGAGCTTAAGTCAGTTAGTGCTCTTTAGCTTATTAGGCAGGATAACAACACCTTGCATTCGCATGCTGCATTGATCAATGCAATTAAGAATTTCTAACATGAAGATTAGAATGTTGAGCTTAGGAATATTTTTAGAGAGGATAATGGTTGTGTTGATAAGTTGGCTGAAAGGGGTCATAGGTTACCATTGGTGCTTTCGTTTTATGATAGTATGCCAGCTTGTGTACCAGTGCCTCTCTGGGTTAACCAGTTCCGAATTGTAAATATGTAATACTTTATTTTCTTGGGCCTACGCCTCAATAAATATATATATAAAAAAAGGAATAGAATCCTTTTTCTTCCTCCAAAAGATACAAGAATTTTTCACTTAATTTATACGAGTCTGCGCATAAAGTAGGCTCTGCCGTTGTCATTGCTCAAAGCATAATTGAAGGTATAAATTCATATATATATATATAATGAATCCAAATAATTAAATAACTAAGTATTCAAAATTGCAATTCACAAAGAAACAGCACGTGAAGACTGATTTTTTTATGCCAACTTAAAAACAAATGTAATATTGATAGAATAAATAAAAAATAATTCATATGATTATATATTAACTGCCTTGTTAGCGATAACAAATAGGTTGCGGCGTTGTGTAATGTAAAATTTATAATAGGAAAAAAAATCTTGTATGTCCAAGTTTGTATAATATTTAATAATGTATTCATTTGGTACATGTTTAAGGATAGATAAGTGGAATCATTTATTTGCATCATTGAATGATAGAATTGGAAAGGTAACAAAATGAGAAATGACTTAATAGTAATAGCAATTGTCTACGACGGCATTTCGACTTAAATTAAAAAAAATAAAATAATTAATTTCATTTCCAAAAGGATGCTCCGGTCAAATTGTGACACCCCAAAATTTTTTGAATAATAAATCCTCTCCGCAGACGTTCTAGAACATCTGATGGAAGATTTATAGATTATCGACACATAACTCTCTTCCATGCTCTCTATCTCGCTCTACTTTCTCTCTCCATGACGACTTTTCATTCATTACACAGTATTATTAATCAAAGCCACCAACGTTTTAATTAATTGTGCTTCTGGACACACATGCTGTCGCCACCCATTACGACTTGTTCTTCAATTCCTTGCAATTCCCGTCGTAGACTATCTCTACCCTCCACAATGCCTTTGACCTTGTGCAAATTTTCCACCTCTCTGATCAACACGCTTCTTCACCACCCATTTCTTATACAACCCTTTCCGTTACCCTTCTCTACGTGCTAGTGTGTTCAAAAACTGCTGCATATTATTTGGTGTATAACAAGTTACAAGCTTTATAACTTGTGTTGTCTTAGAAAGTTATCCATCTGATACAGATTTTTACAATCTGAGGGTGACATGTTTTTCTCATTAGTTGAAGAATCTCTCACCCGCTGAGAGAACCAGTGGTTTTTGCGATCATGGGTTCTAAGAGGCCACTTCTGATACCATCTCCAAGAACTCCCAATGCCCAGGAGCTTCCAACCATTCCAGTTTTCCCCGAGCTACCAAAGTCAAAGTCAAGCTCCAGCACCACCGTGACGTTCTCCAAGATGGACCCGAGCAACCACCCAGTTGAGAACTCTTCAAACAACTCATCATCACGCAGAAGCGCCACGTCCATCCACTCTGGGAGCTCCGGCAGGAGCAACTCCATCAAAGAAGTTAGTTTCAGCCGCTCGGCATCGAAGCCGGTTCGGTATGGCTCAAAGGGTGCTGACTCCGAAGGACTCAGCATGTCCCAGAAGGAACTCAGAGACGAGGATGCGAGGCTGGTTTTCATCAATGATCCTGAGAAGACCAACGAGAATCTCGAATTTGCAGGGAACTCTATTCGTACTGCGAAATACTCCCTCCTCACTTTTATTCCCAGGAATCTGTTTGAGCAATTCCATAGAGTTGCTTACATTTATTTTCTTATAATTGCCATTCTCAATCAGCTCCCTCAGCTTGCAGTGTTTGGGAGGGGTGTTTCTATTCTGCCTCTGGCCTTTGTCCTGCTTGTTACAGCTGTGAAGGACGCATATGAGGATTGGAGGCGGCACCGGTCCGATAAAGTTGAGAACAACAGGTTAGCATCAGTTTTGGTTGATGGCAAATTCGTTGAGAAGAAATGGAAGGATATAAGGGTTGGCGAGATCATTAAAATCAGTGCGAATGAAACCATTCCTTGCGATATTGTGTTGCTCTCGACTAGTGATCCAACTGGGGTTGCATATGTGCAGACTATTAATCTAGATGGAGAGTCCAATTTGAAGACTAGGTATGCGAAACAAGAGACGCATTCCAAGGAGAGGTTTAATGGGTTGATTAAGTGTGAGAAACCCAATAGGAACATATACGGGTTTCAGGCTAACATGGAAATTGATGGAAAGAAGTTGTCGCTTGGGTCCTCCAATATTGTCCTTAGAGGGTGTGAGCTTAAGAATACTAGTTGGGCACTTGGTGTTGCTGTGTATTGTGGCAGTGAGACCAAAGTTATGCTGAACAGCTCTGGAGCTCCATCCAAGAGGAGCCGGCTGGAGACTCGCATGAACTCGGAGATCATCATGCTCTCTATCTTCCTTGTAGCTTTGTGTACAGTCACCTCAGTTTGTGCTGCTGTTTGGTTGAAGCGCCACAAGGATGAGTTGGATTTGTTGCCGTATTATAGGAAACTGAGTTTTTCAACGGGGCAAGGAAAAAAATATAAATATTATGGATGGGGATGGGAAATATTCTTCACATTCCTTATGTCGGTTATAGTGTTCCAGGTTATGATCCCCATATCCTTGTACATTTCTATGGAGCTCGTCCGTGTTGGCCAGGCTTACTTCATGATCCGAGATGACAGAATGTATGACAAGGCTACAAAGTCAAGATTTCAGTGCAGGGCTTTAAACATTAATGAAGATTTGGGGCAAATTAAATATGTCTTCTCAGACAAAACTGGTACACTTACTGAGAACAAGATGGAGTTTCAATGCGCGAGCATCTGGGGGGTTGATTACAGTTCTACAAATGCCAGCCTGGAGAATGAGCAAACTGAATACTTTGCGCAAGGTGATATTTGTTCTTCAATATGCTAGTCTGTTTAACACGCTTCTGGCATTGCCTGTAATGCATCTGATCTTGTTTGTAATTGAAATAACATGTTTATTTTCTGCCATTATGTGCTCGCAGTAGATGGAAAGGTCATGAGGCCAAAGATGAAGGTGAAAGTTAACCCAGAGCTCTTGCAATTATTAAGAAGTGGAGTTGAAAATAAGGAGGAAAAACGGATTCGTGATTTCTTTCTAGCACTGGCAGCCTGCAATACTATTGTGCCTATTGTTGTTGACACACCTGATCCTGATGTCAAGCTGATAGATTACCAAGGGGAATCACCAGATGAACAAGCATTGGCATATGCTGCCGCTGCCTATGGTTTTATGCTAATAGAACGAACCTCAGGCCATATAGTCATTGATATTCAGGGAGAAAGACACAGGTTAGTTAAATATATTTCTTTTCGGTAATCATTATTTTCCCCTTCTTCCTCCGCAAATGGTTACTAACAAACTTTCTTCTTTCAGAATGACAATGGGATAAATTTTGTTTTTAATAGTCTAGCATTAATCTCGTATAAGCAGATAGGAAAGTTTGTCTTCAAATACTATGGTTGATTTGTCTTGTGTATTTTATTGTTTTACCTATATGATTACTAGGAGTGATAAATAAAGTCATCAAAGATTTAAAGTTTTTTTTTTTTTTTTTTTGTCTTCTTCCTTCTTCCCCGGCTCTGTAGTTATGTAGTGCACAAAGTAAGTTCACTTATCTTGATGGCTAGCTGATAACATGAAACATCGTTTAATGCGATACAGATACAATTGTTATCCTCTTTCTAATGAATCTTTCCACTATGGGAATTGCAGGTTCAATGTCTTGGGTTTGCATGAATTTGATAGTGATCGGAAGAGGATGTCGGTTATATTGGCGTACCCTGACAATTCAGTGAAACTTTTTGTCAAAGGGGCAGATACATCTATGTTGAGTGTGATAGATAAATCATTTAAGATGGACATCATACAAGCAACTGAAACACATCTTCACTCATATTCCTCGCTGGGTTTAAGAACACTTGTTATTGGGATGAGGGAATTGAATGCTTCAGAGTTTGAGCAATGGCATGCTGCCTTTGAGGCAGCAAGCACTGCTTTGTTCGGTAGGGCTGCTATGCTTCGCAAGGTTGCCATCAATGTAGAGAACAATCTCTGCATATTAGGTGCATCTGCTATTGAAGATAAACTGCAGCAAGGTGTTCCAGAATCCATTGAGGCTCTGAGGACTGCAGGTATTAAAGTATGGGTGTTGACTGGGGACAAACAGGAAACTGCTATATCAATTGGCTACTCCTCAAAGCTCCTAACAAGCAGCATGACTCAAATTATAATTAATAGCAAAAATAGAGAGTCATGTAGAAAGAGTTTGCAGGATGCCATTGTTACGTCTAAAAAGCTCATTTCCACATCTGGGGTTACAAACAATACTGGAGGAAGTTCAGGTGCACTTACAACTCCGATAGCCTTGATTATTGATGGTACCAGCCTTGTATACATCCTTGACAGTGAACTAGAGGAACAGGTTAGTTCTGTTAAATCTTGGATGATGTTTGCAATGAATTTCTTGCTGATGCCTTATTTGCTGATTTCGGCTTCTTCTGTTGATTCAGTTATTTCAACTTGCAAGTAAATGTTCCGTTGTTCTCTGCTGTCGAGTGGCACCACTGCAAAAGGCTGGGATCGTTGCCCTTGTGAAGAATAGGACAGCTGACATGACACTTGCCATTGGAGATGGTATGAATTCTTCTATCGAACTGTTTCAGATTGTTGTTATCCTTCAAAAAACTGAAAGCAGAAAACGATAACAAAAAGAATGAAAGAAAAGAAAAAGACGGCACTTACAGAAAATAATGAATAATTTTGACTGCTGTAATGTAGTTTGTAGTATAATAAAATTCATTATGTATGTTTTACAGGTGCTAATGATGTCTCAATGATCCAAATGGCTGATGTTGGAGTTGGCATCAGTGGGCAAGAGGGTCGGCAAGCTGTTATGGCATCAGATTTTGCAATGGGTCAGTTTAGGTTCTTAGTTCCTCTCTTATTGATACATGGGCACTGGAATTACCAACGGCTGGGTTACATGATATTGTACAACTTCTACAGAAATGCTGTCCTTGTTCTTGTCCTATTTTGGTAAGTTATAATCCAGCAAATGCGTATATATATCTGCATTGTTTTGTTATTGGGCCTGATGTGCTTCCGAGCATGCACTTGATCCTATAAACCTGGTCTTTTAGTTAAAAGCCAACATACCTGATTGCAATTTTGACATGTTTGTCCTTTGTTTCCCAGGTATGTGCTCTACACTGCCTTCACTTTAATAACTGCTATAAATGAATGGAGCACCACGTTGTATTCAATAATATACAGTTCATTGCCGACTATTATTGTTGGTATTCTTGACAAGGATCTTAGTAAAAGGACTCTCCTTAAGTATCCTCAGCTTTATGGGGCTGGGCAGAGAGAAGAGGCCTACAACAGAAAGTTGTTTTTATTGACAATGCTTGATACTTTATGGCAAAGCATGACAATCTTCTGGCCTCCCCTCTTTGCATATTGGAGAAGCACTGTTGATGTGGAAAGCATAGGAGATCTCTGGACCCTTGCAGTGGTTATTTTGGTTAATCTACACTTGGCCATGGATGTCGTCAGGTGGAATTGGTTGACTCATGTTTCCATTTGGGGGTCTATCGTTGCGACTTTCATTAGCGTCATCATCCTTGATGCTATACCCACACTTCCTGGCTACTGGTAGGCATTGTCTTTTTTCCATTCTTTTGCTTTGTCCATTATAATTTGCCTGCAAATAAATCTAACGTCATAGCATTCATGTAATGTTTCGGCATATTACCTGTTTTAACTGTTTTGAACATGTTAGATATTCGACTAATATGCTTGTTCTGCAGTTCTGCTGTATACATTATTATTTCCATTTCCTGTTTTCTAATGGAGTGTATCTAATTTGTTCCCTCAACTTTCAAGTGTTACGATTTTGTTTTACGACAAGACTACTGGAATGATTACATATTTACAGTGGAAAAAGAATTTGGAAACCAATAGAATAGTTGAAATAATTGACTCCCGTGTCATTTTGTTTTCTGATATAGAAAGCTTGGTAGACCTCCATATTTTATCGATAGGTTACTTATATCTCTTCTCAATACCACTTTATCGGTTAAGGAAAGGATATACCTTATGTAGAGGTTAGGCGTTAGCTGAGGTTGGGTAGCTAATTTCAGTGATTCAATTCTGATAGTTCTTCAGGACTGCTGTGTTATAGAAATAGCATATACAGTATGTCAATACTCTTTTTCTCCTTCACATGCTATACGCAGCTAACATGATCTGTACACTTTGAGGCCTAGACTGCTGCATACTAGATCTGTCTGCATTGCTTCCAAATGTTGAATATACAAATATTTGCCACCAGAATCTAATGTTGAACCTAATGAAATGCACCTTGCAATTGTTAATCTTCACGTGCGAACAATAATTCGTGTTTCTGAATCATTTTACACACAACAGACTCCACTATTTGTCTTTCTTTCTTTGTTGATTGCTCGGAGATGTGGTGTCCAGACTCCAGATAGCCTGACTAATATGTTGATTCCATTGAAAATACCGCAATCTAAATGATTATTAAAATTCGTTTCTAACGGCATACTTTGATCAGCTTGGTTGATGTTGTTTGTATTAACAATCATGGAAAAGTAAAAAACAAATAACAAAGAAACATTTTCAAACTCAAATGAATTCTTTGTAGCCATTCAATGCATCGTAGATTGAAAAGCCTCTGCAGTCCAAAATTGCTTCTGAACGTAAACGCTGACCTTTGCATCTTCACAACTTTGGCAGGGCCTTCTTCCATGCTGGACGCACTGGATTGTTCTGGTTATTGTTGCTCGGAATCGTGATAACAGCATTGCTTCCTCGTTTTCTTGTGAAATTTATTTGTCAATATTATTTTCCTAATGACATTCAGATTTCAAGAGAAGCTGAGAAGACTGGGAATGAAAGAGATTTTGAAGGTGGACAAATAGAAATGCTCCCTATCTCAGATGTTCCACCAAGATGAGAAGTGATTTCTTTTTCAATTTTCCATTTCTTTTGTAAAGTTGCATATTCTTTAGGCTACCTCAGACTATCTGTTGGTTGCCAGATTTCATTCTTTCCTATCCGAAGGATGGAGTTTTGTTATCGCTGCATAGGTTTGTTGTAATATTATTCTTTTGTATTGATAAAGTTTACCATGTTTGCAAATTGACCTTGATTAGTTGATTACTAGTATTTACTCCCGTGCTCTTTATTTTTTTTTTGGTGTGATTTTTTTTTGTTTACTTTTTTTTTAATATGTTATTTCATTTATTATGAAATCAAAATAAACTTCTTACATTTAAGATGTATCACGGCCTAACTTCCAATTTAAATAAGTTATTAATTGAATGGTCTATTGAGAATGATTGAAAAGTACCGAAATTGTGTGTGAAATAGAAGAAGAATTTTGATACGAGAGACTTTTAGACTTTTAATTATATAAATTAAAGGAGTAAATAACCTTTTTGGTCCTAAGATTTTATAGTTGACATCAATTTAATCCTGAAAAAATATTTAACATCAATTTACTCCTTACATTTTAAAATTTGAAATCAATTTGGTCTGATGGCCAAATTACACAAACTGCTGTTAACTTCTGTTAGAGTGCATCTCATTGTCTAACTCGGAACTTGGAAACTTGAACGTTGAATTTGGAAACTCAGACAAGGAAGAAGTGCACTTTCTCACGTTGAACTTGGAACTCGGAACTCGTAAACTTGACAAGTAAGAAGTGTTTCACATTGAATTTTGAACTCGGAATGTTGCACAAGGAATAAGTGCTCTCTCACATTGAATTCGGAAATCGGAAACTCGGACAAAGAAGAAGTGATCTCTCTCACATTGAACTAGGAACTCGGAATTCCGGATTTCGAGTTCATCAGGGGTACGCACACTAACAGAGATTAACAGAAGTTAGTAAAATTTGACTATTAGATCAAATTAATATCAAACTTTAAAATATGAGGACTAAAATGATATCAAATATTTTTTTAGGCCAAAATTGATATCAATTATAAAAATTTAGGACCAAAAAGGTTATTTTATCATGTGAATCTAGCAAAAATACAACTTTATCTACAAGTTCCAAAAATTATAAAGTTAACAATGAATGAGTTATAGAATAGAATTAACATATCAATCAATAAAATTGAAGTAACGACAAAGAAATTAATAATTAATACATAATATTGCTATAACCCCATAAACACAAAGGTAGTAATTCTTTATTAAATGTCATACATCTAAACATCAAAAACTGAAAATTTTTGTAAATAAATCTTTATAGCTTAACTATAAATTGACAAATAGGATAGAATAAAATTGGACCTCTTATATAAAATGAACTTTAATTTTATTCTTGTCACTCTGTCAATAAAGTTATTCATCAAATCTAAAAAATAGAAATATCATTTGACATCATAGAACAACAAGAATTTAGCTTTGAAATTAATCGTTATTCCTTTAATTAGATAATCTTTATGCAATAATATAAATTAAAAGAAAGTAAGAAGCAGGAACGACAAACATTCTACAACAAAAATATGGCTTAAATATATTTTTGATCCCTAAAAATATTGTAAATTCTGGTTTTAGATCCTATAAAAAATATATTTTGGTCTAGATCCAAACATTACTAAAAATATTTGGTTTAAATCTCTACCATTATTTTGTTTGGTTTTTGGTCCTTGTATCACACTAGTATGTTTGTCTCAAGTCCTTAAAAACTTATGATAATTTGGTTTAAGACCTTTAGAATATTAGTTTGAGTTTCCTGAAACCAAATTATCATAATTTTTTAGGGACTACAATCAAATATTTTGGAAATGTTTGGATCTACATCAAAATGAAATTTTTATAGGGTCAAAAACCAAAATTCATAATATTTATAAGAACCAAAAATATTTAGCATCTTACCTAGGGGGTAAGAAGATGTGTGCATTTGTTGTCATTTATTTCTTAAGAACAATATTCTTTTTAAGTTTACAATAATTTATTTTAAATCTATGTAAATTATTTAAATAATTTGTTTTCTTTAAAAAATTAAATAATAAAATAACTAATTTTGTATTCTTTTAAAAGTAAGTTAAAAGTTTTTTTTTTAAAATACAGTAGAGAAAGAGAAATTAAGTTAAACAACAAAAAACAATTTTTATAACTATATCTAAATGTAAATTAGTTTTTGATAAAATTAATTATAAAAAATAATTCTAAAAATTAACTTAAAAATACATTTTTAATAGTTCATCTAACCATACCTAAGCACTGCACCGCAATTTCGATATGAAACAAATAGATCAAGCATTGAGAAATGTGGTAGAGAATCCTCCTGATTGTCGTTGTGTTTTTTGGGGTTAGGGGGGGCAGGGGCCGTGGGATGATGATGTCTCGGGCTATATCGTTCAAAGATAAGCTTTTGGGGGCTAAGAAGAAGGTGGTGCAACATCAAAGGGTGGACTTGCTTCAAGAGAAACTCACGCGAATGGATTTTGTAGATGGAGATCGTCTAGTCCCTAGATTCACTCTTTATAGCAAGCTTTTGTAGGAAATTTGTGCACCTTGGGAGGATGCTTTGGTGATCAAACTCTTGGGGAAGAATGTTGGTTTTCTTACAATGCGAGACAGGTTGAAGAAACTATAGAGTCTCTGGAGGTTTCGATCTTTTGGACCTCGATTTTGGCTTCTTTCTCATTAAATTTGACGAGGAAAGTGATAGTACCAAGGTGATCGAGGGAGGGCCATGGATGCTATTTGATCACTATCTAGCAATTAGAGAATGGTCAAGAGATTTTGTGGCATGCTCAGCTAAGGTTGACAAGACTTTAGTATGGATTAGATTCCCAAGTCTTAATGTGGCTTATTATAATAAAGATGTGTTATTGACCCTTGCGAAGGGAGTGGGCACCCCTATTAAGATTGATTAGAATACTTCAAAGGTGGCTCATGGTAAGTTTGCAAGAGTATGTGTTGAAATAGATTTATCTAAGCCAGTTGTGGGCACAGTGTGTGTGGAAGATCAGTGGTACAAAGTAGAGTATGAAGGCATTCATATTATTTGTGCCAAATGTGGTTGTTATGGACACCATACTAGAGACTGTTCCAAAGGAAATGAAGTTTCGACGGTGGTGGTTGGCGCTTCTCAAGGTAGTGGAGAAACGACGCCGGTCAAGGAGATGGTGGTGCAAGTTGTGTCAAATCCTAATGTTATCTCCATGGATCTCGAAGGTATCCCACATAATGCGCATGGGGAGTGGCTTGTTGTGAAACGGAAAAATAAGAGCAAATCACAACAAGATTCAAAAAATAAAAATCTGATAAGAGTTGACAAGAATATGACCGAGAAATCAAGAAATAGATTTGTTGAATTGAATCAACAAGAGCAGGAATCCACGAAGAATGCAGATTTGCACGTAGATACTCCCAAGCATAGTTGTTAAAACCAGACCGAACCGTCCGGTTCGGACTATATCTACATCTAAGCTGGTCAAACCTAGTGTGAACCGGCTATGAACTAGTTGACCTAGTATGAATTGACCCAGTTTCAAGGGTAAATTTATTAAGCACAAAAAATTGCAATTGGTGAGATTCAAACCTTGTTTGTGGAAAATGAGGGGCACGCTGCACTACCACTATGCTATGCAACCTGTTGTGTTATAATATGCTAATAATAATATATATTATATATTTATTTGAACTATATTATATTTTTGTATATTTATTTAATTAAATTCAATTCAACCAATGACCCACTGGTTGAACCAGTGACCTAGTAACCCGGTGCCTTGATCGGGTCGATCATCGGTTCGAGTTTAATAACTATGCTGCCAAGGCCATGCAGTTTTCCAAGTCACATGAGAAAGTTAATGGGTCCAAGTGTATTCTAGTGAAGATCAAGAAAAAATTGAAGAGTCCAATTCAAAATTTGTTGGAGAAGTCAAGCCCAACCCACATGAAGGAGACTGAGAACGTGGATATAAGGGGCGGGCGAGTGGGCTATAAGGAACGAAAGACAAATAGCAATTGGTGGTTCCATTTGGTGGTAAACTTGAGATAGGATCCACTTCATCTTCAATGAAGATAAAGAAAACATAAAGGAGTATTCTTTCCAGAACATCAAAAAAGGATGCAGGGGAACATGCTTTGGCTCCTTTAGCGACTCCAAGAGAGGAATTAGAAAGGGTGTCAGATCGAAGCTTTTTAGAAGAAATTTTTGCTAGAAAATCTTGAGATGGCTCTTTCTTCAATTAAAGGGAAGGACCTTTCAAACACTGATTCTGATGTCCCTTTTCAAGATGTTAAAAAGGATGCTATGCTTGAGATTAAGACCTTCCTCTTGATGATAAAAGTTTTGGTAGGAAGCAACAATGAACAAATCGGGAAGAGCCCACCATGAGAATTGGTCACCCTTGGCATCTGAATTGTAGTCTGGAGAAGCATCCTCAGTGGCAGACCGGGTCTAAGTCCCTTGGAAGGGGCCACTAGAGAGGGTGAGAGCCCCATTGTGCTCGGACCCTGTTGCACCAGGAGGCATTGTCGGCAAGTCGAGTTGTTTGGGAATACAGCGCTAATCAGGCAGTAAATTTCGTCCAAGGCTAAATATTGGCGAGAGACCAATAGTGAACAAGTACTGCAAGGGAAAGATGAAAAGGACTTTGAAAAGAGAGTCAAAGAGTGCTTGAAATTGTCGGGAGGGAAGCGGATAAGGGTCGGCGATGTGTCTCTATCGGATGTGGAATAGTGGAAGCCAGTCCGCCAATCAACTCGAGGCACCTACCGATGCGGATTGTAGCAGTGGTCCAAGCCTGGGCTATCGATAAGCTCACGAATGTGTCATCATTGTGATCATGGAATGCAGCGCATGCCTACCGGCGTGCGTCGGCATCTATACGCTCTAGGCGTCGGCCTGTGGGCTCCCTATTAGGCTTGTCTTGAAACATAGACCAAGGAATCTGACATGTGAGTGAGTTAATGGGACCCGTAAGGCGCAAGGAAGCTAATTGGCGGGATCCCCCTACGTGTTGCACCGCCGACCGACCCTGATCTTCTGTGAAGGGTTCAAGTGAGAGCACGCTTGTCGGGACCCGAAAGATGGTGAGCAGGGTGAAGCCAGAGGAAACTCTGGTGGAGGCCTACAGCGATACTGACGTGCAAATCATTCATCTGACTTGGGTATAGGGGCGAAAGACTAATCAAACCATCTAGTAGCTGGTTCCCTCTGAAGATTCCCTCAGGATAGCTGGAGCTTGCGGACTAGTTCTATTGGTTAAAGCCAATGATTAGAGGCATCGGGTGCGCAACACCCTTAACCTATTCTCAAACTTTAAATAAGTAGGACGATGCGGCTGCTTTATTGAGCCATGCCATGGAATCGAGAGCTCCAAGTGGGCCATTTTTGGTAAGCAGAACTGGCGATGCGGGATGAACTGGAAGTCAGGTTATGGTGCCCAACTACACGCTAACCTAGACCCCATTAGTCAATTAAGGTAGCAAGACAGTGATCATGGAAGTTGAAATCTGCTAAGAAGTGTGTAACAACTCACTTGTCGAATCAACTAGCCTAAAAATGGATGGCACTAAAGCGCGTGACCTATACCCGGCCGTCGGGGCAAGTGCTAAGCCCAGATGAATAGGAGGGCGCAGCGGTCGTTGCAAAACTTGGGGTGTGAGCCTGGGCGCGAGCGGTCGTTAGTGCAGATCTTGGTGGTACGGACAATGGGAATCTAACTGTTTAATGAAAACAAAGCATTGAGATGGTCCCTGCGGATGTTGACGTAATGTGATTTTTGCCTAGTGCTTTGAATGTCAAAGTGAAGAAATTCAACCAAGCATGGGTAAATGGTGAGAGTAACTATGACTCTCTTAAGGTAGCCAAATGCCTCATCATCTAATTACTGATGCGCATGAATGGATTATCAAGATTCCCACTGTCCCTGTCTACTATCTAGCAAAACCACAGCCAAGGGAACGGACTTGGTGGAATCAACAGGGAAAGAAGTCCCTGTTGAGCTTGACTTTAGTTCGACTTTGTGAAATGACTTGAGAGGTGTAGGATAAGTAGGAGCTGGAAACAGGGAAAGTGAAATACCACTATTTTTAACGTTATTTTACTTATTCCGTGAATTGGAGGCGAGGCATGGCCCTTCTTTTTGGACCCAAGGCCTCCTTCAACTGGTTGATCCAGGCAGAAGACATTGTCAGGTGGGGAGTTTGGCTGGGGCGGTACATCTATTAAAAGACAACGTAGGTGTCCTACGATGAGCTCAACGAGAATAGAAATCTCGTGTAGGATAAAGGGGTAAAAGCTCGTTTGATTTTGATTTCTAGTACGAATATGAGCCGTGAAAGCGTGGCCTATCGATCCTTTCATCCTTCCAAATTTGAAGCAAGAGGTATCAAAAAAGTTGCCACAAGGATAACTGGCTTGTGGCAGCCAAGCATTCATAGCAACGTTGCTTTTTGATCCTTTGATGTCGACTCTTCCTATCATTGTGAAGCAGAATTCACCAAGTGTTGGATTGTTCACCCACCAATAGGGAATGTGATTGGGTTTAGACCATCGTGAGACATGTTAGTCTTACCCTACTGATGATAGTATCGCAATAGTAATTCAACCTAGTACGAGAGGAACTGTTGATTCATACAATTGGTCATCGCGCTTGGTTGAAAAGCCAGTGGTGCAAAGCTACTGTGTGTTGTATTATGACTGAATGCCTCTAAGTCAGAATCTAGGCTAGAACCGATGCGTATGCCCGTTGTTTGTTTGCCGACCAACAGTAGGGGGTTTTTAGCCCCCCAGAGGCACGTGCCGTTGGTGATACTCGTGAGGCGGATAAGCTTTGTTGGATGCCTTGAAACGCAATTCCCATCGAGTGGCAGGCAGAATCCTTTACAAACGACTTAAATACGCGATGGGGTAATGTAAGTGGTAGAGTGGCCTTGCTGCCATGATCTACTGAGATTCACCCGTTGCGCTTCGATTCGTCCCTCCCCACCCCTCTCAAAACTTGCCCCAAGTACAAATTCTTCTCCGATGTAAAGGGTTGCACTCAGAACCCAACATGGCACTCACAGCACTTAGTCTTGTATCCAGGAGGAACTAGATGATGCGAGTCACTTCGATCGAAATTTAAGTCACACTAGCCAAGACTCGGGTCACGGCGCCTGGGACTCTAGCCACGGTACTTGACATTGGAGCATAGGACTCGAGTCATGGTGCCCGGGACTCAATTCATGCTAGCCAACACCTGAGTCACGCTCGAGCCACGGTGCCCCTGACACGATTCACACTCGAGTCATGCTAGCTAGCGCTCGAGTCATGGTGCCCAAAGCTCGGGTCATGGTGCCTAAGACTTGAGTCACGCTAGTCAAAACTCGAGTCATGGTGCCTTGAGCTCGAGTCATGCTAGCCAGCGCTTGAGCCACTGTGCCTAGGACTCGAGTTGTGCTTGAGTCATGGTGCCTAACACCCGAGTCACGCTGGCCATGACTTGAGTCCTGCTAGCCAGTGCTCATGCCACAGTGCCTAGACCCTAGTCACACTAACCAGAGCTCGAGTCATAGTGCCCAAGACTCGAGTCATGTTAGCCAGCACTCGAGACATGGTGCTTAGGCCTCGAGTCATGTAACACCCTAATAAACTCATATTACCCTTAAGTTGTATTACGGCATTTTATTAGTTGTTACTTATGCTCACGGAAAAATTAAAACTTTATTTGTAAATTAAGGTCCGATGAAAATACGGTAAATTTTTTTTTTTGACATATGTCTTCGTTTTGCAGCATTTTGGAAAGTGAATCCTTGAGCGAGAATATATATATATATATATATATATATATATATATATATATATGTATATGTATATGTAGAGAGAGAGAGAGAGAGAGAGAGAGAGAGAGAGCGTGTCGCACGAGAATCCATAACATAAGTGGAATGATAGGGCATAAAAGCAATACAGGATACATTAATATATAGTAATTGTCACACTTCCATTTCACACAAATAAGATTCATAATATCCAACATTACATAAAGGTACTCATAGTTAAGTCATCATTACATACTGAATACAAACTAACATGGTAAGTTTTAAAGTAAAAGAAATACATGAGGATGCAAGATTACAAAAATCTACGCACCCTAGTCCCACACCAAACCGTAGCATCAGTCTCCTACAGCACACCCTCGATTCTACAAATGTCGTGGTCTTGAGACGCAGCTCCTCCTAACTCGATTCTACAGATGTCGGCTGATCACCTCAATATGTCAAGCTCAACAGCAGGGCCTGGCCTCATGTGAGGTGTAGTTGGTTGGCGAAGATCACTCTTCGGATGGATCCTCCTCAGAAGATGGGTTAGCACCCGGATGATACTCTGGAAGAGGTGGCTAGGTGGCTGCCGCCCTAGGAGTGGTTGTGGAGCTCAGCTCTTTCATTGGAACGGCTGGCTGGGGTTCGGCCGAGGGTAGCCTTGGGGACATGGGCTCCATCTAAAAATCTGGCAATGGCTTTGACGGAAATTCCCACAGGCCCAAAGGATGACCTAGTAGTGCTCTAGGGAAATCTTTAGGGGCAGGTGGCACAACTGGTGCTGCTCCTTCATGTACACGACCCAAGTGAATGTATGTCCTCACGACCGTGGTGGTTGTGCCCACGATCGTGTTGGTGGTCACATCAATGCTTCCACTTGTGCTCAAGTGGATCCATGATCCACTCCACTGGATATGCCATCAGAATTTGGTTACGATATGGAAGAACAAACTAACTCCATATGAGGGTGTCATTGTTGTCATTTTTGCCACTTCGGGATTTGTTAAGAAACTTAGTGAGCATGCATATGATTCATTTATTCAGATTTTCAAAAGCATTATTATCCGAAGTGAATTCACTTTTAACATGCAATCTAATCATGGGAGATATCATAACATGCATGGGAACAAGTATAATTAAATATAACATGCATGGATGTGTTATAGGCTTCTTTTAACACCTCCCTTTCAAGAGTTTGGACCGAAGTCCCTTTTCTCTTCTTAACTTGACTTTATCTTAAGTCTTTTTCACCCAATAAACATAGGTGGTAATGAGCTCATACCGTGGTTGTTGCCACCATAAATTTTTGGTACTTACACTAGCTGGGTCAATGCCATGCCTCAAGTAAGCCCTATCCTCTGTACTCACACTAGCTGGGTCTATGTCATACTTTATAAGAGTCGTGAGTGGAGGGGAGTGTAATATGGGTCACCTTCTTTTTTTGAAGGATCATACCCTTAGTTCAATCTCTTCTTATTAAGGCTTATGATGCAAAAATTATTCTAAGACCATAAATTTTGCAGAATTCCGGCAGTATGACAGCTAGACCGGAGCTTCCCCAAAATTGCCAAATAGAGAATTCAACATCACATATCATTAAGCATCATTATCATCATCATGTCATCATCATATCAACATTATCATCATCATATCACCATCATTATCATCATGTTAGCACATAGAGGCATACATAACATACAAAGTCTTATGAGCTTAACTTAGTAAATTTGGTGCAAGCTTTCAATTGAATTTGCTTCTTGTGTCGATTCTTTTATTAGGCATGGGGCCAATTTCGTCTATTATTCCTTTTGAAACTTTTAAGTTGAATTATGAGGTTTTCCAATATCTTAATTTCAGGGTCTTAATGTCTTCAAGCTTGTTTCTCGTTAACCCTTAAACTTAACCATAACCAGTTTTACTTTTATAGTGGGGCAATAACTCCAAAAATTCATTATAATTTCATCTTTTACAATTTTGACCTGAGTTTTTGTATGATTATACTTCTCTGAGTCCATTTTTAAATAAAATAAACCCCACTTAAAAATTCATTTTTTAACTTGAGATATGCACATTTTAATCTGACTGCTTAGTCTTTTAGATTCATTCTGGATTAGTAACTTGTAAACTCTACTGGGAGCTCTTCACAAGGAATCTGCCAAAACTGTTTTATGGAAGTGTTTTTATATGTCTTATCTTTCTAAAAAATTTGATCCCACTCAAAAATGTTTTTGTATAGCTTGAGTTATTAAGATTTTTGTACAGATTGCCCAAACCAAAACACATCCGGGGACAACCTACTTTAAAAATTCGTATCTCCCTCGTTTTAAGGCCAAATTTCGCGTATTTTGTATGTATAAAATGCTCTATGAGTCGATCTTCATTTAAAATTATTTCACTACATTTGGAGTTTTATTGAGTGAGTTATTGGTCGCATTAAATAGACTGCTAGAATTTCCAGCTTCAACAGTTTTTGTTTCAATTAGTTTTCTTGTAAAAATATTAAGTCTTTTCTTTAAGTGACTGCTTTTATCTTCCAAGCTACTTTTGTACTTTTATATTTTGATGATAACTTAATAGTTTGAGTTCTAAAATGTTTGGTTCAAAACAAGATAAATGCACAACCAAAATCATTCTTCCAAGAGAAAAGCAACAACCATAAGTAAACTTCTCATAATAAGAGTATGGCCATAAGGCCTTTAGAGAAAGTTCTAGAACCACCTAGATATGGAGAGCTTAAGAGTTCTAGAGCTTGAAAACATATAAGAAGAAAGAGTTAGAGTCACTACCACAAGAGTTTCTTGGAGAGCTTGAAGGGAAAGACAAGTGTTGGAGGTGGCCTTCCTCCTCTTGAGCTTGCAAATGAGGCTAAATGAGTGTTTGTTTTGCTCTACCAAAGACCAAAGAAGGTGGTCTTGATAAGTTTGTAAGGGTGGTGATAGAAGATAAGGGTGATGGTGGTGGAAAAGTAAGAAGAACAAGAAGGAGAGTAGGAAGAGCAAGGAGAGGTGGAGAGAAGTGAGAGCTTTTGTGTTTAAGAGAGAGGATGAAAGTTTGCAAAACGAGAGAGTGAGTGAGGGGGGCTATTGGCGTCCCACAACAAGGCCAAGAAGTAGGTGAGTTTTGCTTCTTTTACAAGCAAGACGGCTAGGAACCTTGGGTTAAAAGAGTTGGTTGTGTTTTCTTTAGTCTTGGGGCATGCTATGGACCATTTTGTGTTTTCTCAAGTGAGCAAAGGCAAGGTCTACTTACTCTTGAGAGTTGATTGACTTGAGCCTACCTACCTCATGTGACAAGACTCTAGTGAAGACTAGCTCTTCTTTAGATTAGAGTTGGCTAGGGAATATTGCCAAAATAAGCTTGATCTAAGAGTGCAAGATTAGGAAGCAATGGATAGTTGGATCTTACTCTTCTTTGGCCAAAATTTTCATGCAAAAATTAGAAGAAATTTTTGAATTTTCAAAGCCATTAGAATTATCTAAATTGTTAATTAATTGGATTAGTTTAATTGCTCTTTAGTCAGTTTCAGTTAATTACACTTTTAAGACATTTTTCCCATAAAAGAATTGTTCTCATGAATTATGTAGTTAGAGTGTAAGGATTAATTTATCTCAATTGATTAAGGTAAAACAATTATCATGTACTTAATTAATAAAATCATCTTAACTTAATTATAGTTCTCAATTATGGATTAATGAGGTTTGAATGATTAGACTTTAATTAAAACGTTTAGTATGATATGATTCAATTGTTGATTTGACTCAATTTACTAAGCTTTTCCTCATTGAGATTAGCCGACTAGTCCTTAGTTAATCGCAAACCCCTCTAATTAGTCAGGGACACTTAGCTAATTAGCTTCGACAAAATTAGAGATGTTACAAGTCACACTAACCAGCACTTGAGTCATCGTGCCCGGGCCTCGAGTCACACTAGCTAGCACTCGAGTCATGGTGCCCAGGCCGTGAGTCACGCTTGTGTCATGGTGCCCAGCACCCGAGCCACGCTCGAGTCATGGTGCCAAGGTCTCGAGTCACGCTAGCTAGCACTCGAGTCATGGTGCCCGGGCCTCGAGTCACGCTAGAGTCACGCTAGCCAGTACTTGAGTTATGGTGCCAAGTTACGCTCGAGTCACGGTGCCCAGCACCTGAGTCACGCTCGCATCTTGGTGCCCAGCCTCGAGTCATGCTCGAGTCACATTGCCCAGGCCGCTAGTCACGCTCAAGTCATAGTGCCTAGGCCTCGAGTCACGTTAGCCAACATTCGAGACATGGTGCCCAGGCCATGAGTCATGCTCGAGTCATGGTGCCCAAGTCTCGAGTCACGCTAGCCAGCACTTGAGTCATGGTGCCTTGATCGCGAGTCACACTCGGGTCATGGTGCCCAGATCGCGAGTCACACTCGAGTCATGGTGCCCAACACTCGAGTCACAATTGAGTCATGCTGCCCAGGCCAAGAGTCACGCTTGAGTCATGGTGACTACAGTCGAGCCACGCTCGAGTCATGGTGCCAAAGCTTCGAGTCATGCTAGCTAGCACTCGAGTCATGGAGCCCGAGCCTTGAGTCACGCTTGAGTCATGCTAGCCAGGACTTGAGTCATGGTGCGTAGCACCCGAGTCACGCTTAAGCCATGGTACCCAGGCCTTGAGTCATGCTAGATAGCACTAAAGTCATGATGCCTGGGCTGCGAGTCACACTCAAGTCATGGTGCCCAGCATTTGAGTTACGCTTGAGTCATGGTGCTCAGGCCTCGAGTCACGCTAGCTAGCACTCGAGTCATGGCGCCTAGGCCGCGAGTCATGCTCGAGTCTTGGTACCCAACACACGAGCTACGCTCAAGTCATGGTGCCTAGGCCTTGAGTCGAGCTCAAGTCATGCTAGCTAGCACTTGAGTTATGGTGCCCAGGCCGCGAGTTACGCTCGAGTCATGCTAGCCAGTACTTTAGTCATGGTGCCTGGACCTCGAGTCATGCTAGCTATCACTCGAGAAATGGTGCCCAGGCCTCAAGAAATGCTCGAGTCACGCAAGCTAGCACTCAAGTCATGGTGCCCAGTACCCGAGTCACTCTCAAGCTATTGTGCCTAGGCCTCCAATCATGCTCGAGTCACGCTAGATAGTACTCGAGTCATGGTGCCCAGCACCTGAGTCATGCTCGAGTCATGGTGCCCAGGCCTCAACTCAAGCTAGCCAGTACTCGAGACATGGTGCCCAGGCTGCTAGTCGGGCACGAGTCAAGCTAGTCAGCGCTCGAGTCATGGGGCCCAGGCCGCGAGTCACACTCGAGTCATGGTACCCATGCCTCGATTTATGCTAGCCAGCACTCGAGTCATAGTGCCCAGGACTCGTGTCACGCTAGCCAGCACTTGAGTTATGGTGCTAAGCCTCCAATCATGGTTAAGTCACGGTGCCCAAGACTCGAGTCAGCCTCAAGTCATACTAGCCAACACTCGAGTCATGGCGCCTAGGCCGCGAGTCACGCTTGAGTCATGGTGTCTAGCACTCGAGTCATGCTCGAGTCATGGTTTTCAGCACTCGAGTCATGGTGCCTAGGCCACAAGTCACGCTCGAGTCATGATGCCTAGGCCTCGAGTTGATAACTCCATTTGGTGAGTCATATTTTTAGTTAGTTTTTGTTGAATTTGAGTTGTGGTTGTTTAATTTAGCTTTTATTTTGTTACATTTTAGTATATAGTTTGGGTTAATTGGTATTTTTAGTCTTTTACTATTTTTTGTTATTTGTCTGGATACTTATTTTGGGTTTATTTGATTTAGTGTAGGTGCAAGTGGACCCAAAAGAAGTTGGAAGAGACTAAGCCATGAATTCAGACTTAGCACCTTGTGCTATAGCACGAGCCAGTGCTCTACAGCACACTACCGCATAAGGAAGAAAATGGCCACATTTATGTTGCACTATAGTGCAACCAATCATGCTATAGCACGCTCCCGTGTTCGTAGACTCTGTCAACAATTTTTGTTGTGCTATAGCGCGCCACCGTATTTCACAAATGAGCCAAGAATTGAGGCTTGCGCTACAGTTTGTAGCAGATTATCAATTCGAGCTGAAAGTTAAAAGGGGGGATCTATGCGCTATAAAAAGGAGGTCACACAGATCACGAAGGGGTCCTGAGAGACTTTACACATTTTCCAAAGCAGAAAACTTTTCCCAAAGGGATTGAAGGTGAAGATTCAAGGATTTCGGTGCTTAATTATCAACACGGAGATATCCAAATTTTCCTGAATTCCTTGTTTCTAGCCAGAATTCTCCGTGGCTTTTTGTTTTTCTGTTTCCTCATCTTTATACTCTATTATTGTTTTCTTTTTTTTAGACATGAACTAAATTTCTCTTGCTAGGGCGTTAATGGACCATTTTCTATGACAAATTTCTTTATGGATTAATGTTAATCTTGTTTCTATTTTAATTGTTTAGTGTTTTTGTTTGTGCTTAATGCTTTTGAGTGATTGACTACCATTCAATTGATTCGTTGGTTTGCAATAACTAGAGATAGGGTTTGTAAATAAAGCTTCTTAACTAGGGATGTCAAATGGGCCAATCCACAACCATTTACCCCCGGTCCATATGGGCCAGGGCCAAAAGGCCCATAGGGCCAAAAAGCCCATGTTCATAAAAAGCCCACAGGGCCAAAAGCCCATATGGGCCAGGGTCAGCCCATGGGCCAATCCACTCACCAAAAAATAAAAAAAAATAATTTTTTTAATGGGCTACTTTTAGTCTTAGCCCACATATGGGCCAACTCTAGCCCGTTTACAAGCTACTTGTAATTCACTGGATTAGCCCACTTCCAAAGTTTTTAAATTTTCCCTATTTTTTTAATTTTTTTGTGAATTTCTAACTTTTTAATAAATTTTGACACATGGGCCAAAAAATCCACCTTCAAAAAAAATATATTTTAATGATTACATCTCCAAAATCATAACTACACAACTATTACAAAATTTTCATTAAACTCAAAAGGCCTAAAAACTAATCTTAATAACTAAAAATATGACAATTTCTTCATTCTTCATCTTGATCTTCATAATACACATTGGATTCTGCTGGTAATGTTTCGTTGCCAAGAATTTTGCAATTATCTTCATCTGAAACTCAACCAATCGAGAAACAACTTAAAAATCAACTAAGATTATATAAATATATATATATATATATATATATATATATATACACACACACACAACAAATTAAGTCATTACCATCCAGATTCAAAACAAAGCCGTGTAACCAATTCCTAGTGCAAATAAGCATTTGGACATGCTCAGGAAGAGTCGAACTTCTGTACTTTGTTAAAACACGTCCACCAATGCTAAATGCAGATTCCGATGCAACAGTAGTAATCGGAATACTTAATACATCTCTGGCCATAATCGATAGTGTAGGAAACCTTTTTTCATTGGTCTTCCAGTGGTTTAGCACATCAAAATCTTCACCATCATCATAATCAATTGGCAGTTCATCCAAATAAAGATCTAATTCGTTCTTTCCAATGGTAGATTTGGTTTCATTTTGAAACATTTTAAACTCCTGAGATATGCAATATATTAATCATTTGAACAAAACAAAAATAAAACTAAGAAAAAAACTAATAACCAAATTGGCATAGAATAACATACACTAAATATTTTAGATCTCTTTGGCTTGCTTCCTTCTCCGATTGACTTATTCAATATACTGGATTCACTAGATGATTGAGAAGGAATTGGAGAACTAAAATTGTTTGTATATTCCCTATAAAGCTTCTCAAATTTTTCCCTCACAATTTTTACCTTGTCTTCAGAGGTTGAGGGATCTAGTTTTCTATAGCAGAAGTTCAAAAAATCCAGCTTTAATCGGGGGTCAAGAATAGCTCCAAAAGCCAAGACTATGCTATAATCCTTCCAGTACTTGTCAAATTTTCCCTTCATTCTTACAGACATGTCCTTGATCACATCTTCTTCATTAAATTGGTTTTCTTCCAACATGCATTGAATCTTCCAAACTTGCATAAAATACAAGTTTGAAGTTGGATAAGATGAACCTGAAATGAGGTTTGTGGTCTCATAAAAGGGTTCCAAGAATTCGCACATCTTCTCTGCTGTTCTCCATTCTTCATGTGATGGACAATAATTGTAATTTGTGTCTATCATATCAAGAAGACCAAAAGCTTTCTCAAATTTGATTGCACTTTCTAGCATCATGTATGTTGAATTCCACCGAGTTGAAACATCTAATTTTAAACCAGCATTGTCATCAACTTTAGCTTCCTGCACACACTCTTTGAATTTTATCATCCTTGCATCTGATGCCCTCACATACTTCACACTTTCTCTAATCTTAAAGAGTGCTTGACTTGCAACTTTCAAACCCTCTTGAACAATCAGGTTGAGTATATGAGCAGAACACCGTACATGAAAAAATTCTCCATTACACAGCAAATTATTTTGCAAACGTAGTAGATGATTCTTCAAAATAGTTTGCATGGCATCATTTGCAGAAGCATTATCTAAAGTAATGGAAAACACCTTTTTATCAATCCCTCATTGCTTCAAACAATCAAACAAGGTGGCTTCTAATTCAACCGCGGTGTGTGGAGGCTTCATTCGACAGAAGTTAAGAATTTTACTCACTAGTCTCCAACTTTCATAACAAAGTGAGCAGTTAAACAAATGTAGCCTTCTGTGGTAGATGCTGTCCACACATTAGAAGTTAGACAAACTCAATTAGGGATCTTAGACATCACTTGCTTAAGTTTGTTCTTCTCTTTCATGTAAATTTTTTGGACATCTGATACCACGGTGTTCCTAGAGTGCATCACAACACTGGGGTTCAAATAACTAATCCATTCTCTGATTTTCTCATATTCAACAAAGTTAAATGGAAGATCATGCTAGATTATAGCCTGGGCAAGCAAATTACGATGGGTCTTTTGATTGATCCTGGTCATGCTAGATTTCCCCTCTAGCATTTCAACCCTATTGACTTCTGAGTTTGCGATGGATTTACATGTAGCAACATGACGATTTAAGTGAGAAGTCCCATAATTATTCTTGGTCTTAGGATTTCTCCCAATTGCGTAGCCACGACCACAGTAGTTACACACAGCTTTTTCAATACCTTCCTTATCTTTCCCAGTTTTCGTAAAAAATCTCCAAACATTAGATGTTTCTTTCTTAGCTGAGTCAACACTTCCAGATACTCCGGCAGGAGTTTCACAAACAACTTCATCATCCAGATTCACAGACTCCATAATATAACTATGTTTATAAATTCCTAAACATTAAAACAAACAAAAATGTATACAAAAATAAGAACAAGTAAAACAGAACATGTAAAAACATAACATGCAACCACACATATAAGTATAACATTGGTTTCCAAATTCCTTACCTCCGTCTCCCTCTTAATAAGGTATGGCCCTATCCCATTTAGGAAGAACCTTTTGCTATATATGGATAGTGCTTGTTCTTTAAATCACAAAGTTTGTACTTGACAAAATTTTGGCAGCATTTCCCTTTGGTCTCCAAGTACACGACTTGATCGTGGTAACATTTACCACGACCAAGTATGCACCTAGAGAACAAAAAGAAATGCAATGACTGAAATTTCGTCAAGTACAAACTTTGTGATTTAAAGAACAAGCATTAACCACATATAGCAAAAGGTTCTTCCCAAACTGTCCGACTTGGACAATTCAAGATTCAATATAATGAACGGTACAAAAATGTACACATGCTCACTAATATTGAATCTTGAACAGGAAACTAAGGTTTCACTCAAATTAGTGGATAATACTATAAAAATAGATAATCAAGGCACAATAGTCAACAAACATTCAAACAATCACAGACCTATTATCAAAAATAGATAATCAAGGGTTCGATTTTGCCTGCAATTCCTCTCTCTCTCTCTCTCTCTCTCTCTCTCTATATATATATATATATATATATATATATATGATAATTAAGTAAACTTTCATTTAAAAGTGCAATTTTAAGACTCAAGCCTCCGACACTATAACCAAGGTTTTGTTGTTTTGACTTGTCCTATATACGCACTGTGTTGCATATTGCACGTGGAACTTTAATTTACCGTCTATCGCAGTTGGCTTGTTTGTTACTTTTATAATGCTTCTTCACTCTCTCAATGATAATGTGGTGTGAATGCCAGCCAAGTGAGTTGAAACTTGAAAACTAAACTGAAAACCTTTATGGGTGGGTGGCTAGTGGCCATTAAGGACAATACTATAACTATGATCCCACAGCAACAAATATTCACAGAAACAGAAAAGCAAACAAGGTAATTTTTTTTTTTTGGGAAATAAAAATATAAGTGAAAATATATAATTCGGTTATCAGAAAAATTATACAAAAAAAAAAAAAAACTGTCTTTGCCCCTCTAATTATGATCTTTATCTATTACTTGAGAGTTACTGTCATTGAACATTTTGAAGCTTGGGAGCTACTCCTTTGGCAATATCTTTATTACAATTCAAGCAGAAAAGTTTGAGCTTGTTGATCAGTTTCCAATTTTGCTGGAATTGATTCAATTTCAATATAATTTTGGTTATCTTTTGTAAACAATTAGATGTCGTAATTCCAAGTTTGAGCTTGATGACCTTGCTGTGTAAACAATTAGAAGTTACTAAAATATTTAAAACAAGTTATGATACATAGAGTTACATGCAAGTATGTATTGTCTAGGGAAAAAAAGATGTCGTAGGTAGCGACAGTGGAAAAATGACTTAGTAACACATGAAAGATTCATGTTCTTAGCTGAGTTTTTAGCAATTTGGATTTGATGTCTCTGTTAATGCTCGAAAACTTTCTTTCTAGCCACTTAGTATTTCATGTCTTCTACAACGTAATGCAGGGTTTCATATTAACAATCACAATAGTCATCACTCTAATCATTAGCTTATTAATCTCTTGCTATATCATGCACTAATGCAGGGAAATGGAGGGATGACAAAGAATGAATACATTGTTCACTTTAGTTTATGGGCCATTTCCAAGGTACTACTATCATGCCTTTGTTTCTAAGTATCCTGATTTATGTGACAGCATATGTACATAGGGCTTCAAGTTTCTCATGATAAGGGTTACTACAGGCTCCTCTTCTTCTCAGCTGTGATGTTCGAAATATGACTAAAGAGACTATGGAGATAGTCACGAATAAGGAAGTTATTGCAATTAACCAAGATGATGCATAATGAGGGTCATTATCATTATGTGATTTCTTGTTCATTGTAATATGTTTTGCAATGAGTTTTTCTTTTCTTTTTCCAATTACTGTTAGTAATGTTTTGCTAATTATACCTACTGAGAAAAGGAACAGAGTCATAGAAAGAGAGAAAAAGGGGATGCACTTGCTGAGAATAGAACAAACAGCATAGCAACTAGTAGCAAAACATTTTAACAAACATTTCAAGGGCATTCACTGCAAATCCACAAATTTGGCAATTGGCATATGACAATTTTCTTTCAACAATTTTTCTTAACTAAAATGGGTTTCCACAGTTATCTCAGACTCAGAAAGCAATTTACAATCAAAATCTCATGACATTAAAAAAACAATGGCAGAAGCAGTGAAGCACAATCAAACAGAGAAGATGATGAAGAACTGACCTTTAATTCAGTAATAGAGATTGCAGATGCAAAAGCTTGAATTTGCAGCGATGGTAGCAATGGCGTCGAGCTTGAAGCTGCAGCGACGGCAGCAATGGCATCAAGCTTGAAGTTGCAACGACGACAACAATGGCGTCAAACTCAAGACGAAGAGGTTGCAGCAATGGCGCGACCGTGTGATTAGCTATGGTGAAAATAGAGAAGCTGAAAACGAGGTTGAAGAAGAAAAGAGAAGTTATGCAAGTGTGGGCAGAAGAGATTGGGAATTTCTTTCAATTAGGGCTTTGACATCGGTGGAATACATCAATACGGGAAAATCCGAAGATATTCTGTGACATTAGCAATTCAAAGATCGATGGAATACATGATGCATCAGTACGCGTCAACGCCTTCAAGAAAAACAAGTTTTCGCTTTTTTTTGTATTTTAGGTGGGCTGACCCATGGGTCATATGGCCCTAAGCCACAAAAGACATGGGGCTTAGGGGACTCAGGGCCAATCAGCCCTCTATTAAGGTGGGCCAAAATAATTGGGGGCTAAATTGTTGGGGGCTGGTGGGCTGGCCCACTAATTGGGGCTAAATTGACAGTACTATTCTTAACATAGATACCATGAGTTGAGCGAAAACTAGAGATAGACAAATGCGGTTCATGCGATCAACATAGGAACCCATAGAACTTCAACCTTTTCCTAGATTAGTTTGTACTAAGAGATTAGGCAATCAGTATAGGATAAAGAGTATTGCTTGACCTCGAGAAAGGCTAGGGATAAATTAAGAGGAACCGATCGTGAGTCAATTAGAATAGAACGGATTAACAGAATTCATAGGCAAGGTGTCTATAATAGGTGAAATTAATTAGCCCTAGCGTTCATTCCATTATATTTAATCAACCTTTCTTGCATCCATCCTGGTTACTATTTTTCGCATTTATTAAATTTTTATTTTTATTTTAAATTTCTTTACATCCATCATTTCACTCCTTCCAAATAGTCATCCATTAAACTATTCGGTATTTGATCTATCCTCGTGGGAACGATATTTTTCTCATCACTTTATTACTTGTACGATCCGGTATACTTGCTGGAACCGCATCAAGTTTTGGTGTAACAACCTCTATCATATAAGCCATGCTCGAGTCATGGAGTTACATTAAAAGGTTGTCACGGTGCTGAAAAATTCTTTAAAATATGGTAAATATAATACATGGCCCTTTAATTGTCCACTTTATTACTAACTACTAGTCTTTGATACATAGAGAATAAAATAATTACACTTTAAAAGAAAATTGTGACCGACATAGTAAATAGCGTCTACTTCCGACTAATCGTTAGCTAGCTTCGATAGTCTCTTGATCTGGCTAGCGCCTGAGTCATGCTCAATGAGTGGCCCTGCATTCTGCCTTGCACTAGATGTCTAACTTAGGTACTGGAATGTTTACGGAAAAGAAAAACATACAAGCAGGCAGTGAGAACCTAGGGTTCTCAGTAGATAAACTTAAACCAATCTTATAATGTCATCATAAACATTTCAGCCGCTTCGATTTATTATGAAAATATGAGCACATTATAAACAAATAGTGGTTCAATTTTAAGTTGAAAATACCTTTCTCGAAGCGGGTTATATCTTAACAATCACTTACCATATTATATAATGAATACGTAAATATGAATAGTATGATATGCTTCAACCAGAATCATAATAATAGTATGACTTAATGAGATAACTGAAGAGGTACTTATAGATGCTTATACTTGACTATATGCATGTGCGCTTGACTTAATTCATGTCTTTCTTTAACTTGCAACTTGATCTTACTTTTCTATGCTTGGTCCCGCGGAGATGAATAGCCTCTCTCACCTCTGGGCAATAGCTTGCTTTTTAGGTCCGAGCTCGTACCTATACATGAGTGACGGGTTTACTTTCCCCGACCCTCACACCGGTCTATTCCCACTAATTTGGTCGAGGGCTGGCCCAAGTCTTAGACAGTACTGCTCTGGTCCACACTAGCTGCATCTATGCCATGCCTCACGTGGTAGCTAGTACGTCCCTATTTCAAGTTCTTATTATCTTTCCTTTCCATATCTCATCATGCGTGCAAATGCTTTGTGCATACATGAATATGCCTCATACTTTATTTCTCATATCATATTCTAATTATGTTTGCATGCATGGCATACATGAACATAACATGTGAATGTAATATATTCAAAGTATAATCTCCCATAGCATAAGCTTTCATTACTTATATCATACTTAAATTCATCCTTGCATACCTGAACTTTATGAGCATAACATATAGATATTCATAACATCCATAGTTTCATAGACTTCTGCCGTAAATTTGGCAGCATAATGGATCAGATCCGTTTCCTCATGAATAGTACCAACTGTCACAGACAAATAAGTCATAGTAGTATAATCAATCTAACATATTTCTTAATGCAAAACTTGCAATCCTCAACTCAAACTTTATATGTTCACTAACACTAGTGAAACCATCAATTTGGTCATTTCTGCCAATTCTACTCAGTTCTGCCCGAATTTTGTATAATCCACCTTTACCTCTATTCAACTCATTTAAACCTGAATTTTGGATATGTCATAGCTCTATGTTTTTATTTTCCAACCTCTTTCGTCCCATATCATTTTGATTTATATAACTCAAGATATTCAAATTCTGCTGCAGCCTATTCAGTCACTAGTCTGAATTACACTCCTAGAAGTATAAATTCACTAAAAATCGAAACTAAACTCAAATCATACGAAATTGGTGTATATCAAAGCTAACAGGATAACCTTTCATTTGCAAGAAGTTTCACTCTATTTGCTTTAGTATAGCTCGAGTTATAAGTCCTGAAATTCCATCTTTCTGAACTACTCTGTTTTGGGTTGGTTTGGACATAGGGTAATTTCCTTGAATCACTGGGATCAATTGGGGTCATAAAAAACTGGTAATTTCATATTGGAATGTTCCCCTATGTGTAAGCTTTCCAAAAAAGTTAGTTTCACTCAATTTGGAGTTGTATAGGGTGAGTTATACCCTCCTCAAGTCACCCTGCCCGAATGAAAGTCCTGATACCTAGATCAAACTTCAAAAATTCATATCTCTCTCAATACTAATCCAATAACCTCATATTATATATGTATGGAAAGCTCTGAATGTCTAATTTCATCTAAAAATGGTTTCATCCATTTTAACTAGTTATAGGCAAAGCCATACGCTCTGCCGTACAGACTGCCGTGGAGCTTCTCACTTAGGCAGCATCCCAATCCTTCACTCCTCCTAGTTTTCTTCCTCTAACCTTAATTTCAACTCAAGATTTCATATTAATCCAACCATATACATCTAATATATCATCAAATATACGAAGAAGAGTACAATTTAATACAGCCATAGTGCAAGGAATTCAAGAACAGAAGTAGAATCCTACCTCTTTGGAGTGTGATTTGAGCTAAGTGTTGAAGCTTGAATTGTTAGAACCTTGTGAAGCTTAAAGGAGTGATGGAGTTGATTGAGAGAAAGGAAGAAGGAGGCTGGAGCAAGAGGGAGAGGGAGAGTGGCATAGATAAGTCAGAAATGAGGGGGAGAGTCTGACTTAAATACGTGGGGATAGTTGGGATTATGAGTGTTGATTGGTTGAAATTTTGTGATTGAAATTCGGCCATGTCTTCCACTTTTGTGGCCAAATTGCTCCCGACGTCGTTCCAAAAATGGAGCTCGCTTCCATTCTACTGAAATCGAAAATCGTCCCTATTCCACTGAAAGTCTGAACTCGTGCCTTTTTACTTGAGCTAGGGGCTGAAGCCGGATGTCGGAACTCATCCTATCTTATTTGAGACAGAAGTAAATTCGAATATCGGAAATCTTGTCTGGTTTATTTAAAGCTTGTAAGCAAAGTCGGATGTCGGAAATCATACAACTTATAATCATATAATCTTGGGACTCCCCATTCAAACTCGGAAATACCAACAGCAATGGGAGGCTCCTGGGAATAATCTCGAAGATCGGAACTCGTGTATGACGTGGAAATCAACTCAAGGATCCGAACTCTTGTCCATTCTAATTGGGTTCAACTCTAAGGCTGGAACTCGTTACATTCAACTCGGAAGTCGGTACGTGCACCATTGTGTTAAACTGTAACTTCTGAGGTCGGAAACCATGTAGTATGAGGTCGGAACTCGGGTACCTCTTGAAGATACATTATGAGATCGGAAATAGGGTACATTTGCTTTGAGACGTGAAGTCGGATATCGGGAATCACGTTCATGTTGAAATTCGAAGACTAACTCGGAAGTCGGAAATTATCCCGTTTTATGTGAAATTCGAAGATGAAGTCGAGAATCATAAAAACTAGTGAAGTCAAAACTCGGAACTCGTGGTGGAGGTAAAATGAAATAATTTAGTACAAGAAAAATTGGGGATGTTACATTTGGCGCCATTGCTGGGGATAGTATCAATATCATTCTTAGTTGACGGGATACTAGATTGGATATTTTATATTTTAATTATTTTATTTTATTTTTTTTTATTTTTTTTTTGTTTTGTTATTTAGTTCTATTTAGCCTTGTTATTTTGTTCACCTATTCTTGTGTTCCATTTTTGCAGTTTATGCGAAGGAGCCAATCTGTTGAGGCATTCCTTGCATCAACTGAAGAAAGCAAGGAGAGCAATTGAAGAAGTCCCTGAGGTTACCATGGCCAATGAAAATGAGCATGATGATAGAGTCATGAAGGACTACTTGGCACCCACTCTTGAAGGGTGCTCATCAAGTATTATGAGACCGCCTGTCCAAGCAAATAACTTCGAGCTGAAAACATCACTCATTCAGTTCATGCAACAAAACTGCCAGTTTGCTGGACTACCTAGTGAGGATTGAAACGAACACCTCAGCAACTTCCTAGAAATCTGTGACACCATAAAAATTAATGGTGCCATAGATGATGCTATTTGATTGAGGTTGTTCCATTTTTCATTGAGGGACAAGGCTAGAGATTGGTTGAAGTCTCTACCACAAGGGACACTCACTACCTGGGATATGGTGGCCAGGAAATTCTTGGAGAAGTACTTTCCACTTGCCAAGTCTGCCAAGATGAGGAATGATATCACTTCCTTCACCTAAGCAGATGGAGAATCTTTCTATGAGTCTTAGGAGAGGTATAAGGAATTATTGGCCAAGTGTCCACATCACGGCATCCCGCTCTGGATGCAAATCCAAACATTCTACAATGATCTCCTCATGTCCACCCAAATCATGGTTGATGCAGCAGCTGGCGGCTCTCTGAATAATAAGACACCAGAGCAATCATGGGAGCTATTTGAAACAATGGCTAGCAATAATTACTACAGACCTAGTGTGAGAACTCAAAAGAGGGGAGTCTTGGAAGTTGACACTACCATTGGCCTTTTGGCCCAAATGTAAGTTCTCTCTGTCCAAAATGCAGCCATTCAGAAGCAATTAGATATGCTCAATACCACTTCCCTAGCACCAATCTTGCAGTGTGACTTCTGCCAAAGGAATCATCCTAATGGAGAATGTGCCACAGAGCCTACTTCTGATGAACAAGCCCATTACATGAATGGTCAGAGGCACAATTTCCATTCCAATAGCTATGTTCCTGGATACAGAGACTATGGTCATTCCGGTCAGTTCCGTGGGAATCAGGGTGCTCCCAGGCATTCTTACAACCCACTTGTCCAAGAAAAGAAGTCTAATTTGGAGGAAATGTTCCAAAAATTCATGCAGACTATTCTAATT
This sequence comes from Pterocarpus macrocarpus, assembly GCA_031439585.1. Taxonomy (NCBI): domain Eukaryota; kingdom Viridiplantae; phylum Streptophyta; class Magnoliopsida; order Fabales; family Fabaceae; genus Pterocarpus; species Pterocarpus macrocarpus. The sequence goes on from CM062517.1 coordinate 44,655,214, forward strand.
TTGTGGATAGAACTGAAGCATAATTCAAGCACTAGGAGGCTTCCATTAGAAACCTTGAAACTCAGTTGGGGGGCATATATCCCAACAACTAGCTGAAAGACCACAAGGTACTATGCCTAGCAATATAGTGAAAAATCCAAGAGCATAAATTAAGGCAATTACCTTGCGAAGTGGCAAAGAACTAGAAGAACCTGAGATGCCAGAAGTGGAAAAAGAGCAACCTGCTGAGATTGAAGTGCAAACTACCCAAGGGAAGAAATATGAGATTCCTATGAGGCGTAGCAAGGGTGTAGGAGAATAAGAAAAGATGCTAGAGTATGTGGCACCACCTGCCTATGACCGTCCCATTCCCTATCCACAAAGGGTGAAGCAACTTAAGAAACAACAGTATGATAAACAATTTGCAAAATTTCTGGAAGTATTCAAGAAGTTGCAAATTAATATACCCTTTGTGGAGGCATTGACTTAGATGCCTAGTTGTGCTAAGTTTATGAAGGAAATCCTCTCTCAGAAGAGAAAAATTAGAGATGACAAGACTATCCTACTTACTGAAGAGTGCAGTACCATCTTACAGAACAAGCTGCCTCCCAAGCTTAAAGATCCAGGGAGTTTTATTATTCCATGTGTCATTGATGATGTTTATTTTAATAAAGCTCTTTATGATCTTGGTGCCAGTATTAATTTAATGCCTTTATCTATTTTCAGGAAGCTTGGAGTTGGAGAAGTCAAGCCTATCATGATGTCTTTACAGCTGGCTGACAGATCAATCAAGCATCCAAGAGGCATTATTGAGGATGTTCTGGTAAAGGTGGATAAGCTCATATTCCTAGTGGATTTTGTGGTGCTTTACATGGAAGAAGACAGGGAAGTCCCCCTCATTCTTGGGAGACCTTTTTGAGCCACTGGGAGAGCTCTCATAGATGTCCAAGAAGGAAAGTTAGAATTGTGGGTACAAGATGAGAAGGTCACCTTCAATGTTTTTGATGCAACTAAGTTTCCCTTGGAAGCTGACTCGTGCCTTAGAGTTGATGTCCTTGAAGAGGTGGTGACTTCTTCCTTTGGAGCTGTTTCCACCACCATTCCCTTAGAGGCATACTTGGTAAACTCAAACATGGCAGAAGAATTGGAGGATAGCAACTTGCACCTGTGCCATGAACTTTTGGAAGCTTAACTAGTAGTTTCCCAAACTTTTTTTGACACTCTGACATAGGATAGGAACTACAACCAATGAGTGAGGAGCCACCAAAATTAGAGCTCAAGCAACTTCCTATCCATCTGAGATATGCATTCCTTGGTGAAGGTGACACATATCCTATTATTATTAGTGCCTCACTGAGTAGTGTAGAAGAAGATAAGTTGCTAAGGGTACTAAGAGATCATAAAATAGCTATTGGGTGGTAGATTTCAGACTTGAGGGGTATCAGTCCTACCTTCTGCATGCATAAAATCTTCATGGAAGATGACTTCAAGCCACTGGTCCAACCACAGAGGAGGCTGAATCCAACCATGAAAGAGGTTGTGAAGAAGGAAGTGGTGAAACTCCTAGATGCAGGGATCATATATCCCATTTCAGACAGTGTTTGGGTGAGCCCAGTTCAGATGGTACCCAAGAAAGGAGGAATTATAGTGGTGAAGAATGAGAATAATGAGCTCATTCAAACTCGTATGGTCACCAGGTGGAGGATGTGTATTGATTACCGGAAGCTTAATGATGCCACCTGCAAGGACCATTTCCCACTACCTTCATGGACCAGATGTTAGAGAGGATAGCAGGCCATGTTTACCACTGCTTCTTGGATGGCTACTCTAGTTACAACCAGATACACATTGCCCCAGAAGATCAGGAGAAGACTACATTCACCTGCCTATATGGGACATTTGCATATAGGAGAATGCCATTTGGGTTGTGCAATGCCCCAGCCACTTTCCAAAGATGCATGTTAGCTATTTCCATGATATGGAGGAGAGGTTTATAAAGGTTTTTATGGATGATATTTCAATTTTTGGTTCTTCCTTTGAAGATTGTTTGTATCATTTATCTTTGGTTTTGAAATGATGTCAAGAAACTAACCTTGTTTTGAATTGGGAGAAGTGTCATTTTATGGTGCAGGAAGGCATAGTTCTTGGACATCGGATCTCAGCTAAAGGAATTGAAGTGGATAAAGCCAAAATTGAAGTTATTGAGAAGTTACCTCCACCAACCAATATGAAGGGAGTTAGAAGTTTCTTAGGCCATGCTGGATTCTATAGGAGATTTATTAGGGATTTCTCTAAAATTGCTAAACCTTTGAGTAATTTGTTAGTTAGGGATGTTCCTTTTAATTTTGAAAATGAATACTTGCTTGCCTTTGAACTTTTGAAAAACAAGTTAGTTTCAGCTCCTATTCTTGTTGCACCTAATTGGGATTTGCCATTTGAGCTCACGTGTGATGCTAGTGATTATGCCATAGGTGTTGTTTTAGGACAGAGGAAGAATAAGTTGTTGCATCTTATGCCAATAGAACTTTGAATGATGCATAACTTAATTATGCTACCACTGGAAAAGAACTATTGGCTGTTGGTTTTGCTTTTGACAAATTCTGTTCCTATTTGATAGGTGCTAAAGTGATTGTCTACACGGACCATGCAGCCTTGAAGTTCTTGTTGGATAAGAAGGATGCCAAGCCTAGGCTCCTTACATGGATTCTACTGCTTCAAGAATTTGATTTGGAGATCAGAGATAAAAAAGGAGCAGAGAACTTGGTAGCTGACCACCTGTCTAGACTGATCTCTCCCTTTCTACATGAGGAGGAAGAGATTAGAGAGACATTTCCTAATGAGCAGCTATGGGTAGCACAAGTAGCACCATGGTTTGCAGACTATGCCAATTATTTGGTGAAGAGAATTCTGCCTGAGGGCCTCTCACACTCCCAGAAGAGGAAATTCTTTTCTAATCTCAAATACTATTTCTGGGAGGAGCCATTTCTTTATAGACACTACTCAAATCAGATTGTCAAAAGATGTGTTCCTCAAGAAGAAGTGGTTAGCATTCTTTACCATTGTCACACATCACTAGTTGAGGGTCACTTCGAACCTACCCGAACAACTACTAAGATTCTCCAGTGTGGGTTTTATTGGCCCACTATTTTCAGAGATGCCAATAACTATGTGAGAAGGTGCAATGAATGCCAAAGGACTAGGAATGTCTCTAGGAGGCATGAGATGCCATTGAATAACATTTTGGTGGTTGAGCTGTTTGATGTTTGGCGTATTGACTTCATAGGCCCCTTTCCCACTTCCTTTGGCAACAAATATGTATTGGTAGCAGTTGATTATGTGTCCAAATGGTTGGAAGCCATGGCATCTCCTACTAATGATGCCCGGGTCGTCACAAAGTTTCTAAAGAAGAATATTTTCTCAAGATTTGGCACCCTAAGAGCAATAATTAGTGATAGAGGCACACACTTCTGCAACTGTCAATTTGAAGCCCTTCTTGCCAAATATGGTGTGAAGCACAAAGTTACCACTCCCTACCACCCTCAGGCAAGTGGCCAAGTGGAGGTGTCTAATAGAGAGTTGAAGAGAATCCTTGAGAAGACTGTTAATTCCTCAAAGAAGGATTGGTCAGTTAAGTTGGATGATGCTCTTTGGGCTTACAAGATAGCTTTCAAGACTCCCATCGGGATGTCTCCATATAGATTGGTCTTTGGGAAGGCTTGTCACTTGCCAGTTGAGTTAGAGCACAAGACATATTGGGCAACAAAATTGCTCAACTTTGATCTCAAGGAGGCAAGTGAGAAAAGAATGCTATAGCTTAATGAGTTAGATGAGTTTAGACAAGAAGCTTATGAAAATGCCAAGCTCTATAAGGAGAAAACCAAGAAGTGGCATGATAGGAATATACTGAGAAGAGACTTCCACATATGTGAGAAAGTCCTACTCTTCAATTCTAAATTAAAGCTATTCCCTGGGAAGCTGAGATCAAGGTGGTTAGGACCTTTTGAGATCACTAAAGTATCCCTTTTTGGAGCCATTGAGGTCACACATCCTACAAAAGGCACTTTTAAAGTCAATGGCCAAAGGTTGAAGCCATATGTTGATGGAAGCTATGATAAACTCAAGACTTTAGCTCTTCTCTCTTATCCATGCTGTTAGATAGAGTCATGTCCAACTTAGGGACATTAAATCAAAGTGCTTGTTGGTAGACAACCCAACTTTTCATAACTTTTCTTTGATTTCCTTTAACTTTTCTTATTTAGGATTATTTTAGTTTTTTATTATTGTTATTTTTTTATTTAGGTATAATTTTGTTTAGAATCAATTTAATTTATTCAAGTCTAGTTTATTTTGTTTTTTTTTTCTTTTTAGGTTCATGGAGCAATTAGGAAGTTCATAAGTGGAGAAAGTGATGAAACTGGGTGTGCAGTAGAGAAAATGTAGAAGTTGTAGCAGCAACTGTGCGCTATAGAGCGCTGTATTGTGCTATAGCGCGCTGTAGAAAGAAGTATGCATTTTGAAAATTTTGTTTGCGCTATAGCGTGATGCCTTGCATTATAGCGCAAGATCGCGTCTGCAGAAAGAGAAGAGGACATTTGGCTGCGCTATAGCGCGGCATGTTGCGCTATAGTGCAAGCCCGATTTAGTGATGTACCAAAGGATATTTTGGTTGCGCTATAGCGCAAGCCAAATTTCATGACAGATTTAAATATCGTGCTGCAGCTAACACACACACAACACATAAAGTTCTCTTCTCTCCTTACTCCCTCACACACCCAAACACAAACACTCACTCTCCCAATCAATTCTTTCCACCTAAATTCATTCCTCACCTCAAAACTACCCCTCACCCCTCACATTTTCACTTATTTCTCCATTATAACTGCTGGTTTTTCCCTAGTTAAACCCTAACTCGTAGAATTGGGATTTCTTGGGTGGGAGGCCAAACTCTCACCATTTTTTTTGAAGGAGTTGCTTCACTTGAATTGTTGAGAGTTGTTGAGAGTCATCCATACCTGGTTTGCATCTTCTTACTCTCTCAATTTTGATCTTTTTGATGTTGCATGTGATACCTACATTGCCATGTTTAGTTCTCACCTTGAATTTATCATAAATAACATGTGCTTTTGTTATGGTAGAATGAATTGATGCTGTTTCATTTGATTAAACATAGTACTTGAGTCAGTTGTGATCATTGTTGCTATATTATGTTATTGGCTTGAGTTATTGAGTGTTTGGCTCTAAATTGAGAATATGAGATGAGTCATTTGGGTGTTTATGCATATTTGATTTAAGACAATTAGGTTTTAAAATAGGATTGGAAGCTTTACTTGACATTGTCCATATTTGAATGTGCTTAGGATCCATATTCTCATTGATTATTTTCAGAATCCTTGCATATGCTCTATTATGTTAGATGGAATTGTAGTGCTTGGATTCAGAATTATTTCCCTTTATGGATTAATTCTGACTGTGCCAGTAAGTAAGTTGGGGGTCATTATCTTGGAACATTCTGTTATGATTTATTGATAACTGACTGGTTGTCTTTGGATTTTTTTTTTTTTTTTTTTTGTGGTTGTTTTAATTGTGTTTTCAGGACCATGGCATCCAAGAAGAAAACCAAGACTACCGGAGCCTCCTCTTCTTCCTAGCCTTCTCATGCTGATGTAGACTTTGACAGACATCGATTCATCAAGGCGAACTATCAACATCGTTACAGTTCCTCCCTCCACAAATGGGAGTTGGTGGTAGAGAAGGGCATTCAACTGAGTTCGAGTATATTCCGAGCACATATGGAAGAGATAGAGAGGAGAGGGTGGCACAGCTTGTTGGATGAGCCACCATTGGGTTGTTTCAACTTAGTGAGAGAATTCTATGCCAACTTGATGGTGGTTAGACCAACCAGAAGGCCATGTCTGGGTGAGAGGCCAATGGATAGATATCCGTCCCTCCAGCATCAACTCTTTTATGCGCACTCCTAATATCCAGCAGGATGATTTCTCTATATTGAGAGGGCAAAATGTAGATTGGGATGAGATTCTTCAAACCATAGCCCTGTCGAATGGCGAGTGGGCTTATTATGATACTCCATTTACCGGCCCGAAGCATTTGCTGAATAAGTACCTCAACCCAGTAGCTAGAGTGTGGGCTCAGATTATGTTCTCTCACTTCATGCCTAACAGGCACATCCATTCTATCACCGGGGAGAGGTGCTTGCTACTATATTGCCTTATCGCTTAGAGGGAGGTGAACCTGGTGCAGTTGATCAAGGATCAGATGATGACTATACCGAGCAGCAACTATTCCTTGCCTTACCTATCCCTGATAACTGCATTAGCCCTATAGGCGAGTGTTGCTGTAGATCCTACAGAGCGCATGATGGACAAAGGTCCAAAGATTTTCGATGAGAGCCTCTCTATGACACTAAACAGAGTGACTCAAAGGACCAAGAGGACCCGACAGGCTGAGAGACAGGGAGATGCCTCATCACCATCGCCGCCACCACCACAAGTCGGAGACACTGATGCGTCCCAGCCGCCATGACTTCAGCTTTAGGCCTAGATTGATGAGTTACGCCTAGACATGAGGAGCACACGGACCACTCTCCAAAACAGAGTGAGCAGGCAGTATTCCTCTATTTATAGAGGCATAGAGGGTCTGGAGGCACTTATGAAGTAGCAGCTGTCACCAGAGCTCCTCCAACAGATACCACCTCTACCTCTAGTAGATCTAGAGCTTGAGCGTCTGACTGATGAGGAGGCCTTTGCACAGGAGGAGTCAGAGGAAGAAGCAAAAGAAGCAGCTGAGGAGTCTGAGGAAGACTAGATTTGGGGAGTTCCTTTCCTTTCCTTTCCCTTTTTGATTTTATTTTAGTGCATTGGGGACAATGCAAAATTTTTAAGTTAGAGGTTGGGAAAGTCCATGAATGTACTTTTGTTTTTTGCTCCTGCTTATATTCCAAAAAAAAAAAAAAACAAAACCAAAAAGATTTTCATTTTTAGTCTTTTTCTTAGTGTTTGTTGTCAGTCAAATAGATGTAATGCCTATGCCTATGATATGAAAGACTGCTCTATCTGTTAACTCTTAAGTAACTTTGAATCCTAATTTGAGTCTTGAAAATCTTCTGGTGCTTTTAATATTGAATTGAGAAGGTGATAACTCCATTTAGTGAGTCATATTTTTAGTTAGTTTTTGTTGAATTTGAGTTATGGTTGTTTAATTTAGCTTCTGTTTTGTTGCATTTTAGTACATAGTTTGGGTTAATTGGTATTTTTAGTCTTTTACTATTTTTTTATTTGTTTGGATACTTATTTTGGGTTTATTTGATTTAGTTTAGGTGCAAGTGGACCCAAAAGAAGTTGGGAGAGGTCAAGCCATGAATTCAGACTCAGCACCTTGCGCTATAGAGCAAGCCAGTGCGCTACAGCGTATTGCCTCATAAGGAAGAAAATGGCCACATTTATGTTGCACTATAGCGCGACCAATCATGTTATAGCGAGCTCCCATGTTCGGAGACTCTATCAACAATTGTTGTTGCGCTATAGCACAACCCGGCGCGCTATAGCATGCCACCGTATTTTGCAAATGAGCCAAGAATTGAGGCTTGCGCTATAGCGCAACCCTTTGCACTATAGCACAAGCCCGTTTGCAGCAGATTATCAATTCAAGCTGAAAGTTAAAAGGGGGGACCTATGCGCTATAAAAAGGAGGTCGCACAGATTACAATGAGATCTGGAGACACTTCCAAACATCTCCCAAGATAGAAGACTTCTTCCAAAGAGATTGAAGGTGAAGATTCAAGGATTTTAGAGCTCAAGTTCAACATGGAGAGATCCACATTCTTTCGAATCTTTGTCTCTAGCCAGAAATCTTTATGGCTTTTGTTTCTTCTATCTGCTCATCTTCATACTCTTTCATTGTTTTCTTTTCTTCAGTTATAAACTAGTTTTCTTTTTCTAGGGCGTTAATGGACCCTTTTTGTATGACAAGTTTACTCATGGATTAATGTTAATCTTGTTTTCTATCTCTATTGCTTAGTGTTTTTGTTTGTTCTTAATGCTTTTAATTACTTGATCACCAATTAACTGATTTGGGGATTTATAATAACTCAAGAGAAGGTTTGTGAATAGAGCCTCTTAACATAAACACCATGAGCTGAGCGAAAACTAGAGATAGACAAACGCGGTTCATGCGGTCAACATAGGAACCCATAGAGCTTCAACCTTTTCCTAGATTAGTTTGTGCTAAGAGATTAGGTAATCAATTTAGGATAAAGAGTATTGCTTGACCTCGAGACAGGCTAGGAATAAATAAAGGGGAACCGAACGTGAGCCAATTAGGATAGAAACTGATTAATGGAAATTCATAGTAAATACGTATACAATAGGTGAAATTAATTAGCCCTAGCATCCATTCCATTGTATTTGTTTACCCAGTTAGCATCCGTCTATATTATTAATTTTCTTTTTTATTTTATTTTGTTTGAATTTTAATTTCTTTATCTGTGAATTCATTTCGTCCAAATAGTCATCCCTTAAACTATCCGGTATTTGATCTATCCTCGTGGGAACGATACTTTACTTATCACTTTATTACTTGTATGACCCGGTATACTTGCCGGGGCTGCATCAGAAGGATCATTTTCTTGCACTTTGATAAGAGTTAGCAACTTAGGATAGGTGACCTTTATGCTTTTTATGCTTTATTTAGATTCAGACATGTATTCTTATTCATGTGAATCTCTCTTGAAAAATATGTGAGTGAATCATAGCCATAGAAGTGATTTAGGCCATATTTGGTAACCATAATTGAGCCTCATTGCCACCCTTGGTCATTGATTCTTAGTCACCTTATTTGAGCCTTAAAGCCTATTCTTGGATTGAACCATGTTATGAGCCTAATGCCCTTCCTTGCTTTTCCTTTTTGATCCCATGGTTTACCCTCAAGCCTTAACTTCTAAACTCATTTGAATAAGGTAATACCTCCATTACACCAACCTCATGCTTTCTAAAGTCAAAAGTGGAGTGGGTGAATATTTGAAAAAAAAAAATAAAGAAAAAGAAAAGGGAAGGAGGAATAAAGAAAAAAAAAAAGAAAATAGAGAAAAGGTTGGCAATACAAGGAAAATATAATGCCAATGTTCAACAAGAAAAGCATGATGGTTGCCAAGCAACTAAGTTGGGGGTACCCCAAGGAGAATGAGTTAGGGGTGAAGGTTTCTAAAGTTGAGGGTAATATTGAGCTTAAATGACTATTCCATCTACCTCTTATCTTGGCCTACCACTACAAGCTAATAAAAAGTCCTTTTGATCTTTGGCTAAGTGATACTCATCTAGAAATCGAGAGAGAGGATTGTGGATATTGTGATATTTTTGTCTTTTTTTAAACATTGCATAATCATACGGTGAGTCAATTCTTCATTGCTTTCTCCTTATACATACACTAGATCTATTCTTTTGACAATGTGGAGGCACAATTAGATGGTCTTGGTACTCAAACTTGGATTCTTGGTAACTTTTAAGTTAAGCTATGGAGCAGTGATGAGGAAGTTGATAGGCAATAACTTCTATTCTGACTGTTTTGTTTAGTAAATCCCTTTGTTTTAAGTATTTTTGTTTAAGTCTTCTAATTTTTCTATTGTTGGTCCTTGTTTTGAGTCTTGCTTGGGGGCAAGCAAGTTCTTAAGTTAGGGTTGTGATAACTCCATTTGGTGAGTCATATTTTTAGTTAGTTTTTGTTGAATTTGAGTTATGGTTGCTTAATTTAGCTTTTGTTTTGTTGCATTTTAGTACGTAGTTTGGGTTGATTGGCATTTTTAGTCTTTTACTATTTTTTTGTTATTTGTTTGGATACTTATTTTGGGTTTATTTGATTTAGTGTAGGTGCAAGTGGACCCAAAAGAAGTTGGAAGAGGCCAAGCCATGAATTCAGACTCAGCATCTTACGCTATAGTGCAAACCAGTGCGCTACAGCGCACTGCCGCAGAAGGAAGAAAATGGCCACGTTTATGTTGCGCTATAGCGTAGCCAATCGTGCTATAGCATGCTCCCGTGTTCGTAGACTCTGTCAACAATTTTTTTTGCACTATAGCGCGCCACTGTATTTCGCAAATGAGCCAAGAATATAGCGCAAGCCCGTTTGCAATAGATTATCAATTCGAGCTGAAAGTTAAAAGGGGGATCTATGCGCTATAAAAGGGAGGTCACACAAATCACAAAGGGATCCCGAGACACTTTATGTAACATCCACAACGAGTTCCGACCTCCGAATTGATTTCCAAGTTATACACAAATTCCGATCTCCGAATATATTCCCAAGAGCTTTTCATTTCTATTGGTGTTCCCGAGTTTGACCTATGACCGACTCTCGAGATTGAATTGGGAGTTATGAGATTATATAAGTTCCGATTTCCCGGTACATAAGGTTAATGTTTTGATTCCCGATTTTCGGTGTTATGCTTAGAATTGATCTCCGAGATTGATCTTGGATCGAGTTTTAGAATTATGTGTAATAAGAGTTTTAAAGCGTCCTAGTTCTTGATTTCCAAGTTTACGTTAACATCCCTGATTTCTGGGTTTAAGTATTTTAGGTTTCAGATTCTTGTCCTTGACTTTCAATTTTAAGGTAATTTGTGTGTTGTATGATTTCCGACCTCCGACTTTATGTTTCAATTAAATTGTACATGATTTCCAACATCCGACTTTATTTCCAAGTTTCAAATAAAACAGACAAGATTTCCGATCTCCGATTTCATCTCCAAGTTTCAAATAAGATAGGCACGAGTTCTGACTTTATGCAGAATCGAGACGAGCTCCAATTTTAGATATAATGGAAGCGAGTTCCACTTTTTTAGCAAAATGGAGAATAATTTGGCCACAAAAGAGGGAGACATAGTTGAACTTTACCTACAAAATTTCTCAAAACTCACAAAGCCAATTACCCCTTCAATGCTCAAATCATATTTTTCTCTCTTATTCCCATACTGATTTGTGCCACTCTCTCCTCTGATTTCAGCCTTCTTTTTCTGTCCTCCTCTCAACCAACTCCATCAAATCTTTAAGCTTCACAAGGTTCTATCAATTCAAACTTCAACACTTAGCAAAATCACATTCCAAAGAGATAGAGATTCAATTTTGTGCTTGTTATTCTGATCGGGGTGGCTGATTTTGGCTTTATGTTCTCACTTTTTGATGTGATTAAGGAATGATTATGATGATCTTTGACCGGTTGTTGGCTGTTTTTGTGTTTAACTTTGATTGAGGAGTAGAAAAGGGTGAGGATAGGAAGATGTGAGGGGCTAGAAGACCAAATTCCCTCGGCAGTCTGTACGGCAGAGTGTACGAATCTGCCTACAGCTGGTTAAATTTGATGAGACTATTTTTATATGAAACTAGACATTTAGGGATTTCCATACATATATAATATAAGGCCATTGGATTAAAATTTAGAGAGATATGAATTTTTGAAATTTGACCTAGAAATCAGGACCCTCATCTAGGTAGTGTGAGTTGAGAAGGGTGTAACTCACCCTATACAACTCCAAATTGAGTGAAACTAACTTTTTTAGAAAGCTTACACATAGATGAATATCCATAAAAAAATTTCGAGTTAGATACGGTCCCGTTTGCTCTCAGTGGTTGGAAGAAGTTGACTGATGTCCAAACCAGGCTAAAACAGGTAGTTTAGGAAGGTCAAATTTCGGGGTATATAACTCAAGCTCTACTAAAATAAATGAAATGGAACTTCTTGAAAATGAAATCTTGTCCTATTAGATTTAATATGAGACCAATTTCGTATGATTTGAACTAGTTTTGATTTTTAGTGGATTTTTACTTTTAAGTGTATAATTCTGGCTAGCTACAGGGCAGACCGGGATAAAACTCAAATAACTTGAGTTATATTTATCAAAATTAGATGGGACGAAAGAGGTTAGAAAATAGACACATAACACTTTAACTTATCCAAAATTTAGGTCCAGATGAGTTAAATAGAAATTTTAGCTTGATTTACAAAAACTGGGTTGAATGCAAGTATTGAGACAGTAACCATGTTTTAATTGCAGTAATTGTGCCATGAATTTTGATGTTTGAAATATGAACAAAATGTTATAATTTCTCTGAAAATTAGTTTTTTGAGTACTAGCACTATTCATAGGGAAGCGGACACATTCCGTTATGCTGCCGAAATTTCGGTAAAGCCTATGCATAAGTTATAATACATATTTGGATGCATGTACATTTTGCAAGAAGTCATAGAGGTTATGTTATGATGAATATAAAGATTATGCTATGATGAAAGTTCCATGAAACTTGAGCCAACCCCAGATTAAAGTTAAGGGGAATAGATCGGTGGGAAGGTCGGGGAAAGTAAACCCAATATTCCTGTATAGGAACGAGCTCAATCCTGAAAAGTAGACTATTACCCAGGAGTCTAAATGGCCAAGAACTCCCAGGGGACCAAGTAATGGAAAAGTTTATGAAGATAAGTTCAAGAATGAGTTTTGCATGATCACATTGAATAGTCATTACAAGTTGTTCACAGTTTGTTTGTTATGTTTATTTACTACTGTATATTCATTTATTCTGCTCATTATTCTGTGTATCACTATTAGTAGTTTATTCTGTTTCTTATACTGTCCTAAGTAAAACTAAGCCTTGCCTCAGACTAGATGTTTTCTTAAACTTATTAAATACGAATAGTTCAGTTTGATCCCATATTTTTACAATTAAATAAAAACCGAGGCAACTGAATGTGACATCAGTTAAATACCATACGTGAACCCTACTGAGAATTTCCTTAAATTCTCACCTCGCTTTGTATTTCCGCATCATTCTCAGACACTAGTGATGGACTCGACCGTCACTCTCTTTATTGAGATTCTGGACCTGCAACTCCACCATGATACCGAGTTGGACTCGCTGTACATATCTGGCTCCTGCATTCTGTCTCTACCTTTTAGTAATAGGAATTTTGTTGTTCCTTTATTTCACCTGCTTTTGGACCTATATATATAAACTAAAGCATTGGCTTCCAACTTATATATGTATGTATGCGACTGATGATATACTACCTGTCTTTATTCCTTTCTGTAGTGCTTTTATTTAAATTTTGTTACGTTTTACAATACTGATCACGTTTATTATACACAGCACGTCGTTTCGTAGGTATATTTATTATATATATATATATATATATATATATATAAAAGAGAAAAAGAGAATATAAAAATAATGAATACAGCTTTAGACGGAGAACTAACACGGTAATGCAACCTATCCAATTTCATGCTATGACTTAAGTATAACATTAAGTTGGTAGGGTGTTACACTTTACACATTTTCCAAAGCAGAAAACTTTTCCCAAAGGGATTGAAGGTGAAGATTCAAGGATTTCGGCGCTTAATCATCAACACGGAGAGATCCAAATTTTCCTGAATTCCTTGTTTATAGCCAGAATTCTCCATGGCTTGTTGTTTTTCTGTTTCCTCGTCTTTATACTTTATTATTGTTTTCTTTTCTTTAGACATGAACTAAATTTCTCTTGTAAGGCATTAATAGACCCTTTTGTATGACAAATTTCTTTATGGATTAATGTCAATCTTGTTTCTATTTCAATTGCTTAGTGCTTTTGTTTGTGCTTAATGCTTTTGAGTGATTGGCCACCATTCAATTGATTCATTGGTCTGCAATAACTAGAGATAGGGTTTGTAAACAAAGCTTCTTAACATAAACATCGTGAGCTGAGCGAAAACTAGAGATAAACAAACGCGATTCATGCGGTTAATATAGGAACCCATAGAACTTCAACCTTTTCCTAGATTAGTTTGTGCTAAGAGATTAGGCAATTAGTATAGGATAAAGAGTATTGTTTGACCTTGAAAGAGGCTAGGAATAAATTAAGTGGAGCCGACCGTGTCAATTAAGATAGAACGGATTAACAGAAATTCATAGGCAAGGCATCTACAATAGGTGAAATTAATTAGCTCTAGCATTCATTCCATTATATTTAGTCAACCTTTCTTGCATCTGTCCTGGTTACTTTTTTCCGTATTTATTAAATTCTTATTTTTATTTTAAATTTCTTTACATCCATAATTTCATTCCTTCCAAATAGTCATCCCTTAAACTATTCGGTATTTGATCTATCCTCGTGGGAACGATATTTTTCTCATTACTTTATTACTTGTACAATCCGGTTTACTTGCTGGAACCACATCACAAGTCACGTTAGCCAGCACTCGAGTCAAGGTGCCTAAGACTTGGGTCACACTCGAGTCACGGTAGCTAGCACTTGAATCATGGAGCTCAGGGCTCGAGTCACGCTCAAGTCATGCTAGCCGGCACTCGAGTCATGGTTCCCGGGCCTCGAGTCACGCTAGCTAGCACTCGAGTCATGGTGCCCGGGCCTCGAGTCATGCTTGAGTCACTTAAGCCAAAACTCGAGTCATGATGCCCAGCACCTGAGTCACGCTAGAGTCATGGTGCCCAGGCCTCGAGTCACGCTAGCCTACACTCGAGTCATGGTGACTATGCCTCGAGTCACGCAAGCCAGCACTCGAGTCATGGTACCTAGCACCCGAGTCATGCTCGAGTCATGGTGCCCAGGACTCGAGTCAAGCTAGCCAACACTCAAGTCATGGTTTCAAAGCCTCGAGTCACGCTAGTCAGCAATTGAGTCATAATGCCCGGGCCTCAAGTCATGCTCAAGTCATGCTAGATAGCACTAGAGTCATGGTGCCAAGGCTGCAAGTCACGCTCGAGTTATGGTGCCTTGGCTGCGAGTCACATTTGAGTCACATTGTCTAGGACTTGAGTCATGCTAGAGTCATGCTAGCCAGCACTCAAGTCATGCTGGCTAGCACTCGAGACATGGTGTCCGAGCCTTGAGATACGCTTGAGTCATACAAGCCAGCACTCGAGCCATGATGCCCAGCACCCGAGTCATGCTCTTGTCATGATGCCCAAGCCTCGAGTCACGCTAGCCAGCACTCGAGTCATGGTGCCTGGGCCTGAAGTCACGCTCAGGTCATGCTACACAGCACTAGAGTCATGGTGCCAAGGCCATGAGTCATGCTCGAGTCATGGTGCCCAGCACCCGAGTCACACTCGAGTCATGCTAGAGTCACGCTAGCCAGCACTCGAATCAAGGTGCTCGGGCCTCGAGTCACACTCGAGTCATACTAGCCAACACTCGAGACATGGTGCTCGAGCCTCGAGTCACGCTCGAGTCATGGTGCCCAGACCTCGAGTCAGGCTAGCCAGGACTCGAGCCATGGTGCCTGGGCCTGCAATCATGCTCAAGTCATGGTGCCCAGGCCGCAAGTCATGCTCGAGTCATGGTGACATTACCCGAGCCACGCTCGGGTCATGCTGCCCAAGCCTCGAGTCATGCTAGCCAGCACTCGGGTCATGGTGCCCAGGCCTCGAGTTACGTTAGCCAGCACTCGAGTCATGGTTTTTAGCACTCGAGTCGTAATATCCCCAATTTTGTCTAAGCTAATTAGCTTAATGATCTTGGCTAATTAGAGAGGTTAACGATTAACTAAGGACTAATCAGCTAATCTCGATGAGTAAGAGCTTAGTAGTATCTATGCACTCTTAGATCAAGGGTCTGTGGTAGTAGTATCTCTTTAGTCAAGACAAGAGAAGTACTTTCCTCTATTAGGATTATGCCACATGGAGTGATCTTATTCAATCAAGCCAATCCCAAGAGGGGTCCTTGCCTTTAACTGCTTGAGAAAATACAAAATAGTCCATAACATGCACCAAGACTCAAAGAAAACACAAACCCACCTTTTTACCCCATCGTTCCTAGCCTTCTTGCTTTAAAAAGAAACTAAACTCACCTACTTCCCCTTGCTTATTGGAGAAGCAAAACCCATTAACCCCTCACCCCCAAATTTGCGCCCCAAATCAGCCCCCTCACTTTACCATTTGTGACTTTCATCCTCTCACTTCAAAGCAAAAGCTCTCACTTCTCTCTAAGCCTCATTCTAACTCCTCTACTCTTCCAATTCCTCTTGTTCTTCTTCCCACTTTCATACCCTATCCAACCTTCTTTCCTCTCACCACCTTCACAAGCTGTTCAAGAACCACCCTTTTTGGTTCTTGAGGAAGCAAAACAAATATTCACTTAGCCCCATTATCAAGCTCAAGAAGAAAGAGGCCATCTCCAACACCTTTCTTTCCTTTCAAGCTTTCAAGAGGATCTTTGTGGTAGTCACTCTAACCCTCCTCTTTTATGTGTTCTTCAAGCCCTTGAACTCCTAAGCTCTCCATAGCTAGGTGGTTCTAGGACTTGTTTCCAAGGCCTCATGGCCAAGCTTGTTGATATGATGAGTTTTCATGTGTTATGTCCTTCTTTTTAGCATGAAATTTTCGGTTGATATGTCTCTTGTTGTTGAACCAAATTTTTAGAATTTAAAACATTGAGTTAATATCAAGATCTCAAAGATTAAAAGTGGTTTGGAAGAGAAAAGTGATCACTTGAGGAAAAGACTTAATGTTTTTACAAGAAAACACATTGAAAACCAAACTGTTGAAGTTGGAAAATTCTAGCAGTCTATATGGCGCGACTAATAACTCTTTCAATATAACCCCAAATGCAACAAAGTTATATAGAACATTTTTGAGTGGGACCAAGTTTTTTAGAAATCTTTGACATAGAGGAACATCGCCATAAAATAGTTTTAGTAGATTCCTTGTGAGGAGCTCATAGTAATGTTCAAAAGTCATTGTTTTGGAATGAATCTAAGAGATAGAACAGCCAGAGTAAAACGTGCATATCTCAAGTTACAAAATGAATTTTAATGTAGGGTTTATTTTGTTTAAAAATAGACTCAGAAAAGCGTAATCATACCAAAATTCAAATCAAAATGGTAAAAGATGAAATTATGGATTGCTCCACTATAAAAGTAAATCTAGTTATGGTTAAGTTTAAAATGTTAATGAGAAAAAAGCTTAAAGACATTAAGATCCTCAAATTAAGATATTAGAAAACTTCATAATCCAACTTAAAAGTTTTAAGAAAAAAGATAATAGGCGAAATTGACCCTATGCATAATAAAAGAATCAACACATGAAGCAAATTAGTTAAAAGCTTGTACCCAAGTTTACTAAGCTAAGCTCATAAGACTTTGTGTATTATGTATGCCTCTATGTGTCAATATGATGAAAATGATATGAGGCTGATATGATGATGATATGATGCTTAATGATATGTGATATTGGATTCTCTATTTGGCAAAATTTTGGAAAGCTTCAGTTCAACCGTTATGCTACCGAAATTCCACAGAAATTGTGGACTTAGAATAATTTTGCATCATAAGCCTTAATAAGAAGATATTGAACTAAGGGTGTGATCCTTCAAAAGAAAAGGTGACTCGTAATAAGAAGCTCCCCTCACCCACGACTCACATGAGGCATGGCATAGACCCAGCTAGTGTGAGTATAGGGGATAAGGCTTACATAAGGCATGGCATGGCCTAGCTAGTGTAAGTACCGAAAAGTTATGGTGGCGACGGCCACGATATGAGTTCATTACCACTTATGTTTAGTAGGTGAAAAAAAAAGACTTAAGATAAAGTCAAGTTAAGAAAAGGAAGGGACTTCGGACCGACCCAAGTGAAGAATGAAACTCTCAAGATGTTCATGCATGATACGAATTATCATATAAGCTCTTATGTATACCATGATGTTTGTTATTATGATGAGAATACGTACTTAAAATTGAATCCGCTTCGGATATTTATGTTTTCGAAAACCTAAAAATTGGACTTTATGAATGCTCACTATTTTCATTTATAAAACTGAAGTGGCTGGGATGATGACGATAACACTTTAGTGTCCAGTTCGAGTCTTACTGAGAAATCTTATTTCTCACTCTAGTTATTTTTCTGTATCGTCACCAGAATCCGATGGCACATCTGGTGGAGTAGAGTATGGATCCCCCACACTGTAAGCGGACATATGATGAGGGATGCCAGACAATGCTGATTTGGACTTGTAGTTGCGGTAGCTCTGCATCTTCATACATTCCTTTTTGTGACGAACTATGTCAATTTAAGTTTGTATTTAATATCTAGTATTTGGGTCATGGCACGTCCATGAGCCTCCCTCGATGTAATGTTTATACATACATACATACATATATATATATATATATATATATATATATATATATATATATATATATATATATATATATATATATATATATATATATATATATATATATATATATATATATTATGAACCCATATAGATGTAATGATTAGCTATATAATGCAATGTATTTGTGAATTACTATTTATTTACCTTTCTCATAATTTATGATATTGTGTTTCGGACTCTCTCGCGACACGCTCTTTTATATCTACAAGGCTTTACTTTCCAAAATGTTGCGAAAACACAAGATATATATATTTCAAAAAAAAACTTTTTTTACCATATTTTCATAGTAACTTAATTTATAAATAAAGTTTAGTTTTTCACGAGCATAAGCAACAACTAATAAAACGTCGTAATACGACTTAAGCGTAGTATGGGTTTATTAGGGTGTTACATGAGTCACATTCTAGTCATGGTACCCAGACCTCGAGTCATGGTGGCTAGGCCTCGAGTCACATTAGCCTACCTTGGACTCAGGTCACGCTAGCCAGCACTCGAATCATGGTGCCTAGGCCTTGAGTCACGCTATCCAGCACTCGAGTCATGGTGCTCGGGCCTTGAGTCATGCTTGAGTCACGCAAGCCAGCACTCGAGTCATGGTGCCCAGCACTTGAGTCACGCTCGAGTCAAGCTAGCTAGTGTAACACCTTACCAACTTATGTTATGCTTAAGTCATAGCATGAAATTGGATAGGTCGTGTTACCGTGTTAGTTTTCTGTCTAAAACTGTATTCATTATTTTATATTCGCTTTTTCTCTAATATATATATATATATATATATATATATATATATATATATATATATATATATATATATATATGTGATGAATATACCTACAAAACGGTACGCTGTATATAATAAACGTGATCAATATTTTAGAAAGTAACAGAATTTAATAAAAGTACCACAGAAGAGAATAATGACAAGTAATATAGCATCAGTTGTATATTTACATATATAAGTCAGAAGCCAATGCTTCAGTTTATATATATGTTTCAAAAGCAGAGTGAAATAAAGGAACAGCCAAATTTCTGGTGCTAAAAAGTAGGGACAGAAATGACGGTAGCCAGCTAAGTATAGTGAGTGCATCTCGGGGTCTTGGTGAAGCTACAGGTGTGGAATCTCAATAAAGAGAGTGGCCGTCGTGTCCATCGTCCATGTCTGAGAATGATGCGGAAATGCAAAATAAGGTGAGAATTTATAGAAATTCTCAGTAGGGTTCGTGTATGGCGTTTAGCTAATGTCACATTCATTCTCAGTTGCCTCGGGTTTTATTTAATTATAAAAACATGGAATCAAACTAAACTATCCATCTTCAATAAGTTTAAGAAAATGTCTGGTCCAAGGCAAGGTCCAGTTTTACTTAAAACAACATAAGAAACAGAATAAACTACTAATAGTACAACATAGAATAAAGAGCAGGATAAATGAACATACAACAGTAAGTAAATATAACAGACAAGCTGTAAACATCTTGTAACAACTATTCAACGCAATCATGCACTTAATGTAACAACTGTTCAATGCAATCATGCAAATCTCATTCTTGAACCTTTCTTCATAAAACTTTCCATTTCTCATAAACTTTTCCATTACTTGGTCGCCTGGGAGTTTTTGGCCATTTTAGACTCCTGGGTAATAGTCTGCTTTTCAGGATCGAGCTCGTTCCTATGCAGGAATGTCGGGTTTGCTTTTCCCGACCTCCCCACCGATCTATTCCCCTTAACTTTATTCCGGGGCTGGCTCAAGTATCATGGAACTTTCATCATAACATAATCTTTAGGTTCCTCATCACATGACTTTCATAGCTTTCTTGAAAATGCACATGCATCTACATGTATATCATAACTCATGCATATACTTTACCGAAATTTTGGCGGCATACGGAACGTGTCCGCTTCCCCATGAATAGTGCCAGTACATCAGAACACCACTTTTTCATAGAAGTCACAATATTGCATGCTTAATTCATCATTGAACTCATAGAAGCATTAGTCCCATTAAGGCAGAGTTACAGCCTCAACATAATCATTCAACCCGGTTTTTGTAAATCAAGCCATAATTTCTATTTAACTCATTTGGATCTCAAGCCATAAGCTTTCTAACAAAGTTGGTTTCACTCAATTTGGAGTTGTGTAGGGTGAGTTACACCCTTTTCAACTCACACTGCCCGGGTGAATGTCCTGATTCTTGGGTCAAACTTCAAAAATTCATATCTCTCTCAATATTAATCCAATGGCCTTATATGATATATTTATAGAAAGCCCTGAATGTCTAGTTTCATAGAAAAATAATCTCATCGGATTTAGCAGGCTGTAGGCAGAGCCGTACACTCCTCCATATGGACTGCCGAGGGTTTTTGGTTCTCTAGCTCCTCAACTCTTTATAATTTCATCCTTTCTTGCTTCCAATTCGAATTTAATCTTACAAACAGCCAATAAACCAGCTATATATCATCATAATCATTCAATCAATGCATCAAAAATTGAGAAATTAAACCACCACCAGCCACCCAAGATCAGAAAATCAAGACAAGAATTAAACCTCTACCTCTTGTTATGTGATTAGGCTTGAGTTTGGAAACAGAACTTGGTTGAACTTGAAAGTTAGATGGAGTTGGGTGAGTGGAGAAGGGAAAAAGAGAGTTGAAGTGAGGGAGAAGGTAGCGCAGAAAATGGGGCTACATGAGAGGAGAGGAATATGTTATAAAAGCATGGAGTAGTAGTTGGAATAGAGGGTTTTGATTGGCCTAAAAACACAAGGCTGAATTTCAGCCAACCTTCCCCATTTTTGTGGGTAAAGTTCAGCCATGTATCCCTCTTTTTGTGACAAAATTGCTCTCAACGTCGTCTAAAAGTGGAACTCGCTTCCATTGTATTCTGAAAATGACATCGGAACTCATACTCTCTTTAAAGTCGGAACTCATGCACATCTATTCGAAATTGGGAGATGAAATCGGAACTCGGAAATATTGTTTGGTTTATTGGAAACTTGAAAGCAAAGTCGGATGTGAAACCAAACACTTAAACCCAGAAGTCGGGGACATTATGTAAACTTGAATTGATTCTAAGCAAAACACCGGAGACCGGGAATCAAAACATTAATCTTATGTACCAGGAAATCGGAACTTATAGAATCTCGGAACTCCAAATTTAATCTCGGGAGTTCGTTATAGGCAAACTCGGGAACATCAATGGAAATGAAAAGCTCTGGGGAGTAAACACGGAGATCGAAACTTATGTAAATTTTGGTCGAACTTGGAGAACAATTCAGAGATCTGATCTCACGTCCACTTCTGGTTGAGATAAACTCGGATGTCAGATTTCGTGTCCATTCTAACCCGAGCATAAGGTCGGAAATCGTATATTACGTACATAAAGTCGGAAATCGGAAAATCTAGTCAGTCCATTTGAGCCTTGGAGATGAAGTCGGAGGTCGGGAATACTGATGAGGTCAGAGGTCGGAAATCGTGGACGTTACAGCACCACCCTCCTTAAAAAAATTTTGTCCTCAAAATTTAGTACCTAAGAATAGTTCAAGATAGTCTCTTCTCATGTTTGATTCCAGTTTGCAAGTGTAGTCTTCAGTATCTTCCTTTCCCCATGCTACCTTTACTAGCTGCACGGATTTGTTTCGAAGTTGTCTGCTGCTTCTTTCTACAATCCGTGCTGGCTGTACATGGAAAGTCAGGTCTTCCTTTAACTATATTGATTCGGGTTCTAGCAAGTGGGTAGGGTCAGGCTGATATCTTCTAAATTGGGAAACATGGAAAACATCATGAAGGTTTGATAAATGTGGAGGTAAAATGACTCGATATGCAACTGCTCCAATTCGCTTCAGGATTTGGAAGGGACCAATAAAGCAGGGACTTAGCTTCTTGACCTTAATGGCTCTACCTATCCCCGTTGTAGGCGTAACCTTCAAAAATACGTGGTCTCCTTCTTGGAATTCCAGAGGTTTTCACCTGGTATCCGCGTAACTCTTTTGGCGGCTTTGAGCAGTAGGCATCTTACTTCATATTTTCTTGATCTGCTCAGTGGTCTGCTCAACTAAATCAGGTCCCAATAGAGTTGATTCTCCTGTTTCATACGAACACAGTGGAGACTGGCACTTTCCTCCGTACAACGCTTCGTAAGGAGCCATGCCGATGCTAGCGTGATAGCTATTGTTGTATGCAAACTCGGCTAGCAGTAAAAATCAATCCCAATTCCTACGTTGCTCCAGTATATAGGCTCGCAACATATCTTCCAAGGTTTGAATTGTCCTTTCTATTTGGCCATCTGTTTGCAGATGATATGCAGTGCTTAGGCACAACTTAGCACCAAATGCCTTTTGTAAGGCTCCCCAAAACCGTGAGGTAAACCTGGGGTCTCAATCAGAGATAATAGTTGAAGGGGTATCATGTAGCCTGATAATTTCTTGGATATACAGTTGAGCTAATTTTTCTGACGAATAATTTGCTCGAATGGGTAAAAAGTGAGCAGATTTAGTCAATCTATCCACAACGACCCATATAGCATCATATCCTATTGGCATTCTTAGTAATCCCATCACAAAATCCATGGAGATACTCTCCTATTTCCACTCAGGGATTTCCAAGGGTTGAAGCATCCCGGAGGGTTTCTGATGTTCCGCTTTCACCTTTTGACAGACCAAGCCTTTACTCACAAAGCTCGCTACGTCTGACTTCATGCCTGGCCACCAAAACATTTTCTTGAGGTCCTGGTACATTTTAGTAATGCCGGGATGTACAGTAAATTCATCCTTATGTGCTTCCTCCAAAATTCTCCTCCGGAGATCATTTCCCTCAAGTACACACACCTTGTCATGACACCGCCATATGCCCTCTTTTTCTTGAGCAAAATCCGTCAATTTCCCTGATTGCACAAGATGAATTGTATGTTGAAATTAGCGTCTTGTTGCTGTGCTTGCCGAATCTGTTCCTTAAAGCTACTAGCTATCTTAATTTGGTGTAACTGAAGGGTCTTAGGAGTTATACGGATTCCCAAATTAAGATTTTGAAAGCTCTCAATAAGCTCCGTCTCCTTAATCATCATCCAGGCTATGGTCAATGATTTCCTGCTCAGAGCATCTGCCACAATGTTTGCCTTACCTAGGTGGTATTTTAGTTGAAATTCATAGTCCTTAAGAAGTTCCATCCACCTCTGGTGCCTCATATTTAACTCTTTCTGATCAAAGAGGTACTTCAAACTCTTATGATCAGAAAAGACTTCAAATCTTACTCCGTATAGGTGATGTCTCCAGATCTTTAAGGCAAACACTACTGCAGCTAATTTGAGATCGTGTGTGGGATAATTCCTTTCATGTGGCTTTGACTGTCTGGAGGCGTAAGCGACTACGTTTCCGGTTTGCATCAACACGTACCCCAATCCTTGTTTGGATGCATCACAATAGACCTCAAATGGTCCACGAGGGTCTGGCAGGGCTAACACTGGTGTCATAGTCAACCTTCTCTTCAAGTCTTGAAAACTCTATTCACACTCCGGCGTCCATTCAAATGGAACATTCTTCTTGGTTAGCTTGGTCAAGGGCAAAGCTATTCGAGAAAAATCCTTAACGAATCGCCTGTAATATCTAGCTAAGCCCAGAAAACTCCTGACTTCAGTCACTGTGGTTGACCTTTCCCAATTTAGAACTGCTTCTACTTTGCTGGGATCCACTGAGATTTCTCCATAGGACACTATATGGCCGAGAAATTTTACTTCTTTCATCCAAAATTCACATTTGGATAACTTAGCCTAAAGTTTCCTTTCTCTTAAAATTTGTAGAACCAGCCGCAAATGTTCCGCATGCTCTCGCTCCGTCTTCGAGTAGACAAGTATGTCGTCAATGAAAACCACTACAAACTTGTGCAGATATGGGCGAAATATTCGATTCATATAATCCATGAATATTGTTGATGCGTTGGTCAGTTCGAACGACATCACGGTGTACTCATAGTGCCCATAACGAGTTCGAAAGGCTGTCTTAGGGATATCTTGTTCCCGAACTCGAATTTGATGATATCCGAATCGCAAATCGATCTTGGAAAATACCGTTGCACCTTGTAGCTGGTTCATAAGATCATCAATCCTTGGCAGTGGATATTTATTCTTAATCGTCACTTTATTCAACTGCCTATAGTCCATGCATAGGTGTATGCTCCCATCTTTCTTCTCGACCAACAAGACTGGAGCTCCCCAAGGCGATGCACTTGGCCGTATGAATCCTTTTTCCAAAAGCTCTTTGATCTGTCTATTTAGTTCTGTCAGCTCCAAAGGTGACATTCGATATGGAGCTATAGATATTGGTCCCGCACTTGGAACCAACTCGATGGTGAACTCAATTTCTCTCTCAGGGGGAAATTCAGGGATATCTTCTGGGAAAACATCGGGATATTCCTTAACAACTGGGATCTCCTCTAGTTTCTGTTCGACTTCTGTCACATTAGCTGATAGGAGGATGTATCCTTGACTCTTCGATCCACTATAGTTTACTAATAAAGAGTTCAGATAGAAGAGTGGTAAGGCTTTTGGCTCAGAAGATGAGACAAAGGGGAATACCACCGTCTTATCAGAGCAATTGAGCATGACTTCATTGACAGAAAGCCAATCCATGCCCAGAATTATATCAAGTCCAGAGAGAGGGAGGCAAATCAAATTAGCTGCAAAGGTTCTACCGTCAATTTGAAGAGGAACATTGATGCATATTTGACTAGTTTTAACAGGCTCATTGGTAGGAGTAGAAACCAGTAAATCATAAGGCAATTCAGAAATTGGCAATTGCAAAACAGCCGCACAATTATGAGAAATAAACGAATGTGAGGCACCCGAATCATAAAGTACAGTCAGGGTCTCACCGTCTATTTCACAGGTACCTTGGATTAGTCCTTCGGATTTGTCTGCTTCTTCTACATTCATCATAAAAACCCGTCCTTGATGTTGGGGTCGAGACGACTATGGTGGATTCCTGGTTGGACACTCATAAATTTTGTGGCCTGGCTTGCCACATCCATAACAGACATTTTGGCTTGCCAAACATGGTCGATTGCCATGATTCCTACTGCACTTCGTGCAAGTTGGATTCGGAAGAGGTCTTTGAGGCTGCTTGCCTTTGTTGCCCACCGGTTGAAATCTTATCTGTTGTTGAAAGTTGGGCTTAAATCTGGGGCCCTGCGGTGCTAACCCCTTTTTGAAACAACCACCAGGCGCCCTGGCTACCACTAGTTTCGAGTTGCAATCTTCCACAAGTCGGCATTTATTTATCAACGTGGGAAAATCTCTAATCTCTATTGGCCTGATTACGGTGAGAATATCTTCTCATAACCCTCCTTCAAACTTGATGCACTTCCAGGCTTCATCTGGGTTCCTCTGATAAATTGTAGAAAATTTGCATAGCTCTTCAAATCTGGCAATGTATTCAGATATCGTCCGGTTTCCTTGATGCAGCTGCATGAACTCAAGTTCCTTGGCATTTTGAACCGACGCAGGAAAGTACTTTTGGTAGAATACATCTCTGAACACCATCCAAGTGACTACTATCTAAGATTCTTCAAACAGTCTTCGTACGCCATTCCACCAAAACTCGGCATCTGCCTCGAGCATGTAGGTGGCAAAAGTCACCTTCTGATGATCTGAGCAATCTAGGATAGAGAAAATCTTCTCCAAAACTTTGATCCATTCATCGGCTTTATCAAGGTCATACGCCCCTCGAAAGCTGGGGAGTTCGCCTTCCTGAACTCAGCAAATTTAAGGTAATCTAGGTCGGCTCTTGGGCCATGAGGGTTTCCTTCACAGCTTGCCGCAGGTCGCCTGCC
Source organism: Pterocarpus macrocarpus (assembly GCA_031439585.1). Taxonomy (NCBI): domain Eukaryota; kingdom Viridiplantae; phylum Streptophyta; class Magnoliopsida; order Fabales; family Fabaceae; genus Pterocarpus; species Pterocarpus macrocarpus. The sequence continues at coordinate 44,681,174 of CM062517.1, forward strand.
TAGTTGATCCATCATTTGGTGAGCTACTGCAGCCTATTCCCGCATCGCCTGAGCCATTTCTCATACTGTATCCATAAGGTCAGCGGGATCCCCTTGAGCAGGTTCTGCGCATGGTCTACCTCGCCTTCCGGAAGCCATTAAGTTCTGAGCACACAAAACAAAAGTTATTGAGTTGATCAGGCTCAGCACTAAGTTTAATGTGCTAGTAAATAACAGCTCATACGGTCAGGCACTTCGTACACATGCACATCTATATCTCAATCGTGCAGGCAAGATCTAGTGCATATCATCAGCTTGAAACACAGAATATGCGCAAAGCATAGTTAGTCCAATCCTTAGGCCTTAGCTAGGACGAACTGTTCTGATACCAAAGATGTAACACCCTACCAACTTATGTTATGCTTAAGTCATAGCATGAAATTGGATAGGTCGAGTTATCATATTAGTTTTCTGTCTAAAACTGTATTCATTATTTTATATTCGCTTTTTCTCTAATATATATGTGATGAATATACCTACAAAACGGCGCGCTGTATATAATAAATGTGATCAATAATTTAGAATGTAACAAAATTTTAATAAAAGTACCACAGAAGAGAATAATGACAAGTAATATAGCATCAGTTGTATATTTACATATATAAGTCGGAAGCCAACGCTTCAGTTTATATATATGTTTCAAAAGCAGAGTGAATTGAAGGAACAGCCAAATTTTTGGTGCTAAAAAGTAGGGACGGAAATGGCGGTAGCCAGCTAAGTAAAGCGAGTGCATCTCGGGGTCCTGGTGAAGCTGTAGGTCTGGAATCTCAATAAAGAGAGTGGCTATCGAGTCCATCTCCTGTATCTGAGAATGATGCAGAAATGCAAAACGAGGTGAGAATTTACAGAAATTCTCAGTAGGGTTCGTGTATGGTGTTTAGCTGACATCACATTTATTCTCAGTTGTCTCGGGTTTTATTTAATTATAAAAATGTGGAATCAAACTAAACTATCCATCTTCAATAAGTTTAAGAAAACGTCTGGTCCGAGGCAAGGTCCAGTTTTACTTAAAACAGCATAAGAAACAGAATAAACTACTAATAGTAAAACATAGAATAAAGAGCAGGATAAATGAACATACAGCAGTAAGTAAATATAACAGACAAGCTGTAAACATCTTGCAATGACTGTTCAATGCAATCATGCACTTAATGTAATCATGCAAATCTCATTCTTGAACCTTTCTTCATAAACTTTTCCATTTCTGATAAACTTTTCCATTACTTGGTCCCCTGGGAGTTCTTGGCCATTTTAGACTCCTAGGTAATAGTCTGCTTTTCAGGAACGAGCTTATTCCTATACAGGAATACCGGGTTTGCTTTCCCTGACCTCCCCACCGATCTATTCCCCTTAACTTTATTCCGGGGTTGGCCCAAGTATCATGGAACTTTCATCATAACATAATCTTTAGGTTCCTCATCACATGACTTTCATAGCTTTCTTGAAAATGCACATGTATCTACATGTATATCATAACTCATGCATATACTTTAACGAATTTTCAGCGGCATAATGGAATGTGTCCGCTTCCCCCATGAATAGTGCCAGTACATCAGAACACCACTTTTTCATAGAAGTGACAATATTGCATGCTTAATTCATCATTGAACTCATAGAAGCATTAGTCCCATTAAGGTAGAGTTATAGCTTCAACATAATCATTCAACCCAATTTTTGTGAATCAAGCCATAATTTCTATTTAACTCATTTGGATCTCAATTTTGGAAATGTTAAAGTGTTATGTGTCTATTTTCTAATCTCTTTGGTCCCATCTAATTTTGATGAGTATAACTCAAATTATTTAGGTTTTAGCCCGACTTACCCTGGGGTTGGCCAAAATCGCACAACTAAAAGCAAAAACCTACTAAAATCAAAAATTGGCTCAAATCATACAAAATTGATCTCATATTAAAGCTAACAGGACAACCTTTCATTTACAAAAATTTCATTCCATTTGGATTAGTAGGGCTTGAGTTATATGCCCTGAAATTTGGCCTTCCTGAACTGCCCTATTTTGGCCTAGTTTGGACATAGGGAAACTTCTTTGAATTACTGGGAACAAAGGGGATAGTAACAAACTCGAAATTTCTTGTAGGATGTTCTTCTATCTATAAGCTTTCTAACAAAGTTGGTTTCACTCAATTTGGAGTTGTGTAGGGTGAGTTACACCCTTTTCAACTCACATTGCCCGGTGAATGTCCTGATTCCTGGGTCAAACTTCAAAAATTCATATCTCTCTCAATATTAATCCAATGGCCTTATATATTATGTATAGAAAGCCCTGAATATCTAGTTTCATAGAAAAATAGTCTCATCAGATTTAGCCAGTTGTAGGCAGAGCCATACACTCCGCCATACGGACTGCCGAGGGTTTTTGGTTCTCCAGCTCCTCAGCTCTTTATAATTTCATCCTTTCTTGCTTCCAATTCGAATTTAATCTCACAAACAGCCAATAAACCAGCTATATATCATCATAATCATTAAATCAATACATCAAAAATTGAGAAATTAAACCACCACCAGCCACCCAAGATCAGAAAATCAAGACAAGAATTAAACCTCTACTTCTTGTTGTGTGATTAGGCTTGAGTTTGGAAATAGAACTTGGTTGAACTTGAAAGTTGGATAGAGTTAGGTGAGTGGAGAAGGGAAAAAGAGAGCTGAAGTGAGGGAGAAGGTAGCGCAAAAAATAGAGCTACATGAGATGAGAGGAATGTGTTATAAAAGCATGGAGTGGTAGTTGGAATGGAGGGTTTTGATTGGCCTAAAAACACAAGGTTGAATTTCAGCCAACCTTTCCCATTTTTGTGGGTAAAGTTCAGCCATGTATCCCTCTTTTTGTGACAAAATTGCTCTCCACGTCGCCTAAAAGTGGAACTCGCTTCCATTGTAGAACTTATACTCTCCTTAAAGTCGGAACTCGTGCACATCTATTCGAAATTTGGAGATGAAATCGGAACTCGGAAATATTGTTTGGTTTATTCGAAACTTGAAAGCAAAGTCGAATGTGAAACCAAACACTTAAACCTGAAAGTCGGGGACATTATGTAAAATTGAATCGATTCTAAGCATAACACCGGAGATCGGGAGTCAAAACATTAATCTTATGTACCAGGAAATAGGAACTTATAGAATCTTGGAACTCCAAATTTAATCTCAGGTGTCTGTTATAGGCAAACTCGGGAACATCAATGGAAATGAAAAGCTCTGGGGAGTAAACACAGAGATCGGAACTCGTGTAAATTGTGGTCGAACTTGGAGAACAATTCAGAGATCTGATCTCGCGTCCACTTTTGGTTGAGATAAACTCGGATGTCAGATTTCATGTCCATTCTAACCTGAGCATAAGGTCGGAAATCGAGAAATCCAGCTAGTCCATTTGAGCCTTGGAGATGAAGTCGGAGGTCGTGAATACTGATGAGGTCGGAGGTCGAAAATCACAGACGTTACAGCCAGCACTCGAGTCATTGTGCCCGGGCCTCAAGTCACACTCGAGTCATGCTAGACAACACTAGCGTCATGGTGCCGAGGCCATAAGTCACGCTCTAGTCATGGTGCCTAGGCCTCAAGTCACGCTAGCCAGCACTTGAGTCATGGTGCCCAAGCAGCAAGTCAAGCTTGAGTCATGGTGCCCAGCACCCGAGCCACGCTCTAGTCATGGTGCCCCAAGCCTCGAGTCACGCTAGCTAGGTCCCAAGACAAGGTGCTCGGGCCTCAAGACATGCTCAACTCATGCTAGCCAACTCTTGAGACACGGTGCCCAGCACCCGAGTTACGCTTGAGTCACGATACCCAGGCCTCGAGTCACGCTAACTAGCACTCTTGTCATGGTGCCCAGGCCTCAAGTCACACTCGAGTCAAGCTAGATAGCATTAGAGTCATGGTGCCTAGCAACCAAGTCACGCTTGAGTCATGGTGCCCAAGCCTCGAGTCACACTAGCCAGCACTCAAGTCATCATGTCCGAGCCTCAAGACACGCTCAAGTCACGCTAGCCAAGTCTCGAGACATGGTGCCCGGGCCTCGAGACATGGTTAAGTCATGTTAGCCAGCACTCGAGTCAGGGTGCCCTTGACTCAAGTCACACTAGCCAACACTCGACTCATGGAGCCCGCGCCTCGAGACACGCTCGAGTCATGGTTCCTAGCACCCGAGTCACGTTCTAGTCATGGTGCCCAGGCCCTAGGTCATGCTCGAGTTATGCTAGCCAGCTTTCGAGTCATACTAGCTAGCACTCTAGTCTTGGTGCCCGGGCCATGAGACACGCTCGAGTCATACAAGCCAGCACTCCAGTCATGGTTCCCAAGTCGTGAGACACGCTCGAGTCATGGTGCCTAGGCCTCGAGTCACGCTAGCCAGGACTCAAGTCATGGTGCCCAAGACTCGAGTCACGCCATGTCACGGTGCTTAGGCCGCGAGTCACACTTGAGTCATGGTGCCCTAGACTCAAGTCACGCAAGGCAACACTTGAGTCATGGTACCCAAGCTGTTAGTCATGCTCAAGTCATGGTACCCAAGACTCGAGTCACGCTCGAGTCACCTTAGCTAGCACTCGAGTCACGGCACCCGGGCCTCTATTCACGGCAGCCAGCACCCGAGTCATGGTGCTCGGCCCTTGAGTCACGCTCGAGTCACAGTAGCCAACACTCGACTTGTTGTACCTAGGCCGCAAGCCACGCTCGAGTCTTGGTGCCTAGGACTCGACTCAAGCTCGAGTCACAGGAGCCAGCACTTGAGTCATGGTGCCTAGGCCATGAGCCATGCTTGAGTCACGGTGCCCAAGACTCGAGTAACGCTGGAGTCAGGCTAGCCAACACTCGAGTCATGGTGCCCGGGCCTCTTGTGATGCTCATGTCATGCTAGCCAGCACTCGAGTTATGGTGCCCAAGATGCGTGTCATGCTCAAGTCATGGTGCCAAGGCCTCCAGCCACCTTAGCGAGCACTCGAGTCATGGTGCCCAAGACTTGAGTCACGCTCGAGTCAGGGTGCCCTGGACTCGAGTTGTGGTGCTCGGGCCTCGAGTCACGCTATTCAACACTCTAGTCATGGTGCCCAGGCCTGCACTCATGATGCCTAGGGCTTGAGTCACGCTAGCCATAACTCGAGTAATGGTGCCTAAGACGTGAGCCACACTCAAGTAACGGTGCCTAGGACTCGAGTAACGCTCAAGTCATGCTAGCCAGCACTCGCATCATGGTTCCCAGGCCTCCGGTCACGCTAGCCAGCACTTGAGTCATGGTGCCTAGGCCACGAGTCAGGTTCGAGTCACGGTGCCCAAGCCTCGAGTCACCCTAGCAAGCACTCAAGTCATGGTGCACAAGACTCGAGTGACGCTTGGGTCAAAGTGCCCTAGACTTGAGTCTCGCTCGGGTCATGCTAGCTAGCACTCAAGCCATGGTGGTCAGGCCTCAAGTCACGCTAGCCAGTACTCGAGTGATGCTCGAGTTACAATGCCTAGGACTCGAGCCACGCTAGCCGTAACTCGAGTCATGGTGCCTAGGCCGTGAGCCATGCTCGAGTCATGGTGCTAAGGACTCGAGTAACGCTCGAGTCATGCTAGCCAATACTTGAGTCATGGTACTCGGGCCTCGAGTCACGCTAGCCAGCACTCGAGTCTTGGTGCCTAGGCCTCGAGTCACGCTAGCCAACTCTCGAGTTATGGTGCCCAAGCCTCATGTCATGCTAGGAAGCACTCAAGTCATAGTGCCCTAGACTCGAGTCACGCTAGGCAACACTCAAGTCATGGTGCCCAAGCCGCCAGTCATGCTCGAGTCACAGTGCCTAGGACACGATTTATGCTTGAGTCACCGTAGCCGGTACCCGAGTCCTTGTACCTAGGCCGCGAGCCACACTCGGGCCATGGTGCCTAGGACTCGACTCAAGCTCGAGTCACGGTAGCCAGCATTCGAGTCATGGTGCCTAAGCCACAAACCACGCTTGAGTAACGGTGCTCAAGACTCGAGTAATGCTTGAGTCATGTTAGCCAGCACTCGAGTCATGGTGCCCAGGCCTTGTGTCACGCTAGCCAGCACTCGAGTCATGGTGCCCAAGCCTCGAGTCACAGTGCCCAGGATTCAAGTCATGCTTGAGTCAGGGTGCTCTAGACTCGAGTCTTGCTCGAGTTAGGGTGCCTTGGACTCGAGTCTTGTTGCCCAGGCCTTGAGTCATGCTTAAGTCACGCGTGCTAGCACTTGAGTCAGGGGGCCTAAGACTCGAGTCATGCTAGCGAGCACTCGAGTCATTATGCCCAGGCCTCGAGTCACGCTTGTGTCACGGTGCCCAGCACTCCACCCACGCTAGCTAGCACTCTAGTCATGGTGCCCAGGCTGCGACTCAAGCTCGAGTCATAGTGCCTAAGACTCGAGTAGTGGTGCCCAGGCCACGAGTTACGCTAGCCAGCACTTGAGTCATGGTGCCCAGGACTCCAGTCATGCTGGACTTAGGATGCCCTAGACACGAGTCTAGCTCGAGTCAGGCTAGCCAGTACTCGAGTCAAGCTAGACAGCACTCGAGTCACGCTTGAGTTATGCTAGCTAGCACTCGAGTCATGGTGCCTAGGCCTCGAGTCATGCTCATGTCACGGTGCCTAAGAGTTGAGTCCCACTCACGCTCAAGTCACACTAGCCAGCACTCGACTCATGGTGCCCAGGCCTCCAGTCACGCTAGCCAGCACTCGAGTCCCAGTTCCCAAAACTCAAGTAAGGCTCTAGTCACGCTAGCCATCACTTGAGTCATGGTGCCTGGGCCTCGAGTCACGCTAGCCAGCACTCGAGTCATGGTGCTTGGGCCTTGTGTCATGCTTGTGTGTCACTAGCCAGCAATCAAGTCATGGTGCCCCGGCCGCGAGTTATTCTCGTGTGATGGTGCTGGGACTCGAGTCATAGCAGTTAGCACTCGAGTCATAGTGCTTGGGCCGTGAGTCACGCTTGAGTCATGGTGCCCAAGACTCGAGTCATGCTCGAGTCATTGTAACATCCCCATTTTCACCTAAGTTAATTAGCTCGGTGTTCCTGGCTAATTAGAGGGGTTAACGATTAATTGAGAATTAATCGATTAATCTCGAGAGCAAGAGCTTAGTAAATTAAAGGCAAGTCGACAATTGAGATTTAATGTATTAAAAGTTACAATTAAAAGCCTAATTGGCCAATCCTTATTAATCCATGATTTAGAACATAAAATCAAGGTGATCTAATCTAATTAACTAAGAGCATATAAGTCTCAAAACTTAATCACAGTAACCTTCACATCTTCTTACAAAATTAATGAGGAAAAATCCTTCTTAATTAAAATGTGCTAATGAGTAACTTAAACCTAGTGAATTAATTAACATTTAGATAATTACAACAATTATAAAAATGTAGAAACTTCCCTTTAATTATGGTTTGAAAGTTTGGTCAAAGCAAGAGCCATATCCAACCATCCATTTACTTTCTCATCATACACCACAAGATCAAGAGTCCACATTAGTAGATCCCTTAAGTCATGACCAGAGTTGTACTCTCCTTCATCAAGATAATGACACTTGGTGTGATCCTAGCCATCCAATGCCAAATCCTAAGAGAGCTCATGCTTTTAACCACTTGACAAAAACACTACATAGTCTTTACCCAATTGCCAAGACTCAAAGAAAACACAACACTCTCTTTTGCCCCAAGGTTTTACCCACTCCCTAACTTGTGTAAGAAGCAAAAGTCACCTCACTTCTCCCCCATTTTTGCGCCATACCATCAGCCCTCTCTCTCTCCTCAATTCATTTTCAATTCCTTTCTCAAGACACACAGACACACAAAGCTCTCTCCTCTCTCCTCTCTCCAAGTCTCATACTCTCTTCTTCTTCCAAGCTTCATTGTGTTCTTCCAACCCTCATACTACTTCCTACTCATCTCCATTTACCATTCTCACAAGCCCTTCAAGGACCACCTCTTTGGTTCTTGGAGAAACAAAACAAACACTCACCTAGCCCCCATATCAAGCTCAAGGAGAAGGAGGCCATCTTCAACCACTTCATTTTTCAAACTTCCAAGAGAAACACTTTTGGTAGTGATTCTAACTCTTCTTTCTCATGTATTTTTCAAGCTCTAGAATCTCCTAAGCTCTTCATAGCTAGGTGGTTTTAGGACTTGCTTCAAGGTCTCATGACCACATCTTGCCTTATGAGTGTTCTTGCCTTGATGAAAATGTTGTTTTGAAAAGAGATTTTGTGGTATGGTGGTTTTTATGTATCATGCTTTATTTTGTTTCAAAATACTGATTTGGTGACTAAAACTTTGAGTATGATGATGAGTTAAAACATGAAAATGGTGATTTGAAGTGATATAACAATTTCTCCATAAGCTTGAAGTGAAAAACTTAAAAACTAGTGAATCTGAAATTCTGGCAGTCTGTAAAGCATGCGGTATGTTTATTGCTACAAAACTCAAAATGCAACGAAACTAATTTTCTGTGAAAGTAGACTCAAAGAACTTTCCATACATATAAAATATGTGAGATTTGGCCTTAAAACGAGAGAGATATGATTTTTCAAAATTTACTGTTCCTGGATGGGTTTCTGTCCGGGTAGTAGGTAATAAAACATGCATAACTCAAGTTATACATAACATTTTTGAGTGGGACTAAGTTTGTTAGAAAGCTAAGACATAGAGGAACACTCCCATAACAGTTTTGTCAGATTCCATGTGAGGAACTCCCAGTGAAGTGGACAAGCCACTGACCCGAGATGAACTTTCAATCCTGAACAGTCAGAATAAAATGTGCATAACTCAAGCTACAAAATGAATTTTTAAGTGGGGTTTCTTTTGTTTAAAAATAGACTCAGAGAAGTATATCCACACAAAAATTAGAAATAAAAGAGTAAAAGATGAAATTATGGTGAATTTTCAAAGTTACTGCCCCACTGTAAAAGTAAAACTGGTTAGGGTAAAAGTTGAAGAATAAGGAGAAATTAAGCTTTAAGACATTAATACCCTTGCATTAAGCATTAGAGAACCCTCATAATTCAACTTAAAAAGTATCAAAAAGGACATTAGACAAAAATTGGCATTATGCCCAATAAAAGAAGTTTACACAAGAGACAACCTCAATTAAAAGCTTGCACCCAATTTATTAAGCTAAGCTCATAAAATGTTGCTTGAGAATATGCCTATATTTATGTGCAAGCATGATGTTATGATAATGATCATGATGATATGATGATGTTATGATGATGATATGATGATGATGATATGATAATGATGATATGATATGATGCTTGATGATACTATGATATTGGTTTCTCTGTTTGGCAAAATTTTGGGAAGCTTCGGTCTAGCCGTTATGCTGCCGAAATTTTGTAAGAATTATGGACTTAGAAATATTTTGCATCATAATGCTGAAATAAGAAGAAGTTTAATTCAAGTAAGTGATCCTTCAAAAGGGAAGGTAACCTAATTTAAGTTTCCCCTCACCCACGACTCACATGAGGCATGGCATGACCCAGCTAGTGTGAGTATAGGGGATAGGTCTTACATGAGGCATGGCATGACCCAGCTAGTGTAAGTACCGAAATTCTATGGTGGCGACGGCCACGGTATGAGCTCATTACCACTTATGTTTAGTGGGTGAAAAGATAAAGTCAAGTTAAGAAAAGAAAAGGGACTTCGGTCCAAAACCCTAAAGAAAAAGGGAAGAAGTTAAGGGAATCTTCTAGCTTGGACATGCATGTTTTATACGATTACACTTGTGCTTATGATTATTATGATACAAATGATTAGAAGGTATGTTAAAAATTGAATCCGCTTCGGATACTCATGTTTTTGAAAATCTAAGAATTGAATTTGATGCATGCTCACTATTTTTATTTATAAAACCGAAGTGGCTGGGACGATGACGATAACACTTATGTGTTAGGGTCGAGTCCTACTGAGAAATCTTATTTCTCACCCTAGTTGTTTTTCCATCTTGTCACCAGATACTCATGGCTAACCCCGTGGAATGGAGCATGGACCCTCCCCACCATGAGTGGGCTTACGACGGGGATACTCACGCTATTGTGGCCACGACCACCACAGTAGTTCGTACACATTTTTATCTGGGTCGAATTTTTGAGGAAAAGGAGCGGAAAACCCGCCACCCGTGAGGCGTCTCTTGACTCTCCTTGGACAGCCCCTAGGTCCTTGGGACTTTCCGCCCGAGCCATTACCCGACATCGAGATTGAGCCGATGTTCGCCGGTTTGCCGCGGTGAGTTCGCACCCCGTGAGATCCCTGTGATAGAGGTGAGCTCGACGGCCACTCCTAGGGCCGCTTCGCCGCCGCTCCCCGAGTATCACCCTGCCGAGTCCGAGGAGGACCCCTCCGAGGCACGCTCTTCGGTGGCCAGCCATACCCCAGGTCATCGTTTCCGTCGCGTCGAGGTGATCAGTAGGCACCCTCGCATCATCCGCACTCCTCGTGTTCCCCGAGGCCGAGGAGCGAGGGGGACCAGATACTCGAGAACCTAAGTCCATCCGATTGAAGGGCGTGGAAAGGACAGAGAAGTCAACTTATGTCTACGTGGGCCTATTCCATTTATTGCTCCTTATCCGTTGTATTTCATTTTGTATTGGACCTTGTCAGATTTATGTACCTTTGATTGTGGGGCCATGGCATGACCATGAGTTCCCTTTTTATGTATTCGTTGGATATTATGAGACTAATTATATTTATGTGGTTGTTGTAGTAATTTGAATGCATGGTATTTTAATTTATCCCTTGTTCGTTCAATTTATACTGAAATCTTTGCGATACGCTCGTTTATTGCTATCTTCTCGCGCAAGGCTTTACTTTCCAAAAGTGACGACGTATTTAAAAAAAAAAAAAAAATTTACTGTATCTTTCGCGTAATTTAATTTCAAGTGAAGTTTAGTTTTCCACGAGCATAAGTAACAACTAATAAAATGCCGTAATACGACTTAAGCGTAGTATGGGTTTATTAGGGTGTTACAGTCATGGTAGCCAGGACTCGAGTCATGGTGCCCAGGCCACAAGCCACGCTCGAGTCATGGTGCCCAAGACTCGAGTCACACTTGCCAGCACTCGAGTCGTCATGCATAGGCCTTGAGTTACGCTAGCCAGCATGCAATTCATGGTGCCCAGGTCTCGAGTCATGGTGCCTAGACCTTGAGTCACGCTTGCCAGCACTTGAATTAGGGTGCCTAAGACACGAGTCATGCTAGAGTCATGGTGCACACGACTCAAGTCACACTAGCTAGCACTCGAGTCATGCTCGTGTCACGGTGCCCAGGATTCGAGTCACGCTAGCCTGAACTTGAGTCATGGTGCCTAGGCTGCGAGTCACGCTCTAGTCACAGTGCCTAGGAGTCGAGTCATGCTAGCCAGCACACGAGTCATGGTGTCCTGGCCTTGAGTCATGCTAGCCAGCACTCTAGTCATGGTGCGCAGGTTGTGAGTCACGCTCGAGTCATGGTTCCCAGCACCCGATTCATGTTCTAGTCATGGTGCACAGGCCTCGCATCACGCTCGAGTTATGCTAGATAGCTCTTGAATCGCCCTAGCTAGCACTCAAGTCATGATGCACAGGCCTCGCATCACACTCGAGTTATGCTAGCCAGCTCTTGAGTCGCACTAGCTAGCACTCAAGTCATGGTGCCTCGGGTCTCGCTAGAGTCACGCTATCCAGCACTCTAGTTATCGTACCCAGGTCGCGAGTCATGGTGCCTAGGCCTCGAGTCATGCTAGCGAAGACTCAACTCATGGTGCCCAAGACTCGAGTAATGCTAGCCAACACTCGTGTCACGGTGCCTAGGACTCGAGTCGTACTCAAGTCACGCTGGTGTCATGGTGCCCAGGTCACGAGACACGCTCGAGTCATGGTGCCTAGGCCTCAAGTGACGCTAGCCAAGACTCAACTCATGGTGCCCAAGACTCGAGTCATGCTCGAGTCAAGGTGCAAAGGACTCGAGTCACGCTAGCCAACACTCGAGTCATGGTGCCCAAGCCTCGAGTCGTGCTTATGTCACAGTGCCAGGACTCGAGTCGCACTTAAGTCACGCTCGTGTCATGGTGTCCAGGCTGTGAGTCATGCTCGAGTCATGGTGTCCAGTATTCGAGTCACGTCCTAGTCGTGGTGACTAGGCTTCGAGTCACGTAGCCAACATTTGAGTCATGGTGCCCAAGCTACGAGTCACGCTCGAGTTATGCTAGCTAGCACTCGAGTCATGGTGCCAACACCACAAGTCACGCTTGAATCATGGTGCCTAGGCCTCAAGTCACGTTAGCCAGCACTCGATTCAAGGTGCCCACGACTCAAGTCTTGCTAGCCAGCACTCAAATCATGGTGCCCAGTCCTCAGGTTGCGATAGCCGTCACTGGAGTTATCTCCAGTTATGGTGCCCGGGCCTTAAGTTATGCTCAAGTCATGCTAGACAGCATTCAAGTCATAGTGCCAAGGCCACGAGTCATGCTCGAGTCATGGTGCCCAATATTCGAGTCACGCTCGAGTCGTGGTGCACTAGCCTTGAGTCACATTAGCCAACACTCGAGTCATGGTGCCCAAGCCTCGAGTCATGCCAGCAAGCACTCGAGTCATGGTACCCAAGCCTCGAGCCATGCTCAAGTCACGATTGCCAGCAATCGAGTCATAGTGCCCGAGCCCAGAGTCATGCTAGCCAACACTCGAATCATGGTGCCGAAACTGCAAGTCACACTAGCCAGCACTCTAGTCATGGTGCCCAGGATATGAGTCATGCTCGAGTCATGGTGTCTAGACCTCGAGTCACGCTAGCCAGCATTGGAGTCATGGTGCCCAAGACTCGAGTCGCGCTAGCCAGTACTCAAGTCATGGTGCCTAGGCCTTGAGTCACGTTCATGTCATGGTGCCCAAGACTCAAGTCACGCTTCAATCACGCTAGCCAACACTCGAGTGATGGCACCCAGGCCGCAAGTCACGCTCGAGTCATGGTGTTCAGCACTCGAGTCAAGCTCGAGTCATGGTGGCCAAGCCTCGAGCCACGCTAGCCAATACTCGTGTCACAGTGCCCAAGCCTCGAATCACGCTAGGTAGCACTCGAGTCACGGTGCCCAGCACTCGAGTCATGGTGCCCAGGCTGTGTGTCACGCTCGAGTCATGGTGCCCAGCACCTGAGCCACGCTCAAGTCATGGTGCCCAATGTAACACTCTAATAAATCCATACTACGCTTAAGCCGTATTACAGCATTTTATTAGTTGTTACTTTTGCTCGTGGAAAACTAAACTCCATTTATAAGTTAAGTTACGTGGAATATATATATATATATATATATATATATATATATATATATATATATATTGAAATACACTACTTGGTAAAAGATTTTTGGAAAGTAAAGCCTGGAGCGAGAAGGCAGATAGAGAAGGAGCATGTCTCATAAAATACATACCCCAATATCCAATATCATAAAGACAAGAGAAAGGTAAGTAAATAAAAATTCGCAAATACATTGCATTACATGGCTAATCATTACATTCACATGGGTTCATAACATATATATATATATATATATATATATATATATATATATATATATATATATATATATATCAGGGTTACATCTAAGGAGGCTCATGGTCATGCCTTGATCCAAATACTAGATACTAAATACAAACTTAAATGACAAAGCTCATCTCAAAAAGGAATATGCGAAGGTGCAGAGCGATCGTCGCTATAAGTCCCAAAATAGCTTCATCTGGCATCCTACGTCATACGTCCGCTCACAGTGTGGGGGATCCATGCTCCACTCCACCGGAGGTGCCATCGGATTCTGGTGATACGGAAAAGTAACAAGAGTGAGAAATAAGATTTCTCAGTAGGACTCGAACCCAACACTAAAGTGTTATCGTCATACTTCGGTTTTATAAATGAAAACAGTGAGTATGCATAAGGTCCAATTCTTGGATTTTCGAAAACATGAATATCCGAAGCGGACTCAATTTTAACATACCCTCTAATCATTTATATCATAATATACATGAGCACAAGTATAATTACATAAAACATGCATGACTATGGGATAAGCTTCTCTTAACTTCTTCCTTTCAAGGGTTTGGACCGACGTCCCTTTTCTTTTCATAACTTGACTTTATCTTAAATCTTTTCTTTTCACCCACTAAACATAAGTGGTAATGAACTCATACTGTGGCTATCGCCACCATAAATTTTTGGTACTTACACTAGCTGGGTCATGTCATGCCTCATGTAAGCCCTATCCTGTATACTCATACTAGTTAGGTTGATGCCATGCCTCATGTGAGTCGTGGGTGAGGGGAGCTTACTTTGGGTCACCTTCCCTTTTGAAGGATCACACCCTTAGTTTATTTTCTTCTTATTAAAGATTATGATGCAAAATATTTCTAAGTCCACAATTTTTGCAAAATTTCGGCAACATAACGACTAGACCGAAACTTCCCAAAATTTTGCCAAACAGAGAATCCAATATCGCATATCATTAAGCATCATATCATCAACATATACTTATCAAAATCATATCATTATCAAAATCATCATCATCATTATCATATCATCATCATGATGATCATTGTCATCATATCGATGCATAGAGGCATACATAACCCACAAAGTCTTATGAGCTTAGCTTAGTAAATTTGGTGCAAGCTTTTAATTGAGGTTGCCTCTTGTATAAAATTCTTTTATTAGGCATAGGGCCAATTTCATCCATTATCCTTTTTGAAACTTTTAATTTGAGTTATGAAGGTTTTCAAATACTTAATGTAAGGGTCTTAATGTCTTTAAGCTTATTTCTCATTATCCTTTAAAACCTAACCATAACCAGTTTTACTTTTATAGTGGGGCAGTAACTTTAAAAATTCGCCATAATTTCATCTTTTATAATTTTGACTTGAATTTTGGTGTGATTATATTTATCTAAGTCTATTTTTAAATAAAATAAACCCCACTCAAAAATTCATTTTGTAACTTAAGATATGCACATTTTATTCTGACTACTCAGCTTTTAAGTTCATTCTCGGTACAGTGACTTTTAAACTTTACTAAGATCTCTTCACAAGGAATCTATCAAAACTGTTTTATGGGGATGTTCCTCTATGTCTTATCTTTCCAAAAAACTTAGTCCCACTAAAAAATGTTCTGTATAACTTGAGTTATTAAGATTTTATTACATACTACCCGAATAGAAACACATATGGGGACAACACACTTTGAAAATTCATATCTCTCTCGTTTTAAGGCCAAATTTCACGTATTTTAATGTATAAAAAGCTCTATGTTAGTTTCGTTGCATTTGGAATTATATTGAAAGAGTTATTAGTCGCGCTACAGATCGCTGTAATTTTCCAAATTTTCTACAGTTTTGGTTTCAATGAGTTCTCTTGTAAAAATATTAAGTTTTCTCCTCAAGTGACCACTTTTCTCTTCCAAACCACTTTTATACTTTGAGATCTTGGTGAAAAATCAATATTTTGAGTCTGAAAAAGTATGGTTCAAAATAAGAATAAATGCACAACAAATCATTTTCCAAGAAAAGAGCAAAAATCACAAACAACTTCATATAATAAAAGTATGGCCATGAGGTCTTTAGAGCAAGTCATAAAACCACCTAGCTATGGAGAGCTTAGGAGTTCTAGAGCTTGAAAAACATAGAAGAAACAGAGGTTAGAGTCACTATCAAATGGGTTTCTTGAAAACTTGAAGAGAAAGAAAGGTGTTGGAGATGGCCTCCTCCTTGAGCTTGATAATGGGGCTAACTGAGTGTTTGTTTTGCTTCCTTAAGAACCAAAGAGGGTGGTCCTTGAAGGGCTTGTGAGAATGGTGGTGGAAATGAGATGAGTTAGAGTAGGGAAAACAAGAAGAACAAGAAGAAGATTAGGATGAACAAAGGGAGGTTTAGAGAGAGGTGAGAGCTTGTGACTTAGTGAGAGAATAAAATTGCAAAATGAGAGTGTGAGAGGAGAGAGAGAGTGGCATCTCACTCTAAGCAATGGGGTGGTTGGATTTTGCTTCTTTTGCAAGTAAGGAGGCTAGGAACCATGGGGTAAAAGAGAGAGTTGTGTTTCTCTTTAGTCTTGGTGCTTGGGTAGAGACTATTTTGTGTTTCCTCAAGTGGTTAAAGACATGACCACTCTTGGGATTGGCTTGGGTGGATATGATCACTCCAAGTGTCACAATCTTGATGGAGGAGAGTACATCTCTTGGCTTGACTCAAGGAATACTACTATCATAGACTCTTGATCTAATGGTGCATGATGAGAAGGCAAATGAATGGTTGGATTTTGCTCTTGTCCTTAGCCAAAATTTGGTGCATCAATTAGGAGAAATTTTTAAATCTTCAAAGCTATTAGAATTACCTAAGTTGTTAATTCAATTCGATTAGTTAAATTGCTCTTATGAATTATGTAATTAGGGTGTAAGAATTAATCTATCTCAAATGGGTAAGGTAGAACAATTGTCTTGTACTTAATTAATAAAATTGGATTAACTTAATTATATTTCTAAGTTATGACTTAATGGGGTTCGAATAATTAGGTTTTAACTAAAACATTTAGTGCATTATGATTCAATTATTGACTTGACTCAATTTACTAAGCTCTTGCTCATCGAGATTAGTCGATTAGTTCTCAATTAATCGCTAACCCCTCTAATTAGCCGAAGGCACCGAGCTAATTAGCTTAGATGAAAATGGGGATGTTAGACCCAAGCCTTGAGTCACACTAGCCAACACTTGAGTCATGGTGCCCAAGCCTCGAGTCCCAGTCCTGAGCCTGTCGGCTGTCGATGGACTGCTCGAGCTGCTCTTATGGTGAGAGCGGGTCATCGTGTGCTAGTCGGGGGATGGATTAGGAACGGGCCCTTGGGGGCCTCTTCCTTGGGCATCAAACAGTCGACTCAAAATTGGTACGGACAAGGGGAATCCAACTGTTTAATTAAAACAAAGCATTGCGATGGTCCCTGTGGATGTTGACGCAATGTGATTTTTGCCCAGTGCTATGAATGTCAAAGTGAAGAAATTTAACCAAGCGCAGGTAAACGATGAGAGTAACTATGACTCTCTTAAGGTAGCCAAATGCCTCATCATCTAATTAGTGATGCACATGAATGGATTAATGAGATTTCCACTATCCTTGTCTACTATCTAGCAAAACCACAGCCAAGGGAATAGGCTTGGTGGAATTAGTGGGGAAAAAAGACCCTATTAAGCTTAACTCTAGTCCGACTTTGTGGAATGACATGAGAGGTGTAGGATAAGTGGGAAATAGAAACAACTAAAGTGAAATACCACTACTTTTAACGTTATTTTACTTATTCGTGAATCGGAGGCGGGGCATTGCCTGTCTTTTTGGACTCAAGACTGGCTTTAGCTGGTCGATCCGGGCAGAAGACATTGTCAGATAGGGAGTTTGGCTGGGATGGCACATCTATTAAAAGATAATGCAGGTGTCCTAAGATGAGCTCAATGAGAACAGAAATCTTGTGTGGAACAAAAGGGTATAAGCTCATTTGATTCTGATTTCCAGTACGAATATGAACCGTAAAAGCATGGCTTATCGATCCTTTAGTCCTTCAAAATTTGAAGCTAAAGGTTTCAGAAAAGTTTTTGATCCTTGGATGTCAGCTCTTCCTATCATTGTGAAGTAGAATTCACCAAGTGTTGGCTTGTTCACCCACCAATAGGGAACGTGAGCTGGGTTTCGACCATTGTGAGACAAGTTAGTTTTACCCTACTGACGATAGTATCACAATAGTAATTCAACCTAGTATGAGAGGAACCGTTGATTCACATAATTGGTCATTGTGGCTAGTGGCACAAAGCTACCTTGCATTGGATTATGACTGAATGCCTCTAAGTCAGAATCCGGGCTAGAAGCGATGTGTGAGCCTGTTGTTCATTTGCCGACTAGCAGTAGGGGTCTCAGCCCCCCAAAAGCACATGCCATTGGCGATACTGACGAGGCAGATAAGCCTTGCGGGATGCGTAATTCCCGTTGAGCAGCAGGTAGAATCCTTTGCAGACGACTTAAATTCGTGATGGGGTATTGTAAAGGGCAAAGTGGCCTTGCTACCACGATCCACTGAGATTCAGCCTTTGTCGCTTCGATTCATCCCTTCCTAATCCCCCCAAAACTTGCCCCAAGTACAAATGCTCCTTTAATGTAAGATGTTGCGCTCGGAACCTAACACCAAGGGGTAAAATGATGGGCTTGTTGCGTGCCACGGCACTTGCAGCACACAGTCTTGTATCCGGGAGGAACTAGATGATGCGAGTCAGTTTGATCGAATTTCAAGTCGTACTAGCTAGGACTTGGGTCATAGTGCCCCAGACTAGAGCCATGTGTAACATCCCCACTTTCGTTAAGCAAAACGTAATGGGAATTTTGAATTATTTCTCTTAGGCAGTGTGAGAATTTCTCATGCAGCGCTATGCCATGACGATTCTCACACTTGGAATTATAGGGTAGTGTAATGCTGCCGTTGAAAATATGGCACTGCCCGATGTTAAAAATTAGGAAATGACAACAGTGCCCTTGTAAACCTTTATCAATTACAACGACACCCAAAATTTTTAGAAATTATATTTTGACCCCAAAGAATTATTTCCACAACAATCCTTGGACTTTTTATAAAATGACCTTTGTGTCCACCCCATAACTTTTTATAAAATGACCCTTATGTCCCCATATCTATAGGATTAGCAGAATAGGGTTTTAAACGGAGCAGAATCGCGTGGTGAAAGCGTAGAAGTTTAAATCTCTGCCGATTGGGCCATGGAGACAGTCGGGTGTGAAATGACGTGGGGTGCCCCTGGACTTGCTCAAAATTACGAAAATGCCATTAGTTACAGAAAATTGAAAATAGAAAGGCTCCGGGTTTACGAAAATGTCTAATTGGAGTGTACGGCTCCGCCTACAGCCGTAGGGAGTGGATGAATATATTTTTATATGAAACTAGACATTCAGGGCTTTCCATACATATAAAATATAAGGCCATTGGATTAGTATATAATTAGTTATGAATTTTTGAAGTTAGATCTAGAAATCTGGGTTCTCACCCGGGCAGCATGGGTTGAGAAGGGTGTATCCCACCCTATACAACCTCAAATTGAGTGCAACTAAAGATGTTTGAAAGCTAACACATGAGAGAACATCCCATAAAAATTTCATAATTTAATTCGTTGTCCTTTGATCCCAGCACATCAATGAAGTTGGCTTAAGTTTAAACTGGCCTGGAACAGGACAGACCAGTAGGGTAATGTTTCGAGGGTCATAACTCAAAATATACTTAGGCAAATGACATGAAACTTAACTCATTTTAAAGCTTGTTGTGTTAGCTTTAGTTTGATATAAAATTCGCATGATTTCACCTAGTTTTCAATTTTTAGTGAATTTTATTCTATAGGAACCCAATTCTGGCTAAGAACAGGACATGCTAAGATAAAATGTTTATATCTTGAGTTATACAACTCAAAATGAGATGGGACTAAAAAGGTTAGAAACTAGACACATAATGCTATGACATATCCAAAAATTAGACTCAAATAAGTTGAATTTCAATAAAAGTGGAGTATACCAAAATCGGGCAGAATAGGAAGGAGTAAACTGAAAACCTTATAGATGCTTGAATTGAACTTGATGAATGATTCTATGAATATCTATATAATGGCTGATCCATATTGAATTACAAGTTTGAAAGATTGTACTGGTGGTCTGGCACTATTCATGGGGAAGCGGACTCGATCCGTTATCTTTGCGAAATTCCGGCAAGGATTTATGAGAACTTATGCTATGAATGATTATGCTTTGAGTGTATTTACGTTTACATGTCATATTCATGAACATCATGCATGCAAGTATATGCTTAGAACATGATATGATGTATAAAGTATGAGACATACTCATGAATGCACCAAACGTCTGCATGCATGACAAGATATGAAAAGGAAAAAGATAATAAGAACTTGCAAGAAAGTCGTACCAAGCTACCACGTGAGGCATGGCATAGACCCAGCTAGCGTGGGCCAGAGCGGTACTGTCTAAGACTTGGGCCAGCCCCCGACCAGATTTAAGGGGAATAGACCGGTGTGAGGGTCGGGGAAAGTAAACCCGTCACTCATGTATAGGTACGAGCTCGGACCTGAAAAGCAGGCTATCACCCAGGGGTGAGAGAGGCCATTCACCTCCGGGGGACCAAGTACAGAAGAGCAAGGTTAAATTGCAAGTTAAAGAGAGAAATGAATTAAGTCAAGTGCACTTGCATACAATCAAATACAAGCATCTATATGTTCATTTCTAATCATCTCATTATATCATGATGTTATTATGACTCTTACCGAAGCATATTGTACTATCTGTATCTCTATGTCAGTCATATGAAATGGCAAATGGTTGTTAAAATATGACCCGCTTCGAGAACGGTATTTTCAACTTAAAATTGAACCACTGTGTGTTTATATGTGCTCATATTTTCATAAGAAACCGAAGCGGCTGGAATGTTTATGATGGCATTATAAGACTGTTTTGAGTTACCTACTGAGAACCTTAGGTTCTCACTGCCTGCTTGTATGTTTTTCTTTTCCGTAAACATTCCAGCACCCAAGTTGGAAACCAAGTACGAAGCAGAGTACAGGGCCATTCATGGAGCAAGTATCGGGCGTAGGCCAGATCAAGAGGTCATTAAAGCTAGTAACGACTAGTCAAAAGTAGACGCTGTGTATTATATCAGTCACAGTTTCTTTTAAAGTGTAATTATATTATATTTTTCCATGTATCAGAGACTATTAGTCGGTAATAAAAATGCTTGATTAAAGGGCCATGTATTATATTTCCCATATTTTAAAGTTTTCTTAGCACAGTGACAACCTCTTAATATAACTCCATGACTCGAGCATGGCTTATATAATAGAGGGTGTTACACCATGGTTCCCGGGACCTGAGTCACACTCGAGTCACGGTGCTAAAGGCTCGAGTCATGCTAGCTAGCGCTCGAGTGACGCTAGCTAGCACCCGAGTCATGGTGCCCTAGACTCGAATCACGCTCGAGTCATGCTAGCCTGTGCTTGAGTCATGGTGCCAAAGACTCGAATCATGCTAGCAAGCGCTCAAGTCACCGTGCCTATGCCTCGAGTCACGCTCGGGTCACACTAGCCAGTACTCGAGTCCTAGTGCTTAGGACACTAGAGTCACGGTACCCAAGACTCGAACTACACTAGCCAGCGCTCGAGTCACGGTGCCCAAGACTCGAGTCATGCTAGCTAGCACTCGAGTCACGGTGCCCAGGCCTCAAGTCACGCTAGCCAACACTCGACTCATGGTGCCCAGCACCCAAGCCATGCTCAAGTCCTGGTGCCAGGCTGCGAGTCACGCTCGAGTAATGGTGCCCAGGCCTCGAGTCACATTAGTCATGCTCGAGTCACAGTGCCCAGGACTTGAGTCACGCTAGCCAGCACTCGAGTCATGGTGCCCAAGCCCCGAGTCATGCTCGAGTAACACTAGCCAACACTTGAGCCATAGTTCCCAAGACACTAGTCACGATGCCCAAGACTTGAGTCACGCACTTGATCAGGGCCTAGTCTGGCTAAGACAAGGGGTTGATCTCGAGTCACATTGCCCGTGAATAACTCAAGTCTTGGTGCCTGGGACCAAAGGGGCACACATTAGGGATGGTTCGATCTCGGGAAATATCTGAGTCACGAAGCACCAACACCCAACCTCAGTCCATAATCCTCACAAATGGGTATCAAGTTACAGATCTCCTTGCATCTTCAATGGGGTTCGGAAGGTTTGTGGGAAGAACTAACTAAAGTACCACTTACTAGGTCGGTAAAAAATTCATAAATGATGAATGAATGGACAAAATGATATGAAATTTGGAAGGGAAAATGGAAATATTGTATAGAGCATGCTTGCAAAAATTCAGCTCAAAATTTGACCTCTAGACCCATTTTCTAATTTTTTGGGACTTTCCCGATTTTAATCAAAAAATCATAAATGAGGAACGGCAACATGAAATGATCTGAAATTTGGTGGGCATGTTAGAAATATTCGTTAGAACATGCTTGCAAAAAATCAGCTCAAAATTTGACCTCTAGACCCATTTTCTAATTTTTCAGTATTTTCAAAAGTTTTGCCTCTTTAAAAATTCATAATAAATTATTCCCTTGGAGAATAATTCTAAAATTTTGGGGACAAGGAGATCTCATTTTTCTAAGCATGCCTACAAAAAATCGCATCAAGATACTGATAAACAATATTTTAGTACATTGATTAACCCTCATATTTAGTTTATTGAACCTCTTTTGTACTTAATTGAATAATATTGGACGCATTTTATAAATTTGGACTCTAATTGGGCTCAATTATATTTTTCAGCATTATTGTGAATTTATACTATTTTTGTATTATGGCTGTATCTTGAGTTATAGATATATAAAAATTACAAATTTTATATTGTAGGAAAGCTGAGAGAAAGATTTGCAACATTGATGAAGAAGTCAACAACTAATTCAGATGTCTAGTGGATCGAATTGGGCCACGAAGTCAGAACAGGGCTGTTACACTAGAACCGGAGTAGTGTGCACTAATTGGACCATAATGCGAGTTGTAGACATTGGATTGAGGCAAAACTAGTGCCATTTGAAATCTGAGACATAAAGCTTCAATTCATATGAAGACCATTCTCTAAAATAATGACATCTTCATGGATTTATTGGCTGTTAAAATGGACTGACGCGAATACATGTACAACCTGAACATGCTATAAAGATTGGGCCATAACTCTCTCATTTTAAGTCCAAATTTAGCAAATTGGGTGTCCACTTAAAGCTAAGAGGCAGAGGATTAAGTTGGGCTCAAGGGTATTTTTGAATTTTGACATTTGAAGTCTGATAAGAAGAGAGAAATCCGAGACGCGAGGAGGACTCTCATCTCCAACATTTTTTCATTTTTTTCTTCCTTTTCTTCTCCTCTTCTCTTCTTTTCTTTTTCTTTTCCTTTCATTTTGTAAGATACTTGTTTTGGGTTCTATTTTGTAACCTTCATTGCTATGGAGGAGTAGGATTTCAAGCTAGTTTAAGGAGACTTCAAGGGCATTATGGTTGTAATCTTGAAACCCTATGCTTGAATTTCAATCATGTTTGTTTTCTTAATTCTTTGCCCTCTTTTATTTGTAAATTTGCATTGAATGGTATTGATATGTGAGTTTATGAATGAGAAATTAGTTGGGTGATTGCTAATTGGTGAATTGGTATGAACTTGATTAGTTAAAGAATTAGGAATTGGGTTTGAGTTCAAACCTAGGCTAATACAATTGGGGCTAGAAATCAACATAGGTTAATTAGATTTGAGGTCTCAATTATCTAATCAATTATGTGTTGGTTGAATTCCTAGAGTTCTCTAGGTAGAATTGTGGGGTTGTTAGTAGAGGTCTCTCTAATAGCTCAAATTAGTCGCACTCCATGTGTTTGATATATTGTGCGTTAATGATTGATTCACCTTATACCTAAGGAACTCTTTGAACTAGTGTTTTTATTTTCATCTAATTTTGTTTTATAGCTTATTGACTGCCTATTTGCACATACCCCCTTGTTACTTAAATAGATAGCAAGAACATCCTTGTGAGACTACCTTGGTTGCACTATACTTCAAATTTAGTGTAATCAAGTATTTTAAAATTGTAATTTGGAGCAGGCTGCGACACTTGCTGCCATATACGATCTCTAGGTCCAAATTTGGACTTATGTCTGCTTAGAAAAAAAGGTATCTACTTGCACAAAATGGGTTTTTGCAAAATAGCCTATTATAGAGGGGAAGTGTGACTTGGCCAAACCAGGACCCGAGCGGGCAAGGCTTGGGGTGCCATGGACTACCCCCTCGGTGCATATAGGAGCCTGTAGTGTGTTCCTATATGCATATGCCCATGGCAATGTGGTTGATACTCATCCATTACCGAAATCTCGCCGAGCTCGGTCGATTTCAAGAGTCCCTCGGATTTTGGTGGGAATTGTGGCATGGCTGGTTCTCACATTGACAATGCTCAATCTATGCATCTCACGGTATGTTGGTAGGCTATCGGTATGTTTTTTATGCCTCTGATTGTATTTGTTACTCGTGCTGGGGTGCCGATTGGGTCCTAAGCCCTACGTTGGGTCATATGCCAATTCCACCCTCGGCATGTCGCCGGTTCAGGGATTTTCTTAAGGCGTTGGTGCGGGCTCCTTGGGATAGTTACGAGAATCGTGGCGTGGCGAGATTTAGAGCATTGATGACGCATTGGCTATGCATCATGGGGCAAGTTGGTGGGCATCTCAGCTTCTCGTGCCTCAAGTTGCATATCTTTCTTGTTGAGGTGCTGGTCAAGTCACAAAGCGATATTGCAGTTGAAACCAAGTGGGTTTCAACCGATCCCTCATATGAATGTGAGCATGCCCGGTGGCTTCTTTGGAAGTAGCTGGGGCTTCCTCCCTGGTGCCTTGAGGCCATGGGTATATTGTGCACATCACAAACGGTGGTGGGCTAGGTGATGTCTACTGAGGGTACCTATAGCCTTCTAAATATGCCTCCAGAACTTGCACTTGGGGCATCGTGCATTGATTGGTTGATGATGGGCAACTCCTAGGGTGGGCTTCGGCAATAACGTGATTCAGGTTTGACGAAACGATGTGCAGGTGACCTTTTTAACATCTTGATGCAATGACGAGCATGCCTTCGCGAGGGGGATGGACATTTGGGGGCACTCGGCCATGGCTAACCGAATGACATTCCCCTGAGTGATGCATGCATGGATCGGAGTTGGAGGCATTCTTGGAATCGGTGCCTCTTTGAGACCATGCCTAGCGGTGCGGACTGGGTGCGCTCGGATGCTTCCATATGCTTGCATGCCTCTGGCAGTGTGGGGTGTGGCTCGTCCAGTCATGTTGAGTTTAGCGAATGTGTGGGCATGTGAGCGATGAATGGGTTGTTAGTGCTGGCCAGCTCCTTGCTCGTGCATCGAATGGCTTGCATGCAGCCCTTGTCAAAGTACCACCATGAGCTTGTTGTGCTCTTGGTGTTCATTATGTGGTTCTTGTGTTTCCTACCCTGGAAATGGCATTTGTGTCCCTCGTGAGGCCCTTTCCATCTCGGCGCTCTAGTGTGGGGTTGTTGGGGGAAATCGTTGGTGATGCATGCAATCCGCATTAGTCTTGTCTTTCAATGGGTTTTGTGGCTCACATGAATCAGTTGTTCTCTTGGATGTGGTACATGCAGTGAATGTGGGTTGTTATTCCTCATCATATCACTTCGACATTTTGGTTGCCTAGAATGACGGTTGCCATCGCATGTGTTGCGAGCTCCCCCTCGAGACAACAATACTAGCTCGGCGTGCAAGGTCATCGATGGATGCTACTTGGTTGATCCTACCAATAGTCATATGCTTGTCTCAAAGATTAAGCCATGCATGTGTAAGTATGAACTAGTGCAGACTGTGAAACTGCGAATGGCTCATTAAATCAGTTATAATTTTTTTGATGGTATCTACTACACGGATAACTAATAAGTAACATTTTGATACATTGATTAACCTTCATGTTTAGTTTATTGGATCTCTTTTGTGCTTAATTGATCAATATTAGACACATTCTTGGGCTTAATTTTACTTTTTAGCATTATTACAAATTTATACGACGAATTGGGCCACGAAGTCAGAACAGAGCTGTTGCACTGGAACCTTAGCAGTGTGCACTAATTGGGCCATAACTTGAGTTGTAGACATTGGATTGAGGTGAAACTACTACCATTTGAAAGCTAAGATATAAAGCTTCAATTTATGAAGAACACTCTCCAAAATAATGACATCTTGATAGGCTTATTGCCTGTTGAATTTGACTAGCGTGAATAGAGGTACAACCTAGACATGTTACAAAGATTGGGCCATAACTCTCTCATTTTAAGTCCAAATTAAGCAAATTGGAAAAGCTAAGAGGCAGAGGATTAATTTGGGTTGAAGGGCAATGTTGGATATTTACATTTGAGGTCTAACAAGAAGAGAAAAAATAGAGACGCGAATGACTCTCCTCTTCAACATTTTTCATTTTCTCTCTTCTCTTCTCTTCTCCTCTTCTTTTCTTTTCTTTTCCTTTCATTTTGTAAGATACTTGTTTTGGGTTCTATTTTGTAACCTTCATTGCTATGAAGGAGTAGGACTTAAAGCTAGTTCAAGGAGACTCCAAAGGCATTATGGTTGTAATCTTGAAACCCTATGCTTGAATCTTAATCATGTTTGTTTTCTTGATTCTTTGCCTTCTTTAATTTGTATACTTAGATTGAATGGTATTGATATGTAGGTTTATGAATGTGGAATTAGTTGGGTGATTATTAATTGGTTAATTGGTGTGAACTTGAATAATTAAAGAATTAAGAATTGGGTTTGGGTTCAAACCTAGGCTAATGCAATTGGGGTTAGAAATTAACATAGGTTAATTAGAGTTGAGGTCTTAATTATCTAATCAATTATATGTTGGTTGAATTCCTAGAGTTTTCTTGGTAGAATTGTGGGGTTGTTAGTAGAGGTATCTCTAGTAGCTCAAATTAGCCATACTCCATGTGTTGGATATGTTGTGCGTTAATGATTGATTCACCTTATGCCCAAGGAACTCTTTGAACTAATGTTTTTATTTTCATTATAGCTTATTTACTACATGTTTGCACAGACCCCTTGTTACTTAACTAGATAGCAATAATATCATTGTGAGATGACCTTGATTGCACTATAATTCAAATTTAGTGTAATTAAGTATTTTAAATTTGTAATTTGAAGTAGGCTGTGACACTTGCCCCCAAATTTTGGTGCCATTGCCGGGGAATGTTGATGCTATTTTGTTTATAAATTTATGTGTTTACTTGCTTTTGTTTGAGTTTTGCATGTTTTGGTCGTTTTCAGTGTTTTTAGGCTAATTTTGGGTGCTGTCCTGCTATGGTCGTGCTTAGATTACCTTAAAACTTTCCAGTCCAAAGTTTTCCAACATTCTAAGCAAGACTCATTGCTTGGCAATAAGCCCCACCATATTTGGGCTAAATTCCACTGTTTTGACCACTTTTTCAAATTTTTAATAATTTTTATTGCATTTTGAGTTTCAATTAGATGCAGTTTTATTTGTGTAGTGTTAAAAAAAATTAAAAAAAATCATTTCCTACTATTTTTACATTTTATTAGTCATTTTTGCTTATTTTTAATTTTTAGTGTTCATTTTAGTGTAATATCATTTTGTACATAGTTTCTTTTGTTAGTTTCTTAGGTTTTTTTTGCTTTTTTTTTCATTACTTCTATTTTGTCCATCATGTTTACTAACATACCTCCTAGCTCCTAGATATATGGTACTTGGAATATTGCAGGAACTAGAGTAGTTGATGATGGTTCTAGTGGTTATTACCAAAGAGTGAAACGCATGTTGGATGAGTTAGCATATTAGTTGGAGTAATTAGCTAGGAAGAAACCCACCAGCAGTCACAACAGAGATGTCATTCTTACTCGTACACATGTCATGTTGGGTGGAATGATAATCTTAACCTGGGTTATGACAGTGCACCCATGCCACCAACTCAGTATCACCAACAACAATTCCAGTCATCGCCACCTATGCTTCAGCAGAACATACGGCCATTCTAGCAGTCATATCAACAGCCATAGTTCCAACCACCATTTATGATGCAGCAATCAGAGAATCTAGTGGCCACTCTATCTGAGCCTTCTTTGCAGGACTTAACAAAGCAGTTAGAGGAGAATAGCGTTGAATGGCAGCAAAGGAATAATATAGCCATTCAGGGTCTACAAACACAGTTGAGCTCGTTAACTTCTACATGGAGCCAGTTGCAAGCTCATAAGTCCCCCCGGCTCTTTTCCTATACTATTCTGACTCATGAGGGGAATGTGCTAGATGTGCAAGGTTGTGATGTTGCTTATGCTAATAGTATGATTGATGATCTGGCTGTGGAGTGTCAGGATAGTGCCCCTGATCCATTTAATACTGATAACTTTGGTGTTGACTTCTCTTGTGACCATTGTGTTGCTATTGAGCTGTGTGCAAAAAGTGTAGCTGAGGTGGATGATTATCTGAGGATCATAAGCTTGAGAATGAGGGGTTGACAAAGCAAATTCAAGTAGCAGAGGCTCAGACAATAGAGACTATTCTCCCCACCGCATTACCTCCCCCTATCACCCAACCACTTTCATTAGAGCTGGAGTTTTTCTCTCTTGAGCACTGGGGTGGAATGAATATGCACACTTAAAGAATGATGCCCAACTCCGACTTATCATTGAGATGCATAAGGGGGCAGTAATTGACACTTTAGGGGCACTTGATGGAGGTAGATTAAGTTGGAAGAATCCTTTTGAAAATATACATCCTTCCCCCATTAGGAGTAGTTTGCTTCTGGGATGTGCGAACTAGTGGAGCTTCACGGTTCCAAGGGATGCACCACAATCATCAACACTGGGGTCTAAGGAGAAAAATAGTTTTAAGGACTAGGACATGGTCAACACTTTGTGGGATCCTGGTGGAGGCAAAAGATGCAAACCTTGGTGGGAATTCCTGGACCAATTCAAGCATAAGCCACCATGAGGGAGTTCTCATCACTTTTTACCTTTTTAATTTTCTACCTTACATTCTACTTTTAGAATAAAGTATGTTTAGTGTTAGTTTTCGTATGCTAGTTATGTGTTACTTAGTTGTGTCTTTCTTATGGTGACTCTTGAGTTGTTAGTTTTAGGCATTTGACATTTGAGATTCATGGCTTAAGATTACAACATACTTGACTTTTCATCTCTTTCTTTATGTTTTGCATGCTTGGTAGATTAATCTTCAATTGCTTGGATTGAGTATGTTGGACATGATCCATGTGAGCTTTTGAGCCTCCTTTTAGGGTGGTTGAATTATATGCCATTCTTTTCTTTCTTGTATGTTTTGTTCCCTCATAGGATTTGTTACTCTAGAACTTGCTTTGATTCTTTTTGAGGCTACACCATTTATTTGCAAACATGAACATGATTGAGACATTTATTTTGTGATTAGCCACTTAGCCAAATAGCCACTCTTGCATTTTTCCCCTTGCATAGCCCCTTTGAGCCTTTTTACCTATTCTTTGTTTTTAGCATATTACAAGTCTAAAGGCAAAAACCATGATTCTACCTAGCCTTAGGGATTAGGAGACCATTGGTTACCATTAGCAATGTGCATTCACATAAGTGTGGGGGTTTGCATGAGGACATGCAAGACTTTAATGTGGGGGGTGCAAAGTGGTAAAAAGAGAAAAAGGAAAGAAACGAAAAGATTAAAAAAAAAGAAGAAGAAAAAGCAAAGAAAATGTTAAAAAAAAAAGTCAATAAATTGGGGCAATTTTGATGAAAAAAGAAAGTAAAGAAGTAGGATAAAAAGAGTTGTTTGCTACATTGCTTGGATTTGAGGAGGGCCCTCATATTTGTAACCTCATGTCTTTGCTAATGTTCTTCTATTCTCTTTGGTTTTTACCTTGCATATCCTTACTATTTCCCTACCCTTACCTTGGCTCCATTACAACCTTGAATAAAGTCCTCTTAATTTGTGTGTGCATGTGTTTGAGTGGTGGAGAATTAAATGATAAGCAAGCTTATGTTAGTGTTCTTCCTTTTGAGATAATTTGAGTGGTATAATTGAGCCTTAAACACTTGAGAGTAAGAGTGCTAAACACATTATCTTGTGAGATCCTCCATGCTTGATCCATACTTTTTGAAGTGATTTTTACCTTGCTTGCACCTTTGTAGAGATGTGTCTTGATTGTTGAATTTCTTGATGCCTTGGGTGTGCTTTTTGCCTATATGCTTGACACTCTTAGGATCCATTGGAAATTTATTTTTCATGGTATTTGGTTATTTTTTGTTTCTAGGACTTTTGTGTTTGTTTTGGATTTTGATGTTTCATTTTCGGCACCTTTGAATATATTTTGGATTTTGCATGAGGACATGCAAAAAAGCTAAGTATGGGGGAATTTGATAAGTAACATTTTGATACTTTGTTTAACCCTCATATTTAGTTTATTAGACCTCTTTTGTGCTTAATTGATCAATATTAGACACATTCTATGAGTTTGGGCTCTAATTGGGCTTAATTATATTTTTCAGTATTATTGCAAATTTATACTATTTCTGTATTTTGAACATATCTTGAGTTGTCGACCTCTAAAAATTACAAATTTTATATTGTAGGAAACCTGAGAGAAATATCTACAACTTTGATGAGAAGTCAAAAACTAATTTAGATGTCTATTAGGACGAATTGGGCCACGAAGTCATAATAGGGTCATTGCACTAGAACTTGAGTAGTGTGCACTAATTGGGCAATAACTTGAGTTGTAGACATTGGATTGAGGTGAAACTAGTGCCATATGAAAGCTAAGATATAAAGCTTCAATTTATGAAGAACACTCTCCAAAAAAATGACATCTTGATGGGTTATTGGCTATTGAATTTGATTAGCATGAATAGAGGTACAATCTAGACATGTTACAAAGATTGGGCCGTAACCCTCTCATTTCAAGACCAAATTAAGCAAATTGGGTGTCTACTTAAAGCTAAGAGACAGAGGATTAATTTGGGCTGAAGGGCAATGATGGATATTCACATTTGAGGTCTGATAAGAAGAGAGAAAATAGAGACGCGAATGACTCTCCTCTCCCACATTTTTCATTTTTCTCTCTTCTCTTCTCCTCTCCTCATTTTTTCTTTTCCTTTCATTTTGTAAGATACTTGTTTTGGGTTCTATTTTGTAACCTTTATTGCTATGGAGGAGTAGGACTTAAAGCTAGTTCAAGGAGACTCCAAAGGCATTATGTTTGTAATCTTGAAACCCTATGATTGAATCTTAATCATGTTTCTTTTCTTGATTCTTTGCCCTCTTTAATTTGTATACTTAGATTCAATGGTATTGATATGTGGGTTTATGAATGTGGAATTAGTTGGGTGATTATTAGTTAATTGGTATGAACTTGAATAATTAAAGAATTAGGAATTAGGTTTGGGTTCAAACCTAGGCTAATACAATTGGGAGTAGAAATCAACAGAGGTTAATTAGAGTTGAGGTCTTAATTATCTAATCAATTATATGTTGGTTGAATTCCTAGAGTTTTCTTGGTAGAATTGTGGGGTTGTTAGTAGAGATATCTCTAATAGCTCAAATTAGCCACACTCCATGTGTTTGATATATTGTGCGTTTTGATTCACCTTACGCCCAAGGAACTCTTTGAACTAATGTTTTTATTTTCACCTAATTTTCTTTTATAGCTTATTTACTGCATGTTTGCACAGACCCCCTTGTTACTTAACTAGATAGCAACAATATCCTTGTGAGATGACCTTGGTTGCATTATACTTCAAATTTAGTGCAATTAAGTATTTTAAAATTATCATTTGGAGCAAGCTGCGACACTTGCTACCAATAACCGTAGTAATTCTAGAGCTAATACGTGCAACAAATCCCAACTTCTTGAAGGAATGCATTTATAGATAAAAGGTCAACGCAGGCTCTACCTATTGCTTTGATGATTCATGATAACTCGTCAAGTCTCACGACCCTTGTGTCAGCAATGCATTATTCAAATTTTTGCCCTATCAACTTTCAATGGTAGGATAATGGCCTACCATGGTGGTGACAGGTGACAAAAAATTAGGGTTTGATTCCAGAGAGGGAGCCTGAGAAACGACTACCATATCCAAGGAAGGCAGCAGGCGCACAAATTACCTAATCTTAACTCGGGGAGGTAGTGACAATAAATAATAATATCGAGCTCTTTGAGTTTGGTAATTGGAATGTGTACAATCTAAATCCCTTAACGAGGATCCATTGGAGGGCAAGTCTTGTGCCAACAACCGTGGTAATTCCAGCTCCAATAGCATATATTTAAGTTGTTGCAGTTAAAAAGCTCATAGTTGGACCTTGGGTTGGGTTGATCGGTCCACCACTAGTGTGCACCAGTTGGCTCGTCCCTTCTGCCGGTGATGCACTCCTAGCCGAAACTAGCCGAGTCGTGCCTTCGACGTGGTTACTTTGAAGAAATTAGAGTGCTCAAAGCAAGCCTACGCTCTGGATATATTAGCATGGGATAACATCATAGGATTCTGATCCTATTGTGTTGGCCTTCAGGATTGGAGTAATGCCTAACAGGGACAATCGGGAGCATTCGTATTTCATAGTCAGAGGTGAAATTCTTGGATTTATGAAAGATGAACAATTGCGAAAGCATTTGCCAAGGATATTTTCATTAATCAAGAACGAAAGTTGGGGGCTCGAAGATGATCAAATACTATCCTAGTCTCAACCATAAATGATGCCGACCAGGGATCAGCGGATGTTACTTTTAGGACTCCGCTAGCACCTTGTAAGAAATCAAAGTCTTTGGGTTTCGAGGGGAGTATGGTCGCAAGGTTGAAACTTAAAGGAATTGATGGAAGAGCACGACCAAGATGGAAGAGCACGACCAAGAGTGGAGCCTACGCTTAATTTGACTCAACACGGGGAAACTTACCAGGTCTAGACATAGTAAGGATTGATAGTGTAACATCCCTAATTTTGTCTAAGCTAATTAGCTAAGTGATCTTGGCTAATTAGAGAGGTTAACGATTAATTAAGGACTAATCGGCTAATCTCAATGAGCAAGAGCTTAGTAAATTGAGTCAAGTCAATAATTGAATGATAATGCACTAAACATTTTAATTTAAACCTAATTATTCAAACTTCATTAATTTGTAACTTAGAAATATAGTTAAGCCAATCCAATCTTATTAATTAAGTACAAGACAATTGTTCTACCTTAATCAATTGAGATAGATTAATTCTTACACTCTAATTACATAATTCATAAAATCGATTCTTTTAGAGGAAAAACGACTTAAAAGTGTAATTAACCGAAATTGGTTAAAGAACAATTAAACTAATCAAATTAATTGACAATTTGGGTAATTCTAATAGCTTTGAAAATTCAAAATTTTTCCTAATGGTTGCATAGAAATTTCGGCCAAGACAAGGGCTGTAACACCCTAATAAACCCATACTACGCTTAAGTCGTATTACGGCGTTTTATTAGTTGTTACTTATGCTCGTAGAAAATTAAACTTCATTTATAAGTCAAATTACGTGGAAAATATGGTGAATTTTTTTTTTTTTGAAACACGTCGTCATTTTTGGAAAGTAAAGCCTTGCGCGAGAAGATAGCAATAAACGAGTGTATCGCACAGATTTCGGTATAAATTGAAGGAACAAGGGATAAATCAAAATACCATTCATTCAAATTACTACAACAACCATATAAATATAATTAGTTTCATAATATCCAACAAATACATAAAAAGGGAACTCATGGTCATGCCATGGCCCCAAAAGATCAAAGGTACACAAGTCTGACAAGGTCCGATACAAAATGAAATACAAAAGATAAGGAGCAATAATGGAATAGGCCCACGTAGACATTGGCTGGCTTCTTTGCCCCTTCCACGCCCTTCAATCAGATGGACTTAGGTTCTCGAGTGCCTGGTCCCCCTCGCTCCTCGGCCTCGGGGAACGTGAGGAGTACGGATGATACGAGGGTGCCTGCTGATCACCTCAACGCGACGGATGCGACGGCCAGGAGTATAGTTGGCGACCGAAGAACGTTCCTCGGAGGGATCCTCCTCAAACGCGGCAGGGTGATACTCGGGGAGCGGCGGCGAAGCAACTGTGGCCGTCGAACTCACATCGATCACAGGGACCTCTGGTGGTGGCATGGGCTCGGCTACAGGTAGACCTGGAGACATTGGCTCCATCTTGATTTCTGGCAATGGCTCAGGCGGGAAATCCCAAGGACCTAGTGGTGGTCCAAGGTGAGCTGACGAAACGTCTACAGGGCCTGGCGGGACTTCTGCCTCCTCTTACTCAAAAATTCGACCCAGATAGAAATATGTGCGAACTACTATGGTGGTCGTGGCCACAATAGCATGAGTATCCCCATCGTAGGTCCACTCATGGTGGGGAGGGTCCATGCTCTACTCCACGGGGTAAGCTATGAGTATCTGGTGACGAGACGGAAAAACAATTAGGGTGAGAAATAAGATTTCTCAATAGGACTCGACCCTGACACATAAGTGTCATCGTCATCATCCCAGCCACTTCGGTTTTATAAATGAAAACAGTGAGCATTCAATAAGTTCAATTCTTAGGTTTTTGAAAATATCAATATCCGAAGTGGTTTCCATTTTAAGTACGTATTTCTCATATGCTAACATCATGGTATACATAGGAACTTGTATGACAATTTGTATCATGCATGCACATCTTATGAGTTTCATTTTTTACTTGGGTCGGACTGAGGTCCCTTTCTTTTCTTAACTTGACTTTCTCTTAAGTCCTTTTCTTTTCATCCACTAAACATAAGTGGTAATGAGCTCATACCGTAGCCGTCGCCACTATAACATTTCGGTACTTACACTAGCTGGGTCATGCCATGCCTCATGTAAGCCCTAT
Organism: Pterocarpus macrocarpus; assembly: GCA_031439585.1. NCBI lineage: Eukaryota > Viridiplantae > Streptophyta > Magnoliopsida > Fabales > Fabaceae > Pterocarpus > Pterocarpus macrocarpus. The sequence goes on from CM062517.1 coordinate 44,715,690, forward strand.
CCCCTATACTCACACTAGTTGGGTCATGCCATGTCTCATGTGAGTCGTGGGTGAGGGGAACTTAAATTAGGTCACATTCCCTTTTGAAGGATCACACCCTTTATTGAATCTCTTTTTATTAAAGCTTATGATACAAAATAATTCTAAGTCCATAATTTTTACAGAATTTCGGTAGCATAATTGCTAGACTGAAGCTTCCCAAAATTTTGCCAAACAGAGAAACCAATATCATAGTATCATCAAGCATCATATCATATCATCATCATCATGATCATCATCATAACATCATGCTTACACATAAACGTAGGCATATTCTCAAGCAAAGTTTTATGAGCTTAGCTTAGTAAATTAGGTGCAAGTTTTTAATTGAGAGGGCCTCTTGTGTATCCTCTTTTATTAGTTGCAGGGCCAATTTTGTCTAATGTCCTTTTTGATGCTTTTTAAGTTGAATTATGAGGGTTTTCTAATACTTAATATAAGGATATTAATGTCTTAAAGCTTATTCCTTATTAACCTTTAACTTTTACCCTAACCAGTTTTACTTTTACGGTGGGGTAGTAACTTCAAAAATTCACCATAATTTTATCTTTTATTCTTTTATTTCGAATTTTGGTATGATTATACCTTTCTGAGTCTATTTTTAAACAAAAGAAACCCCACTCAAAAATTCATTTTGTAGCTTGAGTTATGCACATTTTATTCTGACTGTTTAGACTTGAAGGTTCATCTCGAGTTAGTGACTTTTAAACATTGCTGTGAACTCCTCACAAGAAATCTGCCAAAAATGTTTATGGGGATGTTCCTCTATGTCTTAGCTTTCTAATAAACTTGGTCCCACTCAAAAATGTTCTATATAACTTGAGTTATGCACGTTTTATTACCCACTGCCCGGACAGAAACCCATCCAGGAACAGCAAACTTTGGAAATTCATATCTCTCTCGTTTTAAGGCCAAATCTCACATATTTTATATGTATGAAAATCTATTTGAGTCTATTTTCACAGAAAATTAGTTTCATTGCATTTTGAGTTTTGTGGAGTGAGTTATACCGCATGCTTTACAGACTGCCAGAATTCCAGATTTACTAGTTTCTATGTTTTACATGTTAAACTTCTGGAGATGTTGTTATACCACTTCAAGTCATCATTTTCATGTTTTATCTCACCATCATATTCAATATTTTAGTTATCAAATCAGTACTTTAAAACAAAATAAAGCAAGATACATAAAAAAAACTATCATACCACAAGATTTCATTTCAAAACAACATTTTCATCCAGGCGAGAAAACTCATAGAACAAGATATGGTCATGAGACCTTGAAGCAAGCTTCAAAACCACCTAGCTATGAAGAGCTTAGGGGTTCTAGAGCTTGAAAAATACATGGAGAAGAAGGGTAAGAGTCACTACCAAATGTGTTTCTCTTGAAAGCTTGAAGGATGAAGATGGTTGAAGATGGCCTCCTTCTCCTTGAGCTTGATATTGGGGCTTGTGTATGAGTGGCTTTGTTTCTCCAAGGACAAAAAATGGTAGTCCTTGAAGGGATTGTGAGTGTGGTGATGGAGATGAGGTAGGAAGTAGTAAGAAGGTTGGAAGAAGAACAAGAAAGAGGGGAAGAACAAAAGAGTAGGATGAGACTTGGAGAGAGGAGAGAGCCTTTTTGGTGTTTTAGTGAGAGGAATGGAAAATGAAATGAGGGGGAGAGAGAGGGGCTGAAGGTGGCGCATAATAAGGGGGGAGGTGATGTGATTTTTGCTTCTTACACAAGATAGGGAGTGGGAAAAACCTTGGGGCAAAAGAGAGTGTTGTGTTTCCTTTGAGTCTTGGCAATTTGGGTAAAGACCATGTAGTGTTTTCTCAAGTGGTTAAAGACATGAGCTCTCTTAGGATTTGGCTTGGATGGCTATGATCACTCCAAGTGTCACCATCTTGATGGAGAAGAACACATTTCTTGTCTTGACTTAAGGAATACTACTAGCATGGACTCTTGATCTAGGGGTGTATGATGAAAAGGTAAATGGATGGTTGGACATGACTCTTGCCTTGACCAAACTTTCAAACAATAATAAAAGGGAAGTTTCTACATCTTTATAATTGTTACAATTATCTAAATGTTAATTAATTTGATTAGTTCAATTATACCTTAACACATTTTTATCGAAAAGGAGTTTTCCTCATTAATTATGTGAAGAGGGTGTGAAGATTAATTTTTCATGTGATTAGGGTGTGATGCTTGCCATTCTCTTAGTTAATAAGGTTAGGTTACTTTGATTTTATATTTCTAAGTCATGAATTAACAAGGATTGGGCCATTAGGCTTTTAATTGTAACTTTTAATGTGTTATGTTTCAATTGTTGACTTGCCTTTAATTTACTAAGCTCTTGCTCTCGAGATTAATCGATTAATTCTCAATTAATCACTAACCTCTCTAATTAGCCGGGAACACCGAGCTAATTAACTTAGGTGAAAATGGGGATGTTACAAGGGCAAATCCAACCATCCATTTGCCTTCTCATCATGCACTCTTAGATCAAGGATCTATGATAGTAGTATCTCTTTAGTCAAGATAAGAGAAGTACTTTCCTCTATTAGGATTATGTCACATGGAGTGATCTTATTCAATCAAGCCAATCCCAAGAGGGGTCCTTGCCTTTAACTACTTGAGAAAACACAAAATAGTCCATAGCATGTACCAAGACTCAAAGAAAACATAAACATATCCTTTTACCCCAGGGTTCTTAGCTTTCTTGCATGAAAAAGAAGCTAAACTCACCTACTTCCTCTTGCTTATTAGAGAAGTAAAACCAATCAGCCCACTCCCCCCATTTTTGCTCCCCAAAAACAGCCCCTCACTCCCTCATTTGTGATTTCCATTCTTTCCCAAAGACACCAAGTAGCCATTCCTTTTCCTCTAAACATTTCCTTGTTCTTCCTATTTCCCTTCTTGTTCTTCTTACTTTTCCACTATCATCAACCTCATTTCCTTTCACCATCCTCGCAAGCCCTTCAAGGACCACGTTCTTTGGTCTTTGGAGAAGCAAAGTAAACACATATTAGCCACATTCTCTCAAGCTCTTAGGAAGGAGACCATCTCCAACCACTTTCACTCTTCAAGCTTTCAAGAAACTCATTTGGTAGTGACTCTAGCCCTCCTCTTTTATTTGTTCTTCAAGCCCTTGAACTCCTAAGCTCTCCATAGCTAGGTGGTTCTAGGACTTGTTTCCAAGGCCTCATGGCCATGCTTGTTGATATGATGAGTTTTCATTTGTTGTGTCCTTCTCTTTGGCACGAAATTTTCGGTTGGTATGTCTATTATTGTTGAACCAAATTTTTCGAATTTAAAACATTGAGTTAATATCAAGATCTCAAAGCATAAAAATGGTTTGGAAGAGAAAAGTGATCACTTGAGGAAAAGACTTAATGTTTTTACAAGAAAACTCATTGAAACCAAAACTATTGAAGCTGGAAAATTCTGGCAGTCTATATGACATAACTAATAACTCTTTCAATATAACTCCAAATGCAATGAAAATAATTTTAAATGAAAATAGACTCATAGAGATTTTTATACATATAAAATACGTGAAATTTGTCCTTAAAACGAGAGAGATATGAATTTTCAAAGTGTGTTGTCCCCAGATGTGTTTCTGTTCGGGCAGTATGTAATAAAATCTTAATAACTCAAGTTATGCAAAACATTTTTGAGCGGGACCAAGTTTTTTAGAAAGCTAAGACATAGAGGAACATCCCCATAATAGTTTTGTCAAATTCCTTGTGAGGAACTCCCAATAAAGTTTAAAAGTCACTATACCAAAAATAAACTTAAAAGCTGAACAGTCAGAATAATTCGTTCATATCTCAAGTTACAAAATAAATTTTTTAGTGGGGTTTGTTTTATTTAAAAATAGACTCGAAGAAGTATAATCATACCAAAATTCAAATCAAAAGAGTAAAATATGAAATTACTAAGAATTTCTAAAATTACTACCCCACTATAAAAGTAAAACTAGTTATGGTTAAGTTTAAAGGTTAATGAGAAATAAGCTTAAAGACATTAAGACCCTCAATTTAAGATATGGGAAAACTTCATAATTTAACTTAAAAGTTTCAAAATGGATAATAGACGAAATTGGCCCTATGCCTAATAAAAGAATCAACACAAGAAGTAAATCAATTAAAAGCTTGTACTCAAGTTTACTAAGCTAAGCTCATAAGACTTTGTGTGTTATGTATGTCTGTATGTGTCAATATGATGACAATGATATGATGATGATATGATACTTAATGATATGTGATATTGGATTCTCTATTTGGCAAAATTTTGGGAAGCTTCGGTTCAGCCGTTATGCTGCCAAAATTCAGCAGAAATTATGGACTTAGAATAATTTTGCATCATAAGCCTTAATATGAAGAGATTGAACTAAGGGTGTGATCCTTCAAAAGGGATGGTGACAAGGAATAAGAAGCTCCCCTCACCCACGACTCACATGAGGCATGGCATCAACCTAGCTAGTGTGAGTATAGGGGATAGGGCTTACATAAGGCATGGCATGACCCAACTAGTGTAAGTACTGAAAAGTTATGGTGGTGATGGCCACGGTATGAGCTCATTACCACTTATGTTTAATGGGTAGGGATGGAAACAGGCTAGGCTAGGCCAGGCTTTCGTCTTAACAGGCTAGGCCTGTATAGTAACAAAATGGCCTGAGCCTGGCCTGTGGCCTATTATAGGCTTTGTTCTTGACCTAAGCCTGGCTTGTTCAACAACCTGGCTGGGCCTGCGGCCTGTTTACAAAGCTGTAATTTAGAACACCTTATACAGGCCAACAGGCCAAAAACCAAGCTTTTGTCTGTAATTAGACCTTGCATCTCAAATAGGCCGCCTTTCATACAAGCCTCAAAACAGGCCAGACCTACAAATATATCTAGAAAGGCCACTAAACAACTATGTACCTATTCATAATGATAAAATCAAACTACTTCCAATATATAAAATATAACAACTCAGTCCAGTTATCCAAAATACTAATTTAACAATTTACCTAAAGATACCAAATTATCCAAGACAATATTGAAAATCCAAATTATCCAAATACAACAACACATAACAATTCAAACCAAGACAAAGTGAAGTTGATCTCTCTGAGCAAAGTATCAAATCTTCAATGTAATTTCTTCTTCTTGTTCGAACACCTTAAAGAATAAGAAATCAAATATATCATTAGATCATAACACAATTTAACAAATAATAACTATAAGAAAAAGATAATATCTAAACAATGGAAAATGTGCCTTTGGTTTTTTCTTTAAACCATACTTGTTGCAAAATTGGTGAGGATTTTCGCCTCTTCTTCTTGATGACACTATCATTGCCATCATTTTGATCATTAGTTTGTTGACTTGAATCTGTTGGTGTTGGTGTTGGTTGACTAACCTCATTAGCATTGGGAGGAGCAGAAGTAGATGACATTGTTTCACTTTCAAAGTTAGATGACATTAACTAGACCTGTAATATAAAATAACCCACATTTAGTACAAATTTCAATTGCATTTAAACAACCCACAGCAAAGAGTTGTTACCTAATTAGACTTAAAAGTAATATAAACTCAATAGATATTTTATTTTATTAATACCAAGTAGAACATATGACAACTCAATCAAGTAAACAAAGACTTTAACCAAAATAGTAGACCTCAATTCCGAAATAGAACAACATTTTTGTTTGAAAATTGACATAATCATAATAGATCCATTATTAATACCAAATAGAATAGAGAATGTATTACCTTTCCCCAATTTTGATTTTCATTTGGTATTAATTCATATAAAATCAAAACAACTAAAATTCCCAAGCTCATCCCCAAAAAAAGGAAAAAAAGAATAAAAAAGAAAGAAACATAAACTAAATTAGAATTCCAAAACTAAAAAAAGAAAGAACTACAAAAATCAATAGCAATTTGGGTTTTAGAAAAAAAAAAAAAACAAACAAACACTATAAAATCAGAATAGCAATCTGATTCAAAATGTTACCATTGATGTATATTTCCATAAAACCCAAACTGAATCATAGTAGCAATCTATAATGTGAGTGAGAGTTGAGACTTGAGACATACCTTAACACAGATCCAAAACCAACGAAACAACGAGGTTCCAACAGTGCAGCAGCTCCGGCGATGCGGTTGCAGGCTTGTAGCAGCTCCAGCAATAAGATTGCAGGCTTACAGTAGTAGGACGACGCGGAGCAGAGCAGGACAACATGGAGCAAAGCAAGACGACGCTAGTGCAGTGGTGCAGTAGCAGAAAATGGAAGCCCAGCAGAATGTGGAAACTGCGCAGTGAAGAATGAAGGAAAGGGTATGACCGTATGGAGTGGAAAGAATAGGGTTTGTTTTGTTTAATTGTTTTGAATGAGATTGAGATAATATAAAAACATAAAGTTATAAAATATGTATATTATAACTGAAAGAGAGTGATGGTGTAGTGGCAAGTAAAGTGGTTGATAGGTCTTTACTTGTAAGAAGGCATGGGTTCAAATCATACATTAGATATTTTAGCAATTTATACAATATATACATATGTATCTAATCTTAACAGGCCTAGGCCGGCCTGTCAGGCTTGATAGTCTTTAAATTGAGCCTAGGCCTGGCCTGATAAGAGAAATAGGCTTTGAAACAAGCCTAAGCCTTATCCTATTTTTAAATAGGCCAGGCCAGGCTAGGCCACAGGCCCCTGGCAGGCCGCCTGGCCTATTTCCACCCCTATTAGTGGGTGAAAAGAAAAAGACTTAAGAGAAAGTCAAGTTAAGAAAAGAAAGGGACTTTAGTCTGACCAAAGTAAAGAATGAAACTCTCAAGATGTTCATGCATGATACGAGTTGTCATATAAGCTCTTATGTATACCATGATGTTGTTATTATAATAAGAATATGTACATAAAATTGAATCCGCTTTGGATATTTATGTTTTCGAAAACCTGAGAATTGGACATTATGAATGCTCACTGTTTTTATTTATAAAACTGAAGTGGCTGGGACGATGATGATGACACTTTAGTGTTGGATTCGAGTCCTATTGAGAAATCTTACTTCTCATTCTAGTTGTTTTTCGTATCATCACCAGATCTCGATGGCGTACCCTATGGATTGGAGCATGGATTTGCCCCATCATAGGTGGACTTTCGATGAGGACACTTAGGCCATTGTGGTGACGACCACCGCAATGGTGCACACCTACTTTTACCCTGGTTGTTTACATGAGGATGTGGGGTCCGATGTTCCGCTTGCCCCAACTGACATTCCTGTGACCTACCGTGGATAGCCGCTGGGTCCTTGGGATTTTCTGCCTGAGCCATTACCGGACATTAAGATGGAGCCGATGTCTCCGGAGTTGCTTGCCACCGAGCCCTGCCTTAGCCGATGATTCCTGTGATTAAGCTGAGCTCCACGGCCACCCCTAGGGCCGCAGCCGCCTCGCCACTATACCTTGAGTGTCATCTGATTACTTCAGAGGAGGATCCTTCCAAGGAGCGATCCTCAGCAGCCAGCTGTGACTCAAATCAGGCCGGCCCGAGTCACCGCGTTCATCGAATTGGGGTGATTCATAGACACTCCCTCATCATACGCATGCCTCATGTCCCCCGAGGGCGAGGAGCTAGGAGGTGCCGCGTCTCTAGACCACGACATCAGTAGATCAGAGGGTGCATTGTAGGAGACTGATCTTAGGGTTTGGCGTGGAGCCAAGTGATAGAGCATTCACTTATGCATTATTCTAGTGTTATTCGTAGCTTGTTTACATCATAATTGTGTTTTGATTGATGCAAATAAATAAGTTTGATGACATTGACCTTCATTGAGAACTTGTATAAATGTGTGCTAATTTTCGGATTTCATACTTATTTTGACCTTTCTATCTTCTGCAGCCCATATCTTGAGCTACAAGTATTGTAATTAAGCAATCTTTAGCTCGTTGGAAAGATAACGAAAAATCCTACAACTTTGCTGAAGACCTTAAGACCAAAATCTGTCAGATCCTGGATGTAATTTTCATTGTAAAGAGGCTGCAATAAATGGGCCCATAATTGAGTCTTTCTTGGGCCTATTTGTTTTAGATGGGCTTGGCCCTCTTTTGAGGTTTTTAGTTTTCTAAAAGCACTATTAGAGGGGGATGGATGAGTGGGAAAAGGAGGAATGGGAAGGAGTTTAGGTTTTTTTTATTAGAAAGTAAGTTTTAATTTTTCGGTTGAGATTTCTTTTTCTAGACGTTTCTATTTTACTTGTCCATGGAGATGGAAGGCTGAATTTTTCTTTCAACTTAGGAGATTCATCACTCAATGCATGGATTCTGAGGTTTAGTATTTAATTAGATTCAATTTCAATTTCTATTCTTCTCTTTCTTTCTACAATTCTGATTTTTCATTTTTTCTCTCAAACATTGATCAATGCTTGATGAAGCTATTCTGATTAGAATAGAATTCTTTGTTTCAGAATTGAATCCTAATTAGATTTGGATTGATTAATTCGAATTGGATTAGAGGCTAATCTCAGATCTGGGAATTAGGTTAAAATCGAATTAAAAACTTGAAGATCTTCTTGTGTTTAGTTTGAAATTAATAGAATGGAACTACATGTGAAATGCTTCTTGTGAATCTATGATGAATCCTAATTGATGTGAATGAATTTCCTAAGTTGATCCTTAATCAAGTGATTTCTCTGCAACTGTTTTTTTTAATTCAATTAGATTTCTGAGTTCTTGTTAATGAAACCCCCCCCATCTTGGTTATCCTAATGTATTCACGAAATTTAGAGTAATTCCTTGGGAAACAAGCTAGGTTTGCACCTACTACTACATTTTTTTGTTCAAAACCTAGTCTATTTGAGTGCATTGCGACAGTGCACGTGACCAAGGCGCTTAGATTTTGAGATTCCTGCTTCATCTTATATCTCTTTTGCTTTAAAGCTTATAGTGTTTATTTGCATCAATATGTAATGATGACTTAATTATGACTACCTTTATGTAATGATGAATATTATAAATCATATTTGTATGGTATAAGAATGTGAGAAATTTCTATTTATTAATGTATCTTGTATTGCTTTTATTCCACCTATGTTTCGGACTCTCGTGCGACATGCTCGTTTATATCTATCTTCTCGCTCAAGGCTTTACTTTCCAAAATGCTGCAAAGCGATGACATATTTCAAAAAAAATTTTATCGTATTTTCCACGTAACTTAATTTAAAAGGCGAAGTTTAGTTTTCCACGAGCATAAGTAACAACTAATAAAATGTCGTAATACGACTTAAGTATAATATGGGTTTATTAGGGTGTTGTAGATAAACTGAGAGCTCTTTCTTGATTCTATGGGTGGTGGTGCATGGTCGTTCTTAGTTGGTGGAGCGATTTGTCTAGTTAATTCCATTAACGAACGAGACCTCAGCCTGCTAACTAGTTATGTGGGAGTAACCTTCCACGGCCAACTTCTTAGAAGGACTATGGTCGCCCAGGCCATGGAAGTTTGAGGCAATAACAGGTCTGTGATGCCCTAAGATGTTCTAGGCCGCATGCACGCTACACTGATGTATTCAACGAGTCTATAGCCTTAGCTGATAGACTCGGGTAATCTTTGAAATTTCATCATGATGGGGATAGATCATTGCAATTGTTGGTCTTCAACGAGGAATTCCTAGTAAGCGTGAGTCATCAGCTTGCGTTGACTATGTCCCTGCCCTTTGTACACACCACCCGTCGCTCCTACCGATTGAATGGTCTGGTGAAGTGTTCAGATTGCGGCGATGTGGGCAGTTCGCTGCTGGCAACATTGTGAGAAATCCACTGAACCTTATCATTTAGAGGAAGGAGAAGTTGTAACAAGGTTTCCATAGGTGAACTTGCGGAAGGACCATTGTCAATGCCTCATAATCCAGTGCGACCTGCGAATGTGTTTTGGCACATGAGCAGGTGATGTTGCACAGCAGCTCGGCTACCCTCGGTACTGAGAAGGGCATGCACCTTGTGCGTGCGGGCCTCGTCCCAGCACACAACAACAAACCCCGGTGTAGAATGCGCCAAGGAAGTCGTAATTGTTTGGTGCACCCTTTCGGCCCAGAAACGGTGCTTGTATGGGCGTCACCGCAACACTCGAGTCTAAAATGACTCTTGGCAATGGATATCTTGGCTCTTGCATCGATGAAGAACGTAGCGAAATACGATACTTGGTGTGAATTGCAAAATCTCATAGACCATCAAGTCTTTCAATGCAAGTTATGCTTGGAGCCATTAGGCTAAGGGCATGCTTGCCTGGGTGTCACAAATCGTTGCCCCAATCCCAACACTTTTAGGCATTGGGCAGAGTGAATGTTGGCTTCTCGTGAATGAGTGCCTTGCGATTGGCCGAAAATCGGGTTCGTGGTGGAGGGTAGCGCCATGACAGATGGTGGTTGAGTGCAATCTCGAGGCCAGTCGTGCACATCCCCTCTGCTAGTTACAAACTCTGTGACCCGTGAATGGCACTGATCGCCCATGAAGCAACCTCAGGTTAGGCGGGGCTACCTGTTGAGTTTAAGTATATCAATAAGTGGAGGAAAAGAAACTAATAAGGATTCCCCTAGTAACAGTGAGCGAATCGGGAAGAGCCCACCATGAGAATCGATTGCCCTTGGTGTCTGAATTGTAGTATGGAGAAGCGTCCTCAATGGTGGACTGTGTAACACCCTTTATTATATAAGCCATGCTCAAGTCATGGAGTTATATTAAAAGGTTGTCACTGTGCTAAGAAAACTCTAAAATATGGAAAATATAATATATGGCTCTTTAACTACACACTTTATTATTGACTAATAGTTCATAAACTTCGTCGTCTCTGATACATAAAGGATAAAATAATTACAATTTAAAAGTAATTATGACTAACATAATACACAGAACTTGCTTTCTACTGGTCACTAGCTAGCTTCAATAGTCTCTTGGTCTAGTTTGCATCCGAGTCTTGCTCAGAAAATGTCCCGATTTCGCCTCGTACTTGATTTCCAACTTAGATGCTGGAATGTTTACGGAAAAGAAAAGCATACAAGCAGGCAGTGAGAACCTAAGGTTCTCAGTAGGTAAACTCGAATTATTACTCATACAGTGCCATCATAAACATTCCAGCCACTTCGGTTTCTTATGAAAATGTGAGCACATATACGCAAGCAGTGGTTCAATTTTAAGTTGAAAACATCTTCCTCGAAGTGGGTTATATTTTAACAACCACTTGGCATATTATATGACAGATATAGAAACACGAATAGTGTAATAAGCTTCAACAAGAGTCATAATAACATCATGACATAATGAGATAATTAGAAATGCACATATAGATGCTTGTACTTGATTGTATGCAAGTGCACTTGACTTAATTCATCTCTTTCTTTAACTTACAACTTAACCTTGCTTTTCTGTACTTGGTCCCTCGAAGGTGAATGGCCTCTTTCACCCCTGGTTAATAGCCTGTTTTTTAGGTTCAAGTTCGTACCTATACATGAGTGACGGGTTTATTTTCCCCAACCCATACACCGATCTATTCCCCTTAAATCTGGTCAAGGGCTGGCCCAAGTCTTAGACAGTACCGCTCTAGCCCATGCTAGCTGGGTCTATGCCATGCCTCACGTGGTAGCTTGGTATGTCTTTCTTGCAAATTCTCATAAATCTTCTTCTTCATTGGACATGATTATACATGCATATGCTACATGCATTTATTCATATACTTCTTATCATACTTAAATCATTCTTGCATATATGAATCTTATGAGCATAACAGATAAATATATAACATTCATATAATTCACATATTTCGCTGTAATTTCAAAGATAACTGAATCAGTCCTGCTTCCATGAATAGTGCTAGACTTCTAGAAGGATCAATCAAGTAGCAAAACCAACATAGAGCATCAAGTTTTATAACAATAATATCAATCATATAACATGCCAACACAAATAAATAACTTAGGTTTTCTACTCATTCTACTCAATTCTCCCCGATTTTGTAAAATTCACCATAATTTCTATTCAATTCATTTGGATCTAAATTTTGAATATATTATAGTGCTATGTGTCTAGTTTCCAACCCTTTTGATCCCATTTCATTTCGATTTATGTAGCTCAAGTTATTCAAAGTTTACTTCTATCTGCCCTACAACTAGCTAGAATTGCACTCTAAAAAGTAAAAATTCACTAAAAATAGTAAACTAGGTGAAATCATACAAAATTTATATCAAATTAAACATAACAGGACAAGATTTCAAATGAAATAAGTTTCATTTCCATGAGTATATTTTGAGATATAAGCCCCGACACTTGACCCTATTGGACTACCCTATTCTAGCCCGGTTTGAACTTAAGGTAACTTCATTGATGTGCTGGGAATAAATGCCAATGAATCTGACTCTAAAATTTTTATAGGAAGTTTTTTTACATGTTAGCTTTCAAACAGCATTAGTTGCACTCAATTTAGAGTTGTACAGGGTGAGTTACACTCTTCTCCATTCATATAGCCCAGATGAGAATCCAGATTTCTAGGTCAAACTTAAAAAATTCTTAACTAATTCTATACTAATCCAATGGCCTCATATTTTATATGTATGGAAAGCTCTGAATGTTTATTTTCATATAAAAATGGATTCATTAAATTTAAACAGCTGTAGGCAGAGCCATACACTCCGCCGCACGGACCATCGAGGGAAAAACCCTAATAGCTTCTTGAGTTCTTCTTAAACTCATGTTTTCCTTAAATCAATCCATCCAATCTTCAATTCAAACTCACATATACACCTTAAACCAACCTTAATTCCTCATCATCACTCAAGATCACATCAAAATTATAGATGAACAAGGGACCCTAAGTAGCCCTAAATCAAAGAAAAGAAGGAGAAAGTTGAAATTCCTACCTCGGTGGTGTGAAATCTGGGTGGAACTTGATCTTGGAGTGAAGTTGATGGTTGGAGCTTGAGCTTGGGGATGAGAGGAAGTGGAAGAAGATGAAGGAAAGTGGGAAAATGAGGCTAGTTGTAGGGAGGCTAAAAATCAAAGGGGAGAAGGAAGAAAAAAAAATGAAAACTTATGAAGGAAGTTAGCTCTTGATTGGTGGACTTCAATCCTCATTCAAACTTGGCTTGGCTTCTCTCTTTTATGGCTGATGGAGGGGCCACTTGTAGGGATGTTTTGGCTAAATCTTGGCCCTCCATCATAGGGTTCTCATAGTATAATTTCTATTGGTCCAGTTCTTATAGTTTAAAATACCGAATCTTTGCCGATTTTCTTCAAATCAGCAAAAATTTACTAAATGACTCTAAGAGAATTTCTATATCTCTATTCTAATTGTTCCTAAGCCTCATCCATCCAATTAACTCCTAATTACCCTCACATACTATTGAAACCGAATTAATAGTTTTACGGCGTAAATTAGACAGTTTAGCAAATTTGGAGCCTTTTTGTTTTCTATTTTCTATAACTAATGGTATTCTCATAATTTTGAGCAAGTCCAGGGGCACCCCATGTCATTTCACACCAGACTGCCTCCATGGCCCAATCGGTAGAGATTTAAACTTCTACGTTTTCGCCATATGATTCTGCTTTGTTTAAAATCTCATTCTGCTAATTCTACAGATACGGGGACATGAAGATCATTTCATGAAAAGTTCTAGGGTTATTGTGGGAATAAATTTTTGGGGTCAAAATATAATTTCTAAAAATTTTGGGCATCACTGCAATTAACAAAAGTTTATAGGGGCACTTTTGTTATTTCCTAATTTTTAACATATGGCAGTGCAGTATTTTCAATGGCAATGTTACACTACCCTATAATTCTGAGTGTGAAGATCGTTATGGCATAACGCTGCCTGAGAAATTCTTACACTGCCGAAGGGAAATAATTCAAATTTTCCATTATGTTCTATTTACGAAAGTGAGGATGTTACAATTCCAAGCTCCGAATTCAAGTAGAACGGACGATTTGAGGTTTTAGCTCTGAGTTAAAGCAAAATAAGCAATATCATGTTCTGAGCTCCATGCTGATCACTAAGTTCAATCGAAACGGACACGAGTTCCGATCTCCGAAGTGATCTCCAAGTTTAAATAAAATGGACATAAGTTCCGATCTTCGAATTGACTTCCAAGTTCGAATTAAATGAACATGAGTTCTGATCTCCGAATTGATTTCCAAGTTTGAATAAAATGGACATGAGTTCCGACTTTAAGCATAATGAAGACGAGTTCCGATTTCAGACAAAATGGAAACGAGTTCCCATTTTTAAGCAAAATAGAAAATAATTGAGCACAGAAAAATTGAGGATGTTACAATTCTACCCACCTTAAAAGAATTTTGTCCTCAAAATTTCAAGGCTAAGAACATTTAAGAGTATTCTCTTAGCTTATTGGGATAATCTCTTCTTCGGGATCGTGCATCGTCCTAAAATTGATTGTCGGTAATTACAGGGTATTGTTTCAGTAGGTGCAAGGAACCCTAAAAAAATTGTGTGGGTGCCCAAGTTTATCTCATATCAATGATGTCTGGAACCTTCGTTAGGTTCATTGGTGACTTTCCTCATCCCCTTTGCTCTGAACTTAACTACTTTTACTTAGTAGTAACTACTGAATCTTTTGTTCCTTGCACTTGAGAATTTAGATATTGATCCTTGAAGATTCGCGATTATAAGGATTACCAGTGGTTGCCATGATCGATGTTAATGTATAATAATGAAAATGGTTTCATCGAAATTTTAGGAGGCTTGTACAACTTTTTCCAAGATTCTTACTCACATGAATACCCTTAGTCCAAAAATAAATTTCCTCCATTAAAGTCCTTTAGAAATATGGCTTAGGTCTCTTCTCAAAATTATAGTTAGAAGCTTTGTCTTAAAACTCCTTTTCATTGTAAACTTCACCTCGTGTTCCATTACTTGTGCGAAGATCTCAGGTCACTCCCATTATACGGATTAAGTCCTAAGGCTCATAACTCTTTCTATTAGTTTGATATCCTTCTTGATTCCTAGTTATTAAGATACAGGCAATTTAATGTGAAAATCAAAGTTAAAAGTCAGATCCTTTTATCAGAGCTGCAGAGTTTCCTTACCATAATGTCTTAGAAGATGCCTTTCCAATATCTGTGCAGAGAGTTGTCGTGGATTATATGGGTGCCAAAATATACTTTATTTCGCTGACATTCATCAAGTTTGCTAAGTAAATTTCTCATCCTCCTCGTCATGTGTTTGGTTACTTGTGCGCTATGTTTTCCGGTAAACTTTTTAATACTTGTGCCTTGGGTCCTAAATACCAACTGAAGAAGTTCTGCCATTACGAAAATTATCAGCTATAGTAGCAATCAACTTCGACAAATAGTGGTCATAGTGGCTTCGCCAAAGTTTTTCAGGAAATTGATCAAGCCATATCCAACTCTTGCCCACCTAATCCTCTTTGATCAATGATGAATCCCCTTCCATTAGATTTTAGGTGTAAGGCTAGAGCTTCCTTCTAAACTATAATTATAGTCCTTGCTTCGAAATCTCTCCTTTTCTTGCGGACTTTATTCCATTTCTCATTATTTGTTAATCAGATCTCATGTCGTCCCTATTGAGCTTCTTAATGACTATTACAATATCTTTTTCCCCAAAATATGATCAATTCAATTTGAGAAAAAGGATTATTGAGCTGAAAATATTCCATCACTCTCCTATTTTGGTAGTGAGGAGATTCCTTGTGTATTATGTGATATCCGCTTTCCTTTAAACTTCAAATACCAACTTAAGGAATCTCATGGTTACCAATACTATATTTCTCATTAATGGTCGATCCTAGTATAATATATATCAAGTCTATGGTTAAACTTTACATTACTCTCACTACTGAGCCTTAACATCTTGCCCCTAGGATGTAATCCATTCGCTATGAGAGATAGGAATGATGGTCTTGCTACCCTGTTGAAGTTACAATATGAGGACTTCCCAGAAGGTCACCCATCTTAATATTACTCCTGTCCGAGCATGCTTAACTACAGAACTCTGATGGAACCTAGTGCGTTGGTGATGATCGCATTTAATCTGGCCCAAGGTATGGAGACTCTTCTGACTACCTCTAATTCCGACATCATAATCTTGCCCCTCATGGGGCACGCTCCCAAGTCCTCTTTGATCTTATATTGGTGCATCATCCGATCTTACTTAGGGTGCATTAGGTCGATTGCACTCGTCGCTAGTGTCGAGGCAACCCAGTTTCGTTACCTCCCACAAGCTCTTGTTTACATTGTAATTCCGTACTAGATAGCATTTCGCCTTCTCAATGGGCCATTTGGAATCAAAACTTTCTTTTCTTCTATTTCTTCCTTATAATATCTGTTGTCCCTATAGAAGTTTATCTTCATCTTAGTCCATTAGGACCTCCCACTTTAATACTATCTCAGGATATCGGAATCAGCTACACACTTTAAGTCTTTGTCATCCCTGCTAGAATCTGAATACATTCCCCATTGAATTATTCCTTCCACAACATACACAATGGTGCCTAAAGGTGATCGTTAACCTTCACCTTCCTTCTATGAATAGCCGCATTCCTCTACTAACAATACGTTGAAGACAATCCTATCATCCAGTTCCTATGGTGGCTGAGGTTGATAGAATTCGAACATGACTAGATTTTCTAAGACTCCCTTCATCCCTGAAAGGGTAAAAATTACACTTGGTTCGTATGCCACCTCTAGTCTGAAAGCGTTCCTACTTCAGGTTAGTAGGAGATATATTGCCCCTCTCTCTTGTTACACATTTGCTTTCCATACCGTGTATAACCGTATCTCCATCTTGATTCAATATACAATTAGATAGGTCTCTTTACAGTTTGCTCAATTGTTTCCCTTTTGAAGCCAAGATTCCACTTAGTACTCTCCCAATTTGCAATCGCTACAAGGTTAGTTCCCTGTACCCTTGAGGGAGAAACCACTCCATCCTCTGGACAAGGTTAAAAAGTTCTCCCGTATACTTGATTGAAGCTTCTACCCTTAGCTTCTTTCACTGATTCTCTGCTTTATTCATCCACTCTGCAAATTTCTTAACGAAGGATCAGGTCTTTATAATGTGATATTACCACAATCCAAAATAAAAACCATTGACTGAATTTGCTGGCGAGGTAGTTTCGGGGTAATCTCATCTATGAAGAAAATAAGGGCACTATCCATGCCACATAAGATAACCTCATTAGCGAATCACCTTACTCCTGTCATGTATTAAAGTTACAAAACCAGATAGAAGAATCCCCTAGATTCAATCTAGAGAAGATAGTCTAGATTGGGTGATCGCAATGAAACTTGAAATAAGCCCCATCAAGGTGAAGTATATTCTTACTTAGCTCGTCTCCAACTAAGATCCTGCCCTTGATGATGGAAAATCTTCGGCTACCCGGCAGCACTTTGTAAACAACCTTTTTCGATATAACTAGGTTTACTATGTCCATCGCAAACTGTTCGACACAATTCCTTTAATTGAATCCCCAATTCTTTGCACTCCTCAACTTGCTCAATTGTCTATCCCTTTATGCCATCGCTACTTTCTAGGAGTCTTATCCCTAATAATTATATATAGAAGGTCCCTAATAAGCCTGCTGGGTGTTTTAGGCTTCTATTTACACAAAACCTTATATTGAGGTGATCAGACTCAACATTCAGTCAAGTGCAACAGGTAGTCCACATCACTCACAACAAGGCTACCATGCATAATATTCCTATGTCCTCTTCACCGAGGACCTAAAGCATGGTTTATCTAGATTCTCAGAGTATGCATCAGAAGCATAATTAGTCCATCCACAGGCTTATACAGGACAAACTGCTCTGATACCAATAAATGTAACACCCTTTATTATATAAGCCATGCTCGAGTCATGGAGCTATATTAAAAGGTTCTCAATATGCTAAGAAAACTTTAAAATTTGGAAAATATAATATATGGCCCTTTAACTGCACACTTTATTACTGACTAATAGTTCATAAACTTCGTCGTCTCTGATACATAAAAGATAAAATAAATGCAATTTAAAAGTAATTGTGACTAACATAATACACAGAACCTGCTTTCGACTAGTCACTAGCTAGCTTTAATAGTCTCTTGGTCTGGTTTATGTCCGAATCTTGCTCAGAAAATGTCCCAGTACTTTGTCTCGTACTTGATTTCCAACTTAGGTGCTGGAATATTTACGGAAAAGAAAAATATACAAGCAGGCAGTGAGAACCTACGGTTCTCAGTAGATAAACTCAAACTATTACTCATACAGTGCCATCATAAACATTCCAGCTACTTCGGTTTCTTATGAAAATGTGGGCACATATATGCAAGCAGTGGTTCAATTTTAAGTTGAAAACATCTTTCTCGAAGAGGGTTATATTTTAACAACCACTTGGCATGTTATATGACAGACATAGAAACACGAATAGTGCAATATACTTCAGTAAGAGTCATAATAACATCATGACATAATGAGATAATTAGAAACGCACATATAGATGCTTGTACTTAATTGTATGCAAGTTGTAACACCCTAATACCCATACTACGCTTAAGTCGTATTACGGTGTTTTATTAGTTGTTACTTATGCTCGTGGAAAACTAAACTTCACTTGAAATTAAGTTACGCAGAAAATACGGTAAGATTTTTTTTTTTTGAAATATGTCATCGCTTTGCAGCGTTTTGAAAAGTAAAGCCTTGAGCGAGAAGCTAGATAGAGAAAGAGCATGTCGCATAAAATACATACCCCAAATTCGTAAAACATGAGAAAGGTAAACAAATAATAATTCACAAAATCATTGCATTATATAGCAAATCATTACATCGATATGGGTTCATAATATATATATAGATACATATCAGCATTACAGCGAAGGAGGCTCATGGTCATGCCATGATCCAAATACTAGATACAAACTTAAATTAACAACGTTCGTCACAAAAAGGAATGTATGAAGATGCAGAGCTACGACAACTACAAGCCCAAATCAGCATTGTCTGACATCCCACGTCACAGGCCCGCTCACAGTGTAGGGGATCCATGCTCCACTCCACCGGATGCGCCATCTAGATCTGGTGACGATATAGAAGAGTAACTAGGATGAGAAATGGAATTTCTCAGTAGGACTTGAACCCGACACGAAAGTGTCATCGTCATTGTCCTAGCCACTTCGGTTTTATTAATAAAAATAGTGAGCATTCATAAGGTTCCATTTTTAGGTTTTCGAAAACATGAATATCCGAAGCGGATTCAATTTTAACATACTCTTTAATCATTTATATCATAACAAACATGGGCACGAGTATAATTACATAAAACATGCATGGCTATGCTAGAAGCTTCTCTTAACTTCTTCCACTTCTAGGGTTTGGACCGAGGTCCCTTTTCTTTTCTTAACTTGACTTTATATTTTCACCCACTAAACATAAGTGGTAATGAGCTCATACTGTGGCTGTCGCCACTATAGAATTTCGGTACTTACACTAGCTGGGTCATGCCATGCCTCATGTAAGACCTATCCCCTATACTCACACTAGCTGAGTCATGCCATGCCTCATGTAAGTCGTGGGCGAGGGGAGCTTAAATTAGGTCACCTTTCCTTTTGAAGGATCACACCCTTAGTTCATCTTCTTCTTATTAAAGCTTATGATGCAAAGTTATTCTAATTCTCTTCCACATTTAGGCGTTACGTATTGCCGTCCCCAAATGTGATTCTTTTATCGTATATTATTGAGTATCATATCATCAACATATCATATTCATATCGACATCATATCATTATCATAATCATCATCATCATATCGTATCATCATCATCATATCATGTCATAATCATCATCATCATATCGTATCATCATATGGACACATAGAGGCGTACCTATCACACGAAGTCTTATGAGCTTAGCTTAGTAAATTTAGTGCAAGCATTTAATTGAGGTTGCCTCTTGTATAAAATCTTTTATTAGGCATAGGGCCAATTTTCTCTATTATCCTTTTTGAAACCTTTAAGTTGAGTTATGAGGGTTTTTCCAATGCTTAGTGTGAAGGTCTTAATGTCTTAAAGCTTATTCCTCATTATTCTTTGAAACTTAACCATAACAGTTTTACTTTTACAGTGGGGCAGTAACTTCAAAAATTCACCATAATTTCATCTTTTACTCTTTTGTTTCGAATTTTTTTGTGGATATACTTCTCTGAGTCTATTTTTAAACAAAACAAGTGCCACTCAAAATGTAGCTTGAGTTATACACGTTTTATTCTTGACTGTTCAGACTTGAAAGTTCAACTCGGGTCAGTGGCTTCTTAACTTCACTGGGAGTTACTCACATGAAATCTGACAAAACTGTTTTATGGGAGTGTTCCTCTATGTCTTAGCTTTCTAACAAACTTGGTTCCACTCAAAAATGTTCTGAATAACTTGAGTTATGCACATTTTATTACATACTGCCCGAGCAGAAATCCATCCGGGGACAGCCAACTTTGAAAAATCATATCTCCCTCGTTTTAAATCCAAAAGTCACGTATTTTATATGCTTGGAAAGCTATTTAAGTCTACTTTCACAGAAAATTAGTTTCATTACATTTGGAGTTATATTGGAAGAGTTATCAGTCGCGCTATACAGACTACCAGAATTTTCCAGCTTCCACGGTTTTGGTTCCAAAGAGTTTTCTTGTAAAAACATTAAGTCTTTTCCTTAAGTGATCACTTTTCTCTTCCAAACCACTTTTATACTTTGAGATCTTGGTATTAACTCAATGTTTTAACTTCTAAAAATTTGGTTCAATAGCAATAGACATACCAACCGACAATCTCATGCCAAATAGAAGGATACAACACATAAAAACTCATCATATCAACAAGCATGGCCATAAGGCCTTGGAAACAAGTCCTAGAACCACCTAGCTATGGAGAGCTTAGGAGTTCAAAGGCTTGAAGAACACATAAAAGAAGAAGGTTAGAGTCACTACCAAATGAGTTTCTTGAGGAGTAGAAAGAGTTGATGGGTTGGAGATGATCTTCCTTCTCCTTGAGCTTGATGATGGGGCTAAGTGAGTGTTTGTTTTGCTTCTTCAAGAACCAAAGAGGGTGGTCCTTGAAGGGCTTGTGAGAATGGTGAAAGGGAAGAGGGTTGAATAAGGTGAGAAAGAGAGAAGAAGAACAAGAAAGGTTGAAAGAACAAAAGAGCTAGGATGAAGTTTAGAGAGAGGTGGGAGCTTGGGCTTGTAGTGAGAGGATGAAAATCACAAATGAGAGAGTGGGAGGGCTAGTTTGGGGCACAAAAATGGGTGAGGGGGCTGATGGCTTTTGCTTCTTCAATAAGCAAGAGTGAGTAGGTGAGTTTTACTTCTTTTTTCAAGCAAGAAAGCTAGGAACTTTGGGGTAAAAGAGTGGGTTGTGTTTTCTTTGAGTCTTGGTGTTTGGGTAAAGACCATTTTGTGTTTTCTCAAGTGGTTAAAAGCATGACCACTCTTGGGATTGACTTGGGTGGATATGATCACTCCAAGTGTCACAATCTTGATGGAGGAGAGTAGATCTTTTGTCTTGACTCAAGGAATCTACTAACATGGACTCTTGATCTAATGGTGTATGATGAGAAGGCAAATGGATGGTTGGATATAGCTCTTGCCTTGACCAAACTTTCAAACAATAATTCAAGGGAAGTTTCTAAAATTTTACCATTGTTACAATTATCTAAATGCTAATTAATTCAATTGGTTTAATTACACATTAGCACATTTTCAATGAAAAGGATTTTCCTCATTAATTATGTAAAGAAGATGCGAGGGTTAATGTGATTAAGATGTGATACTTATATGCTCTTAGTTAATTAGGTTAGATCGCCTTGATTTTATGTTCTAAATCATGAATTAATAAGGATTGGGCAATTAGGCTTTTAATTGTAACTTTTAATGCATTGTGTTTCAATTGTTGACTTACCTTTAATTTACTAAGCCCTTGCTTTCGAGATTAGCCGATTAGTTCTTAATTAATCACTAACCCCTATAATTAGCCGGAGACACCGAGCTAATTAGCTTAGACAAAAATTGGGGATGTTACACAAATGCACTCGACTTAATTCATCTCTTTCTTTAACTTACAACTTAACCTTGCTCTTTTGTACTTGGTCCCCGGAGGTGAATGGCCTCTCTCACCCTTGGGTAATAACCTGCTTTTTAGGTCCGAGCTCATACCTATACATGAGTGACGGGTTTACTTTCCCCGACCCTCACACCGGTCTATTCCCCTTAAATCTCGTCAAGGGCTGGCCCAAGTCTTAGACAGTACTGCTCTGGCCCATGCTAGCTGGGTCTATGTCATGCCTCACGTGGTAGCTTGGTACGTCTTTCTTGCAAGTTCTCATAAATCTTATTCTTCTTTGGACATGATTATACATGCATATGCTACATGCATTTATTCATATACTTCATATCATACTTAAATCATTCTTGCATATATGAATCTTATGAGCATAACATATAAATGTATAACATTCACATAATTCACATATTTCTGCCAGAATTTTGGCAGCATAACGGATCAAGTCCGATTTTCCATGAATAGTGCCAAACTACCAGAAGGATCAATCAAGCAGCAAAACCAACATAGAGCATCAAGTTTTATAACAATAATATCAATCATATAACATGTCAACACAAATACATAACTTAGGTTTTCTGCTCATTCTACTCAATTCTCCCCGATTTTGTAAAATTCACCATAATTTCTATTCAATTCATTTGGACCTAAATTTTGAATATGTTATAGTGCTATGTGTCTAGTTTCCATCCCTTTTGGTCCCATCTCATTTTCATTTATGTAGCTCAAGTTATTCAAACTTTACTTTTATCTGCCCTACAACTAGCTAAAATTGAACTCTGAAAAGTAAAAACTCACTAAAAATAGCAAAATAAGTGAAATCATATGAAATTTATATCAAATTAAAGCTAACAGGACAATATTTCAAATGAAATAGGTTTCATATCATTTTCATGAGTATATTTTGAGATAAAATCCCCAAAACTTGATCCTACTAGACTACCCTGTTCCAGCCTAGTTTGAACTTAATGTGACTTCATTGATGTGCTAGAAATAAATGGCAATGAATCTGGCTCTGAAATTTTTATGGGATATTTTCTTACATGTTAACTTTCAAACAGCATTAGTTCCACTCAATTTAGAGTTGTGTAGGGTGAGTTACACCCTTCTCCATTCATATTGCCCAGATGAGAATCCAGATTTCTAGGTCAAACTTCAAAAATTCATAACTAATTCTATACTAAGCCAATGGCATCATATTTTATATTTATGGAAGCCCTGAATGTCTATTTTCATATAAAAATGGATTCATTAAATTTAAACAGCTGTAGGTAGAGCAGTACACTCCGCCGTACGGACCGTCGAGGGAAAAACCCTAACAGCTTCTTGAATTGTTCTTAAACTCATGTTTTCCTTAAATCAATCCATCCAATCTTCAATTCAAACTCACATATACACCTTAACATCATCACTCAAGATAACATCAGAATTATAGATGAACAAGGGACCCTAGGCAGCCCCAAATCAAAGAAAAGAAGGAGAAAGTTGAAATTCCTACCTTGGTGGTGTGAAATCTTGGTGGAACTTGATCTTGGAGTGAAGTTGATGGTTGGAGCTTGAGCTTGGGGATGAGAGGAAGTGGAAGAAGATGAAGGAAAGCGGGAAAATGAGGCTGGTTGTGGGGAGGCCAAAAATTTAAGGGGAGAAGGAAGAAAAAAAATGAAAACTTATGAAGGAAGTTAGCTTTTGATTGGTGGACTTCAATCCTCATTCAAACTTGGCTTGGCTTCTCTCTTTTATGGCTGATGGAGGCGCCACTTGTAAGGATGTTTTGGCTAAATCTTGGCCCTCCATCATAGGGTTCTCATAGTATAATTTCTATTGGTCCGGTTCTAACAATTTAAAATACCGAACCTTCGCCGATTTTCTTCAAATCAGCAAAACTTTACTAAATGACTCTGAGAGAATTTCTATATCTCTATTCTAATTGTTCCTAAGTCTCATCCATCCAATTAACATCTAATTAACTCCTAATTATCCTCACATAACTATTGAAATCCAATAAATAGATTTACGGCGTAAATTAGACAGTTTCGCAAATTCGGAGCCTTTTTATTTTCTGTTTTGTATAACTAATGGTATTTTCATAATTTTGAGCAAGTTTCGGGGCACCCCATGTCATTTCACACCAGACTGCCTCCATGGCCCAATCGGCAGAGACTTAAACTTCTACGGTTTCGCCACATGATTCTGCTCTGTTTAAAATCTCATTCTGGTAATTCTACAGATGTGGGGACGTGAAGATCATTTCATGAAAAGTTCTAGGGTTATTATGGGAATAAATCTTTAGAGTCAAAATATAATTTCTAAAGATTCTGGGCATCACTGCAATTAACAAAAGTTTATAGGGGCACTTTTATCATTTCCTAATTTTTAACATATGACAGTGCCATATTTTCAATGGCAGTGTTACACTGCCCTATAATTCTGAGTGTGAAGATCGTTATGGCATAATGCTGCATGAGAAATTCTTACACTGCCGAAGAGAAATAATTTGAAGTTTCCATTACATTCTGCTTACAAAAGTGAGGATGTTACAATTCCAAGCTCTGAATTCAAGCAGAATGGACGATCTGAGGTGTTAGCTCCGAGTTAAAGCAAAATAAGCAATATCAGGTTCTGAGCTCCATCTTGATCGCTGAGTTCAATTGGAATGGACACGAGTTCCGATCTCCAAAGTGATCTCCAAGTTTAAATAAAATGGACATAAGTTCCGATCTCTGAATTGATTTCCAAATTCGAATAAAATGGACATGAGTTCCGACTTTAAGCAGAATGGAGACGAGTTTCGATTTCAGACAGAATGGAAATGAGTTCTAATTTTTAGGCAAAATAGAAAATAATTGAGCACAAGAAAAATTGGGGATGCTACAATTCTACCCACCTTAAAAGAATTTTGTCCTCAAAATTCCAGGGCTAAGAATATTTAAGAGTATTCTCTTAGCTTATTGGGGTAATCTCTCCTTCGGGATTGTGCGTCGTCCTAAAATTGATTGTCTGTAATTATAGGGTATTGTTTCAGTATGTGCAAGGAACCCTAAAAAAATTATGTGGGTGCCCAAGTTTATCTCATATCAATGATGTCTGGATCCTTCGTTAGGTTCATTGGAGACTTTCCTCATCCCCTTTGCTTTGAACTTAACTACTTTTACTTAGTAGTAACTACTAAATCTTTTGTTCCTTACACTTGAGAACTTAGATATCGATCCTTGAAGATTCGCAATTATAAGGATTACCAGTGGTTGCCATGATCGATGTTAATGTATAATAATGAAAATGGTTCCATCGAAATTTTAGGAGGCTTGTACAACTTTTTCCAAGATTCTTACTCACATGAATACCCTTGGTCCAAAAATAAATTTCCTCCATTACAGTCCTTTAGAAATATGGGCTTAGGTCTCTTCTCAGAATTATAGTTAGAAGCTTTGTCTTAAAACTCCTTTTCATTGTAAACTTCACCTCGTGCTCCATTACTTGTGCAAAGAGCTCAGGTCACTCCCATTATACGGATTAAGTCATAAGGCTCATAACTCTTTCTATTAGTTTGATATCCTTCTTGATTTCTAGTTATTAAGATATAAGCAATTTAATGTGAAAATCAAAGTTAAAAGTTAGATCCTTTTTATTAGAGCTGCAGAGTTTCCTTACCATATTGTCTTACAAGATGCCTTTCCAATATCTGTGCAGAGAGTTGTTGTGGATTATATGGGTGCCAAAATATACTTCATTTCGCTGACGTTCTGATCCTTCATCAAGTTTGCCGAGTAAATTTCATCAACTTCGATATCAGCTCTGTAACGTCCGAAAAATTTATCGTTAACAACTGAGTTATTCAGTTTTTATCAAATAAGTGAGTTTAATCAGAACTTGATTAGACATTTACTTAAAGCCAATTAAGTGCGATTTAGACAAATTAGGCTTGATGGAATTAGATTAGGAGCATAGAAAACCCCACAGAAAATTTTCAAGTCAGTTTACCGATTTAAGGAAAATCGATAAAATTTCGGTATTTCAAACTGTTGGAACCGGACTAGTAGAATTTTTCTATGAGAGCCCTAGAATCAACGGCTAAGATTTAGCCAAATAGCTCTCTCAAGTGGCGCCTTGGCAGCCCTTGATGATGGGAAGCTCAACCAAAATCAAGACCAAAGTTGAATCCACCAATCACAACCAAGCATCTCCAATTATCTTCACCTTTTTCTCCTTTTCTCCTCATCAATTTTCGGCCACTCTTCCAGCAGCTGAAGCTCTTCTCTTTCTCTCCTCTTTGCTCTCATTTCTACTCCATTCTCATCCATCTTCAAGTCTCATCCCAAGTCACCACCATCAAAGACACAAAATCAACACAAATTTCATAAGACAAGGTAGGAAATCCTGCTTCTCCTCTTGTTTTCTCTGATTTGGGGCTGCATGGTGAGCATGCATAATATGAGATATGGATGTTTTGTAGAG
This sequence comes from Pterocarpus macrocarpus, assembly GCA_031439585.1. Taxonomy (NCBI): domain Eukaryota; kingdom Viridiplantae; phylum Streptophyta; class Magnoliopsida; order Fabales; family Fabaceae; genus Pterocarpus; species Pterocarpus macrocarpus. Next base: position 44,742,252 of record CM062517.1, read on the forward strand.
TGATGATGATATTTTATGACTGGTTTTGCATGTATGTTGTGATTAAAATTGGAATTGAGGGCAAATAGCTTGAAGGAGGAAGACAAATCTAGAAGCTGTTAGGGTTTCCCTCGGTGGTCCGTATGGCGGATCCACCTACCGCCATTCAAATTGGATGAAATCATTTTTAAATGAAACTAGACATCGAGGGCTTTCCATACATATAAAATATAAGGCCATTGGATTAGTATAGAATTAGTTATGAAATTTTGAAGTTAGACCCAGAAATCTGGGTTCTTGCCTAGGTAGCATGAGTTGAGAAGGGTGTAACTCACCCTATACAACTCCAAATTGAGTGCAACTAAAGTTGTTTGAAAGCTAACATATGATAGAACATTTCATAAAAATTTCAAAATTTAATTCGTTGTCGGTTGTTTCCAGCACATCAATGAAGTTGGCTTAAGTTTAAACTAGCCTAGAACAGGGCAGTCCAGTAGGGTAATGTTTCAAGACTCATAACTCATAATCTACTTAGGCAAATGACATGAGACTTAATTCATTTTAAAGCTTGTTGTGCTAGCTTTATTTTGATATAAAACTTGCATGATTTCATCTAGCTTCCAATTTTTAGTGAATTTTCTTCTATAGAAACCTAATTCTTGCTAAGAACAGGGCATGCTGAGATAAAATGTTTATATCTTGAGTTATACAACTCAAAATGAGATAGGACTAAAAGGATTAGAAACTAGACATATAAGGCTATAACATATCAAGAAATTATATTTAAATGAGTTGAATTGAATAAAAATTGGAGCATGCTAAACTCAGGTAGAACAGGGAAGAATAAACTGAAACCTTATTGATGCTTGATTTGAAATTGTTGAATGATGCTAGAAATGTATATATATATTTGCTGGTCTATACCGAAATTATTAGTTGTGCAATTGTACTGGTTGTCTAGCACTATTCATGGGGAAGTGGACTCAATCCGTTATGCTGCCGAAATTTCGGTAAGAAGTTCATATGTTGTGAAAAGTTATGATAGCTTGAGTACATTATATTTAAAGAATCAAGCTAGATGTGCATTCATTTCATGATATTATAAAGTATTCCACATCACTTGGGCCAGCACCGGAATAAATTAAGGGGAATAGATGAGTGGGAAGGTCGGGCAAAGTAAACCCAGCCATCCTATATAGGAACGAGCTTAGTTCTGAAAAGCGGACTATTACCCAGGAGTATATGGCCAATGACTCCCAGGGGACCAAGGATGGAAATAAATTCTAATAGGCGAAAGCCTCCAAGAATAAGATGCATTTTCTAGTTGCACATGCATATGTATAGTGTAATGTTTCCCTATTGATTGTTCTAGGTCCCTGTTTATTATTCTTAACATGCTATTGTTCCACCATGATTACTGTTTGAGTACATTAGTGTATCTGTTAACTAAAATTGAGTTTGTTTCGGTGTATGCTTTACAAACAAATATTTAAGTTGAATATTATCGTTTTATGATACTACTTGAAAAATATTGCACAACCGAAACAATTGGGAATGACAGCGATGACAGATGTATAAAAGCTAGGAATTTCTACTGAGAAATATTCATTTCTCACCCTATTGTATGTTCCGCGTCACTCTCAGACCATGGACCACGCAGCGACCGGGCCTGAGCTACATATACACCTTGATCCATTTTTGGATTCTATATATATCTCCGGCCGATGTCAGTACCGCCTCTACTTCTTTTTCCAGCGAGATTTCGCTGTCCCGCTTATGTACCCTCTCTTTGCTCCTGCTGTCCCATACATTGCCATACCTCTCCACATGGCCCATCCATTTCCACCACCACCACCAGCAGCGCCAATAGCACCAACAGCTCCAGTTCCCATGGCCCCTCCTGCTTCACCACCGCAGCCGATGTCGTCAGCCTCGATCTCGGAGGAGGATCCATCTGAGGCGGCTAGTTCTTCTTCATCATCCTCTGCTCCCAGTGCTGGAAACCCTCCAGCAGACGCCGCCATGGCGAACGGGTTCCTTTTAGCAGATTCTGTTTAGATAGTGTGCATACTATAGTAGGGTTAGATGTACAAAATGACCCTCTTTTGGCAGTCTGGGTCATGGGTGGATGGGTTGATGTTAGGAGATGTACATGAAATGTCCCATGGGGACCACTTGAGAGTCTTTGTTCATAAGCCAGCCATTTCATTTTGTATTAGCGGCCTCATTTTGTCACCTTGTATCATTTTGACAAACTTTAAAATCAGATATCTATGTATACGTTTATGATGCCTTTTGCAGTAGTTCTGTCCGTATTGTATTTTTATTTATGTTACGTTATTTACAGTATATCGATTAAATAGTATTTATTCCGCCGTCACGCAGGAAATTTTGTTATGCGATTAAGTATTCTTATGCGAGTAATTAATACTAATACAGAAAATAGAATTTAACCAGTATTACACGTAATCACTTATCAGATACTTTATTATGACTTAAGCATAGTACTTTGTTTAGTAAGATGTTACATTTTTTGTATCAGAGCAGTTCGTCCTAATATAGGCCTGAGGATTGGACTAACTATGCTTCGCATATGCTCTGTATTCCTTAGATATTACTATGTTCTAAGTCTTGTCCATATGGATAGGATATATGTGAGGGAGTTTGCTTAACTATATGCTATTATTTACTAGCACACCGAACTTAGTATTGAGCCTGATCAACTCAATTACTCTTGTTTTGTGTATTCAGAACTTGATGGCTTCGAGAAGGCGAGGTAGACTACGAACTTCTCCAGCCCAGGAGGAATCTACAGAGTTCCTGGATACGATGCGAGAAATGACGCATGCTATGCGCGAACAGGCGGCTGCGGCAACTAAAATGATGGGCCAACTAGGAAGGCAGTCAGAGGTAGGTCGTGGTGGAAATCATAATGGCCCTGGAATGGATCTGGAATATCTTAAGTTTGCGGAGTTTCGGAAGGCTAACCCACCCAGCTTCAGGGGAGCCTTTAACCCAGATAAGGCAGATGATTGGGTTAAAGCTATGGATAAGATTTTCTTCGTGTTAGATTGCACAGACTGCCAGAAGGTGACTTTTGCCACCTATATGTTAGAAGCCGATGCAGAATTTTGGTGGAATGGTGCACGGTGATTATTAGAAGGATCCCAGACAAATATCACTTGGGACATATTTAGAGATGCGTTCTACCAGAAGTATTTCCCTGCATCTGTCCGCAATGCCAAGGAGTTGGAGTTCATGCACCTCCGTCAAGGGAATAGTAGCATGTCGGAGTACATCGCTAAATTTGAAGAGTTGTGTAAATTCTCCACTATTTATCAACGGAGCCCTGACAAAGCAGGGAAATGCATGAAATTCGAAGGTGGACTGAGAGAAGACATTATTGCCACCATAGGACCAATGGAGATCAGAGACTTTTCTACCTTGGTGAACAAGTGCCGCCTAGTGGAGGACTGTAACAAGAAGCTAATTGCTGCTAGATCATCCGGTAATAACTTCAAGAATGGGTTAACTCCGCAAGGTCCGAGGTTCAAGCCCAACCTACAGCAGCAAAGAAAGTTTCAGCAGATGAATAACCGAGGAAAGCAACCTCAGAGGTCTTTTGGGAACCAGACTTGCACCCAATGCTGCAGAAATCATGGCGACCGCCCCTACTTGGCAGGTCGAAATGTCTGCTTTGGATATGGCAAACCAGGCCACAGAATCTATGAATGCCCTGCCAGGAACGCTCAACCAACCCCTAAGCCACAACGCCAGGGGAGAGTTTTTACTATGGATGCACAGGAGGTCAACAAGTTGGAGGCTTTGATTCAAGATACGTGTGAAGTAAATGGTAAGACCTTAACCATTTTATATGATTCAGGTGCATCTCACTCCTTCATCTCTCATGATTGCATGATAGCCTTGCAGCTACCTATTTCTGAATTAACTTATGACTTGTTAGTTTCTACTCCTACAAGTAAGCCCGTTAGAACCAATCATATTTGTATCAATGTCCCTTGCCAGATAGGAGGTCGAACTTTTTCGGCTAATTTAATTTGTCTTCCTTTGTCCGGACTTGACATCATTTTGGGTATGGATTGGCTCTTTGCCAACCAAGCCCTGTTAAATTGCTCTGATAAATCTATTATACTCCACCTTGTTTCATCTTCTGAATCAATAATCTCTGTAAGTCTTTATTTAAGTTCCTTAACAGTACACCACTGTGGGAATGGAAGTCAAGGGTATATTTTCTTATCAACCAGTGTAGTAGAGGTTGATCAGGAGTTAAACAATATTCCAGTTGTTAGGGCATATCCTGATGTGTTCCCTGAAGATATTCCTGAGTTCCCTCCTTAGAGAGAGATCGAGTTCGCTATTGAGCTGGTGCCAGGAGTGGGACCAATATCTTTAGCGCCATACCGCATGTCACCTTTAGAACTAACTGAACTTAAGGGACAGATTGAAGAACTCCTGAAGAAGAAATTTATCAGGCCAAGTGCATCACCGTGGGGAGCCCTAGTCCTGTTAGTTAAGAAGAAAGATGGAGGCATGATACTATGTGTAGATTATAGGCAGTTGAATAAGGCGACAATCAAGAACAAGTATATGTTGCCAAGAATTGATGATCTCATGGATCAACTGCAAGGGGCTACTGTATTTTCCAAGATTGATCTACGGTCTGGATATCATCAGATTCGGGTTCGAGAAGAAGATATCCCGAAGGCGACGTTTCGGACTCGTTATGGACATTATGAATATACTGTGATGTCCTTCGGATTGACAAATGCACCGGCGATATTCATGGATTACATAAATTGAATATTCAGACCATATCTCAATAAATTTGTGGTGGTGTTCATTGATGACATACTTGTCTACTCGAAGACAGAACAGGAGCACGTAGAACATTTGCAATTAGTTCTACAAATTTTGAGAGAAAAGAAACTTTACGCCAAGCTATCCAAATGTGAATTTTGGATGGAAGAAGTAAAATTTCTTGGCCATGTGGTATCCCATGGGGGAATTTCAGTGGACCCCAGTAAGGTGGAAGCAGTATTAAATTGGGAGCGACCAACGACAGTTACGGAAGTCAGAAGCTTCTTAGGGTTGGCAGGATACTACAGGAGATTTGTTAAGAATTTCTCTCAAATAGCCCTACCCTTAACAAAGTTAACCAGGAAGAACGCCCCATTTGAATGGACACCTGAGTGTGAACAGAGCTTCCAAGAATTAAAGGAAAAGTTGACAACAGCCCCAGTACTTATTTTACCGGATCCTCATGGATCATTTGAAGTGTACTGTGATGCTTCTAAGAAAGGATTAGGGTGCGTGTTAATGTAGAAACATTGTAGCATATGCTTCCAAGCAATTGAAGACTCATGAGAGAAATTATCCAACACATGGCCTCGAGCTAGCGGGGATAGTATTTGCCTTGAAGATGTGGAGACACTATCTCTACGGAATGAAGTTTGAAGTATTTTCTGATCACAAAAGCTTGAAATACCTTTTTGATCAGAAGGAATTGAACATGAAGCAGCGAAGGTGGATGGAGTTTCTTAAAGATTACGAGTTTGACCTAAAGTACCATCCAGGCAAGGCAAACGTGGTGGCAGATGCCCTAAGTAGAAAATCCTTAACAGTGGCATGGATGATGATCAAAGAAGCAGAACTTATAGAAAGCTTCCAAACCCTCAACTTGGGAATCTCTGTAACTCCCAGTACCGTTCAATTACACCAACTTAAGATAACTAGCACTTTCAAAGATCAAATCCAGCAAGCACAACAAGGAAACAATAACTTCCAACATACAGTACGACTGGTGCAATCTGGCAAGCTAACAGGATTCTCTCAGGATGCAGAAGGAATGTGGCGATATCATGGAAGAGTATGTGTACCTAAGGAGAATGACCTCAGGAGAAAGGTCTTGGAAGAAGCCCACAAGAGTGAGTTTACTATACATCCCGGCATTAACAAGATGTACCAAGATCTCAAGAAGATGTTTTGGTGGCCAGGCCTTAAGATAGATGTGGTCAATTTTGTAAATAAATGTCTGACTTGCTAGAAGGTGAAAATAGAGCATCAGAAGCCGGCAGGGACACTACAACCCTTAGAGATTCCGGAATGGAAATGGGAGAGCATTTCTATGGATTTCGTGATAGGTTTACCAAGAACCCCCTCAGGATATGACGCCATATGGGTCATAGTGGATGGGTTAACCAAGTCTGCTCACTTTTTACCCATTCGAGCGAATTTTCCTCTAGAAAAGTTGGCTCAACTATATATCTAAGAAGTGGTACGGTTACATGGTATTCCTTCAACAATCACCTCCGATCGAGATCCAAGGTTCACCTCACGATTCTGGGGAGCGCTCCAGAAGGCATTCGGCACTAGGTTATGTCCAAGTACTGCATATCATCCACAATCAGATGATCAAACAGAACGAACGATTTAGACTTTGGAAGATATGTTGCGGGCATACATTTTGTAACAACAGGGGAATTGGGATCGATACTTACCATTAGCCGAGTTTGCCTACAACAACAGTTACCATGCTAGCATTGGCATGGCTCCATATGAGGCTTTATATGGCTGGAAGTGTCAATCTCCTCTATGTTGGTATGAATCAGGAGAACAGAATCTCCTAGGTCTGGAACTAGTCAGACAGACAACGGAGCAGATCAAAAGGATCTGTAGCAGAATACTTACAGCTCAGAGTCATCAAAAGAGCTACACGGATGTCCGGAGGAAACCCTTGGAATTTCAAAAAGGAGACCACGTGTTTCTAAAAATCACACCTACAATTGGAATAGGTAGAGCCATTAAAGTCAAAAAGCTAAGCCCTCGCTTTATAGGTCCCTTTCAAATTTTAAAGCGAATTGGGCCAGTTGCCTATCGAGTTGCTTTACCTCCACATCTGTCCAATCTTCATGATGTTTTCCATGTCTCTCAACTCAGAAAATATCAGCCTAATCCTACTCACTTTCTGGAACCTGAATCAATCCAGTTAAGGGATGACTTAACTTTCCATGTACCCCCAGCACGGATAGTGGACAGGAGCATCAAACACCTTTGGAACAAAGCCGTACAGCTGGTAAAAGTGGCATGGGGACATGAAGACTCAGCGGACTATACGTGGGAGTTAGAATCTAACATGAGGAGGGAACACCCCGAATTATTCTCAGGTACTAAATTTTGAGGACAAAATTTTTTTTTAGGAGGGTAGAATGTAACGTCTGAAAAATTTATCGTTAACAGCTGAGTTATTTGGTTTTTATCAAATAAGTGAGTTTAATCAGAACTTGATTAGACATTTACTTAAAGCCAATTAAGTGCAATTTAGATGGATTAGGCTTGATGGAATTAGATTAGGAGCATAGGAAACCCCACAGAAAATTTTCAAGCCAGTTTACCGATTTAAGGGAAATCGGTAAAATTTCGGTATTTCAAACTGTCGGAACTGGACCAGTAGAATTTTTCTATGAGTGTCCTAGAATCAATGGCTAAGATTTAGCCAAATAGCTCTCTCAAGTGGCACCTTGGCAGCCCTTGATGATGGGAAGCTCAACCAAAATCAAGACCAAAGTTGAATCCACTAATCACAACCAAGCTTCTCCAATTATCTTCACCTTTTTCTCCTTTTCTCCTCATCAATTTTCGGCCACTCTTCCAGCAGCTGAAGCTGTTCTCTTCCTCTCCTCTTTGCTCTCATTTCTACTCCATTCTCATCCATCTTCAAGTCTCATCCCAAGTCACCACCATCAAAGACACAAAATCAACACAAATTTCATAAGACAAGGTAGGAAATCCTGCTTCTCCTCTTGTTTTCTCTAATTTGGGGCTGCATGGTAAGCATGCATAATCTGAGACATGGATGTTTTGTAGAGTGATGATGATGTTTTATGACTGGTTTTGCATGTATGTTATGATTAAAATTGGAATTGAGGGCAAATAGCTTGAAGGAGGAAGACAAATCTAGAAGCTATTAGGGTTTCCCTCGGTGGTCCATACGGCGGAGTGTACGGCTCCACCTACTGCCGTTTAAATTAGATGAGACCATTTTAAAATGAAACTAAACATCCAGGGATTTCCATAAATATAAAATAAAAGGCCATTGGATTAGTATAGAATTAGTTATGAATTTTTGAAGTTAGACCTAGAAATCTGGGTTCTTACCCGGGCAGCATGAGTTGAGACGCGTGTAACTCACCTTATACAACTCCAAATTGAGTGCAACTAAAGTTGTTTGAAAGCTAACATATGATAGAACATTCCATAAAAATTTCAGAATTTAATTCGTTGTCAGTTGTTTCCACCACATCAATGAAGTTGGCTTAAGTTTGAACTAGCCTAGAACAGGGCATCCTAGTAGGGTAACATTTCGGGACTCATAACTCATAATCTACTATGGAAAATGACATGAGAATTAACTCATTTTAAAGCTTAGCTTTATTTTGATATAAAATTCACATGATTTCATCTAGTTTTCAATTTTTAGTGAATTTTCTTCTATGGGAACCCAATTATAACTAAGAACAGGGCATACTGAGATAAAATGTTTATATCTTGAGTTATACAACTCAAAATGAGATGGGACCAAAAGGATTAGAAACTAGACATAGAAGGCTGTAACATATCCAAAAATTAGATTTGAATGAGTTGAATTGAATAAAAATTGGAGCATGCCAAACTCAGGCAGAACAGGGAGAAATAAACTGAAACCTTATTGATGCTTGATTTGAAATTGTTGAATGATGCTAGAAATGTATATATATATATATATATTTGTTGGTCTATACTAAAATTATTAGTTGTGCAATTGTACTAGTTGTCTGGCACTATTCATGGGGAAGTGGACTCAATCCGTTATGCTGCCGAAATTTCGGTAAGAAGTTCATATGTTGTGAAAAGTTATGATAGCTTGAGTACATTATATTTAAAGAATCAAGCTAGATGTGCATTCATTTCATGATATTATAAAGTATTCCACATCACTTGGGCCAGCCCCGGAATAAATTAAGGGGAATAGATCAGTGGGAAGGTCGAGCAAAGTAAACCCGGCCATCCTATATAGGAACGAGCTCAGTTCTGAAAAGCGGACTATTACCCAGGAGTATATGGCCAATGACTCTCAGGGGACCAAGGATGGAAATAAATTCTAATAGGCGAAAGCCTCCAAGAATAAGATGCATTTTCTAGTTGTACATGCATATGTATAGTGTAATGTTACCCTATTGATTGTTCTAAGTCCCTGTTTATTATTCTTAACATGCTATTGTTCCACCATGATTACTGTTTGAGTACATTAGTGTATCTGTTAACTAAAATTGAGTTTGTTTCGGTGTATGCTTTACAAACAAATATTTAAGTTGAATATTATCGTTTTATGATACTATTTGAAAAATATTGCACGACCGAAACAATTGGGAATGACAGCGATGATAGATGTATAGAAGCTAGGAATTTCTACTGAGAAATATTCATTTCTCACCCTATTGTATGTTCCGCGTCACTCTCAGACCATGGAGCATGCAGCGACTGGGGTGCTATTTATTGAGTTCCTTGAGCTACATATACACCTTGATCCGTTTTTGGATTCTGTATATATCTCCGGCCGATGTTAGTACTGCCTCTACTTCTTTTTCCAGCGAGATTTCGCTGTCCCGCTTATGCACCCTCTCTTTGATCCTACTGTCCCATACATTGCCATACCTCTCCACATGACCCATCCATTTCCACCACCACCAGCAACAGCGCCAGCAGCACCAGCAGCTCCAGTTCCCATGGCCCCTCCTGCTTCACCACCGCAGCGATGTCGTCGGCCTCGATCTCGGAGGAGGATCCATCCGAGGCAGCTAGTTCTTCTTCATCATCCTCTGCTCCCAGTGCCGGGCACCCTCCAGCAGACGCTGCCATGGCGAACAGGTTCCTTTCAATAGATTCTGTTTAGATAGTGTGCATATTATAGTAGGGTTAGATGTACAAAATGACCCTCTTTTGGCAGTCTGGATCATGGGTGGATGGGTAGATATTAGGAGATGTATATGAAATGTCCCATGGGGACCACTTGGGGTGCTGTTCATAGAAACTAGCTGTTTCAGTTTGTATTAGCGGCCTCATTTTGTCACCTTGTATCATTTTGACAAACTTTAAAATTAGATATCTATGTATACGTTTATGATGCCTTTTGCAGTAGTTCTGTCCTTATTATATTTTTATTTATGTTACGTTATTTACAGTATACCGATTAAATAGTATTTATTTCGCCGTCACGCAGGAAATTTTGTTATGCGATTAAGTATTCTTATGCGAGTAATTAATACTAATACAGAAATAAAATTTAACCAATATTACATGTAATCACTTATCAGATACTTTATTATAACTTAAGCATAGTACTTTGTCTAGTAAGCTATTACAGGCTCTCCCTATCATTGTAAAGCATAATTCACCAAGTGTTGGATTGTTCGCCCACCAATATGGAACGTGAGCTAGGTTTAGACTGTCATGAGATAGGTTAGTTTTACCCTACTAATGATAGTATCATAATTGTAATTCAACCTAGTATAGGAGGAATCGTTTGGCCATCGAGCTTGGTTGAAAACCCAGTGGCACGTAGCTACTGTGCGTTAGATTATGACTGAACACCTCTAAGTCAGAATCCGGTCTAGAAGCGATGCGTACGGCCGTTGTTCGTTTGCCAACTAGCAGTAGAGGGTTTTTGGCCCCTTAGAGGCACACGTCGTTGGTGATACTTGCGAGGCGGATAAGCCTTATGGGACACCTTAAAACACGATTCCCATTGAGCGGTGGCTAGAATCCTTTGCAGACGGCATAAGTATGCGATGGGGTATTGTAAGTGGTAGACTAACCTTGCTGCCACGATCCACTCAGATTCAGCCCTTGTCGTTTCGATTCGTCCCTCCCCATCTCCCCAAAACTTATCCCAAGTACAAATGCTCCTCTGATGTAAAGGGTTGAGCTCGAAACCCAACACCAAGGGAAAACAATGGACTTGTTGCATACCATGACACTCGTAGCAATTAGTCTTGTATCCGGGACTATAGCCATAATGCTTAACACCGGAGCATAGGACTCAAGTCATGGTGCCCAGGATTCGAATCATGCTAGCTAGCACCCAAGTCATGCTCGAGTTAGGGTGCCTCGAACTCGAGTCATTCTAGTCAGGACCCGAGTCACAATGCCCAGGACTCGAGTCACGGTGCCCTGAGCTCAAGTCATGCCAGCCAGGACCCGAGTCACGGTGCCCAGGACATGAGTCACACTAGCCAGCGCTCAAGCCATGATGCCTAAGGCCCGAGTCGCGCTCCAGTCACAGTGCCCAAGACTCGAGTCATGCTCGAGTCATGCTTAGGTCACACCAGTCAGCCCTTGAGTCACACTGCCTAAGACTCGGGTCATGCTTGAGTCATGCTAACCAGCGCTCAAGTCACGGTGTCTAGGACTCACGTCACACTCGCCATTAGTCAAGTCATGGTGCCCAAGTCTCGAGTCACGCTCAAGTTGTAGTAGCCAGCGCTCGAGTCGTGGCTCTTGGGACTTGAGTCACGCTCGAGTCACACTAGCCAGCAGTCGAGTCATGCTGTCTAGGACTCGAGTCATGCTCGAGTCATAGTGCCCAAGACCCGAGTCTTGCTGGCCAGTGCTCGAGTCACTGTACCGTGGACCCGAGTCATGCTAACCAGAGCTCAAGTCATGGTGCCCATGACTTGAGTCATGGTACCTAAGCCTCAAGTCATGCTAGCTAGCATTCAAGTCATGGTGCCTAAGCCTCGAGTCATGTTGGCCAACGCTCGAGTCATGGTGCCCATGACGCGAGTCATACTAGCTAACGCTCAAGTCACGGTGCCCAAGACCTGAGTTTTGCCAGCCAGCGCTAGAGTCACGGTACCAAGGACCCGAGTCATGTTGACCAGCGCTCAAGTCACGGTGCCCATGACTTGAGTCATGGTGCCTAAGCCTCAAGTCACACTAGCCAACACTCGAGTCATGGTGCCTAGGCCTCGAGTCATGCTGGCCAACGCTTGAGTCACGGTGCCCATGACTCGAGTCACACTTGTAACACCCTCCCGTGTACAGTACTATGCTTAAGTCATAGTACCACACCCTAGAGTTATTACTGTTACCTGAGCGGATCTTATTTGACAGCAACTTTAGCCTTCTTCAAAACTTCTTAATCTATCTGGAGATAACACAAAATAGGAATGAGAATTATAAATTCTCAGTAGGATTCATTAAACTACCTTATACCGTGTCATCGTTGTCACCTCCAGTTTGCTTCGATTTTTTATGAAAACAATGAACATGTTATGTAAACTGTTTAATTTTATAGCTCAAAAAAATATATATTATCTGAAGCAAAGTTCATTTTATTTATACACTTGGCATTTGGGAGAGCACATACAAGGTCAATTCATGAATTATATTATGAATAATAACTGAAACATAATAAAATACAGTAGCATCAATATACTAGAGACATAACATCTGTACATGCCTTTACTTTTGTTTGAATTTATACAGATACATAAAATTTACTTTTCTTTCTTTATCTTTTGCTTATCATGCCATATTCCAGAGTATGATCGCCATGTCATATCCCATCGGGATGTGATCGCCATGTCACATTCCTCAGGAATATGTTCTTCCTGCCACATCCCAGAGTATGATTGCCATGTCATACTCCATCAGAATATGATCGCCATGTCACATTACTTAGGGTGTAGGATCATTATGCTATATTCCAGAGTATGATCGCCATGTCATACCCCATCAGAGCGTGATTGCCATGTCACGTTCCTTAGGAATATAGACTTATCATCATATCTTTCATCATAAAATCTTTATATGCCACATTCCAGAGTATGATCGCCATGTCATACCCCATCAAAGTGTGATCGTCATGTCACGTTCCTTGTGATGTGCTTATCGTGGCATATTCCAGAGTACGATCGCCATGTCATACCCCATTAGAGCGTGATCGCCATGTCACGATCCTTAGGAATATGGGACCTTCATTCGGTACTTACACTATCTGGGTCATGTCATGCCTCATGTAAGCCCTATCCCCCATACACACACTAGTTGGGTCGATGCCATGCCTCATGTGAGTGGGATGCTTGCATATGCTTTAATCTTTATTCTTTAACTGCCTTCACTTGGAGGGACCCAAATAACTGCCTCCAAGTGAAGGGATCTCATATATTCTTCCTTCATTCATATGCAAATATGCACGTGCTCATAAAAATGATTCATGATTATGGCATCGTAATATATTCATAATTGTATAGCTATTCATATCATAAATTTCTTGTAATATAAACGTTCATAGTTTCATAGACTTCTACCATAAATTCGGCAGCATAACAGATCAGATCCGTTTCCCCATGAATAGTGCCAGTTTAGGCAGACAGCTAGTCATAGTAAGAGAACAAATATAATGCATTAATTTTTCAAGCACCAACATGGAATTTTCAGCACTTAAGCTTTACTTGAACTCATACATGCATTAAGGGGCCAAATCCTTTAACTTTGGGAATCCTGCTCATATTCTTCAACTCTGCCCGTTTTTTAAAATTAAGCCTTAAATTCATTTTAACTCATTTGGACCTGAATTTCAGATATGTCAAATTATTATGTGTCTATTTTCTAACCTCTTTATTCCCATCTAGTTTTGATAACTATAACTCAAGTTATTTGCGTTTTAACTCGGCCTGCCCTATGGTTGGCCAGAATTATACACCTAAAAGTAAAAATCTACTAAAAATAAAAAACAAGTCCAAATCTTACGAAATTGATGTCATATCAAATCTAATAGGACAAGCTTTCATTTGCAACAAGTTTCATTTTACTTGCTTCAGTGCAGCTCGAGTTATAAGCCCCGAAATCTGACCTTCCTGAATTGTCCTATTTGGGCTCGGTTTGGATATAGGGAAAATTCTTCGAATTACTGGGAATAAATGGGATAGTAACAAACTTGGAATTTCATTATAAAATGTTCCCCTATGTGTAAGCTTTCTAAAAAAGTTTGTTTCACTCAATTTGGAGTTGTGTAGGGTGAGTTACACCCTTCTCAAGTCACACTGCCCGGTGAAAGTCCTGATTCCTAGGTCGAATTTCAAAAATTCATATCTCTCTTAATACTAATCCAATGGCCTTATATGATATATGTATGGAAAGCTCTAAATGGATACTTTCATTTAAAATAGTTTCACTAGATTTTACTAGCTGTAGGTGGAGCCGTAGACTCTGCCATCCAGACTACCGTGGGGCTTCTCACTCAGGCAGCATCCCAATTCTCCACTTCTCCTAGTTTTCTTCTTCTAACTTTAATTCCAACTCTAGATTTCATATTAATCCAATCATAATACATCATATACATCCAATATATCATCAAATACATGAAGAAGAATAAAATTTCATACAGCCACAGTTCAAAGATTTTAAGAACAGAAATGGAATCCTACCTCTTTTAAGTGTGTTCTTGCTAAATTTGAGTTTGGATTGATGGAATCTTGACAAAGCTAAGAGATTTGATAAAGTGGGTTGAAAGGGGAAGAGAAGAAGAAGGCTGCAACAAGAGGAAGAGGGAGGCACAATTCAGCCAGAAATGAGAAGGAGAGTCTGACTTAAATACACGAGGGTAGTTGGAATTGTGAGTGTTGATTGGTTGAAATTTTGTGATTGAAGTTCGGCCATGTCTCCCTCTTTTGTGACTAAATTATCCTGCACGTCGTCCTAGAAGTGGAACTCGCTTCCATTCTATCTGAAATCAGAACTCGTCTCAATTATGCTTAAAGTCGGAACTCGTGCTATTTATTTGACACTCAGAGATGAAATCGGATATCGGAATTCTTGTCTGGTTTATTCAACACTTGGATGCAAAGTCAGATGTCGAAAATCATACAACACACAATCACATAATCTCGGAACTCCTAATTCAAACTCAGGAACACCAACAAAAATGGAAAGCTCATGGGAGTAAACTCGGAGATCGTAAATCGTGCACAATGTGGAAATCAACTCAAAGATCTGAACTTGTGTCCATTCCAATTGAGTTCAACTCTAAGGTCGGAACTCGTTACATTCAACTCGGAAGTCGGTACTTGTAATTATTGTGTTAAACTATCAATTGGGAGGTCGGAAACCATGTACGCTATTTTGAAACATGAAGTATGAGGTCAGAACTCGCGTACATCCTGCTTGAAACTTGGAAATAAATTATAAGATCGGAAATCAGGTCCATTTTCTTTGAGATAAAGTCGGATATCGAGAATCATGTCCATGTTGTTTGGACTTGAAGGTTAAGTCGGAAAATTATGCCAGATGAACTCGGAAGTCAGTTTTATCCATTTTATGTGAAATTCGAAGATTAAGTCGGAAATCGGAAACGATCAAACTTGAAGATGAAGTCGGAAATCGGACATGAAGTCAGAAATCATAGAAATTTGAAGGTGAAGTTGGAACTCATAGTGGATGTTACAACACTAGCCAGCGCTCGAGTCACGGTGCTCAGGACTTGAGTCACGCTAGCCAGCACTCAAGTCACGATGCCCTAAGCTCAAGTCATGCTAGCCTGGACCCGAGTCATAGTGCCCAGGACTTATGCCACGCTAGAGTAACGCTAGCTAGTGCTCGAGCCACAGTGCCTAGGACCCAAGTCACGGTGCCCAAGACTCGGGTCACGCTAGCCAGTGCTCGAATGACGGTGCCCAAGACTCGAGTCATGGTGTAAAGGACTCGAGTCACGCCCGACTCATGCTAGCCAGCACTTGAGTCACAATGCTCAGGACTCGGGTCATGTTTGGGTCAGATTAGCTAGCCTTTGAGTCACAGTGCCTAGGACTCAAGTCACGCTCAAGTCACGATGCTTAGGACTCGAGTCATGCTAGCTAATAATCGAGTTGCAGTAGCCAGTGCTCAAGTCACGGCACCTAGCACTCGAGTCATGCTAGCCAGAACTTGAGTCATGGTGCCCAGGACTCGAGTCACGGTGCCAAGGACTCGAGTCCTACTGGCCAGCACTCGAGTCACGATGTCCAAGACTCGAGTCATGTCTCGAGTCACATTAGCCAGCACTCGAGTCATGTTGCGAAGGCCTTGAGTCATGGTGCCCAGGACTCGAGTCTCGCTAGCTAACACTCAAGTCATGCTAGCCAGTACTCGAGTCATGGTGCCAAGACTCGAGTCCCACTAGCTAGCACTTGAGTCAGGCTAGGTAGCACTCGAGTCATGGTGCCCAGGACTCGAGTCACGCTCAAGTCACGCTAGCCAGCGCTTGAGTCATGGTGCCTAAGACTCAAGCCATGCTCGAGTCACGCTTGCTAGAACTCGAGTCAAGATGCCTGGGACTCAATTTATGCTAGCTAGCACTCGAGTCACAGTGCTTATTACTCAGGTCATGATGCCCAAGATCGGGGTCATGATCGAGTCACGGTGCCCAGGACCTGAGTCATGCTCAAGTAATGCTAGCTAGTGCTCGAGCCACGGGTCTCAAGACCCCAGTCACGATGCCCAAGACTCGAGTCACACTCTCGATCAGGGCCTAGTCTGGTTAGGACAAGGGGTTTATCTCGAGTTACATTGCCCATGAATGACTTAAGTCACGGTGCCTAGGACCAGAGTCTCTAAGGCCAGTACTCGAGTCACGTTGCCTAGAAATCGAGTCATCCTGGCTCGAGCTCAGGGCACACATTAAGGATGGTTCGATCTTAAGAAATATCCGAGTCATGAAGTACCAATGCCCAAACTCAGTCCCTAATCCTCACGAATGGGTATAAAGATACACATCCCCTTACATCTTCAATGGGGCTCAGAGGGTTTGTAGGAGGAACCAACTAAAGTACCACTTATTAGATCAGTAAGAAATTCATAAATGATGAATGAATAGATGAAATGATATGAAATTTGGAAGGCAATATGGAAATATTGTGCAAAACATGCCTACAAAAATTCAGCTCAAAATTCAACCTTTAGACCCATTTTCCAATTTTTCGGGACTTTCCCGATTTCGATCAAAAAATCATAAATGAGGAATGGCTATATGAAATGTTCTGAAATTTGGTAGGCCTATTAGAAATATTCTCTAGAACATGCTTACAAAAAATTAGCTCAAAATTCAACCTCTAGACCCATTTTCTAATTTTTTGGTATTATGAGGGGGAGGTGTGACTCGGCCAAACTAGGACCCAAGTGGGCAAGGCTTTGGCCGCCATGGGCTATGCCCCTAACACATATAGGAGCCTGTAGTGTATTCCTATCTACGTCTGCCCATGGCATGGTGGGTGATACTCATCCATTACCGAAATCTCGTCGAGCTTGGCCGATTTCAAGAGTCCCTCAGATTTTGGTGGGAATTGTGGCGTGGTGGTTCTCGCATTGATGACGCTCGGTCTATGCATCTTAAGGTATGTTGGTGGGCTATCGGTATATTTTTTATGCCTCCAATTGCATTCATTACTCATGCTGGGGTGCCGATTAGGTCTTGAGCCTTGTGCTAGGTCATATACCAGTTCCATGCCCGACATGTAGCCAGTTCAGGCATTTCCTTGGGGCATTGGTGCGGGCTCCTTGGGACAATTGTGGGAATCATGGCATGGTGAGATCTAGAGCATTGATGATGCATTGGTTATGCATCACGGGCCAAGTTGGTGGGCATCTCAGCTTCTCGTGCCTCGGGTTGCATGTCCTCCTCATTGAGGTGCTAGTTAAGTCGCAAAGCGATACTGCAGTTGAAATCGAGTGGGTTTCGACCAATCCCTCCGATGAATGTGAGTGTGCCTGGTGGCTTCTTTCAAAGTCACTGGGCGAGTAACTGGGGCTTCTTTCCTAGTGCCTTGAGGCCATGGGTATATTGTGCACATCACGAATGGGGGTGGGCTAGGTGATGCCTGCTAAGGTTGCCCACAACCTTCTAAATATGCATTCGAAATGTGCGCTTAGGGCATCATGCACCGATTGGTCGATGATGAGCAACTACTAGGGTGGGCTTCGGCAATGACGTTATTCAAGTTTGATAAAACGATGAGCACATGACCCTATTAATGTCTTGATGCAATGGCGAGCGTGCCTTTGCGAAGGGGATGGAGATTTGGGCACGTCCGGCCATGGTTAACCGAATGACATTCCCATGAGTGATGCGTGCATGGACCGGAGTTGGAGGCGTTCTTGGAATCGATGCCCCTTTGAGACTATGCCTAAGGGTGCAGACTGGGTGCGCTCGAATGCTTCCATATGCTTGCAAGCCTTTGGCAGTACGGGGTATGGCTTGTCCGATCTTGCCGAGTCTAGTGAACTCATGGGTATTTTAGTAGTGATTGGGTTGTTAGTGCTAGTCGGCTCCTTGCATGTGCATCAAATGGTTTGCGTGTAGCCCTCTTCAAAGTTCCACCATGAGCTATTGTGCCCTTGGTGTTCGTCATGTGGTTCTTGTGTTGCTTACCCCAGAAGTGGTATTTGCGTCCCTTATTAGGCCCTTTCCATCCCCATGCTCCTATGTAGGGTTATTACGGGGAATCGTCAGTGATGCATGTGATTCGCATCGGTCTTGTGTTTCAATGGCTTCTGCGACTCACATGAATTAGTTATTCTCTTGGATATAGTACATACGGTGAACATGGGTTATTACTCCCCATCGTATCCCTTCGACATTTCGGTTGCCTAGAATGATGCTTGCCATCGTGTGTGTTGCGAGCTCCCCCTTGGGACGGCAGTACTAGCTCAGTGTGCAAGGTCATTAATGGATACTACCTGGTTGATCCTGCTAGTTGTCATATGCTGGTCTTAAAGATTAAGCCATGCATGTGTAGGTATGAACTAATTCAGACTATGAAACTGTGAATGGCTCATTAAATCAGTTATAGTTTTTTTGATAGTATCTACTACTTGGATAACCGTAGTAACTCTAGAGCTAATACATGCAACAAACCCTGACTTCTAGAAAGGATGCATTTATTAGATAAAAGGTCAATGTAGGCTTTGCCTGTTACTTTGATGTTCATGATAACTCATCGGATCGCACAGCCCTTGTGCCGGCAACGCATCATTCAAATTTCTGCCTTATCAACTTTCAATGGTAGGATAGTGGCCTACCACAGTGGTGATAGGTAGGGGAGAATTAGGGTTTGATTCTGGAGAGGGAGCCTGAGAAACGGCTACCACATCCAAGGAAGGCAGCAGGCACGCAAATTACCCAATCCTGACATGGGGAGGTAGTGACAATAAATAACAATATCGGGCTCTTTGAGTTTGATAATTGGAATGAGTACAATCTAAATCCCTTAACGAGGATCCATTGGAGGGCAAGTTTGGTGCCATCACAATAATTCCAGCTCCAATAGCGTATATTTAAGTTATTGTAGTTAAAAAGCTTGTAGTTGGACCTTGGGTTGGGCCAATCGGTCTGCCACTGGTGTGCATTGGTCAGCTCATCCCTTCTACTGACGATGTGCTCTTGGCCTTAACTGGCCGGGCCGAGCCATGCCTTTGGCATTGTTACTTTGAAGAAATTAGAGTGCTCAAAGCAAGCCTACGCTCTGGATACATTAGCATGGGATAACATCATAGGATTCTAATCCTATTGTGTTGGCCTTCGAGATCGAAGTAATGATTGATAGGGATAGTCTAGGGCATTTGTACTTCATAGTTAGAGGTGAAATTCTTGGATTTATGAAATACAAGCAACTGCAAAGCATTTGCCAAGGATGTTTTCATTAATCAAGAACAAAATTGGGGGCTCGAAGACGATTAGATACCGTCCTAGTCTTAACCATAAACGATGCCGACCAAGGATCAACGGATGTTGTTTTTAGGACTCTACTGGCACCTTATGAGAAATCAAAGTCTTTGAGTTCTGAGGGGAATATGGTCTCAAGGCTGAAACTTAAAGGAATTGACGGAATGGCACCAGCAGGAGTGAAGCCTATAACTTAATTTGACTCAACACGAGGAAACTTACCAGGTTCAAACATAGTAAGGACTGATAGACTGAGAGCTCTTTCTTGATTCTATGGGTGGTGGTGCATGGCTGTTCTTAGTTGGTGGAGCGATTTGTCTAGTTAATTCTGTTAACAAACAAGACCTCAGCTTGCTAACTAGCTATGTGGAGATAATCCTCCAAGGCCAGCTTCTTAGAGGGACTATGGCCGCCTATAGGCATCATCATAAGGAAATAAACAAATTTTAACCCAAACACCAGCAAAACCATCATTCTTTTTCCAACAACTCATAAGAAATATCAAGATCTCAAGCACTAAGAAAGAAAACTAGAAACTTTAAAGAATTTCAAGAAAGGAACTTTCAAAAACATCAGGAACAACTCATGAACAAGAACATGAACATATTTTACTAAAAATGGAAACTTTTACTCATGAAGAGTATGAGAGTTTTTCTCAAGCTTTCACTTGAAGATCTTGTTCATGAGAGGAACCAAGCTTTAAACTTTCTTGAGTAAACAAAAGAGAAGAGTAGAGATCACTACCTAAGGCAAAAGTGGCATCCTTGAAGGAGAAGAAAAAGATGAAGAAGGCTCCTCCTTTGGTTATGGTGGTGGCGGTTTTGAGAGATGAAGATAGAAGCTCTTGAGATCTTGTGACAATGAGTCTTGTAGTATTTAAATCTTTTCTTCAAAGATCAAAAGATATGATCTTTGAAGGGCTTTGTGAAGAAGCTTTGGTTATGGTGGTGGTGGAGAAAGGAGGAAAAAAAAGACGAGGAAGAAGAAGAAGAAGAGTGCTCTTGAAGGAGAGAATGTTGGAGAGAGAATTGTATGTTTGAAAAATGAAATGAGTGTGGGTGTGTTCATGTGTAGTGGCCGTAGATTTCTACTTAGTTTAGGGTAGACATTTTATTGATTTTGTCTTAATTATGATTAGTATGGACAAGGTGGATGATGAGGGGACAAGTATTATACCTTTTCTTACAAAAAGTGTAACACCCTAATAATACCATACTATGCCTAAGTCATTTTATGGCATTACTAGTTGCTACTCTTAACTAGCGAAAGTTCTTATAGTTGAACTTAGCATAATATACGAAAATAGCATGTAAATTTTTTTTGTAAAACCTTTATGCTTGAAAACTGAACCTTTAAGCGCTTACCTATTCGCTTATATATAGACGTTGTTTCTCATATTACGGAGTTACTAGGAAGACATATGACAAAATTGAAATAACATAACACAGTACCTTAAGTCAATAATGTAATCATATATAATCAAGAGTCATCATTACACTTAATAATTATCACATATATAATAGGTCAAATTAAGTAGCATGACTTCCCACATGCTCTTAATTACACATAAACTGCCCAACTAGGGCTCTTAAGAAAGAGAAAACACTTTGCTACTTTCTTGATCTTCCTTAGCTAGGTGAAGTAACATGATAGCTCTTTGTCTTATCTAGTCGGGTACCACCGGAAGTGTTGCTATGGATGCCATCAACTTCATCTAAAGATGACACAAAAATATAGGAGTGACAAATACAAGATTTCTCAATAGGATCCCGACTAGACTATTAATGTGTCACTATCGTCATCCCAGCCACTTCAGGTTTAATTATGAAAACAGTGAGCATGCATAGATTCCATTTTTAAAGGGTTTGAAAACATAGGTTCCTGAAGCGGGTTTCTTTTAATCTTCCTCATATAAACATAATATAAAGAAACTCAAAGCTACAATATAAGAGCATATACATATGAGAGCATAGTATGAACATTCATGACCACAAAATGAGAGAATGAAGATGCATACACATTGATGTAACTTCTTAGACTAGACCAGAGTCTTTATTTAACTTTACTTTCATATTTAGCACGTGCTTAACATTCTTTACTTTTCCTTTGAAATAGACTCCTTTTGGACATGAGCTCATTCATTGACCATCATCACGCAATACTAACCAAATCAGACTAAGCTAATAATGGTTACCTCTAAGTTGGAGGGTCCTCTATGTCACCCTGCCTCCTCCATAGAGATTCCTTAAGTCTTTGTGGATCACCGTCTATCACTTCCCTAAAGTGATCAAGGGGTCATATCACATTCTTTCTGTTGTTATCGTTATACCTTATATGCATAGTATTTCTTGATAAGACACATGTGGACATGCAACGGTATGACTAAGTCTAAGATTTTGATGGAAATCTGGCAGCATAATGGCTAGACCGGAGCTTCTCCAAAATGCCAAACATGAACTTTCAACTAACAATCCATTATATCCATCTCATATCATCATACCAATCATTCAATCATGAGACAATGCTCAATCAAACTTGTCATACATCATGCTGAATGGCATCATAGGTTCATACTCTAAAGGGTGTTCATAATTATGTTATTCTTTGTGAAAAGTCTTATGAGCCTTCATATGATTTCTCATGTTACTCATGAAAGAATCACATAGTTAAAACGAATGTGTGTATAGTCTTTTAGTTACTTAGTCCTTATGAGAATTACTTCTTACTTGAGTACAAGTCTTATGGAATACTTGTTCAAGTTAACTAAGTTAGGTAATTATTTCCTTTCTTTGAGATAGTGCACTTAGTGATTCCCAGGTTCATGGTATGCTCAAAGGCCCTAATCATACTTCTATTCCCAAGGATTTCGATATCCCTCTAGTCCTTGGGTCATGACAATACATAACCACACTCATGAACCCAACAACACCATCTTCATCAACCATTAAGGGATGATTTTTGACTTATACAAGTTGCAAAGTTTCAAGCTTTTATAATTAACATAATAAGGTTTTATCTTTAGTGTTATAAAAGACATCATTCTTTATAAAGTAATTATGAAGTAACATTCTTTAAGAAAGTATGTGCCTCTAAAATTATGCTCTTCTGAAAGATTCAATCTTTATGAAATAAAGATACAAGATAATAGCTTTAGAACTAAAAAGTCTTGTTCTTTATGAAAGTTGACATTTTTAAGTATTCTAAGACCATCAAGGTCTCAACTTTATGGCTTAAGGTTGTCTTAAAGTCTAAAAGATTCCTACTTTATGAAACAATGATACAAGACATTAGCTTTAGAATTAGAAAGTCTTGTTCTTTATAAAAGTTAACACTTTATGCATTATTTTGACTCAAGATACAAACTTTATAAATTAGAAGTTGCAAGTCAACATTTTTATGACTTAAAATTTTATTCTTGGTTAAAGTTTGAAACTTTATAAAAGGTTTTATCTTCAAGATTCCATTTTTAAGACATAAAGTGACAAGTTTTCATTTTTATGACTTAAAAAGCTTCATGTTCCAACAAGATTGAACCCTTACACATATTCTTGTCTTTAAAATGAACAAAATGGAATTTTAAGGAAGCATATATGTTTCGTCACTTTACATACCTCAAGAAACAAACTTTTTAAAACTTTATGCTTTTAGAAACGTTCATAGTCGTATCAAGTCATGAAAAACATGTAAAGATTAGAACTTTTCCACTCTTAAGCTCATTATAAAAAAAGGAACAAACTTTAAACAAAATACCACCAAGAACATCATTCTTTTTCAAACAACTCACAAGAAACATCAAGATCTCACACATCAAGAGAGAAAAATAGAAACTTTGAGGCATTCAAGAAGCAAACTTTCGAATAACTAAGAACAACTCATGAAGAAAAATATGAACACTTTTTGCTAAAAAAGGAAACTTTTGCTCATGAAGAGCATAAAAGTTTTTCTCAAGCTTTCACTTGAAGATCTTGGTCATGATAGAAACCAAACTTCAAGCTTTCTTGAGTAAACAAAAGAAAAGAGTAGAGATCACTACCTAATGATGAATTTAGCGCCTTCAAGAAGAAGAAAATGAAGATGATGATGTTCTTCCAAGTGCGTGAAGGTGGCGGTTTGCAAGGAGAAAGAAAGAACCCTTGAGTTCTTGATGAAAATGAGTCTTGTAGTGTTTGAATCTTTTCTTCAAAGGCCAAAAGATGTTGCCTTTGAAGGGCTAAGTGAAGAAGGTTTGGTTATGTAGGTGGAGAAAAAAAGAAGAAGGTAGAGAGGAAGAAGAAGAAGATAAGAGCTTTCTTGAGAGTGAGAGAACTTTAGAGAGAGAATGAGAAGTTGAAAATAAAGTTAATGTGTGTGTATGTGTACAAGAAGTGGCCGTAGGTTTCATTCTAAGGGGAGAGGGAGATATTTTTCTTTTGTTGTAATTAAGGGGACAAAATGGTTAATTAAAGGGTTTACTTTAGACAAACCGTAGTACTTGTCTTACATAAAGCATCATTATCTTTTACTTTTCTATTTTAGTGATGTCATCAATGCTTTATTGTCTAGGAGACTAAATTTGAATTTTAATGATGTGATTAAGTGCTCTTGCAATAATTATTTTAATTAAGCAAGGATTAGTGATTAATTCACAAGAACATGATTTAAGAAAATTAAACTTATAATTAAGCTCAATTATCCTTAATTAAACTCGATTAGGTTAATTATTAGTGATTAGTACTTAATTAAGCTATTAAGAGTTTGACTCACTTAATTAAAGATTCTCTAATCTTAAGTAAGCACTCTTTTAACTTTTTTTTCAATTGCCACATAAATCCTTTAATTAAGCCTTAATCTTTTAATTTCTCATTAAGTGCCTAATTACTCAGGGTTACTGAGCTAATTTAGCACGAAGGAAAATTGAGGATACTACAAAAAGCAATGTTGTCTTCTACTTTATTACTTTAGTGACCTCATCAATACTTTATTGTCTAGTTGACTAAATTTGAATTTTAATGATGTGATTAAGTGCTCTTGCAACTTAATTAACTTGATTAAGCAAGAATTAGTGATTAACACACAAGAATATGATTAAAAAAATTAAAATTATAATTAAGCTAAATTATACTTAATTAAACTCGATTAAGTTTATTATTGGTGATTAGTGCTTAATTAAGCTATTAAGAGTTTGATTGGCTTAATTAAAAATTCTCTAATGTTAATTAAGTATTCTCTTAACTTTTTCTTCCAAATTGCCACATAAATTCTTTAATTAAGCCTTAATCTTTTAATTTCTCATTAAGTGTCTAATTATTCAAGGTTACTGAGGTAATTTAACAAAAAGAAAAATTGAGGATGTTACATGTTTACTCTCTGAAGAATAAGAAAGAAAGTTCAAAAGGATCTGATATAGCATCAAAAAGGAAAAAACATGCCAAGTGAAAGATTACACTACATTAAGAAGGATGACTTAGTCTAGAAAGGTGATCATCAAAAACTTGCTACTCATGAAGTCTCTCACCTTGAAAGCTTCTTCCATATGCTTCATTGAAAAATTCAAAATGTTAAATATGATTTGACATAATGCAAAAGAAGCGCTAGCAAGTCTAAAAAATAGGTGAAGACTTCAAATAACTATTTTTCCTCTTCTGTGTTATCACTACTTGTTGAAGAAGAAAGTTGTATCTTCTCTTTCCAGTCATAGACCAGTGGATCGAAATAGCACAAGGCTCAAGATCTGTAAGCTCCAACAGTAATATCTTAAAGTCTATATAAAGTTGGAATATGAAGAAGAAGATAGAGACACTGATCAAATATTTTCAAGTTACAATTATTTTCATTCTTCAACCTTTCTCTACTATCTAATACTCTAGAAAGTTACTCAAAGTAACTTTTGTTTGTAAATCTTCTCTACTAGATTGTAATAGAAACCATTCTCATATTGAGAATTTAGAGAAATCACACACTGTGCGCATTTGATCTATACTCTGTAAAGAGCTTTTAGTTTGAGAGTAAACACAAACCTCTTTCTACAAAATCTCTTGTTCCCAAACCTGTTAGTGGTCAAAGCGAGCTTGGAGAGGCTAGGATAAGCACTACTCGATTGTAACCTTGGAGAGGCTAGAGAAAGACTACTCAACTATAAAAGCTTGAAGAGGCTTGGAAAAAGAACACTCATGATATACAAATCTCAATAAAGAGTTGGGAACTGGACGTAGGCATTTGGTTGGTCGAACCAGGATAAACCTTACTGTGTGATCATTCTATCACTTTCTCTTTATTAGTTGTCTTCATTCAATCTTCAAACTTTTACAACCTTTAAAATCTTTCAAATATATTACTGAACAAAGTTAATAACTGTTATTTTTAACCACATCGCTTCCACTCCAAGTCTAGGACTTGAGAAAGTTATTTTAAAAAGTTTACTAGTTAAAAATAACTAGTGAAGACACCATTCAACCCCTCTTCTCATGTCATCTTATCCAACAATTGGCATTAGAGCCTAACTCTGGGGTTGAGCTTCCTAACGGTTGCAGAGGATAAAGATCCATCAAATGGCATAACAGAAAAATCATATTGTAGAAGGTCACTCTATCAACCACCCCCATACTTTAATAGTGAAGACTATGCATATTGGAAGGATAGAATGAGACTCTTCATTAAGTCCACAAGTTTGGACATGTGGGAAACTATAGAAAATAGTTAATTATGTGCCCACAGTTGAGCAACTAGCACCTCAAGGAGTTGCTAATCCAGAGCAACCTCCACTAGTAGTAGTTAGAACCATTCCGAGAAATGAATGGACTGACCAACACAAAACCAAAGTCCAAATGAATGTTAAAGCAAAGTATCAACTCACATGTGCCTTGAGCAAAAGTGAATATGATAAGATCATATTCTATGACTCAGCAAAAGAAATCTAGGATAAACTCCAAGTGCTTCATGAAGGAACTGATCAGGTCAAGGAGACCAAGATCAATATGCTACTTCATCAATATGAGATGTTTAAAATGCTGAAGCATGAAAACATTGATGAAATGACAACTAGATTTATGCATATAATAAATCAATTGAAAGCCCTAGGGAAAAGGTATACTTATGCAAGAATGGTGAAAAAGATTCTGAG
The DNA here is from genome assembly GCA_031439585.1 of Pterocarpus macrocarpus. Classification (NCBI taxonomy): domain Eukaryota; kingdom Viridiplantae; phylum Streptophyta; class Magnoliopsida; order Fabales; family Fabaceae; genus Pterocarpus; species Pterocarpus macrocarpus. Next base: position 44,769,083 of record CM062517.1, read on the forward strand.
AAGTCTTTCAAAGGCCTGGCATCCAAAAGTAATTGCTATTCAAGAAGCTAAGGACTTAAATGTGATTAGCTTAGATGTTCTCATTAGGTCATTGAAGACTCATGTAATTAAGCTTAACGAAATCTCTGATAAGACTACCAAAAAGGGAAAGTCTATTGCTCTAAAGTCCACTCAGAAAAGGACTCAATCTTCCAAGGCCATGAAAGCTTCAGAAGAGTCTAAAGGAGATGAAGAAGACTCCTCTGATGATGAGATTGCACATTTGGCAAGGAAGATCTCAAAAGCATAGATAAAGAGAAAGAAAAAGAACTTTATTCCCAAGAAAGACAAGAAGGGCAAGACTAAGTAAGATGAGATTATTTGCTTTGAATGTAAGGAGCCAAGACATGTTAGATCTGAATGTCCTAGACTAAAAAAAGGCTTAAGAAATAAGACTACAAAGAAGAAGGCTATGATAGCCACATAGGAAGACCTGGATGAAGAAAAGGAGAATGCTGAATCACAAAGAAAAGAAGAGATTGTAGTAAATCTCTGCTTCATGGTAGATATAGTTTCGAAAGAAGAAACTAAGGTATCTGATTCTAAACTTGGGCTTACTTCTGAAAATCTTCAAAAAGCTTATGATGATCTCTTAGATGATTCTCAATTACTAGCTTCCCATAACGCTTCTTTAAAGAAAAACTTTCTGAAACTGTCATCAGATTTCGAAAAACTCAAGATTGAGAATGAGAAGTTAGGGCATAAAAATGCTGAGCTTTTAAAAGAAAATGACATCTTCCAGAAGGATGTTAATGTCCCGAAAGCAAAGACTTTTGAAGTTAGTCAAAATACTTCCTTTGATGTATCTGAACTTCAGAACTTAGTTAAACTTCTCAAAATTGATCTTGACAAAATGGTAATGGCCCAAAAAATCTCAATCTTATACTTGGAGGCCAAAAACCATATCTTGATAAAACAAGACTAGGATATGTGGAAGAAGCAAATGAAAGTTCATCTAAAGATTCTTAACCAAATACCTACATGTATATACTATTTCAAAAGGGGACACACTTCTAAAAAATGATTCTCCAAAAGGAAAGCTAAACAGAAAGTGAAAAAGCCCAAAACATCAACTAACACAAAAGACCCAAGAAAATTTGGGTACCTAAAGCAAAAACAACTTTTGGTGCAGGTGTGTCTTAAATGAATACATTTAAAGGGAAAGAAGTGGTATCTGGTGTTGGATAGGATAGCACGAGAAGGGGGGTTGAATCGTGCTTTCAAAAATTTAGAGTAACCGAAAATTTTCAAAAAAAATAATCTATCTCAAGTTTTAACTTGGATTGTGGAAGTGATTATGTTAGTTTATGAAACAGTTTAGTTATATGTAAAACAGAAATAAACTTTGTTTCAGATATAGTTTAAATGGAGTTGAACCTATTTGATAAATTCAAATAACTTGATCAGAGATAGAGAAAATCACACCAGAGATTTTTATACTGGTTTGGCTAAACCACTTACCTACTTCCAGTCCCCAACTCTTTGTTGAGATTTTATACTTCAAGTATTATTTTTTTTTTAGTCTAAGCTTCTCCAAGCTTCTTACAAGTGAGTAGTCTTTTTCTAGCCTATCCAAGCTTTACAAATGAGTAGTATTTTCCTAACCTCTCCAAGCTTCTCAATAACCTCTATTGGGTCTAGATACAACAGATGTGTATGACATGTTTTGTTTGAACACTCACACTAACTTTCTCAACAAAGATTTGAACAATGAAGTATGATGTATGAGACTTCTCTAAATTCTCAAAGAGAGAATATTATCTATTATAGACTAGAAGAGAAGAGTTTCTTATATCCTAAATTTACAATGAGTAACTTTCTGGTGCTTTAGAAATGTAAGAAGGATGAAGAAAGGAAGCTCTTTTACATAGAAAGTATTTAAATAGTCTAACTATTCTTTCTTCGATTTCTAGCTTTATATAGACTTTGAAATATGACCGTTTGAAGCTTACAGGCCTTGATCCTTGTGATCCTTTTAGTCTGCCGGTCTACAACTAGATAGAGAAGAAAATAGCCTTCCTTTTTCCTACTCTTCAAAACTTTCACAAAAGTAGAAAAGTAGCCATTTGTTGATTTGCCAACTATTCAAACTTGTCAGTGCCTCTTTTGCATATTGTCAAATCACCTTTTTGACTTTTTGAATTTTTCTATTGAAGCGTGTAGAGGAAGCTTTGAAGGTGTAACACTTCATGAGAAGTATGTCTTCTAGAGATTTACCCTTCTGGACAACGTCATCTTTCTGAATGAATAGTATTCACTCTTAAGGCACCATTTTCCTTTTTGATGTTGCAGTTTCATCCTTCTAAACCTTCTTTCTTGTTTCTTACATCATAATTTGAGAAGTATTCAAAGTATACATTCCATATCAAGTAATGGATATCCCAACTTTGATGATTCTCGTGCACATAATGCACATGATTTACAAAGAAACACTTCTAGAAACAATTCGTTCATATATATAGCAAGATTATCTTAAATTCTGATTTGGTATTCATCAAAACCTTAATTCTCATTCTGTTTTACAACCATAGAATGGTTTCTGAAGGGCATTGGAGATAACAATCTCCCCCTTTTTATGATGGCAAATCAATATTTAAGAAAAGTTCTTGAAAAAAATTACGAGCACGAATTGTTGTTCAGAGAAAATAACTTTCTGAAGAGTGATGACACTCATACTATCAGAAAGATTGAATCTTTCTTACTTTATTCTAAGTAAAAGTGCATGGGATTCTTTTGGCATATAAAATTATAATTGAAGTAGAATGAAGTTTCTAATCATATCAAAGCAACAGTTCAGATAGTTCAGATCAAATTTAAATAATCAAAAAGATTATGTAGCAAGAGATTATATTCATACAAATTCCATAATCTTTTAGCAGAGCAAGTATCAGAGCAACTATCTAAGCATTTAGTTAACTCCCATATTAGCTCATATGAAGGTTCACACATAATATTGTTGCAGAAAAAATAATTGATTAAGAGATATGAAAGCATCGGTGATAGAGAAATAAATATAGCTGAACATAAAATGTAATTGAACTGTAAACTAGTGATAAAATGTTCAAATAGGAATAAAATAAAGAAATGTTTCCAGAATGAATAAATAATTATTTCAGAGATGCAAAAAAAATGAATCCTAAAAGCTAATGTATGCAAATTTTTGTAATGTTTTCATGCTTGCTCCCCTTCAGTGTATGCTTCCCCTCAGCTTAGACTTTTCTTAAATATCTTCTCCCCCTTTGACATCATAAACAAAATGAGAATATGGGATCATGAAAGAACCATCACTGTAATATCCCCAATTTTTGTCTAAGCTAATTAGCTCAGTGATCCTGGCTAATTAGAGAGGTTAACGATTAACTGATGACTAATAGGCTAATCTCGATGAGCAAGAGCTTAGTAAATTGAGTCAAGTCAATAATTGAATCATAACACACTAAATGTTTTAATTAAAAACTAATTATTCGAATCTCATTAATTCGTAACTTAGAAATATAATTAAATTAACCCAATCTTATTAATTAAGTACAAGACAATTGTTCTACTTTACCAATTGAGATAGATTAATTCTTACACCCTAATTACATAATTCATAAGATCAATTCTTTTAGAGGAAAAATATCTTAAAAGTGTAATTAATCGAAATTAGTTAAAGAGCAATTTAACTAATCAAATTGATTAACAACTTAGGTAATTCTAATAGCTTTGAAGATTTAAAAATTTCTCCTAATTGATGCACCAAATTTCAGCCAAGGACAAGAGCAAAATCCAACCACTAATTTGCCTTCTCATCATGCACCCTTAGATCAAGAGTCTATGTTAGTAGTGTTTCTTGAGTCAAGACAAGAGATGTACTTCCCTCCATCAAGATTGTGTCACTTGGAGTAATCATATTCCCCCAAACCAATCCCAAGAGTGGTCATGCCTTTAACCACTTGAAAAACACTAAATGGTTTTTACCCAAGTGCCAAGACTCAAAGAAAAAATAACTCTCTCTTTTGCCCTAAGGTTTTCCCCACTCTCTTACTTGTTGTAAGAAGCAAAATCACATCACTCTTCCCCCTTCCCTTTTTGCGCCAATCAGCCCATCTCTTTCCCCCTCATTTCATTTTTCATTTCCTTTCTCAAGACACAAAGCTTTTTCCTCTTTCTAAGTCTCATCCCCACCCTCTTGTTCATCCAACCCCCTTTGTTCTTCTTCTAATCTCCTCACTGCATCTTACCTCATTTCCATCACCACCCTCACAATCCTTTCAAGGACCACCATTTTTGGCCTTTGGAGAAACAAGGCAACCCATACACAAGCTCAATTTCCAAGCTTTCAAGGAGGGAGGCTTTCTTCAACTTTCTCCACACTCCATACTCTTCTCTTTGGTAGTGACTCTAACCCCTCTTTCTTCTATGTTTTTCAAGCTCTAGAACTCCTAAGCTCTCCATAGCTAGGTTGTTTTAGGACTTGCTTTAAAAGCCTCATGGCCATGCTTTCATTATAAGAAGTTGTTTGTGATTTTGCTCTTCTTTTGGAAAATGACTTTGGTTGTGCATTTTGTTTTATGTTGAACCAACTTTTTAGAACTCAAAATATTGATTTTTACCAAGATCTCAAAGTATAAAAGTGGTTTGGAAGAGAAAAGTGGTTTGGAAGAGAAAAGTGGTCACTTGAGGAAAAGACTTAATGTTTTTACAAGAAAACTCATTGAAACCAAAACTGTTGAAGCTAGAAAATTTTGGCAGTTTGTATGGTGCGACTAATAATTCTTTCAATATAACTCTGAATGGAACAAAACTAATTTTAAATGAAAATAGACTCATAAAGCTTTTTATACATATAAAATACGTGAAATTTGGCCTTAAAATGAGAGATATATGAATTTTCAAAATGGGTTGTTCCCAAATGTGTTTCTGTTCGGGAAGTCTATATTAAAACATGCATAACTCAAATTATATAGAACACTTTTGAGTGGGACCAAGTTTTTTAGAAATCTAAGACATAGAGGAACATTCCCATAAAATAGTTTTGTCAGATTCCTTGTGAGGAACTCCCAGTAGAGTTTAAAAGTCACTGTACCGAGAATAAACTTAAAAGCTGAGCAGTCAGAATAAAACGTGCATATTTTAAGTTACAAAATGAATTATTAAGTGGGGTTTCCACATTTTTAAAATATAGGGGGTAAAGTGGCCTATAATGCACAGGAGTAAACTACAATTTATCGAAAATGAATTTGTATACAGTCTTTTAGTTACTTAGTCCTTATGTGAAATTACTCTTTACTTGTGAACATGTCTTATGGAACACTTGTTTAAATTAACTAAGTTAGGTAATTATTTTCTTTTCTTGAGATGGCTCACTTAGTGAATCCTAGATTCATTGTATGCTCAAAGGCCCTAATTGTACTTCTGTTCCCAAGGATTTTGAGATCCCTCTAGTCCATGGGTCATGACAATGCATAACTATGCTCATGAACCCAACAACACCATGTTGACCAATCACCAAGGGTGATTTTTAATTTATCAAGATTGCAAAGTTTTAAGCTTTTATCATTAATATAACAAGATCTTACCTTGAATATTATAAAAGTTATCATTCTTTATAAAATAATTATAAAGTTTCATTCTTTAAGAAAGTATGTGCCTCTAAAATTATACTCTTGTCTTAAAGATTCAATTTATATGAGATAATGATACAAGATACTATCTTTAGAACTAAAAGTCTTGTTCTTTATGAAAGTTGACACTTTTAGTTATTCTAAGACCATCAAGGTCTCAACTTTATGATTTGAAGTTGTCTTAAAGTTTTAAAATATTCTTACTTTATGAAATAATGATACAAGACATTAACTCTAGAATTAGAAAGTCTTGTTCTTTATAAAAGTTGACACTTTTATGACTCAAAAGTGACATCCTTGCTTAAAGCTTCAAACTTTACTCAACATTTTCATCTCAAGGTTCAACCTTTACAAGACTAAAGTGCAAATTTATAATTTTATGACTTAAAGTTACCTTCTTAATTAAAGTTTAAAACTTTATGAAAGGACTTGTATTCGAGAGTCTATCTTTAAGAGGTGAGGTGACAATTTATCATTTTTATAACTTAAAAAGGCTTCATATTCCAAAAAGCTTCGACTTGTTCATATATCCTTGTCTCCAAGACAAGACAAAATAAAACTTTATAAGAGCATAAAACTTGCGCCACTTTTAAGGTTGCAAGTAACAAACTTTTTGAAATTTCATGCATCAAGAATGTGTTTAGTCTTGTTAAATCAAGAGAAAATGATAAAGATGACAACTTTTCCAATCATAACCACCATCGTAAGGAGATAAACAACTTTCAACCCAAACACCACCAAGAACACCAAGATCTCATGCATCAAGAAAGGAAAATAGAAACTTTGAAGCACTTAAAGAAAGGAACTTTTCAAAAAAAAATCAAGAACAACTCATGAATAAGAACATGAGAATATTTTATCAAAAATAAAAACTTTTGCTCTGAAAGAGCATGAAAGATTTTCTCAAGCTTTCACTTGAAGGTCTTGGTTTTGAGAGGAGCCAAGCTTCAAGCTTTCTTGAGTAAACAAAAGAGAAGAGTAATGTAACACCCTCCCAAGTATGGTACTATGCTTAAGTCATAATACCTCACCTAGGAGTTGTTACTGTCACTTAATCGGACCTTGTCTGGCAGCAACCTTCGGCTACCTTCAATCTTACTAGTCAACTCCGCGTCGGAGGGCCTTCTTTGGAACTTTTGAACTATCTCTTTGTGTGTGATTTTGCTAAGTTTTGGATTTTGGATTGATGGAGCTTTGTCAAGCTTGGAGGTTTAACGGAGTAGGTTAAGAGGAGAAGAGAAAAGAAGAAGAAGGCTGAAATCAGAGGAAAGGGAGGCGTAAGTCAGCAGGGAGTAAGAGAGAAAAATTTGATTTAAGCATTGAAGAGGTAGTTGGCTTTTTTGTGAGTTTTGATTGGTTGAAATTTTGTAGGTAAAGTTCAGTCATGTCTCCCTCTTTTGTGGCTAGATTATTCTCCATGTTGCCTAAAAAGTGGAACTCGCTTTCATCTTATCTTAAATCGAAACTCGTCTCCATTCTGCTTAAAGTCGGAACTCATGTCCATTTTATTTGAACTTGGAGATCAATTCGGAGGTCGGAACTCATACCCATCTTATTTGAAACTTCGAATAAATTCGGAGATCGGAAATCATGTCCGTTTTATTTGAAACTAAAGTCGGAGATCGGAAATCATGAACATTTTATTTGAAGCTTGGAGATAAAGTCGGAGGTCAGAAATCGTGTACATTTTATTTGAAACTTGGAGATAAAGTTGGAGGTCGAAAATTGTGGTGAATGTTACATTACCACCCTCCTAAAAAAAAAATTTTGTCTTCAAAATTTAGTCAGAAAACTAACTATTTATTATCATAAGAGTTTGAAAAAAAGTTCACACATAAGCACACTGAAGTTGAATAAACATAGTCAAAGAAAATCTAGTAAACCTAGTTATATAATTCAACATAACATAGTTAGCAAAAAGTGAATCCTTGTCCTAGGTTATTCCTAATTTCACTTTAGCTCCTTTGGGAAAATAGCCTCTTCAACATTCAAGGTGAAGACCCATCCTGGTTGTTACGGTTTAGGGGTAGGTGGCTGATGCGTATATAAACAGTCTCTGATCATGTGACCCGGCTTCCCACACCTGAAACATACATTCTGTCTGGCCAAACAAAGTCTACCTCCATAATCCTTTTCACACTTAGAGCATACTTGCCCTGCGCTTGGCCTCTATAGTTGTTTATCTTCATGTCCATTAAATTGACGCAACTTCTTTGGCGGTGAGGCATACTCGATTTCCTGGTTTTCAGGTGCCGGCCTCTTTCCATAAGCATGAGACTGGGCAATCTCCAATTTTTTATTATAGTCTTCCACTAGTCTACACTTGTTTACCAAGGTAGGAAAATCCCTGATCTCTATAAGGCCTATTGCTGCAAGGATATCCTCCCTCAATCCGCCTTCAAATTTGACACACTTCCATGCCTCATTTGGATTCCGCTAATAGATTGTGGAAAACTTGCATAACTCCTCAAACTTAGCGATGTACTCTGACATGCTACTACTTCCCTGGCAGAGTTGCATAAATTTCAACTCCTTGGCATTCCGAATTGATGGAGTAAAGTATTTCTAGTAAAAAGCATCCTTGAACACAATCCAGGTGATCTCTGTCTGGGACTCTTCTAATAGCCATTTCACACCATTTCACTAGAATTCCGTGTCTGCTTCGAGCATATAAGTGGTAAAGGCCACTTTTTGGTGATTAGTGCTGTCCATAACAGAGAAGACCTTCTCCATTGTCTTAATCCACTTATCAGCCTTATCAAGATGAAAGCTCCTCTAAAACTGGGCAAGTTCACCTTTCAGAATTCTACGAACTTGAGATATTCCAAATCTAATCTTGAGCTATTTGGGTTTCCACCGTGATCGACTCCAGGTTGTCTCCCTAGCTGGTCCATTATTTGTTGTGCTGTAGCAGCTTGTTCGTGCATGGCATATACTATCTCTTGTAGAGTGTCCATGAAATTAGCAGGGTCTTCTGAAATGGGTGCAGTTTGTGGCCTATCACACCCTCTGAAAGCCATTAGTTCCTAATCACACATCACAAAACATTTAGTTGATCAGGCTCAACAATAAGTTAAGTGTGATGGCAACTAATAACAATCACAGTTAGGCGGTCATGCATATCTAATTTTCTATATCTTATCTGAGCAGATAAGATTTATCGCATGACATTTTCTGAGGATTCTAGAGTGCACTGGAAGCATAGTCAGTTCAGCCCTCAGGTCCAGTTAGGACCGAACTGCTCTGATATCATTAATGTAAAACCCTCTCAAGTATGGTACTATGCTTAAGTTATAATACCTCGTCTAGGAGTTGTTACTGTCACTTAATCGGACCTTGTCTGGCCGCAACCTTCAGCCACCTTCAATCTTACTAGTCAACTTCGCCTCGGAGGACCTTCTTCAAAACTTTTGAACTATCTCTTTGTGTGTGATTTTGCTAAGTTTTGGATTTTGGATTGATGGAGCTTTGTCAAGCTTAGAGGTTTGATGGAGTAGGTTAAGAGGAGAAGAGCAGAGAAGAAGAAGGTTGAAATCAGAGGAGAGGGAGGTGTAAGTCAGCAGAGAGTAAGAGAGAAAAATTTGATTTAAGCATTGAAGAGGTAGTTGGCTTTGTGAGTTTTGATTGGTTGAAATTTTGTAGATAAAGTTCAGCCATGTCTCCCTCTTTTATGGCTAGATTATTCTCCATGTTGCCTAAAAAGTGGAACTCGCTTCCATCTTATCTTAAATCGAAACTCATCTCCATTCTGCTTAAATTTAGAACTCATGTCCATTTTATTTGAACTTGGAGATCAATTTGGAGGTCGAAACTCGTGCCCATCTTATTTGAAACTTGGAAATAAAGTCGGAGATCGAAAATCATGTCCGTTTTATTTGAAACTAAAGTTGGAGATCGGAAATCATGAACATTTTATTTGAAGTTTGGAGATAAAGTCAGAGGTCAGAAATCGTGTACATTTTATTTGAAACTTGGAGATAAAGTCGGAGGTCGGAAATCGTGGTGGATGTTACAAGTAGAGATCACTACCTATTGGTAAAAATGGCAAGTTCTCGAAGGAGAAAATGAAGAAGATGACATTCCTCAAAGTGGATGAAGGTGGCGGTTTTGGATGAACAAGGAAAGAGTCTTAAGTTCTCTTGAAAATGAAGCTTGTAGTGTTTAGATCTTGTCTCCAAGGACCAAAAGATGTGGTCTTTGAAGGGCTAAGTTAGAATTTTGGTTATGGTGGTGGTGGAGAAAGGAAGAAAAAGATGAAGAAGAAGAAGAAGAAAAGTGTAGAGAGATGTTGAAGAGTTTGAGTTTAAGAGAAAGAGTAGGATGACACAAAATAAAAATGAGAGTGTGTGTATGTGTGTATGTGTGTTGTTGTTGTTATGGCCATAACATGTGTAGAGGGAAGGGGGAAGATATTTTCTTAATTTTGTCTTAATTAAGATTTTGGGAGATAAATAGGATGTTGGAGGAGACAAAGAGAGGTCAACTCTTACATAAAGCATTCTTGTCTCATGCTTTTGTGCTTTTATGACATCACCTTTGTTTTATTGTCTAGTTGACTAAATTTGAATTTAATCATGTGATTAAGTGCTCTTATAACTTAATTAACATAATTAAGCAAGGATTGGTAATTAACACACAATAACATGATTAAGAAAATTAAACTTGTAATTAAACTCAATTATCCTTAATTAAACTCGATTAAGCTAATTAAGGATGATTAGTACTTAATTAAGCTGTTAAGGGTTTGACTTGCTTAATTAGAGGTTATCTAATCTCGATTAAGCATTCTGTTGACTTTTCTCATCAAAGTTAACTTATAAACACTTAGTTAATCCCTTAATTAAGCGTTAATCTCATCATTTTCCATTAAGTGCCTAATTACTCAGGATTACTGAGATAATTTAGTACGATAGGAAATTGAGGATGTTACACAATGTCCTCAATGCAACAAAACATAAGAGCAAGAAGAAAAATAAAAGACAAATAATTGAAATAAAATCAAATGCACCAAATGTGTGAAGAAGAGAGGAAAAAAGGATTTAGAGGTGTTTGGGTTTGAGTTAAGGAAGAAACGGGAAAAAATTGGGCGAAAATCACTTCCTATCACAAAGTTAGGTTGTATGCTGACATTATTTCAATAATCTGACCATAACTAGAGCTACAAAATTTGGATTAAGCTGATTTTTGGTGTCATTAGAAAGTTAAGAGAAAAGTCTACAACTTTCATGAAGATACCAAAACCCAGTTGAAATGTTTGAGGGGTGAAAAACCATGCTCAAGTCAGAAGATGAAAGATATTGGAATTTTAGCATAGGAAGGCTTCACCACGATCTCGTGAGAATTCCCACCAAGGGGTCATGAGATTTACTTGAGTGGCCCATAAAATTGCAACTTTTTTCGAAAAAATTTCCCACTGCCCCATGGGATTTCCTAAGGAGGGAGCTATGAGATTTATTAGAATGGGCAAAATTTGTAACTTTTTTTTTTAAGATTCTCATATACTCATACGCATCTCAAACATGCGATGAAAACATAAATCATGAATAAAAGCAATGATAAAGGTTAGATTTAGTCGCCAATCATTCTTCTCCATTGAAAATTTGACTCCAATTTTCTTTTTCACCATTTTCTTCCTCATCTTCCTGTTCATTCATGAATCTAAACTCAATAAGTCCATTGCCAAAAGAGATATTAGGTTCAAAAAGACACAACAAAGAAAAACCATAAAAATCAAATGCAAAATAAAGAAAAACATGAAAAGAAAAATAAAAAAACTTGGATTGCCACCCAACAGGCACTTGTTTATAGTCCTAGTTAGACTACACTAATGCTCAAGTTGCTTTAGGTAATACTAGACCGATCAAGGCATGCACTGTCAATCTTCCTCAATGTCTTTCTTGCAAATTTCTTCCTTTCTTGGTCCACTTTATTGCTGAGTGCCACTACTATTACATAGTTCTTGATGCACTTCTCTCATCAAAATCCTTTAACCTTGTTTGGAGTAGGACCGTGGCTTTGTAATCCTCCTTACAACCTTCTTCCTTGAGGATGCAGGGGATCATCATGTGTAACCATATCTTTGCCAACTAAGTCTTTTATGTCAACTTTAGGGTATTGCTTATTTTTCATTGGCTGATTTACCTCCCCAAACACCTTGAATGTCACCTTCTCATTTAGAACTCTCAACATTAACTCCCCTTGTTCCACATCAATTAGAGCTCTACTAGTTGACAAGAAAGGTCTTCCCAAAATCAAAGGAATATCGGTATTCTCATCTATGTCCAAGACCACAAAATTGGTTGGGAAAATGAATTTATCCACTTTAACTAAAATGTCCTCCACTACTCCATTATAGCATATAGGTGTTTAATAAAATGATCCGCAAGTTGGAGAGACATCATGGTCAGTTTGGCTTCTCCAATCCCCAGCCAATTAAAGATAGATAGCGAAATTAAATTTATGTTTGGCACCAAGGTCACATAAGGCCTTCCCAATAGACAGAACCAATCATGTGTGGAATAGTAAAACTACCTAAATCCTTTAGCTTAGAAAGTAGCTTTCTTTGAATAATGGCATTGCATTCTTCATTCAACATGATTCTCTCATCTTCTTTTAGGTTTTTTTTTTCTTAGTTAGAAGCTCTTTTCATGAATTTTGCATACGAAGGCATTTGCTCAAGAGCCTTTGCAAATGGGATGTTAATTTGCAATTTCTTGAAAACTTCAAGAAATTTAGCAAATTGTCTGTCATGATTTTCCTTTTTTAACCACTGAGGGTTAGGAATTCTATCATCAATATAGGGTTTCTTTTTCTTTTGTAAATAATTACCATATTTTTAAGAGGAAAAATAATATTATTATAATTATTAATTAATTTGCATAACAAGCTCTAGGGTGACCGTTGCAAGACGAATGTATTAGGAGTGTAGTGAGATTAAGTTTCTACCATTTTTTGTGCATAATTATATTTCCGAGCCCAATCTTTTTTAAAAAGACTAGTTTTTCATAAATAAAAGGTTTTTCCGATTTTTCCCACAAATAAAAATTGGTGGCCACTTTATTGAATATTTTTTAATATTTTTATTTAAATGCTAACATGGTGCCATCTAGGTACATTGTGACAAAGATGGCTTTAATCTTGCTTGGCAATTAGGGTATAGAAATATCATATGTGAAAGTGACTCATGCGGTTATGCATCTTGTGCATAATGTTGATGGAACTTGTGATCATTTTAGAGCTATTATTGTGGAGATGAAATTGATGTTCAATTGCATTTGGAAAGCTAATTTACCAACATGTATTGAGACAAGCATACCATTGTGTTCATATGTTAGCTAAGTAAGGTGCTTCCAGTGACATTCCTATTCAAGTGCTGAGTACATCTCCTACAGCTTTGTCGCAATTTCTTCTTGAAGATGTAACAAGAGTGAGCTTCTGAAGGGAGTAATGTTGTTTGTTTGTTTTTTATATTTAGATGTACTGTATCAAAACCAAAATCTCTCAAGTACATCTAAATATAAAAAACAAACAAACAACATTACTCATATATATGTCCATACAGTATTTTACCATTTGGCTTTTAATTTTTGAGGTATTGAAACTAAAATAAATTAAACTATAAAAAGTAATCCTTTATGAAAAATAACAATTATAGGGATTAAAACCTAAATAGGTGAAAAACTATAAGGATCAATAATTAATTGAGATTAATTTTTATATCCTAAAAATATAAAATAATTTTATACTATCAATCAATAAAATTAAAAGAAAATGACAAATTATATTGAGTAATTATTCACCCTAATTTATCATTTTCTTACAACCGTATTAGATAATAATGTGTCATTATATAGAAATTAATCCCTACTTAATTTTAGAGACAAAAAACTGAAGTTTTGACATTATAAAATCTAAAACCTAAAAGAAAAATTATAAGGATTAAAATCAAAATCAGCAAAAACCAAATCAAAAATTTATTTAATACAAGAACATTTCTCATTTGTGTATCACAACACATCATAGCAAAACAGAGAGTATGTTTGGATTTGCATTGGTGCAATCCCAATGAGGGTTGAAGGAGTGGAAATGGGAATCATGTAGCAAGTAATGATGTTTGGTTTAGTTTGCAACAATTCACCATAATTTTTCCTTTCAAATGAGGTTAGAGGAGAAGCAAGAATTTGTTGCTTTTGTGGTGAAAATTTCCCCCTTTGCTTTTAGTCAATGAACTTTTTACTTTTCTATCCTTTATGATTCTTTATTTAAAAAATAAATATAATTTATTATAATATAAAATATATACTCATTTCAATAATTTTAAAATTTAAAATAATTTTAATTTATATTATTTAAACAACATTCATTTTATCAAACATATTTTTAAAATAAAATTTTTTAAATATAAATTATATTGTATAAAACTCACTTTTAATCCAAACCAATTCTAGAAAATTACATTAATTTAATATCAATTTTGAGACTCCAGCCCAAACACGCACTGAGTCGATTGTGAATTTACGTCACCGCCACGACATTCTTAGGGTCCTATAAATTCCATAAGAGAAAAAACATATATATAGAGAGAGAGAGAGAGAGAAAGAAGAGGTGAGCGAAGAGAAGTGAAAAATCACAGCGAGACAAGAGTGTGATGGAAGAAGATTTTGATTTTGAGAACAAGGTTTCGATAAAGGACAAGATGGAGACTGAAGAAAACACATCCAATTCAACCAAAATCGGTCTTTTGCTTCGCGGTTTTCTCGGAATTCAGCAACGCAGAGCCGAAGCATATTCCAAACTCAAAAGGTTAAAGTTCAATCTATTGTCTGTATCAATTTCATTTTATTTTCTTTCCCTACTTTCCTTCATTTTATTTAATTTTGTTTATGATTGTATCGATTTACTGTGCGTTTCTTTGATTCCGAATCTATGGCGTATGAATATTTTTGATCGTAAGCGTTCGTATTTGAGCTTCTCACTCTCAGCGATCTCCTCCCCTCTTCCCCCTCCCCCCCCCCCCCAAAAAAAAAACAACAAAATAAAAAAAAAACGAAACACGAAAATATGAGCTAAGTTTAATTTCAAGATTAATCCACAGAAATGGGCCTAAATAGTTTCAATTTTTTTTCTTTTTCTTTTTTGTTTATGCTCACTATTATTTCGTGAATAAAACTGAATTCCGTAATATGCGAATGAAGTCCAAAAATATATCAATGTTAATTATGATGGGCATCCAAAAAATTCCGAGATTTACCTTTTTTTTTTTCTTAAAGAGAAAAAAAAATTAATTTTCCTCCTTGGAAGTTATTTTCTCTTCAGCTTTGAGATGCATATGTCAAATGGACTTCTGCTTTTGTGTTGTCACTGATTTTGTGTTAAATGAATCGTCGTTTTGTGTGTGTAGAACAATTGAAAACTCCTTATTTTGTTACAGCAGTTTAGTGCTAATGAAAAAGTAAATGCATTTAATATCTTATAAACATAAAAGCTTTCAATACTTCTCTTATTTAAGAATTAGGAGGATATTTTAGGAGGATTTAGCATTTCTGTATTCCAAATGTCGTTGGCATTTGACGCTTAATTCAATGTCTAACTTGACAGGGGCTTTTCTGACTACATGACTTCAGGAGGGGAATTGGCTTACCGGCAACTTTGCAGTGAAATCACAATAGAGTTTAATGATTGCTCAAAAAAAGTTTGATGCATGACCCGGTGTTACCTTTTAATTTCTCACCTGCTTGTTTAATTTTACTGCATTTCTTTAACTTTTTTATTTTTCCGCTTTAGCATAGGTCCTTGAAATGGAGTCACTATTTCGGAGCCCTGATTACTGCCGAGTCGATCTAGCACAGATTCTTAGAGCTGTTCAAGATCAGGAAAAGCAAAAACTGCAGCTGGTATGTCCCTATATCAGTTTAAGGATAGTCTGTCTGCTAAAAAAGATGTCAACTTATTTTTTATGGGTTTACTTTTCTTTTTGGGGGGGTTATTTTTTATGAATTTATTTTATTTACTGTATTTTTTTATCTTCTCTCTAGGTGTTGTTAAGGATCAAACCAAATTCTGCTACCCTATATATTTCTAAACTTATTTATTATATACATATTATCTAGATATCAAGTGAGAAATCTGTCCATTGGATATCAAGCTTTCTTCTGTTGTTATAATTTGTTAAAGTGTTTCCCCGAAAGTGGTAAGCACAGAAATCCTGTTTAATTCACTGCAAGTAGTGACATTAGAGTTGATTCTGTTCGAATGCTTGACCTTTGTACCCCAAGCATGTGGGCATGTGCCTTTAACCTCAAGGTTGTTCAACTTTTTAGGGCAAACTTCAGTTGCTTAAAAGGTTAGTTCATCCTACTCAACCTGTTGGTGTTCAAACCCACCTGCTTCACAAAACAAAAAGTTTATGCACTCTGTAACACTCTTGGTTAGGCTAGGTTAGTTTCTCCAACTTCATAACTAAACTTCTGTCCTGAACCAAATCAGAGGACACCTCTTTGTGATTTTGTCAATGTGGCCACCAACAAGAGGCTACTACATGTTTTCTTAAACCCTACACGTTTAATAAAAGGTAAATAATGATTTAAACCGTAAAAGGCTTGTCAATATCCAGTTCAGACATCTTTCGATAAAAGTGAGTTTACGTTTCTTTTGTTTTCTTGTACTTTAGTTCCATTTAGGAAGTTATTCTATATGGGACTGATTTGACTTAATACACATTAATCCTATACAGACACACAAGGAGTCAAGCTATAGGGTAAAAGGATATAATTCTGTTGAATGGAACAATCATATTTTATCTTGCTTCCTCTTCCTCGAGCAGTTTTACATGCAATTGTTTATCCTTGAAAATTTTCTAAAGATCATATATGATGACAGATATGAATTGGTTATTCTACGTGCTCTTATTTGCCTTAATTATAATAACTCCCTATTCTTTGTTAAGTCGCACTTTCCTGTTTCTTGCCACTAAAATATAAATGACAGCTCCAATGTTTGGTTGCTGCTGACAAGTTCTTTATTTTAAAGACAGCTACCATTCAAGTGTTAAAGAAAGCCGGACGCCCATCTGAACGACCGGTGAGCCACAAGAATTGCACATATACAAAGCCAACAGAACATGAGTGTGTTCATGTCCAGGAGATTACTGAAGCTTCTGGGACTGAAGAGGCCGAGGCAGATGCTGAGTACGATAATGCTCTCAAGGAAGCTATTAGAGGTGTCCAGGATGCTGTCACAGCCATAAATGAGCATCTAGAAGAAGTCAGATATGAAATTGCTGCCCTTGAAGCAGAGTGATTCTTTGCTTGTTCATTTATTTATATGTTGCTGATCGAGATTCACATTCAAGCATAAACATTTTGCCTTTGAATGGATAGGTAGAGACGCACAATGCTGACAAATACTGGTGTGCGTACAACCAACGAAATGTATATAGACGACCTAAAGTGCAGTTCATGAATTTTGTTCAGTCATCAACAATTTATATTAAAATGGCGAAAAATTCGAGAATTCCTATTAAAATGCGCTGTTAAGCGTTTTGGTAGTCGATGGAAATTGATGGCTATTTCAGTCAGGTGTCTGGTTCTGACCTCTGAAGTTTGCCTTGGTGGCTTTTTGTTCTGGGAAAAACTAGTAGAATAGTTATGGCCATTTCATGGATCCTCTTTGATCCTTTAGATACGAAATGTTTTGTGTGCTACATAGTAAATTTACTCTTTAAGATTAAATTCATGGCAAGTAAACTTAGTTTCACCTCAGCGATGATTTGATTCACTGTCCCAAGCTGATGCGAAGTTAGAAAATACAAATAACATACTAGTATCAAGCTCTATCTATAACTATAAAAGATAATAGCTAAACAAATTTTACGCTATAAAGATACACTCATGGAAATCACCCGAGCCTATATTTGGGAGTTTTGTGGGTGATGAAAAAGAATAGTTTCTAATGGAAGAAGATAGAAAGGCAAAGAGTGAAGTTGAATAAAACATGTGACATTTTGTTATAAATAAAGGAGAAGTGTAGTCTTTTTCTTTTTCTTTTTTTTTTTGTTTTTTGGTTTAGTGACCATATTATACATAATATCGACTCATATTCCATACACAGTTTCCTGTATATAATATGTTCATTTAACAGCACTCTATTTGTCTCTCTCTCTCTCTCTCTCTTCTTGTTGCATTATTGGAACTAACTGAGTAGGGAAGTTTTATTTTCTTACTAGATGACATATATCACATACATTGGTTGTATCAACTGAAATAAAGAGTAACTATTGGCTGACGAGTGACTCGCGCGTCGTAACACGAGCAAATTAAACCGAATAGCGACTATAATATAGTAGCCAACTCGGATCGTTTCCCAAAGATGAACACACTATTTGATCAGAAAATTCAGGGGGGTTTTTATAACAAACACTTAAAATGCAATGCTGAATTCCAAAGCAAACAGAAAACAAAAAGGCTAAACCGAATTAAAATTCTAATCCAAGACACACAAGAAGAAAGCAATCAACACTCAATCATTGGATTCAAATATACATGCACACTCCAATTCGATGATTTATTTTAGATTCAATTGAAACCTCAAATCAAACCTAGCATTCACATGAAAATCTCCATGCATTCAACTAATCACTCAAGCAATTCGGTTTAGAGACCTCTAAAACTGAATTGATTTTGGATTAGCTTCCAAACCAATGCTCTAATCTCATATTCAGAACCGAAATATGAATCACACTCTTGAACAATCGAATCACATATATCAACCGAATTATACATGATTTGATTGACTCTTAATCAACATGCATGAATGAAAACCTCCAATTCAATTACGAGATTAAGAAGAAGAGAAGAGGAGTGAAACCAAAATTGGAATTTCCATGTCTTGATGCACCAATCCTCAAGAGCTTGAATGCTTCTCTTGATGCCTTGGATCAGAGGAGGATCACCCCTCCATTAATGGAGGAAAACGCAAAAGAAAGAAAGAGAGAGAGAGAGTTTTCTTATTCAATAAAACTAAAAATTACAAAATGAGCAAAAAAGGTCCTGAAGCATAATCAGAATTTCTATATATACCTCTAATTAAAAGTCACTAATTACTTAATTAAAATAATCCTCTTTTCCTAAGCTAAATTTGGATAGCTCATTTGCCCAATTTGGATGCTTAGAGAGAAAGTTGTGCCCAAAACAAGTTGAGTGGGCTCTCTTAGACTCAGCAGCGACTTCCAACACGTTTTTGGGCCTCATAACGGTTCTTCTTGGCTTAGTGCTCTGAACATAAAATGAAGCCCTGGATGTTAGCTTTCCAATGCCACCGGAATGGGCTCAATTGAGTCCCTGTAGCCCAAGATATGGTCCAATCATTGAAGGCTGCTCAGAAACCGCGCCCAAACGCTTCAGTTCAGTTCCGAGCCCAATTTCGGCTTTAAGATCTCAGAATTAGCCCTTGCCCTCTTCATAGAAATTGTAGCTCTATCTCTTAGCTTTCCTACAAATCAAGAAGCATAATAAAATGAGGTATAGAGCTCAAGATATGATCTAAACACTGAAGCAGGTCAAAATAACCGAAATGCTGCAAAAATTAACTAAGTCTCACTAAGATCCAAAAAAGGAAAATGATCTAAACTCAACCAATTAAGCACAAAGGAGGATTAATGAGACAAGTATGAAGGATAAAAATAGTATAAAAATCCAATTCATCAACGAGAGACAATCATTTATGGCATAAATGAACCAATCTATATTTCCATACACTAGAGGAAGAAAGTGGAGTGGAGATTATACTTTGAACCGACGAATTAAATGAATTGCTTTTAGGATGGATGCAACTTGCGAGCTACTAGGTAGTACAAAACCATCAACTTGCTTAGCCAAACCATCGTCTTCGCCAAGTGCAAATCTTTATGAAATTGATCAGCAGAGAATACAAGTGAGCAATTTATAAAGAAAGAAAGCTTAGATATTGTTGGATGAAAATAATGCAATTGGCTAAATTCCTTGAAGAAACTTATCCGATTAAACAATATCCCAAAAATTACCGATATTTAGATGATTGATGCCAAAGAGGGTACTCTGCTCCTTAGCAAATGGACTCCTCAAACGGCTCACGGGAGCAAGCCTTTGAGCAAGATCGGTCAACTAAGAATTGGAATAGAGACTTGAACTTCTATCAATCAACGATGAGTTCATACAAAGCCTTGGAGATGGATAATGAAACTAAAGAAATAACATAAAGCTAAAAAGAAAACTAAAAAGTAGAAGTTAAAAGCTCATAGTTAAAATGACATGATATATGTTTTTTTTTTCCTCTTGACAACATGGACTTTTCTAAGCTTTCTAAAATGTCGTCATTTCCTCTCATTATGTGCATAATGGCCTTTGGCTTAACTACCATGCCTCCATGTTCTGGGTAGTGGTAACTGCTGTTTCTCAAGTCTCAGTCTCCAACTACCTTTCTTTCTTGGCCGTTGGGCCTATCCTCTTTCTTCAGCCCATTCAGCCGATGCTCCTTTCGTGGCCTCATTTCACATGTCTCAACTGATTAAGACCAATACCTTGCCAAGCCCAGTTCCAATTTCTTCTAGGCCCACATCTTGTCACTTGCTAGCCCACAATCATTTTTTGGTGCCAACATATGTCCCCCAATACATTACCTAGCAAACGGCTGATTAGTAGGCTATTTACTCAATTAGGTAATGTATTAAAGATTATTACCGTTACTGCTCCACATCCATTCGCTCTCTTTTTGTGATTCAGTTTCCCATTGCCTTCCTTCATAACAACCTTTCAAATTGCTGTATAATCTTAAATCTTTATTGTTCTTGAATCACATCTTGCTCTTTATTCCATTCAATGTCTTCTGAACACTCTGACTCTGAAAACCCTAACCACTCACCCATTTGGGTTCCGTCCGAGAGTTCATCCTCCTCAAGTTCTAAGAGCTCTTCCACCAGTTCATCATCAACTTCTCAATCGATAGATAAAGTTCAAGATTCCATTCAAGCTCTTACGACTCTTGCCAGTCAGTTGAAGTCATCTCAAATGGCATCTTCGTCTCGCCCAGTAGAAGACTCATTTTCGGAAGAAGGTCCTGGAGATAAGATCTTGATTCCCCATGATTGAGCTCACTATACCTATATCTTGGGTCCGGTTTGCACATAATGCCTTTTGTATCCTCACATTACGAGTCATTTATCCTCCCTGACGGATTCTAGCTCCCTATCACAGAAGATTGGTTTTCCCTTTCCTTGTGTCCGAAAGAACTTCGCGGTTGGCCTAAACCAAGCCCAGAGTATTTACAATAGTTGGACAAAGTCTCGGAACAACATGGAGAGAAATGGCATTCTTGGGGTATTTATGATATTATTATGCTATCCAAGCTTAGCTTCTCTCCCAATATTGATATGTTCCTTACTCTTCTTGGTTTCTGGAACACCTCTATCAATGCCTTCATCTTCCCATTTGGGATCATGTCTCCTTCCTTGTTCGATGTAGCCATGATGTTGGGGCTGTCGATTGTTCCTTCTCTCTTTATGACGACTCCTTCGATGAACTTGGCTATCGTGTCTCCAAAGAAAATTCTGCTTATGGTAAGTATATTGAAGCATGTTGACGTATTCAAGGCGGGGTAGGCAAAACAGAGCATCATGCCTTCCTTTTCTTTTGGCTCTGTAAGTTCTTTTTGTGCAATAAATCTCTTTCAATGGTAAATGAATTTTCCTACTATCTCTCGGCTATCATCTCTGGTCGGTAAGTAAATCTAGGAGCATTATTCTTATCTTCCTTTTATGCGGGCATGAAGATGTGGGTAGATCAGCTAAAAACTCGAGACAAAAAAGCCATCGCTAGCCCAATCTGGTTCCTATTTTTATGGGTGAATGAATATTTTCTAGAGTTTTATCGTGAATGCTCCCTCACAGGGAACCGGCCCGAGATGCATCAACCTATAGTCTTCGCTATAAGACAGTACCAGTCTCAACCTTCTCAGCTTTTCAACTAGCTGATCGACACTTCAAAATAACTCCTCTTCTATAGCTAGAGATTACCCCCTTCCTTTACCGTTCCTATGGTCCTGCTTGGGTCCATGTAAATTTGACGACTGCTTCAGTTGAAGAACTGGCTGAAGTAGCGCCATATTGTGGTAGTGCTCTAACTAGCCGAGACCTTCTGAATGGAGTTCAACCCAACGCTCGGGCTAATAAGCTATTAGCCGAACCCTATAATCCTAATTGCTTTGCTTAGCAATTTGGATTAATTCAAGGTATCCCTGCTCCCTACTAGTTTGTGGTGGCTTCAGATGATACTCAGCCTGCACTCTCCCCTCATGAGATGAAGCACTTGGTGTCTACCAACACCAAAAAATTAGCTCGATTTCATTTTGCGCCCTTTGTAGTCAACCCCGGGACACTCCTAGCCCACACTAATTGGTGGACCACTGTCTATAGTCGAGTATTTCCATTGGCCCCTAAGCATTATCTATCTAAGCTGATAAGTGGTAGTTAGCATAAATCTTCGCAACCTTCTTGGCCAATTTCTACCACTACTCTTCCATAGTCGGGTACATCTGTCCAAGGTAACTATCTCGACTCCTATTCTTTTAAACTTGGTCCATTATTCCTTATTTAACTCTATAGCACTCATAATGCAGGATCTCAAATTGTCAATGTAGAGGCTCAGGTCCCTACTCAGTCGAAGCAGAGAATTCTAGTTCGAAAGAGTCTAAGGAGCATTGTCTTGGCTACTCCCTTAAGGGTTACAGCTCCACCTTTTTCCCATTCGCAAGATAGCTCTCCTTTTAGAGTAAGTAAATTGCTTTGTTCCGCAGTAGACTCTTATGTCACATCTGACTTACATTTTAATTTAACAGAAAGAGCGTCACACCAAGAAAAAGGCCGAACTCACTTCTCCTTCATCCCCACCTTCTAAGCTCAAAGCTTCGAAGAGAAAAGCCATCATACCTGATTCTGAATAGGAAGACGAAGCAAAAGAATGTCCCCTAAGAGGAGGCCCAAAACTCTTCCTCAGCCTACATCAACTCCTTTTTCAACTGCTATGCAAGACTAACCCCTTTCACTGGAACCAAATGAACCATCTATAGCAGATCCTGCTGCTCAACCATCTCATTTTACTATAGCCACGTCCTCGGCTAAGGTACATTTGTCTGGTGATCATCAGGTTACCCCTTAAGAAGTCCTACAGCTGAGGCTCGTCCATCTCCTCAGCACCCTATTCT
The DNA here is from genome assembly GCA_031439585.1 of Pterocarpus macrocarpus. Taxonomy (NCBI): domain Eukaryota; kingdom Viridiplantae; phylum Streptophyta; class Magnoliopsida; order Fabales; family Fabaceae; genus Pterocarpus; species Pterocarpus macrocarpus. Next base: position 44,791,960 of record CM062517.1, read on the forward strand.
CCCTTCTTCTCCAGCCTTGATTCCTGATGAGTAATTAGATGAATACTTCAATGCGCTAATTACTCACCCTCCCAGTAGTTCATCATCACCTGTGCAGCAGTACCTTGGAATCATTAAGGAAGAACTATATAAGCCTTTCCCTCTAGACTCCATGGCTTCAGCTCGACTGGAACATTCTCTCTTGAAGGTGTCTGAGTCTAAAGGAGCTGAAGTACCTGCTTCACTTCGGTAGGCCTGCACTGACATTGCCCTGATTTTCTCAGATACTATGTCAAACTATTGCAGGTTCAAATCCCATCGAGATGATGGACTTAAAGCTCTGGAGGAACTAACATCTCTTAAAACATAGAAGAATGCCTACTTGTCCCAGTATCATATCGTAAAATCCAGCCAAGACCAGCATCAGCAGCGGCAAACTCAACTTACTAACAGAATCAGATCCATCCATGAAAAGATGCCAAGCTGTAGGTTGAATTAGGAGTTTTGGAACCTGAATTGGCCAGTGTGAAAGCTTAGATTAAGGCTAAGATGCTCAACGACTGCAACTTTATTCTCGTGCTAAGGCCCTTGATCACCAGATTGTGCCTCTAGCTAAGAAGCAAAAACCATTAGAGCATGCAGTAGAGGTAGGCAATAAAGGTCTAGCTGAAGCAGAATCTTCTTAGGCTTCTCTGTTCCCCAAGTTCCAAGCAACTCGGCTACCTCCTCCTTCAAGTAATCAAATTAACTTATTTGCTTAGTTGGGTATGCTCCTTTAGGTTTGATTTCCTTTTCCAACACTTATTGCCTTTTTGCGCATATACTGATCTTAGTTCTGCCATGGTCCCTTACATGGGCGAAGCCTCTGCTTTTCCAATTCTTGAACTCAGATAAGAGGACTTACAAGGCAACATTTTAGTTGCCGTGGGGCATGCTCTGACTACACTCCTGGAGGAAGAATTAGCTGCCGAAGCGGCTACCAATTCTACCATGTCACATTTGGTTGAGCTGAGGGATCAAGCTGAACTACCCAATGCAGATGGACAACCAACCGATGCACTTGTCACCCCAACTCAAACTTAGCCTAGGGGTCTATTGTTATATTTCTTATTTTTGCAATTCAAGTTACATAGCTGGTTTGTGGCTATTGATTTTGACTGCTTATTTAGAAACTAATTCCAAAATAGATGGATAATATTTCTTTAAAAATTTCCCATTGATGCTCTTAGTTAACTCTTTCCCTTGCATGCTGACCAATCTATATGCTCCTCCATATATAACTTGGCTAACAATATAAGGACCTTCCCAATTTGGAGACCATTTACCAAGTTTAGGATCTTTAGTTCCAATAGGTAATATCACCTTTCATACAATGTCTCCTTTGGCAAATTGTTTTCTCTTTAACTTTTTATTGTAGGACTTCGCAACCTTCTCCTTATTTAGCTTAATACTCTCTAAGTCCATGATCCTATCATCATCAGCCGATTCCAATTCTTGGTACATGGCTTGAGAGTATTCTTCAGGCTGCAAGTGAGCTTGTTTTGCCACTCTTAATGATTTAACATTTATTTCTATAGGCAAAATTGCATCTTAACCAAAGGTCAATCTAAAAGGAGTCAAACCTGTAGCTTTATTCTTTGCATTCCTATAAGCCCAGAGAACCATAGACAATGCCTTATGCCACTTTCTTAGTTGATCTTCCACAGTTCTCTTAATCATGTCAATCAACACCTTATTAGTTGCCTCAGCTTGACCATTAACTTGTGCATAATATGGTGATGAATGAATGAGTTTAATTCCTTAGTCTTGCATAAATGCTTTCACCTTATTTCCTGTAAACATGGTTCCTTGGTCAGCGGTTATGGTTTCTGGAATGCCAAACTAATGTATAATTTATCTTTCAATAAAGCTCATTATATCAACTTGTGATACACTCGTCATTGGCTAAGCTTCCACCCATTTTGTGAAGTAGTCAGTGGCAATTATGATAAAAGTGTGTCTTTTAGAGGATGGAGGATATATCTTACCTATGAGGTCCATCGCCCATCCCCTGAATGGCCAAGGTTTGACAATGGCATGCAATTCCTAAGCTAGGACCCTTTGTATAAGTCCATGGAGCTAGCAAGCTTCACAGTCTTTAGCATAGGCAAAACAATCGGCTGTAATAGTTGGCCAATAGTATCCATAGCGGCAAATTAGCCATTTCATATTAGAGCTGGATTCGTGTGCCCCATACACGCCTTCATGTGCTTCCCCCATTACTTTTAAAGCTTCATCCTTGTTTAGGCACTTGAGCAATACCCCTTCTTGGCTTCTTCTGAATAGCTCACCATCAATCAACACATACTTCAATGCTTTCTGTTTAAGTTTGTAATCCACCTGAGCCAATGGGCTAGCCAAATATTGGATCAGCTCCTGTCTCCAATCAGCTGATGCCCCCATATGTTGGTCAATTACCAAGACTTTTCCATCTTCCACAGTATTGATATATGAAGCCATGGGCTTATAACCCAAGGCATGCTGTGCTAAGTCATTTGCTATTTCATTTAATGCTATGGGAAATGTGATATTGACACATCGGCAAAGCATTCTAACAAAGCTTTGGCTTTCTCCAAATATCCTTCTAATGTTGGGTTATTAGATCTATACTCTGCCAACAATTGGTTGCTTACCAATTGTGAATCTCCTATAATCTGTACCGTCTTGACATTTAGAGACTTGAGCATCTTTAAAACAATTATGAGAGCTTCATATTCTGCTTGGTTATTTGAACATTGGACATCTAGCTGACACATAAATTTCTTGTTTACTCCTTCAGGGCTAGTAATCACCACCCTTGCACCAACTCCTTTTTGATGCTTTGAGCCGTCAAAAGCCAGAGTCCATGGTTTAATTTGTATATACCCTTGGCCCTTGGCTAGTGAGCTCTGAACCTCTATACATGGATGTTGTGCTAAGAAATCAGCTAGTACTTGTCCTTTCATAGCTTTTAATGGTACATATTTCAGAGCAAATGTGTTCAACTTAATGGCCCATTTCATCAATCTTCCTTGAAGAACTGGCCGATTAAGCAAATATTTTACTATGTCTTTCTTACACACCACTAATACCTCCCTAGATAACAAATAGTATTCCAATTTTGTACGTGCATGGAATAGTGATAAACACAATTTTTCTATTGGAGTGTATCTAGTTTCGGTATCATTTAGTGGCCTACTCAAATAGTAAATAGCCTTCTCAATTCCATCCTCCAAATCTTAAGCTAACAAGCTTCCGATGGAGTCCTCAATGGCTGATATATATAATTTGAGAGGCCTTCCAAATGCTGGTAGTGCTAATACTGGAGGTGCTATTAGACATTTCTTAATTTGTTCAAAAGCATCTTGTTGCTCACTACCCCAAGTGAATTCTCCGGCTTATTTGAGCTTCAATAAAGGTGAAAACGCCTTCATCTTGCCAGCTGAATCAGCAATGAATCTCCTCATGAAGTTCATTTTGCCTATTAGACTTTGCAATTTCTTCTTGTTTTTTGGTGGTCTAGCTTTTAAGATAGCCTTCACTTTGTTCTTATCCACTTCAATCTCTTTCCCATGGACTAAAAATCCAAGGAAATTGCCAGCTGAGACCCCAAACGCACATTTGGCAGGATTCATCTTGAGTGAATGTTTCCTTATCCTGAGGAATGCTTGCTCTAAATTAGCCAAATGGTTTTGGAAGTCGACTGGCTTTACAAACACATCATCGATATAAATCTCCATATATTATCCAATCAGGTCATGGAATATCAAATTCATTGCCCTTTGATAGGTAGCCCCGACATTCTTGAGACCAAATGGCATTACCACCCACTCAAAAATACCGATGGCCTCAAGGCAACGAAATGCAGTCTTATGTACATCTTCTTCAGCTAAATAGATTTGATTGTAACCCGAATAACCATCCATAAAGGACAAGATTCCATTATTTGTTGCGGCATCGACTAACATATCCGCAATAGGCATAACATGTTCATCCTTAGGGGTAGCTAAATTCAAATTATGAAAATCTATACAAATCCTAGCTTGACCATTCTTTTTTATTACAAGAACAATATTCGAAAGCCATTGTGCATATCTAGCCGTCCTAATGAAACCCGCTCCCAATAACCTCTCTATCTCTTGCTTTGTCTTTGGCATTAGCTCTGGATTAAATCGTCGGGGTGGTTGTTTGAATGGCTTAGAACCTTCTTTGATAGGCAAATGGTGCTCAACTAATTCTCTAGACAATCCACACATTTCATGATAATCCCATGCAAAACAATCTTTATACCTAGTTATCAGCTGAATTAGTTGATCTCGTTCATCTTGGCTGAGTAAGCCACTGACTATAGTCATTCTTGGTTCATTGATATTGCTAAGGTTAACCTCAATCAAGGGGGCCTGGGCCTCAAAGCTTGGGATTTCTCTTTTGATAGGAAATATACACAAATCTGCTGCTTGTTCTTTCTTATTTCCTATTACCTCATTGTCCTTCTTGGCTAATTCCTGCGGAAACAACAAGTCTTCTAGTCTTGCCTTAGCTGAATGTAGGGCTAGCTGTTGCAAGACATCCTTCGCCACTATTGCATGACTATCCATTGAAAGATTCTGGCTTTGGCCGTGAATCGGCCTTTGTTGTAACCTCGAACCCTTCCAATGATAAATCAAGCGACTTGACAGAATCCAAGGCAACGTCCTCGGGCCAAGAAATAGGCTCAATCTTTGAAGAATAAAGCATGGCATCTGGCATCCTTGCGTTAATTGTGAAAGGGAATGGGTTTGCGTTCACTACCTCGATCTGGTCTTCATTCCACAATTGAAGTTGTTGATGGAGTGTGGAGGGCACACATTGGTTAGCATGAATCCACTCTCTTCCTAGCAACATAGTGTACCCTAGCTTGCCATCTACTACAAAGAACATTGTGTTAGTAGTTTTGAATCCTACTGTGAGCTCGGCAATAAGGACAACTAGTGCTAGAGTCTTTTCCCCAGTAAAGTTCGTGATGGTCACATTAGTCTTTTTGCGGTCCTTCTAGATTTTCCCGAGCTTCTCAACTGTATTGTAAGGCATTGCATTAATCACAGCTCTTCCATCAACCAGGACTTTACTTATAGGCTCTTTGTTTATATGAGCTAAGATGTAAAAGGGCCTGAGGAGTTTAACTTTGACCCATTTTTTAAACTGTATCCCTTTTGGCGTTGCTGTCACCAAAGTTTCACACTCGGCTTCATCTATGCTCACTTCTCCCTCCAAATACCAAACATTGCCATCTTGATCAGCAAACTCCATGGGACTAATCCCCATCATAGCTACAGTAGCTGATCCACCTTGGAGTTCATCCGATAAGACATCATCATTCGACATATAACTCTGGAGACTCTCTGCATATTCACCATTCACTTTGACCTCGAACCCTTGGTTGGTGAAATTTACAGCCTGAATAGCATCTTGGGTGATCCCAACGGCCAGGTTATTGGCTGAAATTCAAGGGTGTAATACATTGCCTCTGCTACTTTAACATCGGCTGAGAAGGGTTTTTGATTCGTAGGCACCACTTCCACTTTGTCCCTATTCCCGAACATCAGCTACTGATGTAAGATAAATGGAACACACATATTTGAATAGATCCAATCTCTTCCTAACAACAAAGAGTATCCTAACTTGGCATCCATAACAAAAAATACTATGGTAGATGTTTTGGTTCCCACGATCAGTTCAGCAATGTAGAATCTTAGAGCATCTGTGCTCTCCCTTGTGAAATTTGTCATTTTCATGTTAGTTTCCTTAAGATCTTTCTGAGATTTGCCGAACTTTTTAAGAATCCCTACTGGCATAACATTCATGATGGCACCTTCATCAATCAATACTCGGTTGATAGGTCTCCCATCAATATGAGCCCTTATGTATAGTGGCTTTAAATGTCTTGCTAGCTGAGGTCTTTCAAACTTGATAACACCTTTTGTGTTATCCTTTCCTCCTATTCTTTCCTGTTGAAGTTCTACAGTTCCTTCCTAATCTGCTAGAGTGGCCCATGCGGCTTCTTCAACCAAAACGTCACCATCTAACTGTATCAGCTGATTTTCTTTTATAGCAAACTCAATAGGCAAGACTCCTATGGTAGCAGCTAAATTCACATCTTCTTGTAGATCATAAGTCAAAATAAGCAAATCATCGTCATTGAGAATCTGATCAATCAAACTCTCTGATAGTTCTATTTCTAGAATGTGTACTCTCTCGGCTGATGTCTCAGCCGTTTGAATAATATTCATGTCCTGAGTCTGCCCTTGTAATTCTTTCATGCCTTCCATCTTTGGGCTAATAGCTTTTGCTACTCCCATATGTTTAGCTAGATCTGACACCGTTGCTGCGTCTTTCATTCTTTGGATGGACCTTTTCCTCTGTATCCTCCTTTTCTATGTCCTTGTCAGCTGAACAGGTCGTGGCTCCAGCTGCTTTCTTTTACCATATTTGTTCGCCAACCATTCTTCCGTGTTAGACTCAACCTTTAGCTTAATCATCCTTGCCTCTCTAGCCGATTCGTCATTTCTCACCATGATTCTCAGCATAGATTTCCCTTCGTTATAACTTACCTCTATGGTCCGCTTGGACTCTCTAGGCACAGGATGATCAAAGATTTGAGGGAGTTGCTTATGCTCATGCCATACTTTCTTTGGCTGGTCTCGTTGAGAAAATTGTATTCTTTGGAACACATTCAGCCAAGGTTTTTCATATTGTCTTTCCCTCGGCTGACTCCTTTGTTGAGGGAGTTGCATTCTTTGGAATACGCTCTATCGAGATTGTTCGCGTTAACCTACAGTTTTTGAGTTGCCGGGTGGCTTAGGCATCCATTCTTTCCTATCCACCTTCCTAGATGTCTCATGACTCATGGTTTTGGTCCTTTCTTTTACACCCACTGATTTTGGTCTCCATACTTGCTTACCACGTTGGACAGGTTGGGTGGATGAAGCATCCTTCTTGGTACACGTGTTCTCTGCAGATATGGAAACCATATTGACAATGGCTGATAGAAATGGGTTGGTATCAATAATCATACCTCCTCCCTTTTTATTTGCAAGTTTAAACTTTCCTTCTTTTAAGGCCCTTTGAATCACATTTTGAAAAACTGTTAACAGACTCCACATCAATATTCCGTTTGCTGAGGCATTAGAGCGAATGCCAAACTATGCCAAGTTTATGAAGGAGCTACTTTCTAAGAAAAGGAAATTGGATGCTGATGAGACTGTACCACTCATTGAGAAGTATTCGGCAATCATTAAGAGGAAATTGCCACCAAAGTTGAAGAACCGTGGGAGCTTCACTATTCCATGCACCATTGGTGATTTGAGGATTGACAAGGCATGATGTGACCTTGGAGCAAGTATCAATCTGATGCCTTTGTCACTTGTGCATAGATTGGGCATTATTGAAGTGAAGCCTACAAGGGTATCTCTGTAGTTGGCTGATAGATCTATCAAACTTCCTTATGGTATTATTGAAGATGTTTTGGTGAAGGTGGACAATTTCTTCATTCCCACCAATTTTTTGATTCTTGATATGGAGTAAGATGTCAATCTCCCTCTAATTCTTGGGCGTCCATTCTTGGCCACTAGCAGAGCCCTGATAGATGTAGAAGAGGGGGAGCTAACTCTGAGATTTCAGAATAATAAAGTGAAGTTCAAAGTCTTCCAAGCAATAGATTCTACCACAAAGACAGCTCAATGCTATAAAGTGGATGTAATGGAAGCTAACTTGAGTACTTCAGTCCCCGCATTGTAACGTCCTCCTTGGTATAGTACTATGCTTAAGTCATAGTACCACACTCAGGAGTTGTTACTGTTACTTGAGCGGACCGTATCTTGTAACACCCTAATGAACCCATACTACACTTAAGTCGTATTACGGCATTTTATTAGTTGTTACTTATGCTCGTAGAAAATTAAACTTCATTTATAAGTCAAATTATGCGGAAAATACGCTGAATTTTTTTTTTGAAACACGTCGTCATTTTGGAAAGTAAAGCCTTGCGCGAAAAGATAGCAATAAATGAGCGTATCGCAAAGAGTCCAGTCACAAATTAAAGGAACAAGGGATAAATCAAAATATTACTACAACAACCATATAAATATAAATAGTCTCATAATATCCAACAATACATAAAAAGGAAACTCATGGTCGTGCCATGGCTCCAAAATATCGAACGTAAACAAATCTGATAAGGTTCGTTACAAAATGAAATACAAAGGATAAGGAACAGTAATGGAATAGGCCCGTGTGGACATGTGCTAGCTTCTTTGCCCCTTCCGTGCCTCTCGATCGGATGGAATCAAGTCCTCGAGTACCTGGTCCCCCTCGCTCCTCGGCCTTGGGGGACGTGAGGAGTACGAATAATGCGAGGGTGCCTACTAATCACCTCAATGCGACGCACGCGACGACCTGGAGTATGGCTGGCCACCAAAGAACGTTCCTCGGTGGGGTCCTCCTCAAACGTGGCGGGGTGATACTCGGGGAGCGGCGGCGAAGCGTGTACCACCCTACCAACTTAATGATATGCTTAAGTCATAGCATGAAATTGGATAGGTTGCATTACCATATTAGTCTTTTGTCTAAAGTTGTATTCATTATTTTATATTCTAATATATATATGTATATGACTGATGTATATACCTATGAAATAGGGTGCCTTATATAATAAACATGATTAGCATAGAAATATCATTTGTTGCATATACACATATATATAGGTTGGAAGCCAAAGCTTCAGTTTATAAATATACATATCGAAAGCAGAGTGAAGTAAAGGGGCAACAAAATCCCTATCATTAAAAGTAGAGCTGGAAATAGCGGAAGCCAGCTAAGTACAATGAGTTCAACTCGGGTTCCTGGTGATGCGGCAGGTCTGGAACCTCACTGAAGAGGGTAGCCGTCGGATCCATTGCCCACATCTGAGAATGAGACGGAAAATACAAAACGAGGTGAGAATTTAAGAAAATTCTCAGTAGGGTCGTACATGACGCTTAACTGACGTCGTTTTCATTCTCAGTTGTCTCGGGTTTGATTTAATTATAAAAACATGAGATCAACTTAACTATTCCCATTTAATAAGGTTGGGAAAATGTCTGGTCCGAGGCAAGGTCCAATTTTACTTTAGACAGCATAAGAAACAGATTAAACTACTAACAATAATACACAGTATAATTGGCAGAATAAATGAACATATGCCTTAAGTAAACGTAACAGTTAAACTGTAAATAACTTGTACTCATGCACTTAATGCAATCATGCAAAACTTGCTCTTGAACTTTCCTTTATAAACTTTTCCTTTGCTCATGTACTTTCTTCATTACTCATAAACTTTTCCATTACTTCTCATCATTTTCCATCACTTGGTCCCCTGGGAGTTCTTGGCCATTTTAGACTCCTGATTCCTAGGTCAAACTTCAAAAATTCATATCTCTCTCAATATTGCTCCAATGGTCTTATATGATATATGTGTAGAAAGCCCTAGATGTCTAGTTTTACATAAAAATGGTTTCATTAAGTTTGAACGGCGAGAGGTGGAGCCGTACACTCACTGTACCGATCTTAGGGTTTTGAGTTTTCCAGCCTCTCAACTTCTTCATATTTTCATCCTTTCTTGTTTCCAATTCAATTTTTAATCTCACAACAGCCAATAAACCAGCAATAATTCATCATGATCACTCAGTCAATATATCAGGATTGAAGAATTAAACCACCAATGATCATTCAAAATCAGAAAAATCAAGACAAGAATTAAAACCTCTACCTCTTGCTTTGAGTTTGGAAATAGAGTCAAATTTGAACTTGAAGGCTGGATAGAGTGGGAGAGTTGAAAAGAGGAAAGAGAGCTGAAGTGAGGAAGGGAAAGCAATGTAAGAAATGAGCTGAAGAGACAGGAGGAGGATATATATAGACAAGGCTTCGAAGTGGTAGTTAGAATGAGTGGCTTTGATTGGGTGAAATTTTGTGGGCAAAGTTCAGCCATGTCTCCCTCTTTTGTGTCAAAATTGCTCTCCACGTCGCCAGAGAAGTGAAACTCGCTTCCTGCGTATCTGAACATGACGTTGGAACTCGCACTCTTAAGGTTAGAATTCGTGCCTATCTATTCAGATGAAGTCGAAACTCGGAAATATTGCCTTGGTTTATTCAAAACTCAAGGGTAAAGTCAGACTTCGGAATCGTAAGATACAATTACCTTCAAATCGAAGGTCAAGGGCCAGAATGTGAAACCAAAATACTCGAACCCGGAAGTCGAGAGATATAGTAAACTCAAATCGATTCTAAGGATGACACTGGATATCGGGATTCAAAACATTAATCAAGTGTATCAAGAAATCGGAACTCATAGGATCTCGGCACTCCAACTCGATCTCGAAACTCGGGAGTAAGAGAAATGAAAAGCTTCTGCTAATAAACTCGAGATCGGAACTCAAAACTTAATATCGGAAATCGGAAGCATAAGCCACTACATTTGAACTACGAAATCGGAAATCGGGATATATTACTGATGAGGTCGGAATTCTTACATGCTTACATAATGTCGGAAATCGTAAAATTCAAGGCAATCCGTTTGAGCATTCCTAAGGTCGAAAATCGGATATCGTGTTCATTCTAACTCGAGCCTAAGGTCGGAAATCGCATAAGGTCGTAAATCGGAAAATACAGCCAGTCCTTTTTAAGCCTTGGAGGTGAAGTCAGAAATCGAAACTCTGACATTGTGTTACTAAGGTCGGAAGTCGGAATTTATCTGAAAGTTAAAGACAAACTCGGAAATCGGAAATTTCAATATTGAGTTCGGAAGTCGGAAATCGGACGTTACAAAGCGGCCCTAAGAGTGGCCGTCGAACTCACATCTATCACGGGGATCTCCGGCCGTGGCACGGGCTCAGCTACGGGAGACTCGGTGACATCGGCTCCATCTCGATGTCAGGCAACGGCTCAGGCGGGAAATCCCAAGGATCTAGGGGCGGTCCAAGGTGAGCCGAAGAGACGTCTACGGGGGCTGGCGACACAACTGGCTCCTCTCCTTCAAAAATTCGACCCAGGTAAAAGTGTGTGCGAACTACTGTGGTGGTCGTGGCCACAATAGCATGAGTATCCCCATCGTAGGCCAACTCATAGTGGGGAGGGTCCATGCTCCACTCCACTGGGTGCGCCATAGGTATCTGGTGACGAGACAGAAAAATAACTGGAGTGAGAAATAAGATTTCTCAGTAGGACTCGAACCCAACACTAAAGTGTCGTCGTCATTGTCCCAGCCACTTCGGTTTTATAAATGAAAACAGTGAGTATGCATAAGGTTCAATTCTTAGATTTTCGAAAACATGAATATCCGAAGCGGATTCAATTTTTAACTTACCTTCTAATCATTTGTGTCATAATAAACATAAGCACAAGTGTAATCACATAAAACATGCATGTCCAAGCTGTAAGTTTCTCTTAACTTCTTCCCCTTTTAGGGTTTTGGACCGAAGTCCCTTTTCTTTTCTTAACTTGACTTTATCTTTTCACCCACTAAACATGAGTGGTAATGAGCTCATACCGTGGCCGTCGCCACCATAGAATTTCGGTACTTACACTAGCTGGGTCATGCCATGCCTCATGTGAGTCGTGGGTGAGGGGAGCTTAAATTAGGTCACCTTCCCTTTTGAAGGATCACTTACTTGAATTAAATTTCTTCTTATTAAAGCTTATGATGCAAAATATTTCTAAGTCCATAATTTTAGCAGAATTTCGGCAGCATAACGGCTAGACCGAAGCTTCCCAAAATTTTGACAGACAGAGGAATCCAATATCACATATCATTATCATAATCATCATCATCATATCATATCATCATAGCATCATGCTTGCACATGAACATAGGCATATTCTCAAGCAACATTTTATGAGCTTAGCTTAATAGATTTGGTGCAAGCTTTTAATTGAGATTGTCTCTTGTGTAAACTTCTTTTATTAGGCATAGGGCCAATTTCATCTATTATCCTTTTTGAAACTTTTAAGTTGAATTATAAAGGTTTTTCCAATGCTTAATGTAGGGGTATTAATGTTTTAGAGCTTATTTCTCCTTATTCTTTAACTTATACCATAACCAGTTTTTATTTTTACAGTGGGGCAGTAACTTTGAAAATTCACCATAATTTCATCTTTTACTCTTTTGTTTCGAATTTTTGTGTGGATATACTTCAATAGAAATATAATCAACAGAGTATCAACAGAAATATCAACAGAGTTTTTTGCTCACTTTACCCTTTTCTGCTCGAATTTTGTAAAATCCACCTTTATTCCTATTCAACTCATTTAAACCTGAATTTGGATATGTCATAGCTCTATGTGTCTATTTCAAATCCTTTTTGTCCCATCTCATTTTGATTTGTATAGCTCAAGTTATTAGCATTTTACCTCAGACTGCCCTGTACTTAGCCAGAAGTGCACTCTTATAAGTGAAAATTCACTAAAAATAGAAATCTCGGTGAAATCATATGAAATTTATATCAAATTAAAGATAACATAACAAGCTTTCAAATGAAATAAGTTGCATTCATTTTCATAAGTATATCTTGAAATATAAGCCCCGTAACTTGACCCTACTAAACTATCCTATTCCAGCCCAGTTTGAACTTAGGGCAAATTCATTGATGTGCTGGGAAGAAATGGCAACGAATCTGACTTTGAAATTTTTATGGGATATTTCTTCACATGTTAGCTTTCAAATAGCGTTAGTTGCACTCAATTTAGAGTTGTATAGGGTGAGTTACATTCTTCTCAACTCATACTGCCCAGATGAGAATCCAGATTTCTAGGTCAAACTTCAAAAATTCATAACTAATTCTATACTAATCCAATGGCCTTATATTTTATATGTATGGAAAGCCCTGAATGTATAGTTTCATATAAAAATAGATTCATCAAATTTAAATGGTTGTAGACGGAGCCATACACTCTACCGTACGGACCGTCGAGGAAAAACCCTAATAGCTTCTTGGGTTCTTCTTGAATTCATGTTTCCTTAAATTAAACCATCAAGTCTTCAATTCAAACTCACATATACACCTAAAACCAACCTTAATTCATCCTCTCCTTACCTTACAACATCAGATTCCTGGATGAACTAGGAAACCTAGGCAAGCCCAAATCAAAGAAAAGAAGGAAGTTAAGATTCCTACCTTGTCTACTTGAATTCTTGGTGGTATGGTGTCTTAGATTGATTAGACTCTTGATGAGACTTGAAGAGAGGTTGAAGATGGAGTAGAGATGAGTGTGAATGGAAGAGAAATGAAGGGGATCAGCTCCCTATGTTGGCCGAAATTCACAAGGGCAAAGAAGGGATTAAACACAAACTTGTGAAGCAAGAATTCATGTGATTGGTGGATGTGTATTGGAGCTTCAACTTGATTTGTGGCTACCCTCTATGGGCTAATGTAGCACCACATATGGGGGTGCTTTGGCTAAATCTTAGCCATCCATCCTAGGGCACTCATAGCATAACTTCTATTGGTCCGTTTCCGACAGTTTAAAATACCGAAGTCTTATCGATTTCTTTTAAATCGGTAAACCGGTTTTAGAAAAAAAAATCCTATGAAGTTTCCTATGGTTCTAATCAAATTTCATTATGCCTAATCATTTTAAATCACACTTAATTAGATTTAAGCGAATACTAAATCGAATCCTAATAAATCACAATTATTCAATAAAAACCGAACAACTTGGTTAATAACAATGAGATTTCTTTCGGACGTTACACGGATCACATGCCATAACTCCTTAGGAGCCTCCATTGAGGAAGAGCAAAACAATGAAGAAAAAGAAAATGGTAGGGGATGATGATCTTAAGCCACCTGAGAAGCCGCCAGAAGCTCTCCACTTGCCATTCGAGCCCAATTCTATCTCATAGGTTTTTGGGAAGACAAACCACTATTGTAATATCCCCGATTTCCAAGTTCTGACTTCACCTTTAAGTTTGATCAAATCCCATTCCTGACTCCTTCTTCGAATTTCAAATAGAAGGGATTATTTCCGAGTTCCGAGTTTGTCTTGCATAATTTCCGACTTCATGTCCTGTTCGACTTCTGATTTCGTCTAATTTTGATTGTTCCTAATTTCCGACTTCATGTTCTAGTTTCAAGTTAAATGGTGGCTTCCGAGTTCCAATATCTGACTTCGAGTTAAAGTATATTGGGACATGATTTCTGATCTCCAAACTTATGTCCAGATCTCCAATGAGGATTATTCCCGATTTCCGCATTCGTGTTCAACTTTCAGCATAATTTCCGACTTCCGACCTTAACCCCGAGTTCCGACTTAACTTTCAAGTACAAACAATACGGACGTGATTACCTATATCCGACTTCATGTTTCAAAGAAAATGTACCCGATTTCCGGTCTCATGATGTAGCTTCCAGTTTCAACCGAGGTACCCGAGTTCCGACCTCAGACCTCATGCTTCAAAATAGTGTACGTGGTTTCTGACCTCAGAAGTTATAGTTTAACACAATGGTTACAAGTACCGAACTCCGAGTTTAATGTAACGAGTTCCGGCCTTAGAGTTGAACTCAATTAGAATAGACACGAGTTCATATCTTTAAGATGATTTCCAAGTCATACACAAGTTCTGATATCCGAGCTTATTCTCAAGAGCCTTCTATTTCTGCTGTCGTTCCCGAGTTCGAATAGGGAGTTCCGAGATTAGGTGATTATGAGCTGTATGACTTCCGACATCCGACCTCGATTCAAAGTTTCGAATAAACCAGACAGGATTTCCTCAAGTCAAACAAGATGGGACGAGTTTCGACATCCGGCTTCAGCTCCAAGCTCAAGTAAAATGGCACGAGTTCCGACTTCAAGCATAGTAGGGACGAGTTCCGACTTCAGGTAGAGCGGAAGCGTATCCCACTTTTGGGACGTCGTGGAGAGCAGTTTGTGGGGCGACATGGAGAGCAATTTGGCCACAAAAGTCGGAGACATGGCCGAACTTCAACCACAAAACTCCAACCAATCAACACCACAATCCCAACTACCACTTCACTATTTAAATCAGATTTTTCTCTTCTCCCTTCTACTTACGCCTCATTCTCCCCTCATTTCAGCCTTCTCGTTCTCTCCTTCTCTCAACAATCTCAATCAAACCTTCAAGCTTCACCAGGTTCCATCAATCCAAACTCAAATTCAGCAAGATCACACTTAAAGGAGGTAGGATTCAATCTCTAATATTAATTTCTCTAAATTGAGGATGCAAGAAAGATTACTCTTCTATATATATTTGATGATATATTGGATGTATATGATGAATTATGGTTGGATTAATATGAGATCAATATGAAATCTTGAGTTGAAATTAAGGTTAGAAGAAGAAAACTAGGAGAAGTGAAGGATTAGGATGCTGTCTAAGTGAGAAGCTCCACGGCAATCCGTACGGTGGAGTGTACGGCTCCGCCTACAGCCAGTTAAAATGGATGAAACCATTTTTATATGAAAGTAGACATTCAGAGCTTTCCATACATATATCATATAAGGTTATTGGATTAGTATTGAGAGAGATATGAATTTTTGAAATTTGACCTAGGAATCAGGACTTTCATTCGGGCAGGGTGACTTGAGGAGGGTGTAACTCACCCTATACAACTCCAAATTGAGTGAAACTAATTGTTTTAGAAAGCTTACACATAGGGGAACATCCCAATATGAAATTCTGAGTTTGTTACGACCCCAATTGATCCCAGTGGTGCGAGGAAGTTACCCTATGTCCAAACCGAGCCAAAACAGAGTAGTTCAGGAAGGTCAACTTTTAGGACTTATAACTCGAGGTATACTTAAGCAAATCAAGTGAAACTCATTGCAAATGAAAGGTTGTCCTGTTAGCTTCAATATGAGGCCAATTTCGTATGATTTGAGTTTATTTTGGATTTTTAGTGAATTTATACTTCCAGGAGTATAATTCGAGCCAGTGACTGAACAGGCTGAGGCAAAATTTGAATATCTTGAGTTTCATAAATCAAAATGATATGGGACCAAAGAGGTTAGAAAGTAGACATATAGAGCTATGACATATCCAAAATTCAAGTTTAAATGAGTTGAATAGAGGTAAAGGTGGATTATACAAAATTCGGGCAGAACTAGAATAGAATTGGTAGAATGGCCAAATTGATGGTTTCACAAGTGTTAGTGGACATATAAGGTTTGAGTTGAGGATTGCTAGTTTTACATTGATATATATGTTAGATTGATTATGTTGCTATGATTGATTTATCCGTGGGAACTGACACTATTCATGGGAAAACGGATTTGATCCGTTATGCTGCCAGATTTACGGCAGAAGTCTATGAAACTAAGGATATTTATATTCAAGAATGATATAAGTGTGATATATGAGAATAAATCAAGAAGTAGTATGATATGAGGTATATGAAAAATAATGATGAAGCGTATATATGAGTACATTCAACCTATTTATGCATGATCATGTATAAGAATGAAAAGACATGAGTATATTAAATGTGAATCCCTCCCAGACTAGGGGCACGTGAATCCCCTTGTGGGTGAGTCGGTGTGACGACGGTCATGGGTGGAGCTGACAAGCTCACTCTAAGGCCAGGCTACCCAAGGGCAGTAAAGGCTAAAGACTAAAGACCAAAGATTAAAGCATAGGCAAGCACCCTGCTCACATGAGGCATGGCATCGACCCAGCTAGTGTGAGTGCAGGGGATAGGACATACATGAGGCATGGCATGACCTAGCTAGTGTAAGTACCGAATGGAGATCCCATATTCCTAAGGAACGTGACATGGCGATCACGCTCTGATGGGGTATGACATGGCGATCATACTCTGGAATGTGGCATGTAAAGATATGATGATGAGTCTATATTCCTAAGGAACATGACATGGCGATCATGCTCTGACGGGGTATGACATGGCGGTCATAATCTGGAATATAGCATGATGATCCCACACCCTAAGGAATGTGACATGGCGATCACATTCTGATGGAGTATGACTTGGCGATCATACTCTGGGACATGGCAGAAAGAACATATTCCTAAGGAATGTGATATGGCGATCACATCCAGATGGAGTATGACATAGCGATCATACTCTGGAATATGTGTAACAAGTAAAGGAAGATAAAGAAAGAGAAGCACATTTTATGTATATGCTTAAATTCAAGGGCAAGTAAAGCCATGGGCAGATTTTATATGTTCAGTATATTGATACTAATGTATTTTATTATGTTTCAGTTATTACTCATTGATATTCATGAATTAATTGATTTTGTATGGGCTCTCCCTAAACGACAAGTGTATGATAAAAATGAACTTTGCTTCGGATAACATATTTTTCGAACTATAAAATTAAACAGTTTACATAGCATGTTCACCCTTTTTTTTTCAATAAATCGAAGCAAACTGGAGATGACAACGATGACATTACGCATGATAATTAGAGAATCCTACTGAGAATTTATAATTCTCACTCCTATTTTTCGTGTTGCTCCAGATAGTTTCAGAAGTTTTTGAAGACGGCTGAAGTTGCTGTCAGACAAGGTCCGCTCAGGTAACAGTAACAACTCTAGAGTGTGGTACTATGACGTAAGCATAGTACTGTATACTTGGGAGGGTGTTACATTTAATGGTATCAGAGCCCGGTTCGATCCTCTCCGGACTTGAGGATTTGGACTGACTACGTTTCTAGTGCACTCTGGAATCCTTAGAAAACGTCATGTGACAAATCTTATCTGTTCAGTTAAGATATAGGGAATTAGATATGTGTAAGATCCCGAGTTCCGAGTTCCGAGTTCCCCTTCAAGTCCTATGATTCCCAACTTCACCTTCGGATTCACGTAAAATGGGATAAATTCCGACTTCCGAGTTGGTCTGCAAAATTACCGACTTCATCTGGTATTAGCTTCCCGATTTCCGACTTAAATTTGGACGGACGTGATTCCTGATATCCGACTTCATGTTTCAAAGAAAGTGTACCCGATTTCCGGTCTCACACTGTAGCTTCAAGTTTCAGATGAGGTTCCCAAGTTCTGACCTTAGACCTCATGTTTCAAAATAGTTTACGCAGTTTCCGACTTCAGAAGTTATAGGTTGATACAATGATGCAAGTACCGACCTCCGAGTTAAATGTAATGATTTCCGGCCTTAGAGTTGAACTCAATGGACATGAGTTCAAATCTTTGAGTTGATTTCAGTCATACACGAGTTCCAATCTTCGATTTTATATCCAGCATTGACATTCCCGAGTTCAAGTAGGGAGTTCCGAGATTATATGATTGTCAGCTGCATGACTTCCGATCTCCGACCTTGATTCCAAGTATCAAAATAAACAAGATTTCCTCAAGTCACAAACAACATGGTACGAGTTCCGACATCCGGCTTCAGCTTCAAGCAATATAAAAGGTCACGAGTTCCGACTTTAGGAATAATAGATACGATTTCCGATTTCAGGTAGAACGGAAACGTATTCCACTTTTGGTCCGACATGGAGAGCATTTTGGCCACAAAAGTGAGAGACATGGCCAAACTTCAACCACAAAATTCCAACCAATCAACACCACAACTTTCATGTATTTAAATCATACTCTTCTCTTCATTTTGGTCTGATTTACGTTCCCCCTTCCCCTTTGCTCCAGCCTTCTTCTTCCCTTCCTCTCTCAATCTACTCTCTCAAATCTCCAAGCTTTGGCAAGGTTCCATCAATCCAAACTCAAATTCAGCAAAATCATACTCCAAAGAGGTAGGATTCAATCTCTAATCTTAATTTCTTTAAACTGAGGATGCATGAAAGATTACTCTTCTATATATATTTGATGATATATTGGATGTATAGAATGAATTATGGTTGGATTAATATGAAATAATGAGTTGGGGTTAAGGTTAGAAAAAGAAAACTAGGAGAAGCGAAGGTTTGGAATGCTATCTAAGAGAGAAGTTCCATGGCAGTCCGTACGGCGGAGTGTACGGCACTGCCTATAGCCGATTAAATTCAATGAAACCATTTTTAGATGAAAGTAGACATCCAGCGCTTTCCACACATATAAGGTTATTGGATTAGTATTGAGAGAGATATGAATTTTTGAAGTTTGACCTAGGATTCAGGACTTTCATCCGGGCAGGGTGACTTGAGGAGGTATAACTCACCCTATACAACTCTAAATTGAATGAAACTAATTTTGTTAGAAAGCTTACACATAGGGGAACGTCCCAATATGAAATTCCGAGTTTGTTATGTTCCCAATTGTTCCCAGTAATTCGAGGAAGTTACCCTATGTCCAATCTAGGCCAAAACAGAGTAGTTCAGGAAAGTTGACTTTTGAGACTTATAACTTGAGGTATACTTAAGCAAATGGAATGAAAATTGTGGTAAATGAAAGGTTGTCCTGTTAGCTTCAATATGAGATCAATTTTGCATGATTTGAGCTAAGTTTCGATTTTTAGTGAATTTATACCTCCAAGAGTGTAATTCGGGCAAGTGACTAAACAGGCTGAGTCAAAAGTTAAATATCTTGAGTTTTATAAATTAAAATGATATGGGACCAAAGAGGTTAGAAAGTAGACATATAGATCTATGACATATCTAAAATCCAAGTTTAAATGAGTTGAATAGAGGTAAAGGCAGATTATACAAAATTCAGGCAGAACTGAGTAAGATTGGCAGAATGGCCAAGTTGATGGTTACACAAGTGTCAATGGATACATAAGGTTTGAGTTGAGGATTGCCAGTTTTACATTGATATATATATGTTAGATTGAGTATAATGCTATGACTGAATTGTTTGTGAGAACTGGCACTATTCATAGGAAAACGGATCTGATCTGTTATGCTGCCAAATTTATGGCAGAAGTTTATGCAACTAGAGATATTTATATGCAAGAATGATATAAGTGTGATATGAGATATATGAGAATAAATCAAGAAGCAGTATGATATAAGGTATATGAGAATAAATGATGAAGTATATATATATATATAAATACATTTAGCATGTCTATGCATGATTACGTATAAGAATGAAAAGATATGAATATATTAAATGTGAATCCCCTTGTGGGTGAGTCGGTGTGACAACGGTCACGGGTGGAGCTGACATGCTCACTTCAAGGCCAGACTACCTAAGGGCAATAAAGATTAAAGACTAAAGACCAAGATTAAAGTACATGCAAGTACCCCGCTCACATAAAGCATGGCATCGACCCAGCTAGTGTGAGCATAGGGGCCAGAACTTACATGAGGCATGGCATGACCCAGCTAGTGTAAGTACCAAATGAAGATCCTATATTCCTAAAGAACGTGACATGACGATCACGCTCTGATGGGGTATGACATGGTGATCATACTCTGGAATGTGGCATGTAAAGATATGATGATGAGTCTATATTCCTAAGGAACGTGACATGGTGATCACACTCTGATGGGGTATGACATGGCCATCATACTCGGGAATATAGCATGAGGATCCCATATTCCTAAGAAACGTGATATGGCGATCACGCTCTGATGGGGCATGACATGGTGATCATACTCTAGAATATGGTATGATGCTGCACTTGAGGACGGCGATACGTAACGCTCAAGTGTAGACAGATGCAAGCACCCTAGGGATGGTGATACGTAACGCCTAGGTGTGTCAGATGAAAGAAAAGTAAAATTTTATGTATATGTATGAATCCAAGTACAAGTTATGTTATGTGCAGAAGTTATGTCCCCAGCAGATTAATACTATATGCGTTTTATATGTTGCAGTTATTATCCATGGTATTATTCATGAATTAATTTTGTGTAGACTTCCCTAAATGACCAGTATATGAGTAAAAATGAACTTTGCTTCGAATAATATATTTTTGAACTGTAAAATTAAACATTCCACATTATATGTTCACCTTTTTCATAATAAACCGAAGCAAACTGGAGATGACAACGATGTCATTATGTATGATAAGTAGAGAATCCTACTGAGAATTTATAATTCTCACTCCTATTTTCCGTGTTGTCTCCAGAAAGTCCAAGAAGTCCCGAGGATGGCTAAAGTTGCTGTCAGATAAGGTCCGCTCAGGTAACAGTAACAACTCCAGGGTGTGGTGCTATGACTTAAGCATAGTACTGTACTTGGGAGGGTGTTACAATATGCATGACCGCCTAGTTGTGAATGTTATTAGTTTCTATCACACTTAACTTATTGTTGAGCCTGATCAACTTAATGTTTTGTTGTGTATGATTAGGAACTAATGGCTTCCAGGGCGGCGTGGTAGGCCACAAACTGCACCCATTTCAGAAGACCCTGTTAACTTCATGGACACTCTACGAAAGATGGCATATGCCATGTGCGAACAAGCTGCTGCAGCACACCAAATGATGGACTGGTTGGGAAGACAACCTGGAGTTGGTCACGGTGGAAACTCGAATGGCCTAGGATTGGACTTGGAATACCTCAAGTTCGCAGAATTCAGAAAAGCAAACCCACCTAGTTTTAGAGAGCTTTCAACCCTGACAAGGCTGACGAATGGATTAAGGTGATGGAAAAGGTTTTCTCTGTTTTGGATTGTACGGATCGCCAGAAAGTAGCCTTTGCCACCTATATGCTAGAAGTAGACGCGAAATTCTGGTAGAATGGAGTAAAACAGCTATTAGAAGAGTCCCAAATAGATATCACCTGGATTGTGTTCAAGGACACTTTTTACTAGAAATACTTTCCTCCATCAATTCGGAACGCCAAGGAGTTGGAATTTATGCAACTCTGCCAGGGAAGTAGTAGCATGTCAGAGTACATCGCTAAGTTTGAGGAGTTATGTAAGTTTTCTACAATTTATCAGCGGAATCCAGATGAGGTGTGGAAGTGTGTCAAATTTCAAGGCGGATTGACGGAGGATATCCTTGCAGCAATAGGCCCTATGGAGATAAGGGATTTTCCTATCTTGGTAAACAAGTGCAGACTTATGGAAGACTATAACAAGAAATTGGAGAATTCCAAGTCTGATATTTATGGAAAGAGGCCTGCACCTTAAAACTAGGAACCCGAATATGCCTCACCACCAAAGA
This sequence comes from Pterocarpus macrocarpus, assembly GCA_031439585.1. Taxonomy (NCBI): domain Eukaryota; kingdom Viridiplantae; phylum Streptophyta; class Magnoliopsida; order Fabales; family Fabaceae; genus Pterocarpus; species Pterocarpus macrocarpus. The sequence continues at coordinate 44,814,012 of CM062517.1, forward strand.
AGTGGTTTCGCCTTAATAAGTATGAGGGCAAGCAGCTGCAAGAATCGGTGGTCGAACCACGATGTCCGAAGTGTGGGAAGAATCATGGAAATAAGCCTTGCCTGGTTAAATGATACGTGTGTTTTAGATGTGGCAAGCCAGGACATATGATTAGAGAATGCCCTAAAAATTGACCACCGACTCCTAAACCGCAACGTTCAGGGAGGACCTTCACTATAAATGCAGAGAAGGCGAGACCCCAGAAGAGCTATCACGAGAATTAGGAATAACCTTGGGCAAGGATTCACTTTTTGCTAACTATGTTATGTTGAATTATATAACTAGGTTTACTGTATTTCTTTTGACTATGTTTGTTCAACTTCAATGTGCTTATGTGTGAACTTTTTCTTCAAACTCATATGGTAATAAATAGTTAGTTTTGTGATCAAATTTTGAGGACAAAATGTGCTTTTGCTAGTTCGAGCCAAAATTCGAGAAAAAGGATCCGTAGACTATAAAAGGCACCACATAATGATACGTGCTCAGAAGAGTAATTTGGTCATTCCAACGCTGGAAAAGAGCTTATTTCCAGCAAGCTGGTTCCGCCTTGGAGATCAAGAAATCCAAGAGCTCATTTCAAGTTACTTGGAGATAAAGGAATCAAGCTAAATTAAAGTAACTTAGAGAGCAAGCAATCTGATCATGTTTGAAATATGTTTAGATTGTATCTAGATTTGCTTTTGATTTGTTTTGACTTATTTAGATTTAAATTGAATCAGTTTATCTTTAAGATTTAAATCAAATCTGATCTAATCTATAAAGATCAAATCTAATTTAATTTTGTTAGGGATAAATCTTTTAGGATAGAATCATATCTTTAATTTTTAAATTTTATTTTCAAATCAGATCTTTTAGACAGGATTAGATAATTTCCAATTTTAGGATTTATGTATAAATAGGCAACTTGGCCTATAAACAACAGAGAATTTTATCATATAGTTTTGATCATGGTTTGACTACCAATACAGTTGTGAGGTTTTTCTCATTTTATTCTATGTGATGCAGAATTTTCTATCTTTTCCCTGTTATCTATGTTTCCAATGATAGGTTTCTTGTGGGTTTAGTAGCGAGGGTCTTTATTCTATATCTTGTTTTCTATCAAAGTGTGTGCCTGGGGTTTCTGGATCTTTATATCCACGGGATTTCCATCATTTGGTATTTAGAGCAAAGTCTAGATAAATTCCTATTTATCTTTGTCTTTTACGTTTCTCTTTTATCTTCTTTTCTTGTCTGTTAGCGTTCTTGTTCTTTTTTGTGTTTGTGCATTCTATCCTTTGTGTTGCTGTCACATTTTTATCTATCTCTATGTTTTTTCTCTATCTGTCATTTGTCTTTTTGTTGTTAGTTTAGATCTAAAAAAAGAAGGAAAAAAAAAAGGAGAAGAAATAAAAAAATGTTAGGATTATAAGCATAATTTTTTCCCCTTTGATCTAGGTTGTCAAGGACAGGTTCTTTGAAGGTCTAGTAGGAAAATCCCTTTTCGGTGACCTAGGTTGCTAAAAACAGGTTTCTTAGAGGTCTAGTAGGAAAACCCTATGTTTACTATCCTTTGTTTCTATTTTGTTTCTACTTTGTTAATTTTATTTCCTTAGTTTGTTTTACTTTACATTTTGAGTCTCGTTTCCTTAATTGTTGTGTCTACTTTGTCGAAATTTTTTTTTTTTTTGTATTGAGATATATTTAGTCCAAAAAGAAAAAAAAGCAAAAAAAAAACGAAAGAAAAAAAAAAGAAGGAAAAAAAAGCGAAAAAAAAAAAGAAAAAGGAAGAAGGAAAAAAAAAAAGAGAGAGAATAAAAAGGAGAAAAAAAAAGAGAGGAGAGAGTGTTAGTGACACTCTTCAATTGTAGGTTCTTAGATGGCTTCATGGAGGAAAGAAAATGGCGGGGATGTCTTTGAAGATTACAAAAGCAAGATTTGAGGACGAATCTTTTTGAAGAGGGGGAGAATGATACATGCTCAGAAGGGTAATTTGGTCATTCCAACACTAAAAAAGAGCTTGTTTCTAGTAAGCTAGTTGTGCCTTGGAGATCAAGAAATCCAAGAGCTCATTTCAAGTTATTTGGAGATTAAGGAATCAAGCTAAATTAAAGTAACTGGGAGAGCAAGCAATCTGATTATGTTTGAAATATGTTTAGATTGCATCTAGATTTGCTTTTGATTTGTTTTGACTTATTTAGATTTAAATTGAATCAGTTTATCTTTTAAGATTTAAATCAAATTTGATTTAATTTTGTTAGGGATAAATCTTTTAGGATAGAATCATATCTTTAATTTTTAAATTTTATTTTCAAATCAGATCTTTTAGACAGGATTAGATAATTTCCAATTTTAGGATTTATATATAAATAGGGAACTTGGCCTATAAACAACAGAGAGTTTTATCATATAGTTTTGATCATGGTTTGACTACCAATACAGTTGTGAGGTTTTCCTCATTTTATTCTGTGTGAGCAGAATTTTCTATATTTTCCCTGTTATCTACGTTTTCAATGACAGGTTTCTTGCGGGTTTAGTAGGGAGGGTCTTTATTCTATATCTTGTTTTCTATCAAAGTATGTGCCTGGAGTTTCTGGATCTTTATATCCACGGGATTTCCATCATTTGGTATTCAAAGCAAGGTCTAGATAAATTCCTATTTATCTTTGTTTTTTACGTTTCTCTTTTATCTTCTTTTCTTGTCCATTAGCGTTCTTGTTTTTTCGTGTTTGTGCATTCTATCCTTTGTGTTGCTGTCGCATCTTTATCTATCTCTATGTTTCTTCTCTATCTGTCATTTGTCATTTTGTTGTTAGTTTAGATCCAACAAAAAAGGAGAAGAAATAAAAAAATGTGAGGATTATAAGCATAATTTTTTTCCCTTTGATCTAGGTTGTCAAGGACAATTCTTTGAAGGTCTAGTAGGGAAATTTTTTCCTTTAATCTTGGTTGCTATAGACAGGTTTCATAGAGGTCTAGTAGGAAAATCCCTTTCCAGTGACTAGGTTGCTAAGAACAGGTTTCTTAGAGGTCTAGTAGAAAAATCCTATATTTACTATCCTTTGTTTCTATTTCATTTCTTCTTTGTTAATTTTATTTCCTTAGTTTTTTTTCTTTGCATTTTGAGTCCCTTTTCCTTAATTGTTGTGTCTACTTTGTCCAATTTTTTTTTTTTGTATTGAGGTATATTTAGTCCAAAAAGAAAAAAAAAGCAAAAAAGAAAGAAAAAAAAGAAGGAAAAAAAAGCCAAAAAAAAAAAGAAAAAGGAAGAAGGAAAAAAAAAGAGAGAGAGAATAAAAAGGAAAAAAAAGAGAGAGGAGAAGGTGTTAGTGACATTCTTCAATTGTAGGTTCTTAGATGGCTTCATGGAGGAAAGGCAATGGCGGGGATGTCTTTGAAGATTACAAAGGCAAGATTCGAGGGCAAATCTTTTTGAAGAGGGGGAGAATGATACATGTTTAGAAGGATAATTTGGTCATTCCAACGCTGGAAAAGAACTTGTTTCTAGCAAGTCGGTTCTGCCTTGGAGATCAAGAAATCCAAGAGCTCATTTCAAGTTACTTGGAGATTAAGGAATCAAGCTAAATTAAAATAACTTGGAGAGCAAGCAATCTGATCATGTTTGAAATATGTTTAGATTGCATCAAGATTTACTTTTGATTTGTTTTGACTTATTTAGATTTAAATTGAATCAGTTTATCTTTTAAGATTTAAATCAAATCTGATCTAATATATAAAGATCAAATCTGATTTAATTTTATTAGGGATAAATTTTTTAGGATAGAATAATATCTTTAATTTTTAAATTTTATTTTCAAATCAGATCTTTCAGACAGGATTAGATAATTTCAAAATTTAGGATTTATGTATAAATAGGCAACTTGGCCTATAGACAACAGAGAATTTTATCATATAGTTTTGATCATGATTTGATTACCAATACAGTTGTGAGGTTTTCCTCATTTTATTCTGTGTGAGCAGAATTTTCTATCTTTTCCCTGTTATCTATGTTTCCAATGACAGGTTTCTTGCGGGTTTAGTAGGGAGAGTCTTTATTCTATATCTTGTTTTCTATCAAAGTGTGTGCCTAGGGTTTCTGGATCTTTATATCCACGGGATTCCGCATCTTTATATCCACGGGGTTCCGCATCATGTAAGGTTAGAAAAAGAAATCCCTAAACACTTTCAAACACCTCCTAAGATAGAATACTTCTTCCAGAGAGATTGAAGGCAAAGATTCAAGGATTCCAAAGCTCAAGTTTAACATGGAGAGATCCACATTCTTCCGAATCTCTTGTCTCTAGCCAGAAATCTTTATGGCTGGTGTTTCTTCTATCCTCTAATCTTCATACTCTTCCATTGTTTTCTTTTCTTCAGTTATGAACTAGTTTTCTTTTGTTAGGGCATTAATGGACCCTTTTTGTATGACAAATTTACTCATGGATTAATGTTAATCTTGTTTTCTATCTCTATTGCTTAGTATTTTTGTTTGTACTTAATGCTTTTAATTGCTTGATTACCAATTAATTGATTTGGGGATTTACAATAACTCGAGAAAGGGTTTGTGAATAGAGCCTCTTAACATAAACACCGTGAGCTGAGCGAAAACTAGAGATAGACAAACACAGTTCATGCGGTCAACATAGGAACCCATAGAGCTTCAACCTTTTCCTAGATTAGTTTGTGCTAAGAGATTAGGCAATCAATTTGGGATAAAGAGTATTACTTGACTTCGAGAGAGGCTAGGAATAAATTAAGGGGAACCGACCGTGAGTCACTTAGGATAGAAACGGATTAATAGAAATTCATGGTAAATGCGTCTACAATAGGTGAAATTAATTAGCCCTAGCATCCATCCCATTGCATTTATCCACACTATTAGAATTTTTTGCATTAGTATTTTTCTTATTTATTTTATTTTGTTTAAATTTTAATTTCTCTTCATTCATAATTCCATTCCTTCCAAATAGTCATCCCTAACTATTCGGTATTTGATCTATCCTCGTGAAAACGATACTTTACTTATCACTTTATTACTTGTACAACCTAGTATACTTGTCGAAGTCACTTCAACGGCTTACGAGAGCAAGCCTTTTAACAAGATCGGTCAACTAAGAATTGGAATAGAAACTTGAACTTCTATTAATCAACCATGAGTTCATACTAAGCCTTGGAAATGGATAATAAAACTAAAGAAACAACATAAAGCTAAAAAAAAAACTAAAAAGTAGAAGATAAAAGCTGATAGTTAAAATGACATAATGTGTGTGTATTTTTTTGTTTTCCTCTTAACAACATGGACTTTTATAAGCTTCCTAAAATATCGTCATTTCCTCTCATTATGTGCATAATGGCCTTTGGCTTAACTACCATGCCTTCATATTCTGGGTAGTGGTAACCGCTGTTTCTTAAGTCATCAATCTCCAACTACCTTTCTCGCTTGGCCGTTGGGGCCCTATCTTCTTTCTATAGCCCATTCAGCCGATGCTCCTTTCGTGGCCTCATTTCACATGTCTCAGCCGATTAAGATCAATACCCTGCCAAGCCCAGCTCCAATTTCTTCTAGGCCCACATCTTATTACTTACTGGTCCATAATCATTTTTTGGTGCTAACAATTATATAAATAAGATTGAAAGACAATTTTGGAACATAAAGCACGTTGGTTAACACACAGGCATGAGAAAAACAAATAATAACACCAACATACTTGGCGACTTCAATATTGCTATTTGGAAATTTGACCACAACTGATTTGATTCTAGTTTGTCCGAAAACCAATCCATTGAGGTAAAGGTAAGATCTACGACCCCCAAATTTCATATCCAAGGGTGACAACATGGCACACAATGAAGAGAGAATGAGATTATACTAGAGCCATATGCAAGATTTTCTATATTGGACGTCTTGCTTGGTAAAAGACCAACACGAGAGGAGCATACTTGGTTGGTGTTGTGAGCTGCCAATGGGTTCAAGGGTTGGTCTAGAGTGAACTCGATATAGATCCCTTATTATCACAAGAAGAGGAATCGAGCTTCAGTCAGGCCCAATAGGAGAATAAGATAGAAAAGGGGTTGGTTATATAGGGTAGGACAAAGAACATGAGGACCAATGTGATTGGTTAGTGGGGGAATTAGTTATATTATGTAGTGGGAAAGTAAAGAGAGTCATACTAAATTTGCAAAGAGAAATATTTGATATACTTATTTTGCATAGAATATTGTGTCGACTCACACTCCATCATCCTCAGATGAAGTGTGGACTCTGCTTGAACTAGATCCATACTCCATCTATTGGTAGATGGAGTGTGAGTTGTTATGGTATCCCATATAGAATGAGTTCACTTATCATAACTCATTTGGAAGGAATATTAGGAAGGTGAAGAGTTCCTATATACCTAGGACTTTTATCGTCATTTGTATTAGCTTTTACCCTTATATACGTTGATATTAATACACTATACAAGATTTGGACTAAGTTTCACATTGAAACTTAAGTCTCGGATCATTCATACATGTATACTTGTTCTTTTATTCTTCTCTTTTGATACTAGTTCTAACAAAACTTAAAACCAATCTTATTGATTCTTCCTTAAGCAATCCATGATTTTCTTTTCTTTCTGATGTTTTAGACACATATATGTAAAATTATTCACCTTACTTTCTTTTTAGTCGAAACCAGGGTATCCACTGCCAGAAAGCAGCAACTAGTCCCTTCGTCGCCAAAACTTTCTGAAGAGGCAAACAACTGGCCACGAAATGCGCTCCATTCCTGTAGGCGAGGATCGAACCCTTGACCTCATGGTCAAGGGGCAAGGTGAGTTGCCACCACACCACACCTCATGGTTATTATTCACCTTATTTTTTGATAGGCACTAATTATGTATCGGTTGAATAAGATAATGTCTAAGTAGTTAAAAATTGTAACAAGTTTCTATTACTACTAGCCCTTTTTTGCTTTGATTTAATACTTGAAGAGGGCATATTAGAAATAAAGAATGTAAACACTAGACCTAGGTTTCCTTTTTATATTAGAATTATATTAGTATAGATATTTTTAAAAGAATTATTTTCTTTATATTAGAATTATATTAGTATACATTTTTTTAAAAGAATTATTTTTTAAAAAAATATTGTCGTGTCACATTTTTTTAATAAAAATTAAGTCCATATAATTGCCCAAAATGACATGAAAATCTATTAAAATTCTTATTGAATGCTACATCATTAGTGCAAAAAATTAGTCATTTATTTTTTCAATTCTTATGACATATGTTAGAAATTTTAAATTTTTATAGACTAACGTATGAAATGCTTTTTTGGTCAGGAATGACTCTTAAAGCATCTCTAACAGTCCATCATTGAGTCACAATTGCAATGTGGGTCGTACAAATTGGATCTCCCACTTTTCATTTCACCGTTGGACCTAAATAATGAAGTGTGGTTAAAGGGACTATGACCAGTTTGTGTCTCGTCAAATAAACATGTGACACGTGTTTGTAGTAGCTTTATATATGTATGGTGTACAAATAGTCATCGCACAACGACTATGCTTTTTTTTATTATTTTTAATTTTTACTCTACATATCAACATTTTCTAACTTTTTTTCACAACTCTTTCCAACTCTTTCTAACACTTTCTAAATTCTTTCCACATAAATTCCGCTCCTCTATTTATTATGAAAAAAATGGATTCAAATTAATTTACTTCAATTCTTTTTCCCATTGTTTGCAAATTCCAACTTTCCTCAAACTTTAATTAAGCAATGTTTCAATTACATAACACTTTCAAAATTATCCAATGTTGCCTATAATCATGTAGTGTTTTCTAAGTTTTTTGAAAGCTTGTTTTAGTTGAAAAAAAAATAGTTTGAATTTTTTAGATTTTAACTTCCCAAAAATAAATATAAGAAATTTTTATCTACAATTTAATTTTTTAAAATTATTTTTAATAAGAATTATTCAAGAAATTTAAATTTCATATTTTTATCCAATCCAAAAATAAAATTGCATGATAAAAAATATTTAAAACAGAGTATTTCATAAATCTATGAATTCTTTATTTTTAAGAAATCTACTTAGGCTTCTTATCTGGCTAGGTGGTGGAGAATGCTTAGGGTAAAGGTGGTCATGACATAATCCCTTGTGTAACATCCCCATTTTTACCTAAGTTAATTAGCTCGGTGTTTCCGGCTAATTAGAGGGGTTAGCGACTAATTGAGAATTAATCGATTAATCTCGAGAGCAAGAGCTTAGTAAATTAAGTCTAGCCAACAATTTAATCATAATGTCCTAAGCGTTTTAATAAAACCTTAATCGTCTAATCCTTAATTACTCGAAGGTGCCAAAACAAAAGTAAGACAACCTAACCTTACTAATCAAGTTTATAATGATTAAGACACTTAAGACAACTCTTGAAAAATTAAACCCCAAATTTAAGCATATGCTTAACCATAATGCAAGGTATCATAAAAAGTGTAATTGACAAGAGTTAACTCATGGGTAATTAAGCCAATTAAGTTAAATTACACTTAAATAATTCTAATAACATTTAGAGATAAAAGTTCTTCCATGCATATGCCCTAAAAGACATACCAAGGAGGAGCAACATCTCACCCTTCATTCGATCTCTTTAATCTACACTATTAGATCAAAAGCCAAGACTAGGATCCTTGTCATCCACCATTAGATCTTGACACTTGGATGAGTCTTAGACAAAGCAACCAAATCCTAAGAGTGTACTCCCTTTAACCCCTAGGAAAAACACAAATTGAACATTAAAATGCCTCCAAGACTCAGGAAAATACAATGCACTCTTTTACTCCCAAAGTTCTTAGTATTCTTCTTGCTGCAAAAGAAGCTAAACTCACCCACTCCCTTGCTTGTTGGAGAAGCAAGAGAAATCAACCCTCCCTCCCTCCATGTGCGCCTCCTTCCTCTCTCTTTCTCTCTTCATTTTCATTTCACTCTCATCCTCTTCTCTCTCCTCAATTCCAAAATTCTCCTCCTTCTCTCTAAACTCTCCAACTTCTCTCTAGAATCCTTCCACTTCTCTCATCCTTTCCTCTCCCTCATCCCACTCACAAGCTCTTCAAGAGCCACCATTTATTTTGTTCTTGGTGAATCAAAGACAATCACATACGAAGCTTCTTTCAAGATCCAAGAGGAGTGAATACCACCACCATCACCTTCTTCCATCACAAATTCCTTCAAAGAAAGCTTCTTGGTAGTGGCTCTAAACTCTTTTCTCTCTTGTTTTCAAGGCTTTAGAACTCTATGCTCTCCATAGCTAGGTGGTTTTAAAGATTGATTATAGATCATAGCCATTCTTGTCATAAAATGAGATGTTGTTGTTGCTTGTATGGTGGTTTGTTGAAAACATGTTTTTGGTTTTGGTGTGATGCATGGTTGAACAGAATAGTTTTGAACTCCAAGATGCTTGTTTTACACTAATCTGTCATGGTATATAGTGTTTTATAACTTGAGAATGTTTTCTTGAAAGTGAGGTTGAGTGTTTTGGAGAAAACATGAGAAAATCAAAACGTGAAATCTGGATTTTCTGGCAGTCCTGTAAACCGAACGTTATAACTTTTTCCAGAGAACTCAGAAATTAGTGGAGACCAATTTTATATGAAAATAGACTCAGAAAGATTTCCATACATATAAAATACATAAGATTCAGAGTTAAAATGAGTGAGATATGATTTTCAAAGTGGACTGTTCTCAGTTGGTTTCTGTCTGGGCAGTCTACACTAAAATGTGTATAACTCGAGCTACAAAAATGATTTTTGGGTGAGACCAAGTTTAAATGAAAGCTAAGACATAGAGGAACAAACCCATCAAACAGTTTACTCAGATTCCTTCAGAGTAATTATAATGAGAAGTAACACTCCACTATACCAGGAGTGAACTTAGAAACTGAACAGTCAGAATAAAATATGTATAACTCAAGCTACAAAATGAATTTTAAGTGGGGTTTCTTTTGTTTAAAAATAGACTCAGAGAAGTATATCCACACAAAAATTCAGAAATAAAAGAGTAAAAGATAAAATTATGGTGAATTTTCAAAGTTACTGCCCCACTGTAAAAAGTAAAACTGTCAAAACTTAACCTTAAGAAGACTATGCATGAATGACTTAAAAAGGTAAAAGACCTTAGCCTAAAGTAATGAAACTTCATAATTTACTTAATGAAGACTAGATAGAATAAAATAATAAGCTCACCTACTCCTTAACAAAGAAAGCGAAGAAAAGCGGAAAACCGAATGTAAATGTAGTTAATGTACTAGATTAAGTTCATAAGATTCTAATCAAACTATAATGCAAAACCTAAACTATAAATCTTCCAAATTAAAATATGACAATCGTATAAGTTAAGTTAGAATAATTGAGGAGGAGGAATCGAAGGCTTGCCCTAGAAACTTTAAGGAATCAAGAAAGCGAAAGCCAATGTACAAGCTTGCACCTAATTTACTAAGCTTAGCTCATAAAATGTTGCTTGAGAATATGCCTATGTTCATGTGCAAGCATGATGTTATAATGATGATATGATGATGTTATCTTTGATAATATGATAATGATGATATGATATGATGCTTGATGATACTATGATATTGGTTTCTCTGTTTGGCAAAATTTTAGGAAGCTGGTCTAGCAGTTATCTTGCTTGAAATTTTGTAAGAATTATGGACTTAGAAATATTTTGCATCATAATGCTTAAATAAGAAGAAGTTTAATTCAAGTAAGTGATCCTTCAAAGGAAGGTAATCTAATCTAAGCTCCTCACCCCGACTCACATGAGGCATGACATGACCCACCTAGTGTGAGTATAGGGGATAGGTCTTACATGAGGCATGGCATGGCCAGTAGTGTACTGAAATTCTATTGTGGCGACGGCGGTATGAGCTCATTACCACTTATGTTTAGTGGGTGAAAAGATAAAGTCAAGTTAAGAAAAGAAAAGGGACTTCGGTCCAAAACCCTAGAAAGGGAAGAAGTTAAGAAAAACTTATAGCAATGACCATGCATTTTTATATGATTATACTTATGCTTATGTATATTATGATATAAATGATTAGAGAGTAAGTTAAAATTGAATCCGCTTCGGATATTCATGTTTTCGAAAGATCCAAAATTGAACCTTATGCATGCTCACTATTTTATTAATAAAACCAAGTGGTGGACGATAGCGATGACACTTTCATGTCGGGTTTGAGTCCTCTTGAGAAATTCCATTTCTCACCCTAGTTATTTCTCCGATATCGTCACGGATCTCGACGGCGCATCAGGAGGAGTGGAGCATGAATCCCCAACTTGTGGCGGATGTGTGGCGTGGGATGCAAGATGAGTTGTTTTGGGACTTGTAGCGACCATCGCTCTGCACCTCAGCATATTTCTTTTGAGCTTGGAGCATTGTCATTTAAATTTGTACTTAGTATCTAGTATTTGGACCATGGCACCATGAGCCTCCTTTGATGTAATGTTGATATATATGTATGTATATATATTATGAACCCATATCGATGTAATGACTTTGCTATATAATGCAATGTACTTGTGAATTACTATTCATTTATCTTTCTCTAGTTTTATGATATTGGAGTACGTATTTTATACGACACGCCCTTACTCTGTCTAGCTTCTCGTTCAAGGCTTTACTTTTCAAAACGCTGCAGAGCGACGACGTATTTCAAAGAAAAATCTTATCGTATTTTCCGCGTAACTTAATTTCAAGCAAAGTTTAGTTTTCCACGAGCATAAGTAACAACTAATAAAACGCCGTAATACGACTTAAGCGTAGTATGGGTTTATTAGGGTGTTACACCTTGCCTCTTAGAAGTGAAGGAAGATTCCATCACTTTCAATAAAGAGGTGTTTGGCAATATATTTAGAAGGAAAAGATTGCTGGAAGCTAGACTTAAAGGAATCCAAAGAACCCTGGAAATAACATATACTAGTGATCTTATTCGGTTGGAAAAGCAACTTCAACATGAATATGAGACTACCTAGCTCAAGAAGAGATTCTTTCATACTAGAAGTCAAGTGAAAAATGGGTGAAGTATGGTGACAAAAATACTTCCTTCTTTTATGCTCAGGCAGTAATCATATGGACGAAGAATTATGTTGAGGGCCTCTTAGTAGGTGATACTTGGTGCATAGATGCTAGTATTCTCCAGAATGAGGCAGTAAAACACTTTAAAACCATGTTCTATAGGCCCGCCAATAGCAATAGACAGAACATGGAACTATATGGATTTGCTAGCTTGTCACTTGAGGGTAGGGCTCAACTGTTGAAACCTGGGACTAAAGAAGAAGTGTAGGATGCTTTGTGTTTCATGAAGCCTTTAAATCCCCGAGTCCAAATGGGTTTCGACCCATTTTCTTTAAAAATTATTGGCATATTGTGGGAGATGATGTTTGAAATTTGGTAAAAATAATGTTTCACTTTGGTTATTTTGATCCTCGCTTATTAGAAACTCTTATTAATCTTGTTAGAAAAGTGGACAATCCAGTGCGATTTGGCAAGTTTAGGCGTATCGGTCTTTGTAATGTAGTGTACAAACTCATTACAAAAGTTTTGGTAAATAGACTTCATCCCTTTTCGAGTAGTATGATTGGTCCTTTGTAGAGTAGCTTCATTCCTTGCAGGGAAACTACGAACAATATCATAGTTGCTCAGGAGATTGTTCATTATATGCAGAAATTCAAAGATAAGAAAGGCTCTATGGTCCTTAAAATATATCCTGAAAAGGCTTATGACAATGTGGATTGGAATTTCTTGGAGGAAACTCTTAGGGATTTTGGCTTTCCAAGTAGAATTATCTTTCTCATTATGTACTGTGTTACATGTTAATTAGGAATGGTAACCGTACAGAGAATTTCTCCCTGACTAGAGGTTTAAAGTAGGGTGATACCCTTTCCTCTTACCTTGTGTTATATATGGAGAAATTGGCTATGCTTATTACAAATAAGGTGGAGAGCAGGGAATGACAACCAATTAGATTGTCTGCTAGTGGCCATGTTATCTCTCAAATATTTTTTGCAAATGATGCGGCTCCGGCAAGTATACCGGATCGTACAAGTAATAAAGTGATGAGAAAAGTATCGTTCCCACGAGGATAGATCAAATACCGGATAGTTTAAGAGATGACTATTTGGATGGAATAAATTCACGGATAAAGAAATTAAAATTCAAACAAAATAAAATAAATAAATAAAATTAATAATGTAGACGGATGCTAACTGGGTAAACAAATGCAATGGGATGGATGCTAGGGCTAATTAATTTCACCTATTGTAGACACATTTACTATAAATTTTTGTTAATCAGTTCTTATCCTAATTGACTCACGGTCGGTTCCCCTTAGTTTATTTCTAGCCTCTCTCGAGGTCAAGCAATACTCTTTATCCTAAACTGATTGCCTAATCTCTTAGCACAAACTAATCTAGGTAAAGGTTGAAGCTCTATAGGTTCCTATGTTGACCGCATGAACCGCGTTTGCCTATCTCTAGTTTTCGCTCAGCTCACGGTGTTTATGTTAAGAGGCTCTATTCACAAACCCTCTCTCGAGTTATTGTAAATCCCCAAATCAATTAATTGGTGATCAAGCAATTAAAAGCATTAAGAACAAACAAAAACACTAAGCAATAGAGATAGAAAACAAGATTAACATTAATCCATGAGTAAAGTTGCCATACAAAAAGGGTCTATTAACGCCCTAGCAAAAGAAAACTAGTTCATAACTGAAGAAAAGAAAACAATGAAAGAGTATGAAGATAAGGAGATAGAAGAAACAAAAGCCATAAAGATTTCCGGCTAGAGACAAAAGATTCGGAAGAATGTGGATCTCTCCGTGTTGAACTTGAGCTCTGGAATCTTTGTATCTTCGCCTTCAATCTTTCTAGAAGAAGTCTTCTATCTTGGGAGGTGTTTGAAAGTTTCTAGGGATCCTTTTTCTGATCTTATGTGTTGCCTTTTATAGTCTACGGATCCTTTTCTCGAATTTTGGCCCAAACCAGCAACTTGCTGCAAACGGCGTCGCGCTATAGCGCAAGGCAGCGCGCTATAGCGCGCATGCCTAACAATGCCAACTATTTTTACACACTTCCAAACTCTATAGCGGTCAGAATAGTTGGAATTTGGCCTCGGCGGTAGAAATAGCGATTGTAGATCTTTGAGTAAGATTTCCAACACAATAAGAATCATCTCAATCGGAGTTCTGGAGCTCAAGATATAAGCGAAATAGTGATGAAAGGTCAGACTTGACAGCATAAAAAACGAGATGAAGCTTCAATCTTGTTTCGCCTTTTTCTCCTAGAAAACTCATGAACTGGAAAAAGTATCCAACAACAAAGTTGAAGATCTTCTTCTCTTCTTTCCAAAGAATATTAAATCATCATAATCCGATTTCTGGAGAGCAAGATATCGAATTTCCAATGCTGAAAGGTCTTGATTTTATGCAAGATAAGCTCTATCATGGATCAAAATTCCAACTTGAGTGCTTCTACCTAATGACAATCAACATAAGCCCAAAATAAGTATCCAAAATATAAGAAAAGAACAGAAAATGGAAATAGAACCAAATCTAAACTACTTAACAAAAATAAAACAAAGTAGCAACAAAACTAAACAACTACGTCCTAAATTAAGTAAAAACTAACTAAAAATATAACTCACCAAATGGAGTTATCACAACCCCCAACTTAAGTACTTGCTTGTCCACAAGCAAAACTCAACTCAAAGACTCAAAAATAGAAAAACAAAAGACTCAACCAAAAACACTTAAAACAAAAGGACTCACTAGACAAAATGGTTAAGATAAAAGTTGTTGCCTATGGAATTCCTCATCACTGCTCCATAACTTAACTCAAAAGTTACCAAGGATCAAAATCTAAGTACCATGACCATCTAATTGTGCAATCACATTGTCAAAAGAATGGATCAAGTGTGTATGTACAAGAGAAAATCAACAAAGAATTGACTCACCCTATGCTTATGCCATGTTTAAGAAAAGACAAAAACATCACACTATCCATGATCCTCTCTCTCTGTTTCTACATGAATGTCACTTAGCCAAAGATCAAAAGGACTTTTCTTAGCTTGTAACGGTAGGCCAAGGTAAGGGGTATGATGGAATAGTCATTTAAGCTCAATTAATCCCCTCAACTTAAGGAACCCTCACCTCTAATTCATTCTTCTTGGGTACCCCCAACTTAGTTGCTTGGCAACCATCATGCTTTTCTCGTTGGACCTTGGCATTATATTTTCCTTGTATTGCCAATTTTTTTTTTCATTAGTCCTTCATTCTTTCACCCTTTTTTCTCCTTCTTTCTTTTTTTTTTCTCTTTTTTTTTCATATTTTCTTACTCCACCTTTTGATTTTAGCAAGCATGAGGTTGTGGTAATGGAGATATTACCCTATTCAAATGAATTTAGAAGCTAAGGCTTGAGGGTAAACCATGGGATCAAAAAAGGGAAAGAAAGGAAGGGTTTTAGGCTTATAACGTGGTTCAATCCAAGAATAGGCTTTAAGGCTCAAATAGGGTGACTAAGGATCAATGACCAAGGGTGGGCAATGAGGCTTAATTATAGCTACCAAACATGGCCTAAATCACTTCTAAGGCTAAGATTCACTCACATATATTTTAAGAGAGATTCACATGAATAAGAATGCATGTCTAAACTTAAATAAAGCATAAAAAGCATAAAGGTCACCTATCCTAAGTTGCTAACTCTTATCAAAGTGCAAGAAAATAATCCTTCTCAATTTAATAGTAAAAGCACAAGAAGATTTTCAAAACTTAAATCCGGATCCAAAGTTACTTAAAAGTTAACAAACAGAGCAATATTTCATATCATAGGCACAGGCAACAACAACCAATTGACCAAAATAAAACATATAAAAAAGGACAAAAACATTTTCTTTTTGGTTTTTTTTTTTAGCAGGAAATTGAAATAAAAAAAAACACTAACAACCTAATCAACAAAACTAACAAAAAGAAACAAGAACAAATAAGAAAGTGCAATAATGGATTTTCCCAACCCCCAACTTAAAATTATGCATTGTCCCTAATGCATGAAAATAAAATCAAGAGGGAAAGGAAAGGAAAGTTACTCCCCAGCGCATGTATCTCTGCTGCACGTCCCATGTGGCTTTTTCCTCCACTTATGCACTTCCTAATTGCTCTAATAAATCTACAAAATAAAATTAAATAAATTAAAATTAATCAAAACTAAAATTTTATCTAAAAACAAAAAACTAAAGAGATCCTAAAAAAAAAATTAAAATCAAAGAAAGGTTAGAAAATTTGGGTTGTCTCCCAACAAGCACTTTAGTTTAATGTCCCTAAGTTAGACATGGTCCTGTCACTCATGGTGGTTTCTTCCTCCCCTTCTTTGGTGACTTGTCACCAGGATAGTGGTTCTTCTTCCCAAAAACTGATAAGATAGAATTAGACTCGAATGGCAAGTGGAGAGCTTCTGGCAGCTTCTCAGGTGGCTTAAGATCATCATCCCCCACCTTTTTCTCTTTCTTCTTTGTTTTGCTCTTCATTAATGGAGGCTTCCAAGGAGGGGTGGCATGTGATGCAGGTACTGAAGTACTCAAGTTAGCTTCCACTACATCCACTTTATAGCATTGAGCTGTCTTTGTGGTAGAGTCCATTGCTTGGAACACTTTGAACTTCACTTTATTATTCTGAAATCTCAGAGTTAGCTCCCCTTCTTCTACATCAATCAGGGCTCTGCTAGTGGCCAAGAATGGACGCCCAAGAATTAGAGGGAGATTGACATCTTCCTCCATATCAAGAATCAAAAAATCAGTGGGAACGAAGAAACGGTCCACCTTCACCAAAACATCTTCAATAATACCATAGGGACGTTTGACAGATCTATCAGCCAACTACAGAGATACCCTTGTAGGCTTCACTTCAGTAATACCCAATCTATGCACAAGTGACAAAGGCATCAGATTGATACTTGCTCCAAGGTCACATAGTGCCTTGTCAATCCTCAAATCACCAATGGTGCATGGAATAGTGAAGCTCCCAGGGTCCTTCAACTTTGGTGGCAGTTTCCTCTGAATGATTGCTGAGCACTCCTCAGTAAGTGGTACAGTCTCGTCAGTGTCCAATTTCCTTTTCTTAGAGAGTAACTCCTTCATAAACTTGGCATAGTTTGGCATTCGCTCCAACGCCTCAGCAAACGGAATATTGATGTAGAGCTTTTTAAGCACATCAAGAACCTTAAGAAATTGCTGCCCTTCTGGTTCCTTCTTTTGTTGCTTCACTCTTTGAGGATAAGGAATTGGAGGTTCATAAGCAGGAGATGCCACATATTGTTTCTCCTCAGGTAGTGCCATATTAGAATCTTTAGTAGGCTTTTCTTCTACCCTTACTTCTTCCTTTTCAGATTCAGCCAATTCTTTACCACTTCTCAGTATGATTGCATTCACATGCTCCTTTGGATTCTTAGTAGTATTGCTAGGTAAGGAACCTAGTGGCCTCTCAGTTAGCTGCTTGAAAATTTGCCCCACTTGATGCTCTAAGTTTTTGATTGCAGCATCATAAGCTCTAAATTGAGCCTCTGTCCTCTCTATAAAAGCTTCAGTCTTCTCTACAAAAGACATGTGGCTCTTCATAAACTGTTGAAACATGTCTTCTAGGTTGGGCTTCTTCTCTTGTGGAGGCTGATTGAACTGTTGCCCAGGAATATAGGTGTTGGAGTAGAAGTTGTGCTTCTGGGCATTCATGTAGTTAACCTGTTCATCAGAAAAAGGAGTTGTAGTACACTCTCCATTTGGATGGTTCCCATGGCAAAAATCACAACGCATGACATGCGTTGGTGAAGTGGTGCTGAGCAAGCCCAATTGCTTCTGAATGGCTGCATTTTGGATAGAAAGGGCTTGCATTTGGGCTAATAGGGCAGTAATGGTGTCAACTTCCAGAACTCCCCTTTTCTGGGTTCTCTCACTAGGCCTCTGGTAATTATTGCTAGCCAATACTTCAAATAGCTTCCAAGACTGCTCGGGTGTCTTATTGTTTAGAGAACCACCAGCTGCTGCATCAACCATGATCTGAGTGGACATAAGGAGACCATTGTAGAATGTCTGGATTTGCATCCAGAGTGGGATGCCATGATGTGGGCACTTAGCCAACAGCTCCTTATACTTCTCCCATGATTCATAAAATGATTCACCATCTGCTTGGGTGAAGGAGGTGATGTCATTCCTCATCTTGGCAGACTTAGCAGGAGGAAAGTACTTCTCCAAGAATTTCCTAGCCACCATATCCCAGGTAGTGAGTGTCCCCTGTGGTAGAGACTTCAACCAGGCTCTAGCCTTGTCCCTCAATGAGAAGTGAAACAATCTCAGCCGAATAGCATTATCCGTGGCACCATTAATTTTTATGGTGTCACAGATCTCCAGAAAGTTGCTGAGATGCTCATTAGGATCTTCACTAGGCAGTCCAGCAAATTGACAATTTTGTTGCACGAACTGAATGAGTGACATCTTCAGCTCAAAGTTGTTTGCTTGGACGGGTGGCCTCACAATGCTGGATGAGCACCCTTGAAGAGTGGGTGCCAAATAATCCTTCATGACTCTGTCATCTCGCTCGTTTTCATTTGCCATGGTAGCTTTAAAGACTCTTTCAACTGCTCTTCGTTCTTTTCTGAGCTGACGCAAAGAACGCTCGATCTCTGGATTAAAGAATAAATCTCCTGTAGATTGGCTTCTTCGCATAAACTGCAAAATAAAACACAAGAACAAGTGAAAGTAGGAATAAAATAAAAGCTAAATAAAATAAATAACGAAAGAAAAAGAAAGAAAAATTAGATAAAAGGAAAAATAAATAAAAAAAAAACAAGACAAAAATAAATATAAAATAAAATAAAAATAAAAACAAAAAAATTCCAATCTAGTATCCCATCAACTAAGAATGATATTGATACTATCCCCGGCAACGGTGCCAAAAACTTGATGCGGCTCTGGCAAGTATACCGGATCGTACAAGTAATAAAGTGATGAGAAAAGTATCGTTCCCACGAGGATAGATCAAATACCGGATAGTTTAAGGGATAACTATTTGGATGGAATGAATTCACGGATAAAGAAATTAAAATTCAAACAAAATAAAATAAATAAATAAAATTAATAATGTAGACGGATGCTAATTGGGTAAAGAAATGCAATGGGATGGATGCTAGGGCTAATTAATTTCACCTATTGTAGACACATTTACTATAAATTTCTGTTAATCAGTTCCTATCCTAATTGTCTCACGGTCGGTTCCCCTTAGTTTATTTCTAGCCTCTCTCGAGGTCAAGCAATACTCTTTATCCTAAACTGATTGCCTACTCTCTTAGCACAAACTAATCTAGGTAAAGGTTGAAGGTCTATGGGTTCCTATGTTGACCACATGAACCGCGTTTGCCTATCTCTAGTTTTCGCTCAGCTCACGGTGTTTATGTTAAGAGGCTCTATTCACAAACCCTCTCTCGAGTTATTGTAAATCCCCACATCAATTAATTGGTGATCAAGCAATTAAAACCATTAAGAACAAACAAAAACACTAAGCAGTAGAGATAGAAAACAAGATTAACATTAATTCATGAGTAAAGTTGTCATACAAAAAGGGTCCATTAACGCCCTAGCAAAAGAAAACTAGTTCATAACTGAAGAAAAGAAAACAATGAAAAAGTATGAAGATAAGGAGATAGAAGAAACAAAAGCCATAAAGATTTCCGGCTAGAGACAAAAGATTTGGAAGAATGTGGATCTCTCCGTGTTGAACTTGAGCTCTGGAATCCTTGTATCTTCGCCTTCAATCTTTCTGGAAGAAGTCTTCTATCTTGGGAGGTGTTTGAAAGTGTCTAGGGATCCTTTTTCTGACCTTATGTGTTGCCTTTTATAGTCTACGGATTCTTTTCTCGAATTTTGGCCCGAATCAGCAACTTGCTGCAAACGGCGTCGCGCTATAGCGCAAGGCAGCGCGCTATAGCGCACATGCCTAACAATGCCAACTATTTTTACACACTTCCAAACTCTATAGCGGTCGGAATAGTTGGAATTTGGCCTCGGCGGTAGAAATACCGATTATAGATCTTTGAGTAAGATTTCCAACGCAATAAGAATCATCTCAATCGGAGTTCTGGAGCTCAAGATATAAGCGAAATAGTGATGAAAGGTCAGACTTGACAGCATAAAAACCGAGATGAAGCTTCAATCTTGTTTCGCCTTTTTCTCCTAGAAAACTCATGAACTGGAAAAAGTATCCAACAACAAAGTTGAAGATCTTCTTCTCTTCTTTCCAAAGAATATTAAATCATCATAATCCGATTTCTGGAGAGCAAGATATTGAATTTCCAATGCTGAAAGGTCTTGATTTTATGCAAGATAAGCTCTATCATGGATCAAAATTCCAACTTGAGTGCTTCTACCTAATGACAATCGACATAAGCCCAAAATAAGTATCCAAAATATAAGAAAATAACAGAAAATGAAAATAGCACCAAATCTAAACTACTTAACTAAAATAAAACAAAGTAGTAACAAAAATAAACAACTACATCCTAAATTAAATAAAAACTAACTAAAAATATAACTCACCAAATGGAGTTATCAGCAAATGATATTAAGCTAAATCTAATCATGCTAAATTTATCACGTGAGTTTTGAATGATTTTGAAGTCACTTCCAGGTTGAGGGTGAATCTAAGAAAGTCTAGAGTTTTCTATTCCAAAATGGTGTCAAAAAGCCAAAAGGGTCAAATTCACTCTATCACATCCATTGATTTTTACACTAATTCTAGCAAAGCATCTTGGTGTTCCTCTCACTCAAGGTTGAGCCAAGAAGGAAGATTTTCATTTTATTATTGAGAAGATGCATGACCAATTGTGTACTTGGAAATATAACCTTCTAAATAGAGTTGGGAAATTAACTTTGGCGGAAGTTAGTATTAACAGCTACGCCAATCTACCCCACACAAACCATGTGGATTCCTAAGAAAATCTATAACGAGATGGACAAATTTTCTAGGAATTTTTTGTGGAAAAATAATGATGGAAAAGGTATAAATTTGGTGGCTTGGGTCATAGCTACTATAACACCCTAATGGTTCCATTCTATGCTTAAGTCATATTGTGGAATTATTAATTGTTACTTTTGCTCGTGGAATTAACATTACCTTTTTGAAATTACTTTACCTGAAAATATGGGTAAATTTTTTTTTTTGGACAATAATCAAATAAACTGTTTGAAAATCGAGAGCCATGAGTGCATCGTGAACGTGTAATATAAATGTCACTATCTTGTACATATATCGCATTTAACATAAATAGAAGCAATAAGAATAACCACAATCTTAGATCAAGATAACATTCATTCCATGACCATTCATAATAATAATATAATAATAGTCATATTAGAGCCATATGTAAGATAATAATGGGCCCGATATCTACTATCGGCCCTATACAAGAAACCTACCAAATACATGATAAAAGGAAATGCATTAGAAAACCCTACTGCCCAAACATGCCATACAACAAAATGATAACCCTATAACTACAACCAAAAGGGGCTATCCTCATGCTTAGCTCCGCATGCAATCATCACATCATGCATCGGGCAGGAAGAAACCGTTCCCATATCCACCGGGAGAAACACCACCACGTCCTCCTCCTCAAGCACGTCCTCGGCCACAGGGCATAGCATGGGTATGAATGAACCTACGCCTGTGAATCGGGAGTGAAGCTGGGCCAGCAAATGAAGTAGAAGAATGGGAAGATAGATAAATCACCGAAGGCTGCGACGAACCCGAATGATGAGATCCCCCAAAACGAGTTGGATAGAAGGGCTCAGAGAGGTCGATCTCCACATGGTAGCTCGGATAAGACGGCTCTGAGGGATTGAAATCCAATGAAACAGTCGGAGTCAAACGGGTATCCGAGTCAATCTCATCATTGTCAGTGGGGTATCTTAGTGGCTTAAAGTAGGGGCGGATGTCATCTATAGTAACCTTGCCAATGGCTGATGCAGTTGGAAAAATGGGCTCATCACGGGAGTTTGAAACTGGTGGTCGTGGAAGATGTAGAGCCTCATCCTTGCATTCGCAGATAGCACGGGGGCGGTCAGCACCAGGTCAAAGTGCCAACGCCACACCGGGAACTCAACATAGATCACCACCATGCCCGACGTCGACATGCTTTGAAGACGGCATGAAAACATAGGAGTGAGAAATGCTAAATTTTTCAGTAGAATCGCGACTAGACAAACACTATGTTATCATCATCGTCCCAGCCACTTTGAGTTTAATTACAAAAACAGTGGACAGATATAAGTTCAATTTTAATGGTTTTGAAAACTTAAACCCTGAAGCGGGTTACTTTTAAATTTAACATTATAACTACATCATCATAACTAACATACATACTGAAACATAGAATGAACATTCATAATGCAAATGGACAACATAAATACATGCAAAGACATGCATCATCATAGACTTAACCATGATTATACTTTGACTTTACTTTCGTTTTTGGCACGTGCTTGACATTCTTTACTTTTCTTTGAAATAAACTGCTTTTGGACATGAGCTTATTCTGTGACCATCGTCACACAATACTAACCAAATCAGACTAAGCCGATATTGGTTACCTTTAAGTTGGAGGGTCCTCTATGTCACGCTTACCTCCCTCAGAGAGGTTCCTTGTGGATCGCCGTCTCTCACTTCCCGGAAGTGATCGAGGGGTCATGTCCCATTCTTTCGTTTCTTATCATTATACTTTACATGCATAATACTTCTTTGACGAGAGACATGCAATGATATAATGGGAATCTGGCAGCATAACGGTTAGACCGGAGCTTCCCCAAATGCTAATCACAACTTTCAACCAATAGTCCATCACAATCATATCATTCAATCATGAGACAAAGCTCCATCAAATTCGTCATTCATCATGCCGAATGGCATCATACATTCATACTCCAAAGAGGTTCATAATTGCGTTATTCTTTATGAAGAATCTTATGAATCATCATATGATTTCCCATGGTTACTCATGAGAGAATCACATAGTTAAGATATATGTACATATAATCTTTTACTTACTCAGTTCGCATGTGATCTTATTCTTTACTTAAGTATATGTCTTATGGAATACTTGTTCAAATTAGTTAAGTTAGGTGGTTGTTTCCTTTCCTTGAGACCGTATACTTAGTGATTCCTAGGTTTATGGTATGCTCAGAGGCCCTAATCATACTTCTGTTCTCAAGGAGTTCGAGATCCCTCTAATCCTTGGGTTATGACAATGCATAACCACACTCATGAACCCAACAACACCATGTTCACTAATCACCAAGAGTGATTTTTAACTTATTCAACTTACAAAGTTTCAAGCTTTCATTATTAACATAGCAAAGTTTTACCTTAAATATTGTTTAAATTATCATTATTAATAAAGTAGTTATAAAGTTTTATATAATTGCCTCTACAATTAAGCTCTTATCTTAAAAATCAGATCTTTATGTAATAATGATACAAGTTACTAACTTTTTAACTAAAAAGTCTTGTTCTTTATGAAAGTTGACTCATTTAATTATTCTAAGACCATCAAGGTCTCAACTTTATGACGTAAGGCTGTCTGTACATTAAAAAAGTTCCTACTTTATCAACTAGTGATATGAAACATTAACTTTAAGGTTGCAAAGTCTTGATCTTTATAAAAGTTAACACCTTTTAGCATTATTTTGGCTCAAGATCTAAACTTCATGAATTTAAATGTTACAAAACAACACTTTTATGACTTAAAGGTCTCATTCTTGATTAAAGTTTGAAACTTTATGAAAGGTCTTTTTTTTAAGATTTGATTTCTAAGACATAAAGTGACAATATATCATTAACTCAAAAAGGCTTATTATTCCAAAAAGCTTAGATTTTTACATGTAATCTTGCCTTCAAAATAAAACAAAATAAAACTTTATGGAAGCTTAAAAGTTGCCTTCAAAATAAAACAAAATAAAACTTTATGGAAGCTTAAAAGTTGCGCCACTTATAAGGAATCAAGAAGCAAACTTTTTAAAGTTTTAAGCTTTTAAGATGTTTATAGTCTTATCAAATCATGAAAAACATATAAAGATGAAACTTTTCTAATCATAAACTCATCATAAGAAAAAGAGTAACTTTAAGCAAGATACCACCACGAACACTGAAGAATAAGAACATGAACATATTTTACCAAAAATAGAAACATTAAGAACACTTGAAAAAGAACAAGAACATATTTTGCCAAAAATGAAAACTTTTGCTCATGAAAAGCATGAAGGATCTTCTTAAAATTTCACCTAAAGATCTTGGCCATGAAAAGAATCAAGCTTCAAACTTTCTTGCGTAAACAAAATAAAAAGATGAAGATCACTACCTCTTTTTGAAGATGGCGCAAAACAAGAGAAGAGAAAGAAGAAGATGATGGCTCCTCTTGATGATGATGGTGGCGGTTTTGCAAGGAGGAAGGAGAAGCTTTTGAGATCTTGTGAAAATGGAGGTTGTAGTGTTTTGATCTCGTCTCCAAAGACCCAAAGATGAGGTTTTTGAAGGGCTAAGTGAAGAAGGTTTGGTTATGGAGGTGGAGAATGGAAGAAGAGAATGAAGAAGAAGAAGAGACTTTTAGAGAAAAGTGAGAGGATGTGAGTTTTAGAGAGAGAATAGGAAGACACAAAATGAAAATGTGAGTGTGTATTGTGTTGTTGTGGCCGTAAGTCTCATGTAGGTGGGGGAGAAGATATTTTCTTAATTTTGTGTTAATTAAAGTTTAGGGGGACAAATTGGATGATGAGAGAATAAAGCATGTACAATCTCTTACAAAAAGCAACCTTGTCTTATGCTTTATGCTTTAATGACATCACCTTTTATTTTATTGTCTAGTTGACTAAATTTGAATTTAATCATGTGATTAAGTGCTCATACAACTTAATTAAGATGATTAAACAAGGATTAGTGATTAACATATAAAAACATGATTAACAAAAATTAATCTTGTGATTAAGCTAATTAAGGGCGATTAGTACTTAATTAAATTATAAAAGCTTTGACTTATTTAATTAGAGATCATCTAATCTCGATTAAGCATTCTCTTGACTTTTCTCATCCGAGTTAACTCATAAACTCTTCGTTAACCCCTTAATTAAGCCTTAATCTCATAATTTCTCATTAAGTGTCTAATTACTTAGGGGTACTGAGGTAATTTAACACGACAAGAAATTGAGGATGTTATATGTAACATCCTGATTTCCAAGTTCCGACTTCACCCCCAGCATTGATCAATTCCAATTTCCGACTTAATCTTCGAATTTCACATAATATGGATGATTTCTGATTTCCGAGTTAGCCTCACATTGGTCAACGACTTTCGACTTCATCTGGATTACTTCCACGACTTTCGAGTTTAACCTTCAAGTCCGAACAACATGGAGTGATTCCTGATTTTCGACTTCATGTTCTAGTTATAAGTTAAATGAGTGGCTTCCGAGTTCTAATATCCAACTTAATGTATCCGATTTCCGGTCTCATAATGTAGATCCAAGTTTCAGCCGAGGTACCAGATTTCCGGTCTCATACTGTGGCTTCAAGTTTCAGATAGAGGTCCCCGAGTTTCGACCTCAAACCTCATGCTTCAAAATAGTATACGTGGTTTCCGATCTCAAAAGTAATAGTTTAACACAATGGTACAAGTACCGAACTCCGACTTTAATGTTACGAGTTCCGGCCTTAGAGTTGAACTCAATGGACATGAGTTCAAATCTTTGAGTTGATTTCAATTATACATGAGTTTCGATCTCAGAGTTTATATCCAGCATTGATTCAAATAAGGAGTTCCGAGATTATATGATTGCGAGCTGTATGACTTCCGACATCTGACCTCGCTTCCAAGTTTTGAATAAACCAAACAGGATTTCCTCATCACAAACAGGATGGGACGAGTTCCGACGTCCGGCTTCAGCTCCAAGCTCAAGTAAAATGGCACGAGTTTCGACTTTAAATAGAATCAGGACGAGTTCCGAGCTCAGTTAGGCTGGACGCAAGTGCCACTTTTGGGATGACGTGGAAAGCAGCTTGTGGGGCGACGTGGAGAGCAATTTGGCCACAAAAGTAAGAGACATGGCCGAACTTCAACCACAAAACTCCAACCAATCAACACCACAACTCTCACGTATTTAAGTCAGACTCCCCTTCTCATTCCCAACTGATTTACATTCCCCTTCCCAGCCTTCTTGTTCTTCCTTTCCTCTCTTAATCTACTCTCTCAAACCTCCAAGCTTTGTCAAGGCTTCCTTCTGTTCAAATTCAAATTCAGCAAGATCACACTCCAAAGAGGTAGGATTCAATCTCTAATCTTAATTTCTCTAAACTGAGGATGCATGAAAGATTACTCTTCTATATATATTTGATGATATATTGAATGTATATGATGGATTATGATTGGATTAATAGGAGATCTTGAGTTAGAATTATGATTAGAAGGAGAAAATTAGAAGGAATGGAGAAATAGAATGCTGTCTAATGGAGAAGTTCCACGGCAGTCCGTACGGTAGAGTGTACGGCTCTGCCTACAACCGGTTAAATCTGATAAAATCATTTTTAAATAAAAGTAGACTTCCAGGGCTTTTCATACATGTATCATATAAGGTTATTGGATTAGTATTGAGTGAGATATGAATTTTTGAAGATTGACCTAGGGATTAGGACTTTCATCCGGGCAGGGTGACTTGAGGAGCGTATTTCTCACCCTATACAACTCCAAATTGAGTGAAACTAACTTTGTTAGAAAGCTTACACATAGAGGAATATTCCAATAAATTCCAAGTTTGTTATGGTCCCAATTGTTCCCAGTCATTCAAGGAAGTTGCCCTATGTCCAATCCAGACCAAAATAGAGTAGTTCAGGAAGGTCAAATTTCGGGACTTATAACTTGACGTGTACCTAAGTAAATGGAATGAAACTTGTGGAAAATGAAAGGCTGCTCTGTTAGCTTCAATATGAGACCAATTTCGTATAATTTGAACTTAATTTCGATTTTTAGTGAATTTATATCTTCAGAAGTATAATTCGGGCCAGTAACCGAATAGGCTGAGGCAAAAGTTAAATATCTTGAGTTATATAAATCAAAATGATATGGGATGAAAGAGGTTAGAAAGTAGACATATAGAGCTATGACATATCCAAATTTCATATTTAAATGAGTTGAATAGAGATAAAGGTAGAGTATACAAAATCCGGGCAGAACTAAGTAAGATTGGCAGAATGGCCAAATTGATAATTTTACAAGTATTAGTGAAAAATATAAGGTTTGAGTTGAGGATTGCCAGTTTGACATTGATATATATGTGTTAAATTGATTATATTGTTATGACTAAACTGTCTGTGAGAATTGGCACTATTCATGGGGAGACGGAACTAATCCGTTATGCTGCCGAATTTACGGCAGAAGTTTAGGAGACTAGGAGTGTCTAGTTTACAAGGAATTTATGATATGAACATCCACACAATTATGATTATGAATATGGAAATCCTACATGCAAGAATGACATAAGTATGATATGAGGTATATGAGGGTAAATGATATAACATATGTAGAAGTGCCGGTAGAATGGCAAAGAGGCTACGGGCCTTTATGTGTCATGAACATATACGTGAAGATCATGTATGCAATGATATATGAAAATAAATGAAGTATATGTACGAGTACACTGAGTATAACTATGCTTGAATATGAATGAGAATGAGAGAATGTGAATATATTGAAAGTGAGTCCCTTCACTCGGAGGCAGTTAATTAAGATCCCTCTTTGTAAAGGCAGTTAATTGAGATCCCTCCTTGTGAAGGCAGTTAAATGACAAAATGTGAATCCCTTCACCTGGAGGCAGTTGCACATTGAATTCCTCTCGGTGAAGGCAGTTAAAAGATAAAGATATGAATCCCTTCACTTGGAGGCAGTTGCACTTTGAATCCCTCCCTGTGAAGGCAACTACCCTCTACCTTGGAGGCACGTGGTCAGATGAGATCCCTCTATATTGAAGGCACGTGGTCAGATGAGATCTCTCAATTTTGAGGCACGTGACCAGAAGAGATCCCTTCAATTAGAGGCATGTGACCAAAATGACATCCCTCCAAGACTAGAGGCACGTGGGTCCCCTTGCAGGTGAGTCGGTGTGACGACGGTCACGAGTGAAGCTGACAAGCTCACTCCAAGGCCAGGCTACCCAAGGGCAGTAAAGGCACCCTAGGGACGACGATACGTAACGTCTAGGTGTGCCAAATAAAGGCTAAAGACTAAAGACTAAAGATTAAAGTATATGTATACACCCCACTCACATGAGGCATGGCATCGACCCAGCTAGTGTGAGTATAGGGAATAGAACTTACATGAGGCATGGCATGACCCAGCTATATGGAAATCCTATATGCAAGAATGACATAAGTATGATATGAGGTATATGAGGGTAAATGATATAACATATGTAGGAGTGCCGGTAGAATGGCAAAGAGGCTATGGGCCTTTATGTGTCATGAACATATACGTGAAGATCATGTGTGCAATGATACATGAAAATAAATGAAGTATATGTATGAGTACACTCAGTATAACTATGCTTGAATATGCATGAGAATGAGAGAATGTGAATATATTGAAAGTGAGTCCCTTTACTCGGAGGCAGTTAATTAAGATCCCTCCTTGTGAAGGCAGTTAAATGACAAAATGTGAATCCCTTCACCTGGAGGCAGTTGCACATTGAATTCCTCCTGGTGAAGGCAATTAAAAAATAAAGATATGAATCCCTTCACTTGGAGGCAGTTGCACTTTGAATCCCTCCATGTGAAGGCAGATACCCTCTACCTTGGAGGCACGTGGTCAGATGAGATCCCTCAATTTTGCGGCACGTGACCAGAAGAGATCCCTTCAATTAGAGGCATGTGACCAAAATGAGATCCCTCCAAGACTAGAGGCACGTGGGTCCCCTTGCGGGTGAGTCGGTGTGACGATGGTCACGGGTGAAGCTGACGAGCTCACTCCAAGGCCAAGCTACCCAAGGGCAGTAAAGGCACCCTAGGGACAGCGATATGTAACGCCTAGGTGTGCCAAGTAAAGGCTAAAGACTAAAGACTAAAGACTGAAGATTAAAGTATATGTAGACACCCCAATCACATGAGGCATGGCATTGACCTAGCTAGTGTGAGTATAGAGAACAGAACTTACATGAGGCATGGCATGACCCAGCTAGTGTAAGTACCAAAGGAGGATCCCATATTCCTAAGGAACATGACATAGCGATCACGCTCTGATAGGGTATGACATGGCGATCATACTCTGGAATGTGACACATAAAGATTTTATGATGAAAAGAGAGATGAAGAAAGAAAAGAAAATTTTATGTATATGCATGAATTCAAGTACAGATAAAATTATGTGTAAATGCTATGTGTAGTTTAATATGTTGCAATATTTATCCATGATATCATTCAGGAATTGATTTTTATGGGTTTTCCCAAATGACAAGTCTATGAGTAAAACTAAACCTTTGCTTCGGACATTATATTTTCGAACTGTAAAAATTAAACAGTTTACATAGCATGTTCACTTTTTTCATAATAAACCGAAACAAACTGCAGATGACAAGCATGACATTACATATGATAAGTAAAGAATTTTACTAAGAATTTATAATTCTCACTCCTATTTTCCTTGTTGTCTCCAGATAGTTTCAGAAGTTTCCGAAGATGGCTAAAGTTGCTGTCAGACAAGGTCCGCATAGGTAACAGTAACAACTCCAGGGTGTGGTACTATGACTTAAGCATAGTGCTGTACTTGGGAAGGTGTTACATTATAATTACAAAACCCAAGATGGAAGGTGGGCTGGGTATTCGTTTTGCTAGGAAGGCAAGTGTTGCTTTACTTGGCAAACTGGTGTGGAATGTCATACAATCCACCAATAAACCTTAAGCCCAACTTCTAAAGAACAAATAACTTAGAGATGGAAATATCATTAGTCATTTGCACCATGAGGGTGCGTCATGTATGTGGAAAGCAATCTCAATGGTAGCCAACATTCTCAATAGCGAATGTATTGCCAGACTTGGAGATAGGGAGGCATTGATATTGTATGATAAATGGATCCCAAATGCTAGGCTGTATGCGAAGCTAGATTATGTTCATATCTTTTTGATACCCTTCTTCGAATTAAGGACATTTGGTATGATGGAGCTTGACACCTTTAGCATTTGGCAACTCCTTTGTCCGATGAAGTAAAGGATCTCATTTACAACACTCTCGTTTGGCTCCATGAAGACAGTAAGGATAAGCTAGTCTGGTGTAACCATTATCTAGTGTGTACTTCGTAGCTTCTAGTTACAATTGGTTAAATAATCAAGTTCCCAGAACAACAAGAAATGGTGCCCGGAGTTGGTTATGGAAGCTTGCAATTCTGAATAAGTGCAAATTCTTTATGCGGCTTGCCTCCGTGAATCCTTGAATCCTTGCCAACTAACTTCGTGCAGCATTCTTGTGGACTATGTGCCTCCGTTGTTAGGACTAGGTGTAATGAAAATGCTGAGATGATTGTTCACTATTTGAGAAAGTGCCCCAGCTCAAATACTATCTCACTACCACATAAAAGTGTTTTATTGGCAGTTTTTTAAAGCATTTAGCTACAATTTTCTACAATCGCTAGTATAAATGCCACGAAAGGCGTTCATTATTGGCAATTTTTTATTGGCAATTTAAACCAACAAAAAGTTCCTAGTTGGGGTTGTGAACACCATATTTTGTCCGAAATTTTTCATCATTATCTACTATTAATTATCAAAAAATGGAAAAAATATAAAATAAAAAAAATCAAATTTTCAATTCCTCCATTCTTCTATATTTTCAACAAATTTTGTCTCCTAATCCCTCTATAACCACTTTTTAGTTCGAGCCTATCTCTATAACTGATTTTTAAATTTTTTTTATCTTTATCCTTCTAGATACAATCTAACTTCTCAACCAATTTTTAAATTTTTATCTCTATCCTTCTAGATACAATCTTATCTTTCTTTAGTTTGTAACAATATCTTTTTCAAGATTCCCACTCATTGCTCCTCTATAACCACACACAAAAAGAGGACTTTCACTATTTTTTATTTT
Source organism: Pterocarpus macrocarpus (assembly GCA_031439585.1). Taxonomy (NCBI): domain Eukaryota; kingdom Viridiplantae; phylum Streptophyta; class Magnoliopsida; order Fabales; family Fabaceae; genus Pterocarpus; species Pterocarpus macrocarpus. The sequence continues at coordinate 44,845,203 of CM062517.1, forward strand.
CGTTCCCTTATGAAGTCTTGAATCTTAGCTCCATCACAGCTCTTCTCTATTCATCTTAGTTGCTAGTCACCATTATATTCTCCGCTCTATACTTACCCAAGAACCATCGCCTAGCCATCACCCGTCCCTTATTGCAAAACACCATCGTCTTCACTCACTGCAACCATAGATTCAACCCATCAATCATGACTCAACGCCGTCCACTATCACGACCCTCAAGCTCACAACAACCACCATCAACCTTCAACTCTTCCAAGCGAAAGATGGCACGACCAGCCCATTGACATGTCATCACCATCAGCAACCACCACCGTTCATACCTCCATCATATCCATGAAATAGCCAAAGCCTCACAACCTTGAGCTAACAATGACCCCTCACCTTAGCCCGCAACCACCACAACAACCTCTGCTTTTTGCTTGAATCATGAACCAGCAAGTAATCTAGCCTTCAGTCACTGTCAACCACCGCAACCACCAACGCGTTGTCTAGCCTCTTTACGTCGATGTCCACATCCACATTGGATGATCGCACCATAGCGTTGACCTCAATGGACCACTAATGTCTTTGCTACCCATGGCCAACAAACCTTAGTGCTTTCGCTGTTGTCGTCACTCTTGCATGGTTCCTATTTTTGTGTGTTGCCGTTAATGTCAAGGAGCACGTATTTGTTCTATTCTTTCATCATTTTCCTTTTTTAAAATTTTCTCATTCTTTCTTTTGAGAATTTGACTCATTTTTTAACTAAGTTGCATCAGTTTCGTTTCCTTCCATATGAAAGTGAGGTTATTTGGGGTGAAGGCTCCTATGTACCAATAGTTACAAGATGCACCACGCACCGTGTTATCTGATGGTTTGGATGTGATAGATTATAGATACACCAAAAAACATATTTTTCACTCTAAAACTCTCACGATTTCTCTTCCACCCCACTTTCCCACTTTCAACTATATCTGGCACCTCCGTTTCTCTTCCCCACCCACCACCATTTTTGCCAACACATTGATGAACCATCACCAAATCTCCGGGAAATCGTCACCATGACATCCTTGTCGCTCTGGGAGCCATCGCCCATCGTTCCCATCTTCAATGCATTGGTTCGTGTAACTTCATCACATTAGACTATTGCAGCATCATCCATGGTGCGGGTGGCGGTTGTTCGGCCTCTGATTTTGCTTGTGAGAAAGCCGGAAAAGGAGCCGGCTACTATGCGACACATCTTTTTCCGTGGCACTAGTAATAATGAGAGGGTGCAGTGATAGTCTGCCGCAATGGTGGCGATTGTGGTGACGGTGAGTTGGTGGCAATGGTTGCCGATGGTGAGAGAAGAAATGGCTATTGCTAGTAGGAGTAGGGAAAGGTTGGGTGGCTAGGGTGAATGAAAATATGTTGCTTTATCAATACACCATTACATTCTATCCATCAGATATCAAGGTGCTTAAAGCACCTTGTTTAATAAGGTGCATTAGGGCCTTTCCTAGTTATTTGGGTTTGGATTATGATTCTTACTATTACTTAAAAAAAAAAAAAGTAAAAGTGTTTTAAGTTGCCTTTCTGAATGAGTTTTCTCTTTTATTAGAGTGTTTGAATTTAATTTGTCTCAAAATTTCTTTTAAGCCTCATTCAAATAAATTGTTTGCATGCTTTACCCTATTATCATAAAATAATTTCTTTTCTTATTTCTTTAGTCCACGCAACAGCTTGCAACGTTGATGTATGGTTTAACCATCCTCAAGAATTGCGAGAATTTTTATGGTTTATTGTAATACTCATACTATCTTGAAACTTGTACAAGAATGGATTATTTTTTGGATTAAATATATTTTTAGTCCTTCTAAATATTTGATTTTTAGGATTGTCCTTCTAAATATTTGATTTTTCAGATTTGGTCCCTAAAAATTTTTTCAATTGGTTTTGGTCCTTTATTTTTCAGACATTACTAATATTAGTCCCTGCCATCAACTGAGTACTATTAAGTATTAACGTGGCAATGTGAGATCTAATCAATATTAACACGTGTCAAAATCTCACATTACCACATTAGCATTTAACAACACTCAGTTGATGGTAAGGATTAATATTGATAACGTCTGAAAAATAGGGACCAAAACCAAGCGAAACATTTTTGAGGGACCAAATTCGGAAAATCAAATATTTAGACGAATTAAAAACATATTTAAGCTTTATTTTTTTTTTCTTTTTCTTTTTTTATAAATAAAGGGTGTATTTGTTTGCAATTTTTTAGGCCAAAATTTATTTTTTTATTAAAAAAATCACTTTTTATATATTTTGATAATTTTTTAAAAATAATCAAAATACCAAAAAAATGTATTTTTAACTTTTTTACAAAAGTTAAAAAGAGTAACTTTTTAAAAAAATCAATTTTTAACTTTTTCAACTGTATATAAAAAATTTAAGTTTTATAATCATTTTTTTTAACAATTGAAACAAACACACACACAATCAATCCAATACAAGATTAATTTCTACAAAAATGATAATGACTTTGATTTCCTCATTTGCACTAGAGGATACATAAGAGCGGCTAATCCAGTCAAATCAAAAATTAAATTTTCTTCAATTTTGCTTCTTCTTCTATTTTTTTATTTATTTTTGTAAATAATTATTATATTAGTTTTTCATTCTTTTGTAAAAAAATTATTATGAATATTATTATAATTATTAATTTGTATAATAAATTCTAAGATAATCGTCATAAGATGGATGTATCATAGGTACAATGCAATTAAATTTCCACCTTTCCTTGTGCAATTAAACTCTTGAACCTAATCTCATTTTCAAAGGATTAACTCTGTTTAATTAAAAGGTTTCTTCAATAATTTTTTCTTAAATAAAATATTGGTGGCAACTCCATGATTTTTAAAAAAATTTTAGTTGCCTCTTATCGCGACATTGTCCAAGCACGTTGTGACAAAGATTTAAACCACCACTAAGTGGAATTGGAATTCTAGGCTCAACTTGTGTTTTTATCAATTAAAACCACCAATGAAGTAATTCTAGAAGCTTAAATATTTGTCTTTCATAAAAGCAAACTTTTATATTTTCCAGGTTTTATATTAATGGTTCCAATCTTAAAATATAATATTAATATTAATATTATATTAATTACTTTCTAATTAACTTCTTTTTTAAAGAATCATATAAAATATCTAAGAGTAAATTATAATCTCCAATATCCTTCAGAAGCCACTTCGTGATTTGAACCTATATGAGCTAAAAAGTTTAGATGAACAACAAATCAAGCTTTAATAAAATCTTTTGTTAACTAACCATTTGTTTAAGTGTTTGAATGCTTCTGTGAGTTAGATCAAGTTATTCGCACAGGAATGAGTGTTGGGATTGTACAAAGTTCAAAGTTTTTTTACATATCTCATCTTTACACTTTTAGAAAGAGAACACTTTGTCAAAACTATGGTCTCTCTTATTCAAAAAGCATATAAGAGAGTTTAGTAAGATGAATCTATATCACTAAAATGAAAAACAAGTCATCCAAAGGATCACAAACTTTTTAGAAGGATAAACTATCTATAAGGCTATGACCCAAAAGGTGACTTCTAGAAAGTTAAAATTCATGAAGTACCACATCTTCAAAGCTTCTTCTGCACGACTCAAGAATATTTTTCAAAAAGTCAAATGTAACATGACAAGATCCAAAAGAAATGCTAAATCTGAAAACTCGGTGAACCATCAACGGCTATTTTTCCTCTTTTATGATACTTTCACTTTCTAAGAAAGAAAACAACTTCTTCTCTATCCAATCTTAAACCAGTGGATCATAAAGGCTCAGAGTTCAAGATTTGCACATATCAACGAATATATTTTAAAGTCTATAAAAAACTAGAAGACAATGAAGAATTGGTTGAACTATTGAACATTATATGATTTGAAAGATCATTCAATACTTCTTCTTTCTTAACCTTCTAAATATCCAAGAAGTTACTTGTTGTAGCTTATATTGTTTTGCTACCTTGAATAACTTTACAGCTAATTCTAAGGGTACCATGACATCTTGCCCGTATGTTAGCCAATAAGAAATTAAACTAGTGGCATTATTCTTACAGTTCCTGTAGGCCCATAAAACCTCAAATAAGACTTCATACCATTGTCTTGGTTTGTCCTCTATAGTCTTTTTTATCATATCAATCAAGACTTTACTAATAGCATCTACTTACCCATTAGCTTGAGCATAATAGGAAGAGGAATGAACTAGCTAAAAACCAAATTGTTAAGCAAAAACTCTCATCTTTTCCCCAATGAACATAGCGCCCTGATCCGTAATAATGGCTTCAGGGACTCCAGACCGATATATGATTTGGATTTGGATAAACCTTATCACATCGGCTTGTGTCACATTTACTCACGACTGAGCCTTTACCTATTTAGTAAAATAGTCATTGGCTACTATAATAAACACGTGGCGTTTGGACGATAGAGGATGAATCTTGCCAATCAAATCCATAGCCCAACCCCTAAATGGCCAAGGTTTTATAATTGCGTGTAGTTCGTCGGCTAGTACCCTTTGGAGCAGTCCATGCATTTGACAAGCTTCACACTCCCTAGCATAAGCAACACAATCGGCTGTGATGGTCGGCGAATAATACCCATATCTATGTATTAGTCATCTTATCATTGGATCTGACTTATGTGCTCCACAAGTGCCTTTATATGCTTTATGCACGATTCTCTTGGCTTCATCATCATCTACCCACCTCAACAATAATCCTTCTTGACTTCTTTTGAACAATTCATCATCAACCAATACATATTTTAAAGCCTTTTGCTTCAATTTATACTTGACTTTTGATGAAGGGCCACTCAAATATTGTTTAAGCTCAAACCTCCAATCCTTACTCTCCTTTGGCTGTATCTCGACTAAGTCTACGGCATTCACTTCATTTGACTCCAGCCGAAACCCGCAAGCTTGTTGAGCCAATTCATTAGCTACCTTATTGTTATTTCAAGGGACATGAGTAATTATCACCTCAGCAAATTATTGTGGCAATGTTCTAGCCAGATTTGATTAGTTCATTAAAGTTGGATTATTGCATTTATACTCCTCTGTCTATTGTTTGATCACAAATTAGGAGTATCCTATATTTTTTATCATATTTGCTTCTACTGACAATAATATCTCAAACCAATAATTAATGCTTGATACTCGGCTTGGTTATTAGAGCATTGTAAATCAAATGAACACATATATTTGCTCATATCCCCACTAAGGCTAATGATCACAATTCCAGCTCCTGCTCCCTTCTAGTGCTTGGACCCATCAATTGTCAACACCCAAGGTTCTAGCTAAACATACCCTTGACTAAATTCAAGCGTTTCTTGGATATCAACATAAGGGTATTCTGCCAGCTAATCGGCTAGAGCTTGACCCTTAATAACTCTTAAGGGGACGTACTTTAAGGCAAAAATATTGAGCTTTATAACCCATTTCATAAGTCTTCCTTGCAAGATTAGCCGATTCAGTAAGCATTAGACAATATCAATTTTGCATATTACCAAGACTTTTCTTGGCAATAGATAATACTCCAACTTGGTGCAAGTGTGGAATAAGGACAAACATAATTTTTCAGTTGGGGTATACCTTGTTTCGGCATCATTGAGGAACTTGTTCAAATAATATACCGCTTTCTCTGTGTAACGTCGAAAAAATTTTATCGTTAATAACTGAGTTTTTCGGTTTTTATCCAACAATTGTGACTAAATAGAATTCGATTGAGCATTCATTTAAAGCAAATTAAGTGTGATTTAGAAGGATTAGAATTTAGAAAATTAGATTAGGAACATAGGAAACCTCATAGAATTTTTCTAAAACCGGTTTACCGATTTAAGAGAAATCGATAAAGTTTTGGTATTTTAAACTGTCGGAACCGGATCAATAGAAATTATACTGTGAGAACCCTAAGATGGATGGCCAAGATTTAGCCAACTTACCCATGCAATTGGCACAATCTCAACCCTCCATATGGGCTGCCAAATCAAATTGAACAACCAATACAAATCCACCAATCAAATGCAACTTACTTTAGAAGTTTTCATTTTTTTCCTTTTCTACCCCTTGCAATTTCGGCCTCTTTATGTGGCTAACCCCTCTCCATTTCCTTCCTTCATCATCTCATCTCATCTCATCTCATATCATCTCCATCTCCAACAAACCTTCAAGCCACATCAAGATTTCTTCAACTCAAACACAAATCTAGCAAGAATCACACCTAGGAAAGGTAGGAATCCAACTTCTCTTCTTATTTTTCTTGGTTTGGGACTGTGTGGAGATCTTGTTTTTCTCATGATACTGATATGATTTGGAATGATGATGATGGATTACGGTTGATTTTGCATGTATGTTGTAATTAGAATTGGAATTAGCATGAAAGAACTTAAAGAATGGAGAGATTTCAAGTAGCTGTTAGGGTTTTCACTCGGTGGTCCGTACGACGGAGTGTATGGCTCTGCCTACAGCAGTTTAAATTTGATGAATCTATTTTTATATGAAACTAGACATTTAGGGCTTTCCATACATATAAAATATAAGGCCATTGTATTAGTATAGAATTACTTATAAATTTTTGAAATTTGACCTAGAAATCTAGATTCTTATCTGAGTAGTATGAGTTGAAAATGGTATAACTCACCCTACACAACTCTAAATTGAGTGTAACTAACGTTGTTTGAAAGCTAACATATAAGGGAATATCCCATAAAAATTTCAGAGTCAGATTCATTGCCAATTATTCCCAGCTCGTCAATGAATTTACCTTAAGTTCAAATCGGGCTAGAATAGGGTAGTCTAGTCGGGTCAAGTTATGGGACTTATATCTCAGAATATACTCATGCAAATGATATGAAACTTCATTCATTTGAAAGCTTGTTCTGTTAGATTTAATTTGATATAAATTTCATATGATTTCACCCAGATTTCTATTTTTAGTTAATTTTCTCTTATAAGGGTGCAATTTTGGCTAAGAACAGGGCAATTTGAGGTAAAATGCTAATAACTTGAATTATACAACTCCAAATAAGATGGGGCCAAAAGGGTTGAAAACTAGACATATAAAGCTATGATATATCCAAAATCCAGATTTAAATGAGTTGAATTGGACTAAAGGTGGAGTATATAAAATTTGGGCAGAATAGAATTCGAGCAGAATAGGATGAAATAAACAGAAAACTATATTAATGTTTGTATTGACCTTGATGAATGATATTGTGAATGTATAATTGTTGCTCCATATTGATTTGCATGTTTGAATGATTGTACTAGTAGTCTGGCACTATTCATGGGGAAGCAGACTCGATTCGTTATGCGGCCGAAATTTTGGCAAAGAATTCATATGTTGTGTAAGTTAAAATTATATGAACGCATGATGTTTGAAAGAATAAAGTTAGCGGTGCATGCAATTCATGAATATTATAGAGGATTCTATATTACTTGGGTCAGGCCCTGAATAATTTTAAGGGGAATAAATTAGTGGGAAGGTCGGGAAAAGTAAACCCGGCAATCCTGTATAGGAACGAGCTCGGTCCTGAAAAGCAGACTATTATCCAGGAGTATATGGCCAATAACTGCCAGGGGACCAAGGATGGAAATTAAGATTTAGGAGGCGAAAGCCTTCAAAGATAAGATGCATTTTCTAGTTTACACATTTATATGCACTGTATGATAATTCTTAATTGATTGTTATAGTTGTCTGTTTATTTCTCATGATACGTTGTGGTTTACTTATGGTTTCTGTCTTATTAATAATAACATATCTGTTGACTATATTTTCATTGTTCCAATTTAAAATTTATTTTGTTTCGATGCATATTTTCTATAATGAGAATTTAAGTGGAATATTTCCATTACGTTGTACTATTTAAAACTAAGGAGAAACCGAAATAACTGGGAATGACGGCGATGACAGATATATATAAAATTAGGGTTCCTACTGAAAAATCTTTATTTCTCACCCTACTGTATGTCTCCGCGTCATTCTCAAATCATGGAGAATGCGGCAACGGGCGTCCTGTTCATCGAGTTCCGTGAATTTCATATCCATCTAGACCCATTTTTAGATGCTATATATATATTCGGTAGATGTCAGTCCCATTTTTATTTCTTCTTTTATAGAGATTTTGTTGTTCCCTTGATTCACCCATTCTTCGATCCAGCTGCACCTTATATTGCTATCCCTCTATACATGACCCTTCCCTTTCCACCTCCACACGCAGCAGCAGCAGCAGCCATGGCTCCGTTCGCCTCACCAACACAGCAAATCCCCTCTGTTTCACTGTCTGAGAAGGATCCATTTGAGGCGATGGGTTCATCTTCCTTGTCCTTTGGCTCGAGCGTGGACTACACTCCAGCTGACACCGGCATGGCGAATGGAATCCTTTCCTCGGGATCCATCTAGGGTGCCTATGTAGTGCTTCAGTGGAAAATGTACAAAGTGACCCTCTTTTGGTATTTTGGGTCATAGGCAGTAATTTAGTGTATGTTGTATGTGGATAGTTAGCACACGAAATGTCCCTTGGGGACCAGTTAGGGTACTGTTCATAGAGACAAGCCGATTTATTTTATTTCAGCGGCCTCATTTTATGACTCTGTACTGTTTATGTATCTTTTGTCAAACTTTGGAAAATAGACGTCTATATATATATATATATATATGATGCAGTTTCGGTAGTTCTGTTTATTCCGCATTTTTAATTTTATTTTATTTTATTTCTATTACAATGATTATATATTACTTATTCCGCAATCACACGGGAAGTAATTAAGTGAACAGTTATCTACGTATGGGTAATTAATATTAAATCAGAAAATGGAATTTAATTAGACTGCCATACGTAATAATTTATCAGGTAACATATTATGACTTAAGCATAGTATTTTATCTGGTAAGGTGTAACATTTTTGTATCAGAGCAATTCATACTAATATAGGCCTGAGGATTGGACTGACTATGCTTCGCCTATGCTCTGTGATATTATCATGCACTGAATTTTGTCCATATGGATAAGATGCATGTGAGAGGATTGCCTAACTGTATGCTGTTATTTCCTAGCACATTGAACTTGGTATTGAGCCTAATCAACTCAATGTGTTCAGAACTTGATGGCTTCCAAAAGGCGGGTAGGCCACGAATGGATTCAGCTCAGGAAGAGTCTGCTGAGTTTATGGATACAATGTGGGAGATGGCGTACGCCATGCGAGAACAAACAGCTGCGGCAACCCAGATGGTGGACCAATTGGGAAAGCAGCCTGAAATTAGTCATGGAGGAAATTCTAATGGTCCAAGAGTGGACCTAGAATATCTTAAATTTGCTGAGTTTCAAAAAGCTAACCCGCCCAGCTTTAGAGAAGCCTTTGACCCAGATAAGGCAGATAAGTGGGTTAAAGCCATAGAGAAAGTCTTCTCCATTTTAGATTGTATAGACCATCAGAAGGTGACCTTTGCCACCTATATGCTAAAAGCAGATGCAGAGTTCTAGTGGAATGGTACACGATGGTTATTAGAGAGATCCCAAACAGATATTACTTGGGACGTATTCGAAGATGTGTTCTATTAGAAGTACTTCCCTACCTTTGTCCGCAATGCTAAGGAGTTGGAGTTTATACACCTCCGTCAAGGGAATAGTAGCATATCGGAATATATTGCTAAATATGAGGAGTTGTGCAAATTTTCCACCATCTATCAACGAAACCCCAATGAAGTATGGAAGTGCAAAAAGTTTGAAGGTGGGTTACGAGAAGACATTTTTACCACTATAGGGCCAATGGAGATTAGAGATTTCCCTACTTTGGTAAACATGTGCTGCTTGGTGGAGGATTGTAACAAGAAGTTGGTGGCTGCTAGATTAACCGGCAGTAACTTTAAGAAGGGATTGGCTCTGCAAGGCTCAAGGTTCAAGCCCAACTTTCAATAGCAGAGAAAGTTTCAGCCTACGGGCACCAAAGGCAAGCAACCTCAGAGGCCTTTTGGGAACCACACTTGCAGCCAGTGCGGCAAGAATCATGGCAACTGCCCATGCCTAGTAGGTTAGAATGTCTATTTTGGATGTGGCAAGCCAGGCCACAAGATCTATGAATGCCCAGCCAAGTACCCTCAGTCGACTCTCAGGCCACAATGTTAGGGAAGAGTTTTCATTATGGATGCACAGGAAGTCGACAAGTCAGAAGATTTCATTCAAGATACGTGTGAAATGAATGGTAAGACCTTGACTGTTTTATATGATTCAGGTGCATCTCACTCTTTCATTTCTCATGATTGCATGTCAGCCTTGCAGTTACCTATTTATGAATTATCCCATGACTTGCTAATTTCTACTCCTACAAGTGAACCTATTAAGACCAATTATATTTGTATGAATGTCTCCCTTTAGATAAGAGGTTGGACTTTTTCAGCCAATTTAATTTGCCTTCCCTTGTCCAGCCTTGATATCATTTTGGGCATGGATTGACTCTCTGCCAACCGAGCCATGTTAAATTGTTCTGACAAGGCCGTTGTGTTCCCTTCTGTATCATCCCCTGAACCAATAACTCCTGTAAACCTTTATCTAAGCTCTATAGCAGTATACCACCATGGGGGTAGTAGCCAAGGGTATATTCTCTTATCAACAAATGTAATGGAGGTTGATCAGAAGTTAGATGATATTCCAGTTGTTAGGAAATATTCTGATATGTTCCCTGAGGATATCCCTGATTTTCCTCCCAAGAGGGAAATTGAGTTCGCCATTGAATTGGTACCAGGAGTAGGGCCGATATCTATAGCGCCATACAAAATGTCAACTTTGGAGTTGACCGAACATAGAAAGCAAATTGAATAACTCCTGGAAAAAATATTTATTAGGCCAAGTGCATCACCATGAGGGGCCCCAGTCCTGTTAATTAAGAAGAAAAACGGAGGCATGCGACTATGTGTGGATTACAGGCAGTTGAATAAGACGACGATCAAGAATAAGTATCTGTTGCTAAGGATTAATGATCTCATGGATCAACTGCAAGGGGCAACTGTATTCTCTAAGATTGATCTACGATCTGGATATCACCAGATTCGGGTTCGAGAAGAAAATATCCCGAAGACGGCATTTTGGACTCGTTATGGACACTATGAATACACTGTGATGTCCTTCGGGTTGACAAATGCGCCAATAATATTCATGGATTATATGAATTGGATATTCCAACCATATCTTAACAAATTTGTGGTGGTATTCATTGATGACATACTTGTTTACTCAAAGACAGAGTAGGAGCACGCAAAACATTTGCGATTGATTCTACAAATTCTAAGAGAGAAGAAACTTTACGCCAAGCTATCCAAATGTGAATTTTGGATGAAAGAAGTAAAATTTCTTGGCCATGTGGTATTCCATGGGGGAATTTCTATGGATCCCAGTAAGGTGGAAGCAGTATTAAGCTAGGAATGGCCAATGACAATCACGGAAGTCAGGAGTTTCTTAGGTCTGGCAGGATACTACAAGAGATTTGTCAAGAACGTCTCTCAAATAGCCCTGCCCCTAACAAAGTTAACCAAGAAGAATGCCTCATTCGAATGGATGCCCAAGTGCGAGCAAAGTTTCCAAGAATTAAAATAAAAGTTGACGACAGCCCCAGTGCTTACTCTATCGAATCCTCATTGATCGTCCGAAGTCTACTGTGATGCGTCCAAGAAAAGATTAGGGTGCGTGTTAATGCAAGACAGGAACGTCGTCGCGTATGCTTCTAGGCAATTGAAAACTCATGAAAGAAGTTATCCAACGCATGACTTAGAGTTAGCGGCAATGGCATTTGCTCTGAAGATATGGAAAGACCACCTTTACAGAGTAAAGTTTGAAGTATTTTCTGATCACAAAAGCTTGAAATACCTTTTTGATCAGAAAGAATTAAACATGAGACAGCGAAGGTGGATGGAATTTCTTAAAGATTACGAGTTTGAGCTAAAGTACCATCCTGGCAAGGCAAACGTGGTGGCAGACGCCTTAATTAGAAAATCTTTAACTGTGGCATGGATGATGATCAAGAAGACGGAACTTATAGAGAGTTTCCAAGACCTCAACTTGGGAATCTCTATAATCCCCAATGCCATTCAGTCAAACCAACTTAAGATAACTAGCAATTTCAAAGACCAAATCCAACAGGCACAATAAAGGAATGACGACTTTCAGCATACAGTGCAACTAGTGCAATCCGGAAAGCTAATAGGATTTACCAGAGATGCAGAAGGTGTATGGCCATATCAAGGAAGGATATGCGTACTTGAGTAGAACAACCTTAGGCAGAAAATCTTGGAGGAAGCCCATAGGAGCAATTTCGCTATACATCCTGGCATTAACAAGATGTATCAAGACCTCAAAAAGATATTTTGGTGGCCAGGCCTTAAGAAGGATTTGGTGAGTCTTGTGAATAAATGTCTAACCTGCTAGAAAGTAAAAATAGAGCATCAAAAACCGGCAGGAACTCTGCAACCCTTAGAGATTCCGGAATGAAAATGGGAGAGCATTTTTGTGGATTTCGTTATAGGCTTACCAAGGACACCCTCAGGATATGACGTTATATGGGTCATAGTGGATAGACTAATCAAGTCTACTCACTTTTTACCCATTCGAGCAAATTATTCTTTAGAGAAGTTGGCTCAATTGTACATTCATGAAGTGGTGCGACTACATGGTATTCCTTCAACAATCATCTCAGATCGAGATTCGAGGTTTACCTCACGATTTTGGGGAGCATTCCAAAAATCGTTTGGCACCAGACTCTGTTTCAGGATTGCGTACCATCCGCAAACAGATGGTCAGACCAAGTGAACTATTCAGACTTTGGAAGATACGCTGCGACTGTACATATTGGAATAGCACGGGAGCTGGGATCGATATTTACCATTGGTCGAATTTGCATATAACAATAGTTATCATGCGAATATCAGCATGGCCCCGTACGAAGCGTTCTATGGACAAAAATGTCAATCTTTACTATGTTGGTACGAATCAAGGGAACAAAATCTGCTAGGACCAGAGTTAATCAAGCAAACTACAGAGTAGATCAGAAGAATCCGTATCAAGATAATTGTAGCTTAGAGCCGTCAAAAGAGCTACGCTCAGGAGAAAGATCTTGGAGTTTCAAGAAGGAGACCATGTGTTCCTAAAGATCACACCTACAACTGGAGTAGGTAGAGCTATTAAAGTTAGAAAACTAAGCCCTTGCTTTATAGGTCCTTTTCAAATCATGAAGCTAATCGGACCAGTTGCATATCAAGTCGCCTTACCTCCGCATCTGTCAAACCTTCATGATGTTTTTCATGTTTCTCAACTCAGAAAATACTAACTTGACCCCACTCACTTCTTGGAGCCTGAATTAATCCCACCTCTAGAATAAAGTCGTACAGTTAGTGAAGGTGGCATGGGGAGACAAAGACTCAGCGGACAGTATGTGGAAATTAGAATCTGATATGAGGAAGGAGTATCTTGAATTATTCTCAAGTACTAAATTTTGAGGATAAAATTTTTTTTTAGGAGGGTAGAAATATAACGTCCAAAAAATTTTATCGTTAATAACCGAGTTGTTTGATTTTTATCAAACAATTGTGACTAAATAGAATTCGATTGAGCATTCATTTAAAGCTAATTAAGTGTGATTTAGAAGGATTAGAATTTAGAAAATTAGGTTAGGAACATAGGAAATCTCGTAGAATTTTTCTAAAACCGATTTACCGATTTAAGAGAAATTGGTAAGGTTTCAGTATTTTAAACTGTCGGAACCGGATCAATAGAAATTATACTGTGAGAGTCCTATGATGGATGGCCAAGATTTAGCGAACTTACCCATGCAATTGGCGCAATCTTAACCCTCCATATAGGCTGCCAAATCAAATTGAACAACCAACACAAATCCACCAATCAAGTGTAAATTAAAATTGCATGAACACATGTTTGAAAGAATAAAGTTAGCGACGCATGCAATTCATGAATATTATAAAGGATTCTATATTACTTGGGTCAGCCCCTAAATAAGTTTAAGGGGAATAGATCAGTGAGAAGGTCAAATAAAGTAAACCCGGCAATCTTGTATAGTAATGAGCTCGGTCTTGAAAAGCAAACTATTACCCAGGAGTATATGGCCAATAACTCCCATGGGACCAAAGATGGAAATTAAGATTTAGGAGGCAAAAAACTTCAAAGATAAGATGTATTTTCCAGTTTGCACATTTATATGCATTGTATGATAATTCTTAATTGATTGTTATAGCTGTCTGATTATTTCTCATGATACGTTGTGGTTTACTTATGGTTTCTGTCTTATTTATAATAACATATACATTGACTATATTCTCATTGTTCTAATTTAAAATCTATTTTGTTTCGGTGTATGTTTTCTATAATAAGAATTTAAGTGGAATATTTCCATTGTGTTGTATTATTTAAAACTAAGGATAAATCAAAACAACTGGGAATAACGGTGATGATAGATGTATATAAAATTAGGGTTCCTACTGAGAAATCTTTATTTCTCATCCTACTATATGTTTCTGCGTCATTCTCAGATCATGGAGAACGTGGCAATAGACGTCCTGTTCATCGAGTTCCCTGAGCTTCATATCCATCTGGACCCATTTATATATATATATATATATATATATATATTCCGAGTTTATTTCTTCTTTCGTAGAGATTTTGCTATTTCCCTGACTCACCCACTCTTTGATCCCGCCGCACCTTATATTACTATCCCTCTATACATGACCCATCCTTTTCCACCTCCACACACAGCAGCAACAGCCATGGCTCCGCCCGCCTCACCACCGCAGCATATCCCCTCTGTTTCATTGTCTGAGGAGGATCCATCTGAGGTGACGGGTTCATCTTCCTCGTCCTCTACCCCGAGCGTGGACTATACTCCAGCTGACGCCGGCATGGCGAATGGATTCCTTTCCTCGGGATCCATCTAGGGTGCCCATGTAGTGCTTTAGTGGGAAATGCACAAAGTGAACCTCTTTTGGTATTTTGGATCATAGGCAGTAATTTAATGTATGCTGTATGTGGATGGCTAACACACGAAATGTCCCTTGGAGATCAGTCAGGGTATGGTTCATAGAGACGGGCCAATTTATTTTGTTTCAACGGCCTCATTTTATTACTCTGTACTGTTTATGTATCTTTTGTCAAACTTTGGAAAACAAACGTCCATATATATATATATATATATGATACAGTGTCGGTAGTTCTATTTATTCCGCATTTTTATTTATTTTATTTTATTTCTGTTACAATGATTATATATTACTTATTCGCCAGTCACATGGGAAGTAATTAAGTGAACAGTTAACTAGGTATGGGTAATTAACATTGAATCAGAAAATGAAATTTAATTAGACCGCCACACATAATAACTTATCAGGTAACATATTATGACTTAAGTATAGTATTTTATCTGGTAAGGTGTTATATTTTTTGTATCAGAGCAATTTGTCCTAATATAGGCCTGAGCAATTAGTCCTAATATAGTCATGGGAATTATATCATAATATGCATGGGAACAAGTATAATTAAATATAATATGCATAGATGTGTTATAGGCTTTTTTAACACCTTCCTTTTAAGGATTTGGACTAAAATCCCCTTCTTTTCTTAATTTGACTTTATCGTAAGTCTTTTTCACCCACTAGATATAAGTGACAATGAGTTCATATCGTGGCTGTCACCACCATAAATTTTCAGTACTTACACTAGCTGGGTCAATGCCATATCTCATGTAAGCCTTATCCTGTGTACTCACACTAATTAAGTCTATGCCATGCCTCATATGAGTCGTGGGTGGAGGGGAGTTTAATGTGGGTCACCTTTCCTTTTGAAAGATCACGTTCTTAGTTCTATCTTTTCTTTATTTATACTTATGATGTTAAAATTTTACTCGATCCATAAATTTTACAGAAATCTGGTAGCAAGATGGCTAGACCAAAACTTCCCCAAAATTTTTCCAAACAAAGAATCCAGTAATAAGTCATCATCATATCATTCAACATCATATGCATGACTCGCGCGTCGTAACACGAGCAAATTAAACCGAATAGCGACTATAGTATAGTAGCCAACTCGGATCGTTTCCCAAAGATGAACACACTATTTGATCGTGAAAATCTGAGGGTTTTTATAACAAACACTTAAAATGCAATGCTGAATTCCAAAGCAAACAGAAAACAAAAAGGCTAAACCGAATTAAAATTCTAATCCAAGACACACAAGAAGAAAGCAATCAACACTCAATCATTGGATTCAAATATACATGCACACTCCAATTCGATGATTAATTTTAGATTCAATTGAAACCTCAAATCAAACCTAGCATTCACATGAAAATCTCCATGCATTCAACTAATCACTCAAGCAATTCGGTTTAGAGACCTCTAAAATCGAATTGATTTTGGATTAGCTTCCAAACCAATGCTCTAATCTCATATTCAGAACCGAAATATGAATCACTGTAACGACCGAAAAATTTAACGTTAACAACTGAATTATTCGGTTTTTAATCAAATAAGTAAGTTTAATCAGAACTTGATTAAACATCTACTTAAAGCCAATCAAGTGTAACTTAAAAGAATTAGGCTAGATAGAATTAGATTAGGAGCATAGAAAACTTCATAGAACAATTTCAAACCGATTTACCGATTTAAAGGAGATCGGTAGGATTTCGGTATTTCCAACTATCGGAACCGAACCAGTAGAATTTTTTCTATGAAGTGCTAGGATCAACGTAAGATTGAGCCAACCAACCCACCCAAGTGGCACCAAACCAGCCCTTGATGGTGGAAGCCAAATCAGATTTTATGACTACTTTAGGTCCACCAATCAACACCCAAAGTAGCTTCAAATATCTCACTTCTTTCTCTCTTTTTCCATCAGAATTTTCGAGCTCCTTCAGCAGCTGAAACTTCTCTCTTTCTCTTCTCCTTGCTCTCATTTCTACTCCATTCTCATCCATCTTCAAGCCTCATCCCAAGCCACCACCATCCAAGACACAAAATCAGCCTAAACCTCTCAAGACAAGGTAGGAAATCCTACTTCTTCTTTTATTCTCTCTGATTTGGGGCTGTATGAGGAGCATGTTTGATATGAGATTTTGATGTTTTATAGAGTGATGATGGTGTTTTATGACTGATTTTGCATGTGTGTTGTGATTAAGCTTGGATTTGGGGGCAAATAGCTTGAAAGGAGGAGACAAACCTAGAAGCAGGATAGGATTTCCCTCGGCGGTCCGTACGGCGGAGCAATACGGCTCTGCCTACCACCATTTAAATTTGATGAAACCATTTTTAAATGAAACTAGACATTCAGGGCTTTCCATACATATATCATAATAGGCCATTGGATTAGTATAGAATTAGTTATAAATTTTTGAAGTTAAACCTAGAAATCTGGGTTCTCACCCGGGCAGCATAGGTTGAGAGGGGTGTATCTCACCCTATACAACCTCAAATTGAGTGCAACCAAAGATGTTTGAAAGCAAAAACATGAGAGAACATCCCATAAAAATTTCAGAATTTAATTCGTTTTCATTTGTTCCCAGCACATCAATGAAGTTGGCTTAGGTTTAAACCGGACTAGAACAGGACAGCCCAGTAGGGTAATGTTTCGAGACTCATAACTCAAAATCTACTTAGGCAAATGACATGAAACTTAATTCATTCTAAAGCCTGTTGTGTTAGCTTCATTTTGATATAAAATTCGCATGATTTCATCTAGTTTTCGATTTTTAGTGAATTTTCTTCTATAGGCACCCAATTCTGGCTAAGAACAGAACATGTTGAGATAAAATGTTTATATCTAGAGCTATACAACTCAAAATGAGATGGGACCAAAGAGAGTAGAAACTAGACATACAAGGCTATAACATATTCAAAGATTTGATTTAAATGAGTTGAACTGAATGAGGAATGAGACACACCAAATTCGGGCAGAACAGGGGGGGTTAAATTGAAACTCTATTGATGTTTAAATTTAAATTGTTGATTGAGATTATGAATGTACATGTATAATTGAGATTGTTGATTGATATTATGAATGCACTTGTATAATTGTTGCTCTATACTGAAATTGTATGTGTATAAATGTACTGTGGTTATCTCGCACTATTTACGGGGAAGCGGACTCGATCCGTTATGTCTTTAATTTCGGTAAGAAATTCATATGTTATAAATTTATGACAACTTAAGTACATCATATGTAAAGAGACAAGTTAGATGTGCAAGCATTTCATGAGTATAAAGAATTCCACATCACTTAGGCCAGCCGGAATAAATTAAGGGGAATAGATCAGTGGGAAGGTCGGGGAAAGTAAACTCGGCCATCCTGTATAGGAACGAGCTCGGTCCTGAAAAGCGGACTATTACCCAGGAGTATGGCTAATGACTCCCGGGGGACCAGGATGGAAATAAGTTATAAAGGCAGAAGCCTCCAAGAATAAGATGCATCCTCTCATTGCACATGCATATGTACAGTGTAATACTTTCTATTAATTGTTCTAGACCTCTGTATTTTTTCATAACATGCTATTGTTCATTTGTGATTACTATTTAGGTACATTAGTATATCATTAATTAAAATTGAGCTTGTTTTTTGTATGCTTTACAATTGAGTATTTAAGTTAAATATTATCATTTCTTGTACTATCTGAAAATCTTGTATGCAATAAAACAAGCGGGAATATGATAGCGGATGTATAGAAGTTAGGATTTTCTCTTGAGAAATATTCATTTCTCACCCTATTGTATATTCAGCGTCATTCTCGGACCATGGAGCACCTTGGCCGGGTCCTATTTATTGAGTTTCAGTGCACATCCACATCGACCCTTTTCTAGATTCTATATATATATCAGGTAGATGCCGGTTTAAGTTTATATTTCTTCTTCCGAGGGACTTAGCATGATGCACCAATCGTTTGATCCTTGTCCCATACATTGCTATCCCACTTCATATGGCCCATCCTGTTTCTACCTCCTCCTGTGGCAAAGCAGCGCTTCAAGTGACCCTGCTCTATGGCTCCTCTGCGTCACCACCACATCCGATGCTTTCGCCGACACCAGGAGGACCCATCAGATGCAGCGAGTTCCTCCTCATCCTCTGCCCCCAGCACAGGCCACCCTCCCGCAGATGCACCCATGGAGAATGGGGTTCTTCTTGGATTCTGGTTAGATAGTGGGCATATCACGGTAGTAGTAGGTGTATAGAATGACCTCTTTTTGGCGGTTTGGGTCATGGTTAGATGGATAGATATTAGTAGATGTACATGAAATGTCCCATGGGGACCACTTAGGTGCCGTTCATAGATCTTGCAGTTTCATTTTTGTATTAGTGGCCTCATTTTGACACCTTGTACTTTTTGACAAACTTTGAAGTCGGATATCTATATACATATCTATGATCTTTGTTCTGCGGTTATTACATTCTTGTGTATTCTTATTTATATTAAGTTATTCTAGTTCTGATTGATTTGTATTTATTCACTTATCACGAGAAAAATTTTGTTATAAGATCGAGGTAGTCTTATGCGAAATTAATTCTATACTGAGAAAGAGAAATTTAATCAGTATTACACGTAATCTCTTATCAGATAGATTATTATGACTTAAGCATAGTACTTTGTCTGGTAAGGTGTTACAATCACACTCTTGAACAATCGAATCACATATATCAACCGAATTATACATGATTTGATTGACTCTTAATCAACATGCATGAATGAAAACCTCCAATTCAATTACGAGATTAAGAAGAAGAGAAGAGGAGTGAAACCGAAATTAGAATTTCCATGTCTTGATGCACCAATCCTCAAGTGTAACACCCTAATAAACCCATACTACGCTTAAGTCGTATTACGGCATTTTATTAGCTGTTACTTATGCTCGTGGAAAACTAAACTTCATTTGAAATTAAATTCTGGAAAATCACGGGTAAAAATTTTTTTTCTTTTTCTTTTGAAATCGTCGTCACTTTTTGAAAGTAAAGCCTCGTGAAAGTAGCAACAAGCGGACGACGTATCAAAAAGATTTCAGTAAAAATTAAAGGAACAAGGATAAAATCAAAATACCATGCATTCAATTACTACAACAATCATAAATATAATTAATCTCATAATATCCATACATAAAAGGGAACTCATGGTCATGTCATGGCCCCGAAGTTAAGGATACCTAAGTCTGATACAGAATGAAATACAACAGATAAGGAACACAAATAAAAATAGACCCATGTGGACGTCTACTGGCCCCTCTGCCTTTTTCCATGCCTTCGATCAAGTGGGCTCAAGTTCTCGAATGCCTGGTTCCCCTCGCTCCTCGACCTCGGGAGCGAGTCTGCGATGATGCGGGGGTGCCGGTGATCACCTCAAAGCGACGCCTGTGACGACCGGGGTATGGCTGGCACAGACGAGCGTGCCTCGGAGGGTCTCTTCGACTCAAGCGGGGGTGATACTCGAGGCGGTGGCGAAGCGGCCCTAGGTGTGGCCGTCGAGCTCACCTCCATCACGGATCTCCTGGGTGCAAACTTCGGTCTTGAGCAAACCCGCGACATCGGCTCCATCTCGAAGTCGGGTAATGGCTCGGGCGGGAAGTCCCAGGACCTGAGGCTGTCCAAGAAGAGTGAAGAGGCGTCTACTGGTGGCGGGTTTTCTCTGCTCCTCTTCAAAAATTCGACCTAGATAAAAATGTGTACGTACCTTTGTGGTGGTCGTGGCCACAATAAGCGTGTGTATCCCGTCGTAAGCCCACTCATGGTGGGGAGGGTCCATGCTCCATTCCACGGGTGAGCCATGAGTATGCGGTGACGAGGCGGAAACTGACTAGGGTGAGAAATAAGATTTCTCAAGACTCGACCACGACACGTGGTGTCACTGTCATCATCCCACCACTTCGGTTTTGTTAATAAAAGCAGTGAGCATGCATCAAATACCATTCTTAGATTTTTGAAACATGAGTATCCAGCGGATTCAATTTTAACATACTTTCTAATCATTTGTATCATAATGACCATAAGCACAAGTGTAATCGTATGAAACATGCATGTTCAAGCTAGAAGGTACTCTTAACTTCTTCTCTTTCTAGGGTTTTGGACCGAAGTCCCATTTCTTTTCTTAACTTGACTTTATCTTTTCACCCACTAAACATAAGTGGTAATGAGCCTCATACCGTGTGCTGCCACCATAAATTCGATTTACACTATTTGGGTCATGCCATGCCTCATGTAAGACCTATCCCCCTATCTACACTAGCTGGGTGTGCCATGCCCTCATGTGAGTCGTGGGTGAGGGGAGCTTAAATTAGGTCACCTTCCCTTTTGAAGGATCATACCCTTAGTTTATCTTTTCTTATTAAAGCTTATGATGCAAGGTTATTCTAAATCTCTTCTACATTTAGGCGTTACGTATCGTCCTTGAGATGTGTTTCCTTTATTAATCACCTGGGCGTTCGTATCGCCCGTCACAGTGTTCATATTTATTAATCCCTTCATGTTTATCATTAAGCATCATATTATCAACATATCACATTCATATCATCATGACGCATCATAATATCGTTATCATATCATTATCATCCTTATCATCATCATAACACTATCATAATCATCATCATATTACATCATCATCACATCATATCATAATCATCATCATCATATCATATCATCATCATTACTCATCATCATCATAGCATCATGCTTGCACATAAACATAGGCATATTCTCAAGCAAAGTTTTATGAGTTTAGCTTAGTAAATTTGGTGCAAGCTTTTAATTGAGATTGCCTCTTGTGTAAACTTCTTTTATTGGGCATAGTGCCAATTTCATCTATTATCCTTTTTGACACTTTTAAGTTGATTTATGAAGGTTTTCGAATCACTTGTGTAAAGGTATTAATGTCTTAAAAACATTCCTCCTTATTCTTTAACTTTTACCATAACCAGTTTTTACTTTTACGGTGGGGCAGTAACTTTGAAAATTCACCATAATTTCATTTTTTACTCTTTTATTTCGAATTTTTGTGTGGATATACTTCTCTGAGTCTGTTTTTAAACAAAACAAACCTCACTTAAAAATTCATTTTGTAGCTTGAGTTATGCATATTTTATTCTGACTGTTCAGTTTCTAAGTTCACTCCCGGTACAGTGGATTGTTACTTCTCATTATAATTACTCAGAAGGAATCTGAGAAAACTGTTTCATGGATTTGTTTCTCTATGTCTTAGCTTTCAATTAAACTTGGTCTCACTCAAAAATCATTTTTGTAGCTCGAGTTATACACATTTTAGTGTAGACTGCCCAGACAGAAACCAATCCGAGAACAGTCCACTTTGAAAAATCATATCTCACTCATTTTAACTCCGAATCTTATGTATTTTATATGTATGGAAAGCTCTTTGAGTCTACTTTCATAGAAAAATAGTTTCGTTCCATTCTGAGTTTTGTAGCAATAAACATACCGCACGCTTTACAGACTGCCAGAATTCCAGATTCACTAGTTTTTTAAGTTTTTCACTTCAAGCTTATGAAGAAATTGTTATATCACTTCAAATCACCATTTTCATGTTTTAACTCATCATCACATTCAAAGTTTGAGTCACCAAATCAGTATTTTGAACCAAAATAAAGCAAGATACATAAAAACCATCATACCACAAAATCTCTTTTCAAAACAACATTTTCATCAAGGCTAGAACACTCATAAGGCAAGATGTGGTCGTGGGGCGTGAGCCAGTCACAAACCACCTAGCTATGAAGAGCTTAGGGGTTCTAGTTCTTGAAAAATATATGGAGAGGAAGGGTTAGAGTCACTACCAAAGAGAGTTTTCTTGAAGGATTTTGAAGGTGGAGAAGGTTGGAGAGAGCCTTCCTCCTTGAGTGCTTGGAAATGGGGCTTGTGTATGAGTGATCTTGTTTCTCCAAAGACCAAAAATGGTGGTCCTTGAAGGGATGGTGATGGTGGTGATAGGAGATGAGGGTGATGGTGGTAGAAAAGTGAGGACTTAGGGTAGGAAAACAAGAAGAACAAGAAGAAGAGTAGGAAGAACAAAGAGAGGTTTAGAGAGAGGTGAGAGCTTTTGTGTATATTCTTGAGAGAGGAAATGAAAATGAATTGAGGAGAGATGGAGGGCTGAAAGTGGCGCACAAATGGGGAGAAAGGTGATGTGATTTTTGCTTCTTACACAAGCTAGGGAATGGAAAAACCAGGGGCAAAGAGTGTGTTGTGTTTCCTTTGAGTCTTGCAGAATCGGGTAAAGACTATGTAGTGTTTTTGTCAAGTGGTTAAAAGCATGAGGCTCTCTTGGGATTGGGCATTGGATGGCTAGATCACACCAAGTGTCATGATCTTGGTGAAGAAAGTACAACTCTTGTCATGACTTAAGGAAGGCTACTATCATGGACTCTTGATCTAAGGGTGCATGATGAGAAAAGTAATTGAATGGTTGGATGTGGCTCTTGCTTTGACCAAACTTTCAATCCATAATTAAAGGAAGTTTCTACATCTTTATAATTGTTGTAATTATCTAAATGTTAATTAATTCAATTAGTTCAAATTACACCTTAGTTCATTTTAATTAAGAAGGATTTTCCGCATTAATTATGTAAGAAGACGTGAGGGTTAATGTGATTAAGTTTTGAGACTTATGTGCTCTTAGTTAATTAGATTGGATCACCTTGATTTTATGTTCTAAATCATGGATTAATAAGGATTGGGCAATTAGGCTTTTAATTATAACTTTTAATGCATTATGTTTCAATTGTTGACTTGCCTTTAATTTACTAAGCTCTTGCTCATCGAGATTAGCCGATTAATTCTCAGTTAATCGTTAACCTCTCTAATTAGTCAGGATCACTGAACTAATTAGCTTAGACAAAAATTGGGGATGTTACATCAAGAGCTTGAATGCTTCTCTTGATGCCTTGGATCAGAGGATGATCACCCCTCCATTAATGGAGGAAAACGCAAAAGAGAGAGAGAGAGAGAGAGAGTTTTCTTATTCAATAAAACTAAAAATTACAAAATGAGCAAAAAGGTCTCTGAAGCATAATCAGAATTTCTATATATACCTCTAATTAAAAGTCACTAATTACTTAATTAAAATAATCCTCTTTTCCTAAGCTAAATTTGGATAGCTCATTTGCCCAATTTGGATGCTTAGAGAGAAAGTTGTGCCCAAAACAAGTTGAGTGGGCTCTCTTAGACTCAGCAGCGACTTCCAACACGTTTTTGGGCCTCATAACGGTTCTTCTTGGCTTAGTGCTCTGAACATAAAATGAAGCCCTGGATGTTGGCTTTCCAATGCCACCGGAATGGGCTCAATTGAGTCCCTGTAGCCCAAGATATGGTCCAATCATTGAAGGCTGCTCAGAAACCGCGCCCAAACGCTTCAGTTCAGTTCCGAGCCCAATTTCGGCTTTAAGATCTCAGAATTATCCCTTGCCCTCTTCATAGAAATTGTAGCTCTATCTCTTAGCTTTCCTACAAATCAAGAAGCATAATAAAATGAGGTATAGAGCTCAAGATATGATCTAAACACTGAAGCAGGTCAAAATAACCGAAATGCTGCAAAAATTAACTAAGTCTCACTAAGATCCAAAAAAGGAAAATGATCTAAACTCAACCAATTAAGCACAAAGGAGGATTAATGAGACAAGTATGAAGGATAAAAATAGTATAAAAATCCAATTCATCAATGCATCATACTCATCATCATAGCATGATGCATATCATTTGCATAAGTTTATCTTGGGATATAAGCCTCGTAATTTGACCATACTAGACTACCTTGTTCCAGCCCGATCTGAACTTAAGGCAAATTCATTGATGTGTTGGGAACAAATGGTAACGAATCTGACTCTGAAATTTTTATGGGATATTTCCTTACATGTTAGCTTTCAAACAACGTTGGTTGCACTCAATTTAGAGTTGTGTAGGGTGAATTACACCTTTCTCAACTCATACTGCCCATATGAGAATACAAATTTCTAGGTCAAACTTCAAAAATTCATAACTAATTCTATACTAATCCAATGGCCTTATATTTTATATGTATGGAAATCCCTAAATGTCTAGTTTCACATAAAAATAGATTCATCAAAATTAAACTGCTGTAGACGGAGCTGTACACTCCGCTGTATGGACAGTCGAGGAAAAACCCTAACAGCTTCTTGGATTCTTCTTGAATTCATGTTTTCCTTAAATTAAACCATCAAGTCTTCAATTCAAACTCATATATACACCTAAAACCAACCTTAATTCATCCTCTCCTCATCTCACAAAATCAGATTCTTGGATAAACCAGGAAGCCTAGGCAGCCCCAAATCAAAGAAAAGAAGAAGGAAGTTAAGATTCCTACCTTATCTACTTGAACTCTTGATGGTTTGGTGTCTTAAATTGATAAGACTCTTGATGAGACTTGAAGAGGGATTGAAGATGGAGTAGAGATGAGTGTGAATGGAAGAAAAATGAAAGGGAGTCAGCTCCTTATGTTGGCCGAAATTCACAAGGGTGAAGAAAGGATTAAACATAAACTTGTGAAGCAAGAATTCATGTGATTGGTGGATGTGTGTTGGAGCTTCAACTTGATTTGTGGCTGCCCTCTATGAGCTGATGTAGCGCCACATATGCAGGTGTTTTGACTAAATCTTAGCCATCCATCCTAAGGCACTCATAGCATAACTTCTATTGGTTCGTTTCTGACGGTTTAAAATACTAAAATCTTACCGATTTAAAATTCATGTGATTGGTGGATGTGTGTTGGAGCTTTAACTTGATTTGCGGCTACCTTCTATGGGCTGATGTAGCACCACATATGGGGTGTTTTGGCTAAATCTTAGCCATCCATCCTAGGGCACTCATAGCATAACTTCTATTGGTCCATTTCTGACAGTTTAAAATACCGAAATCTTACCGATTTCTTTTAAATCAGTAAACCGATTTTAGAAAAAGATCCTATGAAGTTTCCTATAGTTCTAATCTAATTTTATTATGCCTAATCATTTTAAATCACACTTAATTAGATTTAAGTGAATACTAAATCGAATCCTAATTAATCACAATTATTTGATAAAAATCTAACAACTCAATTAATAACGATAAGATTTCTTTCAGACGTTATAGATTACATGCAGAGCCAAGCATGATGATGGCCCCTTTTTGGTGGTAGTTATAGGCTTGTTGTTCTTTTATATGGCAATGCTTGAACAGTAGGAATTTTTTATGTATTTCCTTTATGATGTATTCAGTTAGGTTTTTTTGGTAGGACCGACAGAAGATATCGGACCTATTATCTCTCTATGTATGACTATTGGTATTACTATTATGATATTAACTATGATGGTCGTGGAATGAAGTTACATTTATTTGAATTATTGTTATTCTTATTGATAAGTGCATTTTATTCACTTATTTCATATTCTTTTCTATGCTTGTTCATAGCTTTAATCTTGTAAATATAATGCTTTTATTTACTATTTGTGTTTTGTAGGAAAATAAAGCTTAAGGATGATTTTTGAGCTGAACAAGAGTAAAATGACTCAATTTGGAGCTAATTCAAGAAAATGCTAAGAATTGACTATTGGACAGCATGAGCAGTATATCTTTCCAAGGGCATAACTTTTTGGTCCGAAGTCAAAATGACATGATTCCACTTGGAAATGAAAGTAGACATCCAGAGCTTTAATTTGACACCAAGATCACTCAAAAAGTCCAACGGACCAGAGAGATTGAAGCTGCCAAAGTTGGGCCTGGTGCTGACCCGTCACTGCATTCAATGCAGTTTTGCTCAATTCAGTTCTCCCTTGATATAAGCCCAAATGGGATGATTCCAGAGCCAAAAATGAAGCCCAAGATGTTAACTTTCCAATGGTGGTCGAATTACTCTCATCCAAGTCCATTTGGTCAATGAAATTTATGTGTGAAGTAGAGCTGCCAGAAAAAACCGAAACTGTCAATTTTGATTAATGAATGGTGGGCCAATTGAGTTCAATTCATTTGTGGGTTTTCATTGTCTGATTATAGGCTGTTAGAAACTTAAGTATCAGAATTATTTCTGATAATCGCCAAGGCTTTGTGAGAATGTAACCTATGAAGCTAGTTTAATGTGGAGTTACAATTGGAGCAGCATAATTTGGATGGTCGAGATTACATTTTGACAAGAGACCAAAGAAAGTGGAGAGACAGATGAGCTTTTTGGCTCTGGCTAGAGAGAGAAATTTTCGTGGAGAGAGAAGGAGGTTTCAGCCACTCATCCTTAGAAAACCATAGTTACAATATTGGAGTTGGAGAAGTGACATTTTCACCAAGCTTGTAGCTGTGGACATCACTTTTTGTTGCTCTTTAGGGATTTAATTGAGGACAAGAAGAAGAGATAGGTGTCTTTGAAGATTAGAGTTTGGGCAACTTTGCTTTCACCCTTTAGTCTGCACATGTTTTCTTTCTTTCTTAACTCATGTCATGTATTCTTCAATTTGTGATATGGTTTTCTTTAGAATGTTAGGCTAAGTTATTTTCATGGTTATGGGTGAACTTTGAACCCTAAATTATCATGTAATTAATTGATTTTCAGACCTCTATTTTCCTGAAGAGTTGATTATATTCTCCTACTCACTTCATGATTATGGTAGTAATGTGACATGTTTGGATTGGCCACCCTTATATTTCATGTTATAGCTGATTGCTAGATTTAGGATTATGATGTTCATTATCCTTTATCCATATGTAGTAACTTGTGTGCAAACTTAATGGTCAAGTTTTGATTGTATGCAAGGGAGAATATAACCTAAGTCACTTAGTCCTATGTTAGAGACCAACACTTAGATCAATCTGTCCTTCTTGTTGCAACTGTTAATTGAACTTAGTGGATGTTCCCTATGTCAATTACTGATTAGAATAGGTTAATGGATGTTCCTTAATCTATTTAAAAGAAGGTAGGTAATAGAATGTTTCATTGCCTAAGATTGGTAACTATAAAAGGAGAATTGGAGGCTGAAATTGAGAACTAATTGCATGATGTAACTTGGTGGGGAAAAGGGATCCCATAACTAGTTTTAATTGATTTCAACAAAACAACATCATTTGCTCTTGTTTATTTTTTTTTATTTTCGTGTAATTTTTTTATATAATTTTTGTTTGATTTATAGAAACAAACCACCCCCCCCCAATTTTGTGTTACTTTGTCTTTTACGCTTATTAGAATCAGAATCTAGAAGAAGCTAAATAATTAAATTAATTCAATTCCTAGTGGATCGACCCTTTGCTCATTACTAAACTTGTTTTTCCTAAACCAAGCAAAGGTTTTTAATTTGGTAGTTTAACGACATATCACTTATCACTTCTATTTATTTTACTAGCACTGTATGTATGAGTTAACAATATTCATATTATACATTCACGATATGCTCATGGCCCTTGATTTTTGAAACAATTTATTCGTTATTGTTAAAAAAAATTTATCCATATTTCCGTTACAAAGTATTTCCAAATGGTAATGCTAGTTCTGCGAACAAAAATAACAACTGATAATTCCATAATATGACTTAAGTATAGTATGGGACTATTAGAATGTTACATTTTGGTATCAGAGCAGTTCGTCCTTAGAGAGCCTGGGGATGGACTGACAATGCTTCTAATCATACATATTAATTATGTCATACTGAGTCTCGTCTGTATGATGGGACATAGAGATTAGATATACATGATCGTCCATTCTGAATATAGTTAGTTGATGATTCGCTCAACATAAATGTTGAGCCTGATCAATTCAATATCTTTTATTTTGTGTACCAAGAACTAATGGCATCAGGGAGACATGGTAGGCCCCAT
This sequence comes from Pterocarpus macrocarpus, assembly GCA_031439585.1. Lineage (NCBI taxonomy): Eukaryota > Viridiplantae > Streptophyta > Magnoliopsida > Fabales > Fabaceae > Pterocarpus > Pterocarpus macrocarpus. Next base: position 44,874,045 of record CM062517.1, read on the forward strand.
TACGAGTCGAAAGATCCCAAGGAAGTCATGGAGACGTTCCGTGAAATGGTTGCTGCCATGAGAGAGCAAGCTGCTGCTGCTCACTATATGATGGAAAGGATGGAACAAAAGAATCCCAAAGGACACAATGAAGGAGTTGAGGTAGACCTTTAATACCTCAAGTTTGCTGAATTTAGGAAGGCAAATTCGCCGAGCTTTAGATGGACATACAACCCCGATCAAATTGATGAATGGATCAAGGCCATTGAGAAGATATTCACAGTGTTGGCCTGCACCGAGGTGCAGAAAGTAGCCTTCGCTACCTACATGTTGGAAGCTGATGTTGAGTTTTGGTGGGTAAGCACCAAGAGGCTGTTGGAAAGTGCCCAGACCCACGTCACCTTAGAGATTTTCAAGTCGCACTTCTATGAAAAGTATTTTCCCGCATCCGTGAGAAATGCGAAGAAGTTGGAGTTCATGAGTTTGTATCAAGGGACCGTGAATGTTGCTAAGTATACTGCCAAGTTCGAGGAGCTATGCAAGTTTTCGACAATTTATCAAGGGAACCCTGGTAGCGCTGGAAATGTGTCAAGTTTGAAGGGGGATTGAATGAGGAGATACTGGCATCCGTAGGGCCCATAGAAATTTGTGACTATGATGCACTAGTCAACAAGTGCCATTTAGTGGAGGATTGCAACCGTAAGCTGTCTATGCCAAGGTCCGAAGCTTACAAGAAGAAGTTGGCATCGTAATGGCAGAAGTTCAAGCCCCAACCCCCAAAGAAGTCGTTTCAAGGCAAAGGCTTCAAAGAAAAGCAACCCCAGACCTACTAGAATCCACCCAAGCCTGTGAATGGTCAAGCTTGCCCTAAATGTAGCAGACACCATAGAGGACGCCCATGTTTAGCTAGCCAGAATGCGTATTTCCGATGCAGAAAGCCTGGGCATATGGCTAGAAACTGTACTGTCAAGCTGTTGTTCCCTGCTAACAAGTCCCAACACCAAAGAAGGGTCTTTGCCCTTAATGCTAAGGAGGTCACTCAGTTCGATGATCCGATCCAAGGTAAGTGCGAGGTTAATGGTAGAACCTTAACTATATTATATGATTATGGAGTTACACACTTCTTTATTTCTCATGATTGTGTAGATAGATTGGGATTATCTGTGTCCGAATTACCTTACATGTTAATTATTTTTACTTCTGCTAGAAAACTAGTTAAGATTTGTCATTGTTATTTGAATTGTCAATTCTAAATTGATGGTAGGTCTTTTATAATAAATTTGATTTATTTACCTTTATCTAGTTTAGATTTAATTCTAGACATAGATTGGCTTTCGATTAACTATGCTATGATAAATTATTCTGAGAAATATATTATTTTTCCTCATATAACTGTTAAGCCTGTTGAACTTATTAGTTTGTTTTTGAAGTGCTAAGATAGGGAGTAGTTAGTCTGGTGGTCAAAGTTATGTTCTCCTTATGGCAAGTGAAGTAGAACTCGAGTAGGTATTGGACAAGATCCTCGTAGTCAAGGAATACCCAGATGTGTTTTCTGATAATATACCCAAGTTTCCCCCAGATAGGGAAATTGAGTTTTCTATAGAGTTGGTACCGAGGACAGGGCCAATCTCTATAGCACCCTATAGGATGTCTCTAATGGAGTTGTCAAAGTTGAAAGGACAATTGGAAGAGTTATTAGAAAAGAAATTTGTAAGACCTAATGCCTCAACTTTGGGAGCCCCGGTGTCTGTGAAGCAGAAAAATGGGAATATGAGGCTATGTATGGATTATAGGCAATTGAACAAAATGTCTATTAAGAACAAGTATCCTTTGCCTAGGATAGATGACTTTATGGCCCAACTACGGGTGCAACTGTGTTATCTAAGTTGATCTAAGATCAGGATATCATCAGATAAGGGTGAAAACAGATGATGTACCCAAGACAGCTTTCATGACAAGGTATGGAAATTATGAGTTTACGGTAATATCATTTGGATTGACTAATGCCCCTGCTATTTTTATAGATTATATGAACAGAATTTTTAGACCATACTTGACCAAGTTTGTAGTTATTTTCATAGATAATATTCTCATCTATTCAAGAACAAAGGAGGAATATGAAAAATATTTGAGGATTGTGTTGGGAATCTTGAGGGAAAAGAAGTTTTATGCTAAATTATCTAAATATGAATTCTAGATGGAGGAAGTAAAATTCTTAGGACATATAGTGTCACAAGGAGATATCGGTATGAATCCAAATAAAATTGAGATTGTGATGAATTGGGAGAGACCAACCTCGATAACTGAGATAAGAAGTTTCTTTGGTTTAACCGGTTACTGCCGTAGGTTTATAAAAGGATTTTCCTAAATACCCTTGCCCTTAACCAAATTAAAAAGGAAGGATGCCCCATTTGTGTGACATTTGAGGAGTTAAAGGAGTTAAAGGACGCCTCACAAGCTTTCAAGAGTTAAAGGAGAAATTAACCTCAACCCCAGTATTAGCGCTGCCTGACCTAAGCAGGCCATTTGAGGTTTACTGTGATGCCTCTGGTAGAGGTTTAGGTTGTGTTTTGATGCAAAATAGGAACGTGGTGGCTTATGCCTCTAGGTAGTTGAAACCTCACGAAATAAACCACCCGACCCATGACCTAGAATTAGCGGCTGTAGTGTTTACCCTGAAGATATGGAGGCACTATCTGTATGGAGTGAGGTGTGAGGTGTTTTTTTATCATGAGTTTAAAGTACCTCTTTGATCGAAAAGAGTTGAATATGAGGTAAAGGAAATGGATAGAGTTTTTGACGGATTATGAGTTTGGGTTAAACTATCACCCTGGGAAGGCCAATGTGGTGGCTGACGCTCTAAGTCAAAAATCTTTACATGCGTTATAGATGATGGTTAAGGAGGATGAGCTAGTAAGAAACTTTAGAGATCTTAACCATAGAGTTGTGTTAACCCCCATAGTTTAAGGTTGAATCAGCTTAGAATAACGAGCGATTTCAAGAGTCAAATTGCTCATGCCCAAATTAAGGAAGAGGATTTCCTAGAAACCCTAGCATTGGTGGAAGAAGGAAAGTTGAAAGGTTGTGCTCGAGGTATAGATGAACTATGAAGATTTGAAGGAAGAGATTGTGTACCTGCAAGTGGTGATATCCGAAGAAGGATTTTGGAGGAGGCTCACAAGAGCTATTTCACCCTACACCCTGGTATAACGAAGATGTATCAAGACGTTAAAAAGATGTGGCCGGGATTGAAGAGGGACATTGCGGAATTGGTGAGCAAATGTTTAGTCTACCAAAAGGTAAATATTGGACACCAAAAGCCTTCCGGTATGTTGCAACCATTAGAGATCCCAAGATGGAAATGGGAAAGTATCTCTATGGACTTCGTGATGGGTTTGCCCAAAACGCAAGCTAATTTTGATGCGATATGGATAATTGTTGACAAGTTACCGAGTCTGCTGACTTTTTGCCCATTCGATCTGCTTATCCTTTGGAAAAGTTAGCCAAGTTGTATGTTCAAGAGATAGTAAGGTTCTATGGTTTACCTTCAACCATAATCTCGAGCAGGGACTCGAGGTTTACTTCTAGATTCTAAGGAGCCTTGCAAAAGGCATTTGGAACAAGACTTTGCCTAAGTACAGCTTATCACCCCCAAACGGATGGCCAATCAGAGAGAACTATCCAAACTTTAGAGGACATGTTGAGAGCTTGTATGTTAGACAATCGAGGAAGTTGGGATAAATACTTACCTTTGATTGAGTTTTGCTTATAACAATAGTCATCATGCAAGTATTGGTATAGCACCCTATGAAGCTTTGTATTGAAGGAAGTGTCAATCTTCCTTTTGTTGGTTTGAACCGGTGAGCAAAACCTATTAGGACCTAATCTTGTGAGGCAAACCACAGCAATCAGAAGGATTAGGAATAGAATTCTTATGGCTCAAAACTGTCAAAAGAGTTACAAATAAAAAGAGAAAGCCTCTAAAATTTCAAGAAGGAGAACATGTGTTCCTAAAAATCGCTCATACGACTGGTATAGGTAGAGTCATGAAGGTCAAAAAATTAAGCCCCGTTTTCTTGTCCCCTTTTAAATTCTGAAACGTGTTAGGTCAGTTGCTTATCAAATAGCCTTACCTCCGAATTTGTCAAACCTTCATGACGTTTTTCATGTGTCTCAGTTAAGAAAATAATATTTCGATCCCAGTCATTTACTTGAACTCGAAAGTGTACAGTTAAGGGAGGACTTAACTTTCGCCATCTCGAATCGTGGATTGTGGGGTAAAACAGTTGAGGAACAAAACAATACCCTTGATCAAGGTGGCTTAGAGTAGAGGAAATATGAAAGAATATACGTCGGAGCTGGAGGCCGAGATGAAGAACAAGTATCCTGATTTGTTTATAAGTAACGAATTTTGAAGGCAAAATTCTTTTTAAAGGTGAGGAGAAATGTAACATCCTCAATTTCCTATCGTGCTAAATTACCTCAATAACCCTGAATAATTAGGTACTTAATGAAAAATTATGAAATTAAAGTTTAATTAAAGAATTAACTAAATGTTTATGAGTTAATTATGAGAAGAAAAATTAAGAGAATACTTAATTAAGATTAGAGAATCTTTAATTAAGCAAGTCAGACTCTTAACAGATAAATTAAGTATTAATCACCCTTAATTAGCTTAATCGAATTTAATTAAGGAAAATTTAATTACAAGTTTAATTTTCCTACTCATGTTCTTATGTGCTAATCACTTATGTGAAATCGGTAGAGATACAGTGTTTTAAACCATCGAAATCGAATCACTAAAATCACACATCAAAAACTCTCAGGTTTTGTGGCTAAGAGTTCAGCCACTTCACCTCTTAAGTGGCGCCATTCATACCACAACAACATAAGCATTGTTAGCTCACTTATGAGCCAATTGAGGTAGCAACCAATAGGCATCAAAAGAGTCAATTATCACCACCATCAAACTAGATTTTTCCTTCTTTCTCCCCCTATTTTCATGCTCCCTTTAGTGGCCCCCCTTTCTCTCCCTTTTTCTTCTTCATCTCCTCATCCTCCTTTCTTTACCCCACTTCCATGTCTTCGTCAAACTTTGCTTCCTTTCCACTACAACCCAAGTTTTGAAGTACAATTCAACTTCTTTATTTGATTTTATTGAATTAATGACAGTTAGGAATACTTTCTTTCCTCACGTAATTGATGATATATGGTGGCAGTGTGATGATTTATGGCAAGTTTATCATGTATTTGCTTGGGTTGGATTGAGATTTAAATGAAAAAGCCACAGAGTCACAAAATAAAACCTGTTAGGTTGAGAAGCCCTGCGACGGTCCGTATAGCAGAATGTACGGCTCCGCCTATAGTCGTTAACACTCAATTAAACTAATTTTATGTGAAACTAAACATTTAGGAATTTTCAACCATATAAAACATAAGGCTATTGGATGAGTATTGAATAATATATGAATTTTTGAAATCAACCCTAGAATTCTATCGTTGATTCTAAGAAAACTAGATTTCAAGGGGCATATCTCTCCCTATACTCCTTAAAATTGAGTGCAATCAATTTTGTTAGAAATTTAAGCTATAGGATAATATGCCTTAAAAATTTCAGAACTAAATTAAATACTTATTGCTTCCAATAATTCATGAAAGTTGCCCTAAGTTCCAACCAGGCTAGAATAGGGCAGTGCAAGTTACCAAAATTCCAAAGCTTATAACCCAAGTTCTGTTTATTCAAATGAGATGAAACTTAATGGAAATAAAAGCTGGGTCAGTTAGTTTTACAACAATATAGGTTTCGTATAATTTCAATCAGTTTTCTATTTTTAGTGAATTTTTAGTTTTTGGTAAGCAAATTTGCCTAATAACAGGATATACCTAGGTAAAATGTTAATAACTTGAGTTATATATATCAAAATTTAATGGAACGAAAGAGATTAGAAATTAGACAAATAACACTATAACACATCCAAAATTTAGATTTAAATAAGTTACATAAAAATTATGTCTTAATTTCTAAATATGGGCAGAATTGAAGAAATTGGCAAAAAATCAATTTAAATGCAAAGGCTATAAGTTTTGTATGAGTATTAAAATGGTTGATGTATTATGTTGATTTTCCGTCTAAATGATTGTTTGGCTAGCTTGCACCATTCATGGAAAAGCGGACTTGATCCGTTATACTACTGAATATTCGGCAGAAGCTTATGAAATTATAATAGCTTATATTATGAAGATTTATGATATGAATATAAAATTCGATATGCAAGAATGTTTGAAAGTAAGTGCACTATAATATGTATAAACATTGCATGATGATATGATCATGATTCTTTTTATGAAAATCGGCATCTTTGCATGCAAAAAAAGAAGATGGGTTTACTTTCCCCGACTCTCACACCGGTCTATTCCCACTAATCTAGTCGAGGGCTAGCCCAAGTCTTAGACAGTACTGCTCTGGTCCACGCTAGTTGGGTCTATGCCATGCCTCACGTGGTAGCTAGTACGTCCTTCTTTCAAGTTCTTATCATCTTTCCTTTCCATATCTCATCATGCGTGCAAATGCTTTGTGCATACATGAATATGCCTCATACTTTATTTCTCATATCATATTCTAATTATGTTTGTATGCATGGCATACATGAACATAACATGTGAATGTAATATATTCAAAGTATAATCTCCCATAGCATAAGCTTTCATAACTCATATCATGCCTAAAATTCATCCTTGATAACTCATATCATATTCAAGTTCATCCTTGCATGTAAACATTCCTAGTTTCATAGACTTCTGCCATAAATCCGGCAGCATAACGGATCAATTCCGTCTCCCCATGAATAGTGCCAGTTCTCATAGACAATTCAATCATAGCAATATAATGAATTTAACATATATATATCAATATAAAACTGGCAATCCTCAACTCAAACCTTATGTATCCATTGACACTTGTGTAACCATCAATTTGGCCCTTCTGCCAATCTTACTCAGTTCTGCCAAATTTTGTATAATCTTCCTTTACCTCTATTCAACTCATTTAAACTTGAATTTTGGATATGTCATAGATCTATATGTCTACTTTCTAACCTCTTTGGTCCCATATCATTTTGATTTATAAAACTCAAGATATTTAACTTTTGCCTCAGCCTGTTCAGTCACTAGCCCGAATTACACTCTTAGAGGTATAAATTCACTAAAAATCGAAACTAAGCTCAAATCATGCGAAATTGATCTCATATTGAAGCTAATAGGACAACCTTTCATTTGCCAAAGTGTCATTCCATTTTCTTAAATATACCTCGAGTTATAAGTCCCGAAAGTCAACCTTCCTGAACTACCCTGTTTTGGCCTAAATCGGACATAGGGCAACTTCCTCGAATCACTGGGAATAATTAGGACCATAACAAACTCAGAATTTTATATTGGGATGTTCCCCTATGTGTAAGCTTTCTAACAAAATTGGTTTCACTCAATTTGGAGTTATATAGGGTGAGTTATACCCTCCTCAAGTCACCCTACCTGGATGAAAGTCCTGAATCCTAGGTCAATTTCAAAAATTCATATCTCCCTCAAAACTAATCCAATAACCTTTTGTTATATATGTATGGAAAGCCCTGGATGTCTACTTTCATCTAAAAATAGTTTCATCGGATTTAACCAGTTGTAGGCGGTGCGTACACTCTGCTGTATGGACTGCCGTGGAATTCCTCACCAAGGCAGCATCCTAATTCTTCTCTCCTTCTAATTTTCTCTTCTAACCATAATTTCAACTCAAGATTTCCTATTAATCCTATCATAATCCATCATAATACAGCTAATAATTCATCAAATATATAAAGAAGAGTATAATTTCATGCAATCATATTGCAAGTAATTCAATAACAGAAATAGAATCCTACCTCTTTGGAGTATGATTTGAGCTAAGTGCTGAAACTTGGAGTATTAGAACCTTGCTAAGCTTGAAGGAGTAATGGAGTTGATTGAGAGAAGGGAAGGAGGAGGCTGGAGCAACGGGGAAGGGGAGAACGTAATCAGACCAAAATGGAAAGAAGAGTCTGATTTAAATACATGAGGGTTGTGGTGTTGATTGGTTGGAGTTCTGTGGTTGAAATTCGGCCATGTCTCCCTCTTTTGTGGCTAAATTGCTCTCCACGTCGTCCCTCAAACTGCTCTCCACGTCGTCCCCAAAGTGGGATACGCTTCCGTCTGACTGAAATCGGAACTCATCTCCATTATGCTTGAAGTCAGAACTTGTGCCATTTTACTTGAGCTCGAAGCCGAAGCCGGATGTCGGAACTCGTCCCCTCTTGTTTGTGACTTAGGAAATCTTGTCTGGTTTATTTCGAGACTTGGAAGTAAGGTTGGAAGTCGGAAGTTTTCCAGCTTTCATATAATCTCGGAACTCCCCATTCAAACTTGGGAGCGCTAGCAGAAATGGAAAGCTCCAGAGAATAAGATCGGATATCGGAACTCGTGTGTAACTTGGAAACCAGCTCAAGGATTCGAACTCATGTCCATTGAGTCCAATCTAAGGCGGGAACTCGTGACATTTTACTTAGAAGTCGGTATTTGTACCATTGTGTTAAACTATAACTTCTGAGGTCGGAAACCACGTACACTATTATGAACCATGAGGTATGAGGTCGGAACTTGGGAATTCGAAATCACATTACCAAACCCAAGTACTTAAACCCAGAAGTCGGTATTTATATACAGTGTGGTTGATGAGATCGAAATCCGAGTATATTTTCCTTGAAACATGAAGTCGGATACGGTAATCACATCCGTGTTGTTTGTACTTGAGAATTAAGTTGGAAGTCGGGAATAACCCTCATTGGGGACCTGGACATAAGTCTGGAGATCGGAAATCATGTCCCAATATACTTTAACTCGAAGTAGGTTATTGGAACTCGGAAGCCACCCATTTAACTCGAAACTAGAATATCAAGTCGGAAATCAGGAACAATCAAACTTAGACGAAATCGGAAGTCGGACAGGACATGAAGTCGGAAATTGAGCAAGACGAACTCAGAACTCGGAAATAAGCATTCTATCCGAAATTCAAAGATGAAATTGGAAATCATAAAAACTGGTGAAATCGGAACTCGGAAATCGCGATAGTGGTAAAAAAATGGAATAATTTAGCATGAGGGAAATTGGGGATGTTACAAGCTCTATCAAGTGAAGACTCATCATCTAAGACACAAAATCAACATTTTAAACATTCAATAGAGGTGGAATAAAGAGAACTAGGTGTTGTCCCAAAACAGGGCAATCCATATGAACCATTTCAAACACAAGTTGAATGCATCGAACTCATGTATAATTAACATATAAGCACATAGCACCAATATACATATCATGTGATATAAAAATAACATTTCTACTTATATTAAGCCTATGAGAAGCATGCATAAAGTAACATGACAGAATAGGGCAGCAAACATATATGAGATTAAGTTAGCTTATACATGTCTTAAATTGGAATCTATACAAGATTGAAGCTGAAATAAATCACACCAATATATTAAAGCATTATTCTTTAATCAATCAAGAAAGAAGGCATAAAAACAACCCCAAAGCCATAAGAAAAACATGAGACAAGTTGTAACTCCTTAGCTAGACCATGGGGGTTTTTTTATTTAATGCAAGATTTCCAAACTTCTTGTGATAAGAAAAATCAAAACTCACATATGCACATAAGAAACCCTTAAATTAACATAGTTGCAACTTCAAAAGTTCATGAACCAAATTAGTTAACCTCAACCCATATTGAACCCATGCCCTTCATGGAGTTCAAAATAAAAGTTTTCAAGCTTTCAAGTTTAATTATCATTAAGACAAGATTATTCATGCTATGTGTAATACCCTAGTGCGGTTTGTAGTTGTCTGTCAATAGTAGATCCTGAAAATCTCAAGTCCAAACCCTATGCCTTCTTGGAGGGCTATAGGATTGAGGCATTTTCTTAGATTAAAAGTCCTAGTAATGATTCCCTAGGCACCAATGAGTTGAAGAAAGATTGTTAATGAATTTTAGAGAATGAGGAGCCCCTTCGTTTTTAAGGCAAGAGTTTACAAAAACACAAGTTTTTGAAAAATTGTCCTAAAATCCAAAAGTTGGATTCTGATTCCTCAGGATTTTGAATTTTTGGATATTTTTATTGAATCCAAATGGGGACATTCTGTTATTTACATTTATGTTTTAAAGTTAATTGAGAGTAAAGTTAAAGAGGACATTAACTTATAAATAAGTGTGTGCAATATCCTAGACTTAGGAAGAAACTGGAGAAGGAGGAAACCAAGTTTCTGAAGTTGATAATTGATTACACAAGGCCTATAATCGATTACCAGTCTCTCTGTACATCTTCATGCTAAGTTTTTCCTTGTTGTAATTGATTACATGGAGTGGTAATCGATTACAAAAATCTGGGTTTGTGGTAATCGATTACCAGTCCGTGTAATCGATTACCACTGGTCTATATAAGACCCAAACGTGCCTCACCCCTTCATTTGTGCGAACCATTTTCTCACTACCCCTTCAAACTTTCTCCCTTCTCTCTAAGACACCTTCCCCCTTCATTCTTTAACTCAATCCTTCAAATATTTCCATTAATTACACTCTTTTCACTCACATAACCTCAGATTCTTCCTTTAATTTCCATTCTTTTCTCCTTCCAACATTAATCTTGTTGGGTTTTGGAGCTTGGAGGAGGTGACACCAAGACTCCCAATCCTTCCTTCTCTCCTTTTTCTTTCCAAAGGTAATCTCTAAACTCCTTTCCTCTTCCTTTCCTATAAATTATGGATTATTTCTCTAATATTGAGTTCCTGGAGAACCTTAGGTTAGAAGAATTAGGGATTTTGTTTTCTGAGTGTTATTTGGATTAATCTTTAGTCTAAATGACCAATATTGTGTTAGATTATTAGTGGTAATAGATTCTACTGGAAGTTTGGTTCTTGGCTTCGTGTCCCGTGGGCTTAAAGATTCCGCTATTGGGGTTAATTCTGTGAGTAGATAGTTTACCCCTAGCTTATTTTCTGGTATATTTATTTAATATGTATGCAAATGATTCGATATATCATGGAATTATGATTTATATCTCAATAGCCTATTTATATTCAAAATTATCACATGAGACAATGAAGGAATTTTTGGTGAATCTTGTTAATTATTTTAATATATATTAGGCAGCTATGAAATGTTATAAATTTTTCTAAGCATGATAATGTTAGAGCTTTCATTTTTCTTTATGGTATGATTTAAGTTTTATGCATGAGAATCTATATTAAGTGATATGTATGATAAGACTATGAAGATTACTCTTGTATGAAAAGAAATGAATGGATTTTTGTGAAACTTTTATAATTGTTAAAATAGTATGATTGAATGGTTATGTGTAAAAGGAATTGAAAACCCATGATTGAGTATTTGGTATAAGAACATTTATAATTGATGGAAAAAGGAAAGACTTGGGAAAGTCTAGGTCAGGATTTGCATGCTAACGGTAGTATACATTAGCCTTGGTGCACCTTGAATTCTTATTACACAGCCACACACAATGTGGTGCATGACGGAAACTACACGGCCACTCAAGGAGTGGTGCGTGATGGAATACATGAATCACACAAAGGAAAGGCCACCTAAGTGTGATTTCTGATGGATTATCCTGGAATAGATAGTTTCCATGGGTTTTAGAAAATTAAATGATAATTGAAACTAAGATTTCTTTTTGGTTTTTATCTATATGATTTAGTTTAATATTTCAAAGTTTGTACATTGTCTCATGTAGGTTAGGGATAGCTTATCTCTCACTGAGTTGTAAAACTCACCCGTTGTTCTTCCTTTCTTTTTAGATACAAGTACCATTTTGGGATTCAATTTCCTTGTTCCTTGTAGCTGGTACTGCTTCTTCAGTGAGCCCTCATGATCAAAGACATTTGGAATTTTAAGTGTTTGTTGTTGTATACCTAGAGTAGTGTAGCTCTATGGTGTTATAGGTAGGGTTCGATTATTGCTGAACTATGTAGAAGTGCGTTAGTGGTTATATATATTTGAATGATTGAGTTTCTAAAGGAAGGAAGAATTGATATTTGGATTAAGTTGTTGAAAGGATATAGGTACATTTTTCTATATGTTTGGACATGTTCTGAGTGTAACATCCTCAATTTCATATCATGCTAAATTACCTCAGTAACCTTGAGTAATTAGGTACTTAATGAGAAATTATGAGATTAAGGCTTAATTAAGGGATTAACGAGGTGTTTATGAGTTGATTATGAGAAGAAAAGTTAAGAGAATGCTTAATTAAGATTAGAGAATCTTTAATTAAGCAAGTCAGACCCCTAATAGCTTAATTAAGCACTAATCACCTTTAATTAGCTTAATCGAGTTTAATTAAGGATAATAAAGCTAATCGCAAGATTAATTCTTTTTTTGTTAATCATGTTCTTGTATCTTAATCACTAATCCTTGCTTAATCATGTTAATTAAGTTGTAAGAGCACTTAATCACATGATTAAATTCAGATTTAGTTAACTAGACAATAAAGCAAAGATGATGTTACTAAAGCATAAAACATGAGACAAGAGTGCTTTATGTAAGAGTGAATACTTGATTTGTTCCCCCATGATCTAATTTGTCTCCCTAAACCTTAATTAACACAAAATAACACAACAATATCTCCTCCTACCCTCTTTATGTCACAGCTACAATAACAACACATACGCATATCCACTTTTCATTTTTCAATTCTCATTCTCTCTCTTAAACTCAAATCCTCCAACTTCTCTCTACACTCTTCTTCTTTTTCCTTTCTCCACCCCCACCATAACCAAAACTCTCACTTAGCCCTTCAAAAGGCACATCTTTTGCTCTTTGGAGACAAGATCTAAACACTACAAACTTTATTTTCAAAAGAACTCAAGAGCTTCTTCATCCTCCTCCCAAAATTGCCACCTTCACTACCTTGAGGAGCCATCATCTTCTTCATTTTCTCCTTCAAGAACATGCCATTTTCAAGCTTAGGTAGTGATCTTCACTTTTCTATTTTGTTTACTCAAGAAAGCTTGAAACTTGGTTTCTCTCATGACCAAGATCTTCAAGTGAAAGCTTGAGAAAATCTTTCATGCTCTTCATGAGCAAAAGTTTCTATTTTTGGTAAAATATGTTCATGTTCTTGTTCATGAGTTGTTCTTGATATTTTTGAAAAGTTCCTTTCTTTAAGTGCTTCAAAGTTTCTATTTATCCTTCTTGATGCATAAGATCTTAATGTTTCTTGTGAGTTGCTTGAAAAAGAATGATGTTCTTGATGGTATTTTGTTTAAAGTTAGTTCCTTTTCTTATGATAAGTTTATGATTAGAAAAGTTTCATCTTTACATGTTTTTCATGATTTGATAAGACTATGAACATTCCAAAAGTATACAGCTTTAAAAGTTTGCTTCTTGATGCATGGAAAGTGGCACCATTTTTATGAGTTTCACATGGTTTCATTTTGTTCTTTTTGAAGACAAAAGTGTATGTAAACTTTAAACTTTTTGGGACATGAAGCTTTTTAAGTCATAAAAATGAAAATTGTCACTTTATGTCTTAAAAATCAAACCTTGAAAACAAGACCTTTCATAAAGTTTCAAAGTTTAGTCAAGAATGAAATCTTTAAGTCATAAAAGTGTTGACTTGCAACCTTTACTTCATAACGTTTAGATCTTGAGTTAAAGCAAGGCATAAAAGTCTTAACTTCTATAAAGATCAAGACTTTCTAACTTTAAAGTTAATGTTTTGTATCATTAGTTCACAAAGTAGGAATCTTTTTGACTTTAAGACAACTTTAAATCATAAAGTTGAGACCTTGATGGTCTTAGAATAATTAAAAGTGTCAACTTTCATAAAGAACAAGACTTTTTAGTTCAAAAGTTAGTATCTTGTATCATTATTTCATAAAGATTTAATCTTTAAGACAAGAGTATAGTTTTAGAGGCACTTACTTTCATAAAGAATGAAACTTTATAATTACTTTATAAAGAATGATATCTTTTATAATATTTAAGGTAAGATCTTATTATGTTAGTGATAAAAGCTTGAAACTTTGCAACTTGGGTAAGTTAATAATCACCCTTGGTGATTAGTGAACATGGTGTTGTTGGGTTCATGAATATTGTAACACCCTACTAATTTAATGTTATGCTTAAGTCATAGCATTCAATTAAGTAGACTGTGTTACTGGATTAATATTCTGCTTAAATTTCATGTTTTGTATTACAAAACAGTCGAAGCGGCGCGCTGCTATACTATGTGTGTAATGAAACTCAACATAGTACTACAACAGATAGGAAATAGTAATGATAACATCAACTGTATACATACGTATATATTTACATGACAGGAGTCATTGCTTCAGTCTATACATATATATATGTATTAATAGCAGATGAAATAAGGACGGCAAAATCCTCAATGCTAAAAGTAGAGGCAGAACTAGCAGGAGTAGGCTATGTGCAACGAGTCCAAATCAGAGTCATAGTGGAGCTGCAAGTCTGGGATCTCAATACAAGGAGTGGCCGTTGAGTTAAATCGCCAAAGATCCGAGAATGATGCGGAAAATATAGAAACGAGGTGAGAATTTAAGGAAATTCTCGATGGGGTCCACGTGTGGTGTTTGGCTGACGTCACATTCATCCTCAGTTGCCTCGGGTTTTATTTAATTATAAAAATATGTGTTCAAACTAAGCTACCCATTTCAATGAGTTCAATAAAACATCTGGTTGGAGGCAAGGTTCAGTTTAACATTAGATAGCATAAAGCAGAATAGGCTACTAACAGTAAAACATAGGATAATGAGCCTAGCAAATAAACATATAGTAGTACGTAAATATAACAGATAAACGGTAAACTTTCTGAAATAATCATACCATGTAATCATGCATTCAAGTAATCATGCAAACTCATACTTGAACTTTCCTTCATAAATTTTTCATTTCCTTTCATCATTTTTCCATCTCTTGGTCCCCTGGGAGTTCTTGGCCATTTAGACTCCTGGGTAATAGTCTGCTTATCAGGATCGAGCTCGTTCCTATACAGGAATTGCCGGGTTTACTTTCCCCGACGTTTCCACCGATCTATTCCCCTTAACTTCTTATCTGGGGCTGGCCCAAGTAGTATGGAACTTTCATAGTACATAATCTTTTTCATAACTTTCATAACTTCCTTAAGGATGCACATGCATTAACATAGAATTCAAAACTTGTGCATGGGTCTTACCGTAATTTTGGCAGCATAACGGAACGTGTCCGCTTCCCCATGAATAGTGCCAACATGCCAGAATATCAATTTATCACAAGGATCACAATATTACATTCATATTCCAATATTGAACTCACATCAACATCGAATTCATTAAGGCAGAGTTTCTGCCTTAGCATATTCAATCAACCCAGTTTTTATAATTCAAGCCATAATTCCTACTTAACTCATCTGGACCTCAAATTTGAGTATGTAAAAGTGTTATGTTTCTATTTTCTAACCTCTTTGGTCCCATCTAATTCTGATATCTATAGCTCAAGATATTTAGATTTTATCCCGGTATGCCCAGTGGCTTGCCAGAATCAGGCAACTAAAAGTAAAACTCCACTAAAAATCGAAAACTGACTCAAATGATACGAAATTGGACTCATATTAAAGTTAATAGGATAAGGTTTCATTTACAAAAAGTCCCGTCCCATTTGGCTTAGTAGGGCTCGAGTTATAAGCCCCGAAACTTAGTCTTCTTGAACTGCTCTGATTTGGCTCGGTTTGGACATAGGTCAAATTTTTCAAATCACTGGGAACTAATAGGATGGTAACAAACTCAGAATTTCTGGGTAGGATGTTCTCCTATGTGTAAGCTTTCCAACAAAATTAGTTTCACTCGATTTGGAGTTGTATAGGGTGAGTTACACCCTTTTCAACCCATACTGCCTAGGTGGATGTCTGGATTCCTAGGTCAAACTTCAAAAATTCATATCTCCCTCAATATTAATCCAATGGTCTTATATGATATATGCATGGAAAGCCCTAGATGTCTGGTTTCATATAAAAATGGTTCCACTTATTTTAAATGGCGGGAGGCGGAGCCGTACACTCCGCCGTACGGACCGCCGAGGGTTTTGAGTTTTCCAGCCTCTCAACTTCTTCATATCTTCATTCTTTCTTGTTTCCAATTCAATTTTAATCTCACAAACAGCCCATAAATCAATTATAATTCATCATAATCAGTCAATTAACATATCAAATTCAAGGAATTAAATCAACACCAATCATCCAAGAGTCAGAAAATCAAGAAAGAAGAAAACCTCTATCTCTTACTATGAGTGATTTGGCTTGAGTTTGTAGCTGAAACTTGGTTGAATTTCAAAGTTGGGTGGATCTGGGTGAGTGAAGAAAAGAAAAGAGAGCTGAAGTGAAGAAGAAGGCAACGTGAGAGGAGAGTCTGAATGAGGGGAGGAGAGGGTGTTATATAAGCATGAGTGGTAGTTAACTTGGAAGGTTTTGATTGGCCTCAAAACATAAGGCTGAGTTTCAGCCAGCCTTGCTCTCCACGTCACCCTCTTTGTGTGGTAGAATTGCTCTCCACGTCGCCTAAAGTGGGACTAGTTTCTAGTATATTCTGAATATGAAATCGGAACTCGTACCCTTTGTAAAGTCGGAACTCGGGCATATGTTGGGATGAAGTCGGAACTCGGGAAATATTGTAAAGTTTAAACAAAGCTTGATGTGAAGTAAGCACTTAAGGTCTGAAGTCGGGAGATTAGGTAAACTCGAATGGATTCTAATCATAACACCGGAAGTTGGAATTCAAAATGCCACGATATCGGAACTCGGTATTGGTAATAAACTCGAGATCGGAACTCGTGAAATTTTGCTCGGACTTGGAGGCCAGTTCAAAGAACTAATCCCGCATCCACTTCAGGTTGACATCAAATCGGATGTTGGCTTTCGTGCTTAAGATCGGAAATCGGAATCATCATCCACTATAAATGAAATTGGAAATCGGTATTTATTACTGATGAGGTCGGAACTATTAAGGTCGGAAACCGGGTATACATATATAAGATCGGAATTCGGAAAATAAGCCAGTCCAGTTGAGTTTCATTAAATCGGAAATCGGAAATTGCCTGATTAGGTCGGAAATCGGAAATCCTTGTCTGTTCGGCCTTGAAGATGAAGTTGAAGGTCGGAAGTAGCGGACGTTACAAATATGGTTATGCATTGTCATGATCCAAGGATTAAAGGGATCTTAAACTCCTTGGGAACAAAAGTACGATTAGGGCCTCTAAGCATACCATGAGCCTAGGAATCACCAAGTGTGCTATCTCAAGGAAAGAAAATAATTATTTAACTTAATTAATTTGAACAAGTGTTCCATAAGATATGTACTCAAGTAAAGAGTAAATTCCTATAAGGACTAAGTAACAAAAAGACTATATACATATATTTTAACTATGTGATTCTCTCGTGGGTAACCACGTGGAATCATATGATGGTCCATAAGACTTTCCACAAAGAATAACACAACTATGAACCCCTTTAGGGTATGAATGTATGGTGCCATCCGGCATGATAAATGATAAGTTTGATTGAGCTCTATCTCATGATTGAATGACTAGTGTGATGATATGATATGGATATAATGGACTGTTGATTGATAGTTTTATGATTGGCATTTTGGAGAAGCTCTGGCCTTGCTGTTATGCTGCCGGATTTTCGTCAAAATTATGAACTTAGTCATATCATCGCATGTGTTTAGTCAAATCAGTATTATGCATGTAAAGTATACTGATAAGAAAAGAAAGAATGGGATATGACCTTTCAATCACTTCGGTAAAAGAAGTGAAAGACGGTGATCCACAAAGATTCAAGGAACCTTTATGGGGGAGGTAGGGTGACATGGAGGACCTTCCAACTTAGAGGTATCCAATATCGGCTTAGTCTGATTTGGTTAGTACTGCGTGACGACGGTCACGGAATGAGCTCATGTCCAAAAGCAGTCTATTTCAAAGGAAAAGTAAAGAATATTAAGCATATGCAAAAAATGAAAGTAGAGTCAAAGTAGAACCATAGTCAAGTTAATGAGTTGCATATATCATGCATGTTTCTATATTTCTCATACACATTATGAATGTTTATCCTATGTGTTAGCATGTATGCCTATGTATGCCGTTGTCAATATGATGATAAACTTAAAAACAATCCGCTTCAGGATTTATGTTTTCAGAAATTGTTAAAATTAAATTTATATCTGTCCACTATTTTTATAATTAAATCCGAAGTGGCTAGGATGATGACGATGACATAGTATTTGTCTAGTTGTGATCCTACTGAGAAATCTAATATTTCTCACTCCTACGTTTCCGTGTCATCTTTAAAGGATGCTAGCATCGGGCATGGTGGTGATCTTCATTAAGTTCCCGGTTTGGCATTGATGCTTTGACCTGGTGCTGAATGCCTCGGTGATGTCTGTGAGCTCAGCAATGAGGGTCTACATCTTCCACGACTGTCTGTTTTAGGTTCCAGTGATGAGCCCATTTTTCATCCACATCAGCCGTACGGTGAGGTTACCATGGATGACATTTGCCCCTACTTTCAGCCACTGAGGTACCCCATTGCCGATGAAATTAACTCGGATACCTGTTTGACTCCAACCGTTTCATTGGATTTCGATCTTTCAAAGTCATCTTATTCGAGTTATCACGTAGAGACGAACCCGTCTGAGCCCTCCTACCCATCCATGATTCGCTTGATGTCTGATTCGTCTTCTTCTTTAGTAGCTCCTCATCACACACTGCCTTCCCTTTGTGGTTAAGGGTTCATTCATACTCGTACTGTGCCTCGTGGGTGTGACCGTGCTCGAGGAGGAGGACATGGTGATGTTGCTCCCCGTGGTTTCAAGAATGGTTTCCTCCTGCCTGATGAGTGATGTGGTGATTGCATGCAGAGCCAAGCATGAGGATAGCCTTTTTTAGTTGTAGTCATAGATTCTTTTGTATGGCATACTTGGGCAGTAGAGATTTCCTATGTATTTTCCTTTGTGACATATTCAGTTAGGTTTCTTTTGTAGGGCCAATAGTAGATATTAGACCCATTATATCTCTATATATGACTCTTGGTATTATTATATTAAGTATGATGGCTGTGGAGTGAATATTATGTTACCTAGGATATTTGTTTTCATGTCGCTTCTATTTATCTATTCACACAGTATATATGAGATAGTGACGTTTGTATTATATGTTCACGATGCGCTCATGGCTCTTGGTTTTCAAAATAGTTTTTCGTTATTGTCAAAAAAAAAATTTACCCTTACTTTCATATAAAAGTATTTTCAAATGATAATGTTAGTTCCGCGAACAAAAGTAACAACTAGTAATTCCATAATATGACTTAAGCATAGTATGGGACTATAAGGTGTTATATTGAGAATTTATTTTGTTTTGTGCTGTAGGGTGCATTCTGAGAATGCTTGGATCCCCAATGGATGAATGTGCTTGTTTTTATGTGCAGGACAAAGATCTGTGTTTGGGAATTATCCCAAATACAATGGGGACTCTATCCGAGTTTCATGAAAAATGTGTGATGAAAGGCTTGCTAGGGGACTTGTCCCCTATGCACCGGTTGTAACACCTTATCAAACAAAGTATTATGCTTAAGTCATAATAAATTATCTGATAAATGATTACGTATAATGAGCTGATTAAATTCTATTTCCTATCTCATTACTAATTACTCAAATACAAATGATTATTCACGTAACAAAATTTCTGCTTGATAGCGGAATAAATACTAGTTTATCGTTGTACCGGAAGTAACGTAGCATAAATAAAATGCAATATAGATAGAACTACTGCAAACCATATCATAAATATATATATAGATATCTATTTTCAAAGTTTATCAAATGGTACATAAAACGACATAGGATAACAAAAAAATGAGGCCGTTAATACAAAATAAATCGGTCGGTCCCTATGAATAGTACCCCATCTAGTCCTCCGGGACATTTCATGTACAACTCCTAGTTCTTACCCATCTGCCCATGACCCAGACTGTCAAAAGAGGGCCATCCTATACATCTACTATCGCTGCGGTATGCCCATTATCTAAATGAAATCTGAAGAAAGAAATTCGTTTTCCATGTTGGTGTCTGCAGGAGGGTGGCCCACACTCGGAGTAGAGGATGAGGAAGAAGAACTCGCTACCTCAAATGGATCCTCCTCAGACATCGAGACTGAGGGCATCTGCTGTGGAGGTGAGGCAGGAGGGGCCATAGGAGCTGGAGCTGCTGCTACTACTATTGCTGCTACTGGTGGAGGTGGAAATGGATGGGTCATGTAGAGGGGAATGGCAATATAAGGGATAGCAGGGTTAAAAAGCGGATGCATGAGCGGCATAGCAAAATCCCTTTGGAAGAAAAAGTAAAGGCAAAACTGATATCTACCTGATATATACATAGAGTCCAAGAACAGATCAAGGTGGATATGGAGCTCAGGGAACTCAATGAATAGAACTCCGGTTGCTGCGTTCTCCATGGTTTGAGAATGACGTGGAAATATACAGTTGGGTGAGAAATAAAATTTCTCAGTAGGAATCCCTAGCTTCTACATATCTGTCATCGCTGTCATTCCTAGTTGTTTCGATTTCTCAAAATTTAAAATAGTACGACACAACAGTAATATTTAACTTAAACATTTATTTGTAAAACATACACCGAAACAAACTCATTTTTAGTTAACAGATATGCTAATGTAATTAAAACAGTAACTATGTACTAGAACAGGTAGTGAAGGAGTATCATACTATTTATATTGATATGCAAATGGAAAATGCATCAGGCTTTTGCCTCTTAAAACTCATTTCCGTCCTTGGTCCCCTGGGAGTTATTGGCCATACACTCCTGGGTAATGGTCCACTTTTCAGGACCGAGCTCGTTCCTATACAGGATTGCCGGGTTTACTTTCCTCGACCTTTCCACTGATCTATTCCCCTTAAATTGTTCAGGGGTTGGCCCAAGTAATATGGAATCCTTTGCAATATACATGAATTTCATGCACAACTAACTCTATTCTTTCAAATATCATGTATTCATGCCTTTGTAATGTACACAACATATGAATTTCTTGCTGAAACTTCGGTAGCATAACGGATCGAGTCCGCTTCCCCATGAATAATGCCAAATAACCAGTACAATTGTACAAACTTGCAATTTAACATGAACCAGCAAATATATATGTTCATAGCATCATTTACCAATTTCAATTCAAGCATCAAATGGGTTCTCGGTTTATTCTCCTCTGTTCCGCCCGAGTTTGTTATACTCCACCCTTAGTGCGATTCAACTCATTTAAATCTAATTTTTGGATGTCATAGCCTTATGTGTCTTGTAACACCCTCCCAAGTATAGTACTATACTTAAGTCATAGTACCATACCCTAGAGTTGTTACTATTACCTGAGCGAACCTTATCTAACAGCAACTTCAGCTGTCCTCGGAACTTCTTGAACTATCTGGAGATAACACGAAAATAGGAGTGAGAATTATAAATTCTCAGTAGGATTATCTAATTATCATAATAACATCATCATTGTCATCTCTAGTTTGCTTCGGTTTATTATGAAAAAGGTGAACATGCTATACAAACTGTTGAATTTTACATTTCGAAAAATATGTTATCCGAAGCAAAATTCATTTTTCTATTACTCATACACTTGGCATTTAGGAGAGCCCATACAAATCAAATCATGAATAATGACTGAAACACAATGAAATATAATAGCATCAATACATTGGAGACATAACATCTACACATAACTTTACTTGTACTTGAATGTATGCATATACATAAAATTTACTTCTCTTTCTTCATTTTTCCTTTCATCTTAAAATCTTTACATGCCACATTCTAGAGTATGATCGCCATGTCATACCCCATTAGAGCGTGATCGCCATGTCACATTCCTTAGGAATATGGGACCTTCATTCGGTACTTACACTAGTTGGGTCATGCCATGTCTCATGTAAGTTCTATCCCCTGTACTCACACTAGCTGGGTTAATGCCATGCCTCATATGAGTGGGGTACTTGCATATCTTTTAATCTTTAGTCTTTAGTCTTTAGCCTTTACTGCCCTTGGGTAGCCTGGCCTTGGAGTGAGCTCGTCAGCTCAACCTGTGACCATCATCACACCGACTCACCCACAAGGGGAGCCATGTGCCTCTGGTCTTGGAGGGATCTCATTCTGGTCACGTGCCTCTAATCGAAGGGATCTCTTCTGGTCACGTGCCTCAAAATTGAGGGATCTCATCCACCGCATGCCTTCAAAATAGAGGGATCTCATCTGACCATGTGCCTCTAAGGTAGAGGGATCTCATAGTTTTAGCTGCCTTCACAGGGAGGGATTCATTGTGCAACTGCCTCTAAGTGAAGGGACCCACATCTTTATCTTTTAACTGCCTTCACCGGGAGGGATCTCAATTAACTACCTCCGAGTGAAGGGATTCACATTTAATATACTCATGTTTGTTCATTCTCATACATGGTTATGCATAGGCATGCTGAATGTGCTCATACATATGCTTCATCATTTATTTTCATATACACCATAACTCATATCATACTTAAATCATCCTTGCATATAAATATTCCTAGTTTCATAGACTTCTGCCGTAAATCAGGTAGCATAACGGATTAGATCCGTTTCCTCATGAATAGTGCCAGTTCTCACAGACAAATCAGCCATAGCAATATAATCAATCTAACATATCTCTTAATATAAAACTTGTAATCCTCAACTCAAACCTTATATGTCCACTAACACTTGTGAAACCATCAATTTGGTCATTCTGTCAATTCTATTTAGTTCTGCTCGAATTTTGTATAATCCACCTTTACCTCTATCCAACACATTTAAACCTGAATTTTGAATATGTTCTAGCTCTATATGTCTACTTTCTAACCTCTTTGGTCCCATATCATTTTGATTTATATAACTCAAGATATTTAACTTTTGCCTCAACCTATTCGGTCACTGGCCCAAATTACACTCTTGGAAGTAAAAATTCAGTAAAAATTGAAACTAGCCTCAAATCATACGAAATTGGTGCCAAATCAAAGCTAATAGGAAAACCTTTCATTTGCATGAAGTTTTATTCCATTTGCTTTAGTATAGCTCGAGTTACAAGTCCTGAAATTCCACCTTTCTAAACTACTCTGTTTTGGCTCAGTTTGGACATAGGGTAACTTCCTCGAATCACTGGGAACAATTGGGATCATAACAAACTCGAAATTTCATATTGGGATGTTCCCCTATGTGTAAGTTAGTTTCACTCAATTTGGAGTTGTATAGGGTGAGTTATACCCTCCTTAAGTCACACTGCCCGGATGGAAGTTCTGATTCCTAGGTCAAACTTCAAAAATTCATATCTCTCTCAATACTAATCCAATGACCTTATATGATACATGTATGGAAAGCCCTGAATGTATACTTTCATCTAAAAATAGTTTCATCGGATTTGACTGGTTGTAGGGGGAGCCGTACACTCCGCCATATGGATTGCCGAGGACTCTTCACCAAGACAGCATCCTAATTCTCCACTCCTTCTAATTTTCTCCTTCTAACCATAATTCCAACTCAAGATTTCCTATTAATCCAATCATAATCCATCATATATATCCAATATTTCATCAAATACATGAAGAAGAGTACAATTTCATACAGCCATAGTGCAAAGAATTCAAGAATAGAAATGGAATCCTATCTCTTTGGAGTGTGATCTTGCTGAAATTGAGTTTGGATTGAATGGAGCCTTGACAAAGTTTGGAGATTTGATAGAGTAGATTGAGAGAGGAAGAGAAAAAGAAGGCTGGAGCAAGAGGGAGAGAGAGTGGCATAAATCAGCTGGGAATGAGGAGGGGAGTCTGACTTAAATACAAGGGGGTAGTTGGGATTGTGAGTATTGATTGGTTGAGATTTTGTGATTGAAGTTCGGCCATGTCTCCCACTTTTGTGGCCAAAATGCTCTCCACGTCATCCTAAAAGTGGGACTCGCTTCCATTCTATCTGAACTCGGAACTCGTCTCGATTCTGCTTAAAGTCGGAACTCGTGCCATTTCACTTGAGCTTGGAGCTGAAGTCGGATGTCGAAACTCGTTCCATCTTATTTGTGACTTGAGGAAATCTTGTCTGGTTTATTCGAGACTTGAAAGCAAGGTCGGATGTCGGAAGTCATATAGATTACAATCACATAATCTCAGAACTCCCCATTCAAACTCGGGAACACCAACAGAAATGGAAGGCTCCTGGAATAAACTCAGACATCGGAACTTGTGTATGACTGGAAATCAACTCAAAGATTCAAACTCATGTCCATTGAGTTCCACTCTAAGGACGGAACTTGTTATATTAAAATCAGAGGTCGACACTTGCACCATTGAGTTAAAGTATCAGCTTGGGGTCAAGTCGAAAGTCGGAGTGAGGATGCTGGGTTAATGTCGAAACTCGGGAATTCTGGATCACCAATATCAAACCCAAATACTTAAAACCGGAAGTCGGTATTTTATATACAGTGTGTTTGAGACTCTAGGTCGGAAGTTGGAACTCACATATAGCTTGCTTGAAACTTGAAGATAAATTATGAGATCGAAAATCAGGTACATTTTCTTTGAGACATGAAGCCGGAAGTCGTAGAGTAACGTGAGATGAACTCGGAAATCGGAAATGATCCCATTTTATTCGAAAATGAAGTCGGGAATGGGATTTGATCAAACTTGAAGATGAAGTCGGAACTTGAAAATCAGGGATGTTACATGTCTAGTTTCCAACCCTTTTAGTCCCATCTCATTTTGATTTGTATAACTCAAGATATAAGCACTTTACCTCAGACTGCCCTATTCTTAGCTAGAATTGGGTTCTTATAAGTGAAAATTCACTAAAAATAGAAATCTAGGTGAAATTATACAAAATTTTTATCAAATTAAAGATAACAGAACAAGATTTCAAATGAAATAAGTTTCATGTCATTTGCATAAGTATATTTTGAGTTATAAGTCCTGAAACTAGACTCTACTGGACTGTCCTGTTCCAGACCAGTTTAAACTTAAGCCAACTTCATTGATGTGCTGGGAACAAATAACAAAGAATTTGATTTTGAAATTTTTATGGGATGTTCTATTATATGTTAGCTTTCAAACAACGTTGGGTTCACTCAATTTGGAGTTGTGTAGGGTGAGTTACATGCTTCTCAACTCATACTGCCCAAATAAGACTCTAGATTTCTAGGTCAAACTTCAAAAATTCATAGCTAATTTTATACTAATCCAATGGCCTTATATTTTATATGTATAGAAATCCATGAATGTCTAGTTTCATATAAAAATAGATTCATCAACTTTAATCAGCTATAGGCGGAGCCATACACTTTGCCGTACGGACTGCTGAGGAAAACCCTAACAGCTTCTTAACTTGTTCTCTATTCTTCAAGCTATTTGCTATCAGTTCCAATTTTAATCACAATATGCATGCAAAATTAGTCATAAACCAGCATCATCACTCTACATAACATCAATATCTCATGTTATACATGACCATTATGTAGCCCCACATCAGAGAAAATAAGAAGAGAAGTAGGATTTCCTACCTTGTCTAGTAGAATTTGAGTTGATTTAGTAGCTTTGATGGAAACAACTTGTGTTGAAACTTGAAGAAAGGATGGAAATAGAGTGAAGATGAGAGTAAGGAGAAGAGAAATGAGAGGAGTTTCAGCAAGTGGGGCAGCCGAATTTTTACAAAAAAGAAGGAAAGAAAAGGTGGAGATTTTTAGAAGCAAGATGCATGATGATTGATGGATTTCACTTCATCATCCAATTTTGCTTAGCTTCCCTCCCTCAATGGCTGATCAAGGCACCACATGAGGGGGTAGTTTGGCTAAATCTTAGCCATTGATCCTAGGGCACTCATAGAAAAATTTCTATTGGTCCGGTTCTGACAATTTAAAATACCGAAATCTTACCGATTTCTCTTAAATTGGTAAACCGGTTTGGAAATTTCTGTGAGGTTTCCTATGTTCCTAATCTAATTCCATTAAGCTTAATCTTTTTAAATCACACTTAATTGCCTTTAAGTAAATATTTAACCGAATTCTGATTAAACCCATTTATTCGATAAAAACCAAACAACTTAGTTGTTAACCATAAAATTTTTCGAACGTTACACCGGTTACAACGATGGTTGGGTTGTGACACTATGAGCACAAGAAGAAACACAAATATCCTCATCAAAACTTCACAAATCTTATAGTTCCATTAAAACCTCAATATGGCCGAGACATGTGTAGCCATGAATATGAAGAAAAATTTCTTAAACATGCAAGATGTGGATTTAGGCCTTGAACACAAGTGTAAATGAGTAGTGCTTCAAATCTTTAAAGAAACTCTTGAAGACTCAATCTTTCATAGATTTTTAGAAGGTTAAAGTATGGTCTCATATTCTGAAATTAGACATTAAAAACTTCAAATAACACAAACAACCACACATTACTCATGCATGGATCCTAAAGAGTGAAAAAGAAAAAGCTACTTTTTTGGATTCTTGAAAATCGATGTGAACAAGGGTTGGGCAGCAGCTATGCTTGAGCTTCTTACTTCTTTTTGAGGGCTTGAATATGAGTTTCAAGGATGAGGATTGATAGTATTTGAAGGTGATAAAAAAGGATGAAAACTTGAAGGTGTTTTAATGGAGTTTTTGTGAAGTTTTTGGGAGAAAATGAAGGTGGAAGATGTTAAATGGTGCTATGGCCAAGGGGATGAGTTTGGACAGAAGCTAAGTGTTTCTAAAGTGTGTGGAGGTCAGTTTATGAGGGTATATTTATAGAAAAATGGCAGATTTAGTTAGTGTTAATCATAGGATTAGTTTTAACTTAATTTAGGTAGTTTAGTTGGTTAATTATGCCACCAATGATTAATTAATTTAATCACCAATTAAAATTGATTTAGATATTATAATACTCATCTTATGTGTTGATTAAGATTTAAGAAAAGATTAATCTGGTTTAGTGCTTTAATTAGTGCATAATTATTAATTTTTACTTAAAACTAGATTAGACAATTTAAGTTTTAATTAGCAAAATATAAATTTCTTTAATCTATCATCAAATCCATGTTTAAATATGTGTTAGATGATATCTCTCAATTTTCAGAATTTTTTCTACATTTTTTAGTATTTTTAGTGCATTTTTACCTCAATTAAGCCTATTTCAAGTTAATTAATATAATTAATTATCTATAATTAAAATAATAAAATTCTAGCTGCAAACCCATGTGTAGCTGCACCTTCTACAACATATTTAGGGGACAAAATTCTTAGTAAGAGATTGAGGTAAAAAAATAAGTTGATTTGGTAAAAGGGTAATTACTAAAAGGTAACTAGATGTTGACACATTGGTCAAAATGCAACTAGTTATTACCCAATTCACTTGAAACTAAACTAGGGGGTTACAGGGTCTGGTTAAGGTGTGCCAAGGTTAGGGTTAGGGTTTTTAATAATTTTTATTTAATTTATTTAGATTTTATGAAGTAATTATGGCCTTTTTGATGTATTTAGGCTCAAAATTGTTTCAAAAACTATTGAGTCCAGTGCAGTAGCTACCAAGGCCCATTTAGAGACCCAATCACGTGGTCTATCAAGCTTAGGCCTGGAACAATACTGATTCTTTACCATACTGCAAGTTAAAATGGTCTTATAGGATTTTTGGGGCTATTTTATGTAACACCCTAATAGTTCCAGTCTATGCTTAAGTCATATTGTGTAATTACTAGTTATTACTTTTGCTCGTGGAACTAACATTAACTTTTTGAAATTACTTTACCTGAAAATAGGGGTAAAATTTTTTTTTGAACAATAACGAGTAAACAGTTTTGAAAACTAAGAGCTAGGAGCGCATTGTGAATGCATATAATAAACAACGCTATCTCATACATCAATGCAAGTATCGTATATAGAAACAATAAGAATAACAATAATTTAGAAAATCATAACATTCATTCCATGCCCCTTCATAGCTAATATAACGCTAATAATATTACTAAAAGTCATACATATAGATAATAATGGGTTTGATACCTACTGTCGGCCCTGCACATGAAACCTACTGGATGCATGATAAAAGAAAATGCATCAGAAATCCCTACAGCCCAAGCATGCCATATAGTAAAATGATAACCTTATAACTACAACCAAAAAAGGGCTATCCCCGCGCTTGGCTCCATATGCAATAACCACATCACTTGTTAGGCGGGAGGAAACCATTCCGAATCCATCGGGAGTAACATCACCATGTCCACCTCCTCGAGCACGCCCCCCTCAAGGCACTGCACGAGTACGAATGAACTCGCGACTATGAACCCAGGGTGGAGTGTGACGAGGAGCTGTTGAAGAAGAAGACGACTCAGATGTTAGACGTATCACATACGGATAGGAGGGCTCAGATGGATCAGTCTCCACATGATAGCTCGGGTGGGAAGGCTCCGAAGGGTTGGAATCCAAGGAAATGGTCGAAGTCAGACGGGTATCCGAGTCAGTCTCATTGTCAGTAGGGTACGTCAGCTGCTGAAAGTAAGGATGGATATCATCCAAGGTAACCTCGCCAAATGGCTGATGTGGTCGGAAAAATGTGCTCATCACAGGCGTCTGAAACGGACGATCGTGGAAGATGTAGACCCTCATCGCTGCGCTCACAGACATCGCTGAGGCATTCAACATCGGGTTAAAGTGCCAACGCCATACTAGAAACTCATTGAAGATCACCATTGTGCCCGACATTGACATCCTCTGAAGACGACACGGAAATGTAGGAGTAAGAAATACTAGCCACTTCGGGTTTAATTATAAAAATAGTGGACAGATATAAGTTCAATTTTAATGATTTTGAAAACTTAAACCCCGAAGTGGGTTACTTTTAGACTTAACATCATAACTACATCATCATAACTAAACATACATACTAAAGCATGGAATAAACATTCATAATGCAAATTGGCAATATAAGTACATGCACAGACATGCGTCATTATAGACATAACCATGGTTATACTTGACTTTACTTTCGTTTTTAGCACGTGCTTAACATTCTTTACTTTCCTTTGAAATAGATTGCTTTTGGACATGAGCTCACTCCGTGACTGTCGTCACGTAGTACTAAACCAAATCAGACTAAGCCGATATTGGTTAACCCTAGGTTGGGCGGTCCTCCATGTCACCCTTGCCTCCCTTATAGAGGTTCCTTGAGTCATTGTGAATCATCGTCTCTCACTTCCCTTATCGAAGTGATTGAAGGGTCATGTCCCATTAATTCTTTTTTTATCATTATACTTTGCATGTATAATACTTCTTTGACTAGGCACATGCAATGATATGGCTAAGTCCATAATTTTGACGGAAATCCGGCATCATAACGGCTAGACCGGAGCTTCCCCCAAAATGACAATCATAAACTTTCAATCAACAGTTTATCATATCACAATAATCAATCAATCTTCAGTAAAGTTCAATCAAACTCATCATTCATCATGCTGAATGGCATCACACATTCATACCCTAAAGGAGTTTATAGTTATGTTATTCTTTGTGAAGAATCTTATGAATCATTTTTTGATTTCTCGTGGTTATCCACGAGAAAATCACATAGTTAAGGTATATGTAGGTGGTCTTTTAGTTACTTAGTTCTCATATGAAATTATTATTTACTTGAGTTCATGTCTTATGGTACATTTGTTCAAATTAATTAAGTTAAATGATTATTTCCTTTTCTTGAGATGGTGCACTTAGTGATTTCTAAGTTTATGGTATGCTCAGAGACTCTAATCATACTTTTGTTCCCAAAGAGTTTGAGATCTCTCTAATCCTTAGGTCATGACAATGCATAACCATATCATAAACCCAACAATACCATGTTCACTAAACATCCAGGGTGATTTTTATCTTAACCAAGTTACAAAGTTTCAAGCTTTTATCACTAACATAACAAGATCTTACCTTAAGTATTATAAAAGTTATCATTCTTTATAAAGTGGTCATAAAGTTTTATTCTTTATGAAAGTAAGTTCCTTTAAATTAAGCTCTTATCTTAAAGATTTGATCTTCATGAAATAATAATAGAAGTTACTAGATTTTTAACTAAAAAGTCTTGTTCTTTATAAAAGATAACACCTTTATGACTCAAAAATGTGATTTTTGCTTAAAGCTTGGAACTTTACTAATATATTCATCTCAAGATTCCACCTTTACAAGACTTAGTGAGCAAGCTTATAACTTTATGACTTAAAGCCACCTTCTTGATTAAAGTTGAAAACTTTGTGAAAGGATTTACATCCAAAAATCAATCTTTACAACATAAAGTGACGAGACATCATTTTTCTAACTCAAAAAGGCTTATTATTGCTAAAAGTTTAGACTTTTACATATATTCTTGTCTTCAAAACAAAACAAAACGAGACTTTATCGAAGCACAAAGGTTGCGCCACTTTTAAGGAATCAAGAAGCAAACTTTTTAAAGCTTTAAGCTTTTAGGATGTTCATAGTCATATCAAATTATGAAAAACATGTAAAGATGAAACTTTTCTAATCATAAACTCATCATAAGAAAAAGAGCAACTTTAAGCAAGATACTATCAAGAATATAAAGAACATTCAAGAATAAGAACAAGAACATATTTTTCCAAAAGTAGAAACATCAAAAACACTTGAAGAAGAACAAGATCATTTTTTTCCAAAAGTAGAAACATCAAGAACACTTGAAAAAGAATAAGAACATATTTAACCAAAAATAGAAACTTTTGCTCATGAAGAGCATGAAAGATTGTCTCAAGTTTTCACTCAAAGATCTTGGTCATGAGAAGAACCAAGCTTCAAGCTTTCTTGAGTTAACAAAATAAAAAGATGAAGATCACTACCTTTCTTGAAGATTGCGCAAAAATAAGAGAAGAAGAAGAAGAAGATGATGATAGCTCCTCTTGAAGATGATGGTGGCGGTTTTGCAAGAAGGAAGGAGAAGCTCTTGAGTTCTGTTGGAAATGATGGTGGTAGTGTTTAGATCTTGTCTTCAAAGACCCAAAGATGAGGTCCTTAAAGGGCTAAGTGAGAGGTTTTGGTGGTGGTGGTGAAGAAAGGAAGAAGAAGAAGAAGAAGATGATGATGAAGAAGTGTTTAGATAGAAGTTGGAGGATTTGATTTCAAGAGAGAGAATGGGATGAGTGAAAATGAAAATGGATGAAGGTGCGGAAAGAGAAAGTGGCGTCCAAACATAAAGGGAAGAAGGATGATATTTTCTTAATTTTGTGCTAATTAAGGTTTAGGGGGACAAATTGGATGATGGGGGAATAAAGCATGTACAATCTCTTACAAAAAGCAACCTTGTCTTATGCTTTATGCTTTAATGACATCACTTTTACTTTATTGTCTAATTGACTAAATTTGAATTTAATCATGCGATTAAGTGCTCTTGCAACTTAATTAAGATGATTAAGCAAGGATTAGTAATTAACATACAAGAACATGATTAATAAAAATTAATCTTGTGATTAAGCTTAACTAACCTTGATTAAACTCAATTAATGTAATACCTTACCATATAAAATACTATGCTTAAGTCATAATATGTTACCTAATAAGTTATTACGTGTGGCAGTCTAATTAAATTTCTTCTCCATTTTCTAATTTAATGTTATTTACCCATACATAGTTAACTGTTCAATTAATTACGTTCCGTGTGATTGCGGAATAAATAATAGATAATTATTGTAACAGAAATAAAATAGCATAAAAATATGCGAAATAGATGGAACTACTAAAACTGCATCACATATATATATATATATATATATATATATATATATATATATATATATATATATATATATATATATATATATTCCAAAGTTTGACAAAAGATACATAAACTGTACAGAGTAATAAAATGAGGCCGCTAAAACAAAATAAATCGGCCTATCTTTATGACCAATACCCTAACTGGTCCCTAAGGGACATTTCGTGTGCTAACCATCCACATATAGCATACACTAAACTACTGCCTATGACCCAAAATACCAAAAGAGGGTCACTCTATACCTTTCCACATTGAAGCACTACACAGGCACCCTAGAAGGATTCCGAGGAGAGGAATTCATTCGCCATGCTGCTGTTAGCTAGAGGGTAGTCCACGCTCGGGGCAAAGGACGAGGAGGGGATCTGCTGCGGTGGTGAGGCGGGCGGAGCCATGGCTACTACGGGTGGTGGCGGTGGTGCTGCTGTATGTAGAGGTGGAAAGGGATGGGCCATGTACAGAGGGATAGCAATATAAGGTGCGATGGGATCGAAGAGTGGTGAGTTAGGGGAACAACAAAATCTCTACAAAAGAAGAAATAAAAACGGAACTGATATCTACCGAATATATATATAGCATCTAAAAACAGGTCCAGGAAGATATGAAGCTCAGAGAACTCGATGAACAGGACTAGGGGCGTAAAAAAAATCGGCACCCGTGGATACCCGCGAGTAATACTTGCAACGGGGCGGGTATGGGGGGAAGATTTTACCCCGCGGGTAATAGGGATAGGGATTTTAAATACCCACATGTTAAACGAGGTGGGGGCAAGGATCACTATGCCCATACCCGCGGGTACCTGCCATGAAATTACTATTTTACCCTTAAATTATTAACTTAGTTAAACTAATATTATTGTTATTTAAATTGATTAGACTAAGGTTTAAATTTATAAGTTAGATTTATTTGTATTTATTATATATTAGACTAATAATTGGATTACTATTATGTATTTATTTTTATTTTAAATATTTTAAGTTATTAAAATTTAGATTGTAGAATTGGATTATTATATTTATTTTTTGTTTATTTTATGTGTTTATTTTTATTTAAGTATATTAAATTGTTAGAATTTTAATTGTTAAATAAGATTATTATTTATGGTTATTTTAAATATTTTATGATATTAGAATTTTTATATTTAATTTAAATTTTTAAAATTTTTAATATTCTAACGGGTATCCATGGATATCCACGGGTACCCGTAAACCCGTGAGTAAATAAAAAATGAGTACCCGCACGGATATGGGGCGGGGGATGGGGACGGGTATTTACTTGCAGGGCGAGGGACGGAGGCCTATCCCCTGCCCTCGCCCCGCCCCGTTGACATCCCTAAATAGGATGCCCGTTGCCACATTATCCATGATTTGAGAATGACGCAGAAGCATACAATAGAGTGAGAAATAAAGATTTCTCAGTAGGAACCCTAATTTTATATGCATCTGTCACCGTCATCATTCCCAGTTGTTTCGGTTTCTCCTTAATTTTAAATAGTACGACATAATGGAAAATTTCCACTTAAATTCTTATTATAGAAAACATACACCAAAACAAAATAAATTTTAAATTGGAACAATGGGAATATAGTCAATAGATATGTTATTATAAATAAGATAGAAAGTAATCCACAATGTATCATGAGAAATAAATAGACAACTATAACAATCAATTAAGAATTATCATATAGTGTATATAAATGTGTAAACAGGAAAATGCATCTTATCTTGTAAGGCTTTCGCTTCCTAAATCTTAATTTCCATCATTGGTCCCCTAGGAGTTATTTGGCCATATGCTCCTAGGTAATAGTTCGCTTTTCAGGATCGAGCTCGTTCTTATACAAGATTGCTGGTTTTTCTTTTCTCAACCTTCCCACTGATCTATTCCCCTTAAACTTATTCAGGGGCTAGCCCAAGTAATATGGAATCCTTTATGATATTCATGAATTGCATGCGTAGCTAATTTTATTCTTTCAAATATCATGTATTCAAGCAAGCATAACTCACCCAACATATGAATTCCTTGCCGGAATTTCGGCAGCATAACGGATTGAGTTCGCTTCCCCATGAATAGTGCCAGACTACTAGTACAATCATTCAAATATGCAAATCAATATGGAGCAGCAATTATATATTCACAATATCATTCATCAAGATCAATACAACCATCGATAGAGTTTTTTGTTTGTAACACCTTCCCAAGTACAGTACTATGTTTAAGTCATAGTACCATTCTCTGGAGTTGTTACTGTTACCTAAGCGGACCTTGTCTGACAGCAACTTCAGCCGTCTTCGGAAACTTCTGAAACTATCTGGAGACAACACGGAAATAAGAGTGAGAATTATAAATTCTCAGTAGGATTCTCTAATTATCATACATAATATCATCGTTGTTATCTCCAGTTTGCTTCGGTTTATTGTGAAAAAGATGAACATATTATGTAAACTGTTTAATTTCATAGTTCGAAATTATACCATCCGAAGCAAAGTTCAGTTTTATTCATAGACTTGTCATTTAGGAGAGTCCATACCACACCAATTTATGAACTATACTATAAATAATAACTACAACTATTAAAATACACATAGCATCAACATATTGGGATCATAACTTCTGCACATAACTTTATTTGTACTTGAGTTAATGCATATACATAAAGTTTACTTTCCTTTCTTCATCTTTCTTTTCATCATAAAATCTTTACGTGCAACATTCCAGAGTATGATCTCCATGTCATACCCCATCAGAGCATGATCGCCATGTCACGTTCCTTAGGAATATGGGATCTTTTTTCGGTACTTACACTAGCTGGGTCATGCCATGCTTCATGTAAGTTCTGTCCCCTATACTCACACTAGCTGGGTCAATGTTATGCTTCATGTGAGTATGGTACCTGCATATTCTTTAATCTTTAGTCTTTAGTCTTTAATCTTTAGCTTTTACTTGGCACACCTAGGCGTTACGTATCATCGTCCCTTGGGTGCTGTTACTGCCCTTGGGTAGCCTGGCCTTGGAGTGAGCTCGTCAGCTTCACCCGTGACCATCGTCACACCGACTTACCTGCAAGGGGACCCACTGCCTCTAGGTTGGAGGGATCTCATTCTGGCCACGTGCCTCTAATTGAAGGAATCTCTTCTGGTCACGTGCGTCAAACTGAGGGATCTCATCTGACCACGTGCCTTCAATATAGAGGGATCTCATTTGACCACGTGCCCCAACATAGATGGACCCGAGTTTTAGCTGCCTTCACAAGGAGGGATTCAATGTGCAACTGCCTCCAGGTGAAGGGACCCACATTTTATCTCATTTAGCTGCCTTCACAAGGAGGGACCTCAAATAACTGCCTCCAAGTGAAGAGACTCACATTCAATATATTCACATTCTTTCATTCTCATGCATACTCAAGCATAGTCATACTGAATGTACCTATACTTCATTTATTTTCATTTGTCATTGCACACATGATCTTCACGTACACAGTCATGACATATAAAGGCCCGTAGCCTCTTTACCATTCTACCGGCACTCATACATATGCTATATCATTTACCCTCATATACCTTACATCAGACTTATGTCATTCTTAAATATAAAGTTTCTATATACCTATTCATACTTTAATTCATCCTTGATAACTCATATCATATTCAAGTTCATCCTTGCATGTAAACATTCCTAGTTTCATAGACTTTCGCCGTAAATCCGGCAGCATAACAGATCAGTTCCGTCTCTCCATGAATAGTGCTAGTTCTCACAGACAATTCAGTTATAGCAATATAATCAATCTACCATATATATATCAATGTAAAATTGGCAATCCTCAACTCAAACCTTATAGGTCCACCAACTCTTGTGAAACTATCACTTTGGCCATTCTGCCAAGTCTATTCGGTTCTGCCCGAATCTTGTATAATCCACCTTTATCTCTATTCAACTCATTTAAACAAGAATTTTGGATATGTCATAGTTCTATATGTCTACTTTCTAACCTCTTTAGTCCCATATCATTTTGATTTATATAACTCAAGATATTCAAATTTTGCCTCAGCCTGTTCAGTCACTAGCCCGAATTACACTCCTGGAAGTATAAATTCACTAAAAATCGAAACTAAGCTCAAATCATACAAAATTGGTCTCATATCAAAGCTAATAGGACAACCTTTCATTTGCAACAAGTTTCACTTGATTTACTTAAGTATACCTCGAATTACAAGTCCTGAAAGTGGACTTCCTAAACTACCCTGTTTTGGCCTGGATTGGACATAGAGCAACTTCCTCAAACCACCGAGAACCATTGGGACCATTACAAACTCGAAATTTCATATTGGAATGTTCCCCTATGTGTAAGCTTTCTAACAAATTTAGTTTCACTCAATTTGGAGTTGTATAGGGTGAGTTATACCCTCCTCAAGTCACCCTGCTCGGATGAAAGTCCCGATTCCTAGGTCAAACTTCAAAAATTCATATCTCTCTCAATACTAATCCAATGACTTTATATGTATATGTATGGAAAGCCCTGGATGTTTACTTTCATCTAAAAATGGTTCCTTTAGATTTAACTGGTTCTAGGCGGAGTCGTGCACTCTGCCGTACGGACTGCTGTGGAATTTTTCACCAAGACAGCACCCTAATCCATCCATTTCTCCTAGTTTTCTTCTTCTAATTCTAATTCCAACTCAAGGTTTCATATTAATCCTATCATAATCCATCATATATATTCAGTATATGATCAAACATATGAAGAAAAGTAAAATTTCATACAATCATGTTGCAAAGAATTCAAGAACAGAATAGAATCCTACCTCTTTGGAGTATGATTTTGCTGAATTTGAGTTTGGATTGATGGAACCTTGACAAAGCTTGGAGATTTGATAAAGTAGATTGAGAGGGAGAAAGGAAAAAGAAGACTGGAGCAAGAGGGAAAAAGAATGGCGTAAATCATCTGGGAAGAGGAGGGGAGTCTGACTTAAGTACATGAGAGTTGTGGTGTTGATTGGTTGGAGTTTTGTGGTTGAAGTTCGGCCATGTCTCTCACTTTTGTGGTCAAATTGCTCTCCATGTCATCCCAAAAGTGGGATACGCTTCCGTTCTACCTGAAATCGGAATTCGTCTCTATTATGCTTGAAGTCGGAATTCGTGCAGTTTTTACCTGAGCTTGGAGCTGAAGTTGTATGTCGGAAATCATCTCATCTTGTTGTGACTTGAGGAAATCTTGTCCGGTTTATTTCAAGACTTGGAAGCAAGGTCGGAGGTTGGAAGTCATGCAGCTTACAATCATATAATCTCGGAACTCCCATTCAAATTCGGGAACAACAATAGAAGTGGAAAGCTTCTGGGAATAAACTCGGAGATCGAAACTCGTGTATGACTTGGAAATCAGCTCAAAGATCCGAACTCGTGTCCATTCTAATTAAGTTCAACTCTAAGTCAGGGAACTCGTTATATTCAACTCGGAGGTAGGTACTTGTCCCATTATATTAAACTATAATTTCGGAGGTCGGAAACCATATATGCTATTATGAAGCATGAGGTATGATGTCGAAAATCAGGACCCTTGCTGAAACTTGAAGCTACATTATGAGACCAAAAATCGGGTACATTTTCTTTGAAACATGAAGTCGGATATTGGAACTCGGAAGCCACTCATTTAACTCATAACTAGAACATGAAGTCGGAAATCGGAAATTATCCATATTATGTGAAATTCGAAGATGAAGTCGGAAATGGGAATTGATCAAACCTGAGGGTGAAGTCGGAACTCGGAAATAAGATGTTACACTGTTTATTTCATCCTATTCTGCCCGAATTTTGTATACTCCACCTTTAGTCCAATTCAACTCATTCAAACCTAGATTTTAATATGTCATAGCTCTATGTGTCTGGTTTCCAACCCTTTTGGCTCTATCTCATTTGGAGTTGTATAACTCAAGTTATTAGTATTTTACCTTAGACTGCCCTGTTCTTAGCTAGAATTGCACCCTTATAAGAGAAAATTCACGAAAAATAGAAATTTGAATGAAATTATACAAAATTTATATCAAATTAAATTTAACAAAACAAGCTTTCAAATGAAATAAGTTGCATATCATTTTCATGAGTATATTCTAAGATATGAGCCCTGTAACTTAACCCTACTGGACTATCCTATTCCAGCCCAGTTTGAACTTAAGGTAAATTCATTAATGTGCTAGGAATAATTGGTAATGAATCTGACTTTGAAATTTTTATGGGATATTACCTTATATGTTATCTTTCAAACAACGTTAGTTTCACTCAATTTAGAGTTAGGTAGGGTGAGTTACATCCCTCTCAACTCACACTGCCCAGATGGGAATCCAAGATTCTAGGTCAAACTTCAAAAATTCATAACTAATTCTATACTAATCCAATGGTCTTATATTTTATATGTATGGAAATCCCTAAATGTCTAGTTTTATATAAAAATAGATTCATCAAATCCAAATGGCTGTAGGTGGAGACGTACACTCCGCCATACAGACCGTCGGGTGGAAACCCTAACAGCTTCTTGAATTCTCTCTATTCTTCAAGTTCTTTCTTACTAATCCAATTCTAATCACAACATACATGCAAAATCAACCATAATACATCATCATCACTCCAAATCACATCAGTATCATGAGAAAAACAGGATCCCCACATAGCCCCAAATCAAGGAAAACAAGAAGAGAAGTTGGATTCCTGCCTTTTCTAGGTGTGATTCTTGCTAGATTTGTGTTTGAGTTGAAGAAATCTTGATGTCGCTTGAAGGTTTGTTGGAGATGAAGATGATATGAGATGAGATGAGATGATGAAGGAAGGAAATGGAGAGGAGTCAGCTACATAAAGAGGCCGAAATTGCAAGGGATAGAAAAGGAAAAAAAAATGAAAACTTCTAAAGTAAGTTGCGTTTGATTGGTAGATTTGTGTTGGTTGTTCAACTTGATTTGGCCGCCCATATGGAGGGCTAAGATTGCGCCATTTGCATGGGTAAGTTGGCTAAATCTTGGCCATCTATCCTAGGATTCTCACTGTATAATTTCTATTGATCCGGTTCCAACAGTTTAAAATACCGAAACCTTACCGATTTCTCTTAAATCGATAAACCGGTTTTAGAAAAATTCGATGAGGTTTTCTATGTTCCTAATCTAATTTCCTAAATTCTAATCCTTCTAAATCACACTTAATTGACTTTAAATGAATGCTTAATCAAATTCTATTTAGTCAGAATTGTTTGATAAAAATCGAAAAACTCGATTGAAAACGATAAAATTTTTTGGACGTTACAATTAACCTAATTAAGGGCGATTAGTACTTAATTAATCTATAAGGGCTCTGACTTGCTTAATTAGAGATTATCTAATCTCGATTAAGCATTCTCTTGACTTTCCTCATCCGAGTCAACCCATAAACTCTTCGTTAACCCCTTAATTAAGCCTTAATCTCCTAATTTCTCATTAAGTGTCTAATTACTCAAGGTTACTGAGGTAATTTAATGTGACAAGAAATTGAGGATGTTACATTTCTCCTCACCTTTAAAAAGAATTTTGCCCTCAAAATTCGTTACCTGTAAACAATTTTGGATACTTGTTCTTCATCTCGGACTCTAGCTTCCATGTATACTCTTCCAAGTTTCCTCTACCTCAAGCCACCTTGACCAAGGATACTGTCTTATTCCTTAGTTGTTTTACCCCACGATCCACGATCCGAGATAGTGGCAAATTGAAGGTTAGGTCTTCCCTTAATTGTACATTTTCGAGTTCAAGTAGATGATTAGGATTGGAATGGTATTTTTTCAACTGAGACAGATAAAAGACATCATGAAGGTTTGACAAATTTTGGGGTAAGGCCATTTGATAAGCAACTGACCTGACACGTTTAAGAATTTGAAAGGGGCCAAGAAAACAGGGGCTCAACTTTTTTACCTTCATGGCTCTACCTATACCGGTCGTAGGAGTGATTTTCAAGAACACATGTTCTCCTTCTTGGAACTCTAGAGGCTTTCTCCTCTTATCCGCATAACTCTTTTGGCGGCTCTGAGCCGTAAGGATTTTGTCACTAATCCTTCTAATTTGCTCCGTGGTCTGCCTTATAGGATCAAGTCCTAATAGGCTTTGTTCACCCAGTTCAAACCAACACAGGGGAGATTAACACTTTCTTCCATACAAATTTTCGTAGGGTGCCATATCAATACTTGCATGATAACTATTGTTATAGGCAAACTCAATCAAAGGTAAGTATCTATCCCAACTTCCTCGATTGTCCAACACACAGGCTCTCAACATGTAATCTAAAGTTTGGATGGTCTTCTCTGACTATCCATCCATCTGGGGATGATAAGTTGTACTTAGGCAAAGCCTCATCCCAAATGCCTTTTGCAAGGCTCCTTAGAATCTAAAGGTAAATCTCGGGTCTCTATCCGAGATTATGGTTGAAGGCACACCATGCAACCTTACTATCTCTTGAACATATAGCTGGGCTAACTTTTCCAAAGGGCAAGTAGCTCGAATGGGTAACAAGTGAGTAGACTTGGTTAATCTGTCAACAATTACCCATATCGCATCAAAACCAGCTTGCGTTTTGGGTAAACCCATCACAAAGTCCATAGAGATGCTTTCCCATTTCCATTCTGGGATCTCGAATGGTTGTAGCATACCAGAGGGCTTTTGGTGTTCAATCTTCACCTTTTGGCAGACTAAACACCTGCTTACCAACTCCGCAATGTCCCTCTTCAATCTCGGCCACCAAAACATCTTCTTAACATCTTGGTACATCTTCGTCACACCAGGTTGTACGGTGAAATGGTTCTTGTGAGCCTCTTCCAAAATCCTTCTTCGGAGGTCACTACTTGTGGGCACACAAACTCTTCCTTCGAATCTCCACAGTCCATTTGTACCTCTAGCAAAACACTTCAACTTTCTTTCTTCCACTAGCACCAGGGTTTTTAGGAAATCCTCTTCCTCACTTTGGGCTTGAGCAATTTGACTCTTGAAATCGCTCGTCACCCTAAGCTGATTCAATCTTAAACTATGGAGGTTAACACCACTCCAAGGTTAAGGTCTCTAAAGCTCCTTACCAGCTTATCCTCCTTGACCATAATCCATGATGCATGCAAAGACTTCCGACTTAGAGTGTTGGCCACCACATTGGCCTTCCGAGGATGATAGTTCAACCTAAACTCATAATCCTTTAGAAACTCCATCTATCTCCTTTGCCTCATATTCAACCCCTTTTGATCAAAAAGATACTTCAAACTCTTATGATCAAAAACACTTCGAACCTTACTCCATACAGATAATGCCTCCATATCTTCAGGGTAAACACAACCACCGCTAACTCCAAGTCATGGCTTGGGTAGTTTACTTCGTAAGGCTTCAACTACCTAGAGGCATAAGCCACCACGTTCCTATTTTGCATCAAGACACGGCCTAAACCTCTCCTAGAGGCATCACAATAAACCTCAAATGGTCCACTTGGGTCGGGTAAAACCAATACTGGGGTTGAGTTTAACTTTCCCTTTAGCTCTTGAAAGCTCTTCTCACAATCCATGACCCATACAAATGGGGCATCCTTCCTTGTCAACTTAGTCAAGGGCAAAGATATATGGGAAAATCCCTTTATAAACCTACGGTAGTAACCGGCTAAACCCAAGAAACTCCTTATCTCAGTTACCGAGGTTAATCTCTCCAAATTCATCACAGCCTCAATCTTACTCAGATCCACGACGATACCTCCTTGTGACACCGCATGTCCTAAGAACTTTACTTCCTCCATCCAGAATTCACACTTAGATAACTTAGCATAAAGCTTCTTTTCCCTCAAGATTCCCAACACAACTCTAAAATGCTCTTCGTGTTCCTCCTTTGTTCTTAAATAGATGAGAATACCATCTATGAAAACAACTACAAACTTATCCAAGCAGGGTCTAAAAATTCTGTTCATGTAATCCATAAAAATAGCAAGGGCATTAGTCAATCCAAACGACATCACCGTAAACTCGTAATGCCCATATCTTGTCCTAAAAGTCGTCTTGGGTATATCCTCCTCTTTCGCCCTTATCTGATGATATCCGGATCTCAAATCAATCTTAGAGAACACGGCGGCACCTCGCAGTTGGTCCATGAGGTCATCTATCCTAGGCAAAGGATACTTGTTCTTAACAGTCACCTTGTTCAACTACCTATAGTCCACACATAGCCTCATGCTTCTATCTTTCTTTTTCACAGACAACACTGTGGCTCTCCAAGGTAAGGCACTAGGTCTTACAAACTTCTTTTCCAACAACTCTTCTAATTGTCCCTTCAACTCCGACAACTCCATTGGGGACATCTTATAGGGTGTTATAAAGATTGACCCCGTTCCTAGCACCAACTCTATAGAGAACTCGATTTCCCTTTCTGGGGGGAATTTGGGTATGTCGTTAGGAAACACATCCGGGTATTCCCTAACCGTGGGGATCTCTTCCAATACCTGCTCGAGTTCCACTTCACTTGCCATAAGAACATATCCCTGATTACAAAACTCACTACTCCTTATCTGAATAGAATTCATAAACAAACTAACAGGTTCAACAAGCTTAGCAGGTATACATGGAAGAACAATAGATTTCTCAGAACAATTTATCATATGATGGTTGGCAGAGAGCCAATCCATGCCTAGAATCAAATCCAAACCAGATAAAGGCAAACAAATCAAATTTACTATGAAAGACCTACCATCAATTTGGAATTGACAATTCAAACAACAATGGGAAGTCTTGACTGGTTTTCCAGTAAGAGTAGAAATAATTAACATGTAAGGTAATTCAGACACAGACAATCCTAATCTATCTACACAATCATGAGAAATAAATGAGTGTATAGCTCCAGAATCATATAGTATAGTTAAGGTTCTACCGTTGACCTCACACTTAACTTGGATTATATCGTCGGACCGAGTGGCCTCCTTAGCATTAAGGGCAAAGATCCTTCCTTAGTGTTAGGGCTTGTTGGCAGAAGGCAATAGCTTGACAGTGCAGTCTCTAGCCATATGCCCAGGCTTTCCACACCAGAAACACGCGTTCTGGCCAGCTAAACAAGGGTGTCCTCCA
Organism: Pterocarpus macrocarpus; assembly: GCA_031439585.1. Lineage (NCBI taxonomy): Eukaryota > Viridiplantae > Streptophyta > Magnoliopsida > Fabales > Fabaceae > Pterocarpus > Pterocarpus macrocarpus. The sequence goes on from CM062517.1 coordinate 44,917,013, forward strand.
TGATGTTTGCCACACTTAGGGCAAGCTTCACCTTTCGCAAGCTTAGGTGGATTCCCAGTAGGCTTCTGGGGTTGCTTTCCTTTGAAACCTCCACCTTGAAACGGCTTCCTTGGGGGTTGGGGCTTGAACTTCTGCCCTTGCGGTGCTAACTTCTTCTTGTAAGTTTCGGACCTTGCCGCAGACAGCTTGTGTAACACCCTACTAATTCAATGTTATGCTTAAGTCATAGTATGAAATTAAGTAGATTGTGTTACCATGTGGATACTCTGCTTACTGTATATTTATCGTATAGCTTCTTTTCTTTTCTTTTTTTTTAAACAGGCCAAACGGCACGCTATCTATAATGAATGTGATCAACATCGCAGAACGTAACAAAGTTTAATAAAACACAACAGAAAAGATAAGAATAAATACTATATCATCAACCATATATGTACATATATATGGGTTAGAAGCCAACGCTTCAATTTACCTACAGATTTAAAATTGGATACATAAGTGGGGCTAGTGTATCAAAAAGACATAGGGCCCGTGTCAGTTAAAACAGTCTTACAAGGTCCTCAAAGGACATTCCAAACTAGCTGATCTACATATGGCTAAGTCTATGGCCCAATGCTATACACTACCAAAAGAGGGCCATGCTGTATAATATCGTCTACGACTGGGACCTACTCAGTTAGATAGTCGTTGGCCATACCAGGCTCGGCTGGAGAGTAGTCTACACTAGGTCCCGAGGAAGATGACGAGCTGCTGGCCTCAACAGGGTCGTTCTCGGAGCTGAGCAGAATATCTGGAACCATTTGCGGGGGTGACTCTAGTGGAGGGTGTGCCATGTGCAAGAAGACTGCAAAATATGGAGTGGCAGGGTCAAAAGAAGGATGAAATAAAAGGACGCCAGAATTCCTATTACTAAAAAGGTAGAGATGGAAATGGCAGGAGCCGGTTATGTACAGCGAGTCCACTATGGGATCATGGTGGAGCTACAGGTCAGGATTCTCAATAAACAGGGTGGTGGTCGAGTCCATCTCTAGGGTCTGAGAATAATGTGGAAACACAAAGCGAGATGAGAATTTAAAGAAATTCTCAGTAGGGTTCGCATACGGTATTTAAGCTGATGTCACATTCATTCTCAGTTGCCTCGGTTTTTATTCAATTATGAAGACATGGAATCAAACTGAACTATCCACATTTAATAAGTTTAAGAAAACGTCTGGTCTGAGGCAAGGTTCAGTTTTACTTAGGACAATATAAGAAGCAGAATAAACTACTAATAGTGATACACAGAATAATGAGCAAAACAAATGAACATACAGTAGCAAGTAAACATAACAGTCCAACTGAAAACAACATATAATGACTATTCAATGTGACCATGCAAAATCTCATTCTTGAACTTATCTTCATAAACTTTTCCATTACTTGGTCCCCTGGGAGTTCTTGGCCATTTAGACTCCTGGGTAATATTCTGCTTTTCAGGATCGAGCTTGTTCCTATATAGGAGTGTCGGGTTTACTTTCCCCAACCCCCCCACCGATCTATTCCCTTTAACTTTAATCCAGGGCCGGCCTAAGTATTATGGAACTTTCATCATAATATAACCTTTAGGTTCATCATATCATCATAACATAACCTTTATGAACTTCTTGCAATTGCATATGGATTTGAATGTATATTATAACTCATTCATAGGCTTTACCGAGATTTTGGCAGCATAACGGAACGTGTTCACTTTCCCATGAATAGTGCAAATACTCAGAACACCCATTTTTTTAGAGAAATCATAACACATTAGTTATATTTTGAACATCAAACTCATGGCACAATTTCTGGAATTATAACATGGTTGCTGTCTCATTTAACCTGATTTTTGTAAATCCGGTTAAAATTTCTATTTGACTCATCTGGAGCTCAATTTTGGATATGTTAAAGTGTTATGTGTTTATTTTCTAACCTCTTTAGTCCGATCTAATTTTGATGAGTGCAGCTCAAATTATTTAAGTTTTATCCCGGTCTACCCTGTGGCTGGCCAGAATTACACACCTAAAAGTAAAAATCAACTAAAAATCGAAAACAAGTTCAAATCATACGAAATTGGTATCATATTAAAGCTAATAGGACAAGCTTTCAGTTTCAATAAGTTCTATTTCATTTGCTTTAGTAGACCCCGAGTTATAAGTCCCGACATTCAACCTTCCTGAACTATCTTGTTTTAGCCCGATTTGGAGCCTAGTATAGACATAGGACAACTTCTTTGAACCATTGAAAGCAAGCGGGACTGTATCTAGCTTGGAAATTTTTTATGGAATGTTCTCCTATGTGTAAGCTTTCTAACAAAGTTAGTTTTACTCAATTTGGAGTTGTATAGGGTGAGTTACACCCTTCTCAACTCACATTGCCTAGATGAAGGTCCTGATTTCTAGGTCAAACTTCAAAAATTCATATCTCTCTCAATATTAATCCAATGACGTTATATTATATATTTATGGAAAGCCCTAGATGTCTAGTTTCATATAAAAATAGTCATCAGATATAACCAGATGTAAGCAGAGTCGTACACTCTGCCATGTGGACTGCCGAGGGAATTTGGTCTTCCAGCCCCTCACATCTTCCTATTCTCACCCTTTCCTACTCCTTAATCAAATTTAAACGCATAAACAGCTAACAACCAGCCAAAGATCATCATATTCATTCACTAATCACATCAAGAAGTGAGAAAATAAAGCTAAAATCAACCACCTACAATCAGAATAATAAGAACAAAATTGAACCTCTACCTCTTTGTGTGTGATTTTGCTAAGTTTTGGAGTTTGGATTGATGGAGCTTTGTCAAGCTTGGAGGTTTGATGGTGTAGATTAAGAAGAGAAGAGAAGAAAAAAAGAAGGCTAAAATCAAAGGAGAGGGAGGCGTAAGTCAGCAGGGAATAAGAGAGAAAAATTTGATTTAAGCATTGAAGATGTAGTTGGCTTTGTGAGTTTTGATTGGTTGAAATTTTGTGGGTAAAGTTTAGCCATGTCTCCCTCTTTTGTGGCTAGATTATTCTCCATGTTGCCTAAAAAGTGGAACTCACTTCCATCTTATCTGAAATCGGAACTCATCTCCATTCTGCTTAAAGTCAGAACTCATGTCCATTTTATTTGAACTTGGAGATCAATTCGAAGGTCGGAACTCGTACCCATCTTATTTGAAACTTGGAAATCAATTCAAAGATTGGAAATCATGTCCGTTTTATAAGTCGGAGGTTGGAAATCGTGTACATTTTATTTGAAACTTGGAGATAAAGTCGAAGGTCAGAAATCGTGGTGGATGTTAAAGCTTGTGGTTGCAATCTTCCACCAAACGGCACTTGTTGACCAGTGCAGCATAATCACGGATCTCCATTAGCCCTACAGATGCCAAGATTTCCTCATGCAATCCTCCTTCAAACTTGGCACACTTCTAGCACTCATCTGGTTTCCCTTGATAGATCGTCGATAACTTGCACAATTCCTCGAACTTGGCCATATATTCAGGAATATTCATGGTCCCTTGACGCAAATTCATGAACTCCAGCTCCTTTGCATTCCTCACAGATGCAAAAAAATACTTCTCGTAGAAGTGCGACTTGAAAATCTCCCAAGTAATGTGGGTCTGAGCACGTTCCAACAGCCTCTTTGTGCCTACCTACCAAAACTCGGCATCAGCTTCCAACATATAGGTAGCAAAGGCTACCTTCTGCTCTTCAGTGCAGGCCAGCACCATGAAAATCTTCTTAATGGCCTTGATCCATTCATTAGCTTGATCGAGGTTGTACGCCCCTCTAAAGCTTGGCAGATTTGCCTTCCTGAACTCGAGGTATTTGAGATCTACCTCAGCTCCTCAGTTGTGCCCTTCAAGATTCTCCATATCCCTTTGCTCCATTCACTCCATCATGCAATGGGCAGCAGTAGCTTGCTCCCTTATGGCAGCAGCCATTTCATGGAACGTTCCCATGACATCCTCGGGACCTTCCGGCTCGTTACGGGACTAACCACGTCTTCCTGAAGCCATTAGTTCCTGGTACACAAGACAGAAGACATTGAGTTGATCAGGCTCAACCTTTATGTTGAGTGAACCAAAGAATCGACCACATTCGTAATGCATTTATCATGCATATCTAATCCCTATGTCCCATCACACAGATGACACTCAAAGCATGACTTAACTAACACATATGCTTAGAAGCATAATCAGTCCATCCCCAGGCTCTTCATGAACAAACTACTCTGATACCAAAATGTAACACCCTAATAGTTCCAGTCTATGCTTATGTCATATTATAGAATTACTAGTTGTTACATTTGCTCGCGGAACTAACATTACCTTTTTGAAATTACTTTACCTAAAAATAGGGGTAAAATTTTTTTTTTGATCAATAACGAGTAAACTGTTTTGAAAATGAAGAGCCATGAGCGCATTGTGAATGCATATAATGAACAATGCTATCTCATACATCAATGCATGTATCATAAATAGAAACAATAACAATAACAATAACTTAGAAAATCATAACATTCATCCACGACCATTCATAGCTAATAACACTAATAATGTTACTAAAAGTCATGCATATAGATAATAATGGGTCTGATACCTACTGTCAACCCTACACATGAAACCTACCAGATATATGATAAAAGAAAATACATCAGAAATTCCTATAGCCCAAGCATGCCATACAGTAAAATGATAACCCTATAACTACAACCAGAAAGGGGCTATCCTCGCGCTCAGCTCCACATGCAATCACTACATCACTCGTCAGGTGGGAGGAAACCATTCCCGAATCCACTGGGAGTAACATCACCACGTCCCCCTCCTCGAGCACACCCCCGCCCTTGAGGCATTGCACGAGTACGAATGAACCCGTGATTGCGAACCTGGGGTGGAGTATGACGAGGAGCTGCTGAAGAAAAAGACAAGTTAGATGTCAGACATATCACAGACGGATAGGAGGGCTCATATGGGTTAGTCTCCACATGATAGCTTGGGTGGGAAGGCTCCAAGGGGTTAGAATCCAAGGAAACAGTCGGAGTTAGATAGGTATCCGAGTCAGCCTCATTGTCAGTGGGGTACCTCAGTGACTAAAAGTAAGAACGGATGTTATCCAAGGTAACCTCGCCAAATGGCTAATGTGGTCAGAAAAATGAGCTCATCACAAGAGTCTGAAATGGACGATCGTGGAGGATGTAGACCCTCATCACTATGCTTGCAGACATCACTGAGGCATTCAGCATCGGGTCGAAGCACCAACGCCATATTAGAAACTCAATGAAGATCACCACCATGTCTGATGTCGACATCCTCTGAAGATGACTCGGAAATGTAGAAGTGAGAAATACTAGATATCTCAGTAGGATTGCAACTAGACAAACATGTGTCGTCGTCATCGTCCCAGCTACTTCGGGTTTAATTATAAAAATAGTGGACAGATATAAGTTCAATTTTAATGATTTTGAAAACTTAAACCCCGAAGCGGGTTGCTTTTAAACTTAACATCATAACTACATCATCATAACTAAACATACATACTAAAGCATGGAATAAACATTCATAATGAAAATGGGCAATATAAGTACATGAACAGACATGCATCATTATAGGCTTAACCATGGTTATACTTGACTTTGCTTTCGTTCTTAGCACGTGCTTAGCATTCTGTACTTTCCTTTGAAATAGACTGCTTTTGGACATGAGCTCATTCCGTGACCGTCGTCACGCAGTACTAAACTAAATCAGACTAAGCCGATATTGGTTACCCCTAGGTTGGAGGGTCCTCTATGTCATCCTTGCCTCCCTCATAGAGGTTCCTTGAGTCTTTGTGGATCACTGTCTCTCATTTCCCTTATCAAAGTGATTGAAGGGTCATGTCCCATTAATTTTTTTCTTATCATTATACTTTACATGCATAATACTTCTTTGACTAGACACATGCAATGATATGGCTAAGTCCATAATTTTGACGGAAATCCGGCAGCATAACGGCTAGACCGGAGCTCCCCCAAAATGCCAATCATAAACTTTCAATCAACAGTTTATCATATCACAATAATCAATCAATCTTCAAACAAAGTTCAATCAAACTCATCATTCATCATGTCGAATAGCATCACACATTCATACCCAAAAGGGGTTTATAGTTGTGTTATTCTTTGTGAAGAATCTTATGAATCATCATTTGATTTCTCGTGGTTACCCATGAGAGAATCACATAGTTAAGGTATATGTAGGTGGTCTTTTAGTTACTTAGTTCTCATATGAAATTATTATTTACTTGAGTTCATGTCTTATGGTACACTTATTCAAATTAATTAAGTTAAATGATTATTTCCTTTCCTTGAGATAGTGCACTTAGTGATTCCTAGGTTCACGATATGCTTAGAGGCCCTAATCATACTTCTGTTCCCAAGGAGTTCAAGATCCCTCTAATCCTTAGGTCATTACAATACATAACCACATCATGAACTCAACAACACCATGTTCACTAAACATCTAGGGTGATTTTTGTCTTAACCAAGTTATAAAGTTTCAAGCTTTTATCAGTAACATAACAAGATCTTACCTTAAGTATTATAAAAGTTATCATTTTTATAAAGTAGTTATAAAGTTTTATTCTTTATGAAAGTAAGTGCCTTTAAATTAAGCTCTTATCTTAAAGATTTGATCTTCATGAAATAATAACACAAGTTACTAGCTTTTTAACTGCAAAGTCTTGTTCTTTATAAAAGATAACACCTTTATGACTCAAAAATGCGATTTTTGCTTAAAGCTTGGAACTTTACTAAAGTATTCATTTCAAGATTCCACCTTTACAAGACATCATTTTTCTAACTCAAAAAGGCTTATTATTCCAAAAAGTTTAGACTTTTACATATATTCTTGTCTTCAAAACAAAACAAAATGAGACTTTATGGAAGGACAAAGGTTGCGCCACTTTTAAGGAATCAAGAAGCAAACTTTTTAAAGCTTTAAGCTTTTTAAAGCAAACATGTAAAGATGAAACTTTTCTAATCATAAACTCATCATAAGAAAAAGAGCAACTTTAAGCCAGATACTATCAAGAACATCAAGAGCATTCAAGAATAAGAACATGAACATACTTTTCCAAAAGTAGAAACATCAAGAACACTTGAAGAAGAACAAGATCATATTTTTTCAAAAGTAGAAACATCAAGAACATTTGAAGAAGAACAAGAATATATTTAACTAAAAATAGAAACTTTTGCTCATGAAGAGCATGAACGATTGTCTCAAGTTTTCACTCAAAGATCTTGGTCATGAGAAGAACCAAGCTTCAAGCTTTCTTGAGTGAACAAAATAAAGAGATGAATATCACTACCTTTCTTGAAGATGGCACAAAAACAAGAGAAGAAGAAGAAGAAGATGATGGCTCCTTTGGAAGATGATGGTGGCGGTTTTGCAAGAAGGAAGGAGAAGCTCTTGAGTTCTCTTGGAAATGATGGTGGTAGTGTTTGGATCTTGTCTTCAAAGACCCAAAAATGAGGTCCTTGAAGGGCTAAGTGATAGGTTTTGGTGGTGGTGGTGAAGAAAGGAAGAAGAAGAAGATGAAGAAGATGAAGAAGTGTTTAGAGAGAAGCTAGAGGATTTGATTTTAAAAGAGAGAATGGGATGAGTGAAAATGAAAATGGATGAAAGTACGGAGAGAGAAAGTGGCATCCAAACATAAAGGGAAGGAGGGAGATATTTTCTTAATTTTGTGTTAAGTAAGATTTAGGGGGACAAATTGAATGATGGGGGAACAAAGTATGTACAACCTCTTACAAAAAGCAACCTTGTCTTATGCTTTATGCTTTAATGACATCACTTTACTTTATTGTCTAATTGACTAAATTTGAATTTAATCATGTGATTAAGTGCTCTTGCAACTTAATTAAGATGATTATACAAGGATTAGTGATTAATACACAAGAACATGATTAACAAAAATTAATCTTGTGATTAAGCTTAATTAACCTTAATTAAACTCGATTAAGTTAATTAAGGGCGATTAGTGCTTAATTAAGCTATAAAGGCTATGACTTGCTTAATTAGAGATTATCTAATCTCGATTAAGCATTCTCTTGACTTTTCCCATCCGAGTCAACTCCTTAATTAAGCCTTAATCTCCTAATTTCTCATTAAGTGCCTAATTACTAGGGTTACTGAGGTAATTTAGCACGACAAGAAATTGAGGATGTTACATTTTATATCCCTGGTGATGTTATTTTGTGTAATTAAGCATGTAACATCCCCAATTTTGCCTAAACTAATTAGCTCAGTGACCCTAGCTAATTAGAAGGGTTAGCGATTAACTGAGAACTAATCGGCTAATCTCAATAAGCAAGAGCTTAATAAATTGAGTCAAGTCAACAATTGAATCATAACGCATTAAACATTTTAAGTAAAGCCTAATTATTTGAACCTCATTAATTCGTTAATTAAAAATAATGTTAAGCTTATGCAATCTTATTAATTAAGTGCATGACAATTGTTTTACGTTAATCAATTGAGATAATTTAATTCTTACACCCTAAATACATAATTCATAAGAACAATTTTTTTTAAGAGGAAGAACGCCTTAAAAGTGTAATTAACCGAAATTGACTAATGAGCAATTAAACTAATCAAATTAATTAATAACTTAGGTAATTCTAATAGCTTGGAAAATTTAAAAATTTCTCCTAATTGTTGCATGAAATTTTTGGCCAAGACAAGAGCAAGATCCAACCATCCATTGCTTCCTAATCTTGCACCTTTAGATCAAGCCTATTTTGGCATTATTCCCTAGTCATACCTAACCTAAAGAAGAGCTAGTCTTCACTAGAGTCTTGTCACATGACTTAGGTAGACTCAAGTCAATCAACTCTCAAGAGTAAGTAGACTTTGCCTTTACTCACTTGAGAAAACACAAAATGGTCCATAACATGCACCAAGACTCAAAGAAAATACAACCAACCATTTTACCCCAAGGTTCCTAGCCTTCTTACTTGTAACAGAAGCAAAACTCACATACTCCTTGGCTTTGATGGGGATGCCAATCAGCCCGCCTCACTCACCCTTTTATTTTGCAAAGTTTCATCCCCTCTCTTAGACACAAAAGCTCTCACTTCTCTCCACCTCTCCTTGTTCTTCCTACTCTTCTTCTTGTTCTTCTCACTTTTCCACCACCATCACCCTCATCTTCTATCACCACCCTTACAAACTTATCAATGACCACCTTCTTTGGTCTATGGTAGAGCAAAACAAACACTCATTTAGCTTCATTTGCAAGCTCAAGAGGAGGAAGGCCACCTCCAACATTTGTCTTTCCCTTCAAGCTCTTCAAGAAACTCTTGAGATAGTGACTCTAACCATTTCTTCTTCTATGTTTTCAAGCTCTAGAACTCCTAAGCTCTCCATAGCTAGGTGGTTCTAGAACTTGCTCTAAAGGCTTCATGGCCATACTTTTACTAAGAGAAGTTTACTTGTGGTTGTTGCTCTTATCTTGGAAGAATGATTTTGGTTGTGCATTTATCTTCTTTTGAACTCAACTTTTAAAACTCAAAATATTAATTTTTCATCAAGATCTCAAAGTATAAAAGTGGTGTAGAAAAGAAAAGTGGTCACTTGAGGAAAAGACTTAATATTTTTACAAGAAACTAATTGAAACAAAAACTGTTGAAGCTGGAAATTCTATCAGTCTATTTTACGCGACCAATAACTCATTTAATACAACTCCAAATGCAATGAAACTAATTTCAAATGAAAATACTCATAGATCTTTTTATACATATAAAATATGTAAATTTTGGCCTTAAAATGAGGGAGATATGAATTTTTAAAGTGGGTTGTCCCCAGATGTGTTTCTGCTCGGGCAGTTTATACAAAAATCTTAATAACTCGAGCTATACAAAACATTTTTAAGTGGAACTAAGTTTTTTAGAAAGCTAAGACATAGAGGAACACCCCGATAAAACAGTTTTGGCAGATTCCTTGTGAGGATCTCCCAATAAAGTTTACAAGTCACTATTGTAGAATGAATCTAAGAGACGGAATAGTCATTGTAAAATGTGCATACATCAAGTTATAAAATGAATTTTTGAGTGGGGCTTATTTTGTTTAAAAATAGACTCAGAGAAGTATTTTTATACTAAAATTCATGTGAAATAATAAAAGATGAAATTATGGAGAATTTTTGAAGTTACTGCCCCATCATAAAAGTAAAACTGGTTAAGTTTAAAGATTAATGAGAAACAAGCTTGAAGATATTAAGAGCCTCAAAATTAAGATATTGGAAAACTTCCTAATTCAACTTAAAAGTTTCAAAAAGAATAATAGATGAAATTGGCCCTATGCCTAATAAAAGAACCGAAAAAGATGCAAATTCAATTAAAAGCTTGCACCTAATTTACTAAACTATGCTCATAAAACTTTATTTGTGATATATGTAACACCTTCCCAAGTACAGTACTATGCTTAAGTCATAGTACCACACTTTGGAGTTGTTACTATTACCTGAGCGGACCTTATTTGACAGCAACTTCAGCCGTCTTCGGAACTTCTTAAACTATTTGGAGATAACACGAAAATAGGAGTGAGAATTATAAATTCCCAGTAGGATTCTCTAAATATCATACATACTGTTATTGTTATCATCTCTAGTTTGCTTCGATTTATTATGAAAAAGGTGAACATGTTATACAAACTGTTTAATTTTATAGTTCGAAAATATATTATCCGAAGCAAAATTTATTTTACTCATACACTTGGCATTTGGAATGAATTATATTATGAATAATAAAATATAATAGCATCAATACACTGGAGACATAACATCTATACATAACTTTACTTGTACTTGAACTTATGCATATACATAAAATTTGCTTCTCTTTCTTTATTTTCCTTGTTACACATATTCCAGAGTATGATCGCCATGTCATACCCCATCGAGATGTGATCGCCATGTCATACTCCATCAGAATGTGATTGCTATGTCACATTTCTTAGGGTGTGGGTTCATCATGCTATATTCTAGAGTATGATCGCCATGTCATACCCTGTCAGAGCGTGATCGCCATGTCACGTTCCTTAGGAATATTGACTCATTATCATATCTTTACATGCCACATTCAAGAGTATGATCGCCATGTCATACCCCATCAGAGTATGATCGCCATGTCACGTTCCTTAGGAATATGGGACCTTCATTCGGTACTTACACTAGCTGGGTCATGCCATGCCTCATGTAAGTCCTATCCCCTATACTCACACTAGCTTGGTCGATGCTATGCCTCATGTGAGTAGGGTGCTTGCATAAGCTTTAATCTTTAATCTTTAGTCTTTAGTCTTTAGCCTTTATTGCCCTTGGGTAGCTTAACCTTGGAGCGAGCTCATTAGCTCAACTTGTGACCGTTGTCACGCTGACTCACCCACAAGGGGATTCACGTGCCTCTAGTCTTGGAGGGATCTCATGTTGGTCACGTGCCTCTAATTGAAGGGATCTCTTTTGGTCACATGCCTCAAAATTGAGGGATCTCATCTGACCATGTGCCTTCAATATAGAGGGATCTCATCTAACCACGTACCTCCAAGGTAGAGGGTAGCTGCCTTCACAGGGAGGGATTCAAAGTGTAACTATCTCCAAGTGAAGGGATTCATATCTTATCTTATTTAACTGCCTTCACAGGGAGGGATTCAAAGTGCAACTGCCTCCAAGTGAAGGGATTCACATTTAGTATACTTATGTCTTTCCGTTCTCATGCATGATCAAGCATAGACATGCTGAATACACTCATACACATGCTTCATCATTTACTTTCATATACCTCGTAACTCATATCATACTTAAATTCATCCTTGCACATAAACATTCATAGTTTCATAGACTTCTGCCATAATTTTGGCAGCATAACGGATCAGATCTGTTTCCCCATGAATAGTGCCAATTCTCACAGACAAATCAGTCACAGTAGTAAAATCAATCTAACATATCTCTTAATGTAAACTTGTAATCCTCAACTCAAACCTTATGTGTTCACTAATACTTGTGAAACCATCAATTTGGTCATTTCTGCCAATTCTATTCAGTTCTGCCCGAATTTTGTATAATCCACCTTTTCTTCTATTCAACTCATTTAAACCCGAATTTCGGATATGTCATAGCTCTATGTGTCTATTTTCTAACCTCATTGGTCCCATATCATTTTGATTTGTATAACTCAAGATATTCAAATTTTGCCTCAGCCTATTCAATCACTGGCCTAAACTACACTCCTAGAAGTATAAATTCACTAAAAATCGAAACTAAGCTCAAATCATACGAAATTGGTGTCATATTGAAGCTAACAGGACAACCTTTCATTTGTAAAAGTTTCATTCCATTTGATTTAGTATAGCTCGAGTTATAAGTCCTGAAATTCCACCTTTCTAAACTACTTTATTTTGTCTCGGTTTGGACATAGGGTAACTTCCTCGAACCACTGGGATCAATTGGGGTCATAAAAAACTCAAATTTTCATATTAAGATGTTCCGCTATGTGTAAGCTTTCTAACAAAGTTAGTTTCACTCAATTTGGAGTTATGTAGGGCGAGTTACACCCTCCTCAAGTCACACTACCCGGATGGAAGTTCTGATTCCTAGGTCAAAATTCAAAAATTCATAGCTCTCTCAATACTAATCCGATGACCTTATATGATACATGTATGGAAATCCCTAAATGTCTACTTTCATGTAAAAATAGTTTCATCGGATTTAACCAGCTGTAGGCAGAACCGTACACTCCACCATCCAGACTGCTGTGGATTCTTCACCAAGACAGCATCCTAATCCTTCATTCCTTCTAGTTTTTCTCCTTCTAACCTTAATTCCCACTCAAGATTTCATATTAATCCAATCATAATCCATCGTATACATCCAATATATCATCAAATACATGAAGAAGAATAAAACTTCTTATAGCCATAGTGCAAAGAATTCAAGAATAGAAGAGAATCCTACCTCTTTGGAGTGTGATTTGAGCTAAGTGTTGAAGCTTGAATTGTTAGAACCTTGTTAAGCTTGAAGGAGTGATGAAGGTAGGTGAGTGGAGAAGAGAAAAGAAAGCTGAACAAGGGAGAAGGCAGCATAGAGATGAGGCTGAAGGAGAGAAAGAGATGAGTTATATAAGCTTGAAGTGGTAGTTAGCTTGGAGGGTTTTGATTGGCCTAAAAACACAAGGCTGAATTTCAGCCAACCTTCCCCATTTTTGTGGGTAAGGTTTAGCCATGTATCCCTCTTTTTGTGACAAAATTGCTCTCCACGTCGCCTAAAAGTGGTACTCGCTTCCATTCATCTGAAATTGGAACTCGTCTCTATTATGTGTAAAGTTGGAACCCACGTCCCTTTTATTTGAGCTTGGAGCTGAAGCCAAATGTCAGAACTCATCCAACCTTATTTGACACTTGGGAGTAAATTCGGATATCGGAAGTCATATAGCTTACAATCACCTAATCTCGGAACTCCCCATTCAAACTCGGGAACACCAACAGAGATAGAAAGCTTCTGGGAATAAACTCGGAGATCGGAACTCGTGTATGACTTGGAAATCAGCTCAAAGATCCGAACTCGTGTCCATTCTAATTGAGTTCAACTCTAAGGCGGGAGCTCGTTATATTCAACTCAGAGATCGGTAATTGCACCATTGTGTTAAACTATAACTTCGGAGGTCGGAAACCATGTACACTATTCTGAAACATGAGATCTGAGGTCGGAACTCGAGTACATCTTGCTGAAAACTTGGAGATAAATTATGAGATCGGAAATCGGGTACATTGTCTTTGAGACATGAAGTCGGATATCGGGAATCACATTCATGTTGTTCGGACTTGAAGGTTAAGTCGGAAGTCGTGGAAATGAGGAATGCTAGGTGTGGCTAAGGTTGGAAGTCGGAATTATGCTGAAATTCGAATATGAACTCAAAAGTCGGAAATTATCCTATTTTGTGTGGAATTCAAAGATGAAGTCGGAAATGGGAGTTGATCAAACTTGAAGATAAAGTCAGAACTTGGAAATCGGGGGATGTTACAATATATCTATGTCTATGTGCAAGTATGATGATATGATGATATGATCATGATGATGATGGATATGATGAATAGGTTAATGATGTGTAGGATGTACGTGATGTTGAGTAACATATGATGATGACTTGTGACTAGATTCTCTATTTAGCAAATTTGGGGAAGTTTCAGTCTAGCCGTCATGCTGCCGGAATTTCGCAAAATTTATGGACTTAGAATAATTTTAATATCTTAAGCTTTAATAAGAAGAGATTGAACTAAGGGTGTGATCCTTCAAAAGGGAAGGTGACTCGTATTAAACTCCCTTTCCACCCACGACTCACATGAGGCATAGCATAGACCCAGCTAGTGTGAGTACAGGGGATAGGGTTTATATGAGGCATGACATTGACCCAGCTAGTGTAAGTGCCAAAAATTTATAGTGGCGATGGACACAGTATGAGCTCATTACCACCTGTGTTTAGTGGGTGAAAAAGACTTAAGATAAAGTCAAGTTAAGAAAAGAAAGGGGACTTCGGTCCAAACCCTTGAAAGGAAGGTGTTAAGGGAAGCCTATAACACACCTACGCATGTTATATGTAATTATACTGGTTTCCATGCATGTTATGATATAACTCCCATGATTAGGGTATATGTTAAAAATTGAATCCGCTTCGGATATTCATGTTTCGAAAATCTAATAATTGGACCTTGTGAAATGCTCATTATTTTCATTAATAAAACCGAAGTGGCTGGGACGATGACAATGACACTTCCGTGTCGGGTTTGAGTTCTACTGAGAAATATCATTTCTCACCCTAGTTATTTTCCGTATCGTCACTAGATTCCATTAGCGCATCCGGTGGAGTGGAGCATGGATCCCCCACATTGCGAGCGGACATATGATGAGGAATGCCAGACTATGCTGTTTTGGACTTGTAGTTACTATTTCTTTGCACCTTCACATATTCCTTTTTGTGACGAAATATGTCATTTTAATTTGTATTTAGTATTTGGGCTATGGCACCACTATGAGCCTTATTCTATGTATTCTTTAACATGATGAACCCATATGGGTGAAATGACTAGCTATGTAATGCGATGTATTTGTGATTTCTATTTATTTATCTTTCTCATGTTTTATGATATTAGGTTATGATTTATGTACGGAACGCTCTCTCTATAGCTATATTCTTGCTAAAGGCTTCACTTTCCAAAACATTGCAAAGTGACGACGTATTTCAATAAAAAAAAAAAATTTACCGTATTTTCCACGTAGCCTAATTTACAAATGAAGTTCAGTTTTCCACGAGGATAAGTAATAACTAATAAAATGCCGTAATATGACTTAAGCGTAATATGGGTTTATAAGGGTGTTACAAAGCAAATATTGCTCAATTTTGTTAAAAATTGGTCTTTTTCTTCCAAAATATATTAAAATGTATTTATAATTTTTCTGGAATTTTATGAGGTCTTTCGGGTAATTTTTGGCCTTTTGTAAGCCCTCTAATGTTTTCAATCTATTTTTTGTCAGAGTTTCTACTGTAGTTTTTAGTTTTTCTAACTATTGGCATTTTTGTAATTATGGGCAAGTTCAGGGGCATCCCATGTTATTCCACACTTGGATACCTCTAAGGCTCAATTGGCTGAGATTTAAGTTTCTACAGCCCTGCTATGTTATTCTAGTTTGATTAATGTAACACCCTCCAAACACATACGACATACTCGAGTCATGGGGTTGTATCTAGAAGCTGTTACGGATATTGTAAAAGGCTTTGAAAATAAGAAAATACAACATATGGCCCTTAAAACTGCGTATTTCATTATTGAACAAGGATCCAAAATCCTAAGTATTTGATATTCATAAAATAAAATAATTATAATTTAAAGGAAACTTAACTTATATAATACACAAATTATGTCTTGGCCTGCAATCGCCACTTCGTAGTAGTAGGCTGTTTAATTCTACCTCACGGCTGGGTTCAAGACCCAGTCCTATGCCTTGTAAATGTCTCATGACATTTGCTGCAAACTTGAAGCCTAGTCTACATATTGGAATGTTTACGGAACAAACAAATAGATAGTGAGAACCTAAAGTTCTCGGTAGGTAAACTCAAACCACTAATCATATAGAGTGTTATCATAAACATTCCGACCGTTTTAGTTTATTATGGAAATGTGGACACATAAACATAGACACTAGTTTAGTTTTAAGTTTAAAAACATATTTCTCAAAATGGGATTACTTTCAGCAATTACTTGGCAGACCTCATGACAAGAGTAATAACAATAGCAATATATCATTTCAATTATAATCACAATAACATTATAGCATAATAAGATGCTTAAATATACATATGCTAATGCACATTCTTGACATGTGCAAGTGCACTTGCCTTCTTTCCTTTTTCTTTCTTTAACTTGTGACTTGATCTTATGTACTTGGCCCCTAGGGTGAATGACCTCTCTCACCTTTGGGTGATAACTTGCTTTTTAGGATTGAACTCGTTTCTATATACGATTGCTGGGTTTCCTTTCTTCAACTCTCCCATCAGTCTATTTCCTTTAAATCTATCAGGGGTTGGCCCAAGTCTTAGATGATATTGCCCTAGCCCACTGCGAGCTCGGTACATCACTTTGCAAATTCTTATTATCTTCTTTCATTCTTGGACATGGTCATGCATGCACATACTATATGCATTATGCATATTACATTCTATCATTCTTGCATGCATGACTTTCATATGCATAACATATCAATAGCCATAACATTCATATATTTCTACTAGAAATTCGATAACATGACCGCTGAAACATGGAGACATTCCAATATACAAATAGTACACATACAGCTAGCCAATCATGGTAATCAGAATCATCATAGATAGTATATCAATATAACATTATTTTAGTGTGAAATTGCATTAATCTTATGCCTTTGAATATTTCATGGCTAATGGGACCTTAAATCAAGATTTTCTTAAGTCATGTCTTTATCCTTTAATCTGCCCTGTTCTTCTAAATTTCACTAAAATTCTATTTTAATTCATTATGGTCTAGAAATTTAATAGATCATGGCTCTACTTGTCTACTTTTAAAGTTTTTAGTTTCACTAAATTTTGATATGTATAACTTGAGCTATTAAAGTTTTACTCAAGATAGCCTTGTTTTAGGATAGACTTGTACACCTAACTTTAGAAAATAACTAAAAATCCATCTTACATCATTTTTATCCAAATTTTGTATCAAACTGTAGCTATTAGAACTATCTTTCAATTCCAATAAGTTTCACTTTAATTGGGTATGTAGAGCTTAAGTTATGAGCTCCTCAAGTGCGATGCCCTGTTTCCACCCAAACAAAGCATTAGCTTCTTTGACAAGTTGGTATGGCTTGTTGGAGAAGCTTTGTGGGTTAAATCTCATTGGTGGATTTGAAACAAAATTTAATTCTTCTAAACTTAAATTTGAGTGGCTTATGAGGATTTGTTTGGTTAGTTTTCTAGTCACACAACTAGGGTTTTTAATTGATATTTATGCCCACAAATAATGTAGGACCCTTGAGGATTAATTCAAGGTATCTTGCTATCACTTCAGTTATTCTAAGTTACTTGAGTTATTGAAAAATTGTGTGAATAATCTCACACTTTTGTTAAAATTGTGAGTAGAAAATCTCAATTTAAAGTTATTACAAGTATTTTAGTTATCTTACCAGTGTCACGGGGCCCACAAAATCTCGGAATCAAGATTTTTCTACGATTACCCCTCTTGACAACCGTAAACCCTTAATTACAACTTTGCCATTATCATCGACCAATTACCTTTTTGCCCGTTATTTTTCTATAGTTTGTCTATTTACAATTTTGCCCTTGCCTCAAGCCCAAGTTTCCTTCTATCCCGGTTTACCCTCAGAGTTCAGGATGTTACACTTAAACTCCTATTTTGCTAATTTTAATAATGTAGGGACCTAAATATCATTTTCTAAAGGTTTTGGGGTCAAACTAGAAACAACTTCTGGGGTCCAATTGTAGTTTCCAAAAATCTTGGGGCAATTCTATAATTAACAAAAGTTTACACTATAAGGGCATTTTCATCATTTCTTACTTTTTAGTATACGGCAGTGCCGTATTTTTAACAACAGTGTCTCATTGCCCTATAGTTTTAAGTGAAGATCATCATGGCATAGTACTGCTTGAGAAATTCTCACACTACCTAAGTAAAATAATTCAAAATTTCTACTATGTTATACTAAGAAAAATAAGGATATTACAGTTGGCAGTTAATAACCGAAAGTTCAAGTTACTAGTGATGGGTGATTTGAATAAGTGGAGATTTGTTAAGGTCAAGAAATTGTTTATTATTTATATTTAAGAAAAAGGGAAATATTTAATTTTTGAGATAATAGTGAAAACAACCGTTGGCCTGGGTGTTCTGGTAGCATTATGTACCAAGACACCGCAACCATCGCAAGCAACACTACCACGGTCACCATGGTAAAGGAGCAGAACAGTGTGAACATCGGCTTGAGAAGGATCAAGCGAGACAGCTGGGAGCCAAATTGGTTGAGTGATTTCATTTAACAAGGCAGCTTGTGTATTTTGAAAGAAATTGAGCAAGTTGTGAGTTTGTAAACCAATTTGCTCTATAATTTCATGTACTCTTCAATGTGAGTATTCTTTTTGAAATTCGTTTATGTAACGTCCGAAAGAAATTTTATCGTTATTAACCGAGTTATTCGATTTTTATCGAATAATTATGATTAATTAGGATTCGATTTAGTATTCACTTAAATCTAATCAAGTGTGATTTAAAATGATAAGTCATAATGAAATTAGATTAGAACCATAGGAAACTTCATAGGATTTTTTTTCTAAAATCGGTTTACCGATTTAAAAGAAATCGGTAAAACTTCGGTATTTTAAACTGTCGGAAACGGACTAATAGAAGTTATGCTATGAGTGCCCTAGGATGGATGGCTACGATTTAGCCAAAACACTCCCATATGTGGTGCTACATCAGCCCATAGAGGGCAGCCACAAATCAAGTTGAAGCTCTAACACACATCCACCAATCACATGAATTCTTGCTTCACAAGTTTGTGTTTAATCCCTTCTTTGCCCTTGTCAATTTCGGCCAACACAAGGAGCTAACCCTCTTCATTTCTCTTCCATTCACACTCATCTCTACTCCATCTTCAACCTCTCTTCAAGTCTCATCAAGAGTCTTATCAATCTAAGACACCAAACCACCAAGAATTCAAGTAGACAAGGTAGGAATCTTAACTTCTTTCTTCTTTTCTTTGATTTGGGGCTGCCTAGGGTTCCTAGTTGATCCAAGAATCTGATGTTGTAAGGTGAGGAGAGAATGAATTAAGGTTGGTTTTAGGTGTATATGTGAGTTTGAATTAAAGACTTGATGGTTTAATTTAAGGAAAACATGAATTCAAGAAGAATCTAAGAAGCTGTTAGGGTTTTTCCTCGATGGTCGATACGGCGGAGTGTACGACTCCGCCTATAGCCATTTAAATTTGTTGAATCTATTTTTATATGTAACTAGACATTCAGGATTTTTCATACATATAAAATATAAGGCCATTGGATTAGTATAGAATTAGTTATGAATTTTTGAAGTTTGACCTAGAAATCTGGATTCTCATCTGGGCCGTATGAGTTGAGAAGGGTATAACTCACCTTACACAACTCTAAATTGAGTGAAACGAACGTTGTTTGAAAGCTAGCATGTAAGAAAATATCCCATAAAAAGTTCAGAGTCAGATTCGTTGCCATTTGTTTCCAACACATCAATGAATTTGCCTTAAGTTCAAACCGGGTTGGAACAGGGTAGTCCAGTAGGATCAAGTTACAGGGCTTATATCTCAAGATATACTTATGCAAATGATATACAACGTCGGTATTAAAAGAAATTGGTAAAACTTCGGTATTTTAAATAGTCCGAGATGGACCAATAGAAGTTATGCTATGAGTGCCATAGGATAGATGGCTAAGATTTAGCCAAAATACCCCCATATGTGGCACTACATCAGCCCCTAGAGGGCAGCCACAAAGTAAGTTAAAGCTCCAATGCACATCCACCAATCACATGAATTCTTGCTTCACAAGTTTGTGTTTAATCTCTTCTTTGCCCTTATGAATTGCGGCCAACATAAGGAGCTGACCCCCCTTCATTTCTCTTCCATTCACACTCATCTCTACTCCATCTTCAACCTCTCTTCAAGTCTCATCAAGAGTCTTATCAATCTAAGACACCAAACCACCAAGAATTCAAGTAGACAAGGTAGGAATCTTAACTTCCTTCTTCTTTTCTTTGATTTGGGGCTACTTAGGGTTCTTGGTTCATCCAAGAATCTGATGTTGTGAGGTGAGGAGAGGATGAATTAAGGATGGTTTTAGGTGTATATATGAGTTTGAATTGAAGACTTGATGGTTTAATTTAAGGAAAACATGAATTCAAGAAGAACCTAAGAAGCTATTAGGGTTTTTCCTCGATGGTCCATATGGCAGAGTGTACAGCTTTGCCTACAACTATTTAAATTTATTGAATCTATTTTTATATAAAACTAGACATTCAGGGTTTTCCATGCATATAAAATATAAGGCCATTGGATTAGTATAGAATTAGTTATGAATTTTTGAAGTTTGACCTAGAAATCTGGATTCTCATCTAGGCAATATGAGTTGAGAAGGGTGTAACTCACCCTACACAGCTCTAAATTGAGTGAAACGAGCTGTTTGAAAGCTAACATGTAAGAAAATATCTCATAAAAAGTTCAGAGTCAGATTCATTGCCACTTGTTCCAAGCATATCAATGAATTTGCCTTAAGTTCAAACTGGGCTGGAATAGGGTAGTCCAATAGGGTCAAGTTACAGGACTTGTATCCCAAGATATACTTATGCAAATGATATGCAACTTATTTCATTTGAAAGCTTGTTCTGTTAGCTTTAATTTGATATAAATTTCATATAGTTTCAACGATATTTCTACTTTTAGTGAATTTTCACTTATAAGGGTGCAATTCTAGATAAGTACAGGACAGTCTAAGGTAAGATACTAATAGCTTGAGTTATACAAATCAAAATGAGATGGGACTAAAAGGGTTGGAAACTAGACACATAGAGCTATGACATATCCAAAATTTAGGTTTGAATGAGTTGAATTAGACTAAAGGTGGATTATACAACATTCAGGCAAAATAGGATGAAATAAAAGAAAACCCTAATGATGTTTGAATTGAATTTGATGAATGATATTATGAATATATAATTGCTGTTCTATATTTAATTGTAAGTTTGAATGATTTTACTGGTAGTCTGGCACTATTCATGGGGAAGCAGACTCGATTCGTTATGCTGCCAAAATTTCGGCAAGAAATTCTTATGTTGTGTGAGTTATAATTGCATGAACATGTTTGAAAGAATAAAGTTAGTTGTGCATGCAATTCATGAATATTACAAAGGATTCCATATTACTTGGGCCAGCCGTTAAATAAGCTTAAGGGGAATATATCAGTGGAAAGGTCGAGAAAAGTAAACCTGGCAATCCTATATACGAACGAGCTTGATCCTAAAAAGCGGACTATTACCCAGGAGTATATGGCTAATAACTCCCAGGGGACCAAGGATGGAAAATAAGTTTTAGGAGGCGAAAGCCTTCAAAGATAAGATGCATTTCCCAGTTGCATATTTATATGCACTGTATGATAAGTCTTAATTGATTGTCATAATTATCTGTTTATTTCTCATGATATGTTACTGTTTAATTATGGTTACTGTCTTAGTTGCATTAGTATATCTGTTAATTATATTTTCCTTGTTCCAATCTAAAATTTAGTTTGTTTCGGTATATGTTTCTAAAATAAAAATTTAAGTTAAATATTACCCTTTTGTTGTACTATTCAAAATTAAGGAAAAACCGAAACAACTGCGAATGACAACGATGACAGATATGTATAAACTTAGGATTCCTACTAAGAAAACTTTGTTTCTCACCCTACTACATGTTTCCGTGTCATTCTCAGATCATGGAGAATGTGGCAATGGGTGATCTGTTCATCGAGTTCCCTGAGCTTCACATCCACCTGGACCCATTTTTAGACTTTATATATATATCCGGTAGATGTCAGTTCCATTCTTATTTCTTTTTTAGTAGAGATTTTGCTGTTCTCCTGACTCACCCATTCTTCGACCCCGCCGCACCTTATATTGCTATTCCACTATATACGGCCCATCCTTTTCCACCTCTACATGCAGTAGCAGTAGCTCCCATGGCTCCGCTAGCTTCACCACCGCAGCTGTAACATCCCCATTTTTACCTAAGTTAATTAGCTCGGTGTTCCCGGCTAATTAGAGGGGTTAACGATTAGTTGAGAATTAATCGATTAATCTCGAGAACAAGAGCTTAGTAAACTGAAGGCAAGTCAACAATTGAGACATAACACATTAAAAGTTACAATTAAGAGCCTAATTGCCCAATCCTCATTAATCCATGATTTAGAACATAAAATCAAGGTGATCTAGCCTAATTATCTAAGAGCATATAAGTATCACATCTTAATCACATTAACCCTCACATCTTCTTATATAATTGATGAGGAAAATCCTTCTTAATTAAAATGTGCTAATGAGTAATTTAAACCAATTGAATTAATTAATATTTAGATAATTACAACAATTATAAAGATGTAGAAACTTCCCTTTAATTATGGTTTGAAAGTTTGGTCAAAGCAAGAGCCATATCCAACCATCCATTTGCTTTCTCATCATACACCACAAGATCAAGAGTCCATATTAGTAGATTCCTTGAGTCATGACAAAAATCTACTCTCCTCCATCAAGATTGTCACACTTGGAGTGATCACAATCATCCAATGCCAATCCTAGGATAGAACAAGCTTTTAACCACTTGAAAAGAAACACCTACAAGTCCTTACCCAAGTGCCAAGACTCAAAGGAAACACAACACTCTCTTTTGCCCCAAGGTTTTTCCCACTCCCTAGCTTGTGTAAGAAGCAAAAATCACATCATTCTCCTCCCCCATTTTGCGCCACCATCAGCCTTTCCTCTCTCCCTCATTTCATTTTCCATTCCTCTCACTAAAACACCAAAAAGCTCTCTCCTCTCTCCAAGTTCCTTTCCTACTCTCTTGTTTTTTCAATCTTCCTTGTTCTTCCTCCAATCTCTCTACTACTCCTCACCCCATTTCCATCACCACCATCACTATCCCTTCAAGGACTACCATTTTTGGTCCTTGGAGAAGCAAAGCCACTCATACACAAGCCTCACTATCAAGCTCAAGGAGAAGGAGGCCATCTCCAACATCTTTCTTTCTCTTCAAGCTTTCAAGAAATCCAATTAGTAATGACTCTATCCTTCTTCTCCATGTATTTTTTTTTCCAAGTTTTAGGACCCCTAAGCTCTTCATGGTTAGGTGGTTTTAAAGCTTGCTTCAAGGTCTCATGACCACACTTTTCTCTATGAGTTTTCTTATCTTGTTGAAGGTGTTGTTTTGAAATGAAATTTTGTGGTATGATGGCTTGTTATGTATCTTGCTTTATTTTGGTTTAAAATACTGATTTGGTGACTAAAACTTTGAGTATGATGATGAGATAAAACATAAAAATGGTGATCGGAAGTGGTATAACAACATCTCTATAAGTTTGATATGCAAAAACTCAAAAATGAGTTAAGCTGGAATTCTGGCAGTCGGTAAAGCGTACGGTATAACTCACTCCACAAAACTCAAAATGCAACGAAACTAATTTTCTATGAAAATAGACTCAAAGAGCATTGTATACATATAAAATATGAGATTTGGCTTTAAAACGAGAGAGGTATGAATTTTCAAAGTCTGCTATTCTTGGATGCGTTTCTGTCCGGGCAGTGGGTAATAAAACGTGCATAACTCAAGTTATACATAACATTTTTGAGTGGGACCAAGTTTTTTAGAAAGCTAAGACATAGAAGAACACTCCCATAAAGTTTTGTCAGATTCCATGTGTGGAACTCCCAGTGAAGTGGACAAGCCACTGACCCGAGATGAACTTTCAATCTTGAACAGTCAGAATAAAATGTGTATAACTCAAGCTACAAAATGAATTTTTAAGTGGGGTTTCTTTTGTTTAAAAATATACTCAGAGAAGTACATCCAAACAAAAATTCGAAATAAAAGAGTAAAAGATGAAATTATGGTGAATTTTCAAAGTTACTGCCCCATTGTAAAAGTAAAACTGGTTATGGTAAAAGTTAAAGAATAAGGAGGAATAAACTCTAAAACATTAATACCCCTATATTAAGCATTGGAAAAACCTTTATAAGTCAACTTAAAAGTGTCAAAAAGGGTAATAGATGAAATTGGCACTATGCCCAATAAAAAAAGTTTACACAAGAGACAATCTCAATTAAAAGCTTGCACCAAATTTATTAAGCTAAGCTCATAAAATGTTGCTTGAGAATATGCCTATGTTTATGTGCAAGCGTGATGTTATGATGATGATTATGATGATGATATGATGATGTTATGATTATGATAATGATATGATGCTTAATGTTATATGATATTGGTCTCTCTGTTTGGCAAAATTTTGGGAAGCTTCGGTCTAGCTGTTATGCTGCCGAAATTTTGTAAAAATTATGGACTTAGAAATATTTTGCATCATAAACTTTAATAGAAGAAATTTAAGTCAAGTAAGTGATCCTTCAAAAGGGAAGGTAACCTAATTTAAGCTCCCCTCACCCACGACTCACATGAGGCATGGCATGACCCAGCTAGTGTGAGTATAGGGGATAGGTCTTACATGAGGCATGGCATGACCCAGCTAGTGTAAGTACCAAAATTCTATGGTGGCGACGGCCACAATATGAGCTCATTACCACTTATGTTTAGTGGATGAAAAGATAAAGTCAAGTTAAGAAAAGAAAAGGGGCTTCGATCCAAAACCCTAAAAAGGGAAGAATTAAGAGAATCTTCTAGCTTGGACATGCATGTTTTATACGATTACACTTGTGCTTATGGTTATTATGATACAAATGATTAGAAGGTATGTTAAAAATTGAATCCGCTTCGGATACTCATGTTTTCGAAAATCTATGAATTGAATTTGATGCATGCTCACTGTTTTTATTTATAAAACTGAAGTGGCTGGGACGATGATGATGACGATGACACTTACGTGTTAGGGTCGAGTCCTACTGAGAAATCTTATTTCTCACCCTAGTTGTTTTTCCGTCTCGTCACCAGATACTCATGGCTCACCCCATGGAGTGGAGCGTGGACCTTCCCCACCATGAGTGGGCCTACGATGGAGATACTCATGCTATTGTGGCCACGACCACCACAATAGTCCGCACATATTTTTACCTGGGTCAAATTTTTGAGGATGAGGAGCCAGAAGTCCCGCCAGCCCCTGCAGACATTTCATCGGCTTACCTTGGACAGCCCCTAGGTCCTTGGGATTTTCTGCTTGAGCCGTTGCCCGACATCGAGATGGAGTCGATGTCGCCGGGTTTGCCCGTAGCCGAGTTCGTGCCACCGCCGGAGATCCCTGTGATAGATGTGAGCTCGACGGCCACTCCTAGGGCCGCTTCGCCGCCGCTCCCCGAGTATCACCCTGCCGAGTCCGAGGAGGATCCCTCCGAGGCACGTTCTTCTGTGGCCAGCTATACCCCAGGTCGTCGCATGCGTCACATTGAGGTGATCAGTAGGCACCCTTGCATTATCCGTACTCCTCACATACCCGAGGCCGAGGAGCGAGGGGGACCAGGCACTCGAGGACTTGAGCCCATCCGATCGAGAGGCACGGGAGGGGTAGAGAAATCAGCATGTGTCTGCATGAGCCTATTTTTATTTGTGTTCCTTATCCTATGTATTTAATTTTTTATTGGACCTTGTCAGACTTATGTACCTTTGATTTTGGGGCCATGGCATGACCATGAGTTCCCTTTTTATGTATTTGTTGGATATTATGAGACTAATTATATTTATATGGTTGTAGTAGTAATTGGAATGCATGGTATTTTGATTTATCCCTTGTTCCTTCAATTTATACTGAAATCTTTGCGATAAGCTCGTTTATTGCTATCTTCTCGCGCAAGGCTTTACTTTCCAAAAGTGACGACGTAAATAAAAAAAAAAAAATTACCATATTTTTCACGTAATTTAATTTCAAGTGAAGTTTAGTTTTCCACGAGCATAAGTAACAACTAATAAAACACCGTAATACGACTTAAGCGTAGTATGGGTTTATTAGGGTGTTACATTATGGTATCAGAGCAGTTCACCCTGTTAAAGCCTGAGGTTGGACTGACTATGCTTCCAAGCATAACTCTACGTGCGCTATGTTAAGTCATGTTGTGGATCCTGTCTGTATGACTGGATGTAGGACTTAGAATGCATGACCGTCATGTGAGATTGCCTTTAGTTGCCGCCATGCTTATGCTTGATATTAGGCCTGATCAACTCGATATTTTTGTTTTGGTGTGTTCAGGAACTAATGGCAACTCGCAGACGTACCGCCAATGAGCCCAGCGACAGCACGAACATCGCTGATTTTATGAGGACCTTTCAACAAATGGCGAACACCATCCAAGCTCAAGCTACGGCAGCTGAACACATGATGGATCAACTAAATCGAAGATCCGAAGAGTCGGTTGGTGGAAATGGAGCTGACGCCGAGTATCAGAAGTTCTCGGAATTTCGTAAGGCGAACCCGCCCAGTTTCAAGGGGGCTTTCAACCCTGACGAAGCCGATGAGTTGATCAAAGAGATTGAGAAGATCTACTCTATGCTGACTTGCTCTGAGACCCAGAAGGTAGCCTTTGCTACTTATATGCTGAAGGCGGATGCTGAATTCTGGTGGAAGGGAGCGAAGAGCTTAATGGAGAGCGACCAAAGAGAAATCACTTGGGACGTCTTCAAGACAACTTTCTACGAGAAATATTTCCCGATGTCTGTGAGGAATGCGAAGGAAATGGAATTCCTGAGGCTTTACCAAGGAGGTATGAGCATTGCTGACTACACGACAAAGTTTGAGGAACTGTGTAAGTTCTCTACACTTTATCAGCGAAACCCCGACGAGAACTGGAAATGCATGAAATATGAAGGGGGTTTAAGGGCTGACATCCTGGCATCTGTGGCCCCGTTAGAGATTCGGAACTATGCGGCCCTTGTCAACAAGAGTCGCGTAGTGGAGGAATGCAACCGCAAGTTGGCGATTCAAAGATCGGAGGCCCATAAGAGGAGGCAGGCATCTCAAGGGCAACACATGAAGCAGCCCCCGCAAAAGAAGCCCTACCATGGTGAAGGTTCTAAGGGCAAGCAGCCACAGAGATCCTCTGCCAATCCTCGAAGACCTGCCAACCAGCCCCCCAAGCCTGCAACAAGTTCCGTTTGCCCTAAGTGTGGGAAGTAACACAGAGGGGTTTGCTATGCTGGGCAAAATGTTTGTTTCAAGTGTGGACAGCCCGGGCACTTCGCCAAGAACTGCACCAAGGACACGCCTGCCCCTAAACCGCAACGCCAAGGAAGAGTTTTCACCATGAACGCCGACGAGACCACGGAGTCTGATGATCTCATTCGAGGTACATGCGAAGTGAATGGTAATATCTTAATTGTACTGTATGATTCTGGCGCTACGCATTCTTTTATTTCTCATGATTGCGTAAGTAGATTGGGGCTGTCTATTTCTGAAATGCCTCACCTGTTACTTATTTCTACTCCCACTGGGAAACCAGTTAGAACTTGTCTGTGTTGTTTAAAATGTCGAATTCATATTGATGGTAGGACCTACGAGTCAGATTTAATCTACCTTCCTTTATCTAGTTTAGATCTAATCTTAGGCATGGATTGGCACTCAGCCAACCATGTGATGTTAGATTGTGCTGCCAAGACAATCGTATTCCCTTCTTTACCTTCTAAACCTGTTAGTTTAAGCCTAAAACCTGTTGAGTTATACTGTTGTAAGACTGAGAATCAAGAATACATTCTCCTATCGACTAGTGAGGTTGAACTAGAGCAAGCTCTTGATGAGATTCCTGTGGCGAATGAGTACCCCGAAATCTTCCTTGAGGATATCCCTGAGTTTCCCCCTAAGAGAGAGATAGAGTTTTCCATAGAATTGGTGCCAGGAACTGGACCAATATCTATTGCACCCTACCGAATGTCCCCTTTGGAGTTGGAGGAGCTGAAGACCCAATTGGAGGAGTTGCTGGAAAAGAAGTTTGTGAGACCAAGTCCTCATCGTGGGGAGCCCCGATGTTGTTTGTCAAGAAGAAGGATGGAAGCATGAGGCTGTGTGTGGATTATCGGCAGTTGAACAAGGTCACAGTGAAAAACAAGTACCCCCTACCAAGGATAGATGACCTGATAGACCAACTCAGAGGAGCAGTGGTGTTTTCAAAGATAGATCTAAGGTCGGGTTACCATCAAATTAGAGTGCAGGAGGAGGACATTCCCAAGACGACCTTTAGGACTAGATATGGGCATTATGAGTTTAGAGTAATGTCGTTTGGATTTACCAATGCCCCGGCTGTGTTTATGGATTATATGAACAGGATTTTTAGGCCATATCTGGATAAGTTTGTGGTGGTCTTTATAGATGACATCCTCATCTATTCAAAGACGAAGGAGGAACATGAAGAGCATCTTAGGATTGTGTTGGAAATCTTGAGGGATAAGAAGCTTTACGTGAAGTTGTCGAAGTGTGAGTTCTGGCTAGAAGAAGTGAAGTTCTTGGGTCATGTCGTGAGTAAGGGAGGGATATCCATAGATCCAAGCAAAGTGGAAGCCGTAATGAACTGGGAGAGACCTACGACGGTAACGGAGATTCGGAGTTTTCTCGGCCTAGCCGGATATTATTGGAGGTTTATAAAGGGATTTTCTCAGATATCCCTACCTTTGACTAAGCTCACTAGGAAGAATGCCGCTTTTGTGTGGACTGAAGAGTGTGAGAAAAGTTTTCAAGAGTTGAAGGTGAAGTTGACTTCCACACCTGTACTAGTCTTGCCTGACCCTAAGGGAGCCTTTGAGGTTTATTGTGATGCCTCTGGAAGAGGTCTAGGTTGTGTTCTGATGCAAAATCGTAGTGTCGTAGCGTACACCTCTAGGCAACTGAAACCTCATGAAGTTAATTACCTAACCCATGACCTGGAATTAGCGGCCGTGGTGTTTGCCTTGAAGATATGGAGGCACCATCTATATGGAGTTAGGTTTGAGGTATTCTCGGATCACAAGAGTCTGAAGTACTTGTTTGATCAGAAGGAGCTTAACATGAGGCAGAGGAGGTGGATGGAATTCTTGAAGGACTATGATTTTGGGTTAAACTACCACCCTGGTAAGGCTAATGTGGTGGCAGATGCACTGAGCCGCAAGTCATTGCATGTGTCGTGGATGATGGTCAAGGAAGCGGAGTTGATTGAGAGCTTTAGAGACTTGAACCTCGGAGTTACCCTGACCCCTCATAGCATAAGGTTGAATCTGATTAACGTGACGAGCGAGTTCAAAGGACAAATTATGCGGGCTCAGGAAGAGGACGAAGAGTTCTTGAGGATAGTAGCCCAGGTGAAGGAGGGAAAGCTGAAAGAATTTGCTCAAGGCGTGGACGGCGTGTGGAGGTATCAAGGGAGGATATGTGTACCTGCTAAGGATGACTTGAGGAGGATGATTGTAGAAAAAGCTCACAAAGGTCATTTCACCATGCATCCTAGCATGACAAAGATGTACCAAGACCTCAAGAGGATGTTTTGGTGGCCAGGCATGAAACGAGACGTAGCCGATGTGGTGGGAAAGTGCTTAGTTTGTCAAAAGGTGAAAATTGAGCACCAAAAACCCTCAGGCATGTTGCAGTCATTAGAGATCCCTGAATGGAAGTGGGAGGGAATCTCTATGGATTTCGTGATGGGTTTACCCCGAACACAAGCGGGATTTGATGCCATATGGGTTGTTGTGGATAGGTTGACAAAGTCTGCCCACTTCTTACCCATTAGAGCGAATTATCCTCTGGATAAGCTAGCCCAGCTATACATCCAAGAAATTGTAAGGTTGCACAGAGTACCTGCAACCATTGTGTCTGATAGAGACCCAAGGTTTACCTCTAGGTTCTGGGGAGCCTTGCAAAAGGCATTTGGGATGAAACTTTGTTTAAGTACAGCCTACCACCCCCAGATTGATGGATAATCAGAAAGAACCATACAAACCCTAGAGGATATGTTGAGAGCATGTGTAATGGACCGTCCCGGAAGTTGGGACAAACACCTACCCCTCATCGAGTTCGCCTACAACAATAGTTTCCACGCTAGCATTAGGATGGCGCCTTATAAAGCCTTGTATGGCAGGAAGTGCCAATCTCCGCTTTGTTGGTATGAATCGGGTGAGCAAAGCCTCTTAGCACCTGATCTGGTTAGACAAACCACCGAACAAATTAAGAGGATAAGGGAAAGGATTCTCACTGCACAAAGTCGTCAGAAGAGCTATGCGGATAAGAGGAAAAAGCCAATTGAGTTCCAAGAGGAAGAACACGTATTCTTGAAAATCACTCCTACAATAGGTATCGGTAGAGCCCTTAGAGTCAAAAAGTTGAGCCCTCGTTTTCTTGGCCCTTTTGAAATCTTGAAACGAGTAGGAATAGTTGCCTACCAAATAGCATTACCACCCTATTTGTCAAACCTTCACAATGTTTTCCATGTCTCCCAACTGAGAAAGTACAATTCCGACCTCAATCATCTTCTTGAGCTAGAAAGTGTACAGTTAAGGGAAGACATAACCTTCGACCTACCGCCTATGAGAATCATAGATAGGAAGGTCAAGCAGCTGAGGAACAAGTCTGTGCCCTTAGTGAAAGTGGTATGAGGAAGAGGAAGCTTGGAGGAGCATATGTGGGAGCTCGAGGCAGAGATGCAAAGAGATTTTCCCCATTGTTTCAGTAAATTGAATTTTGAGGGCAAAATTCTTTTTAAGGAGGGGAGAAGTGTAACATCCCCATTTTTACCTAAGTTAATTAGCTCGGTGTTCCCGGCTAATTAGAGGGGTTAACGATTAATTGAGAATTAATCGATTAATCTCGAGAGCAAGAGCTTAATAAACTAAAGGCAAGTCAATAACTGAGACATAACGCATTAAAAGTTACAATTAAGAGCCTAATTGCCCAATCCTCATTAATCTATGATTTAGAACATAAAATCAAGGTGATCTAGCCTAATTAGGTAAGAGCATATAAGTATCACATCTTAATCACATTAACCCTCACATCTTCTTATATAATTGATGAGGAAAATCCTTCTTAATTAAAATGTGCTAATGAGTAATTTAAACCAATTGAATTAATTAACATTTAGATAATTACAACAATTATAAAGATGTAGAAACTTCCCTTTAATTATGGTTTGAAAGTTTGGTCAAAGCAAGAGCCATATCCAACCATCCATTTGCTTTCTCATCATACACCACAAGATCAAGAGTCCATATTAGTAGATTCCTTGAGCCATGACAAAAGTCTACACTCCTCCATCAAGATTGTGACACTTGGAGTGATCACAATCATCCAATGCCAATCCTAGGATAGAACAAGCTTTTAACCACTTGAAAAGAAACACCTACAAGTCCTTACCCAAGTGCCAAGACTCAAAGGAAATACAACACTCTCTTTTGCCCTAAGGTTTTTCCCACTCCCTAGCTTGTGTAAGAAGCAAAAATCACATCATTCTCCTCCCCCATTTTGCGTCACCATCAGCCTTTCCTCTCTCCCTCATTTCATTTTCCATTCCTCTCACTAAAACATCAAAAAGCTCTCTCCTCTCTCCAAGTTCCTTTCCTACTCTCTTGTTCTTTCAATCTTCCTTGTTCTTTCTCCAATCTCTCTACTACTCCTCACCCCATTTCCATCACCACCATCACTATCCCTTCAAGGACTGCCATTTTTGGTCCTTGGAGAAGCAAAGCCACTCATACACAAGCCTCACTATCAAGCTCAAGGAGAAGGAGGCCATCTCCAACATTTTTCTTTCTCTTCAAGCTTTCAAGAAATCCAATTGGTAGTGACTCTATCCTTCTTCTCCATGTATTTTTTTTTCAAGTTTTAGGACCCCTAAGCTCTTCATGGTTAGGTGGTTTTAAAGCTTGCTTCAAGGTCTCATGACCACACTTTTCTCTATGAGTTTTCTTATCTTGTTGAAGGTGTTGTTTTGAAATGAAATTTTGTGGTATGATGGCTTGTTATGTATCTTGCTTTATTTTGGTTTAAAATACTGATTTGGTGACTAAAACTTTGAGTATGATGATGAGATAAAACATAAAAATGGTGATTGGAAGTAGTATAACAACATCTCTATAAGTTTGATATGCAAAAACTCAAAAACGAGTTAAGCTGGAATTCTGGCAGTCGGTAAAGCGTACAGTATAACTCACTCCACAAAACTCAAAATGCAACGAAACTAATTTTCTGTGAAAATAGACTCAAAGAGCATTTTATACATATAAAATATGTGAGATTTGGCTTTAAAACGAGAGAGGTATGAATTTTCAAAGTCTACTGTTCCTTGATGGGTTTCTGTCCGGGCAGTGGGTAATAAAACGTGCATAACTCAAGTTATACATAACATTTTTGAGTGGGACCAAGTTTTTTAGAAAGCTAAGACATAGAAGAACACTCCCATAAAACAGTTTTGTTAGATTCCATGTGTGGAACTCCCAGTGAAGTGGACAAGCCACTGACCCGAGATGAACTTTCAATCTTGAACAGTCAGAATAAAATGTGTATAACTCAAGCTACAAAATGAATTTTTAAGTGGGGTTTCTTTTGTTTAAAAATATACTCAGAGAAGTACATCCACACAAAAATTCGAAATAAAAGAGTATAAGATGAAATTATGGTGAATTTTCAAAGTTACTGCCCCACTATAAAAGTAAAACTGGTTATGGTAAAAGTTAAAGAATAAGGAGGAATAAGTTCTAAAACATTAATACCCCTATATTAAGCATTGGAAAAACCTTTATAAGTCAACTTAAAAGTGTCAAAAAGGGTAATAGATGAAATTGGCACTATGCCCAATAAAAAAAGTTTACACAAGAGACAATCTCAATTAAAAGCTTACACCAAATTTATTAAGCTAAGCTCATAAAATATTGCTTGAGAATATGCCTATGTTCATGTGGAAGCGTGATGTTATGATCATGATTATGATGATGATTATGATGATGTTATGATAATGATAATGATATGATGCTTAATGTTATATGATATTGGTCTCTCTGTTTGGCAAAATTTTGGGAAGCTTCGATCTAGCCGTTATGCTGCCAAAATTTTGTAAAAATTATGGACTTAGAAATATTTTGCATCATAAACTTTAATAGAAGAAATTTAAGTCAAGTAAGTAATCCTTCAAAAGGGAAGGTAACCTTATTTAAGCTCTCCTCACCCACGACTCACATGAGGCATGGCATGACCCAGCTAGTGTAAGTACCGAAATTCTATGGTGGCGACGGCCACGGTATGAGCTCATTACCACTTATGTTTAGTGGGTGAAAAGATAAAGTCAAGTTAAAAAAAGAAAAAGGGCTTCGGTCCAAAACCCTAAAAAGGGAAGAAATTAAAAGAATCTTCTACCTTGGACATGCATGTTTTATACGATTACACTTGTGCTTATGGTTATTATGATACAAACGATTAGAAGGTATGTTAAAAATTGAATCCGCTTCGGATACTCATGTTTTCGAAAATCTAAGAATTGAATTTGATGCATGCTCACTATTTTTATTTATAAAACCGAAGTGGCTGGGACAATGACGATGACATTTACGTGTTAGGGTCGAGTCCTACTGAGAAATCTTATTTCTCACCCTAGTTGTTTTTCCGTCTCGTCACCAGATACTCATGGCTCACCCCGTGGAGTGGAGCGTGGACCCTCCCCACCATGAGTGGGCCTTCAGTGGAGATACTCACGCTATTGTGGCCACGACCACTACAATAGTCCGCACATATTTTTACCTGGGTCAAATTTTTGAGGATGAGGAGCCAAAAGTCCCGCCAGATCCTGCAAACATTTCATCAGCTTACCTTAGACAGCCCCTAGGTCCTTGGGATTTTCCGCCTGAGCGGTTGCCTGACATCGAGATGGAGCCAATGTCGCCGGGTTTGCCCGCAGCCGAGTTCGTGCCACCGCCAGAGATCCCTGTGATAGATGTGAGCTCGACGGCCACTCCTAGGGCCGCTTCGCCGCCGCTCCCCGAGTATCACCCTGCCGAGTCCGAGGAGGATCCCTCGGAGGCACGTTCTTCTGTGGCCAGCTATACCCCAGGTCGTCGCGTGCGTCGCATTGAGGTGATCAGTAGGCACCCTCGCATTATCCGTACTCCTCACGTACCCCGAGGCCGAGGAGCGAGGGGGACCAGGCACTCAAGGACTCGAGCCCATCCGATCGAGAGACACAGGAGGGGTAGAGAAATCAGCATGTGTTTGCATGAGCCTATTTTTATTTGCGTTCCTTATCCTATGTATTTCATTTTGTATTGGACCTTGTCAAACTTATGTACGTTTGATTTTGGGGCCATGGCATGACCATGAGTTCCCTTTTTATGTATTTGTTGGATATTATGAGACTAATTATATTTATGTAGTTGTAGTAGTAATTTGAATGCATGGTATTTTGATTTATCCCTAGTTCCTTCAATTTATATTGAAATCTTTGCGATACGCTCGTTTATTGCTATCTTCTCGCGCAAGGCTTTACTTTCCAAAAGTGACGACGTAATTCAAAAAAAAAAAAAAATTTACCGTATTTTCCACGTAATTTAATTTCAAGTGAAGTTTAGTTTTCCACGAGCATAAGTAACAACTAATAAAACGCCGTAATACGACTTAAGCGTAGTATGGGTTTATTAGGGTGTTACAGTAGCAGATCCCCTTGGTCTCACTATCTAAGGAGGATTCGTCAGAGGTAGCGAGCTCGTCTTCCTTGTCCTCTGCCCCGAGCGTGGACTACACCCTAGCTGACATACACATGGCGAATGGATTCCTTTCCTTGGAGTCCTTCTAGAGTGCCCGTGTAGTGCTGCAATAGGAAATGTATAGAGTGGCCCTCTTTTGGTAGTATTGGGTCATAGGCAGTAGTTTAGTGTATGCTGTATGTGGAAGGGTAGTACACGAAATGTCCCTTGGGGACTAGTTAGGGTACTATTCATAGAGATAAGCTGATTTATTTTGTAATAGCGGCCTCATTTTATTACCCTATACTGTTTTATGTAACTTTTGACAAACTTTGAAAACAGACGTCTATGTATATATGTATATGATGTCGTTTCAGTAGTTCCGCCTATTCCGCATTTTTATTTAATTTACTTTATTTTGGTTATAACGATTATCTATTACTTATCTTGTAGTGAAACGGAAATTTATTAAGTGAACAGTTAACTCCGTATGGGTAATTAACATTAAATTAGGAAATGGAATTTAATTAGACAGCCATACGTAATAACCTATCAGGTAACATATTATGACTTAAGTATAGTGTTTTGCCTGGTAAGGTGTTACAGTTTACACCCTTTTTTGATATATACTTACCATTGTTAGTAGAGGGGGGAACACAAATTGGCTATTGCAGTGGAAACTAATTTAGGACATGTTTCTTGTGTGCATATCAGATAGTTGATATTAGTGTTATACCACTTACTGATACATTGAGTAGATGGCCCTATGAGGTTTGTGTTGTTCAGGTTTTTTATAAATGCCCATCACACTTGTACATAAACCCTTACTTCATATCCAAATTTTGCTTGCTAGAGTGTTGATGAAGTAAATTTATCCTCTTATGGCTTGCTAATTCTGCTGTTATAACAAAGTAATTTTATAGTGGTTGACTGAGGTTCGTATTAATATGCAGGGAAGCAGACGTAGCAACCAAACATGAAGTATTGATGCACCATGTTAGGGCTTGTGGCAATGGGCACTAGAGGTGGAGGCAATGTGGATGGTAATGTGGCATTCCTCCCATGATAGAAGAATTATTGTTTGATGAAATGTGATCACAAAATTCATGATTGATATTGAAATCCCGAATATCTAGCTGTGTTATATTATGTTGTAAGAGTTGATTTATGTGTCCACTATGGAATTTGGGTAGGGGTTGGATGAGATAGTTGTTGAACACTTATAACAAAAATTGTGTTTGATGTGGAGTAGGAGGATGGGGCACAATCTATATTTGATTTTGTTAATAATATGTTATTGAATTCAATAAATTACTAATGTAACATCCTCGATTTTGCTGCATTTGTAACTCTGCGTTACAAATTAAATAAATAATATTGTGTAAGTTATTAAGGAATAAAATACATTTAAATTAAAATTTAATTATTTATAGACCATAAATTTTAAATAAAAGCTGATAGAAAAATTTATTTACTTGAATACAATTAATAAAAATTAAACGAAGAAATGAAATAAGATAATAACGAATTAAGTTGCACAGTTAAAATCCTATGAGGAATAGAAATTTTTATAAATTATGTTTCCGATAAAAATATTTCGGAACACTTTAGAATTTCTGTCAGAGCTTTTCAAAGCTCTTGTAATTGTTTAGTTTAAGGATTTTAAGTACAATAGAGTATTCATATCATGTCACAAAGTACCAATGAGTGACATAAAGTGATAACTATTACTTCAAACTTTTTAATCAAAGACTTAGATCAAGTTACAAGTCTTGTCTTTAATCGAAAGGCTAGAGTTCAAACACTCATTAGTACTAATACCACTTAAACACTCAATCTCTCTTCAAAATATAACACTAACCCAAACACACTCTCCCTTACCCTCTCCAAAAGAAACCCACGGCAGCCCCTCCCCAAAATCCTCTCCATTTTCTCTCTTCAACCTCTACAAACCTCACATATCTCCCTCAAAATCTCAAGATCTCATCTCCTTCTTCTTTTTTCCTCTCTTCTTCATCAACCAAGAAGCAAAACTCCTTTCCCTCTTCCCCTTGAAGGCTGTGGTTGCTCCACCTAAAGGAGAGAAGAGATTTTTCTCTTGATTGGTGGTTCTTGAAGGTTGGAGCTCGAATCTTGAAGGGGTTTTCAAGCTAGGAAGAAGAGGTAAGGATCTCTAACATCTCTTAGTTATGTTTCTTGAAGAAATATGTGCTCTACGATTGAGGGTTACTATTCTAGGGTTCACAAGGTTAAACATATGGTGTTTAAAGCTTAGATTTAGCTTATGTTAGCCTAGGTGAGTGGTCTAAAATGATTTTTATGAGGTGAAACTCTTAGGAAGGTAATTAATCAAGTTATGGTATAAACTAGCTAGAATAGGATTTTGGGCCAAGGCTTGAGACTCTAAGAGTTAATGTGAGATTGAGGTTCCTATAGGTTTAAATAACTTAGTTGACCCTAAATATAAGTGTAATTATGGAGACAAACTTGTTAGAATCATTATCTTGAGTTTTGTCACAAAAGGGGTAGTTGAAATCCTCCTACACTAGCAACCAAGAAAGATGGAAAATTAATTATCACACCAAAAGAATAAATGCAAACTGATTTTACCCAATAAAATACATGATATATGGAGGCTAAAATTGTCTTTGAGTAGTTGGTTTGGTGAAGAATATGTAGAAACAAATTTGGACCCAAACTAGTTCTTTTAAGCCACTAGAAGGGTGAATTTCGCTTCTTATCCATCAAAAGGTAGCAAAACTGTTTTTAGGCTTGATTATTTGAGTTATATAGACCTTAGAAATGTCCTTGAATGATTGGAATTGGTTTAAGGTGAATTATTGGAGAGTTGGGTGTTAACTAGTCAAGTTTACTAGCTCATAAAGTCATTTTCGGCCATGTACTTAGAGGGTGACCAAAACCATGTTTTAATTGAGTATTTGGAGTTAGTATAGTGAATTTAAGTGCCTTGGACCATATATAATAATGTGGGGTAAGTTTAAGAAGGTTTAAAGTTGGTTTCAAGGTGTTTATATCAAGAAAAGGGCATGTTACTATGACTAGGATAAAAAGGGTGTTAAACTATCCTCTTAGCTCGAATCAAAGATTTGGAATCAAAATTTAGTAACGTCAAAAGTGATAATTAAGTTGAATTAACCTCCTATAAATAAAACTCTAGTTTGAAGCCAAGTGTTTCTTAAGAGAAAGTGTTATAATATTCATTCTAGTATTTCTATATATAGAGAGAGTGTGAAGTGAGCATGATGGTGATAAACCACTTGGAATTGAAATGTTTGGATGATTTCTTATGGCCATTAAGGCCAATGATAGGAGCCAAGGTATGTGTCCTATTCTTTACTATTGGAACCTTGATGGTTCATCTTGAATTGCCTTATATATGACTTATGATGATGATGGATTTATTTGTTATAAAGAATGTATTGGGATTCCGTGTTGATCAGTATTTACTGATTGATATTATGACTGGGAATTTTCTAGCTGTCTATTGGTGTTTTCCATTTTGGATTTCTCCCAGTACAACCGTTATATTGCCAGATTTTTGTTAAAAAGTATCTGTGAGTTGCATCATAATGCATAAGTGCATGAGATTAAAGAAGATTGTGCCATGAACCATGAATTTTATTTTAAAGAATGTTAAATGTCAAAGTAATGCACAATTCTCTAATTAAGACTTGGAAATGCCCCTTCGATAAGGGAATGTGATTCACAAAGACAAGATAATCGAGCATGATCCTTCGATAAGGGAAGGTGACCCACCAAGATACCCCTATACTTTGGAGGCACACGGCCGAGATAGATCCCTCCAATTGTAGAGGTATGAGATCCCCTTATCAGCCAGAGTCCGATTTACATAGTACTATGTGACGATGGTCACAGAGTAAGCTCACATCCTAGGATAGTCTATCCAGGGGCACGTAATAAATAAAGCACGTGCTAAAAAATAGCTTTAATGGCAAAAGAATAAAGAGCATAAGCATGCATTACAAGATTTGCATGACATTCATTGCATGTGGACATTAGACTAATGATTTAATGTGTTAGTAATGTTATTTTTATTTTAGAGTCTTGATTTAAAATGAATGAATAAAAATGGACCCATTTCAGAGTTTATGTTTTCGAAACTATTAAAAGGAATCTTCATTTATTTGAGCCTGGTCACTGATTTTATTAAATAAACCGAAGTGGCTGAGGTGATAACGACGTCAGTTGTATATTTAGTTAGGAATCCCTACTAAGAAATATTTTATTTCTCATTCCTATGTGTTCTTGTGTTCTCCTCAAATGTAGCAAATGGTGACCATGGTGATCTTCCTAGAGGTGCCTGAGTGGACCTAGCACTATGATCCTACCATAGACTCACTGGTTCTAGTAGCTCATAGTAGCTTTAGGTTATATATTTTCTTCTGCCACTTGTTCAGTGTCCCTATAGTTAGCTCGTACTTTGACGCTTATCGCTCATATGTTGATTGTAACAACCTCTATCATATAAGCTATGCTCGAGTCATGGAGTTATATTAAAAGGTTGTCACTATGCTAAGAATTCTTTAAAATGTGGAAAATATAATACATGGCTCTTTAACTGCATACTTTATTATTGACTAATAGTTCATAAACTTCGTTATCTCTGATACATAGGGGATAAAATAATTACAATTTAAAAGAAATTGTGACTAACATAATACGCAGAACTTGCTTTTGACTAGTCGCCAGCTAGCTTCAATAGTTTCTTGGTCTGGTTTGCGCCCGAGTCTTGCTCAGAAAATGTCCCAGTACTCTGCCTCGCACTTAATTTCCAACTTAGGTGCTAGAATGTTTATGGAAAAGAAAAACATACAAGCAGGCAGTGAGAACTTAAGGTTCTCAGTAGGTAAACTCGAACTATTACTCATACAGTACCATCATAAACATTCCAGCCGTTTCGGTTTCTTTTAAAAATATGAGCACATATACGCAAGCAGTGATTCACTTTTAAGTTGAAAACATCTTTCTCAAAGCGGATTATATTTTAATAACCACTTGGCATATTATATGATAGATATAGAAACACGAATAGTATAATATGCTTCAACAAGAATCATAATAATATTATGACTTAATGAGATAATTGAAGATGCACATATAGATGCTTATAATTGACTGTATGCAAGCGCACTTGACTTAATTCATATCTTTCTTTAACTTGCAACTTAGCCTTGCTCTTCTGTACTTGGTCCTCCGGAGGTGAATGGCCTCTCTCACCCCTGGGTAATAGCCTGCTCTTCAGGTCTGAGCTCGTACCTATACATGAGTGACGAGTTTACTTTCCCCGACCCTCACATCGGTCTATTCCTCTTAATTCTGGACGAGGGCTGGCCCAATTCTTAGATAGTACCGCTCTAGCCCATGCTAGCTGAGTCTATGCCATGCCTCACGTGGTAACTTGGTACGCCCCTCTTGTAAGTCCTTATAATCTTTTACTACCTCTTGGATATGATTATGCACGTAAATGCTCTATGCGTTCATGCATATATCTCATATCATTCCTCAATCCTATGTGCATGCATAATTTTCATAGACATGGCATTAGTATAAACACATGTATCCTTATAATCTTAGCACAATTATTCATAATATAAGTCCTCATAAACTCCTGCCAAAAATTCGGTAGCATAACAAATCGAGTCCGCTTCCCCATGAATAGTGCTGGGCTACTAGAAGGATCAATCAAGCAACAAAACCAACATAGAGCATCAAGTTTTATAACAATAATATTAATCATATAATATGTCAACATAAATACATAACTATTGAAACCGAATAAATAGATTAACGGCGTAAATTAGACAATTTCGCAAATTTGGAGCCTTTTTGTTTTCTGTTTTCTGTAATTAATGGTATTTCCATAATTTTGAGCAAGTCCAGAGACACCCCACATCATTTTACACCCGACTGCCTCCATGGCCCAATTGGCAGAGATTTAAACTTCTACGGTTTCATCACGTGATTTTGCTCTGTTTAAAATCTCATTTCGCTAATTCTACAGAT
The DNA here is from genome assembly GCA_031439585.1 of Pterocarpus macrocarpus. NCBI lineage: Eukaryota > Viridiplantae > Streptophyta > Magnoliopsida > Fabales > Fabaceae > Pterocarpus > Pterocarpus macrocarpus. The sequence continues at coordinate 44,958,019 of CM062517.1, forward strand.
GTGGGGATATAAAGGTCATTTCATGAAAAGTTCTAGGGTTATTGTGGGAATAAGTCTTTGGGATCAAAATATAATTTCTAAAATTTCTGGGTATCACTGCAATTAACAAAAGTTTATAGGGGCACTTTTGTCATTTCTTAATTTTTAACATATGGCAGTGCCATATTTTCAACGGTAGTGTTACACTACCCTATAATTCTCAATGTGAAGATCGTTATGGCATAACGCTGCCTAAGAAATTCTCACACTGACTAAGGGAAATAATTTAAAGTTTCCATTAAGTTCTGTTTACAAAAGTGGGGATGTTACATTGATCTCCCCTTACATCTTGCTCACTCGCCGTATTCCCGAAGCCTGCTCCCTTCACCTCTTCGATGAAGACTAACCCTTCTGAACGGAGTTCACCTCATATAGTCTTGCATGTTGCCGAGTCTGATTCTTTTTTTTACCAGCACTGAGGTTCTACTAAAGATGTAGTTGGAGGAAAATACTGAGGAGCCCATGTTGGAGAACGGGTTTCACACTCCATAGGCTGGGGTTTTAGTATGGGCTAGTTGTTTTGCTATATATATATATATATATAGCTATGAGCTAGTGAGTGCATGCCTATATTGGAATGCTTTAACTACGGTTTCAAAAACTATATATTTTGGGTGCCATTGTACTTCATGCATGCTTGGGTAGTGATCAAGTGGATATTGTAGAATGTAACACCCTAATAAACCTATACTACGCTTAAGTTGTGTTACGGCATTTTATTAGTTCTTACTTATGCTCGTGGAAAACCAAACTTCATTTATAAGTTAATTTACGTGGAAAATATGGTATATGTATTATAAATTTTTTTTTTTTGAAATATGTCGTCGCTTTGCAGCATTTTGGAAAGTAAAGCTTGGAGCGAGAAGACAGATAAAGAAAGAGTGTGTTGCATAAAATACATACTCCAATATCATAAAACAAGAAAAAGGTAAGTAAATAGTAATTCGCAAACACATTGCATTACATGGCTAATCATTACATCCACATGGGTTCATAACATATATATATACATACATATATATCAACATTACATCTAAGGAGGCTCATGGTCGTGCCATGATCCAAATACTAGATACTAAATACAAACTTAAATAACAAAGCCCATCTCAAAAAGGAATATGCAAAGGTGCAGAGCGATGGTCGCTATAAGTCCCAAAACAGCTTCGTCTGGCATCCTACGTCATACGTCCGCTCATAGTGTGGGGGATCCATGCTCTACTCCGCCGGAGGCGCCATCGAATTTTGGTGACAATACGGAAAAGTAACTAGAGCGAGAAATAAGATTTCTCAATAGGACGCAAACCTAACACTAAAGTGTCATCGTCATCATCCCAGCCAATTCAGTTTTATAAATGAAAACAGTGAGCATGCATAAGGTCCAATTCTTGGACTTTCAAAAACATAAATATCCCAAGCAGATTCAATTTTAACATACGCTTTAATCATTTATATCAAAATATACATGAGCACAAGTATAATTACATAAAACATGCATGACTATGCTATAAGCTTCTCTTAACTTCTTCCCTTCAAGGGTTTGAACCGAAGTCCCTTTTCTTTTCTTAACTTGACTTTATCTTAAATCTTTTCTTTTCACCCACTAAATATAAGTGGTAATGAGCTCATATCATGGCCATCGCCATGGTAAATTTTCGATACTTACACTAGCTGGGTCATGCCATGCCTCATGCAAGCTCTATCCCTTATACTCACACTAGCTGGGTCGATGCCATGCCTCATGTGAGTAGTGGGTGAGGGGAGCTTACTTTGGGTCATCTTCCCTTTTGAAGAATCACACCCTTAGTTTATTTTCCTCTTATTAAAGATTATGATGCAAAATATTTCTAAGTCCACAATTTTTACAAAATTTCGGCAGCATAACGGCTAAACCGAAACTTCCCAAAATTTTGCCAAACAGAGAATCCAATGTTGCATATCATTAAGCATCATATCATCAACATATACTTATCATAATCATATCATTATCAAAATCATCATCATCATTATCATATCATCATCATCATGATCATTGTCATCATATTGACGCATAGAGGCATACATAGCACACAAAGTCTTATGAGCTTAGCTTAGTAAATTTGGTGCAAGCTTTTAATTGAGGTTGCCTCTTGTATAAAATTCTTTTATTAGGCATAGGGCCAATTTCATCCATTATCCTTTTTGAAACTTTTAAGTTGAATTATGAAGGTTTTCCAATACTTAATGTAAGGGTCTTAATGTCTTTAAGCTTATTTCTCATTATCCTTTAAAACTTAACCATAACCAGTTTTACTTTTATAGTGGGATAGTAATTTCAAAAATTTACCATAATTTCATCTTTTACAATTTTGACTTGAATTTTGGTATGATTATAGTTCTCTGAGTCTATTTTTAAACAAAGCAAACCCACTCAAAATTTCAATTTGTAGCTTGAGATATGCATATTTTATTTTGACTGCTCAGCTTTTAAGTTTATTCTCAATATAGTGATTTTAAACTTTACTACAAGCTCTTCACAAGGAATCTGTCAAAACTGTTTTATGGTGATATTCATCTATGTCTTATCTTTCCAAAAACTTTGTCCCACTCAAAAATGTTCTATATAACTTGAGTTATACACATTTTATTACATACTGCCCGAACAGAAACATATCTGGGGACAGTACACTTCGAAAATTAATATCTCTCTCGTTTTAAGGATAAATTTCACGTATTTTATATGTATAAAAAGCTCTATGAGTATATTTTCATTTAAAATTAGTTTCATTCCATTTGGAGTTATATTGAAAGAGTTATTAGTCACGCCATACAGACAGCCAGAATTTTCCAGCTTTCACAGTTTTGGTTTCAATGAGTTTTCTTGTAAAAACATTAAGTTTTCTCCTCAAGTGACCACTTTTCTCTTCCAAACCACTTTTATAATTTGAGATCTTGGTGAAAAATCAATATTTTGAGTTCTAAAAAGTTTGGTTCAAAATAAGAATAAATGCACAACAAATCATTTCCAAAAAAAGAGCAAAAATCACAAACAACTTCATATAATGAAAGCATGGCCATGAGGCCTTTAGAGCAAGTCATAAAACCACCTAGCTATGGAGAGCTTAGGAGTTCTAGAGCTTGAAAAACATAGAAGAAAGAGGGGTTAGAGTCACTACCAAATGGGTTTCTTGAAAGCTTGAAGAGAAAGAAAGGTGTTGGAGATGGCCTCCTTCTCCTTGAGCTTGATAATGGGGCTAAGTGAGTGTTTGTTTTGCTTCCTCAAGAACCAAAGAGGGTGGTCCTTGAAGGGCTTGTGAGAATGGTGGTGGAAATGAGATGAGTTAGAGTAGGGAAAACAAGAAGAAGATTAGGAAGAACAAAGGGAGGTTTAGAGGGAGGTGAGAGCTTTGTGACTTAGTGAGAGAATGAAATTACAAAAATGAGAGTGTGAGAGGACAGAGAGAGTGGTGTCCCACTCTAAGCAATGGGGTGGTTGGATATTGCTTCTTTTGCAAGCAAGGAGGCTAGGAACCATGGGATAAAAGAGAGAGTTGTGTTTCTCTTGAGTCTTGGTACTTGGGTAAAGACCATTTTATGTTTCCTCAAGTGGTTAAAGGTATGACCACTCTTGGGATTGGCTTGGGTGGATATGATCACTTCAAGTGTCACAATTTTAATGAAGGAGAGTACATCTCTTGGCTTGACTCAAGGAATACTACTAACATAGACTCTTGATCTAATGGTGCATGATGAGAAGGATGGTTGGATTTTTCTCTTGTCCTTGGCCAAAATTTGGTGCATCAACTAGGAGAAATTTTTAAATCTTCAAAGCTGTTAGAATTACCTATGTTGTTAATTCAATTCGATTAGTTAAAAATCTCTTATGAATTGTGTAATTAAAGTGTAAGAATTAATCTATCTCAAATGGGTAGGGTAGAATAATTGTCTTGTACTTAATTAATAAATTGGATTAACTTAATTATATTTCTAAGTTATGAATTAATAGGCTTCGATAATTAGTTTTTAACTAAAATATTTAGTGCATTATGATTCAATTATTGACTTGACTCAATTTACTAAGCTCTTGCTCATCGAGATTAGTCGATTAGTTCTTAATTAATCGCTAACCCTTCTAATTAGCCGAAGGCACCGAGCTAATTAGCTTAGATGAAAATGGGGATATTACATAGAAACTCTTGTGCTAGTTTATCTTCTTTTGGGATGACTGTATACATATTTTCTTTAGCTTGGCCTAGAGTCTTGCTAATTTAACTTGCTTGGGTATTTTTGAGATACTGTTACATAAATATGTACACCTAGTACTTATTTCTACATATATATATATACACACACACTAGAATCCATAATCCATTTTGCATTATAATAGTGTAGAGTTTAGAAATAATATAATTTATATAACATCCTCCTCTGTACAGTACTATGCTTAAGTCATAATACCACACTCTAGAGTTGTTACTGTTACCTGAGCGAATCTTATTTGACAACAACTTCAGCCGTCTTTAAATCTTCTCGAACTATCTAGAGATAACAAGGAAATAGGAGTGAGAATTTTAAATTCTTAGTAGGATTCACTAAGAAATTTCATACTGCGTCATCGTTATTATCTCCAACTACTTCGGTTTATTATGACAAAAGTGGACATGTTATATAAACTGTTTAATTTTATAGTTCAAAAACATATTGTTAGAAGCAGAGTCTATTTTATTCATACACTTGCCATTTGGGTGAGCCAATACAAAATAAATTCATGAATTATACTATGAATAATAACTTAAACGTATTAAAATATAATACCACTAATATAATGAAAATATAAAATCTACACATGCCTTTACTCGTACTTGAATTTATACAGATACACATAATTTTCTTTTCGTCCTTTATCTTCCTTTACTTGTTATACATATTCTAGAGTACGATCACCATGTCATACTCCGTAGGGGTGTGATCACCATATCGCACTCCTAAGGAATATGTTCATCCTGCCATATCCCAAAGTATGATCGCCATGTCATACTGTATTGGAGTGTGATCGCCATATCACATCTCTTAGGGTGTGGGATCATTATACCACATTCCAGAGCATGATTGCCATGTCATACCCTATCAGAGCGTGATCGTCATGTCACGTCTTTCGGAATATGGACTCATCATCATATCTTTCATCATAGAATCTTTATTATAGCTTTCATCACAACCATGAATACATATGTATCAAAAGTGTATTTCATATCCTATGCATAGGCTTTGCCGAAATTTCGGTAGCATGACGGATCAAGTCCGCTTCCCCGTGAATAATGCCAGGATACCAGTACAATCAATTAAGTATGCAATTCAATGTAAAATAGCAAGTTATAGCAACATTATTGACTATATGGTATGTCAAAATCAATAGACATATTAACAGAGTTTTCTGCTCACTTTATCCTCCTCTGCCCGAATTTTGTAAACTCCATCTTTACTTCTATTCAACTCACTTATACATGAATTTTGGATATGTCATAGCTCTATGTGTCTAGTTTTCAACCCTTTTTGTCCCATCTCATTTTGATTTGTATATCTCAAGTTATTAGCATTTTACCTCCGACTGATCTGTGCTTAGCTAGAAGTGCACTCTTATAAGTAAAAATTTACTAAAAATAGAAATCTGGGTGAAATCATACAAAATTTATATCAAATTAGTTTCATATCATTTGAATGAGTATATTTTGAGATGTAAGCCTCAAAACTTGACCCTACTAGACTACCCTGTTCCAGCCTGGTTTGAACTTAAGGTAACTTCATTGATGTGCTGGGAATAATTGGCAATAAATCTGACTCTGAAATTTTTATGGGATATTCCCTTAGCTTTCAAACAATTGTTTTCACTCAATTTAGAGTTGTGTAGGGTGAGTTACACCCTTCTCAACTCATACTGCCCAGATGAGAATCCAGATTTCTAGGTCAAACTTCACAAATTTATAACTAATTCTATACTAATCCAATGACCTTATATTTTACATGTATGGAAAACTCTGAATGTTTAGTTTCGTATAAAAATAGATTTATCAAATTTAAACCATTGTAGGTAGGCCGTACACTCCGCCGTATGAACTGTCTGGTGAAAACCCTAACAGTTTCTTGAATCCTTCTCTATCTTCAAGTTCTTTCATCCCAATATCAATTCTAATCACAACATACATTCAAAATCAACCATAATTCATCATCATCACTCTAAAGCACATCAGTATCATGAGGAAATCAAGATCCCCACACAGCCCCAAATCAAGAAAATAAGAGGAAAAGTGGGATTCCTACCTTGTTTAGTTGAATTCTTGATTGGGTGTCTTAGATGGAAGCAACTCTTGATGAGACTTGAAGAGGGGATGAAGATGGAGTGAAGATGAGAGTGAATAGAAGAGAAATGATGGGAGCTTTAGCAGCTAGGTTGGCCGAAAATTCAAGGAGCGAAGGAAAGAAAAAGGTGAAGACTTTTGAAGCAAGTTTCATTTTGATTGGTGGATTTCATCTTGCCTTCAAATTTGGTTTGGCTTTCCACTCTTCATGGCTGATCAAGGCGCCACATAAGGAGGTGTTTTGGCTAAATCTTAGCCATCCATCCTAGGGTTCTTACAGTATAATTTTTATTAATTCAGTTCCGACAGTTTAAAATGCCGAAATTTTACCGATTTCTCTTAAATCGGCAAACCGGTTTTAGAAAAACTCTATGAGGTTTCTTATGTTCTTAATCTAATTTCCTAAATTCTAATCCTTTTAAATCACACTTAATTGGTTTTAAGTGAATGCTTAATCGAATTCTAATTAATCCCAATTATTCGATGAAACTGAACAACTCGGTTAATAACGATAAAATTTTTTAGACGTTACAATATATATATATATGAATGCATAGTTATCCATGTAAATTGTATTATTTCTAAACTCTACACTATTATAATGCAAAATGGATTATGGATTCCAGTATTGTACATTGTAATGATAGTATTGATTATATGCACTAGAAGGCTCAGTTTTTGAAATCATTACTTTCAAAAAAAAAATTATACACTATTTTCATTAGCCGACTTATTTTATAATTACAAAAGTTTCGCTATAACACCCTATCTTTAAGCAAAATTTGTGCACTTTTTTTTTTAACTTGCAAAAGCTACAAACTATTTTCTTTATTCAATTGGTTTACCCATTAAATATTAAATTCATTTTACCAATTCTAAACATAAATTAAATAGCTACTTTTTATTATTACATTCCAGAGGTAGCCTAAACTTTAAACAACTGGCCATTATAAATATCTATTATTCAAATACATTTCTAAAATTACAATGGGACACTGAGTTACAAGCTACAGACACAAATGCCCGTAACTTCTCATGAAACTAGCGCTTAACAAAATACATCTCCGCTTCATAATCTACTTTCTCGTATGGACAAGGTCTCGTGCTAGTCTTACCTCCATCATTATGGCGAATCATGCTATTTGGAAACACCATGAAAAATGGAGTGAAAGAAGTCTTCCAATAGAGTGGTGCTTCTAGGGGAGTCCCACTTCATCCCAAAAATGCTAAGAAGAAGCGAGAGTGCAGCAACATGCATAACACATAATAATTCAAGTCACATATAAAATCCTTAGAATATTTAATAGCAAAATGACACAAATAATAAGTCACAAGCAGTAAATAAGATAAATTATCATTTTTAGCCATTTCATAATGTCAAGCAAGATGGCAGTGTATAGTATTAAGCATAAACGATAAAGCAGCAATGCAATTATCATCATTATTAATATAACTCACAAATAGTGGCAAATATACTATCAATTTCCTTTCTGTTGCTTACTGATTCTTTCTGATAGTTGAAGTTTGCAGGGTTTGTATCATATATCTAGATCTATGAAAACTTTCATTGCTAGGGCATCCTCTAGTCAAATTAGTGATTGCCAAGTCCTTGTCCGCTACAAGACGGGGCCCGAGGTGTCACGTAATAATCACCAAGTCCTTGTCCGCTAGCATGACAGGCTTAAGATGTCGTTTTAACCACTGTAAGACTATGTGATCACCAATATTTCATAAGAAAACATACATAAGTTTCACGTATGGTTTCTGCCTATGTTTAAGCCGTGGGCTTAATGTGAAAAGACAACTTTTCTTCATGAAAATAAGTAAGGATCCACACTTTTAAGCTTTATACATTCATATTTAGCAAAGCCAAGATCCAGTCACCAAAAGTCCAATATCGTGAACATCATATAATCATTTTGAATTTATCATAACCCTGAAACAACTAGAGTTCCAATACCCCCATGACATGGCCGAGAATCAACTATATCTCTAAACCGTTTATTTTGAAGCTTTTAGGCAAAATCCTCGTGTTAGCTATTAGGTTCATATATTTTACATCTCATGAAGTTTTAGCAATTTCTCTATTTCTCTTTCAAAACTATACTACACTTCAGCCATATCTTGGCCGTGAACCCTATCATAGAAAACAAGAATTGTTTTGTCAAGAAAGATCACCGAGAAACAAGATTAATGTATGCAAACCTTAAAACCATAGGTTTAGGCTTCAAGAATTCAAAGGAAACGCCCAACCTCATATTTTCAGAATCAAACATAAACTGTTAAGAGGCCAAAATAATTGTAGGACAAGCTGAAATGAACACAACCAAGCTTCAAAACACAAACAAGAAGCACACATGCCTACAAAGTTTGAAAGTAGAAAAACCCTACCTAGTCTTCCCTTGGCCGTGAGTTGATGGTGAGAACTTGAAAAAGATTTTTCAAACTCTTAGCTTCTTGAATGCTTGAAGCAAGATTTGAAACTTTGATAAGGGATTTCAAGGTGTCAAGGTGGGTCTTTCTAAAAGTTCCGAAGTTTTTTTTTTAAAAGCTTTGGCGGTGTGTAGGTTCTCAAAGACTCTTTTTTTCTCTCTCCCTCTTGGTGCCTAACCATCTTTTCTAAAGGGGTCCGGGTGTTTGGGTGGTGTGGCCTTATTTATAGACAATTCTTTATAAATTAGTTTTGGCTAATGATTTTGGTGTGTCCTAATAAATTACTATAAGTTATTTCATTAATTAATGCCCTCTTAGAGTTTAATCTAAATCTAGGTTGAATTGGTGTAAACTGAAGTCCACTTGCGGTTGAAATTCCACCGCCTAGCTTGTTCCATATGATGAGTCTAATTAGAACTTTGAAGACCCTGCAACTTGAAGTGCACCACCTTGGTTTTCTTTTATATTAAACACTATTAGTTTGTAATATTTTATAACACATAGTTGCCTATAAAAAGGAACCAGCTATGACTGTATCTATGTGTCATGTAAGATAAATTAAATAAAGTTAAGAAAACCGGATCGGAAATCGAACCGGCCAAGGCAGGGGTTCAAAGGTTCAGAGGTTCAACCAGGGGTCCGACTGGGACATAATATATATATATATATATATATATATATATATATATATATATATATATATATATATGATTAATTAAAAAGCAAAAAATTATATTAAATTATTAATAATAACATAACTAATGCAAAATAATATTTATTATGAGGCATATTATCAAATAGCTTAAATGTAAAATTCATTTATTTTAATTTTCACTTATATTTTTCTTGAAAAGTATTCACAGGTAGTATAACAATCATTTTTTATTTTTAAATTAATTTAAAAATATATAGCAAATAAGTATACTAAAGGAATTAAGGTTCAAAAAAATGAATTTTTGTTTTGATCAAGCTTTTACTTTTTTTTTTTTTATAAAAGAAATGATAACATTTTTACCAAAATTTTTTTTTAAAAAAAAACCGGTCAACCGGTTTTATCGGTCTAGTTCACACCAGTTTTTCCTGATTTTGACCAGTTCTTGACTAATTTTGACCACAACCGATTTGTGGTGAAGATTAGACCGACCTAGGGCCCAATTCCCAATTTGACCGGTCCGACCGGCCGGTCCGGTCCGGTTCTTTCTTCCTTGGAATTAAGTGAGTTTGTGAATAATTGTTACAAATATTTTAAGACATGCTCCTTATGCTTTTGAATTGGTCTTGGTTAATTAAAGTTTATTTATGATTAATTTTTAACTAAAACTAATAACAAGACTAGTTTAGTGGTAATTTAGAATTAATTAATCGGCACATGATCAATGAGAATATGAGATTTTTTTGTTATCCTCCTCTAGAATGTGTATTAGAAGCTTCGTAAATCTAGAATGGCTTAAATATTTAGTTTATACTTTTACTAGTAAAATTATCATTAGTTTATTTTATGGTAATTTAATTGATACTTAATCGCCATAAGCTAATTATAAATTTCTACCACCTTCTTTCTGATATATTTTGCGCCTAAAGAAGGTCTAAAGAGATCTTAGTCAAGTCCAAAATAGTGTGTTTGAATTAGCAAAGGTCATTAATTAGTCAAAGTTACTTGTCAAAACTAAACACTAATTAGTAATTAATTAATTTTTTACAAGCTTCTAGCACTTCGTAGATGTCATGCACGTCCAGGGATTCTTGAAGGCCTTAAAATATTATTTTAATTTAATTTAATTAGGCTAGATTAAGTTAATATTAATTATTTTTATATTTTATAATTACTTTTGGTCCTGTTTTTTGGTAGTTTTGGGCCATTTTTGCACAAAAGCCCAATAATCTACATATTACTATTTATGGCCCACGAATGAGGCCCATTTTCATGGACATCCAAGTCCAACCTCGGAACTATGCTGAAATGTTGCCCTACTGCAAGCTAGAGCGGTCTTATAGGGTTCTCCTGACCCATTTTATACCTTGATAAGGTTATTTTTATGTAATTATGTAAATATTTTTTGAACTTACCAAAAATTAGTATTTATCTTTAAAAAATATGTTAAAAATGTATTTATAATTTTTCTAAAATTTTTCGAGGTTTTTCAGGTAATTTTTGACCTTTCATAAGCCCTTTAGTATTTTTTGTCTATTTTCTGTTGGAGTTTCTGCTATATTTTCTATTTTCCGTAACTAATGGCACGTTTGTAATTTGGAGTAAGTCTAGGGGTATCCCATATCATTTCACATTTGGATATCTTCGTAGCTCAATTGGATGAGATTTAGGTTTCTACGATTGTGCTATGTTATTTGCCCTTCTGAAACCCTTTTTTGCTAATTTTATGGATGTAGGGATCTAAATGTTATTTTCTAAAACTTATGGGATCAATATGAAAATAACTTCTGGGGTCAAAATATATTTATTAAAAGTTTTGGGGCAAAATTATAAATAACAAAAGTTTACACTATATAGGCATTTTTGTCATTTCCTAATTTTTAGTATACGGCAGTGTTACACTGCTCCATAATTCTAAGCGTGAGAATCGTTACAGTATAGCGTTACCTGAGAAATTCTCACACTACTTAAGTGAAATAATTCAAAGTTTCTACTATGCTATATTAAGAAAAACGAGGATGTTACATCAGCTAGTTCAGTGTGGCAACTAATAAATACTGTAGTAAGACTTAAGCATAATATGGTCTTATTAGGGTGTTAGTTGAGTTCAATTAAATTGAATATAAGATGATAAATGTAACTTAATTGGTTTGACTCACGTGAACAACCTTGTTTTCCTTTGTGACCCTGTTTAGTCTTAATAGGGTTAGGAAGGTTTTTGTTTGGGGAAGGGGAGGAAGGAATTTGTCAATATGATATGGTGGTGGTAGGTCGCTAATATTTGTGTTTATAACTATAGGATGTGAAGGTCCTTAATATTTGAAAATGCTCTTCACAAGGGTTTAATATTCATTAGTTAGTGAAGAAAGCTTTAGGTTCATGTATAGGTGCTTAGAATGGTTGTGTCAATCTGTGGGGTGTAACACCTTACTAATACCATACTATACTTAAGTCATTTTATGGCATTACTGGTTGTTACTCTTGTCTAACGGAAGTTCTTATCTTTGAAATTAGCATAATATACGAAAATAGCATATAATTTGTTTCTTGTAAAACCTTTATGCTTGAAAACTGAGTCTTTAAGCGCTTACTTACTCGTATACATATGAACGTTGTTCTTCATATCGCTGAGTTATTAATAAGATATATAACAAAATGGAGACAACATAACACAATACATTAAACCAAGAATGTAATCATAGATAATCAAGGTCGTCATTACACTTAATAAGTATCACATATGTAATAGGTCAAATTAAGCAGCATGACTTCCTACATGCTCTTAATTACACATAAACTGCCCAACTAGGGCTCTTGAGAGAATGAAAATGCTATGCTACTATCTCGATCCTCCTTAGCTAGGTGAAGAAATATGGTAGCTCCTCGTCTTATCCAGTCAAGTACCATCAGAAATCTTACCATGGATGCCATCAGCTCCATCTGAAGATGACACGGAAATGTAGGAGTGAAAAATACAGGATTTCTCAGTAGGATTGTGACTAGACAAACATGGTGTCATCTTCATCATCCCAGCCACTTCGGTTTTGATTATAAAAATAATGGATAGATATACATTCAATTTTAACAATTTCTGAAGATATAAATCCCGAAGCGAATTGCTTTTACGTTTATCATCATATTCATAACATCATACATAGGCATACCTACTAACACATGGGATAAATGTAACGTACGAAAAATTTTATCATTTTTAAACAAGTTGTTCGATTTTTATCGAATAATTATGATTAATTAGGATTCGATTTAGTATTCACTTAAATCCAATTAAGTGTGATTTAGAAGGATTATAATTTAGGAAATTAGATTAGAAACATAAAAGACCTCATAGAATTTTTCTAAAACCGATTTACCAATTTAAAAGAAATCGGTAAAATTTCGGTATTTTAAACTGTTAGAACTGAACCAATAGAAATTATACTGTTAGAACCCTAGGATAGATGGCCAAGATTCAGCCAACACTCCTCACAAGTGGCGCCACAAATCAGCCCAAAAGAGGGCAGCCAAGCTAAGTTTGAATGTGAGATGAAATCCACCAATCACAATCTAACTTCCTTCAAAAGTCTTGAAATAATTCCTTTCTTCTCCGCTTGAATTTTCGGCCACTATAAGCTGCTGAGCTCTCATCTTTTTTCTTCTATTCACACTCATCTTCACTCCATCTTCATCATCTCGTCATCCTTCATCAAAAGTTTCTTCTGTAACATCTCCAATTTTGTCTAAGCTAATTAGCTCAGTGATCCTGGTTAATTAGGGAGGTTAATGATTAACTGAGGACTAATCGGCTAATCTTGATGAGCAAGAGCTTAGTAAATTGAGTCAAGTCAATAATTGAATCATAATACACTAAATGTTTTAATTAAAACCTAATTATTCAAACCCATTAATTCGTAACTTAGAAATATAATTAAGTTAATCCAATCTTATTAAGTACAAGACAATTATTCTACCTTACCCATTTGAGATATATTAATTCTTACACCCTAATTACATAATTCATAAGAGCAATTTAACTAATCAAATTGAATTAACAACTTAGGTAATTCTACTAGCTTTGAAGATTTAAAAATTTCTCCTAATTGATGCACCAAATTTCGGCCAAGGATAAGAGCAAAATCCAACCATCTATTTGCCTTCTTATCATGCACCATTAGATCAAAACTATATGTTAGTAGTATTCCTTGAGTCAAGCCAAGAGATGTATCTCTCCTCCATCAAGATTGTGTCACTTGGAGTGATCATATCCACCCAACCCAATCCCAAGAGTGGTCATTGTAACACCCTACTAATTTAATGTTATGCTTAAGTCATAGCATGAAATTAGGTAGTCTGTGTTACTGTGTTAACATTTTTCTTAAATTTCATGATTAGTATCACAAACAGTCGAAACGGCGTGCTACTATACTATGAGCATAACGAAATTCAACATAATACCACAACAGATAAGGAATAGTACAAAAACATCAACTGTATACATACATATATATTTACATGTTAAAAGTCATTGCTGCAGTCTATATGTCTATATTAAAAACATATGAAACAAAGGAATAGCAAAATTCCTATTTGCTAAAAAGCAGAGGTAGAAATGGCAGAAGCAGGCTATGTTCAACGAGCCCAACTCGGAGTCAAGGTGAAGCTGCAGATCTGGGATCTCAACGATGAGGGTGGCCGTGGAGTCCATCGTCAACGTCTGAGAATGATGCGGAAAATATAAAACGAGATGAGAATTTCAAGAAATTCTCAGTAGGGTTGTGTTTAGTGGTTATCTGATGTCACATGCATTCTCAGTTGCTTTGGGTTTTATTTAATTATAAAAACATGTGTTCAAGCTAGTTATCCATTTTATTGAGTTTAAGGAAAAGTCTAGTCTGAGGCAAGGTTCAGTTTTACTTTAGTGGACATAGGAAACAGAATAACTCACTAATAAGATTCCACAGAATAGTAAACAGAATAAATAAATAAATAAACAGTAGTAAATAAACTTAATAGACACTGTATTCATCCTGACATAATTATTTCATGTAATCATGCAAACTTAATCATGAACCTTTCTTCATAAGTCTTTCCATTACTTTTCATCATTTTCCATCTCTTGGTCCCCTAGGAGTTCTTGGCCATTTAGACTCTTGGGTAATAGTCTGCTTTTCAGGATCAAGCTAGTTCCTATACAGGAATGCCGGGTTTACTTTTCCCGACCTTCCCACCAATCTATTCCCCTTAACTTCTTATCCGGGGTTGGCCCAAGTAGCATGGAACTTTCATAGTAACATAATCCTTATCATAACTTTCATAGCTTTCTTAAACATACACCTGCATTAACATGTAATTAATAACTTATGCACAGATTCTACCGGAATTTCAGCAGCATAACGGAACGTGTCCGCTTTCCCATGAATAGTGCCAGCACATCAGAACACTAATTCATCATAAAGGTCACACCATTTCACATAAACTTCAATATTGAACTCATTATAATATTGAACTCATTAAGGTAGAGTTTCTGCCTCAGCATAGTCAACCAACCCAGTTTTTATAATTCAAGCCATAATTTCTATTTAACTCAATTGAACCTCAAATTTGGTTATATTAAAGTGATATGTGTTTAGTTTCTAACCTCTTTGGTCCCATCAAATTTCGATATCTATAGCTCAAGATATTTAGAGTTTATCCCGGCCTACCCAGTGGCTGGCCAAAATCAAACACCTAAAAGTAAAAATCCACTAAAAATTGAAAACTTATTCAAATCACACGAAATTAGTCTCATATTAAAGATAACAGGGCAAGGTTTCATTTTTGAAAAGTTACATTCCATTTGACTTAGTAGCGCTCGAGTTATAAGCCCTGAATTCTGACCTTCCTAAACTGCCCTGTTCTGACCTGGTTGGGACATAGGGTAACTTCTTGAATTACTGGGAGCAACTGGGACCTTATCTAACACTGAATTTTTATGGGACATTCTCCTATGTGTAAGCTTTCTGAAAAAGTTAGTTTCACTCATTTTCAAGTAGTATAGGGCGAGTTTTACCCTGAGGAACCCAATCTGCCCAGAATAAGAGTCAGAAACTTAGGTCGAAATTCAAAAATTCATATCTCTCTCAATACTAATCCAAAAGCCCTATATGATATATGTATGGAAAGCCCTAGATGTCTAGTTTCATATAAAAATGGTTTCATCAACTTTAATTGGCTATAGCCAGAGCCATACACTCCGCCGTACGAACTGCTGAGGGTTATTGGTTCTTCAACCCATCAGCTCTTCCTATTTTCATTCTTTCTTGCTTCCAATTCGATTTTAATCAAACAAATAGCCCAAAGTGATTTTGCTTGATTCTTGAGGGCTTGGGTGAGCAAGGCTTGATTTGGCTTGATGGTTGGCTAAAGTTATGTTTGTGAAGGAGAGAAGAAGAGAGCTGAATTAGAGGAGAAAAGTGGCACAAACAAAGTGGTCTGAATGGGTGAAGAAGGAGCAGAAAATCTGATTGAAGGAATATATATATATAGGTGGCTTCTTGGCTTGTGATTGGTGGCTTATTGTATGGCTGAAATTCAGCCAAGCCTCCCCCATCATTTGTGGCCAAAGTGGCGCCACAATTGGTGTTAAGTGGCTGAGTTATCAGCCACTCAAGGTAGGGTAAAAAAATTGGAATCCTATTGGTTCGGTTCCGATAGTTTTAAATACCGTAATTTTACCGATTTCCTTTAAATCGGTAAATCGGTTGTCAATGAAATTTTATGAAATCTCCTATACTTCTAACTTAATTCCCTCATATCTAAGCTCAAGTAATTGCTAATCAATTAATTCTAAATAATTATTTAACCGAATTCTAATTATTGTCAATTATTCGATAAAATCGAATAATTAGGCGAAAAACGATAAAAGAATTTTGGTGGATGTTACAATACCACCCTCCTAAAAAATAAATTTTGTCCTCAAAATTTAGTACCTGAGAATAATTCAGGATACTCTTTCCTCATATTTGATTCCAGCTCCCAAGTGTAGTCCTCAGCATCTCCTCTTCCCCAAGCTACCTTTACTAGCTGCAAGGTCTTATTCCGAAGTTGTCTGGTACTTCTGTCCACGATCCGTGCAGGATGTACGCGGAAAGTCAGGTCCTCCTTTAACTATAGTGATTCGGGTTCTAGGGAATGTGTAGGGTCAGGTTGATACTTTCTGAGTTGAGAGACATGAAAAACATCATGGAGGTTTGATAGATGTGGAGGGAAAGCGACTCGGTATGCAACTGATCCGATTCGCTTCAAGATTTGAAAGGGACCAATAAAGCGAGGATTTAGTTTCTTGACTTTAACTGCTCCACCTATCCCTATTGTAGGAGTAGCCTTCAAAAATATGTGGTCTCCTTCCTGAAATTCCAGAGGTTTCCTCCTGGTATTCGCGTAACTCTTCTGGCGGCTCTGAGCAGCAAGCATCTTGCTCTGTATTTTCTTGATCTGCTCGGTGGTCTGCTCGACTAAATCAGGCCCCAGTAGAGTTGATTCTCCTGTCTCATACTAGCACAAGGGAGATTGGCACTTTCGTCCATACAATGCTTCGTAAAGAGCCATGCCGATGGTAGCGTGATAGCTATTGTTGTATACGAATTCGGCCAGCGGTAAGTATCGATCCCAATTTCTGCGTTGTTCCAGTATATAAGCTCATAGCATATCTTCCAAGGTTTGAATCGTCCTTTCGATTTGGCCATTTGTATGCGGGTGATACGCAGTGCTTAAACACAGCTTCGCACCGAACACCTTCTGTAAAGCTCTCCAAAACCATGAGGTAAACCTTAGGTCTCGATCAAAGATAATAGTTGAAGGGGTACCATGTAGCCTGATAATTTCTTGAATATACAATTGGGCCAATTTCTCCAACAGGTAATTTGCTCGGATGGGTAGGAAATGAGCAGATTTGGTTAGTCTATCCATAATGAACCATATAGCATCGTATCCCATTGACGTCCTTGGCAACCCCATTATAAAATAAATGGAGATACTCTCCTACTTCCATTCAGGGATTTTCAAGGGTTGTAACATCCCAGAAGGTTTCTGATGTTCTGCTTTCACCTTCTGACAGGTCAAGCATCTGTCCACGAAGTTTGCTACATCTGACTTCATGCCCGGCCACCAAAACATTTTCTTGACGTCCTGATACATTTTAGTAATGCTGGGATGTACAGCGAATTTGCCTTTATGTGCTTATTCTAAGATTCTTCTTCGGAGATTGTTTCTTTCGGTAACACATACTTTGTCGTGACACCGCCAGATACCCTCTTTATCTTGGGCAAAACCCGTTAGATTCCCTGACTGCACAAGATTAATTGTATGTTGAAAATTAGCATCCTGCTACTGTGCTTGCCGAATCTGGTCCTTAAAGCTACTGGTTATCTTAATTTGGTGCAACTGAAGGGCCTTGGGAGTCGTAAGGATTCCCAAATTAAGATTTCAGAAGCTTTCAATGAGTTCCGTCTCTTTAATCATCATCCAGGCTATGGTCAATGACTTCCTGCTCAATGCATTTGCCACAATGTTTGCTTTACCTGGGTGATATTTCAACTCAAACTCATAGTCTTTAAGGAGTTCCATCCATCTCCACTGCCTCATGTTTAATTCCTTTTGATCAAAGAGGTACTTCAAACTCTTATGATCAGAAAAGGCCTCGAACCTCACTTCGTATAGGTGATGTCTCCATATCTTCAACGCAAATACTACTGCTGCTAATTCGAGGTCGTAAGTAGGATAGTTCCTTTCGTGTGGCTTTAATTGCCCGGAGGCATACGCGACCACCTTTCCGGTTTGCATCAACACGCACCCTAACCCTTGTTTGGAAGCATCACAATAGACCTCAAATGGTCCATGAGGATCTGGCAAGGCTAGCACTGGTGTCGTAGTCAACCTTCTCTTCAAATCCTGAAAACTCTGTTCACACTCCGGCGTCCGCTCAAATGGAACATTCTTTCTGGTTAGCTTGGTTAAGGGCAAAGTTATTCGAGAAAAATCCTTAACGAATCGCCTGTAATATCCAGCTAAGCCTAGAAAACTTCTAACTTCAGAGACTATGGTCGCCCTTTCCCAATCTAGAACTGCTTCTACTTTGCTGGGATCTACAGAGATTCCTCCAGATGACACTATGTGGCCGAGAAATTTTACCTCCTTCATCCAAAATTCACATTTGGATAATTTAGCATAGAGTTTCTTTTCTCTTAAAATTTGCAGAACTAACCGCAAGTGTTCCGCATGCTCTTACTCCGTCTCTGAGTAGACAAGTATATCGTCGATGATGACCACTACAAACTTGTCCAGATATGGACGGAATGTAATCCATGAATACTGCAGGTGCGTTTGTCAGTCCAAACGACATCATGGTATACTCATAGTGTCCGTAACGAGTTTGAAAAGCTGTCTTAAGGATATCTTGTTCCTGAACTTGAATTTGGTGATATCCAGAACGCAAGTCGATCTTCGAGAATATCGTTGTGCCTTGTAGTTGGTCCATGAGATCGTCAATCCTTGGCAGAGGATATTTATTCTTAATTGTCATTTTATTCAGCTGCCTATAATCTACGCATAAGCACATGCTTCCATCTTTCTTTTTGACCAACAAGACCGGAGCTCCCCATGGCGACGCGCTTGGCCGTATGAATCCTTTTTCTAAAAGCTCTTCGATCTGTCTTTTTTGTTTCGTCAGCTCCATAGGTGACATAAAAACCAACTTGTATGGTTTTATTGCATGTTGGAAGAATTTCTTTGAAAATAGATTTCCCAAATATGAAAGGAAAAGCTGGGTAAACAATTGTTTGAGTTATTAAACTGAATTATTGAGTAAATTATATTCCGGATTTTTCTGAACTTTGGTAAGTAATTCCGTTCACCAGAAGTTTGATTGATTTTTATTGCTTTAGCATTTTTATTGATATATATATATATATATATATATATATATATATATATATATATATATATATATATATATATATTAAATCCAAACCAATAATAATGGCATAAAACACATATGTCATAGGAGCATTGTCCACTTACAACACAACAGAGAGGGTCAAATCTACGTTCGAGGCCATCGAACTTGAAGGTCGATCTCCTGAATAATCTGAAACCAGCATATAACTACTTATTTTCAAGTAAATACCAAAACTTATAATTTAGGCTCTGAACGTCAATATTCTTTTATCAACTAGTATAAAACAAGATTTCAATTGAAAATCCCATGACAGAAATAGGTGATGTTTCCTCAAGTTACACATCACTTGGTTAACTTAATTAAATTAAAATATTCCTCAAACACAAAGTATTCTCCATCCAACTAAAGTTAACTCAAGTTAGGAGCTAAACATAAGACAATTCACATAAAATACAAACCATGACAAGCCAATACTTGTAATCTTCTTACAATTATTAATTAACCAAAGTACAAGGCCAAGTAATTCACAATTTCTTTTAATTATTATGCAACCACCAATAGTTATTAACAGGATTACATAAACTGACTAAGGTAATATATCACTATAACTAATAATATAAACCTTCAATATAATTCTGATCAAAATAAGTTTCCAGCAACAATACTTTGACCACAGTACCAATTGTCAGATCCGAATAGAATATGAAATAATCTTAACAACTCTTTTTTGTCACAATAGCATAAGCTCACAAAAAAATAAAAGGTTGATCCCCTCAGCCCAAAAGTGAACAATTATATTCAATCTCAGACCTCAAGCTCTAGGAACTAGCGCGCGCGCGCACACACACTATATCTTGGCATCACACCAGCACATAACACTAGTAAGCCAAAGACTCATAGATATACCAAACATATTCTTCAATAAAATCACATGTAGTCCCAAACACTAAACATCATAGCTATATAGTTCAAACAGAGAACTCACAAAGGTGGATCCCATCATAAGATTGGAGCAACGGAGGACCTGATGTTGAACAGTGGCGGATGATGTGCTTAGTAACTTGCTGCCATTGCTATTGGTTCGCCGGAGGAGGTGGCCTCGCCACTGTTGCAGACTCCAACCTTGTTGAAGGAGATGGACAACATGACTTGCTAGTTTGAGGTTGCTGCAGATGCGGACGAGAGGGACGGGGAGAAAGAGCTGAGAGCGAGGCTGTGAAAGAGAGTGAACGGAAAGGGAGAAAGAGAGGCGGTGGGGGGAGGGAAGGAAGAAAAAAAAGCACAATGAGAAGCGGAAGAAGACTATCGAAGAAAAAGGAGAAAAAAATAAGGGAAGGGGGCTAAGGTGGTTCACATCACTTAAGGTTTAGGTGGTTTAAATTTCTTTCTTTCTTTCTTTTTTATATTTTTATTTTTATTTTCTAAATACTCTTCTTTGATTGAAAACTTATCCCTTCTAACTTAATTCAAATCCCTGTAATTAATTTTAATTCATCTATTACCATGAAACTTAATGTGATATTTTAAAATTTTTCATTATCAACATTTTATATTAGTCAAATATTTTATTTTAAACAAGATATTACAAGTATTTTTGTTGATTGTTCTTTAATAATATTACTTATTATTATTGCAACTTATTTATTGTTCCAAGTTGTTTAATGTTCCTTTACATTTTTGCGCATTTTTATTATTGAAAATTATTTGCTTTTCCAAGTTGTTTCATTTGCTTGGTCTTATTATTACTATTGTTATTGAGATATTGTTTATATAATGATATATTACTTTGAGCTATCAATGTTAATGGTAATTTCGGTATGAGACCAATATCAAGAGTAAAATATTGTATATAACACTTAAAATAAGTAAAAATTTATTATATATGAATTTGAACTATTAAATTATTTATACCTTTACTTGTAATGCTATACATTAACTTATGAATAGTATGATGACTTTTAACTTATGGACATTACTATGACTCTATGATGACCATTGTAAGGACATGACTTTTAAGTAGTGAATGCACCATGCTGATAAGGACAGAGTCATGGACAATGATAAGAAAGTTTTAGAAAAATAGAATAATGATGATCTTAGATTCGGTCCCTTTAGAAATTCATATTTAGAGTTGACAACTCAATATTTTGAGAAATTTTATTGAGATATTATATTAGTTATTTTACTGAAGCATATATTGCTTCAGTTGTTGTGTACTTTATTTATTTTAAGATTATAAATTAATTTAATTAATTTATATCTTTTGCACTTTATTTAGTTTATTCTTTCATATTAGGAGATATTATTTTTCCTAGATAAGATTTGATGTGATTATTATATAGTTGCCGTGTGGTTTTCCGTGCCATGAAACGAGTCATGAAACCATCACAGTTCAAATGCTTTGGAATTGTTCCTTTTATTCTTAGAATTTTAAATTATCACTATGTTTCTGGTGGTTTTAGATTAGTCAAGTATTACCCCAGAGGAAGACAGACTCCTGTAGTTAGTAGGAACATCAGAGTTGCATTTAAATAAATTTTACTTTCTTTATTTAGCTTAAAAATGTTTAGCCTATAGCCAGTTGAGCTTTACCCTTGCTCGTAAAAACTTCAGTGTATTTTTGTATGTCAATGTTGAACTTAAAACTTTGCATGTAAATTTGTGCCATTAACTTTATTGTGAGCGGGTGTTATATAAAACATAAGAATATAGTTTATTGATTAATATAAGTATAATATAAAATGATAAGGTCAGTAAATATAATTTATTAAATTGAATTTAATGTAAATTGATCTAAATAATTAGGATGGTAGACAATGATTGTTATAATGTAGATGTTTGACATATGTTGTGTCATGTGTATGGCCATGGCCCTTCCCAAATAGGCTTAATTTGTAATACTTAATACAAAGATTAAGTGCTAAAGAGGTAAATTTCAAATTTGTCTGAATTATGCACTTTGGTATGATCTTTTAAATTGGGATTATTGAATATTTGAAAGTTATTGGAGTGGAAAAAGGCTAACAAAAGTGATTGAGGCTTAAATTTTGCTAAATAAAAAAAAATTTGGAGAGTTCAGGTGCCAATTTTGGGTGCTCGAGCGTCAGCTTTGCTGTCTGGATGAGCTTCAGGTAGTTGGGCACTCATGCGTCAAAAAGTGGGCCCTCGAGCGCCTGCTATGAGATGGAGTTTTGGGAGTTTCAAGTGGTTGGGCGCTCAATGTAACACCGTAATAGTTCCATTCTATGATTAAGTCATATTGTGGAATTACTAATTGTTACTTTTGCTCGCGGAACTAACATTACCTTTTCGAAATTACTTTACCTTGAAAATAGGGGCAAATTTTTTTTTGAACAATAACGAGTAAATTGTTTTGAAAATCGAAAGCCATGCGTGCATTGTGCATGTGTATTACAAACGTCGCTATCTCATACATATTATGCAAGCAACATGAATGGAAACAATAAGAATAACCATAATCCTAGATAAATATAACATTCATTTCATAGTCATCCATAGTTGATATAATAATACTAAGAGTCATATATAGTGATATAAGGGGTCTGATATCTACTGTCGGCCCTACAAAAGAAACCTAACAAATACATCAGTGAAGGAAATGCATAGGAAATCACATTCACCCATACATGCCAAAAGAAAATGATAACCCTAGCTACAACCAAAGGGCTATCCTCATTCTCAGCTCCACATGTAACCAACATCTCACTCATCTGGCAACAGGAAACTGTTCCGAAACCTATTGGGAGTAACATCATCACGTCTTCCACCTCGAGCATGGCCACACCCATGAGGTATGGCATGGGTGTGAATGAACCCACGACCGCGAACCGGGGGTGGAGCTGGGCCAGTAGACGAAGCCGAAGAGTCAGAAGATAGGCGAATCGCTGAAGGCTGAGACAGCTTCGGACAGTAGGATCCCACGGAATAAGTCAGGTATGATGACTCAGAAGGATTCGTCTTTATGGAAGTAGTCGGCGTCAGCCGAGTGTCAGAGTTGGAGTCCTCATCTGTCAGGTACCTCAGAGGATGAAAAGGCGGGCAGACGTCATCCATGGTAATGTCCTTAAACGGCTCATGAGGGCAGAAAAATGAACTCATCATAGGTGCATGGAACTGGCAGCTATGGAACATATAGACTCGCATCGCTGCCTGACCAGTTAGCACAGATGCATTCAGCACCGGGTTGAACTGCCAATGCATTACTGGGAACTCAGTGAAAATCACCACCATGCCCGACGCTAGCATCCTTTGAAGATGACACGCAAACATAGGAGTGAGAAATATAAATTTCTCAGTAGGATTGTGACTAGACAAACACTGTGTCATTGTCATTGTTCCAGCCACTTCGGGTTTAATTATAAAAATAGTGGACAGATATAAGTTCAATTTTAATGATTTTGAAAACTTAAACCCCGAAGAAGGTTGCTTTTAAACTTAACATCATAATTAGACATACATACTAAAGCATAGAATAAACATTCATAATGCAAATGGATAGTATAAATACATTCACAGACATGCATCATCATACACTCAACCATGGGTATACTTGACTTTACTTTTGTTTTTAGCACATGCTTAACATTTTTTACTTTCCTTTGAAATAGACTGCTTTTTGACATAAGCTCATTTTGTGACTGTCATCATGCAGTACTAAACCAAATCAGACTAAGCCGATATTAGTTATCCCGAAGTTGGAGGGTCCTTCATGTCACCCTTGCCTCCCTCATAGAGGCTTCTTGAGTCTTTGTGGATCATCGTCTCTCACTTCCCTTACCGAAGTGATTGAAGGGTCAAGTCCTATTATCTCTTTTCTTATCATTATACTTTATATGCATAATTGTTCTTTGACTAGACACATGAAATGATATGACTAAGTCCATAATTTTGACGGAAATCCGGCAGCATAACAGCTAGACCGGAGCTTCCCCAAAATGCCAATCATCAACTTTCAACCAATAGTTCATCATATCTATATCATATCATCACACTCATCATTCAATCATGAGACAAAGCTCAATCAAACTTGTCATTCATTATGCTGCATAACATCCTACATTCATACCCTAAAGGGGTTTATAGTTGTGTTATTCTTTATGAAGAATCTTATGAATCATCACATGATTTGTCATGGTTACTTATTAGAGGATCACATAGTTAAGATATATGTATGTGGTCTTTTAGTTACTTAGTTCTCATATGAAATTATTCTTGACTTGAGTTCATGTCTTATGGAACACTTGTTCAAATTAATTAAGTTAAGTGATTGTTTCCTTTCCTTGAGATAGTGCACTTAGTGATTCCTAGGTTCATGGTATGCTCAGAAGCCCTAATCATACTTCTGTTCCCAAGGAATTTGAGATCCCTCTAATCCTTGGGGCACAACAATGCATAACCACATCATGAACCTAACAACACCATGTTCACAAAACACCAAGGGTGATTTTTAACTTAACCAAATTACAAAATTTCAAGCTTTTATCACTAACATAACAAGATCTACCTTAAGTATTATAAAAGTTATCATTCTTTATAAAGTAGTCATAAAGTTTTATTCTTTATGAAAGTTGACACTTTTATTTACTCTAAGACCATCAAGGTCTCAACTTTATGATTTAAAGTTGTCTTAAAGTCTAAAAGATTCCTACTTTATGAAGTAGTAATATAAAACACTAGCTTTAGAGTTATAAAGTTTTGATCTTTAAAAAAGTTAACACTTTTATGACTCAAAAATGCTATTTTTGCTTAAAGCTTGGAACTTTACCAGTATATTCATCTCAAAATTCCATCTTTATAAGACTCAGTGTACAAGCTTATAACTTTATGACTTAAAGTCACCTTGTTGATTAAAGTCTAAAACTTTATGAAAGGATTTGCTTCTAAGGAGCAATCTTTGAAACATAAAGTGACAAGACATCATTTTTCTAAAGTGACAAGACATCATTTTTCTAACTCAAAAATGCTTATTATTCTAAAAATCTTAAACTTTTACATGCAATCTTGTCTTCAAAACAAAACAAAATAAGGCTTTTATGAAGGCATCAAACTTGCGCCACTTTTTATGCATCAAGAAGTAAACTTTTTAAAGCTTTAAGCTTTTAGGATGTTCATAGTCTTATCAAATCATGAAAAACATGTAAAGATGAAACTTTTCTAATCATAAACTCATCATAAGAAAAAGAACAACTTTAAGCAAAATACCACCAAGAACATCAAGAACATTCAAGAAGAAGAACAAGAACATATTTTTCCAAAAGTAGAAACATCAAGAACACTTGAAGAAGAACAAGAACATATTTAACCAAAAATAGAAACTTTTGGTCGAGAAGAGCACGAAAGATTTTCTCAAGTTTTCACTCAAAGATCTTGGTCATGAGAAGAACCAAGCTTCAAGCTTTCTTGAGTAAACAAAATAAAAAGATGAAGATCACTACCTCTACTTGAAAATGGCACTACAACAAGAGAAGGAGAAGAAGATGATGATGGCTCCTCTTGGTGATGATAGTGGCAGTTTTGCAAGGAGGAAGGAGAAGCTCTTGAGATCTTGTGAAAATAGAGGTTGTAGTATTTAAATCTCTTCTTCAAAGACCAAAAGATGTGGTCTTTGAAGAGCTAAGTGAAGAAGGTTTGGTTATGGAGATAGAGAATAGAAGAAGAAGAAGAGAGAATTTTAGAGAAAAGTGAGAGGATTTGAGAGTTAGAGAGAGAATAGGAAGTGTGAAAATGAAAATGTGAGTGTGTGTGGTGTTGTTGTGGCCCTAAGTTGCATGCGGAGAGGGAGGAAGACATTTTCTTAATTTTGTGCTAATTAAGGTTTAGGCAGACAAATTGGATGATGGAAAAACAAAGCATGTACAATCTCTTATAAAAAGCAACCTTGTATTATGCTTTATGCTTTAATAACATCATTCTTTACTTTATTGTCTAGTTAACTAAATTTTAATTTAATCATGTGATTAAGTGCTCTTACAACTTAATTAAGATGATTAAGCAAGGATTAGTGATTAACACACAAGAACATGATTAACAAAAATTAATGTTGCGATTAACCCTAATTAACCTTAATTAAACTCGATTAAGCTAATTAAGGGTGATTAATGCTTAATTAAGCTATAAAGGCTCTGATTTGCTTAATTAGAGATTATCTAATCTCGATTAAGCATTCTCTTAACTTTTCTCGTCTGAGTTAACTCATAAACTCTTCATTAACCTCTTAATTAAGCCTTAATCTCATAATTTCTCATTAAGAGCCTAATTACTCAAGGTTATTGAGGTAATTTAGCATGACAAGAAATTGAGGATGTTACACTTGAGCGTCAGGAATTGTCTGCTCGAGCGTCAAATGTTAGAATAAAATTTGGCCATTTTTGGTTGTTGAGCGCCCGAAAGTGGGTGCTCAAGCGCCCACTACACGAAATAAAATTAGGGTTTCGACCCCCTTCTTCATTTCAACCCTAAATCTCTCTCTCTCTCTTCTTTCTTTCCTTTTACATAAACTCCATTAATTCTTCACCAATTTTTACTCAAATCTATCACCAAATCCATCATTTCCTCATCATCATCATAGCTTTGGGTTTGGTTTTCTCTTGGATCTCTCTCTCTCTCTCTCTCTCTCTTATTTTAGTGAGAGAAAGTGGAGGTGGGAAGAGACCCACATCCTCCATCATGCTTCTTCATTCTTTTACTATCCAAGGTAACTCTCAAAGCTCAAATCTTCTTCTATTTCATAAGTATGGAAGGATTTTCTTGGAGGATTGAGTTTAAAGTTGAGGTTTAGGAACCTAGGGCTCCAATTGGGGATTTTTTACCTTGGGATGCTTTTGAAGTTAATCTTTGGTTCTATAGGCTAATTAATGTTTGGATAATGATGTTTTTGGTGCTAGATAACTTGTGTGGCGACCATAGCTCCTTGACACAATATGCTAAAGCTACTCTTTCTCTTGGAATAACACTATGAGTTGATGATATATTTATAGTTTATTTTAAGTAAATATATGATTTTCGAAATATTATACTATGGATTTAATTGTTAAAGTTTGGAGATTGAAAAAGTATTCCATTGAGTTACTTCTTGATTTCTTGAACGATAAAGGATATTATTCTATAAATGTATTTATGTATGTAGGTAGGACAAGTCACTTTGGAAATTGATTTTGATATTTGAATGATTTGGTGGAAAGAAAAGTAGTTTTATGTTATGAGAAACAATGAGAATTCAAATTCAATATTTTGAGATAGAACTTAGGGCTCTTTGAGTTGAACGAATTTTATTATGAATTAGTAGGCATTTAAGTTGCAATAAAGAAGAATTTTAATAACAAGAATTTAGAAAAGAGTAAATGTTTCCTATAAGGGAGGAAATTATAACAGAAACTGTTTGCTAATGGCAATAGCATTAGCCTTGGTGCTCCTCGAATAACTTAGCTAGCAGGGTGATTGCTAGCTCGATATGTTTGACCGACATGTCCAGAAGATCTAGACATGCACAGGCATGAAGTTATTATTTATTGCTGGGGTTAGGCCATAGGGCCACCCAGTCAGGCAGTTATTTTCTAAAATAGGACCCTCCTTTAAGTTTTATTGTGACATTGAAACAAGTATTTTTTCTCTATGTTTTGAGAAGTGATTCTAGCTTATACAGTTATGTTTGCGATCCCCATTTATTAGTTGAAACTATATCATGTTGAATTTATTTATGTATTTGATGTCATGAGTAAGAATGCATATGAATTACTATAAAGAAGTTGATATTCAATTGAATTGGAAAGTGCTCTAATGAGCTATAGAGATTTTAAAAATTGAATTGATATCAGATATGTTTTATTGGAAGTCTTTTTTATGGCATTCTAAAATATAGACAAAGTATTTTACTTGAGAAATGAAATATGAGGTTTTGTAAAATTATACTTTTGCTAAAAGCTTATGTTCAACCTTGTCCCACTTTTGCTATCGATATATTATCTTTTATTGAGTCTGTATGACTCACTTTTTTCTCTCTCCATCTTTTTAGACAAGTACAAATTTATGTCTGTGTGCCGTCGGTTTGCTAAGCCATTGGATTTTTAGCAGTTCCACACTCTCGTTTGTGTGGTTTCCTAAGGTTATCCCTATTAAGATTTATGTTTGTTGTATACTAGTGTATATATATATATCTCTAGTGATGCTCCATTAGCCTACATGCATGATCCTTCCTATGTTGGTCATGTATCATAGCAATTGTACAATTGTTTTTATTTATGAACAGTTGAATCTTAATGATTATAGTTATGTATGCATATTTTCATAAGAATGAAAACGTTTTAAACTCTTATGACATGTGTTGTGGGGTGCATTCTGAGAATGCCTGGATCCCCAATGATTTTGTGCGCTTATATTATTTTTGCAAGTAGAGGATCCTTATTTGGGAATAGTCTTGAATACAAGGAAGACTGCTCGATTTTTTTTTTTTTTTTTACAAAAAAGGTCTAATTTAGGCTTGCTAGGGACGTGTCCCTATGCCCTGGTCACATCCTTGGTTGGGTCGTGACATAATTGTTAACATGTTAACGCCTATTAGCTCTTTTCTCAATTAAAGAAAATTAAACCAAGTTTGATTGTGCAACCTTAGTATCACGCACAAAGAAACAAAGTCCTCAGGCAGATATAGCTAAGCTAAGTGACAACATAGGAAAAAGACAACACATGTACTAGTTTCAATGCCTATTCCCTTTTTTTTGTGTTCTTTTCTTCTTACATCCTACACATTTTGTAAATATTTTTTTGGCAAAAAGATCCAATTTGTATTATATCTTTAATATTTGTTGTGTGTTTTATCTAATATTATTCCAAACATGAATTGATGCCTTAGAGTTTATGTAATTGCGTGAGTTTTAACTTCTCTGAGTTATGGATGTTTGGTTAATTTTATGAATAGTTATTCTTGAGTATTTGATGGTGATTGAAGTGAAAATATGCTTAAAAGTATGAAATAAAGCCTAGGAATGCATGTAGGAAGGTGGGAAAATGTTGTTGTGTATGCAGGGCCAGCGCCTAAGTGCTATCTTTCCACCGCCTAGGCATTGGCATGGTTGAAGGAGGGATAAGTTTCAGGCACCCAGGCACTTGGGCGCCAGAAGTTATTGCCTGGGCGCCCACTATTAGCACAAAAATGAGTTTCAGGCTGTTGAGCGCCCAGGCACCCGGATATGGCCGCCCAGGCGCCCGCTGTCCGATTTTATGAGTGAGTTTCAATACTCTCTCCCCCATTTTCACTCACACACTCACTCTCTTAGCTTTCACTCTTTGGAAACCCTCCACCTTCACATACCTCATCAATCCATTATCTTTCCCTTTGATTTCCCTCAAAAATCTACCCTTTTCCACTTCATCATCATCATCTTCCTCCTCTAACCTTTCTCTCTCCTCTTGAAGTGAGAGAAAGTGAAGAGTAGAAGTGACCCATCACTTTTCTCTTGCTCAAATCCACCTTTGAAGGTTTTAAAGTGAACTCTTGGTACTTTCTATTCCTTTCTAACTACATATTGTTTGTCTAATTCATAGATTTAGATTTGAGTTATTGAGAGGTAAAGATAAGGTCGTCAATTTGGGGATTTTGAGATTTTGGGTAGATTGAGTTTATATTTGGTTTCTAGAAGTTTGATTATGGTAGTTTGGTGCATTTTGTAGCTTTGGATTCTTCCCAGGAGTTGTCAGCTGACCCAAAGGCATCACCCCACTTGAGCTCTTGATTTGGAGTCTTGTTTGTGAGTGGATAACATATTTATAGTTAACCTTTAAGTAAAGTTATGCATGGATATATAAAGTCATGTTGCCAGTTTTCCTGAATAATTGTTAAACTAATTGTATCTGTAAGATTTGGAAGTATTTACTTATATATTTATACTTGAAGTTCTTGTTTCATTAGTTACTCAATCATTTCAAACTTGATATTATGCATGTTGGTCACGGGACAAGACTACATATAACTAAGTTCTTGAGTTCATATGCTATCTATGGAAATTTTGTTGAAAATTGATTATATGGATGATAGTGAAAAGGAATGGAAGTTTTAAGTAAAAATTAAAAAGGGGAGAAACTGTGTCAGAAATTGCTTGCTAATGGCAGTTAGCATTAGCCTTGGTGCGCCTTATGTCACGACCCTCCATGGGCCGTGACCGGTGCATAGGGAATTTCCATTCCCTAGCAAGCCTAACAAAAAATCTTCGTAAAACTGACGGAGTTTCCCCTAAAACTAGGACATTCCCAATTATACAAAATCTATAAAAATTATCCAGACAATCCAGCATAGCTTAAAGACAATTATACATATCTATGTACATACATATATATATGGTTTGGAAACCTTACATAGATAAGACTATCAAAAAGAGTTGTGTAGCTAAAGTAAGTTCAACAAAATAATACACATTTGCTTCACTAAGCCGAAATGAAAAACTAGATTGATACAACACAATTCTAATCCAACCCCGGACCCTCCCTGTAGTTCATGGAGCACTATATCATCACAAGCCATACATGGCTATACAAACAATAATCCAAAAGAGAAGTCAAGGCCCTTCTAGTGGGCTCACCAAAAAAGGACAAGCAGAAATCCTAGTGAGCAAGAGGAGTAGAACCCGTCTCAACGGCTAAATCTGAAATAGATAAGGAAACCACAGGGTGAGTTATAAAACTTAGTGAGAAATAATGTACTCATAGGTGGCATGAGACAAGCAAAAACATCCAAACTATACTTTAAATTATGAAGACAGAATGTAAAAATTTTCTCTCAACAAAAGAATCTCTGAAATATTGAGTTCATATTATGATAAACTGTCAAGGGAGAATCATATTCTAGAAATAGTTGCCTGACTGGGCGACCCTATGGCCTAACTCTAGCAGTAAATAATAACTTCATACCTGTGCATGTCTATAACTTCCGGATATGTTGGCCGACATGCCGGGCTAGCAATCACCCTGCTAGCTGGGTTATATGAGGTGCACCAAAGCTAATGCTATTGTCATTAGCAAACAATTCTATTACAATTTCCTCCTTTTTTGGAAAACTTTACTCATAATAAAATCCTTATCAACAAGCTCTTCTTTTAATATAACTTATACATTCTTACTATAGCATTAATACATAATGGGAATTTAGAAACTTCCACATTCTAATACATATAATTCTTAAGTCTTGTCTTACGCTCATAACATTTAACATCCATTGAATATAAATCCTAATTAGTAAATTAGAGTTTAACATAGTTTCATGAAGAATTAAATTTCAAACTAGAAACAATATAAATTTGAATCATTTTTTTTTCAAAATGGCTAGTAACATGAACTTGTATCATACATGGATAACTTCATATATAAAAAAATTTAACTATGATTACACTATTCACTCACAACCAAGATCCCAAATCAAGAGCTTAAGTGGGTGGTGCCTTTGAGCCAACCGGAGTCTCCCCGAAAGAGTCCAAAGCTACAAAACATATAAAACTAACATAATAAGCTTCTAGAAATCAAACTCAACCCCAATCAACACCCACACATAAAATCCCCAATTTGAGCCCTAACTTTCTTCACCCCAAAACCCATACTCTACTCCAAGCAACAAACAACAAAAAATTAACCAATCTATGGCTAAAAGGAGGTAGAGTGTCACAACCTTCCATGGGCCGTGACTGGCGCATAGGGAATTTCCATTCCCTAGCAAGCCTAACAAAAAAATCTACGTAAAAATTGACAGAGTCTCCCTTTTTGGAAAACTTTACTTATAATAAAATCCTTGTCAATAAGTTCTTCTTTTAATCTAACTTATACGTTCATACTATATCATTAATGCATAATGAGAATTTAGATAACTTCCACACTAACACATGTAATTCTTAAGTCTTGTCTCATGTTCATAACATTTAACATACACTGAATGTAAATTCTAATTAGTAAACTAGAGTTTAACATAGTTTCATGAAGAATTTAGTTCCAAACTAAAAACAATATAAATTTGAATCATTTTTCAAAGTGGTTAACAACATGAACTTGTACCATACATGCATAATTTCATATAAAATTTATCTATGAGCACACTATTCACTCACAGCCAAGATTTCAATTCAACAGCTTAAGTGGGTGGTGCCTCTGAGCTAACCGGAGCCTCCCCGGAAGAGTCCAAAGCTACAAAACATATAAAACTAACATAATAAGCTTCTAGAAATCAAACTCAACCCCAATCAACCCCCAAACATAAAATCCCCAAATTGAGCCTAACTTTCTTCACCCCAAAACCCATACTCCACTCCAAGCAACACAAAAACTAACCAATCTATGAATAAAACTAGGTAGAGAGTAATGATAATTTACCTTAAAGCCTTGGAAGGAGGAGTGGAGCAAGGGAGGAGTTTTGGGTCTCCTCCAAGTTCCTCTTTCTCTCACTTCAAGAGGGTAGAGAGAGAGAGAGAGCTCAAGGAGGATGATGGTGAAGGTGATGATGAAGAAGGAGATGTGAGGGGATGGATTTGTGAGGAAATCCAAAGGGAAAGATGATGGATTAGAGAGATAAGTGAGAGTGGAGGGTTTGTTTGAGAGAAGAACCTAAGAGAGAGAGAGTTTGAGTGAAAATGAGGGAGAGAGAGCCGAAACTTTCTCAAAAAGTCGGACAGTGGGCGCCTAGGCGGTCATCTTCGGGCGCCTGGGCGCCCAACAGCCTGAAACGCCTTCAATTATGCTGATGCTGGCGCTGGCGTAGTTTCTAGCGCCTGGGCGCCCAAACCCCTGAAACCTAACATCGATAACCACTGGCGCCTAGCGTCAAAGTCGCCAGCGTCCAAAGTCGGCGCTGGCGCTGCACTCTAATTTTTTTTTATTTTTTTCCACACATTTCTAAACATATACCTAATCCAATAACTTCTAAATACACAAAAATACTAATCTAAAAGATTATATCAAATCCTAAGGCATGACATAGAGAGTATTGATAATTTACCTTAAAGCCTTGGAAGGAGGAGTGGAGCAAGGGAGGAGTTTTGAGTCTCCTCCACCTTCCTCTTTCTCTCACTTCAAGAAGGTAGAGAGAGAGAGCTCAAGGAAAATAATGGTGATGGTGATGATGAAGAAGAAGATGTGAAAGGATGGATTTGTGAGGAAATCCAAAGGGAAAGATGATAGATTAAAGGGGGTAAGTAAGAGTGGAGGGTTTTTAGAGAAAGGAACCCAAGAGAGAGAGAGTTTGAGTGAAAATGAGGGAGAGAGAGCCAAAACTCACTCAAAAAATCGGATAGTGGGCACCTAGGCGGCCATCTTCGGGCACCTGGGCGCCCAATAGCCTAAAACGCCTACAATTGTGCTGACAGTGGGCGCCTGGGCAGCGGTTTCTAGAGCTTTGGCGCCCAAACCCCTGAAACCCAACATGCTGATAACACTACTGGTGCCTAGGTGCCAAAAGCTGACGCTTAGGCGCTGGCACCCTGAAATTTTTTTTTTTTCACACACATTTCTAAATATATATCTAATCCAATAACTTCTAAATAGACAAAAATACTAATCTAAAATATTATATCAAATCCTAAGGCATGACACCTTAAATAGCCCAGCTAGCAAGGAGGCCGCTAGCCCAGCATATTTGGCCGACATGTCCAGAAAGTTCAGGCATGTTGAGGTCAAGTTGTTGGGGCTGTTCATCATGAGATTTATTTGATACTGCTAGGGTCACGTTGTCGGGCCCGCTCAGTCAGGAAGTTTCTTCTAAAATAGAATCCTCCCTAAAGTTTTAGTATGACATTGAATTTAGCATCTTACTTTCTTTGTTATAAAACAATATGTTGTACCATTTATATTATTTTAATCCTGGTTAGAGTTTACAAGCTTGTCTCATGCTAACTATGAATATATTATTTTTCACTGAGTTTCATAACTCACCCATGGTTTCCTTATCTATTTCAGATTCAGCCATAGAGACGGCTAGTACCCCACCTGATTAGTAGAGTTGCTCCTTATTACTTTTTGGTGAGCTCATTTGTAGGGCCCTATTTATTCTTTTTGTTACATTTTGTATAGCCATGTATGGCTCCTGGTTGTATAGAGCTCTATGAAACACAAGTAGGATTGGGTATTGGGTTTATTAAGTGTTTTGTATTAAGTAGGTCCTTTTCATTTTGACTAAATGAAGCAAATGTGCGTATATATCTATATATATTTTGTTGAAGTTGTTTTGGCTAAATAACTCTTTGATAGCCTTGTATATGTAAGAATTTCTAGACTCTATAATTATGTTCATATATATATATATATATATATATATATATATATAAATATATATATATATATATATGTTTGAACTATGCTGGAATGTTTGGATGAATTTTTGCAGGTTTAGAATATTCGGGAATGTCCGAGTTTTAGAGAAAACTCCGTCAGTTTCCACGAAAAATTTAGATTTAGGCTTGCTAGGGAATGAGGATTCCCTTTGCGTCGATCACGGCCTTGGGAGGGTTGTGGCACATGAGGCCATGAGGGTGGTTTCGAATGTTTATGTTAGTTATGATATCTTGATTCTCTAAACGAAATCTTGAAAAATACCCCTTAAGTATATATCAATATTATTAACAAAGTAAATAACTTTTATATTAACAATTTAATTTGTATGCCTTATTGAGCAAGTAAACTATATACTCATGTAAATCTAGAAAGAATCCAAACAGTAACTTTCCCACTCAATTATGTCAAATCAAACATCCTATTTCGAAATAGTAAATTTTTTAAGCATCTTCTAGATATATTATGTAAATACAAAATGTTTATTGAAAGTATTTTAAGAAAATATAGCTTACTAAATATTTTAAATCAACATAACTTACAAAGTATAATAATAATATTTATATTAAACTATTCCATTTATAATTTAATTGTATTTGATAATAGAAGGCACAATTGAAAGATATAAAAATATATAACAAAGAGGTAATATTATATATCACTTAGCTTTTATATTTTACGAAATAATATTTAATTTAATATAATTAGTGAATATTATCTAAAATAATAATAAATATAATCCAAACATGATAAACATTGAATAAATAGTATTTGTTTCAAACTTTAATATTAACTAATTAATGGAAAATGAAATAAAATGAATGAATAAGACTAATTGACCATCATTAGTGACGAAATTTAACTGTTGGGCATTATAAGCTGTGAGAATTTTGGAAGGAACTGAAAAAATATTCTTTTCAGCACTTTCAAGAAGAAAGATGTGGAAATACCTCCTGCAAAGGCAAAAAGATAAAAGAAATCAGATAAAAGAAATATGTGGAAACCAATCATATCATTCGCCCAGTAGATTTATTAAACATATTTTTGTGATGTTTAAAATAGCTTCTTAAGGAAGCGTGGTGTCATGAGCAGTGAGCAAAATAAATAAATAAAGGATGACTAAAATTTCATTGGCCATTTGGAGCTGAAAAAATTAATCTTGCCATGCCATCTCACCAAGTAACTGTTTACAAGTAGTAAAAGATGACTCGGCTAACCTACATATGAACTAATAAAGGGAAAGACATAACTATTAGCGTATGATGTACAATCATAATATGGAATACGAAGGTAGGTAAGTTAGGGACAGCTCTAGAAGCCACTACAAACAGAATCAATTAGAGTTAGTTAGCAGTTAGTTATCAGATAGTTACTATCGCTATCTTGTAATGACTATCAGCTCCTGTATATAAGACTAGATTCAATGCATCAGAAGACAAGTAACATCATTTTCTTCTCATAAGCTTTCGGTTACTCAATCTCTTTCTTTCTCTCTCAACAGAGTTCTCTCTCTCATCTCTCTTTGGGCCTGATACCGTACATGGTATCAGAGCTTGCAAGATCCATGGAAGAACCTTCAGAAAACTCAGTGCAGAAGGCACTGCTACAGAGCTTCTCGACTCCAGTCCCAATGAAGCTGCATGAAGAGAACTACCTGGCATGGCGTCAGCAAGCAGAAGCTGCGATCATTGGTCACAATCTTGAATTGTTTCTCTGTGAAGATCAAATTCCGAGGAAGTACAATTCAGCAGAGGATGAATCTGCAGGAAAAGTTGCACGTGAATTCAGCAAATAGCAAAAACAAGATAAACTCCTCATGTCATGGCTATTAGCATCCATGACTTCACCTTTCACCATGAGAATGGTAGGTTGCAAATGCTCATGTCAGATCTAGAACTGTGTGGATGAATACTTTGCTTCTCAGTCTCGAGCTAAGATCA
Organism: Pterocarpus macrocarpus; assembly: GCA_031439585.1. NCBI lineage: Eukaryota > Viridiplantae > Streptophyta > Magnoliopsida > Fabales > Fabaceae > Pterocarpus > Pterocarpus macrocarpus. The sequence continues at coordinate 44,994,661 of CM062517.1, forward strand.
ATCAGCTGAAAACTCAGTTGAAGGCTTCAAAGAAGAAAGGTCCAGTATCCGATTACTTGCTCTCAATCAAGAAGTTAGTGGACACACTAGCTGTAGTTGGTGCATCTTTAACAACTGAAGAACATATTGAGGTAATTCTAAATGGCTTGCCTTGAGACTACAGCTCCTTCATTACTTCAATTGTTTCAAGATCTTATCCTTACACGGTTACACAAGTTGAGGCCTTGCTCATGGCTCAAGAGCAACGACTCGAACAGTATGAGAAAGATGAGGCTAATCTGGTTCAAGCGCATTTGGCTTAGACAACATTCTCTGGTCAAAAAGGACCTGGTAATGATCATCAGTTTCTCACACCTAGAGGTGGTAGAGGTGGAGGCAGAAGAGGACGAGGAAGAGGTCCTCGAGGAGGTAGATCAAGATATGGAAATGGCAGACCTCAATGCCAAGTGTGTGGTAAGTTTGGCCACATTGCTTGGAACTGCTATCACAAGTTTGACCAAATTTGGCCGAACCCACAGCAACCTCAGGCTCAACAAAATCCTCCTCCACCTCCTGCAAGTTTTCACAGTCCACATGCATATCTTGCGTCCTCAGATTCTATTGCCTCTGCTACATTAGCTGCTGATTCAAGTTGGTACCCTGACTCAGGAGCAACGCATCACCTTACACCAAATATGAATAATCTTGCAACTGGTTTTGATTATGCAGAGGTCCACATTGGAAACGGGCAAGGTACAGCTATCAATCAAGTTGGACATTCCTTCATGCATTCTTACATATCTAATACCTCATTTCACCTAAAGAACTTACTTTATTTTCCTAGTTTAGCAAAGAATCTGATTAGTGTCTCCAAGTTTGCTCAGGATAATAATGTTTTCCTTGAGCTTCATGCTGACAAATGCCTTGTTAAATCTTAGGATACCAAGGAGGTCCTACTCTGTGGCTCCCTCAGGAATGGTTTATATGCCTTTGATGCAATTGAAATGGCTACAAAGCCTGCTGAAGTAACTCCAAAATCTGCTTTTCTTACTGAAAACTCATGTAATGCTACTTTTACCTTGTGGCACCCTGCCCCTTTAGTAGTTCAATTTGTCTTACAGTCTTGTAACATACCCTGTAATTATACAAATAAATACTCTGTCTGTGGTGCATGTTGTATGGGCAAAAGTCACAAGCTGCCCTTTTTGTCTTCTAATACAGTTTATACACAACCTTTACAGTTGATATTCACTGATGTTTGGGGCCCAGCCCCTATTGTTTCTCATATTGGATTCAAATACTATGTAGTCTTTGTTGATGCTTTCTCAAAATTTTCTTGGACTTACTTGCTCCACTCTAAATTTGAAGTTTTCTCCATTTTCTTAAAATTCAAAGTCATGATTGAGCTACAAACAGGGAAGAAAATTAAAGCACTACAGTCTGACCATGGTAGTGAGTATCTATCAAATGACTTCAAAAATTACCTTAGCTCAGCAGGAATCTTACATCGCCTCTCTTGTCCATACACCCATGAACAAAATGGCACCCCAGAAAGAAAACATTGACACCTCACAGAAATGGCCTTAACCTTCCTAGCACAAGCTTCATTACCTCTAAAACACTGGGATGATGCTGTCCTAACTACAACACACCTCATCAACATCTTACCCACTCGATCTCTTGACAATCACACCCCTCTCCAAATGTTATTTAATCACAAACCTGATTACCACACTCTCAAAGTTTTTGGCTGTATCTGCCACCCCTATCTTAGACCCTATAACCCTCACAAATTTAACCTCAAATCTCAACCCTGCATTTTCCTTGGCTATGCTCACAACCATAAAGGCTACAAGTGCTTGGCTTCCGATGGTAAGGTTTACATATCTAGGCATGTTGTGTTTGATGAATCTCAGTTCACTCCCTCGTTACCTTCTTAGTCTGCATCAGTTACTATACCTCCCTTCTCACCTCATTGTCCCTTCTATTCCTATCCTACCCAACATGCTGCAAGTTTGTCCACTTGAGTCTAGCCAATCTGCCTCCAATTCCAATTTTTCACCTATTGCTTCTACTAACAACTTCTCTAGGGAAGTACCTAGGTTGTGTTCTGTATCTGCAGGTTCCTTGCCATCAAATTTGGACGTTCCCACTGATGAGCTTGTACCTCGATCTGATGCTGCTTCTCCTGACCCCTTGGCCACTGATCAAGTCACCACTCGTGCTTGGCGAAATCTTGTACCTAGTCACTTGATGCAAACATGTGCGAAGAATGGCATTTTTAAACCAAAAAATTATGCTGCGGTTGTTAAGCAAGCAGCACCTGATCTTGAATAGGTTGAACCCGCAATGGCCAAGCAAGCCTTACAAAGCCCTCACTGGTTGCATGCTATGCAGGATGAATATCATGCCTTAATGAAGAATCATACCTGGTCTTTAGTACCTCTGCCCCCTAGGAGGCAACCTATTGGCTCAAAGTGGGTTTTCCGAATCAAGAGAAATCCAGATGGATCAATTCAGAAGTATAAAGCTTGGCTCATTGCAAAAGGCTTTCACCAGCGTGAAGGTCTTGACTTTTCTGAAACCTTCAGCCCTATAGTCAAGCCTGCCACCATTCGCCTCATTCTATCCATTGCACTCTCTAAGGGCTGGCAGATTCATCAGTGTGATTTCAACAATGCCTTCCTCAATGGCAACCTAAGTGAGGAAGTCTACATGCTGCCCCCCAAAGGTTTCTCTCCGTCTAACTCAGCATTAGTCTGCAAGCTCCAGAAGGCCCTCTACGGCCTCAAGCAAGCACCACGTGCTTGGTTTGACAAGCTCAGCTCCACTCTTAAGTTCATGGGTTTCTCTAAGACTTGCTATGACTCCTCATTGTTTATCAAGACACAAGGTTCTTTGGTTATCTATGTTCTGGTGTATGTAGATGATATACTCATCACCGGGTCCAATTTAGCTGCTGTTTTTGCCCTTATCTCTAATCTCCATCACACCTTTGCCTCAAAGGACATGGGCTCCCTGCACTGTTTTCTTGGCATAGAAGCAACTTATCCTACCTCGGGAGTCATTCATCTAAATTAGTCTAAATACATTAAGGACTTGTTGTAGAAAGCAGGCATGGATACGGCTAAGTCAATGCCTACACCCATGATCAGTAATTTGAAACTCACCTCTTCAGGGTCAACCCCCTTCTCTGATCTTTCCCTTTATCGCTTCATCGTTGGTGGTCTCCAATATGCCACCATCACTCGCCCGGAGATTACCTTTGCGGTCAACAAAGTATCTTAATTCATGCATCAATAACTAGAATCTCATTGGAAGGCTGTCAAACGCATCCTGCATTATCTTAGTGGCACTGTTTAGCATGGACTTGTGTTTCATGCTTGCTCTAACCTTCATTTGCTTGTCTTTTGCGATTCTGACTGGGGCTCCGACTTGGATGATCGAAAATCCACCACTGGTTACTGTTTCTTTCTTGGCAACAACTTAATCTCCTGGTCCTCTAAGAAACAACATGTAGTCTCCCGTTCCAGCAGTGAGGCTGAGTTTCGAAGTATGGCTACTGTTATGTCTGAAATAGCCTGGTTGCAATCCCTCCTTATGGAGCTCTGTGCTCCTCCTTCTACTGTCCCTACAGTTTACTGTGATAATCAAGGTGCTGTGCAACTCACTGCAAATCCTATACTTCACAACCGCTCCAAGCATTTTGAACTGGATTTGTTCTTTGTTAGAGACAATGTTATTCAACGTCAAATGGTGGTCCATCACATTCCTTCCTTTGACCAAATTGCTGACATTCTTACCAAGCCAATCTCCGTTACTTCCTTTCTTGACTTCAGGTCCAAGCTCAAGGTCCTAAGTCTAGGCACCTTGACCTTGAAGGGGGATGTTAGGAAGAGCTCTAGAAGCCATTACAAATAGAATCAGTTAGAGTTAGTTAGCAGTTAGTTACAGTTAGTTATCAGACAATTACTATCGCTATCTTGTAATGACTATCAACTCTTGTATATAAGACTAGATTCAATGCATCAGAAGACAAGTAACATCATCTTCTTCTCATAAGCTTTCGGTTACTCAATCTCTCTCAACAGAGTTCTCTCTCTTTCTCTCTCAACAGAGTTCTCTCTCTCATCTCTCTCTAGGCCTGATACCTTACAAGGTGCAACGTTCATGAACCATTACATGTGGGAAATAAATGATAAATTATCATGTGTGGACTACCATAAATTAGATTATAACTTTTAATTCTAAAACTCAGACTAATTGAATGCTAATCGTTAGAGCATTTTATTTAGCCCAATGATGTGATCCATATTATTATTGGGTTTAATAATATAAAAGGATATAATATGGGTCCTCTGTGTTGGCATTTCTGTAATGGGTGGCTTGACTCTATATTTTGTTGACACAGGGAGAGGTCCTTCCTCCTAACTCTATATATAAGTGTCTGTGTCCCTATTGAAACACAACATTCATTTTTGCCTCTTCCTCTCTCTCTTTCTTGTTACTTCTTCTTCTTTTTTCTGCTTCCACTTCTCAATTCCTTTTCTCTGCTTCTGTAATTTAAGAAAAGAGGAAACATCAAGCTCGAATCATGGATTCCTCAAGCTCCTCAATGGCTCCAAGTAATTAACCAAGTTTGGATATTGATTTCTATTTATTTGCATGCCTTAATCGGATTAAATCAAAGACCTGGGAATTTAAATTCTAACAATAAATGGTGGTGGCATGTGCTGTGGCATTTGGCCTTGGGCAAGCAAACTTCAGCCCCGAACCACACCATCATTCCACCGTGCTGGTCACGCGTCAGGTTTTAATTGCCGAGTCCGCCCATTCCCAGTTGGTTAATTGGTTTCCTAACCACAAAATTTCAACATAGAGTCATGGTATTAGTCAATTTAAACATGCAAAGTGGGTACCATAGCTTAACCGTGAAAGTGCCAAAATTTAAAATTTGTTTACCACGAAGATCGTGAAAGCAGGGTTGCACGAGGATGAGTAAGGGAAAAGACGCAGTGAACGAGAGGTGTACATGGATCCGGAGTGTAGAAGATAGGCTAATATGCACAAATCCTGAGATGAGAGGCACCTGAGACAAAGGCGGTTGACAAGAAAGGATAATATGTAGGCTGAAAAAATTAAAGAGATTGCATGTGGTATTTAGGGATGGTGAATAATACAAACCATGCTCAATTTATAGTACTGGTTAATTGGACGAATATCATGTTTTTTAATTTGAATGGTGAAAAAAGTTTGTCATCGCAAGGTCAAAATTACTGCATAATGAAATGTTAGCTTTTACAAATATAGATTAATGTTTGTGAATAAAGTAATGAAAATTACTGCATAAAGAAATTAATATGGCAACATGGCAATATGGCAGTTGGGCACTTGCACGTAGGTGAACTTTTTATTCTTATTCAATTGTTTCACGTATTCTGTTTGTTTGTGATCTCTTTGAATTATTAACATTTTTAGTTTTAGTTTTTGTTCTTATCTGTTCTATTTTTTGTAATTTTGTGTGTGATATATCTATTTTATTTTTACATTTATTGTTTCCTTTATAATTAGAGTAAGAAATAAGTTCTTTCCATTGGTGTATGCTCACATTTAGTTTGATATTGTTTACATTTTGTCATTATTTGGTGATGTAAAGTTTGTCATGTAATTATTCTCTGCATTATACATTCAAGCCAAAATTATACCCATGAACACAATTCTGTTTCGGTGTAGGATACTTTATCATCTATGAGTTGTTATCTATCATGTAATTTGTCAAGGACCTTGATGGAGTTATTACTTTGTGGTATGTATTCGGGATTTTGGATTGAGATTGATCCACTATAGGTAATTCACATCATCTCTCTGTTCTATTCTTGAAATTACAAAATTTGTATCTCTAATTTCACTTTTCATGATGATTTAATACTTATCTATGTTAATTTAATCTTTTTAGAAATATGCAACTATCCATTCATTGTTTACCAAGCATCACAATCAGAAAGTTCGTTCTCGAGTTTTGTTTAGAGATCTGAAAAGGAATATTGTGATGTCAAGGTTGAAAGAAGTCTTATAGCAGATTATTTTACTTATAATTGGATTAATATTTTGTAATGCTATGATCTACCATATGAGTGCAAAGTCATTGTTAAGTTTTTGTTTTTATTTTTTGTAAACTGAGGAGATGGTTAATTTTTGGTTGTATTTTGTACTCCAATGAACTTGGTTTTGATGTTACCCTCTATAAAGTGGGCTTTATGTTTATACAATGAAAGCAATGGCCTTTAAAGTTATATTATGAGATGACACTTTATATTAAACTATACCATTTTTATCAATTATTTTGACTTTTTTTTATGAAGTAAAATAAATTCAGCATTTAAAGTTTGATAGATTCATAACAAGCACTTTATAATATCTTGAAGACATGCATTGGTTTATTCAATAATTTGTTTTCTCGTTGTGTTGCAGTTTTTTGGAGTCATCCTTTCAACCATTACTACCATGTGGCATGGAGAGGAAGACCCAAGTGATTTTTATAAGTGGTGAATGCAATGGAAAGATGACTTTAATATTCTCTGTATAAATTTTACTTATTGATGTCTGATATCTAAGTTTTTTATTTATTCTCCAAGTAATTGAAAGCTAAATATTATCAACCACTGATACCCAACCATGCATGCTTCCATGGTATTAAGTGCATAAAAGGGAGAGTAAAACAAGGTTCCTTTGTTTATGTGATGTTGATAGTATATGATCTTCATATTAGATAACATAGAAAATGAAATGTGGATGTAATCAATAAATATCAACAATAGTGACAGAATCTCTAATTATTTTGGAGTGTTTATTGAGATTCGGTGGCCAGAAATAATATGAGGGGCTGACACATTGATGAAGGGTAGCAAGTCTTTTGTTGATACTATCGAAAATTTTTTATAGGCTAGGATTCATTTTAATATTAAGCTTATGCCAATTTAATTCATGTGACTTTCATGCTTTAACTAACATTCACATATTTTTCTATTTTGCAGATCATGCTGAAATCATGTTGATGATTCCAACTGATGATGAAAAAGAAATGATCGGACATCTTTTATTGACACAAATAATTGTTCGACTACAACCATTTTGAACAATATTGATCATTCAAATCCTCTTTCATTTCAGTGTTATATTAATGGCCTGAAAATGCATGCTAGAAATGAGTAATTTTATAAGGTCTTTACAATTTATGCTATAAATTTAAGATCTTATTTAAATTAATGACGTTTGCATGATAAAAAAAATTATTCGCAAAATTGTTTTCTTATTAATATTGATACCTGAAATGGATGATGTCAAACATATACTTTGCTTAGAAGATACCTAATATATACATTATTACACATGTAATGATCTACATATATTATAATTATTATCAATCTATATTAAGTTTTTATTAATAAATTATGTTGATATAGTTTAAATCTTATAGCGAATAACGTTTCTAACTTTAACATTTAATAAGTAATATTATTTACATTTTGATTAATAAAATTACCATGGATTGAATAAGTTGAAAAAGCAATTGATGAACAATTTTATAAGGTATTCATAACTAATGGTACAGGTTCATATTATTTAAAAGAATGATGCTTGAATGGAAAAAGTAATTAGCCAAAGAACGAGCTTCTTACTCATATTGCATTTCATATGGATAATATAGAACATATAAGTTGCACATGTGATATCAAACATGTAAATTATGTAGGTAATAATTTATGCACTTTATAATTATTATCAATTTATATTACATATAAAATAATAAAATGTATTTATTATCTAACTTATTATTTGTCCTTAGGTCCATTGAAATTCTATTTTTTTATTTTAATTATATATCATTCCCATGCATCGATAGGGTTACTATACTAGTATAAATAAAAAAGAAGGAAGTTAAGAGAATGGAGTACCTGGAAAGAAACGTTTAGCTAAATAATTGAAAAGCCTAAAAAACGCAGCATTAATGTGAAGACTCTAAATAGCACTTTACTATGTAATCAACATATGCGATCACTAAACTAAAAGAACTAAAAAAACAAATAAAAATAAAAAATAAAAAAACTATGTCACCCTATTACAGTTTTGTCATGCATGCAATCTGCTTGTGCTATGGCATGCTATAGCCAATGGAGGCCACGTGACTTTGTATTCACTGTGACATTCTAATCGGGAATCAAGAGAAGAAAAGGTTAGTTTGGTTGTCTTGTACCTGACGGAAATGCACAATAGATTGACATGTCTTATATTTTTGGTGATCAGCTTTTTTGTTATTGAATTTGAGTGAGTGGTCATACCTTGGGTGTCCCCCTGACTGCTGTTCTCTTGTGTCTTATTCACATTGTGGATGGAAATAGTATAAGAGTTAGGTTGCAGTATCCAGTAAGGCAATACATGAGTTTAGTTTAGTTACATTACATCTACCATTATAAAAGTCCATTTTCAAGTGCCCATGCGAACAAAAGCACAATCCCCAAAAATATTCACTTCATTTTACCTATCCTATTTCGTTAGGCTCGTTGTAATATAGTTTGAACGACCAAACCTTATAAAATTGGTCTATACAACAGCTTATTATTAATACTATAATTGATTTTATAAGAAGATTTACTCGCACTTTTTAACTAAGAATTAAAAAATTGACAAATCGTTGTTCGAAATTTAATTAGTTTTAATAGTAAAATTATATTTACTTTTAGTTTTTGTTAGAGAATATCAAACAACTCGAAAGGGGCATTATATATTTCTCTACCTTTCTTCTCCTTTTTATTGAGTAGGTGTTAGCTGAGCCCAAGAGCTGTGCCCTGACCTTCATGGGATGGTTTTGATTTATAAAATAAAAATTTGAAATTTATCATGATGACTAAGTGCGATATCATAATTATTTATTCCTAGTTATACTCTTAATACTAACTCATATCAAATTCAAATATGCAGGTATAGAAATATGCATGCATTTAACCACTATGAAAGCGAGGAAAAAGCTCTTACAAAATTAGTCAGTAATTAGAAGTAAGAGCATGAATGCAACCAATATGCATACATTTAACTACTATGTATGGTCCTGATAGTAATCCTAATATCGTAAACTCACATACACTATGGTGAGATCTTTGAGATAAAGTTCGCCATACAAGATGTAAAAATAAAAATAGACCAACAATAGGAACTATTGGAACAGGGTAGTTGGAAGAATGCAATTTCAATGAGAACTCCATTAGCTGTCCAGGCCACAACCCTGTCAATAAGCTATAGAGAGGTTAGTAGACCACAGAAAAAAGCTATGGAGCGGACTCAACTAGTACATAGATTCTTCACACTGTTGACTGTCAATATGCAGCTTTGCATTAGTTGTTGCAGCATATGATTATACAATTGTTTCTCCCGTGACCATGAGTGCAGGTAACTTCTTTTTTTTTGTAGAGATTCCTCCTGTCACGACCCCACTCAGGACGTGACTGGTGCATAGGGGACATGTCCCCTAGCAAGCCTACACTAGACCTTTTTAAAAAAAAATTGGGCAGAGTCTCCCTTATATTTAGGACTATTCTCAAATACGGATCCTCCACCTGCACAACAATCCAAACACACAAAATCATTGGGGATCCAGGCATTCTCCGAATGCACCTCATAGCACACAATATAGGAATTTAAAATGTAATCATACTTATGAAAATATATACATACGTATCCATCATGAACATTAATCCATAATCATTAAAAGCAACTTGACTTAACTAAAAATAACATGCTTTTTATTACAAATTGAAACTGATACAGGGAGGACCCTGCCTGTGGACAAATGGAGCATTTCTAGAGATTATACAGTTAAGCCTAAATGCTGAATCTTCTAATTAACTGTGGAAGCTTGAGCACAGTCCCGCACCTGTCTAAAAATATAGAGAGAGAGAAAAAAGTGAGTCATACAGACTCAGTGAGGGATAATATATCTATAGCAACAATGGAACAAGTTTTAATATTAACTTTTAGCAAAAGTATAACTTGTACACTGCTTCAAAAACTTATACATAAGAAGGATATAAGAACTGGGTTTAAAGATAGAAATACTTTCTCGTAACATGAAAAGTAAATACTTGTTTCAAAATCATCATAAAGCTTAAGGGAGGATCCTATTTCAGAAATAGCTGCCTGACTGGGTGGCCGTGTGGCCTAACAACTTCAGCAGTAAAAGATAACTTCACGCCTGTGCGTGTCTATATATATTCCGGACATGTTGGCCGACATGCCGGGCTAGCAATCACCCTGCTAGCTGGGTTATTCAAGGTGCACCAATGCTAATATTGCTGCCATTAGCAAACAGTTCTGTTACTGTTTCCTCCCCTCAAAAAAGCACTCACACTTGCTGGGTCTTCACCATGTCCCATTTGAGCCCTTGGTTTAAAACTCCTTTGAAACACATTTTCTTTCTTTCAAACATCTCTAGCTTTAAACTAGTTTTAAAATATCACAATTTCTAAAAATATGAAAGTTCATCTTTTCTAAGTTCTTGTCATTAAAATTTTTCTTTATATCAATTTATGTGTAATTTAACTATGCTATTAATCGTAGGTTCAAGGCATAATACCTTCAAATCTTTCAAGCTTTAAGTATCTAAAGTTCTTTCTCAAAACATTGGATCTAAATTATCTCATTCCATTGAATCATTCAACGTATTAACTTTAAAACATTGCAATTTCTATACACATGAAACTTTGTCTTTTTCTATCAAATTACTCAATGTCAGAAATCAATTTCTATAAGAGCTTGTCCCACTTAAATATATAAACACATGCACATAACTAACATCAGTACTTCAAGAGTTCTATAAATATAAAGTAAAACACATTGAATCAACTATTTCATAAAACTTCACTAAAATACATTTTAGGCATGTACTTAGGAAATTAAAGATAAGAAATAAGCTATAGGTACACTATCACTCACTTATCAAGTTTGGAAAGAAAGGAGCCCAAACTCTACAAAGTCTTAGAGCCACCAAGAGATTCCAGAGAGTATCTAGCATGACAAATACATATGTTAGACTTCCACCACTTAACTATTACAGCAATATACTAGGATTAGCCCCAAAAGGCAAAATCCCCAATTTCTAGAACCCTAACCCCCCTTCCTAGCCTTAAACATGGAATTCACGGAAAAACTCGCTAATCTATGGTCTAATAAGGAGGGTTGAGCTCAAGAATTACCTTAGAAAGTGGAGGAAGGTGGTGGAGCATGAGGAGAGTGGTGGGTCTCCTCCCACCATCACTTTCTCTCACTAGGAGATGAGAGAGAGAGCTCCAAAGAGAAAATCAACCCCCAAAGCTTGGATAATGAGGAGGAAATGATGGATTTTGAGTAAAAATGGGTGAAGGATGGATAGAATCCATGAGGAAAGAAGAAGGATGAGAAAGGAAGGAAGAGAGAGAGGGATTGGTGAAGAATGAGAGAGAAGCTTCGAGCTTCTTCTTTTAATTACGTCCAGTGGTGCCTCAAGGCCACACTGACCGCCGCCTAGGCTCGCTTCACCAAGTCGCATCACTGCAGACAAAGCGCTGGCCTTGGGCGCCTAGGTGCCCAATCCCTGCTTTTTTTTTTCCCCTTCCAAAAACTTCTCAAACATCATCATATACTTATTTATATTTCCATTAACTTAAAATTAAGAAATGTAAATAAGAGAATATCCCCCATTTGAATCCAATAAAAATATTGGAAAAATCAAACTCCTTAAGAATCAAAATCCAACTTTTGGATTTTAGTACAAACTTCTGAAAACTTACATTTTCTTAAACTTCAAGCTTGAAAACAAAACGGTTAATAACTTCCAAAAATTCATTAAAAATTGCTCTTCAATTCTTTGATATCTAAGGAATAATTACCAGGACTTTTGATCTCATGAAAATGTCCTAAACCTATAGCTCTCCAAGAGTGCATAGGGTCCAAACTTAGAGCTTTCACAGGGTCCGACAGAGCAAAGTGTCACAATTTGTGTGACTCTTGACCCGGGTATTACACCTCCACTGCTCATTTTAGTCTATTATGACCTTCTATTGTATGATACTTGCAGCCATGCACCTTACAAACTAAATTGCTTAATGCATCTTGTATTATTGTGTACTTAGTGTATTTTGCAACCGGCAATTAGAAGTGAACCGATTTTTATGTTTTTATTGGGGGATAAATTTGGTTCTAATTTTCAATTTCCTTTTTAGCTACAGAAAGATTTATGGATCTCACCATGTCATCAACAATGCATTTTGGGGAAATAAGTGCCACTGCAGTGGGTCTATTTACCAATTTCAAAGCTTATTTACAAACATTGGATTAAATCCATCGAGTGGAAATCTTATCTATCACATGAGAGTATCTAACACACTAATCACGATCCAGCTTATTGTCCATGTCAAACTTCTACCCTATCAACATCTGTCCAAGTTATCCCTATTTAAATGAACCTTCAGTGGAGAGGATACTCGTTCTTGGGTGATCGTAGAAGCAACCACCATTTATTTCCCATCCATATTCCATTTCTTTAGCCATAAATAACATACCCGGCATAACATCATCCCTAAATCTCCAAACACATTGGGAATGGGTGGACTTGGCAATATTTATTGGTCATGTTAACTGCAATTGATCAGCATTTCAAGGGGATCAACAATTGTTTACAAGTGGAAGACTCTCAATGCAAAAAGGCATTAGAGAGAGCAAAGGGTTTCTCTTCAAAGCAAAAGAATCCCTCTCGCATCTAGGAAATAAAGTCATCCTATCTACAGGTCAATTTTCGAGAGAATACTTGTCTAGGCTAGAAGGAAGGGCCACAATTGCGGTTTGCGGAGACATGACTAGGACTATTGCATACCGTTTCTATAATTTCAATGGTTGAACTATTATCAAATCTGGTTGGAGATCACTTTGCCATAGACATGAGTTAGAAACTGGTGATGTTTGTGTATTCGAGAATACCAAAGTCTAACCACTTTCGTTCAAGACTAAGATCTTTCGAGCCCAAGAAGAACCAAGCTCGCACCAGTTGCAAGGAGGGCCGACAACTTTAGAACTACAATGCAAACGATAATGCTTTTGCAAATAGTGGGTTACTAAAGGTGGATGTCAATGTATTTTGAAACTCTTCTGGCTTGAGCACAACTACATTACTACATTACTACATTACTTTGTCTAATTCAGATGATTGTAACAAATGTAACTTTTCCTATGTTGATTTGTTCCAAAATTTTATCATTTTTAACCAAGTTGTTTGGTTTTCATCGAATAATTAAGATTAATTAGAATTCGATTAAGTATTTACTTAAAGCCAATTAAGTATCATTTAGAGAGATTAGATTTGAGGGAATTAGATTAGAAACATAGGAGACCTCATAGGATTTTTCCAAAACCATTTTACCGATTTAAATGAAATCGGTAAGATTTTGGTATTTTAAATAGTCAGAATCAAATAAATAGAAATTATACTGTGAGAACCCTAGGTTGGAAGGCTAAGATTTAACCACCTCACCCCTTTAAGTGACGCAATATCAGCTCTTAAAGTGGGCAGCCACATCAAATTAAAATGAACAAAGAAATCCACCAATCATATTCAAACTTCCTCCAAAAGTCTTCAAATAATTCTTTCCCACTCCCTTGAATAATTCTGCCCTAATAAATAGCTGACCCCTCTACCTTCTTTCTTACCTCATCTTCATTTCATCTTCATCAAGCTTTCAAGTTCCAACAAGCTCCAACAAATTTCTTCAACCCAAGACCCAAATTTAACAAGTTCAACACCTAGAAAATGTAGGATTCTAATTTCTGTTCTTGTTTTCTATGGATTGGGGCTATTTGGGGTTCTTCTTTCTTTCATATTTCTGATGCTATATGGGATAGAGATGATGAGTTAGGGTTGGTTTAATATGTATGTTTGGATTAGAATTGAAGTTAGAGTGAAAGGATTTGAGAATGGAAAGAAGTAGGATATGATTTGGGTGAAAACCCTACCGCATCCGTATGTTTGTCTTGTACGGACCAAAATCTAGCCATCAAAACTTGAAGAACCTATTTTTATGTTAAACTAGACATTTAGGGCTTTCCAGCCATATAACATGTAAGGCCATTGGATTAGTATTGAGTGAGTTATGAATTTTTGAAGTTTAATATGAAATTTTGAGTTCTCGTCTGGGCAATATGAGTTGCAAGGGGTATAACTGTAACTCACCGTACAAAACTCTAAATTGAGTGAAACTAATTGGGTTTGAAAGCCAACATATAGGGAAACATCCCATAAAATTTTTAGAGTTAAATTTGATCCCAATTATTCCCAGTAATTTGATGTAGTTGCCTTAAGTCCAAACCGAACTAGAACAGGGCAGTCCAGAAGGGTCAACTTACGAAGCTTGAGTAAGCTCTACTTATGAAAATAATATGAAATCCTAATTATGTTGGAATGTCATGTTATTGATATGATGTTAGAAGCTTGAGGCTTCATATATTGATATTGTTGTCTGATTGATCTTTCTGGTAGCCTGGCATTATGCATAGAGATGCGGACTCAATCCGTTATGCTGCAGAAATTTCGACAGAAAATTCATATATTATGGAGAATAATTGTATGTGCATGTGATATTTAAGGAACATAATATTAAATGTGCATGTAATTTATGAGGAATATAAAGATTCCATATTACTTGAGCCAGCCCCTGAAATAGGGCTAAGGGGAATAGATCAATGGGAAAGTCGGGAAAAGTAAACCCGGCAATCCTGTATAGGAACGAGCTCGGTCCTGAGAAGTAAACTATTACCTAGGAGTGTATGGCCAAAAACTCCTAGGGGACCAAGTGTGGAAAATTACAAGTCATATGAGTTGAAAGTTCCCAAAAGCTAAATGCATTTCCATTTTGCATATACATGCTCTGTTTGCTAAACCCTAAGTTAATTGCATAGTTATCCGTAATTCCTCATGTTTATATTACTGTTTGCATTATGGTTATTGCTCTAACTATGTTAGCATACATGTCCAGTTATACGTCTTGTTACACTAATTTTAAATTAAGTTTTAATTTGGGTTATGTTTTTCATAAGATTAATTAAATTGAATATTATAGTTATGTTATGCCATTTTAAATTAAGTAAAACCGAAACAACTGGGAATGACAGCGATGTCAGTTTTGTGTAGAATTAGATTTCCTACTAAGAATTTATTTAAATCCTCACTCTACTATATATTACCGTGTCATTCTCAAATCATGGAGAACGCGGTGATGGGCATTCTATTTATTGAGTTTCCCGATCTGCACTTTCACCTCGATCTTATTCTGGATTCTGTGTATATTGCCGATAGCTGTCGTTTCTGTTTTTACTTTTTCTTCAGTAGACACTTTGCTGTTCTTCTTACTCATCCACTATTTGATCCTACTGTACCCTGCATTGCTATCCTGATATATGTGGCTCACCCCTTTCCACCTTCAGCCGCAGCAGCAGCAGCCCCAGCTGCACCACCGGTCGCATCTCCTCAGCAGGTCCCTTCTATCTCCCTTTCTGAGGAGGAGGACCTATTAGAGTCGACGAGCTCATCTTCCTCATCCTCTACACTAGGCGTTGATTATACCCCAACAGACGCTAGTATGACGAATGGATTCCTTTCTTTGGAATCCATTTAGGAGAGTTATGTAGTATAGTAGGTGATGATGTATAGAATAGCTCTCTTTTGGCAGATTTAGGCCATTGACTTAGACTTGTTAGTACATGAAATGTCCCACAGGGACTAGCAAGGGTTCTGTTTTGTAGAGATAGACCGATTTATTTTGTTTTAGCGGCCTCCTCTTTATACCCTCTAGTATATATGTTTTTTTTTGCAAACTCTGAAAATGGATATCTACATGTATATATATGACATAGTTTGTGTAATGTTGTCTGTGCTATGGATTTTCTTTTTCTATTATGACATTAAATCCAATAGTTCACTCTATGATCAAAATAAATAAACAAATAGGCAGCTAATTCTTCTATGGATAATTAACATGGGATTATAATGATGAAAAAAAATGAGACACCTGTGCGTAATAACTTATCGGGTAATATATTATGACTTAAGCATAGTATTTTTCTGGTAAGGTGTTACATTTTATATACATGAAATTAAAAAAACTTGATAAGTTAATTTATTATAATTTAGTCTAAAAATATTTTATTATTGACTAAATTTATATTCACTTTGTTTTAATATATGTAATTAATTGTGCACCATACACTATGATAATCCAAACCATTTAATTGATACATTGGTGGTGGTGCAGAGAGAGAGAAAGAGAGAGATGAGGGGGTGTTATGTTGTGCAGGTTCCCCCAACTTTCACACTTGTCGGATTTCCATTAACTAAAACCAAGGATTAAGATCAAACCACAAGTTCAGGTAGACCCCAGGTGCATCTCAAAGTAAGGTGCATTTAAGAAAACCCACTATTGTAGTGACATTGAAATGGTCCCACAATATTTGGTCATGTTGTTTACCAAAGTAATACTCCCCTAATCATTATCATCGGCCTTTTCATGGGCTGCATCCTTTTCAAATTGCATGTGCTCATTCCTAAGAGAGTGTGTACTAAGAAGGAGACTAAGAAATTGAGTTTGTGGTCCTACGGAATGGTAAATGAATCTAACTAACAAGTACTGTGTAAAACAAAAAAACACTCGGGGTGCAACTGAAACTCAAACAAACAAACAACGATGTCTGGTAGCGAAGGTTTAGTTCATGAAGTCATCAGTGTAGATTCACCTTTTGATAGTGATGGTCTTGCTATTCCCTTTGATGGGTTTCATGTTGTTCTTTCCAAACCACAAGTGAAGAAATATAAACCACTGGTAATTCCTTCATCGTTCTTCTGTGCTAATCTTTAGTGGGATTTACCATTTCTTTGTTCAGAAATAGTTGAGTTGTATTGTAACTTGTTTAATTTTTTGCATTTTGTACAAAGTGTCTATCTGCCAAGCACATCCGTAAGTTTATTTACCATGGTCAAGAAAAATTGGAAGTGTATTATAATGATGAGGAGGGTTACTGATTGCATGAATGGGAGCTGATAGGGTCCGAAAAGCCAAAACAGTGCCATATTGGCAAAGGGTGGTGTGAATATTGCATTGACAATGGATTGAAGAAAGGAGATAAACTTTCATTTGAGTTTGATAAATATGATGGATCATTCGTGCTCTCCCTGAGTAAGCGTTAATGGGTATGTGTTTTTTGTAAGAAAAAATATAAATTAGCCAGCATCATCTAACAAAAGTTGGTTGAATTAATTTTGTGTAGGATGTTTGTTATTCTCGTTGCTCATTTTACTTTTTTATTTTTTTGTTTGGGTGAAAGTATGCAGGTTCTTCACAATTTCATGTCCAGGGGACAAGTTTAAGTTATTTGATCTTTGTAGCTGATGTTTAGTTGTTTCATATTGTGGGAACTTTATAAGCATTTATTTGATTTCAGTTTAAATCACTTGCATGTCATTTCCCTGTACAAATTTTTATCTTCTAGTACTGTCATTTTTCTCTATTTTTTTCGTCCCTGTATTTTGTCCATAATTTTATTACAAATTGTACCAAAGGAAAAGAACCTCATATAGTCCAGCAGGAATACCTTACTAGTTTTTGCATCAAGGAATTGGATTTTTAAATGTACGATGATAATTTGATTTAGTGTATGGTGAGAATTTGAAAGTCAATTATGATAGTCAATACCTTTATTTTTTAATTTGTCAATTATCATAATTTGATTGTATGAATATAATCCAAATGCCGCAAAATCTGAATGCCTTTAGATGCCTTTGTTCGATGAATGTGTAAGTTATTTTAATTATTTTCTCCCTTTTGCTAATATTATAGATTTGTTAATTTGTTAATTAAAACTCCATGTTTAATTATCTACTGTATTTCCATTTTAGGGTTGCCAAATTCATGTTTCAGTTAAAAAAACTCTAGTGTACTCTTCTTTATGATTAATTCCCCATGCTCCATTCTCTATAACATTGCTAGGTGAGACCGGCATATAATGTAGACGATGAATCTGACCAATCCAAGTCCGTAGTGAACGATGAAGATGATGAAGCCACTAGAGAGTTAGAGGTGGAATTGTTTATAAACTTTTTATTTCATTACATGATTTAGCTTGGTAAAAAAAGTCTTCAAATAATATATACAGTTGCTATTAACGGAGTTGCTTTAGTTTCAAGATTTGAACTGTTTTAGTTTTTACACGGTTCTTATGCATTTTATTTCATTACCTTCTTACTGGAAACCACATTTGGTTTTATTATGCATTTCTTACTTGGTGATCTGTTTATTGAATGAAAATACTTAATTTCCAGATCATAACAGAAAGTTCTATTTCTAAATTGTTATTCATAAGTTAAATGAGAATTAAAAATAGCAATTTCAATGTTGCAATTTTCAAATTAACTTGGTATAATAATGCTTCTTTACTTACATTTGACATTAACTAAACGTGTAGTTCTCTCAATATAGATTAAATAAATTATATGGATTTATAAATTTGGAAGTTAGAAAACGTTTTAAAAGGTTTTTAAAGATACCATTACTAATTAAGAAAATCAAATTATTTAGGTATTATATCAATCATAGATTTCTTTTTTATGTTTGTTTGTTTTGTTCATAAATTCTATACAACAATGAATTTTATATAAATTTATACATTTACTTAGTTTTTTTTTTTAAAGTTTTACTAGATAGGAATTTTTTGTCGTTCTTCTTTACCGGAGAAAAAGGGAAACAGGTAATGGTTTCTGTTCCAGACTGGAGCATTCGAGCCCAACTCGGCCCAATTGGATGTCGAACTCATCACTATTTGAGGCCCAAGTCCGGATTGAGCATAACGACCCTCTAACATTGCGGGACAGTACTTACCTTGCGTGTTGCCAATAAACTCAGACCCATCTATTAACCCTAAGCTAATGGACGTCCCGAGTTATTTCCTACGATGGTGGAACCATATCCCTATCTTCGCAACTACCTACTCATATATATGAGTCCTATTGCGGACTTCAGGTACCTTTTTTACCTACCTCTTATACACTTTCCTATCCTCACTGATTTGAGCATCGGAGCCCTTGAAGGTACCCCCCATTGCAATGGACCTTAATTCGTCAACTCGCCGATCACTTCAAGAGCAGTTTGAGATCCCAATCGTAGTTCGGAGTCCATCTAGGCAACCCACATCCGAACATTGGCGCTATCTATGGGAACTCAAACTCTACTTAGCATCATACCACGGTGGAATTCACACTAATGTCTTTACACCCTAGGTAGGAACACATGGTGGCACATGGCCCCGTAAGTAACCACTAACCGCTGGTGGACGGTTGCACAACTTCCGATTCAGCTTCGGATGCCGAAGACCACCACCGCAAGCAGAACTCAACGACTTACCGCTCTCTTGTCCGGGCCACGGGAAACGTGGTTGCCTCCATGGTGGAAATCTGTCCTCAGGCCAACACCGACGCGCTGGCTGCGATTCTAACCTTGATGCAGGAGTAAGCCACCTGCATCCAAAAGCTGGAACAAAATTTGGATTGCATGAAAGAAGCCGGCCGAAAACAACGCTAGGAACGGCATCGACGTCACCATGATAGAAGTCCAGACCATTATGGAGGCCAAAGCTTGAGAGAATGTAGTCACAGCACAGAATGCCGTCATCATGGAAACTCACCATGTGGGAGTATAGCCAACAGCCATAAAGAACCTTGGGTAGGAAGTGGTCGTTGCCACCTCGAACACTCCAAATCCTGACCTCACCTTTGGTACGATGATAGGCATGTAAGGCGTAGCTTGGAACATTACGAGGACCTCGAGGATGGCGACGACACGCCATTCTTCAACTTCATTATGGGAACTCAGCCACCCAAAGGTTTCAAGCCCCTCTCCGACACGGAGCCTTATGACGGGAGTACTGACCCCAGGAGCATATGGATGCTTTCAAGTCAATGATGGTGCTGGCCGGAGTCTCGGATCCAGTCAGTTGCCAAGCATTCCCGATCACTTTGAAGAATGCTGCACTCAAATGGTTCAACTCTCTCCCACCCAGGTCGATAAATTGATTTTCTAGCCTTGCTTCGCTATTCTTGGCCCATTTCACTACCAAAAGGTTCAAACCTAAGCTGGGTTCCAGCCTCCTCGGCTTACATCAACTACAAAATAAGTCGCTCCGAGATTTTCTCGAGCGATATAATGCTGAAATTTTGCTTGTTGACGGGGTGCAGACTCAAGCAGCAATTCTAACATTGCTAAACAGACTACGACCTAGACCATTTAAAACTTCGTTGTCCAAAAGACCACCGCAATCCCCTGAAGAAATACAAATGAGAGCTGAGAAGTATATCTTTCTTGAGGAAATAGAGAAAGCCACAGCCAACCCAGGGAGGCACCAATCCGACAAGAAGGCTAGCGGCCAAGATGAACACCTGAGGAAGGACATACATTCAAGGGCTGGTAAATACAACGAGTATACCCCCTTAACATATCCCTATCCGAGCTATTTCGAGAAATCGCTTAGGTAGAAAGGTTTCCCAAGCCAAAAGTTCTCAAAATGATGGCCAACACGAACAAGTTCTTGTTTTGCGAATATCACAACGGCTTTGGGCACAGAACCGAGGATTGCTACGATCTCCAAGATGCTGTAGAACAATTGATAAAGGAAGGCAAATTGGCAAAATACGTGGCTTCCCAAAGAAGTCCATGAAGAAGATGAGCGTCCGATCAAGGGGACGAAGAAAGGCGGAATCTGAGGAGCCCGAGACTCTCGGAACCAAAAGGAAATCAAGGCAATAATGAAGAACAGATTACCAGGACTATCAACGTCATCGTCGAAGGTTTTACGAATGGCGGAACGACTAAGTCATCCTGGAAAAAGCATTTGCAAGAAGTCCTCAACGTATCTTCAGGGAAGATAAAAAGCCCAACGTCGGCATTACAGCCAACATCGGATATAGTCTTCTCAAGCTCCAACTTGGAAGGCGTGATTCTCGGACATGACGACCTTATGGTGATTTCTATAGAAATGGTCAATGTTGAAGTAAAAAGGGCAATTGTCGACCAAGGGAGCTCAGTGGACATTTTATTCCGAGATACATTTGATAAGCTCGGATTGAATAATGCCGATCTCCAAACACACAAGGAAGAGTTAATCGGCTTTTTCGGGGAGAAAGTCCATCCCCAGGGGTTCGTCAGCCTCCACCTAACCCTGGGGTCTCAACCTAAAACCCGGACGGTTAAAGTCAATTTCCTAGTTGTCGATTGCCCCTTGGCCTACAACGTGATACTCGGGAGGCCGACATTAAACAAGATAGGCATCGTTATCTCAACGGCATCCCTAACAATGAAGTTTTTTACTCACAAAGGAGAAATCGCCATGGTAAAAGCGGACCAGGTCACGACTCAGTGATGCTACAACGCCAGCCTCAAAATTCAAAGGTAGCAAAAGGGGGTGCCCTAGGGTAATGCCCTACCCCCCAATACTTCAAAAGTCATGATGGTAGACTTGGATACGAGGAAAGTTAAAGGAGGAAGACCAGAGCTGGATGGCGAATTAGAAGAGATCCAAATCGAAAAGGAAAGTGGCCAAACAACTCAAATCAAGAAAAACCTTCCGACCATGTTGAAACAAAACCTAGTCACCTTTTTCAGGTCCAACGTAGATTTGCTCGTTTGGACTGCAGCCGATATGCCTGGAATAAGCCCAGAGTTCATGTCCCACCAACTTTCCATTTTCCCCAGTTCAAAATTGGTAGCTCAGAAGAGAAGAAGAATGAGCCTAGATAGAGCCCTAATGGTCCAGGAATAAGTCCAAAGTCTCCTGAAAGCCGGGTTCATACGCGACGTAGTATACCCAATGTGGTTATCTAATGTGGTCAAAAAGTCCAATGAGAAAGGTGAATGTGTGTCGATTACACCGACCTAAACAAAGGCCGACCGAAGGACCCATACCCCTTACCAAGCATTGATGGGTTGGTAGATGCCACCTCCGGTTTCCGATTGCTCACCTTCATGGATGCTTACTCTGGATATAACTAAATCCCAATGTGCCACCTGGATAAAGAAAAAACGGCGTTCATAACTCCGATGGCCAACTATGGTTACAAGGTCATGCCATTCAGTTTAAAGAACGCAAGAGCCACATACCAGAGGCTTATGAACAAGGTATTCATGGAGCTGATCTGAGATTTGATGGAAGTTTACATCGACGACATGTTGATCAAGACAAGAGAAGAAGAAAGTCTCCTGTCCGACCTTGAGGTCGTGTTCAGTCGCCTCCGACAGCACAACATCAGACTAAACTCGCACAAGTGTGCATTTCCTATGGAAGCCGAAAAATTCCTAGCATTCATGCTCACACATCGGGGAATTGAAACAAACCCCGACAAGTGCCAAGCAATTCTTGAAATGAAAAGTCTGACAATATTGAAGGAAGTACAATGTCTCATGGGAAGAATTGCCTCCCTCTTGAGATTCATGGCTACGTCTGCTCGGAAAGCCATTCCCCTCTTTTCTCTCTTAAAAAGGGGGAATACCTTTGAGTGGACGCCGGAGTGTGAAGCCGCTTTCTCCGACTTCAAAGAATATCTTTCCCGCCCTTCTATCCTGAGCAAGCCAAAAGTCGAGAAGCCACTGTTCTTGTACCTATCAGTTAGAAATGCTGCCATAGCGCTAGTCCGGGAAGATTCCCGACAACAGCACTCCATATACTTCATTAGCAAAGTACGAAGGTTCTGCTAATATTTTCAAGCCCATACGATCATCGTTAGAACCGACCAGCCGATCCAGCAAATCCTACAAAAATCGAACTTGGTGGGTAGGATGGTTTCATGGTCTATGGAACTTTTCGAGTTCGACATCCAATACGAACCAAGGACGGCCATTAAAGCTCAAGCATTGGCAAATTTCTTAGCCGAAATGGTGGACGATATAGATACCCTAGAACCGGGATGGATGCTGCATGTGGACGGAGTCTTTTAGCTCGAAGGGAAGCAAAGCCAGGGCGATCCTTGAAAAAGAAGGTGAAATAATCATCGAGCTCTCCATTAAATTCGACTTCTCAGTTTCCAATAACCAGGCCGAATACGAGGCCTTCATTGCTAGCTTGAAGTTAGCTAAGGACGTTGGCATGCCCCAACTTTTGATATGTAGCAACTCTCAAGCCGTGACTTCCTATGTTATTGGGACGTACCAAGCTAAAGATGTTTTGCTGGAAAAATACCTTCTAAAAGTAAGAGAGCTCGTAAAAGACTTTTTGGGTGTAGAGTTCCGACATGTTCTAGAGAAGAGAACATCAGAGCTAACATCCTCTTGAAGCTGGCAAGCACTAAGCCCGGAAGAAACAACCAGAGTTTGATCCAAGAGACTTTGAAGCTAGCTGCCAAAAACATGCCACCTTTCACCTCGCCCCTTTCGACAAATTAACCTCAATCATATCTCCCTAACCCTTTAGCAAGTAGGGACTTGACCTCCTAGGTCCCTTCCCACTCGCCTCGGGACAAGTGAAATACCTGATCGTGGCAATAGACTACTTTACGAAGTGGATAGAGGCAGAGCCACTTTCCACCATTATTGCCGCCCAAGGTCGAAAGTTCGTATGGAGGAACATTTTCACTCGCTTTGGAATACCCGACTCCGTCGTTACTAATAATGAAACTCAGTTTATAGATCAAAAGTTTCGAGGATTCATCTCGAGCCACAAGATCAAACATCACTTCACTTCGATCAAGCAACCCCAAGCAAACGGTCAAGCCGAAGCTGCCAACAAAGTTATCTTGCGAGGGTTGAAGAAGAGACTTGATGAGGCAAAAAGGGCATGGGCCGATGAGCTTGGTAGCGTCCTATGGTCTTACCGAACCACCTCGTATTCGACAACGGGGGAAACTCCTTTCAAGTTGACTTACAGGGTAGATGCAATGATATCGATCGAACTCGAAGAGTTAAGCCTGTGGGTAATGTTCCAACCTACATGCCATCAAGTACTTCGACAGGAATCCGACCTATCCAACAAAGTAAGGGAAATGGCTTATTTAAAAGAGAAGGTGCTAAAGCATCGAATCTCCCAAAGATACAATGCCAAGGTAATATCTCGGACGTTCGACAAAGGTGAGTTGGTTCTTCGACATGTTGATATTGGAAAGCCTCCCATGGGTCACAGAAAATTAGCTGCAAATTGGGAAGACCCATACAAAGTTATTAATGTCTTAGGAAAAGAAGCACACAAACTCTCCACATTATCAGGTACAAAAATCCCGAGGTCATGGAACTCCTCCAACCTCCAGAAATTTTTCATCTAAAGTGTAAACCATGCAAAGTAGTCGTATTCTTTTTTCTACCTTGGGTTTTGTCCTACTGGGTTTTCCTAGGGAGGTTTTAACGAGGCGAAACTCTGTGGGCCAAGTGGTACTTAGTAAACTCTTCTCAGTTTCCTGCTTTTATGTATTATCTTTGTCCTGCTTTTATACATTATCTTTGCTACTATTTTATCCAATTTTACATTCATCATTTTTGATTATTTGTCATCATTTTCACCTTTTTATTTCTCGTTACACTCATTGTGGTTGCTATTTAACACTTTCAAACCACTTTAATTCTCCTAAGGGGTTGATCACCGCTTAGTCGAGAAAACGGATCCCGGTATAACAACTCAAATACATGATCATAAAGTCCCAAAGTAAACAAACTCAGACAAATGAGAAAACTCGATGTTATACCTCGGGTCAATCATGCCTTCAGCGCCAACTTAAGTGGACAAAAGAACCCTTAAGTTCTAGCCTACAAGGAAATCCAACTCGGATAACATCCAGTTCAGCAAAACAATAAGGTGCCACCTATACAGAAAATTTCATCATAAGATCCCAAAAATCAGGAAAATATTCATTACAAGAAGAGTCCATAATAGGGCAAAACAAAATAAAAATTACAAGCGGGTCAAGGGTCGGATGCCGGATTCACCAGAACAGCCTCAGGGTTTTCAGTGCCTTTGTCATTTTCTTCTGGAGCAACCATGATGCGACCATCGACCATGATTTTATCCAAGCCTCCCTTGCTAAAATTGGCTTTGGGACAAATAATTTGGCACTGCTCCAGACGAAACTCTTTAATCTCTTTGGCCGACTTCGCCCATAGCTACTCCACTCGAGCCACTTTGTCCTTTGCTTTGGCAGCAGCCTCAGAAAAGTTGGCACAAGCCTTCTCGAGTTTCGACACCCGAGAGCGGGAATCCTCTAGTTGCTTGTCTTTTGACTCAAGTGCCTCCTTCAACCTATTGATCTTGTCCTGTTTGGCCTTCTCCAAACCCGACTTCTTATCTTGAAGAAGGGAGAGCTTCTCCTTCAAGATCTTGACCTCCTCCTTAGCTCGGACACTGGAAGTAATGACTGGCTTCGAGTATCGGAGCAAAGCTGCCTACTTCAACATAGCATGCCCAGCCCTTTGGAACTTGCAGCCAAGTTCTCATTGTCACTTTCTAGGTGCTCGAGGAGGGTGGGGACCATCAGCTCCTTATCCATGAAGTCGGAATAAGGAAAATCCTTGTCCATCACGTGGATTTCTGACCTCTCCTTCGACAAGGGAAGACCCTCGAGGTCGGTAGGCATAGCCTTTTCCTTGGCCGCCTCCTTCGATTTCTGCTTCTTCGAAGGCTAGGCCATCGGGGCTGCTTCATCAGGAGCAGGAGTGAACACCGGTTCTCTAGATCACACCGATTTCGGGCTACTACACCTATCCCCCTCTTGGGGCCTCTTCAGTATCCTTCGTCAAAACTCAGCAAGGGCAAACTTCGGAGCCATCTTGTCTATGAAACAGACATCAACAATGAGTACATAATAGAGAAAGGAGGAAGAAGATGCAGGAATAGTAGAAAAAGACAATAACCTAAATATTGTCTGGCCTCCCCAAGCTCTATGCCAACTATGTTCTTCAAGTTCAAATGATTTTTTCCAAAGCACTCGAGAAGGAAGTCGGCAACAACCTTCTCCTCGGGCTTAAGGGAACTCTCCTTTATCCGGAGAGCACCGAAGTACTTACACCAAAAGACATTAAATTGGAGCTCGCCCTCCAAGGTTTCCCAGAAAGGGATCAAATTCGGGCACCCGAAAACCTTGAAGTAAATAGGCTTGAAATTGTGGAAGGATTCCTTGTAGAGAAGGAACACATTCCGATTGACATGAGCTCGGAAGGACAACCAACCCGAGGTTATTCCACCACCAAAAGATCGGGTCAAGGTAAAGAGAAAGAAGAAGACTTCCGGGGACGGTGCTACTTCGAGATATTCATGAATAATCTCGAACCCTCGAACAATCACCCAGCTATTTGGATGTAGTTGGGAAGGAGCGACCTCAGACTGCCTCAGAATCTCCACTTGAAAGTGGGTAAACGGGATCCAAACTCCTAGTTTAGAGATGAGGAGGTCGTAAAACCACATCCACTGGGGACCCTTTCAAGATTAAAGTTGCTCACTCTCTCGCTTAGACCACGGGCCTCCAGGTAATACTCCTCCTCATACTCGCCCTCCAACGAGATTAGGTTCTTTTCTCTGAAATGAGTCAGGAACTCTGAGGTTACGACTGAAGGGGTTCCAAGGACTTTGGGATTGACCCATCGGTAGATAAATTGATCTCAGGAGGAAACGTTAGAGCCCTCTTTTTGACCATTATCAAGATCTCGGACAACCTACAAAGGAAACCATCCCTATGTCACAAACTAGGGAAAAACCTAAGTCAGAAACTCTAAAAAATGGAGTAGAAACTAAAAAGATAGACCCCTTACGGTGGTTTCCCTCTAAACATAGAGCTGTCGGTGGGCGGCGGAAGTAAGAAAATGAGGCAGAATAGGGGTTAGGACCACCCCCAAGTAGTGGAAAAGTGTGGTGAATGGTGGAAGGAGACCAAACCACCACTAGTGCCACACTTCATCCTATAAAATAGGCATTACAAACACTAGAAATGGAAAACGAAAAACAAGAGGCATACCTGTTGCAAAGGCTCGAACAAATGCTCGAATGATCAAAGATGGCTAATTTGCGACGCAGTAACCACTTCGTCACTAACGGGGGCTTCACTAAATAAGAAAGTGGAGGAATGGACAAGCAACAGGGCATTTATAGGCCTAAAGATGCCCCCTTACTAAACACACCAAATGTCACTAAGGGCATGACATGACATTTTGCATAAAGGGGTTCGGGGCAAAAATGGAAAAAGAACCTCGATTCAAATGATGAGGTGCTCGAAACGAGGCGCCAAAACGACACACGTCCACTTGGGGCAACGAGACGCGACTCATGAGGTGAAAGGACGTCATTGCTTCCTGAAGATCCAAGATGTTGCCACAAGCAAACGTCAAATCATTTGAAAAGCGACAATCTATTCTCGAGACACGGAACGTTATCTCGGAAAGTCACGAGGAACTCGGCACCCGAGGAAGTCACCTCGGTCATCGAGTTAAGGGCACTGTTCATGACTTAAGTGTTCGAGCCCAATGCGGCCCAATAACTAAGCCCAATTGGATGTCGGACTCATCACTATTTGAGGCCCATCTCAAATTCCGTACGAGCTACGGCCTAAATCCGAATTAAGGCCCAAGTTCGGATTAAGCATAACGACCCTCTAACATTGCGGGACAGTACTTACTTTGTGTGTTGCCAATAAACTCAGACCCATCCATTAATCCCAAACTAATGGACGTCCCAAGTTATTTCCTACGATGTCGGAACCATATCTCCATCTTCGCAACTACCTATTCATATATATGAGTCCTATTGTGGACTTTAGGTACCTTTTTTATCTACTTCTTATACACTTTCCTGCACTCACTGACTTGTGCGTCGGATTCCTTGCAGGTACCCCCCACAATTGTGGACCTCAATTCGTCAACTCGTCGATCACTCCAAGAACAGTTTGAGATCCCAATCATAGTTCATAGTCTATCCAGGTAACCTACATCCGAACAGTTTTCTTATTTATTTATTTATTTATTATAAATTCTTACTAAAATCTTTTGAGGATATTCTACTCAAGTTTTTTTTTTTAATGTAAATTTATAATGTTTATACTACAAAATATTTGTATTTTACAAGAAGTTGATTATTTATGTTAAAGTATTTTTATATCCTTAGACACAAACATAAAATGTTAAAAAATAATATAACTAATTTAAGTTTAATTATAATAAAAGTCTATTAATATTGACGCTACTGGGTCCGATTTCCATCGCTGAGGTCAACTTTGAATAGGAAGAGAAAGAAGGAAAATTCAATAGAGTGGGGGTCTCCTAATGGTATCATGTCAAGGCTATCACCGTTTCAGCAATTCACATCGACCGTAACATAGGGGTAAAGGCTACAAAATCTGCAACATCCATCGATTCTATACCCAAACCCAACTTCACTCTATCCTACCCATGCTCCCCACCCATTGGTAAGCCTACAAGGAACAAAAATAGGCTCAAGATATCATTCATTTCTCTTGAACGACATTCATCGAAAGTAGTATTTGGCTTAGTCTTGCCACTATGAAACACTACGCATACGTGTGGGAGGAAGCTCCATGGAATACTCTGATGCTAGTATAGGTCATTACTTTTCTCTTAGAGGAAACATCTGCTTCTGTGGTTAGGCAACAGACTACATTGCCAAAACAAAGCCAAACTCCGACCGATGATTCTTGCGGTGTCCTTGTCCAAAGGAGGATACCCAGCAATGCAAGTTCTTCAAGTGGTTGGATCCTTCCGGCAGTGATCATGCATGAAGCAAGTACATGTTAAAGGTGGATCATGAGCTTATGACCAAATTGGTGTTGCAGGAGGCTGAAACAAAAAAATGGAAACTTATCTTAAGGGTGCTGGCCTTTTTCTTGATGGTTCCACTATTCTACTTACCTAAAAGATGTGTCTGAACAATCAAAGATGAATGGAATTTGAGCTACCAACGAAAATGTTTTGTAACCTTTCCATCAATGAACTTACATATGAAGCTTTTTGTCTATTTTATATTTCCATACTTTTTCTCTTTATAATACTTATTTTAATTTCGATGTTTTGGGGTGGAAATTTCATCACAACAATTTGTTACAGTTATGCACCCTGTGTAATCTGTTCATAGCACTCCATGGTGTCCTTACATGCGTTAACCAAATTAGAGCCTTCTGAAAAATATAATGTAAAAAGCTAATTGGTTCTAGTTTTGATAGGATGAAATGATAAGTGTAACACCCTCCCAAGTACAGTACTATGCTTAAGTCATAGTACCACACCTGAGTTGTTATCATACTGAGCGGACCTTATCTGACGATAACTTCAGCCGTCTTCGGAACTTCTTGAACTATTTGGAGATAACACAGAAATAGGAGTGAGAATTATAAATTCTCAGTAGGATTCTCTAATTATCATACATAATGTTATCGTTGTCATCTCTAGTTTGCTTCGATTTATTATAAAAAAGATGAACATGTTATGTAAACTGGTTAATTTTAAAGTTCGAAAAATATATTATCCGAAGCAAAGTTCATTTTATTCATACACTTGTCATTTGGGGAGAGCCCATACAAAAATCAATTCATGAATTATATTATGAATAATAACTGAAATATAATAAAATACAATAGCATCAATACACTGAAGACATAACATCTACACATAACTTTACTTGTACTTGAATTTATACATATACATAAAATTTACTTTTCTTTCTTTATCTTCCCTTTTCATCATAAAATCTTTACATACCACATTCCAGAGTATGATCGCCATGTCATACCCCATCAGAGTGTGATCGCCATGTCACGTTCCTTAGGAATATGGGACCTTCATTCGGTGCTTACACTAGCTGGGTCATGCCATGCCTCATGTAAGTCCTATCCCCTATATTCACACTAGTTGGGTTGATGCCATGCCTCATGTGAGTGGGGTGCTTGCATATGTTTTAATTTTTAGTCTTTGGTCTTTAGCCTTTACTACCCTTGGATAGCCTGATCTTGGAGTGAGCTCGTCAGCTTAACTCATGACCGTCGTCACACTAACTCACCCACAAGGGGATTCACGTGCCTCTAGTCTTGGAGGGATCTCATTCTGGCCACGTGTCTCTAATTGAAGGGATCTCTTCTGGTCATGTGCCTTCAATATAGAGGGATCTCATCTGACCACGTGTCTCCAAGGTAGAGGGATCTCATAGTTTTAGCTGCCTTCACAGGGAGGGATTCAATATGCAACTGCCTCCAAGTGAACGGATTCACATTTTTATCATTTAACTGCCTTCACAAGGAGGGATTTAATGTGCAACTGCCTCTAGGTGAAGAGATTTACATTTACTATATTCATGACTTCTCATTCTCATACATGGTCATGCATAGACATGCTGAATGTACTCATACATATGCTTCATCATTTATTTTCATATACATCATAACTCATATCATACTTAAATTCATCCTTGCATATAAACATTCATAGTTTCATAGACTTCTGCCGTAAATTCGGCAGCATAACGGATCAGATCTATTTCCCCATGAATAGTGCCAGTTCTCATGGACAAATCAATCATAGCAGTATAATCATTCTAACATATCTATCAATGTAAAACTTGCAACCATCAACTCAAACCTTATATGTTCACTAACACTTGTGAAACTATCAATTTGGTCACTTCTGCCAATTCTATTCAGTTCTGCCCGAATTTTGTATAATCCACCTTTACTTCTATTCAACTCATTTAAACCTGAATTTTGGATATGTCATAGCTCTATGTGTCTAGTTTTCAACCCTTATCGTCCCATCTCATTTTGATATGTGTAGCTCAAGATATTTAAATTTTGCCTCAGCCTATTCGATCACTGGTCCGAATTACACTCTTGGAAGTGAAAAATTCACTAAAAATCGAATCAAGATCAAATCATACGAAATTGGTCTCATATTAAAGCTAATAGGACAACCTTTCATTTTCAAGAAATTTCATTTCATTTGCTTTAGTATAGCTCGAGTTATAAGTCCTGAAATTCAACCTTCCTGAACTACCCTATTTTGCCCTAGTTTGGACATAGGATAATTTCCTTGAACCACTGGGAACAATTGGGATCATAACAAACTCGGAATTTCATTGTGAGATGTTCCCTATGTGTAAAATTTCTAAAAAAATTGGTTTCACTCAATTTGGAGTTGTGTAGGGTTACACCCTCCTCAAGTCACACTACCCAGATGAAAGTCCTGATTTCTAGGTCAAACTTCAAAAATTCATATCTCTCTTAATACTAATCCAATGGCCTTATATTATATATGTATGGAAAGCTCTGAATGTCTACTTGCATATAAAAATAGTCTCATTGAGTTTAACTAGCTATAGGTGGAGCCGTACACTCTGCCATACGGACTGCCGTGGGATTCCTCACATAGGCAGCATTCCAATCCTCTACTTCTCCTAGTTTTCTTCTTCTAATTATAATTCCAACTCAAGATTTCATATTAATCCAACCATAATCCATCACATACATCTAATATGTGATCAAATACATGAAGAAGAATAAAATTTCATATAGCCATAGTGCAAAGAATTCAAGAACAGAAATGGAATCCTACCTCTTTGAAGTGTGATTTTACTAGGTGTTGAAGCTTGAATTGATAGAACCTTGTTAAGCTTGAAGGAGTAATGGAGTTGGTTGAGAGAAGAAAAGAAGAAGGCTAGAACAAGAAAGAGAGAGAGAGAGGCGTAAATCAGTCAAAAATGAAAGGAAGAGTCTGACTTAAATACATGAGGGTAGTTAGAATTGTGAGTGTTGATTGGTTGAAATTTTGTGATTGAAGTTCGGCCATGTCTCCCGCTTTTGTGGCCAAATTACTCTCCACGTCGCTCCAAAAGTGGAACTCGCTTCCATTCTATCTGAAATCGAAACTCGTCTCGATTCTGCTTAAAGTCGGAACTTGTGCTATTTATTTGCCCCTCAGAGATGAAATCGGATATCGAGAAACTTGTCTGGTTTATTCGAAACTTGGAAGCAAAGTCGGATATCGAAAATCATACAGCACATAATCACATAATCTCGGAACTCCCCATTCAAACTCGGGAACACCAACAGCAATGGAAAGCTCCTAGGAATAAACTCGGAAATCGAAACTCGTGTATGATTTGGAAATCAACTCAAAGATCCGAACTCGTATCCATTCTAGTTGAGTTCAACTCTAAGGCCGGAACTCGTTACATTCAACTCGGAGATTGGAAACAATGTACACTATTTTGAAACTTGGGGTCTGAGGTCGGAGCTCGCGTACATCTTGCTTGAAACTTGGAGATAAATTATGAGATCGGAAATAGGGTCCGTTTTCTTTGAGACATAGTCGGATATCGAGATTTCACGTCCTTGTTGTTTGGACTTGAACGTGAGGTCGGAAGTCGTGAAAATTATGCCAGATGAAGTTGGAAGTTGGAAATTAATGCAAGACGAACTCGGAAATCTGAAATTATCCCATTTTATGTGAAATTTGAAGATGAAGTCGGAAATGGGAATTGATCAAACTTGAAGATGAAGTCGGAATTCGAAAATCGGGGATGTTATAATAAGTGGCTTCACAGAAATAAAATTGATGTAATATATTTTTAATAACTCCCAACCTACTAATGAAATGATTCTACACCAAACCAAACATAGGAGGAAGATTGCAAGAGTATTGACCAACCCATTTTAAACATTCTGCCCTCAAAAAGGTGCCAAACTACTGTCTTTTGGTAAATTGACCAATTCCACAAGCATCCATAGGCCTAAGAAATGGTGATTTCGTACATGTGAGCCCTCTCTTGTAGGGGGGTACTTCTCCAACATTGCATCCCATATTATCTTCTTAGGCACCCATCTTGTGCTATACTCTTCCAGAGCTTGACATTGTGTTTCCATATGAAGGTTGTATCAATTTCTAAGATTGCATAAGCTATGGTTGTCTCTCATACATTTCTATATTCCATACACCTACACTCCCTGCAATGGCATGAACAAAATGTCGTTGGAAATGCTATAGTCAAATCAATTGTTCTTTTACTACCAAGTAATTGCATTCTAGATGGATTGCTCCACATTTTTTACACAAATACAACAATGATTTATGTTTTTATTTTGCACATCAGTCACACACAACAATACAACATAAACCAAGCCCTATTATTGTTGACTACTATTTCCAACGATTTTCACCCCATAATAGTGTATACTTTTACTCCTCTTTACATTACAAGTTAGTGTTCCCGAAACTTATTTCTATTTTATTTCTCGGATAGCTGGTTGCCAAGTACATGGGAGACTGCTACAAATGAAGGCACTCAGTTGGGAATGAAAGTTTACACACCATAATATTTGCCAATCAAGAGGTCCTTTTTCTTAACTTTATACATTGATCCTCTACCATTACAAACTCTTAATTTGGACACGAAGATTGCATGCCTTAAGCATATGCAAAATTAAAGCTCAAATCTTAGTTATGAAGTAAATACACCTAATATCGTCCTTCATATACATAGTGTTTGTCTCCTAATACTACTGCCATTTTACTTCTATCTGGAAAGCAGATGTCACAGCCGAAATTCGAGTCATGACCGGCATATAGGGGGCTCATCCCCTTGCAAGCCTAACCAATAATTTTAAAAAAAAAAAGGACAAAGTTTCCTTTAAAAACTTAGCATTTCCCATAATACAAGTACCATGTCATGTCAAATCAACCAGCTTTTATGATAGCTAAATAGCATGGCATTCTTAGAATGCCTAGTGTAACACCCTAATAAACCCATACTACACTTAAGTCGTATTACGACGTTTTATTAGTTGTTACTTATGCTCGTGGAAAACAAAACTTCACTTGAAATTAAGTTACGCAAAAAATACGGTAAGATTTTTTTTTCTTTTGAAATACATCGTTGCTTGGTAGCGTTTTGAAAAGTAAAGCCTTGAGCGAGAAGATAGCTAGAGAAAGAGCGTGTCGCATAAAATATATACCCCAAAATCGTAAAACATGAGAAAGGTAAACAAATAATAATTCACAAATACATTGTATTAAATAACTAACCATTACATTCATATGGGTTCATCATATATATATATATATATATATATATATATCCATACATATATATCAGCATTATATCAAAGGAGGCTCATGGTCGGGCCATGATCCAAATACTAGATACTAAGTATAAATTTAAATGACAAAGCCCAACTCAAAAAGAAATATGCGGAGGTGCAGAGCGATGGTCGCTACAAGTCCCAAAACAGCTGCGTCTTGCATCCTACGTCACACGTCCGCTCACAGTGTGGGGGATCCACGCTCCACTCCACCGGATGTACCCTCGAGATCTGGTGACAATACGGAACAACAACTAGGGTGAGAAATGGAATTTCTCAGTAGGACTCGAACCCGACATGGAAGTGTCATCATTATCGTCCCAGCCACTTCGATTTTATTAATGAAAATAGTGAGCATTCATAAGGTTTCATTCTTAGGTTTTCGAAAACATGGATATCCGAAGCGGATTCAATTTTAACATACCCTCTAATAATTTATATCATAACATACATAAGCACAAGTATAATCATATAAAACATGCATGTCCATGCTATAAGATCCTCTTAACTTCTTCCCTTTCTATGGTTTCGACCGAAGTCCCTTTTCTTTTCTTAACTTAACTTTATCTTAAGTCTTATCTTTTCACCCACTAAACATAAGTGGTAATGAGCTCATACCGTGGCCGTCGCCACCATAAAATTTTGTTACTTACACTAGCTGGGTCATGCCATGCCTCATGTGAGTCATGGTTGAGGGAAGCTTACTCCGGGTCACCTTCCCTTTTGAAGGATCACACCCTTAGTTTACTTTCTCTTCTTATTAAGGCTTATAATACAAAATTATTATGATTCTTTTCCACATTTAGGCGTTACGTATCACCGTCCCCAAATGTGGTTCATTTATGAATCACCTCTGAGCGTTACGTATCGCCGTCCCCAGGGTGTTCATATTTATTAATTCTTTCATGTATATCATTAAGCATCATATCATCAATATATCATATTCATATCATCATCATTCATTATCATATCGTCATCATATCATTATCATTCTTATCATCATCGTGTCACTATCATAATCATCATCATCATCATATCACATCATCATCATCATCATCATCTTCATATCATATCATCATCATCATCATGTCATTGTCATTATATTGACAGATAGAGGCATACATATCACACAAAGTCTTATGAGCTTAGCTTAGTAAACTTGGGTACAAGCTTTTAATTGAGGTTGCCTCTTGTATAAATTCTTTTATTAGGCATAGGGCCAATTTCATCTATTGTCCTTTTTAAAACTTTTAAGTTGAATTATGAAGGTTTTCCAATACTTAATGTGGGGGTCTTAATGTTTTAAAGCTTATTTCTCATTAACCTTTAAATTTCACCACAACCAGTTTTTACTTTTACAGTAGGGCAGTAACTTCAAAAATTCACCATAATTTCATCTTTTACTATTTTGCTTCCAATTTTGGTGTGAATATACTTCTATGAGTCTATTTTTAAACAAAATAAGTCCCACTCAAAAATTTATTTTGTAGCTTGAGTTATGCACATTTTATTCTGACTATTCAGACTTGAAGGTTCATCTCGGGTCAGTGACTTTTAAACATTACTGTGAACTCCTCACAAGAAATCTGCCAAAACTATTTTATGGGGATGTTCCTCTATGTCTTAAATTTCTAACAAACTTGGTTCCACTCAAAAATGTTCTGTATAACTTGAGTTATGCACGTTTTATTACATACTGCCCAAACAGAAACACATCTGAGGACAGCAGACTTTAAAAATTTATATCTCTCTCGTTTTAAATCCAAATTTCACGTATTTTATATGTATAAAAAGCTATGAGTCTATTTTCACAGAAAATTAGTTTCGTTACAATTTGAGTTTTGTAGAATGAGTTATATGGTATGTATTCTAGACTGCCAGGATTCCAGCATAACTAGTTTTCATGTTTTAGATATCAAACTTGTAGAGATGTTGTTATACCACTTCAAATCACCATTTTTATGTTTTATCTCATCATCATATTCAAAGTTTTAACCACCAAATCAGTATTTTAAACCAAAATAAAGCAAGATACATAAAACCATCATGCCACACAATCCATTTCAAGACAACATTTTTTCAACAAGACAAGAACAACTCATAGAGCAAGAAATGGTCATGAGACCTTGAAGCAAGTCCTAAAATCACCTAGCTATGAAGAGCTTAAGAGTTCTAGAGCTTGAAAAATACATGAAAAAGAAGGGTTAGAGTCACTACCAAAGAGAGCTTTCTTGAAGGATTTTGAAGATGGAGAAGGTTGGAAAGAGTCTTCCTACTTGAAGGCTTGAAAATGGGGCTTGTGTATGAGTGATCTTGTTTCTCCAAAGACCAAAAATGGTGGTCCTTGAAGGGATTGTGAGTGTGGTGATGGAGATGAGGTAGGAAGTAGTAAGAAGGTTGGAAGAAGAACAAGGAAGGTTGAAAGAAGAAGAGAGTGGGTATAAGACTTGGAGAGAGGAGAGAGCTTTGTGTGTGTGTCTTGAGAGAGGAAATGAAAAATGAAAATGAGGGGAGAGAGGGGGCTGAAGTGGCACAAAAATGAAAGGGAGAGAGTGATGTGATCTTGCTTCTTACAACAAGTAAGAGAGTGGGAAAAACCTTGGGGTAAAAGAGTGAGTTGTGTTTTTCTTGAGTCTTGGTGTTTGGGTAAGGACCATTTTGTGTTTTCTCAAGTGGTTAAAAGTATGACTACTCTTGAGATTGGCTTGGGTGGATGTGATCACTCCAAGTGTCACAATCTTGATGGAGGAGAGTAGATCTTTTGTCTTGACTCAAGGAATCTACTAACATAGACTCTTGATCTCATGGTGTATGATGAGAAGGCAAATAGATGGTTGGATATGGCTCTTGCCTTGACCAAATTTTCAAACAATAATTAAAAGGAAGTTTCTAAATTTTTACCATTGTTACAATTATCTAAATGCTAATTAATTCAATTAGTTTAATTGCACATTAGTACATTTTCAATAAAAAGGGTTTTCCTCGTTAATTATGTAAAGAAGAGGTGAGGGTTAATGTGATTAAGATGTGATACTTATATACTCTTAGTTAATTAGGTTAGATCACCTTGATTTTATGTTCTAAATCATGGATTAATAAGGATTGGGCAATTAGGCTTTTAATTGTAACTTTTAATGCATTGTGTTTCAATTGTTGACTTTCACTTATCTTATTGACTTGCCTTCAATTTACTAAGCCCTTGCTCTCAAGATTAGCCGATTAGTTCTTAATTAATCGCTAACCCCTCTAATTAGTCGGAGACACCGAGCTAATTAGCTTAGACAAAAATTGGGGATGTTACACCTAGCCAGAGCAATAGGAACCACCTATACATATTTTTATGTATAACAAAATAATTTTTAAATAACCCAAATAGCGGAAACAAGATCCTGCTTGCAGACTAATGAAGCGATTCAAAAGGGTTACAGAATTCAAACTTAGAACACCCAACATAACTGCTCATAAATCCAAAAATGGCCCACACTATAAGGGTTGGGTTCCCCGAACTAGGTGTGACACAACTGAGCGAAAGTAATTGATTCTGCAACAAAACCTGAAACTAAAACATGGATAGGAGCGGGGTGAGTCAAAATGACTCAGTGAGGGGCAATGAAGCTATAACATATGAGGGCAAGCTCTAGGAATAAAGCAAACTACATAGAAATAAGAATTAATATCACGAACTAAATATAAGTAAGGAATCATCATTTGGAATAATATATAAGTAAAGAATCATCATTCAAATTTATGTGCGTATATAAAGAATTAACATTGTTCATAACTTGAAAATATACTTCTCAAATATATATAGAATTAATGTTATCTCATAAACTTAAAAAAAATATTTCTCAAATGTAAATACCGAGGTAGGGAGGCTTCCAATTCAGAGATATTTCCAATTAAGGGATAACCCTTTTAGATCTGACTAAGTCGGTGGTGTCCATCAACGACCGCTAGCTACCAATTAATTGAGAATCCTCCCACAAAGTATATGGAAACTAAAATAATAGATATTAATAAAATTTCAAAAATATAAACATTAAACAAAGTTTTCAAAAGTGAAAATATTAAATAAAGTTCCAAACTCAAAATAAGGTTTCTCAACAACTCAGTCTAATAATTTAAACATTATTCCGGAGCTCGTCCTAACATTTATAAAATCCGTAATCTTTTCCAAAAAAAACTTTCCGAACATTTAACAATTACATACTAATAAAATTTTCAAATTCAAAACAAACCACGATTAGATAGATATATCAAACTATAAACAAAATATATAAAATACAGTGTCAATATATACTAAAATTAAACCAATACTGATTGCATAAAGAAAACCATATGCCATCGAGGCATTATCCACTCACAAATGTCAGGAAACGCCCAGTCTACGTCCTGGGGGCTGCTGAACTTGCAGGTTGATCTCCTGGGGAATCCGAAATTATACATAGGCGATTATTTTCAATCTAAACATAAATTTCATTTAGAATATAATCTCTATCCTCTTTGTCTAACCTGACTAGTACAATTTAAACAAAAGCTACTACCATATTTTCCTATTAACTCCTTTAGTCACTAGAGAATTCAAATAACTCTACCCATAAATCAAAAGAATTAAAATTTTAACTATTAAACCACTCACTACATCTCCAAAATTAGCATTGTAATCAAACTTAATTCCACATCAATTTTCCAATTTTCCCAACAGTAAAAAAGAGCAACCTATGTCCATTAATCTCTTAAAGATGAGAAATAAGGCATAAGTGTAGCATCCCCACTTTCTTAAATAAAGAATAATAGAAATCTTGAATTATTTACTTTAGGCAGTATGAGAATTTCTCAAGCAGTCTATACCCTGACAATCCTTACACTTAAAACTATAAGATAGCATAACACTGCCATTGAGAATATGATGCCACCATATGTTAAAAATTAGAAAACTACAAAGATACCCTTGTGAACTTTTGTTATTTGTAGGGTTACCCAGGACTTTTAAAAAATTTCACTTTGATCCCACAAGCATATTTCCATAAGGACCCTAGATCTTTTTAGAAGATGACATCTATGTCCTTTCATCTATAAAGTTAGCAGAATAGGGTTTTAAGCGGAGCAGAATCACGTGGTGAAACCATAGAAGTTTTAACTCTTGACCGTTTAAGCCACGGGAGTAGTCAAGTGTGAAATAACATGGGGCGCCCCTAGACTTGCTCAAATTTCCGAAATCGCCATTAGTTACGAAAACCAAACAGAAAATGCTAAATGATTTATGAAAAAGCAAAAATATAACAGTTCAAAGAAATGGTGCGATTAATTTGCGCTGTTAATCAATTTATCAGAAAAATAAGAGTAATTAGGGATGAATTATAAATACTAGAGTTAAAGAAAATTTGATTGTTATATAAAATACTATGAGAAATTATTTAGTATAACGTCCGAAAACATTCTATTGTTTTTTTTTTAGCAAGTTATTCGATTTTATCAACTACTTGAGATTAATTAGAATTCGATTAAATATTTACTTAGAGTCAATTAAGTATCATTTAGAGAAATTAGATGTGAGGGAATTAGATTGAAAGCATAGGAAACTTCATAGGATTTTTCCAAAAACTGATTTACCGATTTAAAGGAAATCGGTAAGATTTTGGTATTCAAAACTGTTAGAACTGAATCAATAGAAATTATACTGTGAGAACCCTAGATTGGATGGCCAAGATTCAGCAACCCAACCCCCTCTAAGTGGCACAACATCAGCCCTTGAAGAGGGCAACTGCATCAAATTGGAGTAATGAAACAAATCCACTAATCATCTTCCAACTTCTTCCAAAAGTTATCAAAAAATGTCCTTCCTACTCCCTTGCAGATTTTCGTCCTTATTACCATCAGATACCTCTTCATTTTCTTTCCATCTCATCTCATATTCACTCCTTCTTCATCAAGCTTCCAAGTTCCAATAAGTTCCAACAACTTTCCTTGCTCCAAGACTTGAATTTAGCAAGCTTAATACCTAGAAAAGGTAGGATTTCTAATTCTGTTCTTGTTTCTGATTGGTTGCAGCTATATGGGATTTCAGTTTTCCTCCTTTCTTTGATGTTTAATTAGGTGTAGATGATGGTTATTGGTGGGTTTAACATAGGTCTTTGGGTTAGAATTGAAATTGGAAGGAGAAAATTTGGAAATAGGAAGAAATAGGATGCTGTTTGGGTGAAAACCCTAAAGCGTCCGTATGTTCGTCTTGTACGAACCAAAATCTATCCATCAAAACTTGATGAATATATTTTTACATGAAACTAGACATCTAAGGCTTTCCAACCATATAGAATATAAGGCCATTGAGTTATCAATTTTTGAAGTTTAATCTGAAATTCTGGGTTCTCTTTTGGGCAGTATGAGTTTCAAGGGGTGTAACTCACCCTACAAAACTCTAAATTGAGTGCAACCAATTGGCTTTGAAAGCCAACATATAGGGAAGCATCCCATAAAAATTTCAGAGTTTGATTTGATCCCAATTATTCCCAATAATTCGATGAAGTTGCCTTGAGTCCAAACCAAACTAGAACAGGAATAACTCAAGCTATACTTATGTAAATGAGATGCAACTTGTTTCAAATAAAATCTTGTCCTGTTAGCTTTAATTTGGTATAAGTTTAGTAAGATTTCACCTATTTTCCTATTTTTAGTAAATTTTTACTTCTAAGAGTGCAATTTTGGCTAGTTGAAAGGCAGATAGAAGTAAACTTTGAATAATTACAGCCACATAAATCAAAATGAGATGGGACTAAAAAGGTTGGAAACTAGATACATAGCACTATCACATATTCAAAATTTAGATCCAACTGAATTGAATAGAAATTATGGTGAATTTTACAAAATCGGGCAGAATTGAGTAGAATGAGCAAAAAACCTGGGTTATGTATTTATGTTGACATATTGTATGATTGATATTATTGTTATAAAACTTGATGCTCTATATTGGTTTTGTTGCTTGATTGATCCTTCTGGTAGTCTGGCACTATTCATGGGAAAGTGGACTCGATCCGTTATGCTGCTGAATTTTCGGCAGGAGTTTATGAGGACTTATATTATGAATAACTGTGCTAAGATTATAAGGATACATGTGTTCATATGAATGACATGTCTATGAAAATCATGCATGCAAATAGGATTGAGGAATGATATGAGATATATGCATGAACGCATAGAGCATTCACATGCATAATTATATCCAAGAGGTAGTAAAAGATTATAAGGACTTGTATGAAGGACGTACCAAGCTACCACGTGAGGCATGGCATAGACCCAGCTAGCGTGGGCCAAAATGATACTGTCTAAGACTTGGGCTAGCCTTCGACCAGATTTAAAGGAAATAGACTGATGTGAGGGTCGGGGAAAGCAAACCCGTCACTCATGTATAGGTACGAGCACGGACCTGAAAAGCAGGCTATTACCTAGGGGTGAGAGAGGCCATTTACCTCCAGGGGACCAAGTACAGAAGAGCAAGATCAAGTTGCAAGTTAAAGAACAAGATGAATTAAGTCAAGTACAAGCATCTACATGTGCATCTCTAATTACCTCATTGTGTCATAATGTTATTATGATTCTTATAGAAGTATGTTACACTATTCTCATTTCCATGTCTATCACATAATATGCCAAGTGGTTGTTAAAATATACCCTGCTTCGAGAAAGATGTTTTCAACTTAAAATTGAACCATTACTTGCGTATATGTGCTCACATTTTCATAAGAAATTGAAGCAGCTGGAATGTTCATGATGGCACTATATGAGTAATGGTTCGAGTTTGCCTACTGAGAACCTTACGTTCTCATTGCCTGTTTGTATGTTTTTCTTTTCCATAAACATTCCAGTGCCAAGGCTAAACTTTAATAACGAGGCAAAATCTTGGGGAATTCATCGTGTAAGACTCAGGCATAAGTCGGCCCGGGAGACTATGGAGACCGGCTAAAGTCAGTGAGGGCGACAACTGCAGTGCGGAAGTTGTTTCTATTTATAATGTTAGCTGCAAAACTTTTTCTTAAAGTATAATTATTTTATTCTATATGTATCAGAAATGACGAAATTTATGAACCATTATTCAGTAATATAGTATGCAGTTAAAGGGCCATATATTATACTTTCTATATTTTAAAGATCTCCTAGCACAGTAACAACCTCTTAATATAACTCATGACTCTAGCATGGCTTACATGATATAGGGTATTACAATAAGGAGAGGGAATAACTCACCATGCAATCATAATTGGTTTGCGGAGCAAGGACCGGAGTCCATTGCACCTGTGGCAGAGAGAGTTAACTGAGAAGGAGTGAGAAATTGATGTGAGAGAGACGCCGAGAGAAAGAAAACGCGAAGGAAAGAAATCTCGTAGTGATGAAGAGAAGGCAGTGTGGATGGTGGCTAGTAAGGAAGAGAGTGAGAGATGAAACATTCCCAATTCTCTATCATGCTAAATTACCTCAGTAACCCTGAGTAATTACGCATTTAATGAGAAATTATGATATTAAGGCTTAATTAAGGGATTAACGAAGTGTTTATGATTTAATTTTGAGAAGAAAAGTTAAGAGAATGCTTAATTAAGATTAGAGAATCTTTAATGAAGCAAGTCAAACTCTTAATAGCTTAATTAAGTACTAATCACCCTTAATTAGCTTAATCGAGTTTAATTAAGGATAATTGAGTTTAATTACAAGTTTAATTTTCTTAATGATGTTCGTGTGTGCTAATCACTAATCCTTGCTTAATCATGGTAATTAAGTTGCAAGAGCACTTAATCACATGATTAAATTCAAATTTAGTCAATTAGACAATAAAGGAATAGGTGAGGCCACTAAAGTATAAAGTATTAGACAAGAGTGCTTTATGTAAAAGTAAGTACTTGGTTTGTTTCCCCATCATCCAATTTGTCTCCCTAAACCTTAATTAACACAAAATGAAGCAAAAATATCTCCCCCACCCTTATACGGCCAACAACAACACACACACACACAAATACACTCATTCACTTTTCATTTTTCAACTCTTATTCTCTCTCTTGCTTCCAAATTCTCCTACTTCTCTCTACACTCTTCTTCTTCTTTTTCATCTTCTTCTTCCTTTCTCCACCACCACCATAACCAAAGCTCTCACTTAGTCTTTCAAAGACCACATCTTTTGATTTTTGGAGACAAGATCTAAACACTACAAGCTTCATTTTCAAGAGAACTCAAGAGCTCTTTCCTTGCTCTTCCAAAACCGCCACCTTCACCACCTTAAGGAGCCACCATCTTCTTCATTTTCTTCTTCTTGGAGGCGCTAAAATCACCACTATGTAGTGATCTCTACTCTTTTCTTTTGTTTACTCAAGAAAGATTAAAGGTTGGCTCCTCTCATGACTAAGATCTTCAAGTGAAAGATTGAGAAATTCTTTCTTGCTCTTCATGAGCAAAAGTTTCTATTTTTGGTAAAATATATTCATGCTCTTGTTCATGAGTTGTTCTTGATTCTTTTGAAAAGTTTCTTTTTTTTAAAGTGCTTCAAAGTTTCTACTTTCCATTCTTGATGCACGAGATCTTGATGTTCTTGTTGGTATTTTGTTTAAAGTTGTTTTTTTTTTTTTTTTTTACAATGAGCTTATGAATAGAAAAGTTTTACCTTTGCATGTTCTTCATGACTTGATAAGACTATGAACATTCCAAAAGTATAAAGCCTTAAAAGTTTGCTTCTTGATGCATGAAAAGTGGTGCAAGTTTTGTGCCTTTATAAAGTCTTATTTTGTCTTGTCTTGAAGACAAGAATATATGTAAAAGTCTAAGCTTTTTGGAATATGAAGTTTTTTTAAGTTATAGAAATGATATCTTGTTACTTCATGTCTTAAAGATTGACTCTTGGACATAAATCCTTTCATAAAGTTTTAAACTTTAATCAAGAAGGTAACTTTAAGTCACAAAGTTATAAGTTTGCACTTTAGCCTTGTAAAGATTGAACCTTGAGATGAATAATTTGGGTAAAGTTTTAAGCTTTAAGCAAGAATGTCATTTTAAGTCATAAAAGTGTTGACTTGCAACTTTTAATCTATAAAGTTTGTATCTTGAGTCAAAATAATGCATAAAAGTGTTAACTTTTATAAAGAACTAAAGAACAAGACTTTATAATTATTAAGTTAAAGCTTTGTATCATTATTTCATAAAGTAGGAATCTTTTAGACTTTAAGACAACTTTAACTCATAAAGTTGAGACCTTGACGGTCTTAGATTAATTAAAAGTGCTTACTTTTATAAAGAATAGAACTTTTCAATTCTAAAGCTAATGTCTTGTATCATTATTTCATAAAGATTTAATCTCTAAAATAAGAGTATAATTTTAGAGGTACTTACTTTCATAAAAAATGAAACTTTATAATTACTTTATAAAGAATGATAACTTTTATAATATTTAAGGTAAGATCTTGTTATGTTATGACAAAAGCTTAAAACTTGGCAAGTTGGATAAGTTAAAAATCACCCTTGGTGATTAGTGAACGTGATGTTGTTGGGTTCATGAGTATGGTTATGCGCTGTCATGACCCAAGGATTAGAGGTGTAACACCCTTTATTATATAACCAATGCTCGAATCATGGACTTATATCAAAACAGTGTCACTATACTAAGCAAGCTTTAAAATATGGAAAATATAATACCTGGCCCTTTAACTGCACACTTTGTGACAGACTAATAGTTCATAAACTTCGTCATCTCTGATATATAGAGAATAGAATAGTTACAATTTAAAAGAAATTGTGACTAACATAATACACAGCATTTGCTTCCGACTAGTCGTTAGCTAGCTTCAATAGCCTCTTGGTTTGATTTGCGCCCGAGTCTTGATCAG
This sequence comes from Pterocarpus macrocarpus, assembly GCA_031439585.1. Taxonomy (NCBI): domain Eukaryota; kingdom Viridiplantae; phylum Streptophyta; class Magnoliopsida; order Fabales; family Fabaceae; genus Pterocarpus; species Pterocarpus macrocarpus. Next base: position 45,039,655 of record CM062517.1, read on the forward strand.
TGAATGTCCCGGTACTCTGCCTCGCACTTGATTTCCAACTTGGGTGCTGGAATATTTACAGAAAAGAAAAACATATAAGTAGGCAGTGAAAACCTAAGGTTTTCAGTTGGTAAGCTCAAACCAATCTTACAGTGTCATCATCAACATTCCAGCCGCTTTAGTTTATTATGAAAACATGAGCACATATACTCAAATAGTGGTTCAATTTAAGTTGAAAACATCTTTCTCGGAGTGCGTTACATTTTAACAACTACTTACCATATTATATGAAAGACATAGAAATACTAATAGTATAATATGCTTCAACAAGAATCATAATAACAGTATGACTTAACGAGATAATTGAAGATGTACATATAGATGCTTATACTTGACTATGTGCAAGTGCACCTGACTTAATTCATATCTTTCTTTAACTTGCAACTTAACCTTGCTATTTTGTACTTTGTCCCTTAGAGGTGAATGGCCTCTCTCACCCCTGGGTAATAGTCTGCTTTTTAGGTCCGAGCTCGTACCTATACATGAGTGACGGGTTTACTTTCCTCGACCCTCACACCGGTCTATTCCCCTTAAATTTGGTCGAGGGCTAGCCCAAGTCTTAGACAGTACCGCTCTAGCCCACACTAGCTGGGTCTATGCCATGCCTCACGTGGTAGCTTGGTACGTCTTTCTTGCAAGTTCTCATAAATCTTATTCATCTTTGGACATAATTATACATGCATATGCTACATGCATTCATTCATATACTTCATATCATACTTAAATCATTCGTGCATATATGAATCTTAAGAGCATAACATATAACTGGTTATAACATTCATATAATTCACATATTTCTTCCGGAATTTTGGTAGCATAATGGATCAAGTCCGCTTCCCCATGAATAGTGCCAGACAACCAGTACAATTGTTCAAACTTGCAATTCAACATGGATCAACAATTATATATATATTCTTAGCATCATTCATCAAGTTCAATTCAAGCATCAATAGGGTTTTTGGTTTATTCTCTCCTATTCTGCCCGAGTTTGGTATGCTCCACCCTTAGTTCAATTCAACTCATTTAAATCTAATTTGGATATGTCATAGCCTTATGTGTCTAGTTTCCAACCCTTTCAGTCCCATCTTATTTTGATTTGTATAACTCAAGATATAAGTATTTTACCTCAGACTGCCCTGTTCTTAGCTAGAATTGTGCTCTTATAAGTGAAAATTCACTAAAAATAGAAATCTAGGTAAAATCATACAAATTTTATATCAAATTAAAGCTAACAGAACAAGCTTTCAAATGAAATAAGTTTCATGTCATTTGCATGAATATATTTTGAGATATAAGCCCCAAAGTTTGACCCTACTGGACTACCCTGTTCCAAATCGGTTGAAAATTTAAGTCAAATTCATTGATAAGCTGGGAACAAATGGAAATGAATCTGATTCTAAAATTTTTTTGGAGTGTTCCTTTATATGTTAGCTTTCAAACAACTTTCGGTTCACTCAATTTGGAGTTGTGTACGGTGAGTTACGCCCTTCTCAACTCATACTGCCCGGATAAGAATCCATATTTCTAGGTCAAACTTCAAAAATTCATAACTAATTCTATTCTAATCCAATAGCCTTATATTTTTATATGTATGGAAAGCCCTGGATGTCTAGTTTCATATAAAAATGGATTCATCAAATTTAAATGGCTGTAAATGGAGCTGTACACTCTGCCGTATAGACCGTCGAGGGGAAAACCCTAACAGCTTCTTGAATTCTTCTTGATTTCATGTTTTCCTCAAATCAATGCATCCAATCTTCAATTCAAACTCACATATACACCTTAAATCAGCCATAATTCATCATCATCACTCAAGATAACATCAGAATCATACAAGAAAGTGGGAAGAAAGTGGAGTTCCAATCAGCCCAATTTAAAGAAAACAAGAAAAGAAGTTGGAATTCCTACTTTGTCTAGTTTAAATCTTGTTAGTTTGATGTCCTAGATTGAAGAAACTCTTGATGAGACTTGAATAGGGGTTGAAGATGGAGTGAAGATGAGTGTGAATAGAAGGAAAAGGATGAGAGCTCAGCAGCTTATATGGACGAAAATTCAAAGGGAGGAGAAAGGAATTATTTCAAGACTTTTGAAGGAAGTTAGATTGTGATTGGTGGATTTCATCTTACATTCAAACTCAACTTGGCTGCCCTCTTTCATAGCTGATTGAGGCGCCACTTGTAGGGATGTTTTGGCTAAATCTTGGCCATCCATCCTAGGGTTTTGACAGTATAATTTCTATTGGTCCGATTTTGACAGTTTAAAATACCGAAATCTTACCGATTTCCTTTAAATCGGTAAACTGGTTTTAGAAAAATCCTATGAAGTTTCCTACGGTTCTAATCTAATTCCATTATACCTAATCATTCTAAACCACACTTAATTAGCTTTAAGTGAATGCTTAATCGAATCCTAATTAATCCCAATTATCCGATGAAAACCGAAAACTCGGTTAATAATGATAGAATTTTTTGGATGTTACACTCTTCACTCACTTGGCAGCCAATTGGCGCCATCCATTAGGGTAGAAGTGGCTAAATTTTCAACCACTCAAACTAGTAGTGTTAGTGTGAAATTCTACTGATTAGGTTCTGGTGATTTAAAATACTGAATCTTCGTTGATTTTATTCAAATCGGCAAAACTTTACTAAATGACACTGAGAGAATTTCTATATCTCTATGCTAATTGTTCCTAAGCCTCATCCCTTTAATTTACATCTAATTAACTCCTAATTAATATTTACTTAACTCCTAATTGCTCTCACATAACTATTGAAACTGAATAAATAGTTAACTGTGTAAATTAGACATTTTCGCAAATTTTAGAGCCTTTTTGTTTTCTATTTTCTATAACTAATGGCACTTTTATAATTTTGAGCAAATCCTGGGGCAACCCACGTTATTTCACACCCGACTGCCTCTATGGCCCAATCGGCAGAGATTTAAACTTCTATGATTTTACCATGTGATTCAACTTCGTTTAAAATCCCATTCTACTAATTCTACAGATGTGGGGATATAAAGGTCATTTAATAAAAAATTCAAGGGTTATTGTGAAAATAATTCTTTGGGATCAATATATAATTTCTAAAAATTCTAGGTATCACTGTAATTAACAAAAGTTTATAGGGGCACTTTTGTCATTTCCTAATTTTTAACATATGGCAGTGCCATATTTTCAACGGCAGTGTTACACTACCCTATAATTCCAAGTGTGAGGATCATTATGGCATAGCGCTGCCTGAGAAATTCTCTCACTGCCTAAGGAAAATAATTCAAAGTTTTTATTATGTTTTGTTTACGAAAGTGGGGATGTTATATTCTACCTACCTTAAAAAGAATTTTGTTCTCAAAATTCTAAGATTAAGAAGGGTCAAGGAAAAATCTTTTTAACTTATAGGGATACTCCGCTTTTCGAGTTTGTATCTTGTCTTGAGATTACTACCGGTAGCTATGAGGTATTGTCTTAATACATACAAAGGATCCATAAGGGTTATGTTGGTGCCCAAGCTTGCCTTATCTCTATGACGCTTTGAATCATTGTTCAGTTTATTGGAGGCTCTTACTTATCTTCCTTGCTCTATATTCCGCTACTCCTGCTTTGTGGTAGCTGCTAAATCTTCCGACACCTGTACATGAGACCTTAGATATTCAACTCATGAAGATTTGCAATTGCAAAGATTAGCAGCTATTGTCGTAATTGACGTCAATATGTAGTAATGATGATGCCTATGCCAAGTTTTAGGAGGTTCGTATATCCTTTCCCAAGATTCTTATTCACTCAACTACCCTTAGTTCAATAATAAATTTGTCTCCGATACGGTTCTTAGAAACATAGGCTTAGGCCTCTTCTCAAGATTATGACTAGGAGCCTTATCTTAAAACTCCTTCTTCTTGGTAAAATTTGCTTCATGCCTAATGCCTGTAGGAAAATTTCAGTTCGCTCCCATTATATGGATTAAGTCCTAAGGCTCACAACTCTTTCTATTAGTCTGATATCCTTCTTGATTCCTAGTTATTGAGATAGAGGCAATTTAATGTGAAAACCAAAGTCAAAAGTCAGATCCTTTTATCGGAGCTGTAGAGTTTCCTTACTATATTGTCTTACAAGATGCCTTTCCAATATCTATGCAGAGGGTTGTCGTGTATTATATGAGTGGCAGAATATACTTTGTTTTGCTGACGTTCTGATCCATCATCAGGTTCATTGAGTAAATTCCTTATCCTCCTCGTCATGTGTTTGACTACTTGTGTGCTATGTTTTCCGATAACTTTCCAATACTTGTGCCTTGGGCCCTAAATACCAACTGAAGAAGTTTTGCCATTATGAAAACTATCAGCTATAGCAGCAATCAATTTCGATAAATAGTGGTCATAGTGGATTCGCCGAAGTTTTTCGGGAAGTTAATCAAGCTATATCCAAACTCTCGCCTACCTGATCCTCTTTGATCAGTGATGAATCCCTTTCCATTAGATTTTAGGTGTAAGGCTAGAGCTTCCTTTTAAACTATACTTATAGTCCTTGCTTCGAAATCTCTCCTTTTCCTGTGGACTTTATTCCATTTCTCATTATTTGGATCTTGTGTCATTCTTGTTAAACTACTCAATGATTGTTGCGATACTTGTTCCCTCAAAATATGATCAGCTTTACGTAAGGAAAGGATTGTGGGACAGCAGAAGTTCCTGCCACTTTTTTACTTTCTTCAATTGGTTAGCATAAAGATTCCTCAACTATTGTGTTGATGTCCACCTCTCACTTTTGTAGGTACCAATGTTACCAATCTCGTTGGGGGTTTGTCCTAATACAATATATAGATGTGTGTTAGTTTTAGTGGCTAAATCTCATATTACTCTAACTGCTAAGCCTTCTGGCTATTCTTCATGATATCTGGCCCCTAGGATGCAATCCATTTGCTGTGAGAGATGAGAATGATGGTCTTGCTTCCCTGTTGAAGTTATAATATAAGCACTTTCCAGAAGGTCACCCATCATAATATTACTTTCGTCTGAGCACGCTTAACTATGGAACTCTAATAGAACCTAGGGCGTTCGTGATGATCGCATTTAATCTATTCCAAAGTATGGAGACCCTTCTGACTGCCTCTAATTTCGACATCGTAACCTTGCCCCTCATGGGGCACGTTTTCAAATCCATTTTGATCTTATATTGGTGCATCATCCTGTCTTGCTTACGGTGCATTAGGTCTGTTGCACTTATGACTGGTGCCAAGGTAACCCTACTTGGTGTTTCATACACAATCTTATTTGCACCGTAATCTCATGCTAGGTAGCTTTTCTCTTTTTAATGGGCTAGTCAGAAATCCAAACTTCCTCTTTTCCTACCTCGTTCATACTATGTTCTATTATTCCTACCTTGCTGTTGCTCCCTTGGTCTATCGGGATCAGTTGCATACTTTGAGTCTTTATTACTCTCGCTTGAATCTGAATACATTCCTTACCGAGTCACTCCACCCATAGCATATATAATGGTACCTACGGGCAATTGTTAAGCTTTGCCTTTCTTCTCTGAATAGCCTCATTCCTTTACTAATAACATGTTGAAGATGATTCTATCGTCCAGTTCCTGTGGTGGCTAAGTTTGATAGAATTTGAACATGACTAGATTTTCTAGCACTTCCTTTATCCTTGAAAAGTAGGAAAAATTACACTTGGTTCGTATGCTACCTCTAGTCTAAAAATGTTCCTACTTCAGGTAAGTAGGAGATATACTACTGCTCTCTCTTATTACACTTATAACTTCATCGGCTTTCTATGCCGTGTATATCCGTATCTTTATCTTGATTCAATGTACAGTTGGAAGGGTCTCTTTACAGTTTGCTTAACTATTTCCCTTTCGAAGTCAAGATTCCACTTAGTACTCTTCCAATTTGCAATCGCTACAAGGTTAGTCCCCAGTATCCTTGAGGAAAAAACCACTCCATCCTCTGGATGGGGACTTAAAAAGGTCTCCTGTATACCTAACCGAAGCTTCTATCCTTAGCTTCTTGCACTGATTCTCTGCTTCATTCGCCCACTCTATAAATTTCTTAATGAAGGATCAAGTCTTTATAATGTGGTGTTACCATAATCCAAAATAAAAACCATTGACTAAATTTGCTAGCGAGGTATCTTTGAGGTAATCTCATCTACGAAGAAAATAAGGGCACTATCCATGCCACATAAGATAACCTCATCAGCGAGTAATCACCTTATTTCTATCAAGTATTAAAGTTACAAAACCAAGTAGAAGAATCCCCTAGATTCAATCTAGAGAAGATAGCCTAGATCGAGTAATCGTAAGGAAGCTTGAAACAAGCCCCATAAGGGTGAAAAAGATTCTTACTCAGCTCGTCTCCAACTAAGATCCTGCCTATGATGATAGGAAATCTTTGGCTACTCGGCAACACTTTACAAACAACTTTTTTTGATATAACTAGGTTTACTATGTCCATAGCAAACCGTTCGACACAATTCCTTTAATTGAATCCTCAATTTTCTGCACTCCTTAACTTGCTCAACTGTCTACCCTTTTATGCCATCGCTACTTTCTATGAGTCTTATCCTTAATAATCATGTATAGAAGGCTCCTAATAAGCCTGTGGGTGTTTTAGGCTTCTATTTACATAAAACCTTATATTGAGGTGATCAAGTTCAATACTCAGTCAAGTGCAACACATAGTCCACAACACTCACAACAAGGCTACCATGCATAATATTTCTATGTCCTCTTCACGCAAGGACCTAAAGCATGGTTTACCTAGATTCTCAAAGTATGTATCAAAAAGCATAATCAGTCCATCCACGGGCCTATACAAGACGAACTGCTCTGATACCAAAATGTAACACTCTTTATTATATAAGCCATGTTCGAGTCATGGAGTTATATCAAAACAGTGTCACTATACTAAGCAAGCTTTAAAATATGGAAAATATAATACTTGGCCCTTTAACTGCACACTTTATTACAGACTAATAGTTCATAAACTTCGTCATCTCTGATATATAGAGAATAGAATAGTTACAATTTAAAAGAAATTGTGACTAACATAATATACAGCATTTGCTTTCGACTAGTCGTTAGATAGCTTCAATAGCCTCTTGGTTTGGTTTGTGCCCGAGTCTTGATCAGTGAATATCCTAGTACTCCGCCTCGCACTTGATTTCCAACTTGGGTGCTGGAATGTTTACAGAAAAGAAAAACATATAAGTAGGCAGTGAGAACCTAAGGTTTTTAATAGGTAAGCCCAAACCAATCTTACAGTGTCATCATAAACATTCCAGCTACTTCGATTTATTATGAAAATATGAGCACATATACTCAAATAGTGGTTCAATTTAAGTTGAAAACATCTTTTTCGGAGCGGGTTATATTTTAACAACTACTTACCATATTATATGACAGACATAGAAATACTAATAGTATAATATACTTTAACAAGAATCATAATAATAGTATGACTTAGCGAGATAATTGAAGATGCACATATAGATGCTTATACTTGACTGTATGCAAGTGCACTTGACTTAATTCGTATCTTTCTTTAACTTGCAACTTAACCTTGCTATTCTGTACTTGGCCCCCTGGAGGTGAATGGCCTCTCTCAACCCTAGGTAATAGCCTGCACTTCAGGTCCGAGCTCGTACCTATACATGAGTGGCAGGTTTACTTTCCCTAACCCTCACACCGGTCTATTCCCCTTAAATCTGGTCGAGGGCTGGCCCAAGTCTTAGACAGTACCGCTCTAGCCCACACTAGCTGGGTCTATGCCATGCCTCACGTGGTAGCTTGGTACGTCTTTCTTGCAAGTTCTCATAAATCTTATTCATCTTTGGACATGATTATACATGCATATGCTACATGCATTCATTCATATACTTCATATCATACTTAAATCATTCTTGCATATATGAATCTTAAGAGCATAACATATAAATAGTTATAACATTCATATAATTCACATATTTCTGCCAGAATTTCGGTAGCATAATGGATCGAGTCCGCTTCCCCATGAATAGTGCCAGACAACTAGTACAATTGTTCAAACTTGCAATTTAACATGGATCAACAATTATATATATATTCTTAGCATCATTCATCAAGTTCAATTCAAGCATCAATAGGGTTTTCGGTTTATTCTCTCCTATTCTGTCCAAGTTTGGTATACTCCACCCTTAGCTCAGTTCAACTCATTTCAATCTAATTTTTGGATATGTCACAGCCTTATGTGTCTAGTTTCCAACCCTTTTAATCCCATCTTATTTTGATTTGTGTAACTCAAGATATAAGTATTTTACCTCAGGCTGCCCTGTTCTTAGCCAGAATTATGCTCTTATAAGTGAAAATTTACTAAAAATATAAATCTAGGTGAAATCATACAAAATTTATATTAAATTAAAGCAAATAGAATAAGCTTTCAAATGAAATAAGTTTCATGTCATTTGCATGAATATATTTTGAGATATAAGCCTCGAAACTTGACCCTATTGGACTATCTTGTTCCAAACCGATTTAAACTTAAGTCAACTTCATTGATGAGCTGGGAACAAATGGAAATGAATCTGATTCTAAAATTTTTATGGGGTGTTCTTTTATATGTTAGCTTTCAAACAACTTTGGGTTTACTCAATTTGGAGTTGTGTAGGGTGAGTTACACTCTTCTCAATTCATATTGCCCGGATAAGAATCCAGATTTCTAGGTCAAATTTCAAAAATTCATAACTAATTCTATACTAATCCAATAGCCTTATATTTTATATGTATGGAAAGCCTTGGATGTTTAGTTTTATATGAAAATGGATTCATCAAATTTAAATAGCTGTAAGAGGAGCCGTACACTCTGCCGTATGGACCATTGAGAGAAAAACCCTAACAGCTTCTTGAATTCTTCTTGATTTCATGTTTTCCTCAAATCAATCCATCCAATCTTCAATTCAAACTCACATATACACCTTAAACCAGCCATAATTCATCATCATCACTCAAGATAACATCAGAATCATACAAGAAAGTGGGAAGAAAGTGGAGTTCCAATCAGCCCAATTCAAAGAAAACAAGAAAAGAAGTTGAAATTCTTTCCTTGTCTAGCTGAAATCTTGTTGGTTTGATGTCTTAGATTTAAGAAACTCTTGATGAGACTTGAAGAGAGGTTGAAGATGGAGTGAAGATGAGTGTGAATAGAAGGAAAAGGATGAGAGCTCAGCGGCTTATATGGACGAAAATTCAAAGGGTGGAGAAAGGAATTATTTCAAGACTTTTGAAGAAAGTTAGATTATGATTGGTGGATTTCATCTCACATTCAAACTCAACTTGGCTGCCATCTTTCATGGCTGATTGAGGCGCCACTTGTAGGGATGTTTTGGCTAAATCTTGGCCATCCATCCTAGGATTTTCACAGTATAATTTCTATTGGTTCGATTTCAACAGTTTAAAATATCGAAATCTTACCGATTTCCTTTAAATTGGTAAAACGGTTTTAGAAAAATCCTATGAAGTTTCCTACAGTTCTAATCTAATTCCATTATACCTAATCATTCTAAACTACACTTAATTGACTTTAAGTGAATGCTTAATCGAATCCTAATTAATCCCAATTATCTGGTGAAAACCGAAAACTCGGTTAATAATGATAGAATTTTTCGGACGTTACACTCTCCACTCACTTGGCAGCCAATTGGCGCCATCCATTAGGGTAGAAGTGGCTCAATTTTCAGCCGCTCAAACTAGTGGTGTTAGTGTGGAATTCTACTGCTTCGGTTCTAGCGGTTTAAAATTCTGAATCTTCACCGATTTTCTTCAAATCGGCAAAACTTTACTAAATGACACTAAGAGAATTTCTATATCTCTATGTTAATTGTTCCCAAGCCTCATCCTTCTAATTTACATCTAATTAACTCCTAATTAATATTTACTTAACTCCTAATTGCCTCACATAATTATTGAAACCGAATAAATAGATTAACGGTATAAATTAGACATTTTCGCAAATTTTGGAGCCTTTTTGTTTTCTATTTTCTATAACTAATGGCATTTTTGTAATTTTGAGCAAACCCAGGGGCACCCCACATCATTTCACGCCCAATTGCCTCCAGGTTCCAATCGGCAGAGATTTAAACTTCTACAGTTTTACCATGTGATTCTGCTTCGTTTAAAACCCCATTCTGCAAATTCTATAGATGTGGGGACATAAAGGTCATTTTATAAAAAGTTCAAGGGTTATTGTTGTAACATTCGAGTTCCGATTTCCGACTTCACTTCCAAGCCCATGATTTCTGACTTCATTTGGGATATCAGTTAGAATAATTATTCCCGATTTCCGAGTTTGCATGGCTGAATTCCCGACTTCATTATTGGTATGACTTCCGATTTCGTTTAAGTTTGACTATTCCCGATTTGTGTGTTCGTGTTCAACTTTCAGCATTAATTCCGACTTCATGACCTCAGATTTCCGACTTCATCTAGTCTCAAACTCCTGATTTCCGACTTTATCTTATGATATTCTCCGATTTCCAATGTCTACGACTTCCGACTTCATGTCTTACAGACATTATACCCGGTTTCCGATCTCATCAAATGTAAGATACCGATTTCCGGGTTTAAGTACTTGGGTTTGGAAATGTGATTGAATAACCCGAGTTCCAATCTTAAGCATCCTCATTCCGACCTCAGACCTCATGCTTCATCCGATCTCAGAAGTTATAGATTAACACTATGGTACGAGAACCGAACTCCGAGTTTAATGTAACGAGTTCCGGCCTTAGTGTTGAACTCCATTGGGATGGACACGAGTTCGGATCCTTGAGCTAATTTCCACAACACACGAGTTCCGATATCCGATCTTATTACAAGGAGTCCCGACTTTGAACTGGGAGTTCCGAGATCAGTTGATTGTCAGCTGTATGTCTTCCGACCTCCGACCTTGATTCCAAGTCTCAACATAAACAAGATTTCCTCAAGTCACAAACAAGATGATTATTCCGAGTTTCGACTTAACCATGCACGAATTCCGATGTCATGTTCAGATACGCTGGAAGCGAGTTTCACTTCTCTAGCGACGTGGAGAGCAATTTTGACACAAAAGAAAGAGACATGACTGAACCTTGCCCACAAAATTTCATCCAATCAAAGCCACTCATTCTAACTACCACTTCGAACCTTTGTCTATATATATATATCCTCCTCCTGCCCCTTCAGCTCATTTCTCACGTTGCTTTCCCTTCCTCACTTCAGCTCTCTTTCCTCTTCTCAACTCTCCTACTCTATCCAGCCTTCAAGTTTCAGCACTTAGTTCAAGTCATACTCCAAAGAGGTAGGATTCTACTTCTATTCTTGAATTCCTTGCACTATGATTGCATGAGATTGTACTCTTCTTCATGTATTTGATGAATTATTGGATGTATTATGATGAATTATGATTAAATTCATAGTAGATTTTGAATTAGAATTATGATTAGAAGGAGAAAATTAGAAGAAATGGATGGGTTGGGATGCTGCCTGAGTGAGAATTCCACGGCAGTCCGTACGACGGAGTGTACGGCGCCGTCTACAATCGGTCAAATCCGATCAAACCATTTTTAGATGAAAGTAGACATTCAGGGCTTTCCATAGATATATCATATAAGGTTATTGAAGTAGTATTGAGAGAGATATGAATTTTTGAAGTTTGACCTAGGGTTTAGGATTTTCATCCGGGCAGGGTGACATGAGGAGGGTATAACTCGCCCTATACAACTCCAAATTGAGTGAAACTATGTTAGAAAGCTTACACATAGGAGAACATCCCAATATGAAATTCCAAGTTTGTTATGGTCCCAATTGTTCCTAGTGATTCGAGGAAGTTACTCCATGTCTAAACCGAGCCATAACAGGGTAGCTCAGGAAAGTCGACTTTCAGGACTTATAACTTAAGGTATACTCAAGCAAATGGAGTGAAACTTGCGGCAAATGAAAGGTTGTCCTGTTAGCTTCCATATGAGGCCAATTTCGCAGGATTTGAGCTTAGTTTCGATTTTTAGTGAATTTATAATTCCAGGAGTGTGATTCGGGCTAGAGACTGAATAGGCTGAGGTAAAAGTTAAATATCTTGAGTTATATAAGTCAAAATGATATGGGACCAAAGAGGTTAGAAAGTAGACATATAGAGCTATGACATATCCAAATTTCAGATTTAAATGAGTTGAATAGAGATAAAGGTGGATTATACAAGATTCGGGCAGAACCGAATAGAATTGGCAGGATGGCCAAAATGATAATTTTACAAATGTTAGTGAAACCTATAAAGTTTGAGTTGAGGATTGTCAGCTTGACTTTGATATATATGTGTTAAGTTGATTTATGTTGCTATGATTGAACTGTCTGTGAGAGCTGGCACTATTCATGGGGAAACGGACCTGATCCGTTATCTTCTTGGATTCTGACAAAAGTCTAAGAAGCTATGAATGCTTAGATGTAAGAAAGAATTAGAGTATGAATGGGTATATAAAAACTCTATATTTGAGAATGACATAAGTATAAGATGAGATATATGAAAATAAATGAAGTATATGTATAAATACACTCAGTATGACTATGCTTGAATAAGCATGAGAATGAAAGAATGTGAATATATTGAATGTGAGTCCCTTCACTTGGAGGCAGTTACTTGAGGTCCCTCCTTGTGAAGGCAGCTTAATAAGATAAAATGTGGGTCCCTTCACTCGAGGCGCTTATTTGAAATCCCTCCTGTGAAGGCGGTTAAATGATAAAGACATGGGTCCCTTCACTGAGGCGCTGCACATTGAATCCCTCCTTGTGAAGGCAATAAGATTTGGGTCCCTCTATGTTGGAGGCACGTGGTCGATGAGGTCCTCTATATTAGAGGCACGTGGCCAGATTGAGATCCCTCCAACCTAGAGGCACGTGGGTCCCCTTGTGGGTGAGCCGGTGTGACGACGGTCACGGGTGAAGCTGACGAGCTTATTCCAAGGCTAGGCTACCCAAGGGCAGTAAATGCACCCTAGGGACGGCGATACGTAACGCCTAGGTGTGCCAAGTAAAAGCTAAAGATTAAAGACTAAAGATTAAAGATTAAAGCTTATGCAGGTACCCCACTCACATGAGGCATGGCATCGACCGGCTAGTGTGAGTATAGGGGATAGAACTTACATGAGGCATGGCTTGACCCAGCTAGTGTAAGTACCAAAGGAAGATCCCACATTCCTAAGGAACGTGACATGGCGATCACGCTCTGATAGGGTATGACATGGTGATCATACTCTGGAATGTGGCACGTAAAGATTTTATAATGACAAAGAAAAAGAAAGATGCAGAAAGAAAAGCAAGTTTTATGTATAGGCATAAATTTAAGTATGAGTAAAGTTAGGTGCAGATGTTATGTGTGCGTTTAATATGCCACAGTTATTACTCATGGTATTATATTTGAATGGATTTTATGGATTTTCCCCAAATGCTAAGCATATGATTAAAATGAACTTTGCTTCGGATAAGATATTTCTGAAATGTAAAATTAAACAGTTTATGCATGCCTGTTCACCGTTTTCATAATAAACCGAAGCAAACTGGAGATGACAACGATGACATTACATGTGTATTATAGAGAATCCTACTGAGAATTTATAATTCTCACTCCTATTTTCCGTGTTGTCTCCAGACAGTTCCAAAAGGTATTAGAGTAGCGCAGCGGAAGTTGCTGTCAGATAAGGTACATTCAGGTAACCGTAACAACTCCAGGGTGTGGTACTATGACTTAAGCATAGTACTGTACTTGGGAGGGTGTTACATTAATGGTATCAGAGCAGTTCGTCCTAATCGGACCTGGGATGGGCTGGTTATGCTTCAAAAGAGGCATACTCTGAGAATTTAGAAAGGCCGTGCTTTAGGTCCTTACATGAAAAGGACATAGATGTTTGTGCATGGCAGCTCTGTTGTGTGTTGTAGCTTCTCTATCGCACTTGACTGCATACTGAGCTTGATCACCTCAATATGAAGTTCGGTGTATGCGGAGATCTACGGCATTCAGCTGGCTTATTAGGGATGAAGAAATTTCGAGGGCAAAATTAAACCTTCTAGCTATCCCCGTAACATCATGCCCCTAGGATACAATCCATTTGTTGCGAGAGATGTAAATGATGGTCTTGTTATCCTGTTGAAATTTCAATATGAGGATTTCCCATATGGTCATCCATCTCCATATTACTTTTGCTCGAGCATGCTTAACTATGGAATTCTGATGGAACCTAGTACATTAGTGATGATCGCATTTAATCCGGCTCAAGGTATAGTGTTGGGGTAATATGAAACTTAGCCACTAGAACTAACACACCTCCATAAATTGTATTAGGACAAACCCTCAATGAGATTGGTAACACTGGTGCCCATAAAAGTGGGACGTGGACATCAACACGATAGTCGAGGAATCTTCATGCTAACCAATTGAAGAAAGTAGAAGGGTGGCAGGGACTTTGACTGTACCACAATCAATTCTGAGGGAATAAGTATTGCAATAATTATTGAGAAATTCAACAAGAAGGACACGAGGTCCAATTAGCAAATGATGAAAAGATGAAATAAAGTCCACAAGAGAACTTCTTCAATTGATATTTAGGCCCAAGGCCCAAGTATCGGAAGAATTACTGGAAAATATAGTGCACAAGTAGTCAAACATATGATGAGGAGGATGAGGAATTTACTCGACAAACTTGATGGTGGATCAGGACGTCAGCAAAACAAAATATATTGTGGCATCCATACGATCTACGACAACTCTCTGCATGGATATTAGAAAGGCATCTTGTGAGACAATATGGTAAGGGAACTCTACAGCTTCGGTAGAAAGGATCTGACTTTTAACCTTGGCTTTCACATTAAGTTGCCTGTATCTCAACAACTAGGAAATCGAGGAGGATATTAGACTAATAGAAAGAGACATGAGTCTTACAACTAAATCCGTATAGTGGAAGCGACCTAAAATCCTCCTCCAAGCATCAGATACTAGACAAATTTTTACCAAAAAGACGGAGTTTTAAGATAAGGCTTCTAGTTATAATATTGAGGAAAGGCCTAAGCCCATGTTTCTAAAGAACCGTATTGGGGGACAAATTTATTATTGAATTAAGGGTAGCTGAACGGATAAGCATTTTGGGAAAAAAATGTATGGACCTCCTTGACAAAGTCATTATCATTACTATATATTGATGTCAATTACTACGGTAACTGCTAAGCCTTGCAATTGCATATTTTCATGAATTGAAAATTTGAGATCTTATGTACAAGTGGTAGAAGATTTAACAGATTGTGTATGATTAGGAACTAATGGCTTCCAGGGGGCGTGGTAGGCCACAAACTGCATCCACTCCAGAAAATCCTGCTAATTATATGGACACAATGCGTGAAATAGCTCATGCCATGCGGGAGCAAGCCGCTGCAGCTCATCAAATGATGGGACAGTGGGGTAGGCGGCCCGAGACTGGCCATGTAGGAAATCCACATGGCCTAGGATTAGACTCGGAATATCTCAAGTTTACGGAATTCAGAAAGGCAAACCCACCTAGCTTTAGAGGAGCTTTCAATCCTGACAAGGCCGATGAATGGATTAAGGCGATGGAAAAAGTTTTCTCTGTTTTGGATTGTACAGATCGTTAGAAAGTAGCATTTGCCACTTATATGCTCGAAGCAGACGCTGAATTCTGGTGGAATGGTGTGAAACGGCTATTAGAAGAATCTCAAACGGAAATCACTTGGCTTGTGTTCAAGGATGCTTTTTACCAGAAATACTTTCCTCCATCATTTCGAAATGCCAAGGAATTGGAATTTATGCAACTCTGCCAGGGAAGCAATAGCATGTCAAAGTATATCGCCAAGTTTGAGGAGTTATGTAAGTTTTCCACGATATATCAGCGGAATCCAGACGAGACATGGAAGTGCGTCAAATTTGAAGGCGGATTGAGGGAAGATATCCTCGCCACAATAGGCCCTATGGAGATTAGGGATTTTCCTACCTTGGTAAACAAGTGCAGACTTGTGGATAATTATAATAAGAAATTGGAGAATTCCCAGTCTGATGCTCATGGGAAGAGGCCTGCACCTGAAAAGCAGGAACTCGAATATGCCTCACCACCAAAGAAGCTACGTCAATTTAATGGACGTAAGGATAAACAACTACAGAGGCCAAGCGCAGGGCAAGCATGCCCTAAGTGTGGAAAGCGTCATGAAGGAAGGCCTTGTTTGGCTGGGCAGAAGGTATGCTTCAAGTGTGGGAAGCCAGGGCACATGATTAAAGAATGCCCCGGCCATCAGCTACCTGTTCCT
The DNA here is from genome assembly GCA_031439585.1 of Pterocarpus macrocarpus. Taxonomy (NCBI): domain Eukaryota; kingdom Viridiplantae; phylum Streptophyta; class Magnoliopsida; order Fabales; family Fabaceae; genus Pterocarpus; species Pterocarpus macrocarpus. Next base: position 45,055,994 of record CM062517.1, read on the forward strand.
AAGCCGTATCCTCCAGGGTTAGAAGCCAAAAAGTCTACTTCCCCTGGGGAATTGAAACAAGATTAGGGATAACCTAGGACAAAGTTTCACTTTTCGTTAATTGTGCTATATTGAGTAATATATCCGGGTTTGCTGTATTTTCTTTGATTATGTTTATCGACATTGTACGTGCTTATATATATATAAACTTTCACTAAACTCTTACGGCAATTAAAAAGTTAGTTTTGCGGTCAAATTTTGAGGACAAAATTTTTTAAGGAGGGTAGTAATGTAACATCCGAGTTCCGATTTCCGACTTCACTTCCAAGCCCATGATTTCCGACTTCATTTGGGATATCAGTTAGAATAATTATTCCCGATTTCCGAGTTTGCATGGCTGAATTCCCGACTTCATTATTGGTATGACTTCCGATTTCGTTTAAATTTGACTATTCCCGATTTGTGTGTTCGTGTTCAACTTTCAGCATTAATTCCGACTTCATGACCTCAGATTTCGGACTTCATCTAGTCTCAAACTCCTGATTTCCGACTTTATCTTATGATATTCTCCAATTTCCAATGTCTACGACTTCCGACTTCATGTCTTACAGACATTATACCCGGTTTCCGATCTCATCAAATGTAAGATACCGATTTCCGGGTTTAAGTACTTGGGTTTGGAAATGTGATTGAATCACCCAAGTTCCGATCTTAAGCATCCTCATTCCGACCTCAGACCTCATGCTTCATCCGATCTCAGAAGTTATAGATTAACACTATGGTACGAGAACCGAACTCCGAGTTTAATGTAACGAGTTCCGGCCTTAGTGTTGAACTCCATTGGGATGGACACGAGTTCGGATCCTTGAGCTAATTTCCACAACACACGAGTTCCGATATCCGATCTTATTACAAGGAGTCCCGGCTTTGAACTGGGAGTTCCGAGATCAGTTGATTGTCAGCTGTATGTCTTCCGACCTCCGACCTTGATTCCAAGTCTCAACATAAACAAGATTTCCTCAAGTCACAAACAAGATGATTATTCCGAGTTTCGACTTAACCTTGTGAAGGCAGCTAAGATTTGGGTCCCTCTATGTTGGAGGCACGTGGTCAGATGAGGTCCCTCTATATTAGAGGCATGTGGCCAGATTGAGATCCCTCCAACCTAGAGGCACGTGGGTCCCCTTGTGGGTGAGCCGGTGTGACGACGGTCACGAGTGAAGCTGACGAGCTCACTCCAAGGCTAGGCTACCCAAGGGCAGTAAATGCACCCTAGGGACGACGATACGTAATGCCTAGGTGTGCCAAGTAAAAGCTAAAGATTAAAGACTAAAGATTAAAGATTAAAGCTTTTGCAGGTACCCCACTCACATGAGGCATGGCATCGACCCAACTAGTGTGAGTATAGGGGACAGAACTTACATGAGGCATGGCTTGACCCATTTAGTGTAAGTACCAAAGGAAGATCCCACATTCCTAAGGAACGTGACATGGCGATCACGCTCTGATGGGGTATGACATGGCGATCATATTCTGGAATGTGGCACGTAAAGATTTTATGATGGCAAAGAAAAAGAAAGATGCAGAAAGAAAAGCAATTTTTATGTATAGGCATAAATTTAAGTATGAGTAAAGTTAGGTGCAGATGTTCTGTGTGCGTTTAATATGCTACAGTTATTACTCATGGTATTATATTTGAATGGATTTTATGGATTTTCCCCAAATGCTAAGCATATGATTAAAATGAACTTTGCTTCGGATAAGATATTTCTGAAATGTAAAATAAAACAGTTTATGCATGCCTGTTCACCGTTTTCATAATAAACCGAAGCAAACTGGAGATGACAACGATGACATTACATGTGTATTATAGAGAATCCTACTGAGAATTTATAATTCTCACTCCTATTTTCCGTGTTGTCTCCAGAGAGTTCCAAGAGGTATCAGAGTAGCGCTTGTGAAGTTCTTTGTCAGATAAGGTCCGTTCAAGTAACCGTAACAACTCCAGGGTGTGGTACTATGACTTAAGCATAGTACTGTACTTGGGAGGGTGTTACAATTGTGGAAATAATTCTTTGGGGTCAAAATATAATTTCTAACAATTTTGGGTATCACTGTAATTAACAAAAGTTTATAAGGGCACTTTGTTATTTCTTAATTTTTAACATATGGCAGTGCCATATTTTCAAAGATAGTGTTACACTACCCTATAATTCCAAGTGTGAGGATCATCATGGCATTAGCGCTGCCTGAGAAATTCTCACACTGTCTAAGGAAAATAATTCAAAGTTTCCATTATGTTCTGTTTACGAAAGTGGGGATGTTACAAGAGGGATCTTGAACTTCTTGGGAACAGAAGTATGATTAGGGTCTCTGAGCATTCCATGTACCTAGGAATCACTAAGTACACTATCTCAAGAAAAGGAAATAATTATCTAACTTAATTAATTTGAACAAGTGTTCCATAAGATATGTACTCAAGTAAAGAGTAATTTCGCGTGAGAATTAAGTAACTAAAAGACTACATACATATTCATTTTAACTGTGTGATTCTCTCATGGGTAACCACGGGAAATCATATGATGGCTTAAGACTTTCCACATAGAATAACACAACTATGAACCCCTTTATGGTATGAATGTATGATGCCATTCGGCATGATGAATGACAAGTTTGATTGAGCATTATCTCATGATTGAATGATTATTGTGATGATATGATATGGATATAATGGACTATTGGTTGAAAGTTTTATGATTGGCATTTTGGGGAAGCTCCGGTCTAGTTGTCATGCTGCCGGATTTTCGTCAAAATTATGGACTTAGTCATATCAGTGAATGTGTCTTTTCAAAGAAGTACTATGCATGTAAAGTATAATGATAAGAAAAGAAAGAATGGGATATGACCTGTCAATCACTTTGGTATGGGAAGTGAGAGACAGTGATCCACAAAGACTCAAAGAACCCCTATGGGGGAGGCAAGGGTGACATAGAGGACCCTCCAACTTAGAGGTAACCAATATTGGGTTAGTCTGATTTGGTTAGTATTGTGTGACGATGGTCCCAGAATGAGCTCATATTGAAAAGCAGTCTATCTCAAAGGAAAAGTAAAAAAAGTTAAGCATATGCTAAAAATAAAAGTAAAGTCAAAGTAGAACCATGGTCAAGCTGATGAGTTGCATAGTCATGCATGTTTCTATATTTCTCATACGCATTATGAATGTTTATTCTATGCCTTCGCATGTATGTTTACTTATGATGATATGGTTATGATGATAAGTTTAAAAACAACCCACTTCGGGACTTAAGTTTTCAAAATCATTAAAATTGAACCTATACACATCCATTGTTTTCATAATTAAACCTGAATTGGTTGGGACAATGATGATGACACAGTCTTTGTCTAGTTGTGATCTTGCTAAGAAATCTAGTACTTCTCACTACTACGTTTCCGTGTCATCTTCAGAGGATGCCGGCTTCAGGCATAGTGGTGATCTTTATTTAGTTCCCGGTTTGGCATTGGCGCTTTGACCCAATGCTAAATGCCTCGGTGATGTTTGCGAGTGCAGCGATGAGGGTCTATATCTTCCACGATCGTCTGTTTCAGGTTCTAGTTATGAGCCCATTCTTCCGCCCATATCAGTCGTACGGCGAGGTTACCATGGATGACATCCGCCCTTACTTTTAGCCACCGAGGTACCTTACTAACGATGAGTCTAACTCAAATACCCGTCTGACTCCGACCATTTCATTGGATTCTGATCCTTCGGAGTCGTCCTATCCGAGCTATCACATGGAGACTGACCCATATGAGCCCTCTTACCCATCTGTGATTTGCTTGATGTCCGATTCATCTTCTTCTTTAGTAGCTCGTGATCACGCACCACCCTCAGTTCGTGGTCACGGGTTCATTCGTACCCGTGCTGTGCCTCATGGGCGTAAGCATGGCCATACTCGAAGAGGAGGACATGGTGATGTTGCTCCTAGTGATTCAGGAACAGTTTTCTCCCACCTAATGAGTGATGTGGTGATTGCATGTGGAGCCGAGAGCATGGCCGCGCTTGAGGAGGAGGACGTGGTGATGTTGCTCCCGGTGATTTCGAGAATGGTTTCCTCCCGCCTGATGAGTGATGTGGTGATTGCATGCAGAGCCGAGCACGAGGATAGCCTTTTTTAGTGGTAGTTATAGGGTTGTTGTTCTTTTATATGGCATGCTTAGGTAGTAGGGATTTCTTATATATTTTCCTTTATGATGTATTTAGTTAGGTTTCTTTTATAGGGCCAACAGTAGATATCGGATCCATTATCTCTCTATGTATGACTTTTGGTATTACTATTATTATATTAACTATGATGGCCGTGGAATGAATGTTATTTTTATCTGAGTTATTGTTATTCTTGTTGCTTCTATTTATTTTACTCGCACTATATGTATGAGTTAGCGATGTTCATATTATATGTTCATGATATGTTCATGGCTCTTGGTTTTCGAAATAGTTTATTCGTTGTTGTTAAAAAAAAAAAATTACCCCTATTTTCATTACAAAGTATTTTCAAATGGTAATGTTAGTTTTGCGAGCAAAAGTAACAATTAGCAATTCCATAATATGACTTAAGTATAGTATGAGACTATTACGGTGTTATAAGGGAAAAATTGAGGAGAGACAAGATTGAGAGGAAGAGAATGTAACAAGGAAGAAGGAAAAGAAAGAAATAAAAAGAAAGAAGAAAGAAGAAGAAGCTATGAGGAAGAAACTTCCAGACAATGGATTTGAAGAAAAAGAGGGATCTAAGGTGTACCATACCATTTATGGTGCACCATGGTCCCCAATCTTTTTTTTTTCTTTTTATAACAAACACTTCAAAAACTTTACTTAGACAATTTTAATTCCTCTGTTACTATATTCTTAAAAGTGAATGAAGGAAATACCTAATGTATAAGTTATGTAAAATTTTTAAAAAAATTTGGTTACCAACATTTTTTCCTAAATAATCATTTTATTTTAAATAGAGTATTACATTCTCCCCCTTTAGAAATTCGATCCTTGAATTTAGGAAGAGTGTTACCTTAAGACAGGAATACATAAGGATAACATAGAATTTGAAGTAATCTTCCAGGACCAATACCTAATAAACATCTATTCAAACATACTGCAGAACCATAGAGAAAGCAAGGACAAGAATAATAGATCCCAAAAATCTCAATAAGATATTACCAGTTTTAGATCAGTTGTAAGTCCTATGTTGCATCTATATTTTACTAAAGATAGTGCATGACTACTTTAGCTTTTAGTCTATAGTATTAATATGACTGAACACTTACCCAAATGAAGTTAGTGCAAGATAAGGCATATCGTGGTACATACAAAGGTTGAAAATTAGTTCTGGCCGTAAAGGTTGAGTTATTAACTAAGGTTACTCAGTAAAAAGGTTGAAACCCCTTCCACAAGGGATGTAGACCTTCAATCACAACACTTCATGGCAGTATCTCCACAGCATTCTTCCAAATGATAGTAACTCAAATTAAGGTAGAACTAAAACCCACAAGCCAAGTACAAATTAAGTATTTTATAATTGTCAATGATGGCTTGACAAGAAATAAGATGAAAAAAAAAACCTTTGAGTATGATCCAAGACCAAGTTAAGTTCTTGCATTTTCTCGTTTAACTAAATATTATTCACACCAATATCCCAAGCTGTAACTACTGGTCTCATCCATATGTAAATTCAAATAAAGAATACTAAAAGCATTCATATCTAGTATATTAGAATAGCCAAAGTCATGAATTCTCAAATCTCTATGTAATATTTGCTGCAAAAGAGTAGCAAATAGATGCTTTTTCTCAAGGAAAGCTAGTAACAAATTGTCTTGAAACATTAATCAAAAAGGACAAATAAGTAGCAAGATCAATTAAGAAACAACATCAATTGGTAAAAATAGTAAGATGAGGAAAACTGAAATTAAGGAAAGTGAAAGTAAGCATTGACAGAATAGCAGCAATAGTTACCAATTCCAAAATCAACCAACGTAGGCAAATCAAGAAAGGAACAATAATATAAACTTTAAATGCCTAGGAACACAAAGAAGAAATGACGCTAATATCGGATAATAAAGAAAATTGAAACAATAGAAGACGTATTTGACCATTATGAGAACTTCGTTATTTAATAGCTTGCATGTCATGCAAATTAAATGAGTGTAACAGAACCCAAATAAGCATTAACTCAGACCTTAACATGTTTTTCTCAAATAACTAGTTGCCTCAGAATCAAATACCACAAACATTGAACTATCAAAATCATCCATAGCAATTAGTATGCAAGCCATATTGGCATGCAATTGAATACCGACTAAAAGAGAGTAAATTAAAGCAAATACATAGACATATCAACAGCATCGAATAAGAATGCAATACTTAGATCAAACTGGAATGACAATATGCGACATCAAATTCATGAAACAGTGATCGCAATGACATTATAACATTAACATATGAAGCATTGACAAATTGAAATAGAAAACCACATACATCATATTAAGGTATCATGCCATGAAAATAAAACCACTAAGCTATGAAGGTAAATGATATGCCTCTCAGCTTCAATCTGGATGACTATTACTTTTCTCTTTTTCCATCTTTGTTGTATTCCTTTCCAGGCCCCACAGCACCTAGAAGACCCATTGTATCGGAATCAAAAATACAACAACAACTTAATTACTTAATTATTTATATTCAATGAAGATATGTAAATGTATGTCCTCTATCCTAAGGAATTCATTTACGAGCTTTCTGTAATATTCATAGTCAAAGGTTGCAATTACTAGAAAAAGAAAACATTAGCATAATCAAAGTTAAGCTATTACCAAGAAAAGTAATGTAAGCAATTATAAGAAATCCAAAGCAAATCTCACTCACCTAAGCACAAAATTTTCATCATAGACTCCTTTAGAATTTGTTTTAGAATCTTAAATACAAGTTGCCAATTCTAAGGGACGAAACTCCTTAAAAATATGGCTCGTGGCCAAAAATCAAAGTACACTTACACATGGGATTTTCATTTTTTAAAAACACATCCAAATCCAAATTAGAACACTAAAAATCTAGGATATCAATTCAAAAATCAATCTTCATGAAAAGCAAAGCATGAGCAAAATCTAAGGGCAATCAAAATAGAAGTTCCTATTTCCCTTTGACATGATTTCTATGCACTAAGTATTTAACATGTAAAGTTAACAATTAAGTTTCAATTTCAACATCATAAACATTTGATAAACAATTAGAAGACTATTAAGATTACCAACATATTAAGCAATACCATCGTAGCATTTAGCATAGAGACAGCAAAATTACCAAACTACTTAGGAACCTGGCACTATGTTGACCATAAAGCTATATTCAATTCTCTAGGTTACCCCTTAAACTTTAATTCTATAGAGCAACTATAAGACTAGCAAATCATCCAAATAAAGAATTTAAACAATCTATGACACACTATTAATAGGGTGAACGGTTGAAAACTTGAATCAAAAGCATCACTTAAAAACCAACTTTCTATAATATAATTAAGCTCAAAAGATCAGCATCGAAAGGAAGAACCTGAATATGTGAACTGTAACAACTGAGGAAAATAATAAACCACTATTGAACATAAGAAGTATGTATAAAGTTCATGCTTTGTAATAGTTAGGAAATAGAGTCATAATGCATAGCAAACACAGGTACAAATAAGAAATGCATGGAACCCTTGGAGGTTTATAATTTGCAATCCCTTGACAAACATTGTAAAAAGAATCTTCAACACATACTAGATTACTTTAATACATTAGCTTAGTCACTACCTATACCTGATCGATAGCCGCACATCAAATGTTTAGTTACTCTAGTATTCAATTTAATAAGATTCATGCACAATATACACAGAGTCATCAACTCAAATTCCAAGTAGTTAACAATCACACAAGAAATCCCAATAATACTAATAAATAAATGTGCAGTTAACTTATAAGTTTACATTTACTTGCAAATTTCACAATTCATAGCTCAAGTTAACAATCTAAAACACTATAATAGCAAATGTTTACACAGTCAATCATACTAGTAACAGAAGGAGGTGTTGAGACTTGCTCAATAGAAGAAAATAACTGATACAAGAAGTTCAACTCTAAAGCTAAGATCTACCAATAATTAGGAGCGATAACTCCTGTAATGCAACCTCAACCAAGGGCATGAAGTAAGGGAAACTACAAAATAACTAACATACAAAGAATATTGGTGACATTCCTACAGGCCTCTGGTACTACCACGCCTTGTGAAAATGGGCCAGCTTCCATTTTCACAATAGTGACCCTACTAAAGGACACTTGCTCTATTAATCATAGGGAAACCTAGGCTCTGATATCACCTTTGTCACAGCCCAACTCTGAGCCATGACCGGCGCATAGGGGGCTCGTCCCCTTGCAAGCCTAACCAATAATTTTTTTAAAAAAAAGGACAAAGTTTCCTTTAAAAACTAAGCATTTCCCATAAATACAAGTTTCATGTCATGTCAAATCAACCAGCTTTAATGATAGCTAAATAGCATGGCATTCTTAGAATGCCTAGCCAGAGCAATTGGAACCACCTATACATATATTTATGTATAACAAAATAATCCTTAAATAATCCAAATAGCAAAAAGAAGATCCTGCCTACAGACTAATGGAGTGATTTGAAAATGTTACAGAATTCAAACTTAGAACACCCAACATAACTACTCATAAATCCAAAAATGGCCCACACTATAAAGGTTGGGTTCCCTGAACTAGGTGTGGCACAACTAAGTGAAAGTAATTGATTCTGCAACAAAACCTGAAACTGAAACATGGAAAGTAGCGGGGTGAGTCAAAGTGACTCAATAAGGGGTAATGAAGCTATAATTTATGAGGGCAAGCTCTAGGAATAAAGCAAACTAAATATAAATAAGAATTAGTATCACGAACTAAATATAAGTAAGGAATCATCATTTGGAATAATATATAAGTAAAGAATCATCATTAAAATTTATGCGTGTATATAAAGAATTAACATTGTTCATAACTTGAAAATATACTTCACAAATATATATAGAATTAATGTTATCTCATAAAATTAAAAAAATATATTTCTCAAATGTAAATACCGAGGTGGGAAGGCTTCCAATTCAAAGATATTTCCAATTAAGGGATAGCCCTTTCATATTTGACTAAGTCAGCGGTGTGCTTAGGCCTCACACACACACACACACTGAACTAGCAACACCCCTGCTAGTTGGGTTCGAACCAAGGTGCACCAAGGCTAACATCAGCGACTGCTAACTATCGATTAATCGAGAATCCTCCCAGAAAGTATATAGAAACTAAAATAATAGATATTAATAAAATTTCAAAAATATAAACATTAAACAAAGTTTTCAAAAGTGAAAATGTCAAATAAAGTTTCCAAACTCAAAATAAGGTTTCTCAACAACTCAGTCTAATAATTTAAATACTGGTCTGGAGCTCGTCCTAACATTTATTAAATCCCTAATCTTTTCAAAAAAAACTTTTCAAACATTTAACAATTACACACTAATAAAATTTCCTCAAATTCAAAACAGACGATGATTAGATAGATACATCATACTATAAACAAAATATATAAAATACAATGTCAATATACACTAAAATTAAACCAATACTAATTGCATGAAGAAAACCATATGCCATAAAGGCATTTTCCACTCACAAATGTCAAGAAATGCCCAATCTACATCTTGAGGGTTGCTGAACTTGCAGGTTGATCTCTTGGGGAATCCGAAATTATACATAAGTGATTATTTTCATTTTAAACACAAATTTGGTTTAGAATATAATCTCTACCCTCTTTGTCTAACCTGACTAGTACAATTTAAACAAAAGCTACTACCATATTTTCCTATTAACTCCTTTAGTCATTACAGAATTCAAATAACTCTACCCATAAATCAAAAGAATTAAAATTTTAACTATTAAACCACTCACTACTTCTCCAAAATTAGCATTATAATCAAACTTAATTCTACGTCAATTGTCCAATTTTCCCAACAGTAAAAAGGAGCAACCCATGTCCATTAATCTCTTAAAGATGAGAAATAAGGCATAAGGAGAGGGAATAACTCACCATGCAATAGTAATTGGTTTGGGGAGCAAGGACCAGAGTCCCTTACACCTGCGATGGAAAGAGTTAACCGAGAAAGAGTGAGAAACTGATGTGAGAGAGACATAGAGAGAAAGAAAACGCGAAGGAAAGAAATCTCGTAGTGGTGAAGAGAAGGCGGCGTGGATGGTGGCTAGTGGAGAAGAGAGTGAGAGAAAAACTAAGGAAAGACAAGATTGAGAGGAAGAGAACGTAACAAGGAAGAAGGAGAAAAGAAAGAAAGAAAGAAAGAAAGAAGAAGAAGCTGTGAGGAAGAAACTTCCAGATGGTGGATTTGAAGGAAAAGGGGAGTCTACGGTGTGCCATACCATTTATGGTGCATCGTGTTCCTCCATCTTTTTTTTTTCTTTTTATAACAAACACTTCAAAAGTTTTACTTATATAATTTTAATTCCTCTGTTACTATATTTTTAAAAGTAAATAAACGAAACACGTAATGTATAAGTTATGTAAAATTTTAAAAAAATTTTGGTTACCAATGTTTTATCCTAAATAGGCATTTTATTTTAAACGGGGTATTACAGCAGATAAGCACAAAATCAAATAGGATCAACAGAAATAGCAAAGTTAGTAACAAGAATGGAGTAACCCTTTTTAATGCCATTGCAATGTACATCAAAATGGAGGATTCCCACTAAACTGACACCATTCATGTAATACCCTATTAAAATAAAATGCCAGTTTAAAATAAAATGTTGGTGACTGGGGACTTTTAAAAATTTTCATAGTTTATGCTTTGGATATTTTCTTCAATTACTTTTAGGAATATAGTGATAGAATAATTAAAATTGTTTGTTAGAATTTTAGAAGTATTTGTAATTTAAAAAAAAAAAGGAAAAGGGACCATGATTTACCATAAGTGATATGGTGCATCCTAGAGCCCTCATTTCTTTCTTTTCACATTTGGAGCCTTCCCAGGCATTCTCTTTCTTCGTTGCTTTTCATTTCTTTTTCATCTCTATCTTTCTGGTTCCCTTCTTTCAACCTCATCTCCTCACCTCCTCTTTTCTTCCTCTCTCAATCTTGTCTCTCCACCTTCCCCCTTTCTTTACTCGCAGTCCTCCCTCTGGCGCATCACCATCCACCTAGCCAGCTTCAGTTTTCCGTCAACTCTGCTATGTAATGGTGCTAGTTCTGATCTTCCAAAACCAATCATAGTCTCAAGTGAGCTCCTTTTCCCATGTTTTATTGCCTCTCACACTAAAATTTGATTATTCTCCTTTATTTTGTTTATTGTTGGGAAGAACCTAAATAATCCTAAGTGGAATTGGGCTTTGAGGTTTTGGATTTTGGACTAGGAGGAATAAAAGAAATTGAGAGTTAGTTTAGTTAAATTTTATTTTTAGACTGGAAGATAAATGATTTAATTGGTTGATCTTGTTATTTGTTTAGTTAATGATTGTAATTATGTTGTTATTGATGATGATGGAGATTACTAGCAGGCTATCAAAAGGTTTTGTTCTTGACACAAAGTGATTGATGATTGTTATTATAGAGAGAATTTGCCTTTAAATATAGTCTTGTGAATTTTAGAAAGGCCTAGGAGGTTAACTCACTAAGCAAGACGACATAAAATAGTATAGTAGTTGAGTTGGAAACAAATTGAAAGCCTACTATATATATATATATATATATATTTAGTTAACTATGAATGTTTCGTTTGGTTTTGGAATACTTGATACACAATTTAGTTTATTAGAGCATTAAATGACATTTGTTTGAATTATTATTATTATTATTATTATTATTTGGGAATTTGCTTGAATTTATTAGATGCTTTGGACGATTTCTGCAAATGAATTATAGATCTTAGAGTGATGGGATGAGCTCTTTGAACGATTGATTGGATTCTCAAACTCTAGTGAGTAATAATATACCTATAGCATGTTTTACTATGTTAATTTTGTAAAATACATGTAAAGTATTATTTTGTATATGTTGACTATTGAAATGTGACTTGATTAATATGGAACTCCAATTGAACTTCTGAGAGATATTTTATTAGCTGTGGTGTTAGTTTTTGGATAGTGCAATAAGCAACTTTAGAGTTGTTGTTTGAATCTTGTTCTGTATGATGGTTGAGCTATGTGATTTGTATGTGATACTTGACTAGCATCAAAATTGGCCAATTGAATTAGCACTTGACCTTCTAGGAGCAAAGTGCCATGGATTATAAATTATCTAGGGGCCACCTCTTGGGTCCTAGGAGGGACAAAAAGATTGGCATTTGACCTTCTAGGAGCAAAGTGCCACAAATCATAAAGTTATCCGGGGGCCACCTCTTAGGTCCTAGGAGAGCTAGGAACAAAGTGCCACGGGTGATAAAGTACCCAGAGGCCACTACTTGAGTCCTGGTCAAGGCTAGGAACAAAGTGCCATGGACCAAATAGGCGTTTGAGGGCCAACTCTTGAGTCCTAGTTATGTTATGTAAGTTATAGATTTGATACTTGTTTGTTGTAAGCTTAGGTGTGACTGATAATTTGGTAACTGAGGATAATTTGGTAACTAAGACCCCCTTTTCTAATTTTCTAAACTTTGATAGCTATACCCTATATTAGACTAAGATGGTTATTGATTTGCCTATATCTAATTTGACGTTTCCATTATATGACATCTGAATGCATTTTCTGAACTTTATAATGAAGTTTCCCATTTTAATATGAATGGCTTCAAGGTATGCTCTTAACTTTTATGCTTGAAAGTTTCACTAAAGATAGATTATTGTGATGTTACAATTATGTTGTGAAATAGAAGTATTCTCTCTACAAATGTGTGGTTTTGCCAAACTTGAGCCCAAACTTGTTTCATTTTTCGTCATACATAATTAGATATATTATATCTCACTAGGTCTTTTTGACTCACTCTTTCTCTTCCCCGTTTTAGGCATAAGTTTGGGTTCGTGTTCGAGTCCTTCGATTAGCTAGAAGCATTGAATCTTCAACGAGCCCACATCCTTATTCGTGTGGGTCTTATATTCTTTTATATACAATAAATGTATTTACTTATATTCTTTGATTACTTTGATGTATAAAATCTCTAGATGTAACGTCCGAAAAATTTTAATCATTTTAAACTAAGTTATTCGGTTTTTAGCAATTAATTGGGATTAATTAGAATTCGATCAAGTATTTACTCAGAGTCTATTAAGTAATAGTTAGAAGAATTAACCTTGAGGAAATTAGATTAAAATCATAGGAAACCACCTAGGAATTTTCTAAAACCGGTTTACCGATTTAAGAGAAATCAGTATGATTTTGGTACTTTAAATTATCGGAACCGGATCAATAGAAATTATACTATGAGAACCTTAGGATGGATGGCCAAGATTCATCCAACACACCCTACAATTGGCCCCACAATCAGCCTTCAAGAAGGCAGCCAAATCAAATTGGAGAAGGAAAACACATCCACTAATCACATGTAATCTTGCTCCAAAAGTTTCCAATTATTTCCTTCCAACTCCTTGATTATTTTCAAATTTTATAACCTGCTGAACCCTCATTATTTCTCTTCTATCTCAACCCATCTCCATTTACTCTTCAAGCTTCAACAAGATTCCTTCAATCCAAGGCACCAATCTAGCTCAACAACACCTAGAAGAGGTAGGAATTCCAATTTCTTTTCTTGTTTTCTTTGAATTGGGCTGATTGGGACTCCACTTTCTTCCCACTTTCTTGCATGATTCTGAGTTGTCTTGAGTGATGATGATGAATTAAGATTGGTTTAAGGTGTGTATGTGAGTTTGAATTGAAGATTGGATGAATTGATTTAAGGAAAACATGAATCCAAGAAGAATTTAAGAAGCTGTTAGGGTTTTTCACCCGGCGGTCCGTACAGCGGAATGTACGGCTTTGCCTACAATTGTTTAAATTTGATGAATCCATTTTTATATAAAACTAAAAATTCAAGGCTTTCTATACATATAAAATATAAGGCATTGGGTTAGTATATAAGTAGTTATGAATTTTTGAAGTTTGACCTAGAAATCTGGATTCTCATCTGTGCAGTATGAGTTAAGAAGGGTGTAACTCACCCTACACAACTCTAAATTGAGTGAAACTAATGTTGTTTGAAAGCTAACATACAGGGGAATATCCCATAAAAATTTCAGAGTCAGATTCTTTTCCAATTATTCCCAGCACATCAATGAAATTACCTTAAGTTCAAATTGGACTGGAACAGGGTAGTCCAGTAGCATCAAGTTACGAGGCTTATATCTCAACATATACTCATGCAAATGATATGAAACTTATTTCATTTGAAAGCTTGTTCTATTATCTTTAATTTGATAATTTTGTATGATTTCACCCAGATTTCTATTTTGATGAATTTTCACTTATGAGAGTGCACTTCTGGCTAAGTACAGGGCAGTTTGAGATAAAATACTAATAACTTGAGCTATATAAATCAAAATGAGATGGGACTAAAAGGGTTAGAAACTAGACACATATCACTATAACATATTCAAAATTTAAGTCCAACTGAATTGAATAGAAATTATGGTGAACTTTACAACAACCTGGCAGAATTGATATAACGGACAGAATTGAACATAAGGGTCCAATCCCTACATAATTGACATTATTTTGATATATATGGGTCCAATCCCTACATGGTTGACATTATTGTGATATGTTTGTTATTCTATGTTGAACTTTTACTTGATTGGTTTTACTGGTAGCCTGGCACTATTCACGCGGAAGTGGACTCGATCTGTTATGCTGCCGAATTTCTGGCAAAAATTAGTGATAGTTCTAAATGTTGGTATGTTAATATTGTTATGCGACATGTATGAATACTAAGCAAGTATTATTATTTGAGAATAAGGTACGAAGCCTATGTATTTATGATTCTATGTTCAAAGATATGATAATGAGTCCATATTTCAAAGGAACGTGACATGGCGATCACGCTCTGATGGGGTATGACATGGCGATCATACTCTGGATTGTGGCATAATGATCTCATCCCCTAAGGAATATGACATGGTGATCACACCCTGAGGGAGTATGACATGGGGATCATACTCTGGGACATGGCAAGATGAATATATTTTAAGGAGTGTGACATGGTGATCACACCCCGAGGGAGTCTGACATGGCGATCATACTCTGGGACATGGCAGGATGAATATATTTTAAGGAGTGTGACATGGTGATCACATCCCGAGGGAGTATGACATGGTGATTGTACTCTGGAATATGTATGACAAGTAAAGGAAGACAAAGAAAGAAAAGAAAATTATGTATACCTGCATAAATTCAAGTACAAGTAAAGGTAGATGCAAATTTCAAGTTTCCAGTATATTGGTGTTATTATAATTTAATACGTTACAGTTATTATTCATAGTATGATTCATGACTTTATCGTGTATTGGCTCTCTCAAATGACAAGTGCATGAATAAAATGGACTCTCCTTGGAACAATATGTTTTCAAACTATAAAATTAAATAGTTTATATAACATGTCCACCTTTTTCATAATAAATTAAAGCAACTGGAGATAATAATGATGATATCATATGAAATTTCTTAGTGAATCCTACTGAGAATTTAAAATTCTCACTCCTATTTCCGTGTTATCTCCAGATAGTTCAAGAAGTTTCAAGGACGGCTGAAGTTGCTGTCAGATAAGGTCCGCTCAAGTAATAGTAACAACTCCAGGGTATAGTACTATGACTTAAGCATAGTACTGTACAGAGGAGGACGTTACACTAGAAACACTCCATTAGCTACAAGCAGGGTCTTACTTTCCACATAGTACCTCGTTAGCAATAGTGTTCTAATATCTTTGGTTCTTATGATGTATTTTGGAAACGTATGGCTAATTATGTGTTTATATCGGTATGCTGAGACAGTTAACCAAGTTGATGTAAAGGATGGGAATGTATTGTTTTGGGGGAAATTCCGTCAAATTTTCAATAAAAATTCATGGTCTAGCTTGCTAAGGAATCGATGCTCCCTATGTGCTGGTCATGGCTCTAGTGAGTCATGACAATTCATGCCACTCATTTGAGTGCGAGTGAATTCTCAGTGCCGGACAAAAAGAGCCCACTGTCCACAAACCAAATTGACTACATCACTATTGACAGCATTCGAGGTATCTTTCACCTCTACAAACTTACCAACTATGGTTACATTATATTACATAATGCTTGATTCATGTTAACTCTTGACAATAATTTAAAGGTTCATATAAAGATTACATGCTGCACAAGATTAACTATAATATTCCTACTTCATCCTTGCAGCGACTGAAGGTTGACACATTTGGATGAAAAGGATTCAAAGTCTACCAACATGCAAGGGGCCAACTTTAACATTCACCACGAGTTTCGAGTTCCGACTTCACCTTCAAGTTCCCATGATTTCCGACTTTATCTTCGAATTTCACATAAAATGGGATTATTTCCGACTTCTGAGTTCGTCTTCGAATTTCAGCATAACTTACCGACTTCCGACTTAACATTCAAAGGCCAAACAACATGGACGTGGTTCCCGATATCTGACTTTATGTCTAAAAGAAAATGGACCCGATTTCTGATCTCATAATTTATCTCCAAGTTTCAAGCAAGATGTACGCGAGCTCTGACCTCAGACCTCATGTTTCAAAATAGTGTACATGGTTTCTGACCTTCGAATTGATAGTTTAACACAATGGTTACACGTACTGACCTCCGAGTTGAATGTAATGAGCTCCGACCTTAGAGTTGAACTCAACTAGAATGGACACAAATTCGAATCTTTAAGTTGATTTCCAAATTGTGCATGAGTTTCGATCTCCGAGTTTATTAGGAGCTTTCCATCTGTTGGTGTTCCCGAGTTTGAATGGAGAGATCCGAGATTATGTGATTGCAAGCTGTATGACTTCTGACATCCGACTTTGCTTCCAAGTTTTGAATAAATCAGACAAGTTTTCCAATATCCGATTTCATCTCCGAGGGGCAAGTAAATAGCACGAGTTCCGACTTTAAGCAGAATCAAGACGAGTTTCGATTTCAGATAAAATGGAAGTGAGTTCCACTTTTGGGATGACGTGGAGAGCAATTTAGCCACAAAAGTGGGAAACATGGCCGAACTTCAATCACAAAATTTCAACCAATCAATACTCACAATTCCAACTACCCTCATGTATTTAAGTCAGACTCTTCTTCTCATTTCTGGCTGATTTATGCTTCCTTCTCCCTCTTGTTCTAGCCTTCTTCTTCTCTTCTCTCAACCAACTCTATCACTCTTTCAAGCTTAACAAGGTTCTAACAATTCAAGCTTCAACACTTAGCAAAATCATGCTCCAAAGAGGTAGGATTCCATTTCTGTTCTTAAATTATTTGCACTATGGCTGTATGAAATTTTATTCTTCTTCATGTATTTGATGATATGTTGGATGTATATGATGGATTATGATTGGATTAATATGAAATCTTGAGTTGGAATTAGAGTTAGAAGAAGAAAACTAGGAGAAGTGGAGGATTGGAATGCTGCCTAAGTGAGGAATCCCACGGCAGTCCATATGGCGGAGTATACAGCTCCACCTACAGTTGGCTAAACCCAATGGGACTATTTTTATATGAAAGTATACATTCAGAACTTTCCATACATATATAATATAAGGCTATTGGATTAGTATTGAGAGAGATATGAATTTTTGAAGTTTGACCTAGGAATCAGGACTTTCATTCGAGCAGTGTGACTTGAGGAGGGTGTAACTCACCCTACACAACTCTAAATTGAGTGAAACAAACTTTGTTATAAATCTTACACATAGGGGAACATCTACAATGAAATTCCAAGTTTTTTATGACCCCAATTGTTCCTAGTGATTCAAGGAAATTACCCTATGTCCAAATCAAGCCAAAATAGGGTAGTTCAGGAAAGTCGAATTTCCGGACTTATAACTCGAGGTATACTAAAGCAAATGAATTGAAACTTTTGAAAATGAAAGGTTGTCCTGTTAGCTTTGATATGACACATATTTCATATGATTTGGACTTGTTTTCAATTTATAGTAGATTTTTACTTTTAGGTGTGTAATTCTGGCCAGCCATAGGGCAGGCCAGGTTAGAACGTAAATATCTTGAGTTATACAAATCAAAATGAGATGGAACCAAAGAGGTTAGAAAATAGACACAGAGAGCTATGACATATCCAAAATTCAGATTTAAATGAGTTGAATAGAAGTAAAGGTGGATTATACAAAATTCAGCCAAAACTGAGTAGAATAGGCAGAAATGACCAAATTGATGGTTTCACAAGTGTTAGTGAACATATAAGGTTTGAGTTGATGGATGCAAATTTTACATTGATAGATATGTTAGATTGATTATACTACTATGACTGACTTGTCTGTGAGAACTGGCACTATTCATGGGAAAACGAATCTGATTCGTTATGCTGCCGGATTTATAGCAAAAGTCTATAAAACTATGAATGTTTATATACAAGGATGAATTTAAGTATGATATCAGTTATGACGTATATGAAAATAAATGATGAATCATATGTATGAGTACATTCAGTATGTCTATGCATAACCATGTATGAGAATGAAAAGATATGAATATATTAAATGTGAATCCCTTCACCTGGAGGCAGTTGTACATTGAATCCCTCCCGGTGAAGGCAGTTAAAAGATAAAGATATGAATCCCTTCACTTGGAGGCAGTTGCACATTGTAACATCCCCACCCTTCGTAAATAAAACGTAATAAGAACTTTGAATTATTTCCCGTAGGCAGTGTGAGAATTTCTCAGTCAGCGCTATGCCATGACGATCCTCACACTTGGAATTATAGGGTAGTGTAAAACTGCCGTTGAGAATATAGCACTGCCATATGTTTAAAATTAAGAAATGACAAAAGTGCCCCTACAAACTTTTGTTAATCGCAGTGATACCCTGAATTTTTAGAAATTTTGATTTGACCCCAAAAGCTTATTTCCACAATAACCCTAGAACTTTTCATAAAATGACCTTTATGTCCATCCTAGAACTTTTCATAAAATAACCTTTATGTCCCTACATCTATAGGATTAGCAGAATGGGGTTTTAAACGGAGCAAAATCACGTGGTGAAACCGTAGAAGTTTAAATCTTTGCCGATTGGGCCATGGAGGTAGTCGGGTGTGAAATGACATGGGGTGCCCCCGGACTTGCTCAAAATTACGGAAATGCCATTAGTTATAGAAAACAGAAAATAAAAAGGCTCTGAATTTGCGAAAATGTCTAATTTACGCCGTTAATCTGTTTATTCGATTTCAATAGTTATGTAAGGACAATTAGGAGTTAATTAAATATTAATTAGGAGTTAATTAGATTTAATTAGAGGGATGAGGCTTAGGAACAATCAAGATAGAGATATAGAAATTCTCTCAAAGTCATTCAGTAAAGTTTTGCTTCGGTACTTTAAACTGCCAGATCCAAATCAGTAGAATTTCACTAGTTCGAGTGGATGAAAATTGAGCCACCTCTACCCTAATGAATGGCGCCAATTGGCCGCCAAGTGAGTGGAGAGTGTAATGTCCGAAAAATTCTATCGTTATTAACCGAGTTTTCGGTTTTCATCGGATAATTGGGATTAATTAGGATTCGATTAAGCATTCACTTAAAGCTAATTGAGTGTGGTTTAGAATGATTAGATATGATGGAATTAGATTAGAATCATAGGAAACTTCATAGGATTTTTCTAAAACCGATTTACCGATTTAAAGGAAATCGGTAAGATTTCGGTATTTTAAACTGCCGGAACCGGACCAATAGAAATTATACTGTGAAAACCCTAGGATGGGTGGCCAAGATTCAGCCAACACTCCTCACAAGTGGCGCACAAATCAGCCATAAAAGAGGGAAGCCAAGCCAAGTTTGAATGAGGGTTGAATTCCACCAATCAAGAGCCAACTTCCTTTATAAGTTTTCATTTTTTTTCTTCCTTCCCCCTTTATATTTTCGGCCTCCCCGTAAGTGGTGCAGACCAGCCCTCATTTTCCCACTTTCCTTCATCTTCTTCCACTTCCTCTCATCCCCAAGCTCAAGCCCCAACCATCAACTTCACTCCAAGATCAAGTTCCATCAAGATTTCACACCACCAAGGTAGGAATCTCAACTTTCTCCTTCTTTTCTTTGAATTGGGGCTACCTAGAGTCCCTTATTCATCCATGATTCTGATGTTGTGATGGGTGGGGATGATGAATTAAGGTTGGTTTAAGGTGTATATGTGAGTTTGAATTGAAGATTGGATGGATTGATTAGAGAAGAACATGAATCCAAGAAGAATTCAAGAAGCTGTTAGGGTTTTCCCCTCGATAGTCCGTACGGCGGAGTGTATGGCTCTGCCTACGGTCGATCAAATTTAATGAAACTATTTTTATATGAAACTAGACATTTAGGGCTTTCCATACATATAAAATATAAGGCCATTGGATTAGTATAGAATTAGTTATGAATTTTTGAAGTTTGACCTAGAAACATGGATTCTCATCTGGGCAGTATGAGTTGAGAAGGGTATAACTCACGCTACACAACTCCAAATTGAGTTCAACTAATGCTGTTTGAAATTTAACATGTACAGAAACACCCCATAAAAATTTCAGAGTCAGATTCGATGACATTTGTTCCCAGCACATCAATGAAATTGACTCAAGTTAAAACTTGGCTGGAACAGGGTAGTCTAGTAGGGTCAAGTTTCGGGGCTTATATCTCAAAATATACTCATGCAAATGAGTTGAAACTTATTTCATTTGAAAGCTTGTCCTGTTAGATTTAATTTGATATAAATTTTGTATGATTTCACTTAGTTTTCTATTTTTAGTGAATTTTTACTTATAAGAAACTAATTTTGGCTAAGAACAGGGCAATCTGAGGTAAAATTTTTATATCTTGAGTTATACAAATCAAAATAAGATGGGATTAAAAGGGTTAGAAACTAGACACATAATGCTATGATATATTCAAAAATTAGATTCAAATGAGTTGAATTGCAATAAGGGTGGAGTATACCAAACTCAGGCAGAACAGGAGAGAATAAATCAAAAACCCAATTGGTGCTTGATTTGAAATTAATGAATGATGCTATGAATATATATATATATATATATATATATATATATATATATATATATATATATATATATATATATATATATATATTTGCTGGTCCATATTGAATTGCAAGTTTGTACATTTGTACTGGTTACCTAGCACTATTCATAGGAAAGCAGACTCGATCCGTTATACTGCCAAAATTCCGGCAGAAATATGTGAATTATGTGACTGTTATGAACATTTATATGTTATGCTCATTAGATTCATATATGCAAGAATGATTTAAATATAATATGGAGTATATGAATGAATGCATGTAGCATATGCATGTATAATCATGTCCAAAGAAGAATAAGATTTATGAGAACTTGCAAGAAAGACGTACCAAGCTACCACGTGAGGCATGGCATAAACCCAGCTAGCGTGGGATAGAGCGGTTCTGTCTAAGACTTGGGCCAACCCTCGACCAGATTTAAGGGGAATAGACCGGTGTGAGGGTCGGGGACAGTAAACCCGTCACTCATGTATAGGTACGATCTCGGACCTGAAAAGTAGGCTATCACCCAGGGGTGAGAGAGGCCATTCACCTCTGGGGGACCAAGTACAGAATGACAAGGTTAAGTTGCAAGTTAAAGAAGAGATAAATTAAGTCAAGTGCACTTGCATACATTCAAGTATACGCATCTATATGTGCATCTTCAATTATCTAGTTAAGTCATAATGCTATTATGATCCTTGTTGAAGCATATTATACTCTCCGTATTTCTATGTCTGTCATATGATATGGCAAGTGGTTA
Source organism: Pterocarpus macrocarpus (assembly GCA_031439585.1). Lineage (NCBI taxonomy): Eukaryota > Viridiplantae > Streptophyta > Magnoliopsida > Fabales > Fabaceae > Pterocarpus > Pterocarpus macrocarpus. The sequence continues at coordinate 45,077,995 of CM062517.1, forward strand.
TTAAAATATAACCCACTTCGATAAAGGTGTTTTCAACTTAAAATTGAACTACTATTTGTTTATATGTGCTCATATTTTCATAATAAACCGAAGCGGCTGGAATGTTTATGATGGCACTATAAGATTGGTTTGAGTTTACCTATTGAGAACCTTAGGTTCTCACTGCCTACTTGTATGTTTGTCTTTTCCGTAAATATTCCAGCACCCAAGTTGGAAATCAAGTACGAGGCAGAGTACAGGACCATTCATTGAGCAAGAATCGGGCGTAAGCCAGACCAAGAAACTATTGAAGCTAGCTAATGACTAGTCAGAAGTAACGCTATATATTATGTCAATCACAATTTCCTTTAAAGTGTAATTATTTTATTATCTATGTATCAGAGACTATTAGTCAGTAATAAAGTGAGCAGTTAAAGGGCCATGTATTATATTTTCCATATTTTAAAGATTTCTTAGCACAGTAGCAACCTTTTAATATAACTCCATGACTCGAGCATAGCTTATATAATAAAGGGTGTTACATTTATTGGTATCAGAGTAGTTTGTCCTGTATAGGCCCGTCGATGGACTGATTATGCTTCTGAGATATACTCTGAGAATCTAGATAAACCATGCTTTAGGTCCTCGCGTGAAGGGGACATAGAAATATTTGGCATGGCAGCCTTGTTGTGAGTGTGGTGGACTACTTGTTGCACTTGACTGAATATTGAGCCTGATCACCTCAATATAAGGTTTTGTGTAAACAGAAGCCTAAAACACCCAGCAAGCTTATTAGAAGCCTTCTATACATAATTATTAGGGATAAGACTCCTGGAAAGTAGCAATGGCATAAAGGGATAGACAATTGAGCAAGTTGAGGAGTGCAAAGAATTAGGGATTTAATCAAAGGAATTGTGTTGGGCGGTTTGCTATGGACATAGTAAACCTAGTTATATCGAAAAAGGTTGTTTGCAAAGTGAGGCTGGGTAGCAGAAGATTTTCCATCATCAAGGGTAGGATCTTATTTGGAGACAAGCTAAGTAAGAATCTACTTCACCTTGATAGGGCTTGTTCCAATCTAGATTGAATCTAGAGGATTCTTCTACCTAGTTTTGTAACTCTAATACACGATAGGAGTAAGGTGATTATTCGCTGATGAGATTATCTTATGTGGCATGGATAGTGCTCTTATTTTCTTCATAGATGAGATTACCCTGAAGGTACCTCACCAGCAAATTCAATTAATGGTTTTTATTTTGGATTGTGGTAATATCACATTATAAAGACCTGATCCTACATTAAGAAATTTGCAGAGTGGACGAATGAAGCAGAGAATCAGTGAAAGAAGCTAAGGGCAGAAGCTTCGGTTAGGTATACGGGAGAACTTTTTAAGTCCCTGTCCAGAGAATGGAGTGGTTTCTTCCTCAAGGGTATAGGGAACTAACCTTGTAGCGATTGCGAATTGGAAGAATAATAAGTGGAATCTTGGCTTCGAAAGGGAAACAGTTGAGCAAACTGTAAAGAGACCCATCTAACTGTACATCGAATCAAGATAGAGATACGGCTATACACGGCAAGGAAAGCAGATGAAGTTATAAGTGTAACAAGAGAAAGAGACAATATATCTCCTACTAACCTGAAGTAGAAACACTTTCAGACTAGAGGTGGCATGTGAACTAAGTGTAATTTTTCCTACCTTTCAGGGATAAAGAAAGTGTTAGAAAATCTAGTCATGTTCAAATTCTATCAACCTTACCTACCACAGGAACTGGATGATAGAATCATCTTCAACATATTATTAGTAGAGGAATGAGGCTATTCAGAGAAGAAAGGCAAAATCGAACAATCGCCTTTAGGTACCATTACTTGTGCTATGGGCGGAGTAAGTCGATAATGAATGTATTTAGATTTAGGCAAGAGTCATAAAGACTTAAAGTATGCAACAAATCCTGACAGACCAAGGGAGCAACCACAAGGTAGGTTCTGACAAATGAAAACAGACAAGTTTCCACAAGAATAATAGAACATAGTAGAAATGAGGTAGGAAAAGAGGAAGTTTGGATTTCTGACTGACCCATTAAAAAGAGCAAAGCTACCTAGTATGAGATTACGGTGCAAATAAGATTGTGTACGAAATACCAAGCAGGGTTGCCTTGGCACCGGTCATAAGTGCAACGGACCCAATGCACCCTAAGCAAGACTAAATGATGCACCAATATATGATCAAAAAGGATTCAGAAGTGTGTCCCATGAGGGGCAAGGTTACGATGTCGGGATTAGAGGCAGTCAGAAGAGTCTCCATACCTTGGACCAGATTAAATGCGATCATCACCAACGCACTAGGTTCCATCAGAGTTCCATAGTTAAGTATGCTCGGACGAGAGGAATATTATGATGGGTGACCTTCTGGGAAGTCCTCATATTGTAATTTCAACAGGGAAGCAAGACCATCATTCCCATCTCTCACAGCAAATGGATTACATCTTAGGGGCAAGATATCATAAAGAATAGCCAGAAGGCTTAGCAGTTAGGATAATATGAGATTTAGCCACTAAAACTAACAAACCTCTATATTTGTATTAGGACAAATCCCCAATGAGATTGGTAACATTGGTGCCCACAAAAGTGGGAGGTGGACATCAACACAATAGTCGAGGAATCTCCATACTAACCAATTGAAGGAAAATAGAAGAGTGGCAGGAACTTCGGCTGTTCCACAATCCTTTCCTTACGTGAAGCTGATCATATTTTGAGGGAACAAGTATCGCAACAATCATTGAGAAGTTCAACAAGAACGGCATGAGATCCAATTAGCAAATAATGAGAAATGGAATAAAGTCCGCAAAAGCAAGGAGAGATTTTGAAGCAAGGACCATAGTTATAGTTTAGAAGGGAGCTCTAGCCTTACACCTAAAATCTAATGGAAGGGGATTCATCACTGATCAAAGAAGATCAGGTAGGTGAGAGTTTGGATATAGCTTAATCAACTTCCCGAAAAAAAAAAACTTCGGTGACTCCACTATGACCACTATTTGTCGAAGTTGATTGCTGCTGTAGCTGATAGTTTTTGTAATGGTAGAACTTCTTCAGTTGGTATTTAGGGCCCAAGGCACAAGTATTGGAAAGTTACCGGAGAACATAGCACACAAGAAGTCAGACACATGACAAGGAGGATGAGGAATTTACTCGATGAACTTGATGAGGGATCAGAATGTAAGCAAAACAAAGTATAATTTGGCACCCATATGATCCACGACAACTCTCTGCATGGATATTGGAAAGGCATCTTGTAAGACAATATGGTAAGGAAACTCTGCAGTTTCGATGAAAGGATCTGACTTTTAACCTTGGTTTGCACATTAAATTGTCTGTATCTCAATAGCTAGAAACCAAGGAGGATATCAGACCAATAGAAAGAGTTATGAGTCTTAGAACTTAATCCGTACAGTGGGAGCGACCTGAAATTTTCCTACAGGCATTAGGCACGAGACAAGTTTTACCAAAAAGAATGAGTTTTAAGATAAGACTCCTAGTTATAATTTTAAGAAAAGGCCTAAGCCTATGTTTCTAAAGAACCGTATCAGAGGCGAATTTATAATTGAACTAAGGGTAGCTGAGCGAATAAGAATCTTGGGAAAGAATATACGAACTTCCTTAATATAGGCATTGTCATTACTACATATTGACGTCAATTACTACAATAACTGCTAATCTTTGCAATTGCAAATCTTTATGAGTTGAAAATCTGGGGTCTCATGTACAAGTTGTGGAAGATTCAGCAGCTACCACAAAACAAGAGTAGCGAAATATAGAGCAAGGGAGATGAGTAAGAGTCTCCAATAAACAGAACAATGATTCAGAGTGTTATAGAGACAAGGCAAGCTTGGACATCAACATAACCCTTATGGATCCTTTGTACGAATTAAGACTACCTCATAGCTACCAGCAAGTAATCTCAAAACAAGATGCAAACTCGAAAAGAGGAGTATCCCTATAAGTTAAAAGGACTTTTCATTGACCCTTCTTAATCCTAGAATTTTGAGGACAAAATTCTTTTCAAGGTGGGTAGAATGTAACATCCCCACTTTCGCAAATAGAATGTAATGGGAACTTTGAATTATTTCCCTTAGGCAGTGTGAGAATTTCTCAGTCAGCGCTATGCCATGACGATCCTCACACTTGGAATTATAGGGTAGTGTAAAACTGCCGTTGAGAATATGGCACTGCCATATGTTTAAAATTAGGAAATGACAAAAGTGCCTTTGCAAACTTTTGTTAATCGCAGTGATACCCTGAATTTTTAGAAATTTTGATTTGACCCCAAAAACTTATTTCCACAATAACCCTAGAACTTTTCATAAAATGACCTTTATGTCCCCATATCTATAGGATTAGCAGAATGGGGTTTTAAACGGAGCAGAATCGCGTGGTGAAACCGTAGAAGTTTAAATCTCTGCCGATTGGGCCATGGAGGCAGTCGGGTGTAAAATGACATGGGGTGCCCCTGGACTTGCTCAAAATTACGGAAATGCCATTAGTTATAGAAAAGAGAAAACAAAAAGGCTCCGAATTTGCGAAAATGTCTAATTTACGCCGTTAATCTGTTTATTCGGTTTCAATAGTTATGTAAGGACAATTAGGAGTTAATTAAATATTAATTAGGAGTTAATTAGATGTTAATTAGAGGGATGAGGCTTAGGAACAATTAGAATAGAGATATAGAAATTCTCTCAAAGTCATTCAATAAAGTTTTGCCAATTTGAAGAAAATCGGCGAAGATTCGGTACTTTAAACCGCTAGAACCGAATCAGGAGAATTTCACTAGTTTGAGTGGATGAAAATTGAGCCACTTCTACCCTAATGAATGGCGCCAATTGGTCGTCAAGTGAGTGGAGAGTGTAACATCCGAAAAATTCTATCGTTATTAACCGAGTTTTCGGTTTCATCGGATAATTGGGATTAATTAGGATTCGATTAAGCATTCACTTAAAGTCAATTGAGTATGGTTTAGAATGATTAGGTATGATGGAATTAGATTAGAACCATAGGAAACTTCATAGGATTTTTCGAAAACCGGTTTACCAATTTAAAGGAAATCGGTAAGATTTCGGTATTTTAAACTGCCGAAACTGGGCCAATAGAAATTATACTATGAAAACCCTAGGATGGATGGCCAAGATTCAGCCAACACTTCTCACAAGTGGTGCACAAATCAGCCATAAAAGAGGGAAGCCAAGCCAAGTTTGAATGAGGATTGAAATCCACCAATCAAGAGCCAACTTCCTTCATAAGTTTTCATTTTTTGTCTTCCTTTCCCCTTTATATTTTCGGCCTCCCCATAAGAGGTGCAGACCAGCCCTCATTTTCCCACTTTCCTTCATCTTCTTCCACTTCCTTTCATCCCCAAGTTCAAGCCCCAACCATCAACTTCACTCCAAAATCAAGTTCCATCAAGATTTCACACCACCAAGGTAGGAATCTCAACTTTCTCCTTCTTTTCTTTGAATTGGGGCTGCCTAGAGTCCCTTTTTCATCCATGATTCTGATGTTGTGATGGGTGGGGATAATGAATTAAGGTTGGTTTAAGGTGTATATGTGAGTTTGAATTGAAGATTGGATGGAATGATTAGAGAAGAACATGAATCCAAGAAGAATTCAGGAAGCTGTTAGGGTTTTTCCCTCAATGGCCAGTACAGCGGAGTGTACGGCTCTGCCTACAGCCGATCAAATTTGATGAAACTATTTTTATATGAAACTAGACATTTAGGGCTTTCCATACATATAAAATATAAGGCCATTGGATTAGTATAGATTTATTTATGAATTTTTGAAGTTTAACTTAGAAACTTGGATTCTCATCTGGGCAGTATGAGTTGAGAAGGGTATAACTCACCCTACACAACTCCAAATTGAGTTCAACTAATGCTGTTTGAAATTTAACATGTAAGGAAACATCCCATAAAAATTTCAGAGTCATATTCACTACCATTTGCTCCCATCACATCAATGAAGTTGACTCAAGTTCAAACCAGGTTGGAATAGGGTAGTCCAGTAGGGTTAAGTTTTGGGGCTCATATCTCAAAATATACTCATGAAAATGAGATGAAACTTTTTTCATTCGAAAGCTTGTCCTGTTAGCTTCAATTTGATATAAATTTTACATGATTTCACCTAGGTTTCTATTTTTAGTGAATTTTTACTTATAAGAACCTAATTCTGGCTAAGAACAGGGCAGTCTGAGGTAAAATTTTTATATCTTGAGTTATACAAATCAAAATGAGATGAGACCAAAAGGGTTAGAAACTAGACACATAATGCTATGACATATCCAAAAATTAGATTCAAATAAGTTGAATTGCAATAAGGGTGGAGTATACCAAACTCGGGCAGTACAAGAGAGAATAAACCAAAAACCCAATTGGTGTTTGATTTGAAATTGATGAATGATGCTCTATATATATATATATATATATATATATATATATATATATATATATATATATATATATTTGCTGGTCCATATTGAATTGCAAGTTTGTAAATTTGTACTGGTTGCCTGGCACTATTCATGGGAAAGCGGACTCGATCCATTATACTGCCAAAATTCCGGCAGAAATATGTGAATTATGCGACTGTTATGAACATTTATATGTTATGCTCATTAGATTGATATATGCAAGAATAATTTAAGTATAATATGGAGTATATGAATGAATACATGTAGCATATGCATGTATAATCATGTCCAAAGAAGAATAAGATTTATGAGAACTTGCAAGAAAGACGTACCAAGCTACCACGTGAGGCATGGCATAGACCCAGCTAGCATGGGACAGAGCGGTACTGTCTAAGACTTGGGCCAGCCCTCGACCAGATTTAAGGGGAATAGACCGGTGCGAGGGTCGGGAAAAGTAAACCCGTCACTCATGTATAGGTACGAGCTCGGAGCTAAAAAGCAGGCTATCACCCAAGGGTGAGAGAGGCCATTCACCTCCGGGGGACTAAGTACAGAATGGCAAGGTTAAGTTGCAAGTTAAAGAAGAGATAAATTAAGTCAAGTGCACTTGTATAAATTCAAGTATACGCATCTCTATGTGCATCTTCAATTATCTAGTTAAGTCATAACGCTATTATGATCCTTGTTGAAGCATATTATACTATTCGTATTTCTATGTCTATCATATAATATGGCAAGTGGTTATTAAAATATAACCCGCTTCGAGAAAGGTGTTTTCAACTTAAAATTGAACCACTATTTGTTTGTATGTGCTCATATTTTCATAATAAACCGAAGAGGCTGGAATGTTTATGATGGCACTGTAAGATTGGTTTGAGTTTACTTACTGAGAATCTTAGGTTCTCACTGTCTACTTGTATGTTTCTCTTTTCCGTAAATATTCCAGCACCCGAGTTGGAAATCAAGTGCGAGGCAGAGTATAGGGTCATTCATTGAGCAAGAATCGGGCGTAAGCCAGACCAAGAGACTATTGAAGCTAGCAATGACTAGTCGGAAGTAAACGCTGTGTATTATGTCAGTCACAATTTCTTTTAAAGTGTAATTATTTTATTATCTATGTATCAAAAACTATTAGTCAGTAATAAAGTGAGCAGCTAAAGGGCCATGTATTATATTTTCCATATTTTAAAGATTTCTTAGCACAGTGGCAACCTTTAATATAACTCCATGACTCGAGCATGGCTTATATAATAAAGGGTGTTACACACATTCAATCCCTCCCTGTGAAGGCAGCTAAAACTATGAGATCCCTTTACCTTGGAGGCACGTGGTCAGATGAGATCCCTCTATATTGAAGGCACATGGTCAGATGAGATCCCTCATTTTTTAGGCACGTGACCAGAAGAGATCCCTTCAATTAGAGGCACATGGCCAGAATGAGATCCCTCCAAGACTAGAGGCACGTGAATCCCGTTGTGGATTAGTCGGTGTGACGATGGTCACGAGTTGAGCTTACGAGCTCACTCCTAGATCAGACTACCCAAGGGCAGTAAAGGCTAAAGACTAAAGACTAAAGACTAAAGATTAAAATATATGCAAGCACCCCACTCACATGAGGCATGGCATTGACCCAGCTAGTGTGAGTACAGGGGATAGGACTTACATGAGGTGTAACGTCCCGATTTCCGATTTCCGACCTTATTAGTCAAATGTTATAATTTCCGATTTCCGACTTAATCTCAAAGCCTCAAATGCACTGGCTTGATTTTTTGACCTATGAGTTAATGGATGCGAGATCAGATCTCTGAGTTGATCTCCAAGTTCGACCAAAATTTATATGGGTTCCGACCTCATACTTTATTCCAAAGCTTCACATAAAAATGGACATAGTTTCCGATCTCCAAACTTATGTCCAGGTCTCAAATAAGGTGAGCATGAGGTCAGACATCCGACTTCACCTTCAAGTTTCCATGACTTCCGACTTAACATTCAAGTCCGAACAACATGGAAGTGCTTCCCGATATCCGACTTCATGTCTCAAAGAAAATGGACCCTATTTCCGATCTCATAATTTATCTCCAAGTTTCAAGCAAAATGTATGCGAGCTCTGACCTCAGACCTTAAGTTTCAAAGTAGTGTACATGGTTTCTGACCTCCGAATTGACAGTATAACACAATGGTGTGCCAAACATGGGATCTGAAGACTGAGGTACCTTCTTACGTGATTGACGGTGACACCTCCTAAACTTCCTGCTTGGATCCACAGCGTGGTACCTTCCACCTTTCATCAACGCTTCAAATACATTGATGAGACGAAAGTCGGCCATAGTGATCCGGAAGTCCTGTGTGGAAGGGCTCTCGCTCAACGGATCAAAGGTACGCCGGGGATAACAGGCTGATGACTCCAAGTACTGACCTCCGAGTTGAATATAACGAGTTTCGATATCCGAGTTTATTCCCAGGAGCCTTCCATTTCTGTTGGTGTTCCCGAGTTTGAATGGGGAGTTCTGAGATTATGTGATTGTAAGCTATATGACTTCCGACATCCGACCTTATTTCCAAGTTTTGAATAAACCAGACAAGATTTCCTCATGTCACAAATAAGATAGGACGAGTTTCGACATCCAGCTTCAGCTCCAAGCTCAAGTAAAATGGCACGAGTTCCGACTTTAAGCAGAATCAGGGGGAGTTCCGATTTCAGATAGGATGGAAGCGTGTTCCACTTTTAGGACGATGTGGAGAGCAGTTTGGCCATAAAAATGGGAGACATGGCCAAACTTCAATCACAAAATTTCAACCAATCAACACTCATGCTTCCAACTACCCTCATGTATTTAAGTCAGACTCTCCCTCTCATTTTGATCTAATTTATGCCTCCCCCTCTACCTCTTATTTCAGCCTTCTTCTTCCCTTCTCTCAACCAACTCCATCATTCCTTCAAGCTTGATAAAGGCTCCAACACTTAGCTCAAATCACACTCCAAAGAGGTAGGATTTCATTTCTGTTCTTGAATTCTTTGCACTATGGTTGCATGAAATTTTACTCTTCTTTATGTAATTAATGATATATTGGATGTATATGATGGATTATGATTGGATTAATATGAAATCTTGGGTTGGAATTAAAGTTAGAAGGAGAAAAACTAGAAGGAATGGAGGATTAGGATGCTATCTTGTTGAAGAGTCCACGGCAGTCTGGATGGCGGAGTGTATGGCTCTGCCTACAGCCAGTTAAATCCATTGAAATTATTTTTAGATTAAAGTAGACATTCAGGGATTTCCATACATATATCATATAAGGTTATTGGATTAGTATTGAGAGAGATATGAATTTTTGAAGTTTGACCTAGGAATCAGGACTTTCATCCGGGCAAGGAGACTTGAGGAGGGTATAACTCACCCTACACAACTCTAAATTGAGTGAAACTAACTTTGTTAGAAAGCTTACACATAGAGAAACATCCCAATATGAAATTCCAAGTTTGTTATGGTCCCAATTGTTCCCAATGATTCGACAAAATTGCCCTATGTCCAAACTAGGCCAAAATAGGGTAGTTCAGGAAGGTCGAATTTCAGGACTTATAACTCGAGCTATACTAAGGCAAATGGACTGAAACTTGTTGCAAATGAAGGGTTGTCCTGTCAGCTTTAATATGAGATCAATTCCGTATGATTTGATCTTGCTTTCGATTTTTAGTGAATTTTTACTTCCAAGAGTGTAATTCGGGCTAGTGATTGAATAGGCTGAGGTAAAACTGAAAGATCTTGAGTTATACAGATTAAAATGAGATGGGACCAAAGAGGTTAGAAAGTAGACATATAGAGCTATGACATATCCAAAATTCAGGTTTAAATGAGTTGAATAAAAATAAAGATAGTTTATACAAAATTCAGGCAGAACTGAATAGAATTGGCAGAAATGATCAAATTGATGGTTTCATAAGTGTTAGTGGACATATAAGGTTTGAGTTGATGGTTGCACGTTTTACATTGATAGATATGTTAGATTGATTATACTGTTATGACTGAGTTGTCCGTGAGAACTGGCACTATTCATGGGGAAATGGAATCGATTCAGATTATGTCGCCGAATTTACTAAAGTCTAGGAGACTATGAGTGTTTATATTATAAGGAATTTATGATATGAACAGCTATATAATTACGAATATGTGTGTGGAGATTCTAAATGCAATAATGATTTAAGTATGATATGAGGTATATGAAAATAAATCATGAAGCATATGTGTGAGTGTATTCAGCATGTCTATGCTTGATTATGCATGAGAATGAAAAGACATAAGTATATAAAATGTGAATCCCTCCACCTAGAGGCAGTTGCAAATTGAATCCCTCTTTGTGAAGACAATTTGTAACATCCCCAATTTCCGAGTTTCGACTTCATCTTCAAGTTTGATCAATTCCCATTTCCGACTTCATCTTTGAATTTCACATAATATGGATAATTTTCGATTTCCGAGTTCGTCTCATATTAATCTACGACTTCCGACTTCATCTGGAATAATTTCCACAACTTCCAACTTAACCTTCAAGTCTGAACAACATGGAGTGATTCCCAATATCAGACTTCATGTCTCAAAAGAAAGCGGACCCCATTTCCGATCTCATAATTTATCTCCAAGTTACAAGCAAGATATACGCGAGTTCTAACCTCCGACTTAGAGTCTCCAATATACTGTATATAATTTTCAACTTCCTAGATTCGGGCATAAGGTTTCCTATTCTGGTACCAATTTCCACTTTTATTTAAAAATCCCGACTTCTGAGTTTAAGTATTTGGGCTTGATATTGTGATTCCGAATTCATGAGTTCCGATCTTAACCATACCCAGCATCTCATTCTGACTTCCGACTTGACTCCAAGTTGATACTTTAACACAATGGTACAAGTACCGACCTCAGATTTGAATGTAACGAGTTTCGGTCTTAGAGTTGGACTCAATGGACATGAGTTCGAATCTTTGAGTTGATTTCCAAGTTATACATGAGTTTCGATCTCCAAGTTTATTATCAGGAGCTTTCCATTTCTGTTGATATTCTCGGGTTCAAATGGGGAGTTATGAGATTATATGATTGTAAGCTGTATGACTTCTGACATCTGACCTTGCTTCCAAGTTTCGAATAAACCAGACAAGATTTCCTCAAGTCACCAATAAGATGGGTCGATTTCTGACATCTGACTTCAACTCCAAGCTCAAGCAAAATGGCACGAGTTCCAACTTTAAGCAGAATCGAGACGAGTTCCGAGTTCAGATAAAATGGAAGTAAGTCCCACTTTTAGGATGACGTGGAGAGCAATTTGGCCACAAAAGTGGGAGACATGGTCGAACTTCAATCACAAAATTTCAGTCAATCAACACTCACAATCCCAACTACCTCCATGTATTTAAGTTAGACTTCTCTTCTCATTTGAGGTTGATTTATGCCTCCTTCTCTCTCTCTTGCTCCAGCCTTCTTCTTCCCTTCCCCTTTCAATCTACTCTATCAAATCTCCAAGCTTTGTCAAAGTTCCATCAATCCAAACTCAAATTCAGTAAGATCACACTGCAAAGAGGTAGGATTCCATTCTGTTCTTGAATTCTTTGCACTATGCCTGTATGAAAATTTATTCTTCTTCATCTATTTGATGATATATTGAATGTATGTGATGGATTATGGTTGGATTAATATGAAATCTTGAGTTGGAATTAGAGTTAAAAAAAGAAAACTAGGAGAAGTGGAGGATTGGGATGCTGCCTAAGTGAGGAATTCCACGGCAGTCCATATGGCGGAGTGTATGGCTCTGCCTACAGCTGGTTAAATCTGATAAAACTATTTTTAGATGAAAGTAGACATTCAGGGCTTTCCATACATATATCATATATGGTCATTGGATTAGCATTGAGAGAGATATGAATTTTTGAAGTTTGACTTAGGAACTAAGACTTTCATCCGGGTAGGGTGACTTAAGGAGGGTATAACTCATCCTCCACAACTCCAAATTGAGTGAGACCAATTTTTTTAGAAAGCTTACACATAGGGGAACATCCCAATATGAAATTTCGAGTTTGTTATGATCCCAATTGTTGCTAGTGATTCGAGCAAGTTACCCTATGTCCAAACTAGGCTAAAACAGGGTAGTTCAGGAAGGTCGAATTTTATGACTTATAACTCGAGCTGTACTAAGGCAAATGGAATGAAACTTGTTGTAAATGAAAGTTTGTTCTGTTAGCTTTAATATGAGACTAATTATGTATGATTTGATCTTGATTTCATTTTTTAGTGAATTTTTACTTCCAAGAGTGTAATTTGGGCTAGTGACTGAATAGGCTAAGGCAAAATTGAAATATCTTGAGTTATACAGATCAAAATGAGATGGGACCAAAGAGGTTAGAAAGTAGACATATAGAGCTATGACATATCCAAAATTCAAATTTAAATGAGTTGAATAGAAGTAAAGGTGGATTATACAAAATGCGGGCAGAATTGGGTAAGATTGGCAGAAATGACCAAATTGATGGTTTCGTAAGTGAGAGTGAACATATAAGGTTTGAGATAACGGTTGCAAGTTTTTACGTTAATAGATATATTAGATTGATTATATTGCTGTGGCTGATTTGTTCGTGAGAACTAGCACTATTCATGGGGAAACAGAACTGATCCGTTATGCTGCTGGATTTACGGCAGAAGTCTATGAAACTAGGGATGTTTACATGCAAGGATGAATCTAAGAATGATATGAGTTATGACGTATATGAAATAAATCATGAAACATATGTATAAGTACATTCAGTATGTCTATGCATGATCATGTATAAGAATGAAAAGACATGAATATATTAAATGTGAATCCCTTCACTTGGAGGCAGTTAATTGAGATCGCTCCTGGTGAAGGCAGTTATAAGATAAAGATGTGAATCCTTTTGCCTGGAGGCAGTTGTACATTGAATCCCTCCTGGTGAAGGCAGTTAAAAGATAAAGATGTGGATCGCTTCACTTGGAGGCAGTTGCACATTGAATCCCTTCTTGTGAAGGCAGCTAAAACTATGAGATCCCTCTACCTTGGAGGCACGTGGTCAGATGAGATCCCTCTATATTGAAGGCACGTGGTCAGATGAGATCCCTCAATTTTGAGGCACGTGACCAGAAGAGATCCCTTCAATTAGAGGCACGTGGCTAGAATGAGATCCCTCCAAGACTAGAGGCACGTGGGTCCCCTTGTGGGTGAGTCGGTGTGACGATGGTCACGAGTTGAACTGACGAGCTCACTCCAAGATTAGGCTACCCAAGGGCAGTAAAGGCTAAAGACTAAAGACTAAAAATTAAAACATATGCAAGCACCCCACTCACATGAGGCATGGCATTGACCTAGCTAGTGTGAGTATAGGGGACAGAACTTACATGAGGCATGGCATGACCCAGCTAGTGTAAGTATTGAATGAAGATCCCATATTCCTAAGGAACGTAACATGGCGATCACGCTCTGATAGGGTATGACATGGCGATCATATTCTAGAATGTGGCACATAAAGATTTTATGATGAAAATGAAGATAAAGAAAGAAAAGTAAATCTTATGTTTTTGCATAAGTTTAAATACAAGTAAAGGCAGGTGCAGATGTTATATATCCAGTATATTGATGTGTATTTTAATATGTACAGTTATTATTCATAGTATAGTTCATAAATTGGTGTTGTATGAGCTCTCCCAAATGACAAGTCTATGAGTAAAACTAAACTTTGCTTCGGATAGTATATTTTCGAACTATAAAATTAAACAGTTTACATAACATGTTCACCTTTTTCATAGTAAATCGAAGCAAACTAGAGATGACAACGATGACATTATGTATGATAATTAGAGAATCCTACTGAGAATTTATAATTCTCACTCCTATTTCCGTGTTGTCTCCAGATAGTTTCAGAAGTTTCCGAAGACGGCTGAAGCTGCTATCAGATAAGGTCCGCTTAGGTAACAGTAACAACTCCAGGGTGTGGTACTATGACTTTAGCATAGTACTATACTTGGGAGGGTGTTACATAGTTAAAAGATAAAGATGTGGGTCCCTTCACTTGGAGGCAGTTGCACTTTGAATCCCTCCCTGTAAAGGCAGCTACCCTTTACTTTGGAGGCACGTGGTTAGATGAGATCCCTCTATATTGAAGGCACATGGTCAGATGAGATCCCTCAATTTTGAGACACGTGACCAGAAGAGATCCTTTCAATTAGAGGCACGTAGCCAGAATGAGATCCCTCCAAGACTAGAGGCACGTGAATCCCCTTGTGGGTGAGTCGGTGTGACGATGGTCACAGGTCGAGCTGATGAGCCCACTCCAAGATCAAGCTACCCAAGGGCAATAAAGGCTAAAGACTAAAGACTAAAGATTAAAGCATATGCAAGCACCCCACTCACATGAGGCATGACATCGACGCAGCTAGTGTGAGTATAGGGGATAGGACTTACATGAGGCATGGCATAACCTAGCTAGTGTAAGTACCGAATGAAGATCCCACATTCGTAAGGAACGTGACATGGCGATCATGCTCTGATGGAGTATGACATGGCGATCATTCTCTGGAATGTGGCATGTAAAGATTTTATGATGAAAAGGAAGATAAAGAGAGAAAAGAAAATCTTATGTTTTTGCATAAGTTCAAATACGAGTAAAGGCAGGTGCAGGTGTTATGTATCCAGTATATTGATGTGTATTTTAATATGTGCAGTTATTATTCATAGTATTGTTCATAAATTAGTGTTGTATAGGCTCTCCCAAATGACAAGTCTATGAGTAAAACTAAACTTTGCTTCGGATAGTATATTTTCGAACTGTAAAATTAAACAGTTTACATAACATGTTCACCTTTTTCATAATAAACCGAAGCAAACTGGAGATGAAAACGATGATAGTATGTATGATAATTAGAGAATCCTACTAAGAATTTATAATTCTTACTTCTATTTCCGTGTTGTCTCCAGATAGTTTTAGAAGTTTTCGAAGACGCCTGAAGTTGCTATCAGATAAGGTCCGCTCAGGTAACAATAACAACTCCAGGGTGTGGTACTATGACTTAAGCATAGTACTGTACTTGGGAGGGTGTTACATGAGGCATGGCATGACCTAGTTAGTGTAAGTACCGAATGAAGTTCCCATATTCCTAAGGAACGTGACATGGCGATCACGCTCTGATGGGGTATGACATGGCGATCATACTCTGGAATGTGGCATGTAAAGATTTTATGATGAAAAGGAAGATAAAGAAAGAAAAGTAAATTTTATATATCTGCATAAATTTAAATACAAGTAAAGGCATGTGCAGATGTTATGTCTCCAGTGTATTGATGCTATTGTATTTTATTATGCTTCAGTTATGATTCATAATAAAATTCATAAATTGATTTTGTATGGGCTCTCCCAAATGCCAAGTGTATGAGTAAAATAAACTTTGCTTCGGATAATATATTTTTGAACTATAAAATTAAACAACTGGTATGACATGATCACCTTTTTCATAATAAACTGAAGCAATTGGAGATGACAACGATGACATTATGTATGATACTTAAGGAATCCTACTGAGAATTCAAAATTCTCATTCTTATTTCCGTGTTATCTCCAAATAGTCCAAGAAGTTTTCGAAGACGGCTGAAGTTACTGTCAAATAAGGTCCGCTCAGGTAACAGTAACAACTCCAGGGTGTGGTACTATGACTTAAGCATAGTACTATACTTGGGAGGACGTTACACCAACAATCCAAAGGGGGTATAAGCAAATGACTATTATTTCATTTAAAGCATGGTTTAGTCATTCATTTACATTATGCATGTCATAATGTAGGGTCTGCAAGAAGTCAACATACTATCTTCATCAGTAAAATCAATTGAACAACATATGAAAACAATAACAAGGATTGTAATCGAACAATCAAAATGGCAAGACGAGATCAACTCATGGCCGAGTCAAATGCTGGCGTTCGAGCAATCTACACTAACCAGCTGTCCTAAGCAAGCGACAGATGCTGCACAATACAATCAGGAAAGAAACTCTGTCACCCCCACATCTTCAAGACTTTCTAACTGAAAATCATGCCTTGTTGCTGAGGATCCTGACTATATTCCTACTATATTGCTATTAGACAGTATCGACAATGAAGCCTTCAGTGAAGGAAACAGAAGAAAAGATCTTTTGTAAAGGCTACTACACCGAACAGCAACTCTCCTAAAGCTAATAGCAAATTGAAGGTAAATATATATTCAAAATAAGTATCGAATGTACATATTCGGTTATTTTGTCTTATAGCATGTGCATTATTTAGACTGCAACATACATGGGTCTATTTGGATCATGTTTTTAAAAAGGCTTTTTCAGTTTTTAAAATTGAAAAAACAATAAAACCTATTTGGAAACTTGTTTTATTGACCTTGGCATTAAAAACTACAAAACAACATACTCACTTTAGAAACAAAAAAGTAAAAGCAATTTAAGAGTGTTTTCAGTTTTTTGCTTTGAGACCAAATCAAAAACATGGTCCCAACTTTGCAAGTAAGATGTACTTGTCTTTTCTCCCCTTCGAATCTTGTAGACCACCTCATCTATTTTTCACTTTTTTTATTGTCTGTCTAAATCAGACTCGTGTCCTCCTTCACTGATTTGGGCTTCAAGTTTGGTACGGTCTATACTAGGAGAAAGAATACCGAAAATACCGAAAAATGGGTAGACTTCAAGCCCATTAGGAGGATAAGGACAAAACAGAGGTTTGTTATGTTGAGCTAGTAAGATAAAAAAGGTGAATCATGAGGGATTTGGTATAGTGGTGAGTGTTACATTCTGCTAGGGAGGGAGATTGAGGTCATTTAAATATTTTCGAGAGTAGAATTGAGAGGCTAAAGAGCTCGTCTATGCCTAGAAACTTTCATTATTCTTTGTTATTTCCTTTCTTTTCATCCAGTGAATATTTAGTAATACACAAGTCCTAAGCTACATTTCACTTTGAAACCTCAGTCGAAGGCATATTTCAGTCTTCTAGTCCTCCTTAGTTTTACTTGTAGATACCAGTTCTAACATTCACCCTATCATCCTATCATCCTGTCTTCTACTATCAACCTTTGAGATATAAGCAGTTCATTATAGCAAAACAATAATGAAGTTAACATGTTTTCTGGTTATTGTTTTCAAAAAACCTGAAGTGATTTTATGAGCTTCCTTAGAGTCTTGAAGATATGAGTGCTGTCAACTATGAGCAATGAGCATGACCTCTGATTTTCAACAAAAAAGACACAATATGTTAACTCCCTGGCTAACACAATAACATGCAATTGTAATCGGACACACATATAGCAGCTTAGGAAATCATTGAAGTTTCAATTACAAACAATATGTATAAAACAAAAATTATTTGCCAAATAGGTTTTCTATTTTTATATTACATTTAAAACCTATTTTCACAAATAACTAATACAACACTTTTTTTTTAAGTATTTAAAAACTATTTTCCCAATTCAATTGTGAAATTAATTGTTTTGTTTTGTTTTTTAAAGTTGAATTTAAATTTCTTTTATAATACTAATTCCAAAAACATAAAAACAAAAAATATTTCCAACCAATCCACATATTGCTGCCATTTTCGTAGAAGAGTTTGTTCTCCCCAAGCATAAAAAGGGGATGACAAGGGCAAGGAAGCAGTACATGCATATCCACAACCCAATAATAGGTCATATATTCTAACACCCTATGGTATTCCATTTGTATACATTTTGCCTGACACATCATTACTACATGGACAAGAACTTCCCACGGTACAAACCTATCCTATCTTTATATTTTTAATCGTATGCTACATTTATCTATGATGCCATGTCTTTTAATGTGGCATACTCCTATATTGTGTGATAAGGGATGCCTATTTCCTTCCAACCAACAAAGGATATGAAGTTGATTAGGGTCAAACTTGCTATCATTGCATACATTTTTAGCTTGCAACATGACCCTAAGTATTATGATCATTGACATTTACTTATTCCTTTCTTTACCTTTCTACATGCAAGGTTCACTAAACTACTTACTTTTCATAGAGAGTGTGTATGTTTTTACTGTAGGTTTTGATGATGCCAAAAGGGTGACAAACGGCTACAATCAAAGAGCATGAAATTACTTGAATACAAACGGGTTCAAGCATAGTTGGTATAGATTGCTAGGCTATAGGTTCTTTTTTGTTAAAGGCTTTTCTATTATTAATTCTCATGGCCAAAGTTTTTGAAAATTTATGATTGGTGTTTTGCAAAATGTTTTAACAAGCTATCAATTCAGATATTGATTTTTGAAAACATATTTTAAGTCTCTAAATAATTTGTCTTAAAGTTAGTCTTTGGAAAATATGTTTTTAAAGTAAGCAAATGCATGTTTTAGTAAGGTATAATCGATTACATAATGTTTTCAATCGATTAAGTTCGTTAGAATTTTCAAAAAGTTGTTACAACTGTGTTTTTCAAAGTATATAATCGATTTCCATCATACTTGACATGAGCTTAGGAGGGCCAATTGGACATTCCAGCACTAAAGGGCAAGATGGGAATTTCAACATGCCCGTGGGACCTATCACAAGGACAAGAGCAAAGATGCTGAAAGAAAGCTTTGAGAACTTAGCCAAGTCATTTGTGGAAGAGATGCATTAAGAATGGGCTAAGGGAGAGAAGACAAAGCTAAATGGGCCACCTAGTGAAAGCGGTCAGCCCAAATCTCTAAGTGTGGCACAATGGGCCACCTAGTGAAAGCGGTCAGCCCAAATGTATTATGTCCATAATTAGGCCAAGTTTTATTTAATTATCTTTGTTAGTTTTATTTAGAAGACATTTAGTTATTTTGATATGTTTTATTCAGCCCAATTGTTTGTTTAGCAAGTTGGGCCTTTTCCAGTGGGCTTAGGTTTAATTTAACCTAATGTAAGAGGTATAAATACCTCATAAACAAGTGCAGTAGCGATTTTTTCTGATTATTGAAATTACATTTTCTGGTTTCTTCTAAGAAACTCTCAAGTGTGTGCAAGTGAGGAGTGATCATCTTTACTTGTTGCATCAAGAAACTGAATAGACTATTACAAAGGTAAATTCTCTTGTGATATTTGTTCAGTTTCATCTTTCTTATCCCAATATCTACGTTTCTAAGAACGGGTTTCTTAGGGTTTTAGTAGGGAGAGTGTTTATCCTATTGCTTGTCTCCTATCAAACAAAGTGTGTGTTTGGGGTTTCGAGATCGTTATATCCTTGGGGTTCCGCATCATTTGGTATCAAGAGCAGGCTGTAGATAAATTCCTATTTATCTGCATTTTTGTTGGCTGCATTTTGTCATTTTTTTTTTTTCTGTTTTGGGTTTTTCTTTGTTGTCCCATTTTTCTATTCTGCTGTTTCTATTGTTTCTATTTTGCTATTTTGTGTTTCAGATAAAAAAAAAAAGTGAAAAAAAAGAAAAACGTGAAAAAAAAGAGTGTCTGCAGAATTCATTAGAAACAAAAACATGAAAAAAAAAGCGAAAAAAAACCTACAGAATTTCAGGATTTTGTTTCACTAATTGTGGGTGTTCTTGTGAACCTTGGGTTGAGTTCTTGCATTAATTTCATGTTTCGCCACTTTTAATCCAAAATTGAAACCAGTTTTGGCGTGTTTCTTATTTTGTTTTTCTGCTGTCACCACTTTCTTTGGCTCCAATCTTGTGTTTTCTTGACACATTCTTGATCTTAATTTGCACCAGTTTTCCTTCATTTGTTAGTGTCTATTTTTTGTTGCTAGTTTTTGCATTTCCTTTGTCCTAAACTAGAGTTTTCTTTTGCTAGTTTATCATTCATTTTCTGTCCCAAATATTACTTGTGAATTTGAGTTTATTTTGGTTTGTTTAATTTCTAAAGTGCAACAACCAAAAGTGGTCAAAAGAGGAAAAAGGCAAGAGTGTTGAGTTCAAAAGAGGGTAAAAGCCTAAATTAAGTGCAAACACGAGTGCACCCCAATTTCTGAGTGAAAACACGTGAGAGAGTGAACTATGAGGTTGTTTTATTAACACTTTGTAGGTTGTTCCAATGGCTGAAGAGGAACCTTCCATGATGCCAGACATGAAGGTGATGTACCAAGCCTTTGTTTTTCAATTTCAAAAATTGAATAGTAGACTTGATGATATGGATGAATGGAGAAGGGAAGTGACACAAGCTATCTCTGAGAGTAGCAGACGGGGTGATCCGAGGCATAGACGAAATCACAATGATTTCAATCGTGAGCCATATGAGGAGGAATCTGATGGAGTTGAATCAGTTAGAAATAAGAGAGGGAGGAACCGAGGAAGACAAGATAGCAACATTAATGCTATCAAAATGCAAATTCCTCCATTCAAGGGAAGAAAGGATGCTGAAGCCTACTTAGAATGGGAAAGAAAAGTTGAGATGATCTTTGCAAGCCATGATTATACTGAAGAGAAGAAAATGAGATTGGCTGCAGTGGAGTTTTCAGATTATGCACTAGTTTGGTGGGATGAGCTAATGAAGTCTAGAAGGAGGAATGGTGAGCGGCCTATTGAGACTTGGGAAGAGATGAAGCAAGTGATGAAGAAGAGATTTGTACCTTCTTATTATTGCAGGGAGGTGCACTAGAAATTACATAGACTCACACAAGGTTCTAAATCAATGGAGGATTACCACAAAGAGATGGAGATGCTCATGATCAAGGCCAACATAGAGGAGGACATGGAAGTGACTATGGCACGATTTATGGGTGGTCTAAACAAAGAAATTGCAGATGTGGTGGAATTACAGCATTATGTGGAGATGGATGATTTGATTAGCATGGCAATGAAGGTGGAGAAGCAACAAAATCAAAGGAGGGCAGCCAAAGCATTTTCCAATTCCAACTCAAAGTGGAGTTCTAAATGGCCAAAATATGAGGACACCAAGAAGAATAAAGGTTCAGATTCCAAGGAAAAGGGGCTAGATATAACAAAGAAGAAGGGTATTTCTAACTCATCTTCTTCTATTGCTAATTCTAGACATAGAGATATCAAATGCTCCAAATGTCAAGGTTTGGGTCATTATGCATCTGATTGCCCAAACAAGAGGATGATGGTAATTAGGGGTGGAGAAGTTATATCCGAATCTGATGATAGTAATGAGTCTGATGCGAGTGATAGTATGCCACCTTTGGAGGATTGTTCTGATGCTGATGACCATGTGGAGTATGCTGTGCATAGTGAGTCTCTTGTTGCTAGGCGTGCATTGAATTTGCAAGTTAAGGAAGACAGCTTGGAGCAAAGGGAAAATATATTCCACACCAGGTGCTTAGTTGGTGGAAAGGTATATAGCTTGATCATTGATGGTGGAAGTTATACTAGTGTTGTGAGTACTATTTTAGTTGAGAAGCTAGGGTTGAAGTGTGATAAGCATCCTAATCCATATAGGTTACAGTGGTTGAATGATAGTGGAGAAGTGAAAGTTACTCGACAGGTTGTGGTTGCATTTTCTATTGGAAAATATTGTGATGAAGTGGTGTGTGATGTAGTATCCATGCAAGCTAGTCATTTGTTGTTAGGGACACCATGGCAATTTGATAGGCGTGTGCAACATGATGGGTACAAGAACAGGTATTCATTTGAGCATAATGGTCACAAGTTCACACTTGCTCCATTATCACCCAAAGAGGTGTATCTTGATCAAGTAAAACTTCAACAATCTTCTCTTGGGAATTCAGAAAGTAAGGCAAAAGAAAAAGAAGAGAGAAAAAAGGCCATGAGAGAAAAGAAAAAAGATAAGGGCCCAATGGTGAGTGAAAAGAAAGGAAAGAATCTGAATAGTGAAAAGAAAGAGATGAGTGAAAGAAAAGAAAAAAGTGAGAAAAATGAAGAAAGTGAAAGAATTGAGAGAAAATCATATTTCTATGCAAAAGAGAGGGATTTGAAAGGTGCTTTTCTAGGCAAGAGAGCAATGGTTATGGTAAGATTTAGGGAGGTTTTTCTTACTGAAACTAACCTTAACCCAAATTTGCCTAGTAGATTTGTTTCTTTGTTGCAAGAATTTGAGGATGTTTTCCCTGATGAGGTGCTAAGTGGATTACCACCATTGAGAGGGATTGAGCACCAAATTGACTTCATGCCCGGGGCTAGCATTCCAAATAGGCCAGCCTATAGAAGTAATCTTGAGGAGACAAAGGAGCTTCAAAGGCAAGTGGATGAGCTACTAGCTAAAGGGTACGTGAAGGAAAGCATGAGTCCATGTGCTGTTCCAGTTTTGTTGGTTCCAAAGAAAGATGGCACTTGGAGGATGTGTGTGAATTGTCGTGCAGTCAACAAGATAATGGTAAAGTGTCGCCATCCTATCCCTAGGTTAGATGACATGCTTGATGAGCTGAATGGTGCATGCATATTCACTAAAATTGATTTGAAAAGTGGGTATAACCAAATTAGAATGAAACCAGGGGATGAATGGAAGACTGCATTTAAAACAAAATATGGTCTTTATGAGTGGTTGGTTATACCTTTTGGGTTAACTAATGCACCTAGTACTTTCATACGCTTAATGAACCATGTTTTGAGGGATTTCTTGGGGAAGTTTGTGGTTGTTTATTTTGATGATATTCTAATTTATAGCAATTGTTTGGATGAACACATATTGCATATTAAGGCTATTTTAGAAGTTCTTAGGAAGGAGAAGTTGTATGCCAACCTTAAGAAGTGCACATTTTGCATTGATAGAGTTGTGTTTCTTGGTTTTGTTGTGAGTGCACGTGGTATTGAGGCTAATGAGGAGAAGGTGAAGGCTATTCAAGAATGGTCAACGCCTAAGAGTGCTTCTGAGGTAAGGAGTTTTCATGGTTTAGCTGGGTTTTATAGGAGATTTGTGAAGAATTTCTCTACCATTGCTGCTACTTTAACTGAAATTGTTAAAAAAGATATTGGGTTTGAATAGGGACAGGAACAAGAACTTGCTTTTACCACTTTGAAAGAAAAATTGTGTTCTGCTCATATTCTTGTTTTGCCTAATTTTGATAAGACTTTTGAAGTAGAATGTGATACTTCTGGGATTGGTATAGGTGCTGTTTTGATGCAGGAAAAACGTCCTATTGCATTCTTCAGTGAGAAGTTGAATGGAGCTCAACTCAAGTATTCTACCTATGACAAGGAGCTATATGCCTTGGTTCGAGCTTTGGAGGTTTGGCAACATTATTTGCAACCCAAAGAGTTCGTGATTCACACTGATCATGAGTCTTTGAAGCACCTAAAAGGTCAATGTAAGTTGAACAAAAGACATGCCAAATGGGTGGAATTCATTGAGACCTTTCCATATGTGATTACTTATAAGCAAGGAAAAGAGAATGTAGTTGTTGATGCTTTATCTAGGAGATATACTTTAATCACTACACTCTCTTCTAAGTTGTTAGGATTTGAGCACTTGAAAGATTTGTATGCAACTGACTATGATTTTACTAATATATATGCTACATGTGAAAAGGGTGCATTTAACAAGTTCTATAGGCATGAAGGTTTTCTGTTTCGTGGCAATAGAATTTGTGTGCCTATTTGCTCAACTAGAGAATTGCTTGTTAGGGAATCACATTGTGGTGGATTGATGGGTCATTTTGGTGTGCATAAGACTTTGGATGTATTGTCTGAACATTTCTATTGGCCTCACATGCGAAAAGATGTTGAGAGAATTTGTGCTAGATGCATTGCATGTAAACAGGCTAAATCTAAGTCTATGCCACATGGTTTGTATACACCCTTACCTATTCCTACTCATCCTTGGATTGACATATCCATGGATTTTGTCCTTGGATTGCCTAGAACTAGGAAGGGTAGAGATAGCATTTTTGTTGTAGTGGACAGATTTAGTAAAATGGCTCACTTTATTGCATGCCATAAAACTGATGATGCAACAAAATTGCTGATTTGTTCTTTAGAGAAGTTGTGCGTTTGCATGGTGTCCCTAGAACTATTGTTTTTGATCGTGATGTGAAGTTTTTGAGTCATTTTTGGAAAGTGTTGTGGGGTAAGCTAGGAACAAAATTGCTTTATTCTACTAATTGTCACCCACAAACTGATGGTCAAACTGAAGTGGTGAATAGAACTTTAGGGACTTTATTGCGTGCAACTGTTGGTAACAATTTGAAAACTTAGGAAGATTGTTTGTCTTTTATTGAGTTTGCTTATAATAGGACTATACATTCTTCTACAGGTTTTTCTCCATTTGAGATTGTGTATGGTTTTAATCCTTTAACTGTTTTGGATTTAATGCCTTTGCCTTTGAGTGATATTGTTAGTTTAGATGGTGAAAACAAGGCTGAAAAGGTTAAAGAGATGCACATGAAGGCACGTGAGATGATTGAGAAGAGAAGCAGGTTGACAGCCCAAAGAGTGAATAAGGGCTGTAAACAAATTGTGTTTGAACCTGGTGATTGGGTTTGGGTTCATTTGCGAAAGGAGAAGTTTCCTACTCAAAGGAAATCCAAGCTTGATGCTAGGGGAGATGGTCCATTTCAAGTGCTAGAGAGGATCAATGACAATGTATATAAGATTGACCTCCCAGGTGAGTACAATGTTTCAGCTACTTTTAATGTTTCTGACCTTTCTCCATTTGATATGGATGCAGATTCGAGGAGTAATCTTTTTGAGGAGGGAGGGATTGATACGAGCTCAGGAGGGCCAATTGGACATTCCAGCACTAAAGGGCAAGATGGAAATTTCAACATGCCCGTGGGACCTATCACAAGGGCAAGAGCAAAAATGCTGAAAGAAAGCTTTGGGAACTTAGCCAAGTCATTTGTGGAAGAGATGCATCAAGAATGGGCTAAGGGAGAGAAGACAAAGTTAAATGGGCCACCAAGTGAAAGCGGGCAGCCCAAATCTCTAAATGTGGCACAATGGGATTAAAATGTATTATGTCCATAATTAGGCCAAGTTTTATTTAATTATCTTTGTTAGTTTTATTTAGAAGACATTTGGTTATTTTGATGTGTTTTATTCAGCCCAATTGTTTGTTTAGCAATTTGGGCCTTTTCTAGTGGGCTTAGGTTTAATTTAACCTAATGTAAGAGGTACAAATACCTCATAAACAAGTGCAGTAGCGGTTTTTTCTAATTATTGAAATTATATTTTCTAATTTCTTCTAAGAAACTCTCAAGTGTGTGCAAGTGAGGAGTGATCATCTTTACTTGTTGCATCAAGAAACTGAATAGACTATTACAAAGGTAAATTCTCTTGTGATATTTGTTCAGTTTCATCTTTCTTATCTCAATTATCTACGTTTCTAAGAACGGGTTTCTTAGGGGTTTAGTAGGGAGGGTGTTTAT
This sequence comes from Pterocarpus macrocarpus, assembly GCA_031439585.1. Lineage (NCBI taxonomy): Eukaryota > Viridiplantae > Streptophyta > Magnoliopsida > Fabales > Fabaceae > Pterocarpus > Pterocarpus macrocarpus. Next base: position 45,103,739 of record CM062517.1, read on the forward strand.
TCTATTGCTTGTCTCCTATCAAAGTGTGTGTTTGGGGTTTCGGGATCGTTATATCCTTGGGGTTCCGCATCAATACTGTAATCGATTACCATTCTGGGTTCACTCGTAATCGATTACCACATGGTGTAATCGATTACCATATTCAAAGACTTGCCCAGAAATTAGTTATTTTGCAATGGTAATCGATTACCAAAGCCCTGTAATCACGAGCCCTAACTGCAAAAACGGCTAGTTCTCAAAAGTCATGTTCGTTGGCTACTTATCTCAAACGGCTAGAACGAAATCTGAACCCTATAAATAGCCATTCATAACACATTTTAAGAGAGAACACTCAAGGGTTAAAAACTCTTAATCAACTTTTTTAATTCCTTAATTTCTAACTCAGTTTTTGTAGCCAAAGAGAGTTACTATTAGAAAAGCTTCATAGTGCTTCAAATTGTATTATTTCCTCTTTTAGAGAGTGATCAATTTCCTTTATTCTTCTTTAAATTGTAAGAGGGTGAGGCATCCCTCAAATAAGAAAAGGGTGAGATATCCCTTTTTGATTTGGAGAACAAACACTAGGGTGAGGGATTCCAAAAGTGTAAGTACTCAAGTGTTGTAAAGGTTTTTTAAACCTTGAAGAATCTGACATAGTGAAAAATCCTGAGTTGATTGCTTGGGGACTGGACGTAGGCCATAAAGGGTGACCGAGCCAGGATAAATCTGAGTTTGCATCTTCTCTACCCTTATTCTTTTTTACTTGATTGCAAGTTAAATTCATTCTATTTATTGTTGAAGTAATTTGAAACTTGCATTAATTTTCGAATAGTTAATCACTCAATCATTTATTTTCTAATAAGATTTAAAAGAAAGAGATTTTTGGAAAAAGAATTAGATAAACTTTAGAACTTAATTCATCCCCCTCTTAAGTTCTTGAGGCCATTTGGTAACAGAAAGGTCCTGGTCCCCAACAATCATTGCAGTGGAGATAGGAGAGCATTCATGATCTTGGTGCCTGGACAAGTAGTTGTTGAAGACGTATGCAACACCTTTATCCTTTTCCACGTTGTCGTCATTGACATTTAATCAACGAAGCCTCATTCAGCCATCGAGAAGTTCTCTCCTTTTCTACATTATCATTCATTGATGTGGAATGTTCAGCCACAAGCTTTACATTCCAATTTCTAGTATTTTCAACGACTATATGATTTATATTCCACAAATACAAGGGAAATTATAGATTGATAGTACAATTCTTTAGCTTTATTTCGTACTATTTTTACAGTATCATTATACAAACACAACATATGAATTTAGTTGCAAGCTGCAGTTAATCACAAAGCTTATTTCTGCATTTAATTGCGATCGAGCATTCCATTTGAGCTCATAATTTGGTGCAGTAAATGGAAGATATTTTTTTCCACTACAAATTTGAAGGGAGAACACACTCCTAGATTATTTCTTAAAATAACAAATAATTCAAAAGCCATTATCAATTTCTCTACTTTTTAATCAGGTTCTTATCTTGGTCGTATCTATGCTAACACATGGTGACATGGGACACAACTGGTTTCCCGCAACAACTTTCGCGATAAATTTATTACACAAGCTGCAACCCTTTATTGAACCTACTTTGGTTCCGATTTTCTATGCTATATTCTTAATTGCACAATTCATCCTATGTAGCAAATTGCACGGGGACAGAGTTTAAGATCATCACGAACGATGCTATGGATTTGAAATGAATTCATGAAGAAGGCAGACAATGTTGTCAAGGTTTGATCCTCTGCTATATTACCTACACTACCTGCACACAAGCTAAATTTTTTCTTCCATGTATCCTCATATTCTATACGCTATTATTCTAGATATATGCACCCATACAGGACAACAATCATTGGTTTCTTTCGGTTGTCGACTTGCTTAGCTGGCAACTTGTTTATCTAGATTCCTAACGCTCTGATCACCATAGAGGATCAAGACTTCAGGCAATCAAGAACGTGGTTAATTTAATTATGTTCCAATTTTCATTGTACAGATGCATTCCCTTTTACACAAAAATGATAATTCTAACAGTAATCAAACAATAGGCTTTCTTTTTAGAAGAGCTCTTTGAAAATAACTCCTTCTATGACCATCCAAGAACACCTCGACCTGTCATATCTGATTTCCCTATTGTTGAGCCCAGGGTCAACCAATAAGAAACTGGATCATGTGACAACTTTTAATTCTTTCCATCACTTCTACTACATGAATGACAAATTTTGCATTCAAAATTTGACATATAACCCACTGCTCCAGCAATGATTGTGGAATTTGGGTGGCACAATGGATGATCTTATCTCATATGTGGCTATCCTATGATTTGAAGGTAAGCTTATTTAAAAATTCAGCAACATTTACTTTTCATTGTTTTGCCCCACAACACTTCCCTGATAAGCTTTTTTTCACATTAATAGAAAGTTAATGATTACACAAGAATGAGGCTTACACTAGACCTGATCTTGAAGGGCTACAACCTGCATAGAGACACACTAATCAGGCTGGCGGTTGGCAACATAACTAAGAAGGCAGGCTAGCAATGCCACTGAAGTTGTAGCCTCCTCATTTTGTTGGAGAATGATATTATCAGCTCTTTTTGTTTATATCTTCCTTTTGGATTGACAATTTCCAATGCGCCATTTCGTTGACTCTTATTTTGTGGATTCCCTATTTTTTGAGGACACATGACCCTTACTTTTGCCCAACGCCAAAGCATGCCATATTGGCAAAGACTAAATACAACATATTTTTGGTTTTCTTCCATGGGTCAGGTATGTGAATCACTTAACTCTCCTTAAATGCATTCAGATAGCATCACATACTCTAATTTTAGGAATTATTGTGGTTTAAAAGGGATAGTATTACCATCTCAGGCTCCTATGCTAATTATAGTTGTCACGACCCCACTCAGGATGTGACCGGCGCATAAGGGATACGTCCCCTAGCTAGCCTACACTAGACCTTTTCTAAAAAAAATTGGGCAGAGTTTCTCTTGTATTTAGGACTATTCCCAAATACAGATCCTCCACCTGCACAACAATCCAAACACACAAAATCATTAGGGATCCAGGCATTCTTAGAATGCACCCCACAGCACACAACATGGGAATTTAAAATGTAATCAATCTTATGAAAATATATACATACGTATCCATCATGAATCTTAACCCATAATCATTAAAATGCAACTTGACTTAACTAAAAATAATATATTTTTTATTACAAATTAAAGCTAATATAGGGAGGACCCTGCCTGTGGACTAATGGAGCACTTCTAGGAATTATACAATTAAGCCTAAATGCTGAATCTTCTAGTTAACTGTGGAAGCTTGAGCACGATGCCACACCTGTCTAAAAATATATAGAGAGAGAGAGAGAGAAAAGAGTGAGTCATACGGACTCAGTGAGGGATAATATATCTATAACAGCAGTGGAACAAGCTTTAACATTAACTTTTAGCAAAAGTATAACTTATTAGCTATTTCAAAAGCTTATACATCATCTCTTAAGGAAAGGCTTTGTCTATATGTTAACATACTATAAACTTTCTGGCAAATCATACCTGAAGTATAATTTGTCATAACATGAAAAGTAAATACTTGTTTCAAAATCATCGTAAGGCTTAAGGGAGGATCCTATTTCAGAAATAGCTGCCTGACTGGGTGACCCTGTGGCCTAACTCCAGCAGTAAAAGATAACTTCACGCCTGTGCATGTCTATAAATTCCGAACATGTTGGCCGACATGTCGGGCTAGCAATCACCCTGCTAGCTGGGTTATTCGAGGTGCACCAAGGCTAATGCTGCTGCTATTAGCAAACAGTTCTGTTACAGTTTCCTCCACTCAAAAAGGCACTCACACTTGCTGGGTCTTCGCCATGCCTCATGTGATCCCTTGGTTAAACTCCTTTGATACACATTTTCTTCCTTTCAAACATTTCTAGCTTTAAACTAGTTTTAAAACATCACAATTTCTAAAAATATAAAACTTCATCTTTTCTAAGTTCTTGTCATTAAGATTCTTCTTTATATCAATTTATGTGTAATTTAACTATGCTATTAGCCATAGGTTCAAGGCATAATACCTTCAAATCTTTCAAGCTTAAAGTATCTAAAGTTCTTTCTCAAAACATTGGATCTAAATTATCTCTTTCCATTGAATCATTCAACGCATTAACTTTAAAATATTGTAATTTCTATACACATGAAACTCTGTCTTTTTCTATCAAATTACTCAATGTCAGAAATCAATTTCTATAAGAGGTTGTCCCACTTATATATATATATATATATATATATGTATGTATGTATGTATGTATATATACACACACATGCACATAACTAACATCATTACTTCAAGAGTTCTATAAATATAGAGTAAAACACATTAAATCAACTATTTCATAAAACTTCACTAGAATACATTTTAGGCATGTGCTTAGGAAATTAAAGATAAGAAATAAGTTATAAGTATACTATCACTCACATATCAAGTTGGAAAAGGAGCCCAAACTCTACAAAGTCTTAGAGCCACCAAGAGATTCTGGAGAGTATCTAACGTCATAAAGAACACAATTCAAGCACCAAATAGTTTCTAGAGCTAAGGATTAACTTAAATTACTTCCCAAGGTATAAAATCCCCAATTTGGAACCCTAGGTTCCCAAACCTCAACCTTAAACTTAATCCTCAAAGAAAATCGTTCCCTACCCATGAAAATGTCACAATCCTATAGCCCTCCAAGGGGGTACAGGGTCCAAACTTAGAGTTTTCATAGGGTCCGACAGAACCAAGTGTCACAATTCATGTGACTCTTGACCCGGGCATTATAATAGTTTTACAACTTACCCTATTTCAATTTAATTATGAAATTGCCCCTATTGTGCAATACCTAAACTTGAATATCACCTTCCCTCCACTATTTGCTAGTAATTATCTCCAACACCATATTTTCGATGCAACTCTCATGTAAAAAATAGGCCCTTTTGTAAGACAACAAAGCATACTTGTTATAGATGAAGATCATGACTTAACCACTAAGTCCTCATGTTAGTTATCTTGTCTGAAAAATTTGTTGCCAACGAAATTTCAAAATCATGAATTTGTAGGAATGACAATTTCCAAGTGTTGAAGTATGCTACTACACTAGCTTCCATGTCTGCTGACCGAAATTGGACTCTCCTATCATGCAATGCTTAAATGGCTCTTTTATAGAGCCGTCAAAGTGGGCTGCAACCCGTGAGCCAGCAAAATTTTAGCTCATATAAAAGTGGAAATTTGACCCAACCCATATAACTTGTGGGTTAAGTGGGTTCGGGCCGGGTTGAAAGTGGGTTGGCCCATCTTATTTTTCTTTTTTACAATTTTTTTTTTTAAAAAGGTTAGCATTAGTAAGAAGTAATGCATAACACTAACAAATAATAACTACACTCTATGATGTATTGTATATAGTACTTATGTAGTTGCTTAATTGTTATGTTTGACCAATCTTAACCACTACTTGATAGGATTATAGTTTATTAATTGTTACTACCTTAGTGAACCTTTACTTGTTATGTTGAATTCTGTATATTATTCCCCTTATTTAGCATAATTTATTTTGGTTTTTGTATAGCCAAAGTTTTTTATACCAATTTATATACAATCCGTTTAATTTTTTAACCTTTTTTTTTTGGCATTTTTAATTAATTTTAAGATTTTTTTATTTTTTATTATTTTTTGGTGAGCCAACCTGTTTAACCCACCAGCTCGGGTGGGTTGAGTCAGGTTGGGATTTTTATGGCTCACCAAAAAAATGAAGAGTCAGGTCGGTATTTTTATGGCTCACCAGAAAAGTGAGCCAACTCGTATAGCTAGTCCCGGCCTGTGAACCATGGTAAGCCAACCCGGCTCACTTTAACAGCTTTACTTCATGGTTCCCCAATAATTCTTTGATGCTATTTTTTGAAATTAAATTAACGTTTTACATTGACTTTAAACTAAACGCTTGCTCTATCTTGCAGAGTTTAATGTCATTCTATACTGCTAGTGCTCCTAAGCCAAAACCCCATATTATCATTGCTTAAATAGAAAAGCTTAACAGAATACGCCCAATAGACAGCCATCTTGCTGATCTAAGCATTGGTTCATAAGGCCAACATTAGTGGCCAGTTTAGTCCTTACAGAGGTTTAACCTACAAATAACCAAATGAATAGGCGACCTAAGGGACATGTTTTCTCGTGATTGTTTTGGAGTTTCTATTTCCTATAACAATCTGGACTTTACATAAAAAAAAAAAATAAAAGAAAAATATTGTAGCTGAAATTTCTACAAAAATAATTTCCTTTTATAGAAATGAAGGAAAAAAGGAAAAATTAAATCTGCAACCATATAGTTGTAATACCACGACGTGCTTTCACTACCATTCTCATAGTCAATTGCAGCAAGATTGATGAAACAATGTGCATATATATTTCTAATACAAAATAGTAACCATGCACAATAAAATACTCATCAGCATGTACAGGTTACCACAAACTCCTAATTGATTATACCATGCATTTCACAATTTTTGGCTTGGAAAGTTAATATATTGTATAGTTACTGGAAAAAGACTTCATACCTCCAACACAACAGAAGATGGCACATCGATATTCACGCGTGCATGCACAATATGTTGAGTTGCATCAACAATCTCCTTTAGTCTGCATGTCTCTCACAATTTCTTTTACTAGCAACACCGCAATTATTTGTCAGAATAATTGTACCATGAGGTTCCATTTTCAAAAGGCATATTGTAACGTCCGAAAATTTTAAAACGTTTGATTTACATTAGTAATCGAATTAGTCGATTAATTAGCATGACTACAGTTAATTAGAAAACAACTAAATATTAAATATGAATTAGGTACATGTTAACTATATAGATTACAGTTAAGGAAGTGAGAGTAGCCAATTAGAAAATCTTAGCAAAAATAGATGGAAAAGAGTTGCCAGTTTAAGGAAAATCCAGTAGAATTTTGGTATTTTAAACTGTTAATTCAAATTAACAAAAATTATCACAAGAAAACCGAGGGCTCAAAACCCATCCACCTATATACCTATGTGGCGCCATTTACACCCTTTGAGATGAGTCTTGTTGGCTCACTTGAGAGCCATAGGATACATCAACCAATTAGGAAGCACCTAGCAAACTACCACCTTCAATTTTAACTTAAAAAATTCCCCTAAGGTCATCAAAATTTTGGCCTTCTCTCCTTACCTCTCCTCCTCCATTTTCTTCTTCTTCTCTTCCTCTAATTCACATCCTCTCAAGCCTTCATCTACTTCTTTGTTCAAAAACATCAACTTTTCCCAAGAAATTTACTTGTTAGAGGTGGGATTCTTTAGTTTCAATTGAGTTTCTTGGATTAGTGCTTAGTATGAATTTATTTTTGATTCATGAAACTGATGTTATATGATGAATATGGGATGATTTTTAATGGATTTGATGTGCTTTTGATGAGTTTAGCTTAAAGCCTAAGAGGAAAACATTTGAAATTCCAAAACACAAAATCAAGATTCCTAGGAAAACCCTAAGCTGTCCGTATTGTCATGATGTACGAACCAACATTTGGCTACTAAAATTTAATGGAATTATTTTTAGATGAAACTAGACTTCTAGGGCTTTCCAAACATATAAATTATAATACTACTAGATTAGTATTGAGAAAGATATGATTTTTGGAAATTTACTTAGGAATCTTGTGTTTTGTTCTGGGCAGTATGGGTTATGAAGGGTATAACTCACCCTATATAACTCGAAAATGAGTGCAACCAATTTTTTAGAAAGCTTACACATAGAAAAACATCCCATAAAAATTTTAGAATTAAATTTGGTCCTATTTCTCCTAGTAAATTATTGAAGTTACCCTATGTCCTGATCGGGCTAGAACAAAGCAGTTCTAGTTAGCCAACTTCAAGAGCTCACAATTGAGCTTTACTTATCAAATGAAATGAAACTTGATGGAAATGAAAGTTAGTTCAGTTAGCTTTAATATGGTATAGGTTTCGTATAATTCCAACTTGTTTTCCATTTTTAGTGAATTTTTACTTTTCGGAGTGCAAATCTGCCTAGTAACAAGACAAACTTAGATAAAATGCTAATAACATGAGTCATACTCATCAAAATCTAATGGAACCAAGGAGGTTAGAAACTAGACATATAAACCTTGAATATCAAAAATTCAGATTTAATTAAGCTATGTAGAAAATTTGACAAAAATAACAAAAATCAGGTAGAACTGAGTAAGGATTAGTAGCATTGCTAAACTGAAGAATTCTATGCTTTAGTGCAAGTATGACCTTCACTTAATTTTTTGTTGTTGAATATATATGAATAATAAGGGATTGGATATATTACCTTAATTATGCTATGTTACAGTGATTGTGTTATCGTCATTGATTTGTTGGCTGGCACTATTCATAGGGAAGCGGACTCGATCCATTATGCTGCCGAATTTTCGGCAGAAATTAGCAATAGTTCTAAATATTATGTGTTAATATTTATAGGTGATATGTGTGAATATCAAGCAAGTATGATTATTTAGAAATAAGGCATGAAGTATGTACATTCATGATTCTGTGATTAAAGATATAAAGATGAGTCCATATTCCTAAGGAACGTGACACAGCAATTACACTAATGGGATATGGGAAGACGGCCACATCCTAAGGTGTGTGACAAGGCGATCACACCTCGATGGGGTATGACATAGTGATCATACTCTGAATATGTATGACAAGTAAAGGAAAATGAGTAAGACTGTGTAACATCCCCGATTTTTGTCTAAGCTAATTAGCTCAGTGATCCTAGCTAATTAGAGAGGTTAACGATTAATTGAGAATTAATCGATTAATCTCGAGAGCAAGAGCTTAGTAAATTAAAGGCAAGTCAACAAGATAAGTAAAAGTCAATAATTGAAACATAATGCATTAAAAGTTATAATTAAAAGCCTAATTGCCCAATCCTTATTAATCCATGATTTAGAACATAAAATCAAGGTGATCTAATCTAATTAACTAAGAGCATATAAGTCTCAAAACTTAATCACATTAACCTTCACATCTTCTTACAAAATTAATGAGGAAAATCCTTCTTAGCTAAAATGTGCTAATGAGTAATTTAAACCAATTGAATTAATTAAAATTTAGATAATTACAACAATTATAAAGATGTAGAAACTTCCCTTTATTTATTGTTTGAAAGTTTGGTCAAAGCAAGAGCCACATCCAACCATTCAATTACTTTCTCATCATACACCACTAGATCAAGAGTCCATATTAGTAGCTTCCTTAAGTCATGACAAGAGTTGTACTCTCTTTCACCAAGATCATGACACTTGGTGTGATCCTAGCCATCCAATGCCAAATCCTAAGAGAGCTCATGCTTTTAACCACTTGACAAAAACACCTACAAGTCCTACCCAAGTGCCAAGACTCTAGGAAAACACAACCCTCCCTTTTATCCCATGGTTGCTAGCCTCCTTGCTTGCAAAAGAAGCAAAATCACATCACTCTCTCCCTCCCCTTTATACGCCAACCATCAGCCCTCTCTCTCCCTCATTTCATTTTTCACTTCCTCTCTCAAGACACACACACAAAGCTCTCACCTCTCTCTAAGCCTCTCTTGTTCTTCCTACTCTTCCTCTTGTTTTTCTTGTTTTTCTACCCTAAGTCCTCACTCTTCTACCACCATCACCCTCATCTCCTATCACCACCATCACTATCCCTTCAAGGACTACCATTTTTGGTCCTTGGAGAAACAAAGCCACTCATACACAAGCCTCACTATCAAGCTCAAGGAGAAGGAGGCCACCTCCAACATCTTTCTTTCTCTTCAAGCTTTCAAGAAATCCAATTGGTAGTGGCTCTAAACTCTATTTCTCTCTTGTTTTTCAAGCTTTAGAACTCCTATGCTCTCCATAGCTAGGTGGTTTTAAAGATTGATTATGGGCATCATAGCCATTCTTGTCATAAAATGAGATGTTGTTGCTTGTATGGTGGTTTGTTGAAAACATGTTTTCGGTTTGGTGTGAAGCATGGTTGAACTCAATATTTTTGAACTCCAACATGTTAGTTTTTCACTAATCTTTCATGGCATATGAGTGTTTTATAACTTGAGAATGTTTTCTTGAAAGTGAGGTTGAGTGTTTTGGAGAAAACATGAGAAAAATCAAAACGTGAAATCTGGATTTTCTGGCAGTCTGTAAACCGAACGGTATAACTTTTTCCAGAGAACTCAGAAATTAGTGGAACCAATTTTATATGAAAATAGACTCAGAGAGCTTTCCATACATATAAAATACATAAGATTCGGAGTTAAGATGAGTGAGATATGATTTTTCAAAGTGGACTGTTCTCGGATTGGTTTCTGTCTGGGCAGTCTACACTAAAATGTGTATAACTCGAGCTACAAAAATGATTTTTGAGTGAGACCAAGTTTTAATGAAAGCTAAGACATAGAGGAACAAACCCATAAAACAGTTTTCTCAGATTCCTTCTGAGTAATTATAATGAGAAGTAACAATCCACTGTACCGGGAGTGAACTTAGAAACTGAACAGTCAGAATAAAATATGTATAACTCAAGCTACAAAATGAATTTTTAAGTGGGGCTTCTTTTGTTTAAAAATAGACTCAGAGAAGTATATCCACACAAAAATTCGAAATAAAAGAGTAAAAAATGAAATTATGGTGAATTTTCAAAGTTACTGCCCCACCGTAAAAGTAAAAACTGGTTATGGTAAAAGTTAAAGAATAAGGAGGAATAAGCTTTAAGACATTAATACCCTTACATTAAGTATTAGAAAACCTTCATAATTCAACTTAAAAGTGTCAAAAAGGATAATAGATGAAATTGGCACTATGCCCAATAAAAGAAGTTTACACAAGAGACAATCTCAATTAAAAGCTTGCACCAAATTTACTAAGCTAAGCTCATAAAACTTTGCTTGAGAATATGCCTATGTTTATGTGCAAGCATGATGCTATGATGATGATGAGTAATGATGATGATATGATATGATGATGATGATTATGATATGATGTGATGATGATGTAATATGATGATGATTATGATAGTGTTGTGATGATGATAAGGATGATAATGATATGATAACGATATTATGATGCGTCATGATGATATGAATGTGATATGTTGATAATATGATGCTTAATGATAAACATGAAGGGATTAATAAATATGAACACCCTGGGGACGGCGATACGTAACGCCCAGAGGTGATTAATAAAGGAACCACATTTGGGGACGGCGATACGTAACGCCTAAATGTGGAAGAGATTTAGAATAACCTTGCATCATAAGCTTTAATAAGAAAAGATAAACTAAGGGTATGATCCTTCAAAAGGGAAGGTGACCTAATTTAAGCTCCCCTCACCCACGACTCACATGAGGCATGGCATGACCCAGCTAGTGTGAGTATAGGGGATAGGTCTTACATGAGGCATGGCATGACCCAGCTAGTGTAAGTACCGAAATTCTATGGTGGCGACGGCCACGGTATGAGCTCATTACCACTTATGTTTAGTGGGTGAAAAGATAAAGTCAAGTTAAGAAAAGAAATAGGACTTCGGTCCAAAACCCTAGCAAGGGAAGAAGTTAAGAAAAACTTATAGCACAGTCATGCATTTTTATATGATTATACTTGTGCCCATGTATGTTATGATGTAAATGATTAGAGATTATGTTAAAATTGAATCCACTTCGGATATTCATGTTTTCGAAAAACCTAAGAACGGAACCTTATGAATGTTCACTAGTTTCATTAATAAAACCGAAGTGGCTGGGACGATGACGATGACACTCTTGTGTCGGGTTCGAGTTCTACTGAGAAATTCCATTTCTCACCCTAGTTGTTCTCCCGTATCGTCACCAGATCTCGACAGCGCATCTGGTGGAGTGGAGCGTGGATCCCCAACCTTGTGGCGGACGTGTGGCGTGGGATGCAAGGCAGAAGGCAGAGCGACCATCGCTCTGCATCTTCGCATATTTCTTTTGAGTTAGGCTTTGCCATTTAAACTTGTACTTAGTATTTAGTATTTGGATCATGGCTCAACCATGAGTCTCCCTTGTTGTAATGCTAAAATGTATGTGTATATATATTATGAACCCATATGAATGTAATGGTTAGTTATTTAATGCAATATATTTGTGAATTATTATTTGTTTACCTTATCCTTGTTTTATGATATTAGAGTATATATTTGATGCGACACGCTCTTTCTCTAGCTATCTTCTCGCTCAAGGCTTTACTTTTCAAAACGTTGCTAAGCGACAGCGTATTTCAAAGAAAAATCTTACCGTATTTTCCGCGTAATTTAATTTCAAGTGAAGTTTAGTTTTCCACGAGCATAAGTAACAACTAATAAAAGCCGTAATATGACTTAAGCGTAGTATGGGTTTATTAAGGTGTTACATTATGGTATCGAGCGATTCATCCTGTTAAAGCCTGAGGTTGGGTGACTATGCTTCCAAGCATAACTCTCGTGCGCTATGTTAAGTCGTCTTTGAGAATCTATGCGTATGATGGGATGTAGGACTTAGAATGCATGACCGTCATGTGAGATTGCCTTTAGTTGCTGCCATGCTTATGCTTAATGTTGGGCACGATCAACTCGATATCTTTGTATGGTGTGTTCAGGAACTAATGGCAACCATGACGTACCTCCAGCGAGAGCGGCGACAACGTGAACCTCGCCGAGTTCATGAGGACCTTCGGCGGATGGCAAATGCAATGCAAGCTCAAGCTACGGTGGCGAGCATATGATGGACCAGTTGAATCGAAGATCAGAAGAGTGCATTGGTGGAAATGGAGCTGATCTTTGAGTATCGAAGTTCTCGGAGTTTCGCAAGGCAAACCCGCCTAGTTTCAAAGGGCTTTCAACCCTGGCCGAAGGCCGAGTGGATCAAAGAGATTGAGAAGATCTACTCCGTGTTAGCTTGCTCAGAGACCCAAAGGTGGCCTTTGCCACTTACATGTTGAAGGCGGATGCTGAGGATTACAGTGGAAAGGAGCAAAAGCTTGATGGAAAGTGATGGAGGGAGATCACTTCAAGGTGGCTTTATGAGAAGTACTTCCGATGTCCGTAAGGAATCACGAAGGAAATGGAATTCCTAAGGCTCTACCAAGGAGGTATGAGCATTGCTGAGTACACGGCGAAGTTTGAGGAGCTGTGCAAGTTTTCTACATTGTATCAGCGAAACCGGATGAGCATTGGAAATGCATGAAGTATGAGGAGGATTGCGGGCCGACATCCTGGCATCGATGGCCCCATTGGAGATAAGGAACTATGCGGCACTTGTTAATAAGAGCCGTAGTAGAAGAATGTAATCGAAAGTTGGCGGTCCGTAGATCGAGGCGTAAGAGGAGACAGGCGTCTCAAGAGCAACACACGAAGGAGCCCTTGCAAAAGAAGCCCTACTACGGTGAAGGATCCAAGGGCAACCAGCCACAAGAGCTCTCCGCCAAACCTCCAAGACCTGTCGACCAGCCCTCGAAGCTCGCAATGAATCCCACCTGCCCAAAGTGTGAGAGACAACACAAAGGGATCTGCTATCTTTGGACAAAATGTCTGTTACAAATGTGGACAGCCTAGGCATTTTGCAAGGAAGCGCACGAGGGCAAGCACACGACACATTCTGAGTAGCATTTTGAGGGCAAAATTCTTTTTAAGGAGGGGAGATTGTAACATCCCCGATTTTTGTCTAAGCTAATTAGCTCAGTGATCCTAGCTAATTAGAGAGGTTAACGATTAATTGAGAATTAATCGATTAATCTCGAGAGCAAGAGCTTAGTAAATTAAAGGCAAGTCAACAAGATAAGTAAAAGTCAATAATTGAAACATAATGCATTAAAAGTTATAATTAAAAGCCTAATTGCCCAATCCTTATTAATCCATGATTTAGAACATAAAATCAAGGTGATCTAATCTAATTAACTAAGAGCATATAAGTCTCAAAACTTAATCACATTAACCTTCACATCTTCTTACAAAATTAATGAGGAAAATCCTTCTTAGCTAAAATGTGCTAATGAGTAATTTAAACCAATTGAATTAATTAAAATTTAGATAATTACAACAATTATAAAGATGTAGAAACTTCCCTTTATTTATTGTTTGAAAGTTTGGTCAAAGCAAGAGCCACATCCAACCATTCAATTACTTTCTCATCATACACCACTAGATCAAGAGTCCATATTAGTAGCTTCCTTAAGTCATGACAAGAGTTGTACTCTCTTTCACCAAGATCATGACACTTGGTGTGATCCTAGCCATCCAATGCCAAATCCTAAGAGAGCTCATGCTTTTAACCACTTGACAAAAACACCTACAAGTCCTTACCCAAGTGCCAAGACTCAAGGAAAACACAACCCACCCTTTTATCCCATGGTTGCTAGCCTCCTTGCTTGCAAAAGAAGCAAAATCACATCACTCTCTCCTTCCCCTTTATGCGCCAACCATCAGCCCTCTCTCTCCCTCATTTCATTTTTCACTTCCTCTCTCAAGACACACACACAAAGCTCTCACCTCTCTCTAAGCCTCTCTTGTTCTTCCTACTCTTCCTCTTGTTTTTCTTGTTTTTCTACCCTAAGTCCTCACTCTTCTACCACCATCACCCTCATCTCCTATCACCACCATCACTATCCCTTCAAGGACTACCATTTTTGGTCCTTGGAGAAACAAAGCCACTCATACACAAGCCTCACTATCAAGCTCAAGGAGAAGGAGGCCACCTCCAACATCTTTCTTTCTCTTCAAGCTTTCAAGAAATCCAATTGGTAGTGGCTCTAAACTCTTTTTCTCTCTTGTTTTTCAAGCTTTAGAACTCCTATGCTCTCCATAGCTAGGTGGTTTTAAAGATTGATTATGGGCATCATAGCCATTCTTGTCATAAAATGAGATGTTGTTGCTTGTATGGTGGTTTGTTGAAAACATGTTTTCGGTTTGGTGTGAAGCATGGTTGAACTCAATATTTTTTGAACTCCAACATGTTAGTTTTTCACTAATCTTTCATGGCATATGAGTGTTTTATAACTTGAGAATGTTTTCTTGAAAGTGAGGTTGAGTGTTTTGGAGAAAACATGAGAAAAATCAAAACGTGAAATCTGGATTTTCTGGCAGTCTGTAAACCGAACGGTATAACTTTTTCCAGAGAACTCAGAAATTAGTGGAACCAATTTTATATGAAAATAGACTCAGAGAGCTTTCCATACATATAAAATACATAAGATTCAGGAGTTAAGATGAGTGAGATATGATTTTTCAAAGTGGACTGTTCTCGGATTGGTTTCTGTCTGGGCAGTCTACACTAAAATGTGTATAACTCGAGCTACAAAAATGATTTTTGAGTGAGACCAAGTTTTAATGAAAGCTAAGACATAGAGGAACAAACCCATAAAACAGTTTTCTCAGATTCCTTCTGAGTAATTATAATGAGAAGTAACAATCCACTGTACCGGGAGTGAACTTAGAAACTGAACAGTCAGAATAAAATATGTATAACTCAAGCTACAAAATGAATTTTTAAGTGGGGCTTCTTTTGTTTAAAAATAGACTCAGAGAAGTATATCCACACAAAAATTCGAAATAAAAGAGTAAAAAATGAAATTATGGTGAATTTTCAAAGTTACTGCCCCACCGTAAAAGTAAAAACTGGTTATGGTAAAAGTTAAAGAATAAGGAGGAATAAGCTTTAAGACATTAATACCCTTACATTAAGTATTAGAAAACCTTCATAATTCAACTTAAAAGTGTCAAAAAGGATAATAGATGAAATTGGCACTATGCCCAATAAAAGAAGTTTACACAAGAGACAATCTCAATTAAAAGCTTGCACCAAATTTACTAAGCTAAGCTCATAAAACTTTGCTTGAGAATATGCCTATGTTTATGTGCAAGCATGATGCTATGATGATGATGAGTAATGATGATGATATGATATGATGATGATGATTATGATATGATGTGATGATGATGTAATATGATGATGATTATGATAGTGTTGTGATGATGATAAGGATGATAATGATATGATAACGATATTATGATGCGTCATGATGATATGAATGTGATATGTTGATAATATGATGCTTAATGATAAACATGAAGGGATTAATAAATATGAACACCCTGGGGACGGCGATCGTGAACGCCCGAGGTGATTAATAAAGGAACCACATTTGGGGACGGCGATACGTAACGCCTAAATGTGGAAGAGATTTAGAATAACTTTGCATCATAAGCTTTAATAAGAAAAGATAAACTAAGGGTATGATCCTTCAAAAGGGAAGGTGACCTAATTTAAGCTCCCCTCACCCACGACTCACATGAGGCATGGCATGACTCAGCTAGTGTGAGTATAGGGATAGGTCTTACATGAGGCATGGCATGACCCAATTAGTGTAAGTGCAGAAATTCTATGGTGGCGACGGCCACGGTATGAGCTCATTACCACTTATGTTTAGTGGGTGAAAAGATAAAGTCAAGTTAAGAAAAGAAAAAGGGACTTCGGTCCAAAACCCTAGCAAGGGAAGAAGTTAAGAAAAACTTATAGCACAGTCATGCATTTTTATATGATTATACTTGTGCCCATGTATGTTATGATGTAAATGATTAGAGATTATGTTAAAATTGAATCCACTTGGATATTCATGTTTTGAAAAACCTAAGAGCGGAACCTTATGAATGTTCACTAGTTTCATTAATAAAACCGAAGTGGCTGGGACGATGACGATGACACTCTTGTGTCGGGTTCGAGTCCTACTGAGAAATTCCATTTCTCACCCTAGTTGTTCTCCCGTATCGTCACCAGATCTCGACAGCGCATCCGGTGGAGTGGAGCGTGGATCCCCAACACTGTGAGCGGACGTGTGACGTGGGATGCAAGACGAAGCTGTAGCGACCATCGCTCTGCATCTTCGCATATTTCTTTTGAGTTAGGCTTTGCCATTTAAACTTGTACTTAGTATTTAGTATTTGGATCATGGCTCAACCATGAGTCTCCCTTGTTGTAATGCTAAAATGTATGTGTATATATATTATGAACCCATATGAATGTAATGGTTAGTTATTTAATGCAATATATTTGTGAATTATTATTTGTTTACCTTATCCTTGTTTTATGATATTGGAGTATATATTTGAGGCGACACGCTCTTTCTCTAGCTATCTTCTCGCTCAAGGCTTTACTTTTCAAAACGCTGCTAAGCGACAACGTATTTCAAAGAAAAATCTTACCGTATTTTCCGCGTAATTTAATTTCAAGTGAAGTTTAGTTTTCCACGAGCATAAGTAACAACTAATAAAACGCCGTAATACGACTTAAGCGTAGTATGGGTTTATTAGGGTGTTACAGACTGCACCCTAGGGATGGCGATATGCTGTGCCAAGGAAAGGAAATTAAAAGACAGTTACTGGAAAATTCAAGTACATATATTTATTTTAGCTTCTAGTATATTGATGTTATCGTATCTTAATATGCTGCAACTAGTATTCATATTGTGAATTGTGGATTTATTTTGTATTGATTCTTTTGACTCAAGTGTGTAATCAAAATGAACTCTGCTTTGGATATTATGTTTTCAAAACTTAAAATTGAACAATTTATATAGCATGTTCACCACTTTAACAGTAAACCGAAGCAGTTGGAGATAATAATGATGACATGGTTTTTGATAATTTAGGGAATCCTACTGAGAATTTATAATTTTCACTCCTATATATGTTTCCTTGTTATCTCTAAATAATTCAAGAAATACTGGAGGCAGTTATCATAGACGGAGTTGACTAGAGATATTGGAGACGGCCAAAAAGTGCTGTCACATAAGGTCCATTGAAGTAACAGTAACTACTTCTAAGTATAGTACTATAACTTAAGCATAGTACTGTGTTTGGAAGGGTATTACACATATTACCACTACGACAAAAAACAATATACACAACAATGAACAGGTCAACAAGGTAGTATAGAAAATGAAAAGCAGGAAAAATGGACCAATTTTCAAGTGCAAATGAGCATGACACCCTACAGTAATAAAAATTGTTACATACCATTTCTTCCATATTTTGTGCTGAATGGCAAATGCTGTAATTCAAAACTTATGGACTACATTATTGCTTGAATAAAATCCTATTTATGTTAGAAACATTTATATTTGCACATGTCACATTTTCTATTTTTCTCTTTTTCTGGTGAGGGGTGTTTAATCTCATGCTGCTTGCAGGGATCTTTGTAACTTCTAAATCTTGAAGGTGTAATTAATTCAACTACATGTTCTTTCTTGCTACTACTAGTTTTAAAAGGAACATTTCCTACTAACTCACCTCATAATGCTATTGTATTCAAATTTCAATAGTTGCCTTAAGTAAAGCAAGGCTTCCTTCCTATCCTAAGACATCCACAATGTTACCGTTGTTCTCTAAATTATCAATATTATTGTCACCATCGAACTCCAGTTCACTATATAATTCTGAATTATAACAAAAGTTAGATTCATTCCCATCTACATCATTTTCAAATTCATGATAGCCACTGACCTTATCACTTTCTTGGATTGCTAAACTTCCACCAATGTCAGATGCTTCGTTGATTTCCTAAATATATGCTACCTCAACAAAATTAGTTTCCATAGTCCACTCCTTTCCACTAACCCTTTAACCTTTTTCATGATAAACTTCCTTGAAACGTTGTATAGCTTCCTGGGAGATTTTTCTCGGTATATGTACCCTATTCTATATAGATAATTAATTTCATATACATTCCATAGCCCCACATTTTTAATAGTTTAAAAGATTGTCCCTTCAGTCTTAACAAACATGTACAAAATTTTCAGCACCCATGTAATGATGACCACAATTCATGCATGCATTCATTAATTAAAAAGCGCATTTTTGGTTTTTTTACATTAGATTTGTCTAAGTACCCAAAAATTTGTTGTTATGCCTATCTATAACATTTCTTTTTGCTAGAGGGATTAATGCTCTGACTCTCACATGTTACATGAACTACAGAAAAAACATGTTATACTAAAGCCAACAATCAAGAGAACATCATGCCATGTTGCAACACATATAGTAAAGGCCGAATTCCCAACATATGAATTTCACAAAATCCAACTTCCAATCATAACATACAAAACTATATTACATATTGTTGGATAGGATAGCACAAGAAGGGGGGTTTGAATCGTGCTTTCAAGTAAGTTTCATATCTAAAAAATTTAGCAAAAATATCTATCTCAAGTTCAAGACTTGGATTGTGAAAGCGATAGTGTTAGTTTAAAAATAGTTTAGTTCTATATAAAATTGAAATAAACTTTTGTTTTTGATAAAGTTTTAATAGATTTGAACTTAAGTGATAAAATCAAATAACAAGATTAGAGATAGAGATAATCACATAGCAGATTTTATACTGGTTTGGCCAAACCACTTGTCTACTTCCAGTCCCCAACCTTTCGTTGAGATTTTATATACTCTGAGTATTCTTTGTCCTAGCTTCTCCAAACTTCTTACACATTAGTATTCTTTCTGCAAGCTTCACCAAGCTCACAATTGAGTAGTGTTTTCCTGGCCTCTCCAAGTTTCACAAACAAGTAGTATTTTCCTAGCCTTTCCAAGCTTTACACTAACCATTACTAGGTCCAGCTACAAATGATGAGAAAAAGTATTTTGTTTGTACACTCACACTAACTTTCTCAATAGAGGAAGGACTATAAAGTGCTTTGTGTGAGACTTCTCTAAATTCTCAAAGAGAGAATATATCTATTACAGATAGAAGAAAATATTTTCTTATATCCTAAAGTTACAATAAGTAACTTTCTGGTGTTCTAGACAGTTGAGAAGGATGAAGAAAGGAAGCTCTTTTACAAGGAAAGTATTTAAATAGTCTAACTATTCTTTCTTTGATTTCTAGCCTTATATAGACTTTGAGATATGATCGTTGAAGCTTGTAGGCCTTGATCCTTGTGATCCTTTTAGTCTGCTGGTCTACGACTGGATACAGAAGAAATAGCCTTCCTTTTTCCCATTCTTCAAAACTTACACAGAAGTAGAAAAGTAGTCATTTGTTGGTTTGCCAACTATTCAGGCTAGTCAACACCTTTTTTGCATCTTTTCAAATTGCCTTTTTGAATTTTTGAATTTGTCTATTTAAGTGTGTAGAGGAAGCTTTTGAAGGTGTAACACTTCATGAGAAGCATGTCTTTAAAGATTTCCCTTCTGGATAAGGTTATCTTTCTGAATGAATAATGTTTGCTCTTGAGCCACCATTTTCTCTTCTGATGTTGCATTTTCATCCTTCTGAACCTTCTTTCTTGTTTCTTGCATGATAATTGAGAGAAGTATACAAAGCTTATATTCCATATCAAGTATATTCAATTTAGAGTATCAATGGATAACCTAACTTTGAAGATTCTCAATCATATAATGCACATAATTCACAAAGAAACGCTTCTAGAAACAATTCGTTTATATATGTAGCAGGATTAACTTAAATTTTGATTTGGTATTCATGAAAACCTTAATTCTCATTTCGGTTTACAACCACAGAACGGTTTTTGAAAGGCATTGGAGCTAACACATATAACAACTAAACAATACAAACAATCTCAACTTTATAGCCTCTAAGATTTGGATTCATAGTTTGTTCTTTACTATTAATGCTTTCTAAATAGGAGCAAGATAGACTTATTAAGGTAAGTCATGTCAAAATTACAATATTCCCATTTACCAAGGTGGAGGATTTTTCTTGCACAACCATGCAAACCAGCCAGTCCAAATTCACTTGGTCACTCAGGCTGCCAAAACCAACATCGCAGAGTACCAAAAATAAAACAAATTCATAAACCTTTCACCCTTCTCAAAATATCCACGTTTATGAGGGCTAGCCATATTTCAACCAAACTCTATTTTGCATGTAAATAATTAATAGTAGTTTACTCTCTAACATAGAAAAACACCTTTTCAAGTACTAATATAGCTCTAAGCAAAACTTACTTCAAAAATAGAACTCCTTCAAAAACCATGTCAACAATCTACAACAAAATTAACTTCAAATCAACTTGACTCCGAAATATAAAAGCTAAAAAAAAAAAAAAAAGAGATACACTCACATTTACCAACACTTTGTCTATTTCTATGGCCGTGGAGGCTTGTCGTTTCTCATTTAAGGGCTACTAGACATGTGCTGCAAAGTACCAATTTTATTTATTATACCAAAATTGTTTCAATATAACATATGGTCAATATAAATACTTGCTTTACAAACAACTTATATGAAGATACCATTGATGATGAGGATCTACGACATAATGATGCTGCATTAAGCCTGATACTAATGACTAGGCCCTCCAAAATATTGTTGCTAAGATGGACCTTCATGACTACACTATTGAACCACACCTTGAGGTGGAATATGATGTAGCTAGTCTGGATAAAATTTTGCCCAATAAAATTGGTTGATAGGCAGCCCAAGAACAAATGCATTACTTTGATTTGACACATAAAATGACGAACAATGACTCATCCCAACTCCAAAACTTGTAGCTCGGTGCTTCACATCCTATGGATGGATCTTCAGTGACGATGTCTCTATGTGACTATCCTCAACCTAATCAACAAAACAAGATCAATGTCCAACATAAAACTAATCAGGTTAAGATCAATCTAAAACTTTTAACTCCCTCAAAAAATTGTTACCCATAATAGCTATAAAATGGTTACCTACTATTACATACACATCATAGCTACTACTTCACCTCATTTTTTGAAGCATCATTAGCATTGGTTGGCTCTTCTATTGCTAAAGATGGACCATTGGATTTCATGGACTTCAGCAATGCACAATTTCTCTTTGTGTGTCCTGGCATGTTTCAATTTGAGCAACGTCGCTTACTATTCACCGCATTTTTGCCTAGTGGTGCACCCTTGGACTTCACCCTTACTAGGTCACCAAGCTTTTTATTGCTCGATGGTGATGACCCGATACCCAACATAGAATAGCTACGCTTCAACTTAGTTGTAATTCTAGAAATCTCATCTCGTCTCACAAAAGTCACACATTTTCCTTGCTGCAAGAAATGACATCCACATACTAGCAGCACATAATGCACCGTAATGAAGCACAAACATTTTATCACTATTCTCATTTTCTTCGTCCATTAGTTCAACAAAAATCTTGGCATCTTTTGTCCATCGCTACAAAATCATCTTCTCAAGCAATTCTGTAATGTTCTCATCTCTCATAACACAAAATAGATGGCTGCACGAAATGCCATGGGTATTGAATAGTCGACATTAGCAATCGAATTTCTCTAAATTTCTATTATACATAAACTTGTACTCATAATAAGCTTTGCTAAACTTGGTCATTTTGTTTATGACTATAGTAGCCATGGTTTCACCACCAAATAACAACTAGTGTAGTAACCCTTCTAAGTTCTTTTTCACCTCAAGGAAGATTTTTTTTTTTGTAAAATTTCATAGCCGCACGCTCAATCGACTCCAAAGTAGTTTTCAACACAGGCTTGGTGTACATGGATTGGTAGTCTGCAACCATCTCATTATTTCTGTACTCCCTTACTGCAACCTCAATTTGTTGTACCAACTCAAGAATAGTATGCCTTAACTTCACATATTTCCTTATGAATGCATTTATACCTTCAAAATGGGATGTTGTTCTCACCCTAGCATAGAACTTATTACGAAGGCAAGCATTGGCCCACATTTCCTTCCTTTCATATGTTCTATTCAGCCAATTATTGTTATGCACCTCAAAGCGTTGAATCATCTCATTCCAATACTCCTCAAACTCTTCAAAAGCAAAGTTTGCATAAATACATTTCTTGAAGGCCTAACAAAAATTGAGATCCATTGTATTGGATGTTGCCTTTTTTTGAAGATGCCAACTACACAGTCGGTGGGTAGCATATGGGAACACTAACTTAATTGTCTCCCTCATGGCCTTCTCGACATTAGTCACCAATACACTCGATTGTTTTTTCTTCATTACATCCAAGAATTCCTCTAGCAACCATTTATATGTCCCAACTCGTTCATCTAACAATAAGGCACACCCAAAAATACAAATTTACCTATGGTGGTTACTACTAGAGAAGATGACTAACGGTAAGTTGTACTTGTTTCTTTTATATGTCGAGCCAAATGCAAGTACATCCCCGAAGTACTCATAATCAACTCAACTCAACCCATTGACCCAAAACAAGTTCCCTAGTGTAACATCCTCAATTTTCTTTCATGCAAAATTACCTTATTTGTCCCCTTAATCCTTAATTAGCATAAAAGCAAGCAAAATATCTCCACCCCACACACTAGAAACCTACGGCCATGCACTTGCACACACACACACACATACACACACACATACTCATTTTCATTTTTCAATTTCTTTTTCTCTCAATAACTCTCAAATCCTCTAACTTCTCTCTACACTTTCTTCTTCTGTTATCCACCACCACCATAACCAAACCTTCTTCACTAAGCCCTTCAAAGATCACATATTTTGGTCTTTGAAGACAAGATTCAAACACTACAACCCTCACTCTCATAAGAACTCAAAGGCTCTCACCTTCTTCAAGCCAAAACCACCACCACCATTACCAAAAGAATAATCTTCTTCATCTTCTCCTTCTCCTTCAAAGGATGCCACTTTTACCTTCAGTAGTGATCTTTCATTTCTTCTTTTTGTTACTCAAGAAACTTGAAGCTTGGCTCTATGGCCAAGATCTTCAAGTGACAACTTGAGAAAGAAAAACTCCATGCTCTTCATGAGCAAAGTTTCCATTTTTAGCAAAGCTTGATTCTTTGAGTTGTTTCATCAGATCTTGTGTGTTTCTATTCTTGAATGCTTCCAAAGTTTTCATTTTTCATGCATGTGATTTGATTTCTTGTGAGTTGTCGAAAGGAAATATACTTCCTTGGTGGCATTTTTGGTTTAAAGTTAGTTTCTTTCTTTATGAGGAGTTTATGTTTGAAAGGTCCTCTTTTTACATTTTCTTTATGATTCTTGATGTGACCAAGATCATTATAAAGAATAAAATGTTAAAAAGTTTGCTTCTTGATGCACCAAAAGTGGCGCTATTTTTCATATGTTTCGTAAAGTTTCATTTTGTTATTTTTGAAGATAAGAATATATGTAAAGGTCCAAACTTTCCTAAGATATGAAGCTTTTCAATCATAAAAAGTAAGCACTTGTCACTTTGTGTCACAAACGTTGAACCTTGAAGACAAGACACTCCATAAAGTTTTAAACTTTCTCCAAGAATATAACTTTTGTGCACAAAAATGTATTCTTGCAACTTTATCTTGTAAAGATTGAACCTCAAGTTAAAAATATTGAGTAAAGTACTAAATTTTCTTCAAGAATGAATCTTTTAAATCTTAGAGTAACTTTATGTCATAAAGCTATAATCTTGAAGGCATAATAATGATTAAAGGTCTCAACTTTCATAAAGAATAAGACTTTTTAACCATAAAGTTAGCATCTTGTGTTATTATTTCATAAAAGTTGAATCTTGAAGACATGAATATAATGTAAAGGTTAATACTTTCTTAAAGAATGAAACTTCATAATCATAAAGGTCAAATCTTATTGTTTTATTTAAATAAGATTAAATCTTGTAACTTGTTGGAATAAAGATTTCTTCTTAATGATTAGTGAATGCACGGTGTTGTTAGGTTCATGAGTGTGGTTGTAACACCGTCTATCATATAAGCCATGCTCGAGTCATAGAGTTATATTAAGAGGTTGTCAACATGCTAAGAGATCTTTAAAATACAGAAAATATATATACATATCCCTTTAACTGCACACTTTATTACTGAATAATGGTTCATAAATTTCGTTATCTCTAAGACATAGAGAATAAAATAATTACAATTTAAGATTTTTTTTTAACTAACATTATACACAGAAGCTGCTTCCGCTGCACGGCTGTCATCCTTACTGAACTTCAACCGGCCTCTATAGTCTTCCCGGCTGACTTAAGCCTGAGTCTTGCATGATGAACGTCCCAGGATTCTGCCTCATTCTTAAATTTTAGCCTAGGCACTGGAATGTTTACCAAATAGAAAAACATAAAGGCAGGCAGTGAGAACCTAAGGTTCTCAGTAGGTAAACTCAAACCATCACTCATATAGTGTCATCATAAACATTCTAGCCACTTTGGTTTCTTATGAAAATATGAGCACATATACGCAAACAGTGGTTTAATTTTAAGTTGAAAAAATCTTTCTCGAAACGGGTTATATTTTAACAATCACTTGGCATATTATATGACAGACATAGAAACACAAATAGTGTAATATACTTCAATAAGAATCACAATAACATTATGATATAAAGAGATAATTAGAGATGTATATGTAGATGCTTGTACTTAACTGTATGCAAGTGCACTTTACTTAATTCATCTCTTTTATTAACTTGCAACTTGATCTTGCTCTTTTGTACTTGGTCCCCTAGAGGTGAATGACCTTTCTCACCTCTAGGTAATAGCTTGTTTTTCAGGATCAAGCTCATTCCTATACAGGATTGCCGAGTTTACTTTCCCCGACGCTCCCACTGAATTATCCCCCTTAAATCTGTTCAGGGGCTGGCACAAGTTTTAGACAGTACCGCTCTAGCACATGTTAGCTGAGTCTATGCCATGCCTCACGTGGTAGCTTGGTACGTATTTCTTGCAAGTTCTCATAATTTTTATCCTTCTTTGGACATGATTATGCATGTATATACTATATGCATTCATTCATATACTTTATATCATACTTAAATCATTCTTGCATACATGAATCTTATGAGCATAACATATAAATGTTTATAACATTCATATAATTCACATATTTCTGCCGGAATTTTGGCAGTATAACGGATCAGGTCCGCTTCCCCATGAATAGCGCCAACTCTCACGGACAAATCAGTCACAACAGTACAATCAATATAACATATCAATCCGTTAGTATCAATGTAAAATTTGCAACCTTCAATCCAAGCCTTATATGTACACTAATGGTTGTGAAACCATCAATTTGTTTATTTCTGTCAATTCTATTCAAGTTCTGTCCGAATTTATAATTTATGCCATAATTGTTGCTTAATTCATTTATGTCTGATTTTTGGATATGTTAACTTTCTTTTTGTCTAGTTTCTAATATCTTTATTCCCATTAAGTTTTGATACATATAACTTAAGTTATTGAAGATTTACCTAGACTTGTCCGGTACTAAGCAAATTTGAGTCCTGGAAAGTAAAAATTCTCTAAAAATAGAAAACTAGCTGCAATTATACGAAACCTATATGATTTTAAATATAACTGATCAAATTTTCATTTGCGACAAGTTCCATCTCATTTGAGTAAGTAGAACTCGAATTATGAGATCTTGAATTTGGGTATCCTACACTACCCTATTTCCCTTGAGTAGGACCTTAGGTCCAATTTGTGGATTTACTGGAAGTAGCTCAGTTAGAATCTAAACCTGAAATTTGTATGGATATTTCCCTATGTGTTAGCTTCCTATAAAAATTGGTTGCACTAAATTTTGAGTTGTATAGGGTGAGTTATACCCTTCACACCCCATACTGCCTAGAATAAAATGCAAGATTCCTAGGTAAATTTCAAAAAATCATATCTCTCTCAATATTAATCGAATGGCCTCATAATTTATATGATTGGAAAGCTATAGATGTCTAGTTTCATATAAAAATAGTTTCATCAACTTCTGCTGGTTGGGTAAGAGTCCATATAGTTCGTAAGTACAGATACCGTAGGGTTTCTTGGTTGTCAGATTCTATTTTGGCTCTAAGTTGTTCTTTTGATCTCTTCTCCAACCTAACTCAAGTTTTGCTAATTCAAATCACTTAAAAAGAGTCTTAACATCATCATATTAGAACATGCCATAGATGATACAAGAAATCACCGCAGCCATATATCACCAATAAGCAATCAAAAACTTAGGATTTGAGTTACCTACCTCAAAATCCTTGAAACCATGGAAATAAGGAAGCCAAGAACCAACTCCTAGCCTTCTTCCTTCACTATGGCAATAGCTCACATGAATGTGGGGAGGCTCTATTTGATGTTTAATCATGAAATTGTTAGAGGGGTTTGTAGAGAACGAGGTGAGGATCAATTTTATAAAAGGAGCAAGAGGATTTGAGGCCATGAAGGCCATAAACTATGAGCTTGAAGCTCATAGCCATGGAAGTAAGGAAAGAAAGGAAGAAGAAGAAGAAGTAGTAGAGAGAAGGCTGCAGCTAGTGGGGGTGAAATTATGTGGGTGTTGGATGGGTATTTTGGTGTTTTTAAACATGATAATGGGTGGTGATTGGTGGAGGCTTGGATGGTGTATATTGAGCCAAGCTTCTCCACTCACCTGGACAATAAATGGCGCCATTCATAGGCATAGGAGTGACTAAATAACAGCCACTCAAACTAGGGTGATTGGTGTGAGATTCTATTGATTCGGTTTTTGTGGTTTAAAACACCGAGATTTCATCCAAACCGGTAAAACGTTACTAGACAACTTTGGAATATTTTCTATATGTTTATTCAAATTTTCTTAAGCCTAATCTTTCTAATTGTCACCACCCAACCTAGTTCGTGACTGGTGCATAGGGACAAGTCCCCACGCAAACCTTCTACTATAGAATTTTTATAAAAATTTCGACAGAGTCCCCTTTGTAATTACGATATTTCCCAATTACAAAAGGTTATTCTGCAAGATAAACAAACATAATCTTCCATCAGGGATCTAGGTATTTTCAAAATACACCCCTTCGCACATAGTATAACAATGAAATATATATATTTACAAGTGTTCATTCGAAATACATAACTTTAATTCTTCAGAAAACCAAATCCTTTAGGAAAACCAACATAATATAAGCAAATAAAATACAACAGAATCAAACGTATAATAATCAATTCAGTCTAACATACATCAATGTCCAACATTCACATTAATACAATAGCAAGGGTCGGACCTTGCCTGTAGTACTATAGAGCTACAAAATCTAAGAATTCTCAAACATAAACATTTACAAAATACCCTTGAATAGAAAAGGGCTCATCCACAAAACTTGGAATTTAATCATAAGGGCTGAAGGATTAGATTCTACTGGAATACCTGTATCTGAAAAAGAGAAAGAACAACAGGGTGAGTTTATGAAACTCAGTGAGAGATAGAGTGTCCCTAACCCACATGAGACAATGTACAAACTTATAGATATTAAGGTAATACAATACTATGTATAATAAAACCAAAATAGAAATCTTAATCAAACATTATCCAATTTTCCTTTTTCCAAAAGCATAGAGTCCATCTATTCCAGGATAAATAGGCAGGAATTATACTTAGGTGGCCCTTTCTTCATGTGAATCCCGTAATTAGGCATGCACCAGTCCCTTGAGTGGCTGTGAAATACATCATCTTAGGTGCATCCAAGGCTAATGCCTATTGCCATTAGCCTACAGATCCTGGCCTAGACTTTCCCAAGTCTTTCTTTTTACCATCTCACATAACATTTATCATACGGTTCTCATGACATATACTCAATCATCAAAGGTTTCACAAAATCCAATCGTTCCTTTTCTTATAAAAACAATATTCAGAGTCTCATAAAATCAGCCGTCATTTTATATATAAAACTTAAATTATATTGTTCAAGAAAGTCAAGAGCTTTGACAAAATCATGCTTGAAAATTCATATAATTTCATAGGTGTCTTATATATATATACACATGTTCAGAAATTCACCCAAAGTCCTTTCATTGTCTCATGTGTAAATTTTGAATAAAATATGCAGAAGAGAAATAAATAATTATCCACATAAAACATACCAATGCATTTGCATATATATAAATTAAATAGATATACTAGAAAACAAGTCAGGGACAACTATCCACTCACAGACTTGGATCCAATGGCGGAGTCCTAATCCCACAATATTTTGGAACCAATAACCGAGCCTCCAGTGAGATCTATTATCACAATTATGACAATCCAATTCAATATTGGTCATTGAGCCTAAGAATTAGCCTAAATTACATTTAGGAATCAAAATCCCCATTTCTTCTAACTTAGGGTTCTCTATGAACTCACTATAGAGTAAATAATCCATAATCTTAAGACAAGAAAGAGGGAAAGCATTAGAGAGTACCTTTGAAGATAGAAAAAAATGAAGAGAAGAGATTTAGAGGTCTTGATACACCTACTTTAAGCTCCAAGACCCACCAAGGGTGTGGTTGGGGATTTGAAGAAGAATGAAGATTAAAAGTGAAATTGTTGTTATGAGAGTAAAAGAAATGTAAATTGATGAAGTTTGGAAGGAAAAGTTAAAGGATTTGAGTAAGAATTGAAGAGGAATGTGTTTTAGAGAGAAGGGAGAGAGTTTTGAGGGTAGAGAGTGTCACGAGCCAATCTAGGTCATGACCGGCACTTAGAGAGCACGTTCCCTAGCAAGCCTCACATATCAAAATTTCCACAAAATTTTGGGCAGAGTTTCCTCTATACTTAGGATATTTTCCAAGTACGAGTACTTATCCTGCAATTCAACAATCACACACATTTCCATCGGGGATCTAGGCATTCTCAGAATGCACCCCTCAGCATGCAACATGTAACATCCCCAATTTTTGTCTAAGCTAATTAGTTCAGTGATCCTGGCTAATTAGAGAGGTTAACGATTGACTGAGAATTAATCGGCTAATCTCGATGAGCAAGAGCTTAGTGAATTGAGTCAAGTCAATAATTGGATCATAATGCACTAAATGGTTTAATTAAAACCTAATTATTCGAACCTCATTAATTCGTAACTTAGAAATATAATTAAGCTAATCCAATCTTATTAATTAAGTACAAGATAATTGTTCTACCTTATCAATTGAGATAGATTAATTCTAAACCCTAATTACATAATTCATAAGATCAATTCTTTTAAGAGGAAAAATAAAGATATAATTAACCGACATCGGTTAAAAAGCAATTTAACTAATTGAATTGATTAACAACTTAGGTAATTCTAATGGCTTTGAAGATTTAAAAATTTCTCCTAATTGATGCACCAAATTTCGGCCAAGGATAAGAGCAAAAATACAACCATCCATTTGCCTTTTCATCATGCACCCTTAGATCAAGGGTCTATGTTAGTAGCATCTCTTTAGTCAAGACAAGAGAAGTACCTTCCTCCCTTAGGATTATGCCACTTGGAGTGATCTCATTCAATCAAGCCAATTCCAAGAGGGGTCCTTGCTTTTGTCCACATGAGAAAACACAAAATAGTCCATAGCATGCACCAAGACTCAAGGAAAATACAACCCACCTTTTTACCCCATGGTTCCTAGCCTCCTTGCTTGCAAAAGAAGCAAAATCACATCACTCTCTCCTTCCCCTTTTGTGCACCAATCAGCCCCTCTCTTTCCCCCTCATTTCATTTTTTCATTTCCTCTTTCAACACACACAAAGCTCTCTCCTCTCTCCAAGTCTCATTCCCCCCTCTCTTGTTCTTCCAACCTTCTTTGTTCTTCTTCTAACCTCCTCACTACCTCCCACCCCATTTCCATCACCATCTTTACAATCCCTTCAAGGACCACCATTTTTGGTCTTTGGAGAAATAAGGTCACTCATACACAAGCTCCATTTTCAAGCCTTCAAGTAGGAAGACCCTCTCCAACCTTCTCCACCTTCAAAATCCTTCAAGGAAGCTCTCTTTGGTAGTGACTCTAACCCTTCTTTTTCATGTATTTTTCAAGCTTTAGAACTGCTAATCTCTTCATAGCTAGGTGGTTTTAGGGCTTGCTTCAAGGTCTCATGACCATTTCTTGCTCTATGAGTTTTCTTGTCTTGTTGAAAAATGTTGTCTTGAAGTGAGAATATGTGGCATGATGGTTTTATGTATCTTGCTTGATTTTGTTTTAAAATACTGATTTGGTGACTAAAACCTTGAATATAATGATGAGATAAAATATAAAAATGGTGATTTGAAGTAGTATAACAACATCTCCACAAGTTTGATATGTAAAATATGAAAACTAGTTAAGCTGGAATTCTGGCAGTTTGTAAATCATACTGTATAACTCGTTCTACAAAACTTAAAATGTAATGAAACTAATTTTCTGTGAAAGTAGACTCAAAGAGCTTTCCACACATACAAAATTCATGAAATTTGGAGTTAAATTGAGGGAGATATGAATTTTCAAAGTCTGCTGTCCCCAGATGAGTTTCTGTTCGGGCAGTATATCATAAAATGTTCATAACTCAAGTTATACATAACATTTTTGAGTGGAACCAATTTTGTTCGAAAGCTAAGACATAGATGAACACCCCCATAAAACAGTTTTGTCAGATTCTATGTGAAGAACTCCCAGTGAAGTGGACAAGCCACTGACCCGAGTTGAACTTTCAAGTCTGAACAGTCAGAATAAAATATGCATAACTCAAGCTACAAAATGAATTTTTGAGTGGGGATTCTTTTGTTCAAAAATAGACTTAGAGAAGTACATCCACACAAAAATTTGATATAAAAGAGTAAAAGATGAAATTATGGTAAATTTTTTAAGTTACTACCCCACCATAAAAGTAAAACTGAATATGGTAAAGTTTTAAAGGTTAATGAGAACTAAGCTTTAAGACATTAAGACCCTTACATTAAATATTGGAAAACCTTTATAATTCAACTTAAAAGTTTCAAAAAGGGTAATGGATTGAAATTGGCCCTATGCCTAATAAAAGAATTTATGCAGGAAGCAAATCAATTAAAGCTCATGTAAATTTCTTAAAATTTAATTCATAAGACTTTACGTGATATATATGCCTTTATATGTCAATATGATGACAATGATATGATGATGATGACATGATATGATGATGATCATGATGATGATGGTATGATAATGGTGATGATGATATGATATGATGATTATGATAGTGACATGAGGATTATGATAGTGTTATGATGATGATAAGGATGATAATGATATGATGATGATATTATAATGAATCATGATGATATGAATATAATATGTTGATAATATGATGCTTAATGATATACATGAAAGAATTAATAAATATGAACACCCTGGGGATAGTGATACATAACGCCTAGAGGTTATTGATAAAGGAACCACATTTAGGGACGGCGATACGTAATGCCTAAATGTGGAAAAGAATCAGAATAATTTTGCATCATAAACCTTAATAAGAAGAAGATAAACTAAGGGTGTGATCCTTCAAAAGGGAAGGTGACCTAATTTAAGCTCCCCTCACCCACGACTCACATAAGGCATGGCATAACCCAGCTAGTGTGAGTATAGGGGATAAGGCTTACATGAGGCATGGCGTGACCCAGCTAGTGTAAGTACCGAAATTCTATGGTGGCGACAACCACGGTATGAGCTCATTACCACTTATGTTTAGTGGGTGAAAAGATAAGACTTAAGATAAAGTCAAGTTAAGAAAAGAAAAGAGACTTCGGTCCAAACCCTAGAAAGGGAAAGAAGTTAAGAGAATCTTATAGCATGGACATGCATGTTTTATGTAATTATATTTGTGCTTATGTATATTATGATGTAAATGATTAGAGGATACGCTAAAATTGAATCCGCTTCGGATATTCATGATTTCAAAAATCCAAGAATTGAACCTTATGCATGCTCACTATTTTCATTAATAAAACCGAAGTGGCTGGGACGATGACGATGACACTTTCGTGTCAGGTTCGAGTCCTACTGAGAAATCCCATTTCTCACCCTAGTTATTCTTCCGTATCGTCACCAGATCTCGATGGCACATCTGGTGGAGTGGAGCATGGATCCCCCACACTGTGAGTGGACGTATGACGTGGGATGGCAGACAATGCTGATGTGGACTTGTAGTTGCCGTAGCTCTGCATCTTCATACATTCCTTTTTGTGACGAAC
The DNA here is from genome assembly GCA_031439585.1 of Pterocarpus macrocarpus. Classification (NCBI taxonomy): domain Eukaryota; kingdom Viridiplantae; phylum Streptophyta; class Magnoliopsida; order Fabales; family Fabaceae; genus Pterocarpus; species Pterocarpus macrocarpus. The sequence continues at coordinate 45,136,727 of CM062517.1, forward strand.
GATGTCAATTTAAGTTTGTATCTAGTATTTGTATCATGGCACGACCATGAGCTTCCTTTGATGTAATGCTGATATATATATAATGCTGATATATATATATATATATATATATATATATATATATATATATATATATTATGAACCCATATGAATGTACTAGTTAGTTATTTAATGCAATGTATTTGTGAATTATCATTTGTTCGCCTTTCTCATGTTTTACGATTTTGGGATATATATATTTTTATGCGACACGGTCTTTCTTTATCTAGCTTCTCGCTCAAGGCTTTACTTTTCAAAATGCTGCAAAGCGACGACGTATTTCAAAAAAAAAAAAAAAGAAATCTTATTGTATTTTTCGCGTAACTTAATTTCATATGAAGTTTAGTTTTCCACAAGCATAAGTAACAACTAATAAAACGCCGTAATACGACTTAAGCGTAGTATGGGTTTATTAGGGTGTTACACAGCACACATACAATCAGAGTTAATCATCCAAATCACATTACATGTTCAGTTTCAATTCATAATCAAATCCAACACAATCCATCCATCAAATTAGTATACACTAGTCAATCCATTTAGTCTAAACATCCTCTGAACATAATTTAACATACTAGCAAGGGTTGGACCTTGCCTGTAGTACTATACAGCTACAACTAAGAATTTCAACAAAATAGAATACAAACCAAGGCCCTTACTAAATAGGGCTCACCCCGAAAGGATTCTAATGATGTTGAGCAGAAGGGTCAGCTCCCAAGTCTGAACCTGTATCTGAAAAGAATATAACAACCACCGGGTGAGTTTGAGAAACTCAGTAAGAGATAGGACACTTTCGAGCCTCATGAGTCAATGTATATATATAAGTTTAAATCAATTTCATTCAAATGAAGAAAACGACAGAAATATCTAATAGGATAAACATGCAAGATTCACACTTAGGTGGTTGTTCCTTCTTGTGAATCCCGAAATCAGGCACACACCCCCCCTTTTTGAGAGGCCGTGAAATACAGGCACACACCACACTATATGCATGGCCGTGAAATGTCCATTACGCACCACTCCCTTGGGTGTCCATGTAATATCATAGTCCAAGGTGCACCAAGGCTAACATCTACTATCGTTAGCAAACAGATCCTGTCATAGACTTTCCTATTCTTTCATATTCATAAAACATAAATCTCATTTCGTATTCAAATTCCATTCGTCATTGACTCATGAGTAGCAATTCTCAAAGTAAATAAACAATTATAAATTTAAAACAGGATAAACTCAAAAGCATGCTATCTACTCATAGATCACCGGTCACAGGAAAAGCTTAAGTCTCCGGATCCTCAAGGTTGGAGAGAAGTTCCTTGGAAATATCTAACATTACAACATGACACTAGCATCAATTTTGGATCACTAACACTCTCCATACCATAAATTCTCTAGTCTTAAAATCCAAGGGTTCCAACAATTTAACTAAAGATAAAAGGAATTGGAATTGATTGGAAGAAGGAAAGAACAATGTATAAGACTTACCTCTAGAATTGGAATGAGAAGAAGAGGAATAAAGGTGTGCTCCCCACTTCAAATCTACTCAAGCAAGAATGAAGAAGGAGGAGAAATTTGTATAGATGGTTGATTGTGTTTAATGGAATGAGTATGGTGTGGTTGTTGTTGATTTAGTTGGGAAAATGATGGAATGAAGTTGATAGATGTAAGGGATGGTGGGAGGAGGAATTCTAGAGAGAAGGGAGAGAGTTTGGGGTTAGAGAGAGAAGAAAAACTGAAAAATGAGGGTGTGGAATGCGTCTCCGTATATATATTGGCCTGTGGTAATCGATTACCACGATGAACTGGTAATCGATTACCATTCTGGTAATCCATTACCATGAACAAATGGCTGGTAATTGATTACCATGAACTCAGAACTGGTAATCGATTTCCATATTTGGTAATCAATTATGATATGAAAATTTTTAACCCAAGGACATATAGAGAGCCCTATAATCGATTACCAGCCTCATAGTAATCGATTACAACATCCCCAAACATGGTTCCTTGATTCCAAAAGATATCCAACACCCAAGATAATCATAAACGAATTAAACGCATCGATCAAACACAATTGACATAGAAAATTTTGAAAATACACCAAGGGTGTTACAGAGAGAGAGTGAGAATCGTAGAAATGAATGGAGGAAAAGGGTCTGGGCCTTATATAGACCCGCTGTAATTGATTACAGTGCTTAGTAATCAATTACCACAAACCTAGTTGTTATAATCGATTACCACTCCATGTAATCGATTACAACAAGGGAAAACTCAGCATAAAGGCGTACAGAGAGCACCGTAATCGATTACCAACCCCACAGTAATCGATTACAACGTGCAAAAAATTGATTCCTTCCTTTTGCAATCCATTTCCAGGTTCAGGATATTACACAGACTTATTTAATGTCCTCTTTAACTTTACTCTCCATTAACTTTAAAACATAAATGTAAATAAGGGAATACCCCTCATTTGGATTCAATAAAAATATCTATAAATTCAAAATCCTTAGGAATTAGAATCCAACTTTTGGGTTTTAGTATAATTCTCCGAAAACTTGCATTTTTATAAATTTGAGGGTTGAAATGAAGGGGTTATCCATTCCCTAAAATTCGTTAAAAATCCCTCTTCAACTCATTGATGCTCAAGGAACCATTATCGGCACTTTTGATTTTAAGAAAATACCTCAATCCTATAGCCCTCCAAGGAGGCATAGGGTTCAGACTCAGAATTTTTCAGGTTCTGATTTTGATAGGTAACTGTAACTCAGGCTGGGGTGTTACACTAATTGATATCTAATTAACTCCTAATTATCCTTTAATTATTTTCTAATTAACCTTACTTAGTCAATAAAAATTGAATAAATCGATTAATGACATAAATTAAATGTTTTGCAAATTTAGAACTTTTCTGTTTTTTGTTTTTCATAGCTAATGGCATTTCCGTGATTTTGAGCAGGACTAGGGACACCCCATGTCATTTCACGCCCCACTACTCCCGTGGCTCAAACGGCCGAGATTTAAACTTCTACAGTTTCACTACGTGATTATACTCTGCTTAAAGTCCTATTCTACTAACTCTAAAGACGAGGGAACATAGATGACATTGTCTAAAAAGATATAGGGTCCTTATGAAAATGTCCTTGTGGGGTCAAAGTGTAATTTCTAAAAGTTCTGGGTAACACTGCAAGTATCAAAAGCTCACAGGGGCACTTTTGTCATTTTCTAATTTTTAACATATAATAGTGCCATATTTTCAACGATAATGTTACGCTACCCTTTATTTCTGAGTGTGAGAATCGTCAGGGAATAGCACTGCCTGAGAAATTTCTGCATTGCTTAAGGGAAATAATTCAAGGTTTACATTATTCTTTATTTACGAAAGTGGGAATGTTACAGTGATTATGCATTGTCATGACCCAAAGGGCTAAAAGGATCTCGAATCCTTTGGGAATAGAAGTATGATTAGAGCCTCTGAGCATACCATGAACCTAGGAATCACTAGCATGCTATCTCAAGGAAACTAAAAGGTTGGAATGCAAAATATCGGCTAATACATCATATTAGTTTTCGGCCATACTAAAGAGGAAAAGGAAAAATAAGTGCCAAACTTTGTTAATTCGAGCACATTATTCCATTAGATATATACAAAAAAGCATTATGAAATTATTTGGCAAAGATGAATCCCTAAGACAAAAGGTGACTTCACTCAATAGTCAAGTAGCAAAAAGTTTACAACACACATTTATACTAAACTATGTGGTTTTCTCATGAGTAAGCATAAAGAATTACATGATGATTCATAAGATTTCTCGCAAAGGAAAATACAACCATAGACTCCCATTAGGGTATGAATGTATGGTGCTATTAAGCATGATGTATGGAAAGTCTGATTGATGCATTGACTCATGATTAGATGATTGTTGATAATGTATATGATGATATGAGATGAAAATAAATGGTTATTGGTTGAAATTTCTATGTTTAACATTTTGGGGAAGCTCTGGTCAAGCCGTCATATTGCCGAATTTCCGTCAAAATTATGGACTTAGTTATAACATTGCATGTCCACATGTGTCTTGTCAGTGATTACAATGCATGTAAGATATAATTATGAGAAAAGAAATAATTAGACATGATCAATCCTTCATTTACTTCGGTAAAGGAAGTGAGAAAAGGTGATCCACAAAGACAAGATAAGCGGCATGACCCTTCGGTAAAGGAATGTGACCTATAAAAGACCCCTCTACTTTGGAGGAAAGAGGGCCCTGCACTCTCCAAAACTAGAGGAACCCTTGTCAGCTTAGTTTGATTTTATATTAGTACTATGTGGCGATGGCCACGGAATAAGCTCACGTCCAATAGTAGTTTATTCCAAGGGAAAGTAAATAATGTTAAGCACATGCTAAGTATGAAGGCAAAGTTAAAGAAAGACTCTGGTCAAGTTCATATAGTCACATAAAAGTGCATGCATCATTATTTCCTCATATGCATGATCATGACTATTGTTGTTATGCTTTAGTTCGTATGATCCCATCTTATGTCCCTATGTTGCTTATGCCATGTTCATGAGATTAAGATTAAAAGAAATCCGCTTTGGGAACTTATGTTTTCAAAACCCTTAAAATTGAATCTATGCATGTTTACCATTTTTATAAATAAACCCGAAGTGGCTGAGATGATGATAATGACACAGTAGTTGTCTAGTATCCTACTAAGAAATCTTGTATTTCTCATCCTATGTTTCCATGTCGTCTTTAGAGGATGCCAGTGTCGGGCAGTGTGGTGATCTACATTGAGTTCTTGGTATGGCATTGGCACTTTGACCTGGTGCTGAATGCCTCTATGATGACTGTGAGAGTAGCGATTAGGGTTTACATCTTTCACAGCCATCAGTTTCATGCACCTGTTATGAGCCCTTTTTTTCCTGCCCTCATGAGCCTTATGATAATGTCACCTTGGATGATATACGTCCACGTTTCCACCCACTGAGGTAACCCACTAACGGAGAGTATGACTCCAAAACTCGCTTGACATTGACTTACTTAGTGGAGTTTGACTTGTCTGAGCCATCCTACCCTTCGATGACTCGCCTGACTTCATATTCATCTTCGTCTTTTGCAGCTCCTAGCCATGTACCACCGTCAGTCCATGGACGTGGGTTCATCCATACCAGCGCCATACCTCGCGATCGTGGGTGTGCCCATGGAGGAGGATATGGATATGATACACCTGGTGGCTTCAGGAACAGATACCTTTCATTTGACGGTTGACTTGGATAGTGCATGCGAAGCTAATCACGGGGATAGCCCTTTTTGTTAGTAGTTATAAGGTTATCTTTTTCCTTATGGCATGCATGGGTGGTTGAGGTTCATATTGTATTTCCTTTTATGATGTATTTGGTTAGCTTTATCTTCTAGAGCTGATGGTAGATATCAGATCCATGATCTATTATGTATGACATGTTGCACTATTATTACCTATATCTAACTATGATGGCTATGGAATGATATTATATTTATCCGAGATAGTTGCTCTTTATGATGCCCTTATTTATTTTATCGCACCGTGTGTGTAAGATAATGACGTTTAGTGTTATACGTTTGTCACAACATGCCCGGATGGCACTACAATGAGAGGCAACAAAAAAAATATTTTTAAAAACAAATATTCAATGAAGCTGCCACCAATTTTTATTTAGGAAAAAAATAAAAAAAACCTTCTTAATTGGACAAAGTTAGTCCTTTGAAAATGAAATTGGATTCGGGAATCTAATTATGTCTAGGGAAGGGTGGAAACTTAATTCCACTGCACCCTTAATACATCCATTGTAAGACTCTAGAGCTTATTATACAAATTAATTAATAACTTTAATAATATTTATTTTTCCCTTTTAAACGACTTATACAATTATTTATAAAATAAAATAAATTATTTACAAAAATATATAAAATAGAAGAAGAAACAAAATTTAAGAAAATTTAATTTTGGGCTTGACGAGGAGTGCCTGCTCCTACGTATCCTTTGGTGCAATGAGGAATTTAAAGTTCTCGTGGTTCTTGTAGAAAACAAATGTGTGTTGAGTTGATTTTAAAAAAAGAAATTAAAAAAAAAGAAGGAATTTAATCCACTCTTGCACAGGATTTAGTATAGCATAAATTATACAATAAACATTTACAATTCTCATAACTCTTGAGGATGGTCAAGCCATATATCAATGTTAGAGATTGTTGCGTGGATTTTATACACTTAAAAAATTTGTTCTTATTATTTGAGTAGGAAAATTTATTTTTGTGTATATTTGCCAAAATAAATAAATAAATGAATAAAACAAAATAAAATAAAATAGATAAAACAAAACGTAATGCCCAAAGTAATAAAAGCCCCAACATTTAGAAAAAGAAATGACAAATGTAAAATAAATAAATAAATAAAATGATCCAAAAAAAAAAGAAAAAAGAAAAAGAAAGAGGCACACAAATGCTCCAGCATCATGGTAATACACATTAGGTGATACCCTTAGTAACTCAAAACACATGAAGCAGTGAGATTGTGACAGAGAGTCCAAAATGAGATGTACATTACGGTGGGCTGGGAGTTTGATATCTAATGATAGTGATTGGTGAAGAAGAATGACATATGATGATGGTAAAGATCACGGTGCAAGCGTTGTAGTTTATTCATATCCATTTTAATTTTGCTCTTCATTTTGCAGATCTTTCACACTAATAGAAGATAAGAAAAACCATAAAATGTAGAGAGAAGAGATTTACCAGCAAATGCACCCGAGTGGATCAAGTGTTAACCTTCAGCAATAATTCTCATAGACTCTCACAATTGCTCTCTATTTCTCTCGTAATTTTTATAACTTCCCCCAAAGAAAAAAGTCCCCTTTCAAGTGGTAGAGTTGGGCTTATATAGAGAGGAGAAGGAGAGATTTTGCTAACAAACTAATAAGATTTTCCAAAAAGCAGTTGAGAAATTTGAGATAGGATGAGATAAAATTTAAAAAATAGTTAAAAGCTTGAGATAGGATGAGATGAAAATTTTGAAAAGTAGTTGAACCCCTAAGATGGCATGTGATTCTAGAAGCTAAAAAAAATAAAAATAAAAATAAAATAAAAAATATTTTATTAACAAAGAGGACAAAATATAATTTTCACAGTTGCCCTTCTTTAATTGTTATCTTCTAGACAATATAGAACCGTAGATGTTGATATTTTCATAGTAAGATACTAGCAAAGATATGAACACATACTTTTGTCCGAATAGAGAAAGTGATGGGAGTAGGTGCTTTATGAAAATGAAATGCAATCATGCAAATGAAATGTAGCCTTGCAAATGTAATACGACCTTGTAACCGTGTGAATGAAATGAAATGTAGCCTTGTGAATGAAATGCAATCATGTGAATGGAATGCGGCCTTACAAATGAAATGCAATCTTTGAAATTGGAAGATGCAATCTTGAAAAAAATGCAGCTTTGCAAAATTAAAATAGATTTGAAATTGAATTTGAAAATGAAACTTTGCAGAATTGAAATAGATTTGAAATTGAAATTGAAAATGCAGCTTTGCAGAATTGAAATAGATTTGAAATTGAACTTTGCAGAAATGAAATAAATTTGAAATTGCAAAATTGAAATAATTTTGAAACTGCAGAATTGAAATAGATTTGAAATTGCAGAATTGAAATAGATTTGACATGCAGCTTTGCAGAATTTAGATAGATTTGAAATGCAGCTTTGCAGAATTGAAATAGATTTGAAATTGAAATTGAAAATGCAGCTTTGCAGAATTGATATAGATTTGAAATTGCAGAATTGAAATAGATTTGAAATTGAACTTTGCATAAATGAAATAGATTTGAAATTGTAGAATTGAAATAGATTTGAAATGCAACTTTGCAGAATTTAAATAAATTTGAAATGTAGCTTTCCAGAATTGAAATAGATTTGAAATTGAAATTGAAATGCAACTTTGCAGAATTGAAATTTAAAAAATTAAAAATGCTTATGGTGACAAGGCACAAGGTGAATGATATGATGATGATTATGTGTATTGACCTAGATGATATTGAGAAGAAAAAAAGGAAAAGAAAAGAAAAATTTGCCCCAGTTTGTAGTTTCCAAATATTGCTGTTCTGGGAAATTCTTCGTCTAATCCAAAATGAACCCTCTAGTTTCACGAGCTACTACATGAGCCTTTACTCGAAAATTGTTTGTGCTATCTGCCTTTATTTTCTTTTCCCCATCCTGATCTCTATCTTCGAAGCTTCTAATTTTTACTCTAATTTTTGCCTAGACTGCCATATCTGGTTTTCAATCTAGTGAGCTTTTTCCATTTTCATGCTCTAGTTTTTGCCTAGACTGCCATCTCTGGTTTTCAGTCTAGTGAGCTCTTTTTTTTTTTTTTTTTCATAACTTTCATCGTTGCACTGCTACTGTTGAATCCGTTATTAAATTGAATTTGTCTTGTCGTGTTTGAGTCCTGTCTGTATATATCCCTTTCATTGTATTTCAAAATAATGTTATGATTATGCATGGCTCAAAAGAGAATAGAAATGAAATGTACCCTTTAATGATAAGGAAAATACGAGAATAGAAGCAAGAATCAAAGAGAAAAGAAATAACGGAAAAGTGATGGAACTAGACAAATTTATTAGAGCATAGTCATGAAGAAATAGATGAGGTACAAAAGGTTAGAAAGATTGCAATACAGATTTCATATGATTAACCTATTTCATTAATTCTTTGGCTGTACTAGACTTGAATTTCCAGGCTAAGAACATAATCCCTTGCTATGTGCTAACAAATGTGCCTCAATCCGCTAATTCTTCCTCATTCATTTGCTTTATTAAATTACCCCAGTTTACTGTCATTTCCTAGCTTTATATCCTTTGCCTTTATTTCAAGCTGATACCTCGTTGCTCAAGTTGCCCTTTTCGGGTTTTCAACCTAGCGAACATTCTGTTGCTCTAACTTTTGCCTAAATTGCCTTTTTGTGTTTTCGATCTAGCGAGCCTTTTTTTTTTTGTGCTCTAATTTTTGCCTAGACCACCCTTTCAGGGTTTCAATCTAGCGAGCCTCTTTTTTTTTTGCTCTAACTTTTGCCTAGACCGCCCTTTGAGGTTTTTGATCTTGTGAGCTTTTCTTTAGGCAAAATACTTCTTCACAGCATCTAAGTTGATTGGTTTAGGAAGTACTCGACCCCATGTTAGTGAAGATCAATGCTCCCCCAGAGAATGCATCTTTAACAATATATGGGCCTTCATATGTGGGTGACCATTTGCCCCTGCTATCTTCCTGATTTGGCAAAATTCTCTTTAAAACAAGATCACATGACTGAAATGTTCTAGGTCGAACATTTTTATTAAAGGCTCTAGCCATCCTCTTTTGGTATAATTGTCCATGACAAACAGCCTTCAGACGCTTTTCATCAATCAGATTTAGCTGTTCATACCTCGTTTTAACCCACTCAGCTTCTTCTAGTTCCGCTCCTATTAAAACCTTTAATGATGGGATTTCTACCTCTATTGGTTTCACCGCCTCCATCCCGTATACCAATGAATACAGAGTTGCCTTGGTTGAGAATCTGACCGCGGTATGATATGCATGTAATGCATAAGGAAGCATGTTGCTCCAATCCTTCTATGTGATCACCATTTTACGCAAGATCTTCTTGATATTTTTATTTGTTGCTTCTATCGCCCCATTCATCTTTGGTCGATAAGGAGCTAAGTTGTGGTGCTTGATCTTAAATCACTCACAAAGTGTTCGTACGTCTGTACTATTGAAATTGGTAGCATTGTAACATCCTCAATTTTTTATCGTGCTAAATTACCTCAGTAACCCTTAATAATTAGGCACTTAATGAGAAATTATGAGATTAAGGCCTAATTGAGGCATTAACGAAGAGTTCATGAGTTAACTCGGATGAGACTATGAGTTCATGAGTTCATGAGTTCATAAGACTATGAACATCTTAAAAGCTTTAAACTTTATAAAGTTTCCTTCTTGAAGCATAAAAAGTGACGCAAGTTTAGTGTCTTCATAAAAGTCTTATTTTGTTTTGTTTTGAAGATAATACTACATCTAAAAGTCTAAGCTTTCTGGAATAATAAACCTTTTTGAGTTAGAAAAATGATGTCTTGTCACTTTATGTTTCAAAGATTGATCCTTGGAAGCAAATTTTTTCATAAAGTTTGAAACTTAAAATCAAAAAGGTCACTTTTGGATCATAGAAATGCTAAGTTTTAAAAAGACCAAAACTTTATAACATTAAAGTTAATGTCTTATATCACTAGTTGATAAAGTAGGAATCTTTTCCACGTACAGATAACCTTAGATCATAAAGTTGAGACCTTGATGATCTTGGAATAATTAAAAGAGTCAACTTTCATAAAGAACAAGACTTTTTAGTTAAAAAGTTAGTAACTTGTATCATTATTTCATGAATATCTAATCTTTAAGATAAGAGCATAATTTTAAAGGCACTTAATTAAAAGATATGCTTGAAATTTTGTAACTTGGTTAAGTTAAAAGTCACTCTTGACGATTAGTGAACATGGTGTTGTTGGATTCATGATGTGGTTATGCGCTGTCATGACCCAAGGATTAGAGGCATCTCGAACTTTTTGGGAACAGAAGTATGATTAGGGCCTTTGAGCATACCATGAACCTAAGAATCACTAAAGGCACTATCTCAAGGGAAGGAAACATTCATTTAACTTAAATAATTTGAATAAATGTTCCATAAGACATAAACTAAAGTAAAGAATAATTTCATATGAGAGCTAAGCAACTAAAAGACCACGTACATATATCTTAACTATGTGATTCTCTCATGGGTAACCACTGGAAATCATGTGATGATTCATAAGACTCTTCATGAAGAATAACACAACTATAAGCCCCTTTTAGGGTATGAATGTGTGATGCCATTCGGCATGATGAATGATGAGTTTGATTGAGCTTTGTCTCATGATTGATTGATTATTGTGATGTGATAAACTATTGGTTGAAAGCTTATGATTGGCATTTTGTGGAGAGCTCCAGTCTAGCCATTATGCTGCTAGATTTCTGTCAAAATCATGGACTTAGTCATGTCATTGCAGGTGTCTAGTCAAAGAAGTATTATGCATGTAAGGTATAATGATAAGAAAAGAATAATGGGACATGACCCTTCGATCACTTCCGGGAAGTGAGAGACGGTGATCCACAAAGAACCTCTATAGGGGAGGCAAGGGTGATATGGAGGATCCTCCAACCCAGAGGTAACCAATATCGGCTTAGTTTGATTTGGTTAGTACTCCGTGATGACGGTCACGGAATGAGTTCATGTTCAAAAGCAGACTATTTCAAAGAAAAAGTAAAGAATGTTAAGCACATGCCAAAAATGAAAGTAAAGTCAAAGTAGAACTATGGTCAAATTGATAAGTTGCATAGTCATGCATTTTTCTATATTTCTCATATGTATTATGAATGTTTATACCATGCTTTCACATGTATATGCTCTTATATGGTAGCTTTGAGTTTCTTTATATTGGGTTTATATGGGAAAGATCAAAACAAACCCACTTTGGGAACCTATGTTTTCAAATCCTTTAAAAATAGAACTTATGCATGCTCACTATTTTCATAATTAAACCTGAAGTGGCTGGGACGACGACGATGGCACATTAGTGGTCTAGTTGGGATCTCACTGAGAAATCTTGTATTTCTCATTCCTATGTTTCCCTGTCGTCTTCAAATAGAGCTGATGCCATCCTCAGCAGCACTCCTGTTGGTACCTAACTGGATAAGATGAAGAGCTGCCATATTTCTTCACCTGGCTAAGGAGGATCGAGATAGTAGCATAGTATTTTCATTTTCTTAAGAGCCCTAGTTGGGCAGTTTATATGTAATTAAGAGCATGTAGAAAGTCATGTTGCTTAATTTAACCTATTACATATGTGATACTTATTAAGTGTAATGATGACCTTGATTATCTATGATTACATTCTTGGCTTATGGTATTGTGTTATGTTGTTTCAATTTTATCATATGTCCTATTAGTAACTCAGTGATATGAAGAGCAACGTTCATATGTATACAAGTAAATAAGCGCTTAAAGGCTCAGTTTTTAGGCATAAAGGTTTTACAAAAAAAAAAATTACATGCTATTTCCGTGTGTTACGCTAATTTTAAGATAAGAACTTCCGCTAGTTAAGAGTAACAACTAGTGATGCCACAAAATGACTTAAGCATAGTATGGTATTATTATGGTGTTACATTATGGTATTAGAGCAGTTCATCCTTGTAGAGCCTGGGGATGGACTGACTTTGCTTCTAAGCATACTCTGTCATGTGTTATAAATCATGCCATGGATCTTACCATAGGGGTATGATATAGGAATTAGGTAGGCATGACTGTCTGGTTGTGAATATGATTAGCTACTGCCATACTTAGCTTGGTATTGAGCCTGATCAACTCAATATCTTTGTTTGTGTGTCCAAGAACTGATGACTTCCGACAGGCAGAATAGGTTGCGAGGTGAATCTACCACCTTAGGTATGGTAGATGTGACAAATGTTTCTCCTACACTGGTCTCAATCGTGAGGGGACAGATTGCTGTAACTAATCGAGCCTTAGGAGGAATTGCAAGAATTGAGGCTGGCCTAGAATACTTGAAGTTCGCTAAGTTTATGAAGACTAACCCACCAGCTTTCCAAGGAGACTTCAACTCTAAGGAAGTTGAAGGATGGAACAAGGTACTGGAAGGGACATTCTTTGTGTTAGGTTGCATGGGGCTGCAAAAAGTAACATTTGCTACCTACATACTGGAGGCTGATGCTGAAGCTTGGTGGGCCAATGCTAGCAAGATGATCGAGGATTCCCATACCCTTATTACCTGGGAGGTGTTCAAGGCTGCATTCTATGGTAAGTGCGCCATGCCAAAGAAAGACGCTTTTGGAAGAAGGACAGTTTCTCAATACCAAGGGACTAGGTACAACCCATACCACAAAAGACAACCACAGTTTGGAAGGGGCACGGGTGGTCAGTTACTAAAGCAAATGGTGACTCCTCGGTGCCCGAAGTGTGGCAAGAATCATGGAGGTCGACCTTGCATAGCAGGACAAAATGTTTGCTTCCGATGCGGAAAGCCTGGACATATGGCTAGAGATTGTGATATCAAGCTGTTGCCCCCACTTACAAGCCCCAACACTAATGAAAGGGTCTTTGCCCTTAATGCTAAGGAGGCCACTCAGTACAACGATCTGATCCAAGGTAAGTGCGAGGTTAATGGTGTAACACCCTACTAATTTAATATTATGCTTAAATCATAGCATGAAATTAGGTAGTCTGTGTTACTGTGTTAACACTTCACTTAAATTTCGTGAATAGTATCACAAAACAGTCGAAACGGTGCGCTGCCATATAATAGACGTGAATAGCATTATAAAACGTAATAAAGTTTAATATAATATAACAGAAAAGATACGAATAAGTGATATATTATCGACTGTTTACGTACATATGAAAGTCAGAAGCCAATGCTTCAGTCTATACATATATATAAATATATATTAACAGCAGATGAAATAAGGAATAGCAAAATTCCTATTGCTAAAAGCAGAGGCAAAACTAGCAGGAGTAGGCCATGTGCAACTAGTCCAACTCGAAGTCATAGTGAAGCTGCAGGACTAGGATCTCAGTGAAAAGAGTGGCCGTTGAGCTCTTCGCCAGCATCTGAGAATGATGCGAACGAGGTGAGAATTTAAAGAAATTCTCAGTAGGGTTATGTTTAGTGGTTATCTGTCGTCACATGCATTCTCAGTTGCCTCAGTTTTTACTTAATTATAAAACCATGTGCTCAAACTGAAATATCCATTTTAATGAGTTCAAGAAAATATCTGGTCCGAGGCAAGGTTCATTTTTACTTTAGATGGCACAAGAAACAGAATAGATTACTAATAATGATACGTAGAACGGTAAACAGAATAAATAAATAAACAGCAGTAAACGAACATAATAGACAATTGTAAGCATCTTGACATAACTATTCTATGCATTCATGCATTCATGTAATTATGCAGATTCATACTTGAACTTTCCTTCATAAACTTTTCATTTCCTTTCATCATTTTTTTATCTCTTCGTCCCCTGGGAGTTCTTGGCCATTTAGACTCCTGGGTAATAGTCTACTTTTCAGGATCGAGCTTGTTCCTATACAGGAATTGCCGGGTTTACTTTTCCCGATGTTTCCACTGATCTATTCCCCTTAACTTCTTATCCAGGGCTGGCCCAAGTAGTATGGAACTTTCATAGTAACATAATTCTTAATATACTTTCTTAACTTTCCTTGAAATGCACATGTATTATCATGAAATTCATAACTTATACAGGGATTTTACCGAAATTTCGGCAGCATAACGGAACGTGTCCGCTTCTCCATGAATAGTGCCAGCATACCAGAACATCAATTTATCACAAAGAACACAACATCATATACATATTCCAATATTGAACTCATATCAACATCAAATTCATTTAGGCAGAGTTCCTACTGCAGCATAGTCAACCAACCCGGTTTTTATAATTCAAGCCATAATTTCTATTTAACTCATTTGGACCTCAAATTTGAGTATGTTAAAGTGTTATGTATCTATTTTCTAACCTCTTTGGTCCCATCCAATTTCGATATCTATAGCTTGAGATATTTAGATTTTTCCTCGGCCTGCCCAGTGGCTAGCCAGAATCAGACATCTAAAAAGTAAAAATCCACTAAAATTGAAAACTGACTCAAATGATACGAAATTGGACTCATATTAAATCTAACAGGGTAAGTTTCATTTACAAAAAGTCCCATTCCATTTGGCTTGGTAGGGCTCGAGTTATAAGCCCCGAATTCTGACCTTCCTAAACTGCCCTGTTCTGACCCGGTTGGGACATAGGGTAAGTTTCTTGGATCACTGGGAGCAACTGGGGCCTTATCTAATTCTGAAATTTTTATGGGACATTCTCCTATGTGTAAGCTTTCTAAAAAAGTTAGTTTCACTCATTTTCAAGTAGTATAGGACGAGTTCTACCCTAAACAACCTAGTCTGCCCAGAATCAGAGTCAAAACCCTAGATCAAAATTCAAAAAATCATATCTCTCTCAATACTAATCCAAAAGCCTTATATGATATATGTGTGGAAATATCTGGATGTCTAGTTTCATTTAAAATTAGTTTCATCAAATTTAATTGGCTGTAGGTGGAGCCGTACACTCCGCCGTATGGACTGCCGAGGGGTTTTGGTTCTCCAGCCCCTCAGCTCTTCTTATTCCTATTCTTTCTTGCTTCAAATTCAATTTTAACCAAACAAACAGCCCAAAACCAATCACATATCATCATAATCATCCATTTAGCACATCAAAGATCATGAGAATAATCCAAGCTCAGCCAGCCAAGACCACAGAATTGATGCAAGAATCAAACTCCTACCTTTGTTCCAAGTGATTTTGCTGGAATTTGAAGGCTTGGATGAGCAAGGCTTGAATTGGCTTGATGTTGGCTGGAGTTTTTGTGTGTGAAGAAGAGAGAAAGAGAGCTGAATGAGAGGAAAGAATGGGCGCTGGAATGTGGTTTGAATGGGAGTCAAAAGGTGGAAAAATTTTTGATTACTTGAGTGGTTCTTCTTGAATTTGATTGGCTTAGAATGCTTGGCTGAAATTCAGCCAAGCTTCTCCATTATTTAGTGGCCTTTGTTGCGCCACTTTTGGGTGATAAGTGGCTGAGTTATTAACCACTCAAAATAGGGTTTAAAGCTTGTAATTCCATTGGTCCGGTTCCGACAGTTTAAAATACCGTAATGTTACTGATTTCCTTTAAATCAGTAAATCGGTTTTCAATAAAATTTTTATGAAATCTCCTATATTCCTAACTTAATTCTCCCATATCTAAACTCAAGTAATTGCTAATCAATTGAGTCTAAATAATGGTTTAACCGAAATCTATTTATTTTCAATTATTCGATAAAACCGAATAATTAGGCGAAAAGCGATAAAAGAATTTTGGTGGATGTTACAAATGGTAGAATCTTAACTATACTATATTATTCTGGATCTGCACATTCCTTTATTACTCATGATTGTGTAGATAGATTGGGATTGTCTGTGTCTGAATTACCTTACATGATAATTGTTTCTACTCCTGCTGAGAAACCAGTTAAGACTTGTCATTGTTGTTTGAATTATCATTCCAAATTGATGGTAGATCTTTTGTAGCAATTTGATTTGTTTGCCTTTGTTTGGTTTGGATTTGATTCTAAGCATGGATTGGCTTTTGGCTAACCATGCTATGATAAATTTTTCTGAGAAATCTATTGTGCCTTCCCCTATACCTGTGAAACCTATTACACCTATTTGTTTGTTCATGAACTGTATCAGAATAGGGAGTAGTGAGTTTGATAATCAGGGATATGTTCTCCTTATGGCTAGTGAAGTGGAACTCAGGTAGGTATTAGATGATATCACCGTACTCAGGACATAGCCAGATGTGTTTCTTGATGGTATACCCGAGTTTTCCCCGAAGATGGAAAACGAGTTTTCTATAGAGTTGGTATCGGGAATGGGACTAATCTCTATAGCACCCTATATGATGTCCCCGCTGGAGTTGTTGGAATCGAAGGAACAATTGGAAGAGTTGTTAGAGAAGAGATTTGTAAGACCTAGTGCCTCAACCTGGGGAGCCTCGGTGTTGTTTGTGAAAAAGAAAGATGGGAGCATGAGACTATGTGTGGATTATAGGTAGTTGAACAAGTTGACTGTTAAGAACAAGTACCCTTTGCCTAGGATTGATGACCTCATGGACCAATTGTGAGGTGCAGCTGTGTTCTCTAAGATTGATCTGAGATCCGAATATCATCAAGTAAAGGTGGAAGAGGGGAATATACCTAAGGCAGCTTTTAGGACAAGGTATGGACATTATGAGTTTACGACGAGGTCGTTTGGTTTGACTAATGCCCTTGCTATTTTCATGGAGAATCTTTAGACCCTACTTGGATAAGTTTGTAGTTGTTTTCATAGATGATATTCTCATCTATTCCAGAACAAAGGAGGAGCACGAAGAGCATTTGAGAGTTGTGTTGAGAATTTTGAGGGAAAAGAAGCTTTATACCAAGTTATCTAAGTGTGAATTCCGGATAGAGGAAGTGAAGTTCTTAGGATATGTGGTGTCACAAGGAAGGATGCCCCATTTTGTGTGGACCATGGATTATGCGAAAAGCTTTCAAGAGATAAAGGGAAAGTTAACCTTAACCCTAGTGTTAGTTATTCCTGACCCAAGTAGACTATTTGAGGTTTATTGTGATGCCTCAGGGAGAGGTTTAGATTATGTCTTGATGCAGAACAGGAACGTGGTGACTTATGCCTCTAGGTGGTTGAATCCTCACGAAGTAAACTACCCAACCCATGACTTGGAGTTAGCGGTTATAGTGTTTGTCCTGAAGATATGGAGGCATTATCTGTATGGTGTGAGGTTTGAGTTGTTCTCTAATCATAAGAGCTTGAAGTATCTCTTTGATCAGAAAGAGTTGAATATGAGGCAAAGGAGATAGATGGAGTTTCTAAAGGATTATGAACTACCATCCTGGGAAGGCCAATGTGGTGGCCGACGCTCTAAGTAAGAAGTCTTTGCAAGCATCATGGCTAATGGTCAAGGAGGATGAACTGGTAAGCAGCTTTAGAGACCTTAACCTTGGAGTGGTGTTGACCCCCCATAGCTTAAGATTGAATCTACTTGGGGTGACGAGTGAGCAGGTCAAAAGGATTAGGGGCAAAATCCTTACGGCCTAGAGCTGCCAAAAGAGTTAGGCCAATAAGAGGAGAAAACCTCTAGATTTCCAAGAAGGAGAACATGTGTTCTTGAAAATCACTCCTACGACTGGTATAGGTAGAGCCATGAAGGTCAGAAAGTTGAACCCCCGTTTTCTTGGCCCTTTTCAAATTCTCAAGCGTGTCGGGTCAATTGCTTATCAAATGGCCTTACCTCCAAATTTGTCAACCCTTCATGATGTCTTTCATGTGTCTAAGTTGAGAAAATACCATTCCAATCTTAGTCATCTACTTGAACCCGAAAGTGTACAATTAAGGGAATACCTAGCCTTCAATCTACCGCCATCTCGGATCGTGGATCGTGGCGTAAACAGCTGAGGAATAAGACAGTACCCTTTGTCAAGGTAGCTTGGGGTAAAGGAAACCTAGAAGAGTATACGTGAGAGCTGGAGTCCAAGATGAAGAACGAGTACCCATAATTCTTTACAGGTAACGAATTTTGAAAGCAAAATTCTTTTTAAAGGTGAGGAGAAATCTAACATCCTCAATTTCTTGTTATGCTAAATTACCTCAATAACCCTGAGTAATTAGGCACTTAATGAGAAATTATGAGATTAAGGCTTAATTAAGGGGTTAACGAAGAGTTTATGAGTTAACTCGGATGAGAAAAGTCAAGAGAATGCTTAATCGAGATTAGATAATCTCTAATTAAGCAAGTTAGAGCCTTTATAGCTTAATTAATCACTAATCGCCCTTAGTTAGCTTAATCGAATTTAATTAAGGTTAATTAAACTAAATCACAATATTAATTTTTGTTAATTATGTTCTTGTGTGTCAATCACTAATCCTTGCTTAGTCATCTTAATAAAGTTGCATGAGCACTTAATCACATGATTAAATTCATATTTAGTCAACTAAACAATAAAGTAAAAGGTGATGTCATTAAAGCATAAAGCATTAGACAAGAGTGTTTTATGTAAGAGTTGACTTTGTCTTTGTCCCCCCATCATCCACTTTGTCCCCTTAATCACAAGATAACACAAAATTAAACAAAATATCTCCCTCCCTCCCTTGATATAGTTAATGCCACAACACACACACACACACACACACATACTTTCACATTTTCATTTTGTGTCTTCCTATTCTTTCTCTAACCCTCATATCCTCTCATTTCTCTTTAAAACTCTCTCATCTTCTTCTTCCTTTCTCCACCACCACCACCCAAAACCTCTCACTTAGCCCTTCAAGGACCACGTCTTTGGGACTTTGGAGACAAGATCTAAACACTACAACCTCCATTTTCACAAGATCTCAAGAGCTTCTCCTTCCTTCTTGCAGAATCCGCCACCATCATCATCAAGAGGGGCCATCATCTTCTTCTTCCTCTTCTCTTGTTTTTGCGCCATCTTCAATAAGAGGTAATGATCTTCATCAATTTGTTTTCTTTACTCAAGAAAAATATGTTCTTGTTTTCTAATTTTGGAAAAATATGTTCTTGTTATTCCTCAAGTGTTCTTGATATTTCTACTTTTGAAAAAAATATGTTCTTGTTGTTTTTCAAGTGTTCTTGATGTTTCCCTTTTTGGCAAAATATGTTCTTGATGTTCTTCAAGTGTTCTTGATGTTTCTACTTTTGGGAAAATATGTTCTTATTGTTGAGTGTTTTTGATGTTTCTACTTTTGGAAAAATATGTTCTTATTATTGAGTATTCTTGATGGTATCTTGTTTAAAGTTGTTCCTTTTCTTATGATGAGTTGATGATTAGAAAGCTTCATCTTTTTATGTTTTTCATGATTTCATAAGACTATGAATATCCTAAAAGCTTTAAACATTAAAAAGTTTGCTTCTTGAAGCATAAAAAGTGGCACAAGTTTAGTGCCTTCATAAAAGTCTTATTTTGTTTTGTTTTGAAGATAATACTACATCTAAAAGTCTAAGCTTTCTGGAATAATAAACCTTTTTGAGTTAGAAAACTGATATCTTGTCACTTTATGTTTCAAAGATTGATCCTTGGAAGCAAATCCTTTCATAAAGTTTGAAACTTGAAATCAAAAAGGTCACTTTTGGATCATAGAAATGCTAACTTTTAAAAAGACCAAAACTTTATAACTTTAAAGTTAATGTCTTATATCACTAGTTGATAAAGTAGGAATCTTTTTCACGTAGAGATAACGTTAGATCACCTTGATGATCTTGGAATAATTAAAAGAGTCAACTTTCGTAAAGAACAAGACTTTTTAGTTAAAAAGCTAGTTAACTTGTATCATTATCTCATGAAGATCTAATCTTTAAGATAAGAGCTTAATTTTAAAGGCACTTACTTTTACAAAAGAATAAAACTTTATGACTACTTTATAAGAATGATAACTTTTATAATACTTAAGATAACATCTTGTTATGTTAGTGATAAAAGCTTGAAATTTTGTAACTTGCTTAAGTTAAAAATCACTCTTGGCGATTAGTGAACATGGTGTTGTTGGGTTCGTGATGTGGTTATGCGTTGTCATGACCCAAGGATTAGAAGGATCTCGAACTCCTTGGGAACAGAAGTATGATTAAGGCCTCTGAGCATACCATTGTAACACCCTAATAAACCCATACTACGCTTAAGTCGTATTACGGCGTTTTATTAGTTGTTACTTATGCTCGTGGAAAACTAAACTTCACTTGAAATTAAGTTACGCGAAAAATATGGTAAAATTTTTCTTTGAAATACGTCGTCGCTTAGCAGCGTTTTGAAAAGTAAAGCCTTGAGCGAGAAGATAGCTAGAGAAAGAGCGTGTCGCGTAAAATATATATTCCAATATCATAAAACAAGAAAAAGATAAACAAATAATAATTCACAAATATATTGCATTCAATAACCAACCATTACATTCATATGGGTCCATAATATATATATACATATCAGCATTACAGCGAAGGAGGCTCATGGTCGGGCCATGATTCAAATACTAGATACTAAGTACAAATTTAAATGACAAAGCCTAACTCAAAAGAAATATGCGAAGGTCTTTGGCGATGGTCGCTACAAGTCCCAAAACAGCTTCGTCTTGCATTCCACGTCACGCATCCGCTCACAGTGTTGGGGATCCACGCTCCACTCCACCGGATGCGCCCTCGAGATCTGGTGACGATACGGAAGAATAACGAGGGTGAGAAATGGAATTTCTCAGTAGGACTCGAACCCGACACGAAAGTGTCATCGTCATCGTCCCAGCCACTTCGGTTTTATTAATGAAAATAGTGAGCATGCATACGGTTCAATTCTTGCATTTTTCGAAATCGTGAATATCCGAAGCGGATTCAATTTTAACATACTCTCTAATCATTTATATCATAACATACATGAACACAATCATATTTACATAAAACATGCATATCCAAGCTATGAAATTCTCTTGACTTCTTCCCTTTCTAGGGTTTTGGACCGAAGCCCCTTTTCTTTTCTTAACTTGACTTTATCTTTTCACCCACTAAACATAAGTGGTAATGAGCTCATACCGTGGCCGTCGCCACCTTAGAATTCGATGATTTACACTAATTTGGGTCATGCTATGCCTCATGTAAGACCTATCCCCTATACTCACACTAGCTGGATCATGCCATGCCTCATGTGAGTCGTGGGTGAGGGGAGCTTAAATTAGGTTACCTTCCCTTTTGAATGATCACTTACTTGAATTAAACTTCTTCTTATTTAAGCATTATGAAGCAAAATATTTCTAAGTCCATAATTCTTACAAAATTTCGGCAGCATAACGGCTAAACCGAAACTTCCCAAAATTTTGCCAAACAGAGAAACCAATATCATAGTATCATCAAGCATCATATCATATTATCATTATCATATCATCATCATCATGATCATCATCATATCATCATGCTTGCACATAAACATAGGCATATTCTCAAGCAACATTTTATGAGCTTAGCTTAGTAAATTGGGTGCAAGCTTTTAATTGAGGTTGTCTCTTGTGTAAACTTCTTTAATTGGGCATAGTGCCAAATTTGTCTAATGTCCTTTTTGATACTTTTTAAGTTGAATTATGAGGGTTCTCTAATGCTTAATGTAAGGGTATTAATGTCTTAAAACTTATTTCTCCTTATTCTTTAACTTTTACCATAACCAGTTTTACTTTTACAGTGGGGCAGTAAATTTGAAAATTCACCATAATTTCATCTTTTACTCTTTTATTTCGAATTTTTGTGTGGATATACTTCTCTGAGTCTATTTTTAAACAAAACAAACCCCACTTAAAAATTCATTTTGTAGCTTGAGTTATGCATATTTTATTCTGACTGTTCAGTTTCTAAGTTCACTCCCGGTACAGTGGATTGTTACTTCTCATTATAATTACTCAGAAGGAATCTGAGAAAACTGTTTTATGGGTTTGTTCCTCTATGTCTTAGCTTTCATTTAAACTTGGTCTCACTCAAAAATCGCTTTTGTAGCTCGAGTTATACACATTTTAGTGTAGACTGCCCAGACAGAAACCAATCCGAGAACAGTCCACTTTGAAAAATCATATCTCACTCATTTTAACTCCGAATCTTATGTATTTTATATGTATGGAAAGCTCTTTGAGTCTACTTTCAGAAAAATAGTTTCGTTCCATTTTGAGTTTTGTAGCAATAAACATACCGCACGCTTTACAGACTGCCAGAAAATCCAGATTTTTACGTTTTGATCTTTCTCATGTTTTCTCCAAAACACTCAACCTCACTTTCAAGAAAACATTCTCAAGTTATAAAACACTCATATACCATGAAGGATTAGTGAAAAACTAACATGTTGGAGTTCAAAAATATTGAGTTCAACCATGCTTCACACCCAACCGAAAACATGTTTTCAACAAACAACCATACAAGCAACAACATCTCATTTTTTTGACAAGAATGGCTATGATGCCCATAATCAATCTTTAAAATCACCTAGCTATGGAGAGCATAGGAGTTCTAAAGCTTGAAAAACAAGAGAGAAAAAGAGTTTAGAGCCACTACCAAAGAGAGTTTTCTTGAAGGATTTTGAAGGTGGAGAAGGTTGGAGAGAGCCTTCCTCCTTGAATGCTTGGAAATGGGGCTTGTGTATGAGTGATCTTGTTTCTCCAAAGACCAAAAATGGTGGTCCTTGAAGGGATGGTGATGGTGGTGATGGAAATGAGGTGAGGAGTAGTAGAGATTGGAAGAAGAACAAGGAAGATTGAAAGAAGAAGAGAGTGGGTATGAGACTTGGAGAGAGGAGAGAGCTTTGTGTTCTTGGTGAGAGGAATAGAAAAATGAAACGAGGGAGAGAGAGTGGGCTGATGGGTGGCGCAAATGAGGGGGGAGAATGAGGTGATTTTTGCTTCTTACACAAGCTAGGGAGTGGGAAAAATCATAGGGCAAAAGAGTGTGTTGTGTTTCCTTTGAGTCTTGGCAATTGGATAAAGACTATGTAGTGTTTTTGTCAAGTGGTTAAAAGCATGAGCTCTCTTAGGATTGGGCATTGGATGGCTAGGATCACACCAAGTGTCATGATCTTGGTGAAGAAGAGTACAACTCTTGTCATGACTTAAGGGATCTACTAATGTGGACTCTTGCTCTTGTGGTGTATGATGAGAAAGTAAATGGATGGTTGGATATGGCTCTTGCTTTGACCAAACTTTCAAACTATAATTAAAGGGAAGTTTCTACATCTTTCTAATTGTTGTAATTATCTAAATGTTAATTAATTCACTTGGTTTAAATTACTCATTAGCACATTTTAATTAAGAAGGATTTTTCCTCATTAATTTTTTGAGAAGATGTGAAGGTTAATGTGATTAAGTTTTGAGACTTATATGCTCTTAGTTAATTAGATTAAACCATCTTGATTTTTATGTTCTAAATTATGGGTTAATAAGGATTGGGCAATTAGGCTTTTAATTATAACTTTTAATGCATTATGTTTCAATTGTTGACTTGTCTTTAATTTACTAAGCTCTTGCTCATCGAGATTAGCCGATTAATTCTCAGTTAATCGTTAACCTCTCTAATTAGTCAGGATCACTGAACTAATTAGCTTAGACAAAAATTGGGGTTGTTACAACCATGAACCTAGGAATCACTAAGGGCACTATCTCAAGGGAAGGAATCATTGATTTAACTTAAATAATTTGAATAAGTGTTTCATAAGACATAAACTAAAGTAAAGAATAATTTCATATGAGAGCTAAGCAACTAAAAGATCACGTACATATATCTTAACTATGTGATTCTCTCATGGGTAACCATGGGAAATCATGTGATGATTCATGAGACTCTTCACGAAGAATAACACAACTATAAACCCCCTTTAGGGTATGAATGTGTAATGCCATTCGGCATGATGAATGATGAGTTTGATTAAGCTTTGTCTCATGATTGATTGATTATTGTAATGTGATAAACTATTGGTTGAAAGCTTATGATTGGCATTTTGCGGAAAGCTCTGGTCTAGCCATTATGCTGCTAGATTTCTATCAAAATTATGGACTTAGTCATATCATTGCCGGTGTCTAGTCAAAGAAGTATTATGCATGTAAGGTATAATGATAAGAAACGAATAATGGGACATGACCCTTCGATCACTTCCGGGAAGTGAGAGACAGTGATCCACAAGGAACCTCTATGGGGGAAGCAAGGTGATATGGAGGACCCTCCAACCTAGAGGTTGTAACACCCTCTATTATATAAGCCATGCTCGAGTCATGGAGTTATATTAAGAGGTTGTCACTGTACTAAGAAAACTTTAAAATATGGAAAATATAATACATGGCCCTTTAACTGCTTACTTTATTACCGACCAATAGTCTCTGATACATGAAATAATATAAAGTAATTACACCTTAAAAGAAACTGTGACTGATATAATACACAGCGTCTACTTCTGACTAGTCATTACTAGCTTCAATGATCTCTTGGTGTGGCTTACGCCCAATGCTTGCTCCATGAATGGTCCTGTACTCTGCCTTGTACTTGGTTTCCAATTTGGGTACTGGAATGTTTATGGAACAGAAAAACATGCAAGCAGGCAGTGAGAACCTAAGGTTCTCAGTAGGTAAACATGAACTATTCTCATACAGTGCCATCATAAACATTCCAGCCGCTTCGGGTTCTTATGAAAATATGAGCACATATAAACACACAGTGGTTCAATTTTAAGTTGAAAACACCATTCTCGAAGCGGGTCATATTTTAACAACCACTTGCCATTTCATATGACTGACATAGAGATACAGATAGTACAATATGCTTTAGTAAGAGTCATAATAGCATCATGACATAATGAGATGATTAGAAATGCACATATAGATGCTTGTATTTGATTGTATGCAAGTGCACTTGACTTAATTCATTTCTCTCTTTAACTTGCAATTTAACCTTGCTCTTCTGTACTTGGTCCCCCGGAGGTGAATGGCCTCTCTCTCACCCCTGGGTGATAGCCTGCTTTTCAGGTCCGAGCTCGTACCTATACATGAGTGACGGGTTTACTTTCCCCGACCCTCACACCGGTCTATTCCCCTTAAATCTGGTCGGGGGCTGGCCCAAGTCTTGGACAAGATCAGCTCGGCCCACGCTTAGCGGGTCTATGCCATGCCTCACGTGGTAGCTTGGTACGTCTTTCTTGCAAGTTCTTATTATCTTTTTCCTTTTCATATCTTGTCATGCATGCAGACGCTTGGTGCATTCATGAGTATGTCTCATACTTTATATATCATATCATGTTCTAAGCATATACTTGCATGCATTATGCTCATGAATATGACATGTAAACGTAAATACATTCAAAGCATAATCATTCATAGCATAAGTTCTCATAAATCCTTGCCGGAATTTTGGCAGCATAACGGATCGAGTCCGCTTTCCCATGAATAGTGCCAGACCACCAGTACAATCTTTCAAACTTGTAATTCAATATGGATCAGCCATTATATAGATACTCATAGAATCATTCATCAAGTTCAATTCAAGCATCTATAAGGTTTTCAGTTTACTCCTTCCTATTCTGCCCGATTTTGGTATACTCCACCTTTATTGTAATTCAACTTATTTGAGTCTAATCTTTGGATATGTCATAGCATTATGTGTCTAGTTTCTAACCCTTTTGGTCCCATCTCATTTTGAGTTGTATAACTCAAGATATAAACATTTTATCTTAGCATGTCCTGTTCTTAGCCAGAATTGGGTTCCTATAGAAGAAAATTCACTAAAAATTGAAAACTAGGTGAAATCCTGCGAATTTTATATCAAACTAAAGCTAATACAACAAGCTTTAAAATGAGTTAAGTTTCATGTCATTTGCCTAAGTATATTTTGAGTTATGACCCTCGAAACATTACCCTACTGGTCTGTCCTGTTCCAGGCCAGTTTAAACTTAAGCCAACTTCATTGATGTGCTGGGATCAAAGGACAATGAATTAAATTCTGAAATTTTTATGGAATGTTCTTTCATGTGTTAGCTTTCAAACATCTTTAGTTGCACTCAATTTGAGGTTGTATAGGGTGGGATACACCCTTCTCAACCCATGCTGCCCGGGTGAGAACCCAGTATTTCTAGGTCTAACTTCAAAAATTCATAACTAATTCTATACTAATCCAATGGCCTTATATTTTATATGTATGGAAAGCCCTGGATGTCTAGTTTCATTTAAAAATGGTTTCATCAAATTTAAACGGCGGTAGGCGGAGCCGTACACTCCGCCGTACGGACCATCGAGGAGAAAACCCTAACAGCTTCTTGAACTCTCCTTGGATTCATGTTTTTCTCTAATCAATCCACCCAATCTTCAATTCAAACTCACATATACACCTTAAACCAATCTTAATTCATCATCATCACTCAAGATAGCATCAGAATCTTGCAAGAAGTTGGGAAGAAAATGGAGTCCCAATCAACCAAATTCAAAGAAAACAAGAAAAGGAGTAGGAATTCCTACCTTGATGGTGTGAAATCTTGATGGAACTTGATCTTGGAGTGAAGTTGATGGTTGGGGCTTGAGTTTGGGGACGAGAGGAAGTGGAAGAAGATGAAGAAGAGTGGAGAAATGGGGCTGGTAGTGGGGAGCTCGAAAATGATAAGAAGAAGGAAAGAAAAGGTGAGATATTTGGAAGTTACTTAGTCTTGATTGGTGGATTCAACTTGGCCATAAAATCTGGTTTAACTTTCCATCATCAAGGGCTATTAAGGCGCCACTTGAGGGAGTTATTTGGCTAAATCTTAGCCGTTGATTCTAGGGCATTCATAGAAAAATTCTACTGGCCCGTCAACAGTTTAAAACACCGTAATCTTACCGATTTCCTTTAAATCAGTAAAACGGTTTTAGAAGAATCCTATGAAGTTTCCTATGGCTCTAATCTAATTCCATTATACCTAATCATTCTAAACCACACTCAAACTAGTAGAATTCTACTGATTCGGTTCTGGTGGTTTAGAACACCGAATATTTACCGATTTTCTCCAAACCGGTAAAACGTTACTTAATAGTTTTGGTAAGATGTCTTCGTGTTCATTTTGATTTATCTTAAGCCTAATCTCTCTAATTAATATCTAATTAATCTCTAATTATCCTTTAATAAATTTCTAATCAGCCTTACCTAATCAATAAGATCGAATAGATCGATTAATAGTGTAGATTAAACGTTTTGCAATAATTTCGAACCTTTCTGTTTTCTATAGCTAATGGCATATCCGTAATTTTGAGCAAGTCCAGGGGCACCCCACGTCATTTCACATCCGATTGCATCCGTGGCCCAAATCGGCAGAGAGTTTAACTTCTACGGTTTCACCATGTGGTTCTGCTCCGTTCAAAACCCTATTCTGCCAATCCTATAGATGTGGGGACATAAAGGTCATTTTATGAAAAGTTCCAGGGTTATTGTGGAAATATCCACTTTTGTGGCCAAATAGCTCTTCACGTCATCCCAAAAGTGGAACTCGCTTCCATAAATTCGAAATCGGAACTCGTGTATTATGTGTAAAGTCGGAACCCGCGTCCCCTTTATTTGAGCTTGGAGCTGAAACCTGATGTCGGAACTCGTCCAACCTTATTTGGCGCTTGGGGGTAAGTTCGGATATCGGAAATCATACCGCTTACAATCACCTAATCCCGGAACTCCCCATCCAAACTCGGGAACACCAACATAAATAGGAAGCCTCTTGGAATAAACTCGGATATCGGAACTCGTTTATGACTTGGAAATCAACTCAAAGATCCGAACTCGTGTCCATTCTAATTGAGTTCAACTTTGAGGCGGAATACTCGTTACACTCAACTCGGAGGTCGGTACTTGCACCATTGTTTTAAACTATAACTTCGGAGGTTGGAAACCATGTATACTATTAAGGTTAGATCGGAACTCGGGTAAATTTTCTTTGAGACATGAAGTCGGATATCGTGGAATTAGCCATGTTGTTCGGACTTGAAGTCCAAGTCGAAAGTCGTGAAAATAGGAGGTCAGAAATTATACTCACTATACTTTAACTCGAATATTGGAACTCGGAAGCCACTCTAGTTAACTCGAAGCTAAAGCATTAAGTCGGAAATCGGAAAGGCCATGAAGTCGAAATGAAGAACATGCTGGGATAAGGTCGGAAATCGTAAATTGGCTGAAAACTGAAGACAAACTCGGAAATCAGAAATTGTTCCATTTCATGTGGAATTCGAATGCGAAGTCGGAAATCATAAAACTAATGAACTCGGAACTCGGAACTCGTTGTGGAGGTAAAATGGAATAATTTAGCGCAAAGAAAATTGGGATGTTACAGAGGTAACCAATATCGGTTTAGTTTGATTTGGTTAGTACTGCGTGACGACAGTCATGGAATGAGCTCATGTCCAAAAGCATTCTATTTCAAAGGAAAAGTAAAGAATGTTAAGCACGTGCTAAAAATGAAAGTAAAGTCAAAGGAGAACCATGGTCAAATAGATGAGCTGCATAGTCATGCATTTTTCTATATTTCTCATGCGTATTATGAATGTTTATACCATGCTCTCACATGTATATGCTCTTATATGGTAGCTTTGACTTTCTTTATATTGTGTTAATATGGGAAAGATTAAAAGAAACCCGCTTCGGGAACCTATGTATTCAAACCCTTTAAAAATATAACTTATGCATGCTCACTATTTTCATAATTAAACCTGAAGTGGCTAGGACGACGATGATGACACATTAGTGGTCTAGTCGGGATCCTACTGAGAAATCTTGTATTTCTCACTCCTATGTTTCCATGTTGTCTTCAGACGGAGCTGATGGCATCTTCGGCAGCACTCCCATTGGTACGTGACTGGATGAGATAAAGAACTATCATGTTTCTTCACCTAGCTAAAGAGGATCGAGATAGTAGCATAGTTTTTCATTTTCTTAAGAGCCCTAGTTAGGCAGTTTATGTGTAATTAAGAGCATGTAGGAAGTTATGTAACTTAATTTGACCTGTTACATATGTGATACTTATTTAGTGTAATGATAACCTTGATTATCTATGATTACATTCTTGGCTTATGGTATTGTGTTATGTTGTTTCAATTTTATCATATGTCTTATTAGTAACTTAGCAATATGAAGAACAACGTTCATATGTATACAAGTAAGTAAGCGTTTAAAGGCTCAGTTTTTAAGCTTAAAGGTTTTACAAAAAAAAAAAAAATTTACATGCTATTTTCGTATATTGCGCTAATTTTAAGATAAGAACTTTCGCTAGTTAAGAGTAACAACTAGTTATGCCATAAAATGACTTAAGTATAGTATGGTATTATTAGGGTGTTACATTATGGTATTAGAGTAGTTCGTCCTTGTAGAGCCTGGGGATGGATTGACTATGCTTCTAAGTATACTCTGTCATGTGTTAGAAATCATGTAATGGATCTTACTACAGGGGTAAGATATAGGAATTAGGTAGGTATGACTATCTAGTTGTGAATGTGATTAGCTACTGCCATACTTAGCTCGGTATTGAGCCTGATCAACTCAATATCTTTGTTTGTGTGTCCAGGAACTGATGACTTCCGACGGGCAGAACAGGTTGCGAGGCGAATGCAGATGTGACGAATGTTTGTCCTACAATGGTCTCAGCCGTGAAAGGACAGATTGCTGTAACTAATCGAGCCTTAGGAGGAATAGCAGGAATTGAGGCTGACCCAGAATACTTGAAGTTTGCTAAGTTTATGAAGACCAACCCACCAGCTTTCCAAGGAGACTTCAACTCTAAGGAAGTTAAGGATGGATCAAGGCACTGTTAAGGACATTCTTTGTGTTAGGTTGTATGGGGCTGCAGAAAGTAACATTTGCTACCTACATGCTAGAGGCTGATGCTAAAGCTTGGTGGGCTACTGCTAGCAGGATGATTGAGGATTACTAGACCCCTATTACCTGGGAGGTGTTCAAGGCTGCACTATATAGTAAGTGTGCCATGCCAAAGAAAGACGCTTCTGGAAGAAGGATAGTTTCTCAATACCAAGAGACTAGGCATAACCCGTACTGCAAGAGACAACCGCAGTTTGGAAGGGGCACAGGTGGTTAGTTACCAAAGCAAATGGTGACTCCTAGGTGCCTCAAGTTGGCAAGAATCATGGAGGCCGACCCTGCTTAACAGGACAAAATGTTTGTTTCCAATGTGGAAAGCCTAGACATATGGCTAAGGATTATGCTATCAAGTTGTTGCCCCCGCCAACAAGCCCCAACACCAAGGAAAGGGTCTTTGTCCTTAATGCTGAGGAGGCTACTCAGTCCAATGATCTGATCCAAGGTAAGTGCGAGGTTAATGGTAGAATCTTAACTGTACTATATGATTCTGGAGCTACACAGTCCTTTATTTCTCATGATTGTGTAGATAGATTGGGATTGTTTGTGTCTAAATTACCTTAAATGATAATTGTTTCTACTCTTGCTGGGAAACTAGTTAAGACTTGTCATTGCTGTTTGAATTGTCATTCCAAATTGATGGTAGATCTTTTGTAGCAATTTGATTTGTTTGCCTTTGTTTGGTTTGGATTTGATTCTAGGCATGGATTGGCTTTTGGCTAACCGTGCTATGATAAATTGTTCTAAGAAATCTATTGTGCTTCCCCTTATACCTGTGAAACCTGTTAAACCTATTTGTTTGTCCATGAACTCTATCAGAATAGGGAGTAGTGAGTTTGATAATCAGGGATATGTTCTCCTTATGGCTAGTGAAGTGGAACTCGAGCAGGTATTAGATGATATCCCTATACTCAGGACATAACCTGATGTGTTTCCTGATGGTATATGTAACACCCTACCAACTTATATTATGCTTAAGTCATAGCATGAAATTGGATAGATCGCGTTACTATATTAGTTCTCCGTCTAAAGCTGTACTCATTATATTATATTCTCTTTTTCTCTGATATATATGTATATGTTTGACGAATATACCTAGGAAATAGGGCGCTTTATATAATAAATGTGATTAGCATTATAGAAAAGAATAAAGACAGGAAATATATCATTAGTTATATATATACATATATAAGTTGAAAGCCAAAGCTTCAGTTTATAAATAAATATATGCTTCAAAAGCAGAGTAGAATAAAGGAGCAACTAATTTACTGTTGCTAAAAAGTAGAGATGGAAATAGCGAGAGCCAGCTAAGTACAACAAGTCCAACTCGGGGTTCTGGTGGAACTGCAGGTCAGTGAGCTCAATAAACAGAGTGGCCATCGAGTCAATCACCAGCGTCTGAGAATGATGCGGAAATGCAAAATGAGGTGAGAATTTGAAGAAATTCTTAGTAGAGTTTGCATACGATATTTTACTGACGTCACATTCATTCTCAATTGCCTTAGTTTTTATTTAATTATGAAAACATGAGATCAAGCTTAACTATCCATATTTAATAAGTTTAAGAAAACGTCTTATCCGAGACAAGGTTCAGTTTACTTAAGACAACATAAGAAACAAAATAGACTACTAACAGTAAAACCCAAAATAATGAGCAGAATAAATGAACATATAACAGTAAGTAAATATAACAGACAAACTGTAAATATCTTGTAATAACTGTTCAATGTAATCATGCATTTAATGTAATCATGCAAAACTTATTCTTGAACCTTTCTTCATAAACTTTTCCATTACTTGGTCCCCTAGGAGTTCTTGGCCATTTTAGACTCCTGGGTAATAGTCTATTTTTTAGGATCGAGCTCATTCCTATACAAGAATGCTGGGTTTACTTTCCTTAACCTCCACACCGATTTATTCCCCTTAACTTTATTCCGGGGTTGGCCCAAGTATTATGGAACTTTCATCATAACATAATCTTAATGACTTTCTTAAAAATGCACATGTATCTTATGACTCATGCATGGGTCTTATCGAAATTTTGGCGGCATAACAGAACATGTTCTCTTCCCTATGAATAGTGCCAGTACTTAGAACACCAATTTCTCATAGAAGTCATAACATTCCATTCATAATTCAAACATTGAACTCATAGGAGCATTAGTTACATTAAGACAAAATTACTACCTCAGCACAATCATTCAACCCGATTTTTGTAACTCGATCCAAAATTTCTATTTACCACATCTGGACCTAAATTTTGGATATGTTGAAGTGTTATGTGTCTATTTTCCAACCTCTTTCGTCCCATCTAATTTTGATAAATATAGCTCAAGTTATTTAGGTTTATCCCGGCCTGCCCTACTGCTGACTAGAATTACACACTTAAAAGTAAAAATCCACTAAAAATCGAAAACTGATTCAAATTATACGAAATTGGTCTCATATTAAAGCTAACAGGACAAACTTTCATATGCAAAAAGTTCCATTCCATTTTCCTTAGTAGGGCTCGAGTTATAAGCCCCAAAATTTGACCTTCCTAAACTGCCCTATTTTGGCTCAGTTTGGACATAGGGCAACTTTCTCGAGCTACTAGGAACAAACGAGACCTTATCTAACTCTGAAATTTTTACGAGATATTCTTCTATGTGTAAGATTTCTAAAAAAGTTAGTTTCACTCAAATCCAAGTAGTATAGGGCGAGTTCTACCCTGAATAACCCAGTCTACCCAGAATCAAAATAAAAAACCTAGGTTGAATTTCCAAAATTCATATCTCACTCAATACTAATCCAATGGCCTTATGTGATATATGTATAAAGCCCTGAATGTATACTTTGATTTAAAATTAGTTTCATCAAATTTAATCGGCAGTAGGCAGAGCCGTACACCCCGCTGTATGGACTGTTGAGGGTTTTTGGTTCTCTAGCCCCTCAGCTCTTCCTATTTTCATCCTTTCTTGCTTGCTATTCGAATTCAACATCACAAACAGCCAACAAACCAGCCAAATATCATCATATTCACTCAATCATCACATCAAGAATTGAGAAAATAAACCATCACCAGCCACCCACAATCAGAAAATCAAGATAAGAATTAAACCTCTACTTCTTGTTATGTGTGATTTGGCTTGATTTTGGAGTTCGGATGAATAAAACTTGGTTGAGCTTGATGGTTTGATGGAGTTAGGTGAGTGGAGAAGAGAAGAAGAGAGTTGAAATGAGGGAGAAAGGCATCACAGAAATGGCTGAAGGAAAGGAGAGGAATATGTTATAAAAGCAAGGAGGAGGTAGGTAAAATCTTACAACATGATTGGTTCAAAAATGCAAGGCTGAATTTCAGCCAACTTTCCTCCTTTCTTGTGGCCAAAGTGGCGCCATTTTTAGGTGGTAAGTGGCTGAGTTCTCAGCCACTTAATGTAGGGTTAATGAGTTGAAAATTCTATTGGTTTGGTTCTGACAGTTTAAAATACCGTAATCTTACCGATTTCCTTTAAATCGGTAAATCGTTTTCGAGAAAATTTTTATAAAAACTTCTATACTTCTAACCTAATTTCTTCATATCTAAACTTAATTAATTGCTAATTAAATGATCCTAAATAAATATTTAGTCAATTTTTAAGTAATCGCAATTGTTCGATAAAAATCGAACAATTAGGCGAAAAATGATAAGAAAATTCCGGGGGATGTTACAGTATACCCGAGTTTCCCCCGGAGAAGGAAATCAAGTTTTCTATAGAGTTAGTATCGGGAATGGGGCCAATCTCTATATCACCCTATAGGATGTCCCCACTGGAGTTGTTGAAGTTGAAGGGACAATTGGAAGAGTTGTTAGAGAAGAGATTTGTATGACGTAGTACCTCACCTTGGGGAGCCTCGGTGTTGTTCGTGAAAAAAAAAGATGGGAGCATGAGACTATGTGTGGATTATAGGTAGTTGAACAAGGTGACTGTTAAGAACAAGTACCCTTTGCCTAGGATAGATGACCTCATGGTGATACATGCTCAGAAGGGTAATTTGGTCATTCCAACACTAGAAAAGAGCTTGTTTCTAGCAAGTTGGTTCTGCCTTGGAGATCAAGAAATCCAAGAGCTCATTTTAAGTTACTTGGAGATCAAGGAATCAAGCTAAATTAAAGTAACTTGGAGAGCAAGCAATCTGATCATGTTTGAAATATGTTTAGATTGTATCTAGATTTGCTTTTGATTTGTTTTGACTTATTTAGATTTCAATTGAATTTGTTTATCTTTTAAGATTTAAAGATCCAGAAACCCAAGACATACACTTTGATAAAAAATAAGATATAGAATAAAGACCTTCCCTACTAAACCCCCAAGAAATCTGTCCTTGGAAACATAGATAACAGGGAAATTCCTACTAAACCCCAAAGGAACCTGTCCTTGGAAACGTAGATAATAGGGAAAAAATAGAAAATTCTGCATTACACAGAACAAAATGAGGAAAACCTCAAAACTGTATTGGTAGTCAAACCATGATCAAAATTATATGATAAAATTCTCTCTCTTGTCTATAGGCCAAGTTGCTTATTTATACATAAATCCTAAAAATGGAAATTATCTAATCCTATCTAAAAAATCTAATTTGAAACTAAAATTTAAAATTAAAGATATGATTCTATCCTAAAAGATTTATCCCTAACAAAATTAAATTAGATTTGATCTTTATAGATTAGATCATATTTGATTTAAATCTTAAAAGATAAACTGATTCAATTTAAATCTAAATAAGTCAAAACAAATCAAAAGCGAATCTAGATAGAATATAAACATATTTCAAACATAATCAGATTGCTTGCTCTCCAAGTTACTTTAATTTAGCTTGATTCCTTGATCTCCAAGTTACTTGAAATGAGCTCTTGAATTTCTTGATCTTCAAGGCAGAACCAACTTGCTAGAAACAAGCTCTTTTCCAGTGTTGGATGACCAAATTACCCTTCTAAACTTGTATCACATGGACCAACTGCGAGGTGCAGCTATGTTCTCTAAGATTGATCTGAGATTCGAATATCATCAAATAAAGGTAGAAGAAGAGGATATACCCAAGGCAGCTTTTAGGACAAAGTATGGGCATTATGAGTTTACGACGAGGTCATTTGGTTAGACTAATGCCCCTGCTGTTTTCATGGAGAATCTTTAGACCTTACTTGGATAAGTTTGTAGTTATTTTCATAGATGATATTCTCATCTGTTCGAAAACAAAGGAGGAGCATGAAGAGCATTTGAGAGTTGTGTTGAGAATTTTGAGGGAAAAGAAGCTTTATGCTAAGTTATCTAAGTGTGAATTTTGGATAGAGGAAGTAAAGTTCTTAGGACATGTGATGTCACAAGGAAGGATGCCCTATTTGTGTGAACCATGGATTGTGAGAAAAGGTTTCAAGAACTAAAGGGAAAGTTAACCTTAACCTTAATGCTAGTTTTTCCTGACCCAAGTAGACCATTTGGGGTTTATTGCGATGCCTTTGGGAGAGGTTTAGGTTGTGTCTTGATGCAGAACAGGAACATGGTGTCTTATGCCTCTAGGCGGTTGAATCCTCATGAAGTAAACTACCCAACCCATGACTTGGAGTTAGCGGCTATAGTGTTTGCCCTGAAGATATGGAGCCATTATCTATATGGTATGAGGTTTGAGGTGTTCTCTAATCATAAGAGCTTGAAGTATCTCTTTGATCAGAAGGAGTTGAATATGAGGCAAAGGAGATGGATGGAGTTTCTAAAGGATTATGAGTTTGGGTTGAACTACCATCCTGGGAAGGCCAATGTGGTGGCCGACACTCTAAGTAGGAAGTCTTTGCATGCATCATGGATGATGGTCAAGGAGGATGAACTGGTAAGGAGCTAACCTTGGAGTGGTGTTGACCCCCTATAGCTTAAGATTGAATCCGCTTAGGGTGACGAGCGATTTTAAGAATCAAATTGCTCTAGCCCAAAGTGAGAAGAGGATTTCTTGAAAACCCTGGCATTGGTGAAAGAAGGAAAGTTGAAGGGTTTTGCTAGAGGTACCGATGGACTGTGGAGGTTTGAAGAAAGAGTCTATGTACCCGCAAGTGGTGACCTCCGGAGAAGGATTTTGAAGGAGGCTCACAAGAGCCATTTCACCATACACCCTGGTGTGACAAAGATGTACCAAGATGTTAAGTAGGTGTTTTGGTGGCCGGGATTGAAGAGGGACATTGCAGAGTTGGTAAGCAAGTGTTTAGTCTGCCAAAAGGTGAAGATTGAACACCAAAGGCCCTCTAATATGTTGCAACCATTGGAGATTCCAGAATGGAAATGGTAAAACATCTCTATGGACTTCGTGATGGGTTTACCCAAAACGCGAGCTGATTTTGATGCGATATGGGTGACTGTTGACAGATTAACCAAGTCTGCTCACTTTTTGCCCATTCGAGCTACTTATCCTTTGGAAAAGTTAGCCCAACTATATGTTCAAGAGATAGTAAGGTTGCATGGTGTGCCTTCAACCTTAATCTCGGATAAAGACCCGAGGTTTACCTCTAGATTTTGGGAGCCTTGCAAAAGGCATTTAGGACTAGGCTTTGCCTAAGTATAGCCTATCAACCCCAGACAGATGGATAGTACAAGAGGACTATCCAAACTTTAGAGGACATGCTAAGAGCCTGTGTGTTGGATAATCGAGGAAGTTGGGGCAGATACTTACCTTTGATTGAGTTTGCCTATAACAATAGTCATCATGCAAGTATTGGTATGGCACCCAATGAAGCTTTGTATGTAAGGAAAAGTCAATCTTCCCTGTGTTGGTTTGAACCAGGTGAGCAATGCCTATTAGGACCTGATCTTGTGAGGCAGACCAAAAAGCAAGTCAGAAGAATTAGGGACAGAATCCTTATGGCCCAATGCTGCCAAAAGAGTTAGGCTGATAAGAGGAGAAAGACTCTAGAGTTCCAAGAAGGAGAACAGGTGTTCCTAAAAATCACTCCTATGACTGGTATAGGTAGAGCCATGAAGGTCAGAAAGTTGAGCCCCCGTTTTCTTAGCCCCTTTCAAATTCTCAAGCGTGTCGAGTCAGTTGCTTATCAAACGGTCGTACCTCTAAATTTGTCGAACCTTCATGATGTCTTTCATCTGTCTCAATTAAGAAAATACCAATCCGATCTTAGTTATCTACTTGAACCTGAAAGTGTACAGTTAAGGGAAAACCTAACCTTCAATCTGCTGCCATCTCGAATCGTTGATCGTGAGGTAAACAGCTGAGGAATAAGACAGTACCCTTGGTCAAGGTGGCTTGGGGTAGAGGAAACCTGGAAGAGTATACGTGGGAGCTGGAGTCCGAGATGAAGAACGAGTACCCATAATTCTTTACAAGTAATGAATTTTGAGGGCAAAATTCTTTTTAAAGGTGAAGAGAAATGTAACATCCTCAATTTCTTATTATGCTAAATTACCTCAATAACCTTGAGTAATTAGGCACTTAATGAGAAATTATGAGATTAAGGCTTAATTAAGGGGTTAACGAAGAGTTTATGAGTTAACTCGGATGAGAAAAGTTAAGAGAATGCTTAATCGAGATTAGATAATCCCTAATTAAGCAAGTCAAAGCCTTTATAGCTTAATTAAGCACTAATCGCCCTTAGTTAGCTTAATCGAGTTTAATTAAGGTTAATTAAGCTAAATCGCAATATTAATTTTTGTTAATCATGTTCTTGTGTGTCAATCGCTAATCCTTGCTTAATCATCTTAATTAAGTTGCATGAGCACTTAATCACATGATTAAATTCAAATTTAGTCAACTAGACAATAAAGTAAAAGGTGATATCATTAAAGCATAATGCATTAGACAAGAGTGCTTTATGTAAGATAACACAAAATTAAGCAAAATATCTCCCTCCCTCCCTTGATGTAGTTGACGCCACAACACACATATGCACACACTCTCACATTTTCATTGTGTCTTCCTATTCTCTCTTTAACACTCATATCCTCTCATTTCTCTCTAAAACTCTCTCATCTTCTTCTTTATCTTCTTCTTCCTTTCTCCACCACCACCACCAAAAACCTCTCACTTAGCCTTCAAGGGCCTCATTTTTGGGTCTTTGGAGACAAGATCTAAACTTTACAACCTCCATTTTCACAAGATCTCAAGAGCTTTTCCTTCTTTCTTACAAAATTCGCCACCATCATCATCAAGAGGAGCCATCATCTTCTTTTTCCTCTTCTCTTGTTTTTGTGCCATCTTCAAGAAGAAGTAGTGATCTTCATCTTTGTGTTTTGTTTACTCAAGAAAGCTTGAAGCTTGGTTCTTTGCATGACCGAGATCTTTAAGTGAAAACTTGAGAAGATCCTCCATGCTCTTCATGAGCAAAAGTTTCCATTTTTGGCAAAATATGTTCTTGTTGTTCTTCAAGTGTTCTTGATGTTTCTACTTTTGGAAAAATATGTTCTTGATGTTCTTCAAGTGTTCTTGATGTTTCTACTTTTGGAAAAATATGTTCTTGTTGCTCTTGTTGCTCTTCAAGTTTTCTTGATGTTTTTACTTTTGGAAAAAAATATGTTCTTGTTGTTCTTTAAGTGTTCTTGATGTTTCTACTTTTCGAAAAATATGTTCTTGATGTTCTTCAAGTGTTTTTGATGTTTCTACTTTTGGAAAAATATGTTCTTGTTGTTCTTCAACTGTTCTTGATGTTTCTACTTTTGAAAAAAATATGTTCTTATTATTGAGTGTTCTTGATGGTATCTTGTTTAAAGTTGTTCCTTTTCTTATGATGAGTTGATGATTAGAAAAGCTTCATCTTTTTATGTTTTTCATGATTTCATAAGACTATGAACATCCTAAAAGCTTTAAACTTTAAAAAGTTTACTTCTTGAAGCTTAAAAAGTGGTGCAAGTTTAGTGTCTTCATAAAAGTCTTATTTTGTTTTGTTTTGAAGATAATACTACATGTAAAAGTCTAAGCTTTCTAGAATGATAAGCCTTATTGAGTTAGAAAAATGATGTCTTGTCACTTTATGTTTCAAAGATTAATCCTTGGAAGCAAATCCTTTCATAAAGTTTGAAACTTGAAATCAAAAAGGTCACTTTTGGATCATAGAAATGCTAACTTTTAAAAAGACCAAAATTTTATAACTTTAAAGTTAATGTCTTATATCACTAGTTGATAAAGTAGGAATCTTTTTAACATAGAGACGACTTTAGATCATAAAGTTGAGACCTTAATGATCTTGGAATAATTAAAAGAGTCAACTTTCATAAAGAACAAGACTTTTCAGTTAAAAAGCTAGTAACTTGTATCATTATTTCATGAAGATCTAATCTTTAAGATAAGAGCTTAATTTTAAAGGCATTTACTTTCATAAAGAATAAAACTTTATGACTACTTTGTAAGAATGATAACTTTTAAAATACTTAAGGTAAGATCTTATTATGTTAGTGATAAAAACTTGAAATTTTGTAACTTGGTTAAGTTAAAAATCACCCTTGGCGATTAGTGCACATGGTGTTGTTGGGTTCATGATGTGGTTATGCATTGTCATGACCAAAGAATTAGAGGGATCTCGAACTCCTTGGCAACAGAAGTATGATTAGGGCCTCTAAGCATACCGTGAACCTAGGAATCACTAAGGGCACTATCTCAAGGAAAGGAAACAATCATTTAACTTAATTAATTTGAATAAGTGTTCCATAAGACATAAACTAAAGTAAAGAATAATTTCATATGAGAGCTAAGCAACTAAAAGACCACATACATATATCTTAACTATGTGATTCTCTCATGGGTAACCATGGGAAATCATGTGATAATTCATAAGACTCTTCACGAAGAATAACACAACTATAAACCCCCTTTAGGGTATGAATGTGTGATGCCATTTAGCATGATGAATGATGAGTTTGATTGAGCTTTGTCTCATGATTGATTGATTATTGTGATGTGATAAACTGTTGGTTGAAAGCTTATGATTGGCATTTTTGGGGGAGCATCGGTCTAGCCGTTATGCTGCCGAATTTCTGCCGAAATTATGGACTTAGTCATATTATTGCAGGTGTCTAGTCAAAGAAGTGTTATGGATATAAGGTATAATGATAAGAAAAGAATAATGGGACATGACCCTTCAATCACTTCTGGGAAGTGAGAGACAGTGATCCACAAGGAACCTCTATGGGGGTGGCAAGGGTGATATGGAGGACCCCCCAACTTAAAGGTAACCAATATCGACTTAGTCTAATTTGGTTAGTATTGTGTGAGGACGGTCACGGAATGAGCTCATGTCCAAGAGCAGCCTATTTCAAAGGCAAAGTAAAGAATGTTAAGCATGTGCTAAAAATGAAAGTAAAGTCAAAGTAGAACTATGGTCAAATTAATAAGTTACATAGTCATGCATTTTTCCATATTTCTCATGCGTATTATGAATGTTTATACCATGCTCTCACATGTATATGCTTTTATATGGTAGCTTTGACTTTCTTTATATTGTGTTTATATGGGAAAGATTAAAAGAAACCCGTTTCGGGAACCTATGTTTTCAAACCCTTTAAAAATAGAACTTATGCATGCTTACTATTTTCATAATTAAACCTGAAGTGGCTGGGACGATAATGATGACACATTAGTGGTCTAGTCGGGATCCTACTAAGAAATCTTGTATTTCTCACTCCTACGTTTCCGTGTCGTCTTCAGACAGAGCTGATGACATCCTTGGCAGCACTCCCATTGGTACCTGACTAGATGAGACAAAGAGCTGTCATGTTTCTTCACCTAGCTAAAGAGGATCGAGATGGTAGCATAGTATTTTCATTTTCTTAAGAGCCCTAGTTGGGCAGTTTATGTGTAATTAAGAGTATGTAGGAAGTTATGCAACTTAATTTGACCTATTACATATGTGATACTTATTAAGTGTAATGATAACCTTGATTATCTATGATTACATTCTTGGCTTATGGTATTGTGTTATGTTGTTTCAATTTTATCATATGTCTTGTTAGTAACTCAATGATATGAAGAACAATGTTCATATGTATACGAGTAAGTAAGCGCTTAAAGACTAAGTTTTCAAGCATAAAGGTTTTACAAAAATAAAGTAAAATTACATGCTATTTTAGTATATTACGCTAATTGTAACGTCTCGGTTTCCGACCTCCTTACACACATTTTTCGATTTCCAACTTTGTTGATTCACTGGCTTAACTTTACCGACTTCCGACCTAATCTCACCGAAATGGTCATAGCTCCGGCCTCTGAATTCATCTCCAAATCCCAAATGAAATGGCATAACTTACGATTTCCGATCTTATGCTTCAAACACAAAGGGATACAATTTCCGACTTCATGGTTGATTCTTCTCCAAGTTCGACCAAAATTTATAGGGGTCCCGACCTCATACTTTACTTCCAAGGCTCAAATAAAACAGACATGATTTCTGATCTCCAAACTAATGTCCAGGTCCCCAATGAAGACCATTCCCGATTTCTGCGTTCGTCTTCACCTTTCAGCATAATTTTTGACTTCCGATCTTAACTTTCAAGTATAAACGGCATGGACGTTATTACCGATATCCGATTTCATGTTTCAAAGAAAGTGTACCCAATTTCCGGTCTCATAGTGTAGCTTCAAGTTTCAGATAGAGTTTCCCGAGTTCCTACCTCAGACTACGTGGTTTTTGACCTCAGAAGTTATAGGTTAACACAATGATGTAAGTACCAACCTTCGAGTTTTATGTAACGAGTTCCAGCCTTAGAGTTGAACTCAATGGACATGAGTTCAAATCTTTAAGTTGATTTCCAGTCATACTCGAGTCCCAATATCCGAGATTATATGGTTGCGAGCTGTATGACTTCCGACTTCCGACCTTGCTTCCAAGTTTCGAATAAATCAGACAAGATTCCCTCAAGTCACAAATAAGATGGGAAGAGTTCCGATATCCGGCTTCAGCTCCAAGCTCAAGTTAAATGGCACGAGTTCCGATCTCAAGCATGTTGGAGACGAGTTCCGAGCTCAGATAGAGTGGAAGCGAGTCTCACTTTGGGGACGGCGTAGAGAGCAATTTGGCCACAAAAGTGAGAGACATGGCTGAACTTCAACCACAAAACTCCAACCAATCAACACCACAACTCTCATGTATTTAGGTCAGACTTCCCTCCTCATTCCTAGCTGATCTATGCCTCCTTCTCTTCCTCTTGCTCTAGCTTTCTTCTTCCTTTCTCCCTCTCAATCTACTCTATCAAATCTCCAAGATTTATCAAGGTTTCATCAATCCAAACTCAAATTCAGCAGAATCACACTCCAAAGAGGTAGGATTCTACTTCTATTCTTGAATTATTTGCCCTATGGCTGCATGAACTTGTATTCTTCTTCATGTATTTGATGAGTTATGAAATGTATTATGATGGATTATGATTGGATTAATATGGAATTTTGAGTTGGAGTTAAGGTTAGAGGAAGAAAACTAGGAGAAGTGAAAGTTTGGAATGCTGTCTAGTTGAGGAATTCCACGGCAGTCCGTACGGAGGAGTGTACGGCTCCGCCTACAACTAGTAAAATCTGATGGAACTATTTTTAGATGAAAGTAGACATTCAGGGATTTTTATAGATTTATCATATAAGGTTATTGTATTAGTATTGAAAGGGATGTGAATTTTTGAAGTTTGACCTAGGAATTAGGGTTTTCATCCGGGCAGGGTGACTTGAGGAGGGTATAACTCACCCTATACAACTCCAAATTGAGCAAAATTAACTTTGTTAAAAAGCTTACACATAGGGAAACATCCAGTATGAATTTCTGAGTTTGTTATGGTCCCAATTGTTCCCAGTGATTCAGGGAAGTTACCCTATGTTCAATCCAGGCCAAAATAGGGTAGTTCAGGAAGGCCAATTTTCAGGACTTATAACTCGAGCTATACTAAAGCAAATGGAATGAAACTTCTGGAAAATAAAAGGTTGTCCTGTTAGATTTGATGTGGCACCAATTTCGTATGATTTAAGGTTAGTTTCGATT
Source organism: Pterocarpus macrocarpus (assembly GCA_031439585.1). Classification (NCBI taxonomy): domain Eukaryota; kingdom Viridiplantae; phylum Streptophyta; class Magnoliopsida; order Fabales; family Fabaceae; genus Pterocarpus; species Pterocarpus macrocarpus. The sequence continues at coordinate 45,179,825 of CM062517.1, forward strand.
TTTAGTGAATTTATACTTCCAAGAGTGTAATTCGGGCCAGTGACTGAACAAGCTGAGGTAAAAGTTAAATATCTTGAGTTTTATAAATCAAAATGATATGGGACCAAAGAGATTAGAAAATATACACGTAGAGCTATGACATATCCAAATTTTAGATTTAAATGAGTTGAATAAAGGTAAAGGCAGATTATACAAAATTCAGGCAGAACTAAGTAAGATTGGCAGAATGGCCAAATTGATGGTTACACAAGTGTCAATGGATACATAAGGTTTGAGTTGAGGATTGTTAGTTTTACATTGATACATATATATATATATATATATATATGTTAGATGGATTATATTACTATGACTGAATTGTCTGTGAACTGGCACTATTCATGGGGAGGCAGGCTGATCGTTATCTTTGCCGAACTTACGGCAGAAGTTTATGGAACTAGGAATGTTTATATGCAAGGGTAAATTTAAATGTGATACGAGTTATGACGTATATGAAAATAAAGGAGGAAGCATATGTATGAGTACATTCAGCATACCTATGCATGACCATATGTGAGAGTGACAAAGCATGAGTATAATGAATGTAAATCCCTTCACTCGGAGGCAGTTAATTGAGATCCCTCCCTGTGAAGACAGTTAAAAGATAAAAATATGAATCCCTTCACTTGGAGGCAGTGCACTTTGAATCCCTCCTTGTGAAGGCAGCTAAAACTATAAGATCCCTTTACCTTGGAGGCACGTGGTCAGATGAGATCCCTCTATATTGAAGGCACGTGGTCAGATGAGATCCCTTGATTTTGAGGCATGTGACCAGAAGAGATCCCTTCAATTAGAGGCATGTGGCCAGAATGAGATCCCTCCAAGACTAGAGGCACATGGGTCCCTTTCCAGGTGAGTCGGTGTGACGACGGTCACGAGCTGAGCTGACGAGCTCCCTCCAAGGCCAGGCTACCCAAGGGCAGTAACAGCACCTTAGAGACGGCGATACGTAACACCTAGGTGTGCCAAGTAAAAGCTAAAGATTAAAGACTAAAGACTAAAGACCAAAGCATATGTAAGCACGCACTCACATGAGGTATGGCATCAACCCAGCTAGTGTGAGTACAGGGGGACAAAACTTACACGAGGCATGGCATGACCCAGCTAGTGTAAGTACCAAAGGAAGATCCCATATTCCTAAGGAACGTGACATGGCGATCACGCTCTGATGGGTATGACATGGCGATCATACTCTGGAATGTGGCACGTAAAGATTTTATGATGAAAAGAGAGATGAAGAAAGAAAAGCAAATTTTATGTATATGCATAAATTTAAGTACAGATAAAGTTAAGTGCAAATGCTATGTGTAGTTTAATATGTTGCAATTATTATCCATGATGTCATTCAGGAATTGATTTTTTATGGGTTTTTCCCAAATGACAAGTCTATGAGTAAAACTGAACCTTTGCTCCGGACTTTATGTTTTCAAACTATAAAAATTAAACAGTTTGTAAGGTATGTTCACCTTTTCTTAATAAACCGAAGCAAACTGGAGATAGAAACGATGACATTATTTATGATACTTAGAGAATCCTACTGGGAATTTATAATTCTCACACCTATTTCCGTGTTGTCTCCAGATAGTTTCAGAAGTTTCCAAAGACGGCTAAAGTTGCTGTCAGACAAGGTCCGCTCAGGTAACAGTAACAACTCCAGGGTATGGTACTATGACTTAAGCGTAGTACTGTACTGAGGAGGGTGTTACACTAATTTTAAGATAAGAACTTCCGCTAGTTAAGAGTAACAACTAGTGATGCCATAAAATGACTTAAGCATAGTATGGTATTATTAGGGTGTTACAAGCATTATTTGTAATGATCTTTTTTGGCAACCCATATCTACAAATTATGTTAGTTTTCAGGAACTTTGCTACCACCTTTTGTGTCACATTAGCATAGAAAGCAGCTTCCACCCATTTAGTGAAGAGTCAATGGCCACTAAGATGAATCGATGCCCATTAGAAGCCTTAGGATTAATCGGGCCAATAGCGTCGATGCCCCACATTGCAAATGGCCATGGCAATGTAAGGGTGTGTAGTGGGACTGGTGGACAATTGATGCGATCAGCGTAGATTTGACACTTGTGGCAATTTCTAACAAACTCTATGCAATCTTTTTCCATCGTGAGCCAATAGTACCTATGCCTTAAGATCTATTGGGATAGTGTGTGACCATTAGCATAGGTCCCACAAATACCCTCATGGACTTTTGATATGATATAGTTAGCTTCTTTTGAGTCAATACACCTTAACAAAACTCCGTCATAGTTTCTTTTGTATAACACATTGCCTGTGAGGAAAAATGACATCGATAACTGTCGGAGTGTCTTATCATTCTCATCCACTTCTGCCAGATACTCTCTTGCCTTGATGAACTGTTTAATGTCATGGAACCATGGTCGACCGTCAGGTTCTTCTTCAATGTTCAAGTAGTATGCTGGTTCTTTTCTAGCAGTGACTTGCAAGGGTTGCACCTCTACCTCTAGGTCTAGTTTGGTCATGATAGCTAAGGTGGCTAATGTATCTGTGTATTGATTCTTGTCACGAGCCAAATAGTTGAAGGTGATTTCCTCAAATTCCTTTGTCAAACTAAGTAAGTGCTCATAATATGATAGTAGTCTGTGTTCTTTTACCCGCCATTCTCCATTGATTTGATAAATAATGAGAGCTGAGTCCCCATAGACTTCTAGGAACTTTACATGCAAAGATTTCACCGCTTTCAAACCAGTTATGCATGCTTCGTTGGTGCAATCAAATGCCAGCTTAACATCAATTGGGAATTGGTTCCCACTTAGAGATACCAAAACTGCGCCGACCCCATTTCCATGAATATTGGCAGCCCATCAAAGAACATTTTCCATGTCAAATCTCCTTCTTCATTGTTCTCATCTTCAATGACTGTTAAGAGGTCTTCATCAGGTAATTCGACCTTCATTGGTTGGTATTCCTCTAGTGGATTCTCGATGGCCAAGTGATCTGCTATCACACTTCCTTTTATTGCTTTTCTAGTCACATACTTGATGTCAAATTTTGCCAAAGCCAGTTGCCATTTGGACATCCTTATAGAAATGTGTTAACTTTCAAAGATGTACTTCAGGGGGTCCATCCGAGATATGAGCAAAGTTGTGTAGTATAACATGTATTGCCATAATCTTTTTGTGGTCCATACTAACGGACAATAGGTTTTCTCAATAGCTATGTATCGAGATTTGCGGTCATTGAATTTCTTACTCAAATAGTAAATAGCTTGTTCCATCTTACCAGCTTCATCATGTTGGCCTAACATTGCCCCCATAGATCCATGCAGCACTGTGAGTTATACGATAAGTGGTCGGCTCGGTGTTCTTGGGACCACAAGAGGAGGATTCATCAGATAATTCTTGATTTTATCAAAGGCTTCTTGACATTGATCATTCCATTTACCCAGACTGTCTTTTCTTTATAACTTGAATATTGGTTCACATGCGTGGATCAAGTTGGAAATGAATCTTACTATGTAATTCAAACATCCTAAGAAACCTTGTACCTCTTTCTTTGTTTTGGGCACTAGCATATTTTGGATGGCCTTGACCTTATCCGGGTCAACTTCAATACCCTTCTTGCTAATGATGAACCATAACTTTCCAGTAGATGCTCCAAAGGTGCACTTTGCCAGATTCAACCTTAGTTTGTATGCCCTTAGCCTTTCAAATAACTTTTTGAGCACAGCAACATGACTATCTCCCTCTTGTAACTTTGCCACCATGTCATCAACATTAGACCTCAAGCTCTTTGTGGATCATGTCATGGATAGTGTTACCATTGCTCGCTGATAGGTTGCCCTAGCATTTTTTAAATCCAACAGGCATTACCCTATAACAAAATACCCCCCATTGAGGAATAAAAGATGTTTTCTCCTTATCTTCTTCGGCCATGAGGATTTGATTGTAGCCTGAATAACCGTCCATGAAGGAGAATCGATGACTCCTTGCTGTGCTATCAACCAGAACATCTATGTAGGGCAAAGGGAAATTGTCTTTCGGGCTTGCTTTGTTCAAATCTTGATAGTCCACACACATCCTGACTCTTCCGTCTTTCTTGGGCACAGGTACTATGTTTGCTATCCACTTTGGATAAAGTGGTACTTCAAAAAGCCAGCATCGAGTTGCTTAGTGACCTCATCTTTGATTTTAAACGACATCTCTGGGCTTATCCTCCGTAAACCTTTGTTGCTTAGGTTCCATTCCCTCGAGTAATGGGATTCTATGGGCCACTATGTTTGGGTCCAAGCCAAGCATATCTTTATAGGACCAGGCAAATATACCCATGTACTCTTTAAAAAGTGCAATCATTTTCTCCCTCTCTAGACTGTCAACTATTTTTAATTCTTTCTTTTCTTCATCAGTTCCCAAATTTATTATCTCAACAATTTTATCATGTGGATTGATCCCATTTTCTATTGAGTCTATTATTTTCGCAAATTATTGGCATAGCTCAGGATCTTCATCTTGCTCATTGTCATTCAAGTTTGTTGCAACACAAGAATTAATTAATGGGTTTTCACACTCATCTGCTTGGGAAGGAGATCTCGAAGAGGAGGAATCCCTGGAATTAAGATGAGGCTAGAATAAATAAATTTGAAAGGGTGTCGATAAATTTAACAAAATAAATTGTAAAGAAAAAGAGAAGATGAAAGAAGAAAAGAAAAGAAAACCATGCATAATCACTTCATTATAAAATTCAAAATACAAATGAAAGTAATAAAAGCATCCATTACTCAAAATACAATAAATCATCTAAAGATTCGAATTCCCAATTGTTCAATTCCTCTGTCTTGCAGGTTGGATAGATCATTAGTGACATCTTCTTAGCATTCTCTAGAGCATTAACAGCTTCAACTTACTGTAGCACCACAACTTCAATTGGAGCTGGGAATGTTTCTTTGATATGTGGAATCTTCTTCTCATCAAGCAACATCAATTGTTCTCTCCCCATATTTTCATACCCGAGACCGAATTTTCCTAGGTTTTTAGGTAAGGAAATAGGATGTTTGATTCCTTACAATTGACTTCCCAGTCCTTTTCCTTTTTGAAAACCATTCTTGCGCATTATTTGAGCAATCACTTGATTCATGCTATTTGTCTATTTTTTTTATTCCTCCACCTTAAGGTTTTGGAATGAGGCTCCTAAAGAGTCTTTAGTGCAATCAATGTAGGGTATTGAAACCGGCTTTGACATCAACAACTCTTCTTCCTTTTAATGGTGATTAGTTTCCCTTTGGCTATGAATTTCACCCTTTGATGCAGGCTGGATGGAATAGCTCCTGCTTCATGTATCCATGGCCTTCCCAACAACATTGTATATCCTGGCTCAATGTTCATTACTTGGAATTCAGTCACAAAAGTGGTCGACCTTATCTCCAATTGCAAATCAATGTCCTCCATGATTTCTCTTTGTGACCCATCAAATGCCTTCACAATCATGCAATTCGGCTCAATTGCAGCCAAATCAATAAGCAATTGTTGCAAGGCGGAGTATGGGAGCACATTAAAAGCTGATCCTCTGCCTATCAACACTTTTGCAATGACATAGCCTTGGCATTTTAGAGTGATATATAGAGCCTTTGGGCAGCCTAACATATTAGGAGCTATTTCATTCTTAGTAAAGGTGATCGAGTTATTGGCCCTGATTGCATTCACAATGCCTTTAACTCTTTCAGGAGTTATGTCCTTATACATATAAGACTAATCTAACACTCTCTTGAGAGTGTTACGATGGGCTTCAGAACTCATTATTAGAGAAAACAAAGATTTTCGCTAGCGTCTTCTTTAGCTATTCCACTACATCATATTCACTTTGCTTCATTATCTTCAAAAATTCTTCTCCATCATCCTCTTGGCCTTTCTCTTTGGAACCTTCCAGTGATTTTATTATTTTGTCATCTTTTTGAAGTTTCTCAAGAATATAACATCAGAGGGTCATGATTTATACCAGTGTTGGATTCCATAACTATTCCATGCCTCCCAGGGAGAGCAGGATCAGTATAGGAAGGGGATTGCCTTGAAACTTGGAAAACCGGTGCTAATTTTTGAGCGGGAATCATTGTAGGGCTATGATTTTCTCTGGTGTTACATTCTACAGTTGTCTCATATCTCCACGGGACTGCATGGTTACTTTTGTAAGGGAATGGTTTAGGTACTTTGAAAACAAGTGTTGGCCTTCGAGAAGAGACTTTAAAGACTAGAGGTGTTTGGTAAACCACATTAACATTCTATTCTTTAATGCTCTTGGGTACTTCAAGAACACCCAATTTAATCATCCTCTTATGAAGAGTTTAAGCTGAGGATAGTCTTCAATATGGTGTCTCCTTTCAACTCCAAAGCACTCATAGAACAATCCTTCTTCATCACCTTTTAACATTCTTTTTCCTTCTTTTCTTTCAGCAATCATCTCATATCCTGCAGCCCTTAACCCTTTCAAAATGTCTTTCATTGGGATATTGATGTCCTCCAATTCTCCACCTTCACAGCCATAAAAATAGATAACATTCACCTGCTTTCCATCATGATTTGGGAATGGATTATTCTTCACATTGGGCCCTTCAATTTCTTCCAATTAAATAGCTTTAGTATCAATCAGATGCCATACAACATGTTTAAAGCCATAACAATTCTCAATTGAATGTCCTGGGGTATTGGAGTGATATTCGGACGAGAGATTTGGATCATACCAACGAGGGTGTGGTGCTGTAAGGGTCTTCCCAGGGCGGGGTACTAACAAACTCTGTCCATACAAGCGTCCGAACAACTCAAAATTACTCATGTGAAAGTTAGGAAGAGGACGATCTTTTGCTAGTGGGTTAAAGGCATTGTTAATTCCGGGTGGCACTTGTAAAGGGATTGTGGAAGGATTAGTTGTTTGGTGCTTTGGGGAAGTCATTTGGTAAGGTGTGGACATGTTTGGTGTATAAGGTCGTGGGTATGAAACATTGTTGACTTGGTATGGTCGAGGGGGATAAGGCATGGTAGGTAGATAAGATGTAGAAGATGGAAAGTATGAAGGTTGAGATGGACGTTGAGCTAGTTGAAAAGAGGCTTGCGTTTGGGTGGTTGTGATCGTATGACATTGACGGCATTTTCCTTTTTCTTATGAGGTTGTCCTTTCTTGAATTGAAATTCACTTACTTCACCTATTGCTAGCTCCACTTTGCCTTCTTGGATATTAGTCTCAATTCTCTCTCCAATCTCTACTAAGTCAACAAATTCTCTGACATGAGTGCCCAATATATTCTTGAAGAATGGACCCTCCATGATGCGAATAAAATAAGAGCACATTTCTTGCTCTAACATAGGGGGAATAACCCTAGCTATTATTGACCTCCACCTTTATGCATATTCTTTGAATGACTCCTTTTCTTTCTTTCTTAGGTTCTTTAACTAGTCTCTGGTAGGCGTAGCATTCATCTTAAACTTGTATTGATTAGTAAAGGCTGTGGCGAGATCCTCCCAACATCTGATTTGGGTCCAATCTAACTGCATATACCATTCCCATGCGACTCCATCCAGGCTCTCAAGGACAAAGCTGATCATGAAGTTTTCATCCTTAGACCACATCCCCATCTTAGTGCAATATATCCTCAGGTGCATTATAGGATTTGTACTGCCATTGAACTTGATGAACTCGGGCATTTTGAAGTCTTTAGGGATAGTGATGCTTGGTGCCAAATAGAGATCATTAATGCTTATAAGGCTATATGGATTAGGCCCTCGCAACATTCGAAAGTGTTCTTGCATCTTTTCTTCCAGCTCTTCCTTCAATTTTAGCTAGTCCATCTCCTTTTCAACCTCAGCCCTATTGTCATTCTCTGATTCATATCTCGGCTGATCATGAGGATCGCTATTCTCAAGAACTCCTTTGCCGTTGCTTATAGCCTTGAGAATCTTTTCGAACTCGGCTCCTTGTTCAATCATCATGGTTTTCAAATCGTCAATCTCTTGGCTCAAGTTTCTTTCGTTTTCCATGCTTTCTAGATGGCCTTTGGACCGTGACCCATACGAGTTACTGGGCTACGATGAAGTCTTCTTTTGAGGAGCAATGTTTGGAAATTCTTTTTTATCATAGCAACACAAAGTGAGATAAAAGAAAAATAAGCTCTCTATTTTTTTTTTGGCAAGGCATGTAACACCCCTATTTGATAGCAATGACTATGAACTGTACTCTATTTAGAGGCCATATTGGCCATAAGATAAAGTCCAGGGTTGATGAAAAGTATAGGGGAAGGTTTCCTTCACAATATACTCTTTGATGACACACTAGCAATATCATAATTTTCATTTTGCACAGAAGGAAAAAATATCCTATAAGGCGAATAAGAATGACAAATAGTAGGGAAGAATCTTGCATGCATAATAGAAAATCAAGTTCATTTAAAAAATTCACTTGAAAGTGCCAATTCATCACAACTTGTGGAATATAAAACCATAAATTACATCAAAAGTTTTGTTCTTTTTCTCTTAAAACCCCTTGTGGGACTCTTACTCATCTTCATGAAATCCTTTACTTTGCGAGGTAGATGGAGCATGGGGTTGGCAGAAATTTCTTCTTTTGCCTTCTCAAAACGGTAGATGAAATTCAGGATGCAATGGTTCAATTCCCCAATCATTCTTGCATGCTTTTCCTTCAAATCTCCCATTTGTGCTTCTTGTTTTAGCGCTTGGGTCCTCCAAAATTTTTCGATGCTTGCTGCTTGAATGATTAAGTCTCGATATTGCATAGATACAGCCTTTGCGTGGTCACGATCACCCTTGGTTTGTGCTAATAACGTGGTCAATTCTTCCACTCCATGTGCTAACTCTTTCTTCTCTTGTTTCTACTTGTGTGCTTTTATTATCAGTCCTTCTTTCTCTTGCCTTTGCAGTTGACTTCCATTGCTAACTCCTCATTGATTATTTCTTGCCACTTGGTTTCTTCAATTAGTTCATTTCTTGCTCTTTCTAGGAGTCATATGTCCCTTTCAAGGTTTTGAACTTTTTCCTCCACTACTGCCATAACATTTTCTCTTTCTTTGCCTGAAACATCAGCAAGCTCATCCTTTAGTCGTTCAACTAACCTCGCCTTCTTCGCACATTGATTTTGGGTGATAACAGCTTCTAACTCAGCAGTCTATTTTTGTTGCTCCAAAACTTGCATTTGTGCTTTCATAACTTCCAATTGTTCAGCCATTTGTAATACTGGTTGAGAATTGTCCTATTTTCTAGAAGCTTCTTTGGAGATGGTTTGGGACACCCTTCTTGTTTCCCCCATGCCACATACTCGGAGGTGTCAATCACTAATGGTTTTCCCAATTCTATCCTCCCTGCCATTCGAATGTCTTTCCATGCTTCTTTAATGTTTCTCGATAGCAACTGAGTATGCTTTCCGTCTTTATACCAAAAGCACAATCCTCCCAATCATTCTTCTTGTGGCTTCCTTTGTGTCCAGCAAAGCTATTTAAGTACTATTGCTAGTGTGTAAGCTACACATCCCCTTCGACCCATGAGAGGGACATTAGGGATGTTTCCGCAACTGTAGATGATGTCTCCTCGTTCACGCCCATACCATGGGCATACCCATTTGAATGACCTTGCATCCATGTTATCAAACTCTTTCCTCCATTCATATTCATCCCATGACTTTGCAGGGATCCGGTGGAAGCTTCTTAATGGCTCTGATGCACTCTTGATATGATTTCCTATATACATGTGTATGATGATGCAAACATATAAAAGATGTATGCAGCATCGAAGTTTCCCTTTTGTCTTTTTTTGGCAAAAATTTAAGGTCAAGAATGTCTCAGCCAACACTGTAGGTACCAGGTTCCTTTTCTTCTTCTCCACCACAAAGAAAACATCCATGGCAGCTTGATCCACCCTATCAATAATAGATGGAAATAGTACCAAGCCATAGATAGCAAGTGCTAACACTCTTGCAAAGACTCCTCACTCTCGTAGATGCATTAATTCTCTCAAATGTGCTTTTACAAATGCTCTTGTCAATCCTCATGAATCTATATGGCCCGTTAGTCTGATTTGGGCCATGGGTACCTCTAGTAGCTCTCCAAACAGCTCGGCCATCTTTGTCTCAGACAAATGCTCTTCCAAGTGAAAGTATACAATAGAGCCTTTTCTCATTGGTAGCCTCAACATGCAAGCATATTCTTCAATAGTGGGTGTGATATCGAGGTTTGGTAACTCAAAGCACCTCAAGGCTGAACTCCAATATTGGGCCAAGACATTGAGTGGAAGCGTCAACTGGTATAAAAAGCAAGTCCAAGATTGCCCTATACTTCTTGGTAAAGGCCTTCCTGTCTTTAGAAGGAAGTAACTGACTCAATTGTTTCAGATTCTCTAATGAGCTGATATTTAGAGTCACATTACATTTCTTCTTTATTCCAATAGCATTGCTATTGTGTCTCGCTTCTTCCATCATTTGCTATCAAATATGGTGTTACTAATACCTGCCTCTTCTTTTTTTGTTTTGAATTTTGAAAGAAATAAGTTAACAAAGAGAGAGAAGAAAAAATGTAAATGTAATGCTAAATAAGAGAAAATGTAATGCATGATGTGCCATGATTGAAGTGGAGAAAAGAAGGAAAAAATGTATGCCAATGCATGATGGGAGAATGCATAACATAATCTTAAATGCATGACATATCATGATTATATGCTAGATGACATGCAATATGTAACGTCCGGATTTCTGACCTCCTTAACCCCATTTTTCGATTTCCGACTTAACAATGGACTGGGTTGACTTTTCCGAATTCCAACTTTATGCGACTCTAACAACGGACATCCAACTTCACCTTCAAGTTTGATCAAATCCTATTCCCGACTCCATCTTCGAATTTCAGATCGATGGGATAATTTTCGGGTTCCGAGTTTGTCTTGCACAATTTCCGACTTCATGTCCTGTCCGATTTTCGATTTCATCTAATTTTGATTATTCCTAATTTCTGACTTCATGTTCTAGTTTCGAGTTAAATGGGTGGCTTCCGAGTTCCAATATTCGACTTCGAGTTAAAGTATACTCGGACATGATTTCCAATCTCCAAACTGATGTCCAGGTCTCCAATGAGGATTATTCCCGATTTCCGCTTTGGTCTTTAACTTTCAGCATAATTTCCAACTTCCGACCTTAACCAGCATTCCTCATTTCCCGACTTCCGACTTAACCTCCGAGTACAAACAACACGGACGTGATTACCGATATCCGACTTCATGTTTCAAAGAAAATATACCCGATTTCCGGTCTCATAATGTAGCTTCAAGTTTCAGCCAAGGTACCCGAGTTTCGACCTCAGAAGTCATGTTTCAAAATAGTGTACGTGGTTTCCGACTTCAGAAGTTATAGTTTAACACAATGGTTACAAGTACCGAACTCCGAGTTTAATGTAACGAGTTCCGCCTTAGAGTTGAACTCAATTGGAATGGACAAGAGTTCAAATCTTTAAGTTGATTTCCGGTCATGCGCGATTTCTGATATCCGAGATTATTCCCAGGAGACCTCCATTTCGGTTGGTGTTCCCGAGTTTGAATTGGGAGTTCCGACCTCCGACCTTGCTTCCAAATTTCGGATAAACCAGACAAGATTTCCCCAAGTCACAAACAAAATGGGACGAGTTCCGACATACGGCTTTAGCTTCAAGCTCAAGTAAAAAGGCACTATTTCCGACTTCAAGCATAATAGAGACGAGTTCCGATTTCAGGAAGAACGGAAGCGTATCCCACTTGTGGGATGACGTGGAGAGCAAATTGGCCACAAAAGTGAGGGACATGGTCGAACTTCAACCACAAAATTCCAACCAATCAACACCACAACTCTCATGTATTTAAATCAGACTCTCCTCTCTATTTTGATCTGATTTACGTTCTCCTTCCCCTTGCTCCAGCCTCTTTCTTCCTCTTCTCTCTCAATCTACTCTATCAAATCCCCAAACTTTGTCAAGGCTCCATTCATTCAAATTCAAATTCAGCAAGATCATACTCCAAAGAGGTAGGATTCTACTTTTATTCTTGAATTCTTTGTACTATGGTTGTATTAAATTGTACTCTTCTTCATGTATTGGATGATATATTGGATGTATATGATAGATTATGATAGGATTAATAGGAAATCTTGAGTTGAAATTGTGGTTAAAAGGAGAGAAGAATCAAGATGCTGTCTTAGTGGAGATTCCACGGCAGTCCGTACGGCAAAGTGTACGGCTCTGCCTATAATCGGTTAAATCTGATAAAACTCTTTTTAGATGAAAGTAGACATTCAGGGCTTTCCATACATATATCATATAAGGTCATTGGATTAGTATTAAGGGAGATATGAATTTTTGAAATTTGACCTAGGAATCAAGACTTTCATCCGGGCAAGGTGACTTGAGGAGGATATAACTCACCATATACAACTCCAAATTGAGTGGAACTAATTTTCTTAGAAAGCTTACACATAGGGGAACATCCCAATATGAAATTCTAAGTTTGTTATAGTCCCAATTGATCCCAGTGATTCGAGAAAATTACCCTATGTCCAAACTGAGCCAAAACAGGGTAGTTCAGGAAGGACTTATAACTCGAGCTATACTAAGGCAAATGGAACGAAACTTCTGGCAAATGAAAGGTTGTCCTGCTAGCTTCAATATGAGACTAATTATGTATGATTTGAGCTTAGTTTCGATTTTTAGTGAATTTATACTTCCAGGAGTGTAATTCGGGTTGGTGACTGGACAGGCTGAGGCAAAATTTGAATATCTTGAGTTATATAGATCAAAATGATATTGGACCAAAGAGGTTAGAAAGTAGACATATAGAGCTATGACATATCCAAAATTCAAATTTAAATGAGTTGAATAGAAATAAAGGTGGATTGTACAAGATTCAGGCAGAATTAAATAGAATTGATGGAAGTGACCCAATTGATGATTTCACAAGTGTTAGTGAAACATATAAGGTTTGAGTCGAGGATTGCCAGTTTTACATTGATATATATATATATATATATATATATATATATATATGTTAGATGGATTATATTACTATGGCTGATCTGTTTGTAAGAACTAGCACTATGCATGGGGAAATGGAACTGATCCGTTATGCTGCCAGATTTACGGCAGAAGTCTATGAAACTAGGAGGAATGTTTGTATGCAAGAATGATATAAGCATGATATGAGGTATATGAGAATCAACGAAGAACCAGTATGAGTGCCGGTAGAATGGTGAAGAGGCTACGGGCCTTTATATGTCATGAATATGTACGTGAAGATCATGTGTGTAATGATATATGAAAATAAACGAAGTATATGTAAGAGTATATTTAGCATGCCTATGCATGACCATGTATGAGAATGAAAAGACATGAATATATTAAATGTTTAATATATTGAATAGGGGTCCCTTCACTCGGAGGCAGCTATTTGAGGTCCCTCCCTGTGAAGGCATATAAATGATAAAGATATGAGTCCCTTCACTTGGAGGCAGTTGCACATTGAATCCCTCTTTGTGAAGGCAGTTAAACGATAAAGACATGGGTCCCTTCACCTGGAGGCAGTTGTACATTGAATCCCTCCTTGTGCAGGCAGCTAAAACTTGGGTCCCTCTATGTTGGAGGCAGTTACACAGTGGGTCCCTCCAACCTAGAGGCAGTGGGTCCCCTTGTGGGTAAGTCAGTGTGACGACGGTCACGGGTGGAGCTGACGAGCTCACTCCAAGGCCAGGCTACCCAAGGGCAGTAATAGCACCCTAAGGACGGCGATACATAATGCCTAAGTGTGCCAAGTAAAGGCTAAAGACTAAAGACTAAAGACCAAAGATTAAAGTATATGCAAGCACCCCACTCACATGAGGCATGGCATCAACCCAACTAGTGTGAGTATAGGGGACAGAACTTACATGAGGCATGGCATGACCCAGCTAGTGTAAGTACCGAAGGAAGATCCCATATTCCTAAGGAACGTGACATGGTGATCACGCTCCGATGGGGTATGACATGGCGATCATACTCTGGAATGTGGCACGATAAAGATTTTATGATGAAAAGAAAGATAAAGAAAGGAAAGTAAATTTTATGTATATGCATAGACTCAAGTATAGATAAAGTTATGTGCAAATACTATGTGTAGTTTAATATATTGCAATTATTATCCATGATATCATTCATGAATTGATTTTTATGGATTTTTCCCAAATGCCAAGTGTATGAGTAAAATAAACTTTACTTCAGATAATATATTTTTCGAAATGTAAAATTAAACAGTTTGTATAGCTTGTTCACCTTTTTCAGAATAATCCAAAGCAAATTGGAGATGACAACGATGACATTACGTATGATAATTAGAGAATCCTACTGAGAATTTATAATTCTCACTCCTATTTCCGTGTTGTCTCCAGATAGTTTCAGAAGCTTCCGAAGACGGCTGAAGTTGCTATCAGACAAGGTCCGCTCAGGTAACAATAACAACTCCAGGGTGTGGTACTATGACTTAAGCATAGTACTGTACTTGGGAGGGTGTTACACAATACCTGAAAAAAAGATGTGGAAATGTATGATAATGTTTAGGTGCATGAGGACAAGTTATAAAGATGCATGATGATGTAAAGCTAAATGCTAGAAAAGGAAAATGTAATGTATGATGTGCATTATATAAGTTAAAGGAAAGAAATATGCTCCCTTTTGTCCTAATTGGATGGGACCTAGTGATTGGATATTTCTAAGTCCAAAACCCTAATTTGGGTAGTCCGCTAGTCTGTTCTATTGTGCATGGTTTCTTTGGACAAATCTAGACCCCTATGAATCAAGGTCCCCAGATTGCCCCTATCCAAAAGATAAGGACCTAGTTTTGTGAGTATGGCCATAGGGATATAGAAGTCACAATATGGTAGCTCACAATTCTAGTAACAATCTGAGCAAGAGAGTCAATGACTGTCAGGAAAGCATAAGCCTCACAATAACCTCGTCAAAGCCCCTTCTATTTCTGTGGGTTTCCAAGCCTCGGGAATAAAGCCCAAATAATGTGAGGTAAGTGATTGGTGACGTGTGTGAAGAGAGCATACAAACCTTACAATCCTAAAACTATACACAATCCTTAGAAAAAAATATTCAAAACGATATACAAAAACCGACTATCCTAAGGTTCAATATATAAAAATAATAATAATAAAAACTGCTATCCTAAGGTTCAATAAAAAATAAGTTTGCTATCTTATGGTTTGAATGACAAATAATTACAAACAAAATCAAATAATTATTTAACAAAATAAAAACTAAAAAAAAAATAGAAAAGGGAAAAATAAATATTATTTTAGTTAATATTATTTGCATAATTAACTCTAATGGACTTGATTCTCTAACATTTCCCAGTGGAGTCACCAAAACTATCACAACGTGCCCGAAGGGCGCCGCGATGAGAGGCAACAAAATAAATATTTTTAAAAAAAATATTCAATGGAGCCGCCACCAATTTTTATTTAGGAAAAAAAATCAAAAAAACCTTCTTAATTGGACAAAGCTAGTCCTTTGAAAATAAAATTGGATTCGGGAGTCTAATTATGTCTAGGGAAAGGTGGAAACTTAGTCCCACTGTACCCCTAATACATCCATCTTAAAATAGTTACCATAGAGTTTATTATGCAAATTAATTAATAACTTTAATATTATTTATTTTTCCCCTTTAAACGACTTATACAATTATTTACAAAATGAAACAAATTATTTACCAAAAAAAATATAAAATAGAGGAAGAAACAAAATTTAAGAAAATTTAATTTTGGACTTGACGAGGAGTGCCTGCTCCTACGTATCCTCTGGTGCAATGAGGAATTTAAAGCCCTCGTCATTCTTGTAGAAAACAAACGTGTGTTGAGTTGATTTTAAAAAAAGAAATTTAAAAAAAGAAAGAATTTAATCTACTCTTATACAAGATTTAAGATAGCATAAACTATATAATAAACCCTTATAATTCTCATAACCCTTGAGGATGGTTAAATCATACATCAATGTTAGAGATTGTTGTATGGATTTTATACACTTAAAAAATTTGTTCTTATTATTTGAGTAAGAAAATTTATTGTGTATATTTACAAAAATAAATAAATAAATGAATTAAACAAAATAAAATAAAATAAAATAGATAAGAAAAATAATGCCCAAAGTAATAAAAGCCCCAACATTTAGAAAAAGAAATGACAAACGTAAAAAAAAATCATAAAAAAATATAAAAAGATCCCAAAAAAAAAGAAAAAAGAAAAAAGAAAAAGAAAGAGGCACACAAATGCTCCTGCATCATGGCAATACACATTAGGTAATACCCTTGGTAACTCAAAACACACAAAGCAGTGAGATTGTGACAGAGAGTGGTACAGTTGGGCTTACACAGCGAGGAGAGGGAGAGATTTTCTAACAAATTGATAAGATTTTCCAAAAAGCAATTGAGAAATTTGAGATAGGATGAGATAAAATTTAAAAAGTAGTTAAAAGGTTGAGATAGAATAAGATGAAAATTTTGAAAAGCAGTTAAAACTTTAAAATGGTATGTGATTCTAGAAGCTAAAAAAAATAAAAAATAAAAATAAAAATAAAATAAAAAATATTTTATTAATAGAGAGGACAAAATATAGTGCTCACAGCATTCATGACACATTCATGGCTCTCTTTTTCAAAAGGGTTTATTTCGTTGTTATTAAAACTAAAATAAAATCTTTACTCTTATTTTTAGTATAAAGTAATTTCAGTAAAGTTAGTTCCGCAAGCAAAGGTAACAATTAGTAATTCCATAATATGATTTAAGCATAATATGGAACTATTAGGGCGTTACACCCAGCCACTCATTATCTATAGTGCTATACTTGGCATCCATCAACGGATCAAAATCTGCCTCTCCCATCAAATAGCTTATAGCTGCAAATACATCCCCATCCTTGATCTTAGCATGTCTATGCCTATATATGTAATTGAACATATCCTTCTTTGAGAATCCAACTCTAACATAACCCCCTGCCTGTCCGGCCATAAACCCCATGATTTCAATAGTTTGGATCCCAAGTTTGTAACACCCTAATAAACTCATACTATGCTTAAGTCGTATTACGGCTTTTATTAGTTGTAACATATGCTCGTGGAAAACTAAACTTCATTTATAAGTTAAGTTACGCGGAAAATACGGTAAATTTTTTTTTTTTTAAAATAAATACGTTGTCGCTTTGTAGCATTTTGGAAAGTAAAGCCTCGAGCGAGAAGATAGCTATAAACGAGCGTGTCGCATAAATACAAGTCATAAAATAAAGGAACAATGGATAAGTACAAATGTAATACATTCACCTTACTAAAACAACCATACATATATAAAGTCTCATAATATTCAACAATACATAAAAAGGAAACTCATGGTCATGCCATGACCCCAAAATATCAAACATAAGTACATATGACAAAGTTCGTCCCAAAATGAAATACATAGGATAAGGAGCAATAATAAAATAGGCCCAAGTAGACACGTTCTAGTTTCCTCGCCCCTTCCGCAACCCTCGATCGAACGAGATCAGGTCCTCAAGTGCCTGGTTCCCCTCGCTCCTTGGGCTCGGGGAACATGAGGAGTACGAATGATATGAGGGTGCCTGCTGATCACCTTTATGCGACGAACACGGTGACCCGGAGTACAACTGGCTACCGAAGAACATTCCTCGGAGGGATCCTCCTCAGACGTGACGGGGTGATACTCAGAGAGTGGCGGCGAAGCAGCTGCAGTCCTCGGAGTGGCCATAGAGCTCACGTCGACCATGGGAATCACAGGCTGTGGCATGGGCTCGGCTGCTGGCAGGTCTGGAGACATTGGCTCCATCTCGATGTCCGGCAAAGGCTTAGGGGGAAAATCCCAAGGACCTAACAGTTGTCCAAGGTATGCAGAAGAAATGTCAACTGGGGCTGACGGAATGTCAGGCTCCTCTCCCTCATGTATATGACCAAGGTGAAAGTAGGTGTGGACTACCGTGGTGGTCGTAGCCATGATAGTTTGGGCGTCAACGTCGTAGGTCCACTCATGGTAAGGAGGGTCCATGCTCTACTCCACCGGGTACGCCATAGGTATCTAGTGACGAGACGGAAAATAACTGGAGTGAGAAATAAGATTTCTCAGTAGGACTCGAACCTGACACCAGAGTGTCATCGTCATCGTCCCAGCCACTTCGATTTTATAAATGAACACAGTGAGCATTCAATAGGCTCAATTCTTAGGTTTTTCAAAAGCATCAATATCCGAAGCAGATTCAATTTTAACATACCCTCTAATCATTTATGTCATAACATACATGGGCACAAGTATAATTATATAAAACATGCATGGCAATGCTATAAGCTTCTCTTAACTTCTTCCCTTCAAGGGTTTGGACCGAAGACCCTTTTGTTTTCTTAACTTGACTTTATCTTAAGTCTTATCTTTTCACCCACTAAACATAAGTGGTAATGAACTCATACCATGGCCGTCGCCACCATAGAATTTCGGTACTTACACTAGCTGGGTCCTGCCATGCCTCATGTAAGCCCTATCCCCTATACTCACACTAGTTGGGTCATGCAATGCCTCACGTGAGTCGTGGGTGAGGGGAGCTTAAATTAGGTCACCGTCCTTTTGAAGGATCACACACTTAATTAAATCTCTTCTTATTAAAGGTTACGATGCAAAATATTTCTAAGTCCATAATTTTTGCAGAATTTCGGCAGTATAACGGATAGACCGAAGCTTCCCAAAATTTTGCCAAATAGAGAAATCCAATATCACATATCATTAAGCATCATATCATCAACATATCATATTCATATCATCATCATCACTCATCATCATCATAGCATCATACTTGCACATAAACATAGGCATATTCTCAAGCAAAATTTTATTGG
Source organism: Pterocarpus macrocarpus (assembly GCA_031439585.1). Lineage (NCBI taxonomy): Eukaryota > Viridiplantae > Streptophyta > Magnoliopsida > Fabales > Fabaceae > Pterocarpus > Pterocarpus macrocarpus. Next base: position 45,198,764 of record CM062517.1, read on the forward strand.
CTTAGCTTAATAAATTTGGTGCAAGCTTTTGATTGAGATTACCTCTTGTGTAAACTCCTTTATTAGGCATAGGGCCAATTTCATCTATTATCCTTTTTGAAACTTTTAAGTGGAATTATGAAGGTTTTTCCAATGCTTAATGTAAGGGTCTTAATGTCTTAAAGCTTATTTCTCATTATCCTTTAAATTTCACCATAACCAGTTTTTACTTTTATAGTGGGCCAATAATTTCAAAAATTCACCATAATTTCACCTTTTACTCTTTTGCTTCAAATTTTGGTATGATTATACTTTTCTGAGTCTATTTTTAAAGAAAATAAGCCCCACTCAAAAATTCATTTTGTAACTTGAGTTATGAACATTTTATTCTGACTATTTAGACTTGAAAGTTCAACTCGGGTCAGTGGCTTGTCAACTCAACTGGGAGTTCCTCGCATGGAATCTGAAAAAACTGTTTTATGGAGGTGTTCCTCTATGTCCTAGCTTTCTAAAAAACTTAGTCCCATTCAAAAATAATTTTTTTGGCTCTAGTTATAAGGTTTTCAGTGCAGACTACCCAAACAGAAATCCATCCGGGAGCAGCCAACTTTGAAAAATCATATCTCCCTCATTTTAAATCCAAATTTCACGTATTTGATATGTTTAGAAATCTCTTTGAGTCTACTTTCACAGAAAATTAGTTTCATTATATTTTGAGTTTTGTAGAACAAGTTATATAGTATGCATTATAGACTGCCAGAATTTCAGCTTAACTAGTTTTTATGTTTTACATATCAAACTTGTGGAGATGTTACTATACCACTTCAAATCACCATTTTGATGTCTTATCTCACCATCATATTCAAGGTTTTAATCACCAAATCAATATTTTAAAACAAAATAAAGCAAGATGCATAAAAACCATCATATCACATAATCTCATTTTAAGACAACATTTTCAACAAGGCAAGAAAAACTCATAGAACAAGGTATGGTCATGAGACCTTGAAGCAAGTCCTAAAACCACCTAGCTATGAAGAGTCTTCCTACTTGAAAGCTTGGAAATGGAGCTTGTGTATGGATGATCTTGTTTCTCCAAAGACCAAAAATGATGGTCCTTGAAGGGATTGTGAGGGTGGTGATGGAAATGAGGTGAGAAGTAGTAGTAGGGAGATTGGAAGAAGAACAAGGAGGGTTGGAAGAACAAGAGAGTAGGGATGAGACTTAGAGAGAAAAGAGAGCTTTGTGTCTTGAGAGAGGAAATGAAAAATGAAGTAAGGGGGAGATAGAGGAGGCTGACGGCACATAAGGGAAGGGAGAGAGTGATGTGATTTTGCTTCTTACAACAAACAAGAGAGTGGGGGAAAACCTTGGGGCAAAAAAGGGAGTTATGTTTCCTTTGAGTCTTGGCACTTGGGTAAAGACCATGTAGTGTTTTTCAAGTGGTTAAAAGCATGACCTCTCTTAGGATTGGCATTGGGTGAATATGATCACTCCAAGTGTCACAATCTTGATGGAGGAGAGTACATCTCTTGTCTTGACTCAAGAAATACTAACATAGACTCTTGATCTAATGGTGTATGATGAGAAGGCAAATGGATGGTTGAATGTGGCTCTTGCCTTGACCAAACTTTCAAACAACAATTAAAGGGAAGTTTCTAAATTTTTACAATTGTTACAATTATCTAAATGCTAATTAATTCAATTGGTTTAATTACACTTTAACACATTTTCATTGAAAAGGATTTTCCTTATTAATTATGTAGAGAAGGTGTGAGGGTTAATTTTTCATGTGATTAAGATGTGATGCTTGTATACTCTTAGTTAATAAGGTTAGGTCACCTTGATTTTATGTTCTAAATCATGAATTAACAAGGATTGGGCAATTAGGCTTTTAATTGTAACTTTTAATGTATTATGTTTCAATTATTGACTTTTTCTAATTAATCGTTGACTTGCCTTTAATTTACTAAACCCTTGCTCTCGAGATTAGCCGATTAGTTCTTAATTAATCGCTAACCCCTCTAATTAGCCGGAGAAACCATGCTAATTTGCTTAGATGAAAATGAGGATGTTACATTTCTCCCCTCCTTGAAAAGAATTTTGCCCTCAAAATTTGTTACTTGAAAACAGGTGGGGATAATCTCTTTGCATCTCTGCCTTGAGCTCCCACGTGTGCTCCTCCAAGCTTCCTCTTCCCCAGGCCACTTTTACCAAGGGCATAGACTTGTTCCTCAATTGTTTGACCTTCCTATCTATGATTCTCATTGGCGGTAAGTCGAAGGTTAGGTCTTCCCTTAACTGTACACTTTCTGGCTCAAGAAGATGATTGGGGTCGGAGTTGCACTTCTCAATTGGGAAACATGGAAAATATTGTGAAGGTTTGACAAATAGGGTGGTAATGCTATTTGGTAGGCAACTGTTCCTATTCGTTTCAAGATTTGAAAAGGGCCAAGAAAATGAGGGCTTAACTTTTTGACTCTAAGGGCTCTACCAATACTTGTTGTAGGAGTGATTTTCAAGAATATGTGTTCTCCCTCTTGGAACTCGATTGGCTTTCTCCTCTTATCCGCATAGCTTTTCTGACGGCTCTGTGCAATGAGAATCCTTTCCCTTATCTTCTTAATTTGTTCAGTGGTTTGTCTGACCAAATCAGGTCCTAAGAGGCTTTGCTTACCCGATTCATATCAACAAAGCAGAGATTTACACTTTCTGCCATACAGGGCTTCATAAGGCGCCATCCCAATGCTAGCATGGAAACTATTGTTATAGGTGAACTCGATGAGGGGTAGGTGTTTGTCCCAACTTCTGAGTCGGTCCATGACACATGCTCTCAACATATCCTCTAGGGTTTGTATGGTTCTTTCCGATTGTCCATCAGTCTGGGGGTGGTAGGCTGTACTTAAGCAAAGTCTCATCCCAAATGCCTTTTGCAAGGGTCCCCAGAACCTAAAGGTAAACCTTGGGTCTCTATCAGACACAATGGTTGCAAGTACTCCGTGCAGTCGTACAATCTCTTAGATGTATAGCTGGGCTAGCTTATTCAAAGGATAATTAGCTCTTATAGGTAAGAAGTGGGTGGACTTTGTCAATCTATCCACAACAACCCATATGGCTTCAAATCCAGCTAGTGTTCGAGGTAAACCCATCATGAAATCCATAGAGATTCCATCCCATTTCCATTTGGGGATCTCCAATGGCTGCAGCATGCCTGAGGGCTTTTGGTGCTCAATTTTCACCTTTTGACAAACTAAGCACTTATTCACCACATCTGTTACGTCTTGTTTCATACCCGGCCACCAAAACATCCTCTTGAGGTCTTGGTACATCTTCGTCATGCCAGGATGCATAGTGAAATGACCTTTGTGAGCTTCTTCTACAATCATCCTCCTCAGGTCATTCTTAGCAGGTACACATATCCTCCCTTGGTACCTCCACATGCCATCAACACCTTGATTAAATCCTTTTAACTTTCCCTCTTTCACACAGGCTACTATCCTCAAGAACTCTTCATCCTCTTCCTGAGCTTGCATAATTTGTCCTTTGAACTCACTCGTTACCTTGATCAAATTCAACCTTATGCTATGAGGGGTCAGGGCAACTCCGAGGTTCAGGTCTCTAAAACTCTCAATCAAGTCTGCTTCCTTAACCATCATCCATGACACATGTAATGACTTGCGACTTAGCGCATCTGCCACCACATTGGCCTTACCCAGGTGGTAGTTCAAACCAAAATCATAGTCCTTTAAAAATTCCATCCACTTCCTCTGCCTCATATTAAGTTCCTTCTGATGAAACAAGTACTTCAGACTCTTGTGATCCGAGAATACCTCAAACCTAACTCCATATAAATGGTGCCTCCATATCTTCAAGGCAAACACCACGGCCACTAACTCCAGATCATGGGTTGGGCAATTAACTTCATGAGGTTTTAGTTGCCTAGAGGCATAAGCTACCACATTACGATCTTGCATCAGAACACAACCTATACCTCTTCCAAAGGCATCACAGTAAACCTCAAAGGCTCCCTTAGGGTCAAGCAGAACTAGTACAGGTGTGGAAGTCAACTTTGTCTTCAACTCTTGAAAACTTTTCTCACACTCTGCAGTCCAAACAAAAGCAGTATTCTTCCTAGTGAGTTTAGTAAAGGGTAGGGATATCTGAGAAAATCCTTTTATAAACCTCCAGTAGTATCCGACTAGCCCAAGAAAACTCCGAATCTCCATCACCATCGTAGGTCTCTCCCAGTTCATCGCAGCTTCCACTTTGCTTGGGTCCACGAATATCCCTCCCTTAGACACGACGTGACCCAAGAACTTCACTTCTTTTAGCCAAAACTCACACTTTGACAACTTTGCATAAAGCTTCTTATCCCTCAAGATTTCCAACACAATCCTAAGGTGCTCTTCATGCTCTTCCTTCGTCTTTGAATAGATGAGGATATCATCTATAAAAACCACAACAAACTTATCCAGATACAGCCTAAAGATCCTGCTCATATAATCCATAAACACAGCCAGGGCATTGGTCAATCCAAACGACATTACTCTAAACTCATAATGCCCATACCTAGTCCTAAAGGCCATCTTGGGAATATTTTCCTCCTTCACTCTAATCTGATGGTATCCCGACCTCAGATCTATCTTTGAAAACACCTCTGCTCCTCTGAGTTGATCCATTAGGTCATCTATCCTTGGCAAGGGGTACTTGTTCTTCACTGTGACCTTGTTCAACTGCCGATAATCTACGCACAGCCTCATGCTTCCATCCTTCTTCTTGACAAACAGCATCGGGGCTCCCCAAGGTGAGGCACTTGGTCTCACAAACTTCTTTTCTAGCAACTCCTCCAGTTGGATTTTTAGCTCCTCTAACTCCAAAAGGGACATTTTGTAGCGTGCAATAGATATTGATCCAATTCTTGGCACCAATTCTATGGAAAACTCTATTTCTTTCTTAGGGGGAAACTCAAGGATATCCTCAGGAAAGACTTCAGGATACTCATTCACCATAGGAATCTCATCAAGAGCTTGCTCTAGTTCAGCCTCACTAGCCGATAGGAGAACGTATTCTTGATTCTCAGTCTTACAACAGTATAACACAACGGGTTTCAAACTTAAACTAACAGGTTTAGAGGGTATAGAAGTGAATACGATCGACTTGGCAGCACAATCTAACATAACATGGTTGGCTAAGAGCCAATCCATGCCTAAGATTAGATCTAAACCAGATAAAGGAAGGCAGATTAAATCAGACTCGTAGGTTCTACCATCAATGTGAATTTGACATTTCAAACAACACAGACAAGTTCTAACTGGTTTCCCAGTGGGAGTAGATACAAGCAACATATAAGGCATTTCAGAAGCAGACAGCCCCACTCTACTTATGCAATCATGGGAAATAAAAGAATGGGTAGCACCAGAGTCATACAGTACAATTAAAATGTTACCATTCACTTTGCACATACCTCGAGTAAGATCATCAGACTCCATGGTCTCCTCAGCATTCATAGTGAAAACCCTTCCTTGGCATTGCGGTTTAGGGGCAGGCGTGTCCTTGATGCAGTTCTTAGCGAAATGCCTGGGCTGTCCATATTTGAAGCAAAAATTTTGTCTGGCGTAGCAAACCCCTTTGTGTTGCTTCCCACACTTAGGGCAGACGGAACTTGTTGCAGGCTTTGGGGGCTGGCTGGTGGGTCGTGGAGGATTGGCGGAGGGCCTCTATGGTTGTTTGCCCTTAGAACCTTCACCATGGTAGGGCTTCTTTTGCGGGGGCTGCTTCGAGTGTTGCCCTTGAGATGCCTGCCTTCTCTTATGGGCCTTCGACCTCTGGATTGCCAATTTACAATTGCATTCCTCCACTACGCGACTCTTGTTGACAAGGGTCGCATAGTTTCGAATCTCCAACGAGGCCACGGATGCCAGGATGTTAGCCCTCAAACCTCCTTCATATTTCATGCACTTCCAATTCTAGTTGGGTTTCCGCTGATATAGTGTAGAAAACTTATACAGCTCCTCAAATTTCACCGTGTACTCAGCAATGCTCATACCTCCTTGGTAGAGCCTCAGGAACTCCATTTCCTTCGCGTTCCTTACAGACATCAGGAAGTACTTCTCATAGAAAGCCGCCTTGAAGATATCCCAGGTGATTTCTCTTTGGACGTTCTCCATCAAGCTCTTCGCTCCCTTTCACCAGAATTCAGCATCCGCCTTCAGCATATAAGTAGCAAAGGCTACCTTCTGGGTCTCCGAGCAAGCCAGCACAGAGTAGATCTTTTCGATCTCCTTAATCCATTCATCAGCTTCTTCAGGGTGGAAAGCCCCTTTGAAGCTGGGTGGGTTTGCCTTGTGAAACTCCAAGAACTTCTGATACTCGGTACTTACTCCATTTCCGCCAACGGATTCTTCAGACCTTCGATTTAGCTGATCCATCATGTGTTCGGCTGCTGTAGCTTGAGCTTGCATGGCATTCGCCATTTACTGAAAAGTCCTCATGAAATCGGCGATGTTCATACTATCGCTAGGCTCATTGGCAATACGTCTGCGAGTTGCCATTAGTTCCTGGACACACCAAAACAAAAATATCGAGTTGATCAGGTCCAATATCAAGCACAAGATGGCGGAAACTAAAGGCAATCTCACATGACAGTCATGCATTCTAAGTCCTACATCCCATCATACAAATAGAATCCACAGCATGACTTAACATGGCACACGTAGAGTTATGCTTGGAAGTATAGTCAGTCCAACCTCAGGCTTTAATAGGATGAACTGCTCTGATACCATAATGTAACACCTTAATAAACACATACTATGCTTAAGTAATATTACGGCTTTTATTAGTTGTTACTTATACTCGTGGAAAACTAAACTTCATTTATAAGTTAAATGATGCGGAAAATATGGTAAATTTTTTTTTAAAATAAATACGCCGTCGCTTTGCAGCGTTTTGGAAAGTAAAGCCTCGAGCAAGAAGGTAGCTATAAACGAGTGTGTTGCATAAATACAAGTCGTAAAACAAAGGAATAATGGATAAGTACAAATGTAATACATTCACCTTACTAAAACAACCATACATATATAAAGTCTCATAATATTCAACAATACATAAAAAGGAAATTCATGATCATGCCATGACCCCAAATATCAAACATAAGCAAATATGACAAAGTTCGTCACAAAATGAAAAACATAGGATAAGGAGCAATAATAAAATAGGCCCAAGTAGACACGTTCTGGTTTCCGCACCCCTTGATCGGATGAGATCAGGTCCTTGAGTGCCTGATTCCCCTTGCTCCTCGACCTTGGGGAACGTGAGGAGTACGGATGATACAAGGGTGCCTGTTGACCACCTCTATGCGATGAACACAGCGACCTAGAGTATAGCTAGCTACCGAAGAATGTTCTTCGGAGGGATCCTCCTCAGACATAATTAGGTTATACTCAAGGAGTAGCGATGAAGTGGTTTTGGTCTTCGGAGTGGCCGTAGAGCTCACGTCGACCATGGGAATCACAGGCTATCACACGGGCTGGGCTGCTGGCAAGTCCGGAGACATTGGCTCCATCTCGATGTCTGGCAAGGGCTCGGGGGGAAAATCCCAAGGACCTAGCGGCTGTCCAAGGTATGCAGAAGAAATGTCAACTAGGGCTGGCGGAATGTCGGGCTCCTCTCCCTCATGTATACGACCAAGGTGAAAGTAGGTGTGGACTACCGTGGTGGTCGTAGCCACGATAATTTGGGCATTAGCATTGTAGGTCCACTCATGATGAGGAAAGTCCATGCTCTACTCCACCGGGTACGCCATAGGTGTCTAGCGACGAGACGGAAAATAACTGGAGTGAGAAATAAGATTTCTCAGTAGAACTCGAACCTGACATGAGAGTGTCATCGTCATCGTCCCAGCCACTTCGATTTTATAAATGAAAATAGTGAGCATTCAATAGGTTCAATTCTTAGGTTTTTCGAAAGCATTAATATCCGAAGCGGATTTAATTTTAACATACCCTCTAATCATTTATGTCATAACATACATGGGCACAAGTATAATTATATAAAACATGCATGGCTATGCTATAAGCTTCTCTTAACTTCTTCCCTTCAAGGATTTGGACCGAAGTCCCTTTTCTTTTCTTAACTTGACTTTATCTTAAGTCTTATCTTTTCACCCACTAAACATAAGTGGTAATGAGCTCATACTATGGCCGTCGCCACCATAGAATTTCAGTACTTACACTAGCTGGGTCCTGCCATGCCTCATGTAAGCCCTATCCCCTATACTCACACTAGTTGGGTCATGCCATGCCTCATGTGAATTGTGGGTGAGGGGAGCTTAAATTAGGTCACCTTCCCTTTTGATGGATTATACACTTAATTAAATCTCTTCTTATTAAAGCCTACGATGCAAAATATTTCTAAGTCCACAATTTTTGCGAAATTTCGGCAGCATAACGGCTAGACCGAAGCTTCCCAAAATTTTGCCACATAGAGAAATCCAATATCACATATCATTAAGCATTATATCATCAACATATCATATTCATATCATCATCATAGCATCATACTTGCACATAAACATAGGCATATTCTCAAGCAAAATTTTATGGACTTAGCTTAATAAATTTGGTGCAAGCTTTTAATTGAGATTACCTCTTGTGTAAACTCTTTTATTAGGTATAGGGCCAATTTCATCCATTATCCTTTTTGAAACTTTTAAGTTGAATTATGAAGGTTTTTCCAATGCTTAGTGTAAGGGTCTTAATGTCTTAAAGCTTATTTCTCATTATCCTTTAAATTTCACCATAACCAGTTTTTACTTTTATAGTGGGGCAGTAACTTCAAAAATTCACCATAATTTCACCTTTTACTCTTTTGCTTCAAATTTTGGTATGATTATACTTCTCTGAGTCTATTTTCAAACACAATAAGCACCACTCAAAAATTCATTTTGTAACTTGAGTTATGCACATTTTATTCTGACTGTTCAGACTTGAAAGTTCAACTCGAGTCAGTGGTTTGTAAATTCCACTAGGAGTCCCTCACATGGAATCTGACAAAACTGTTTTATGGGGGTGTTCCTCTATGTCTTAGATTTCTAAAAAATTTTGTTCCATTCAAAAATAATTTTTGTAGCTCCAGTTATAAGGTTTTTAGTGCAGACTACCCAAACAGAAATCCATCCGGGAACAGCCAACTTTGAAAAATCATATCTCCCTCATTTTAAATCCAAATTTCACATATTCTATATGTTTGGAAACATCTTTGAGTCTACTTTCATAAAAAATTAGTTTCATTACATTTTGAGTTTTTTAGAATGAGTTATATAGTATGTATTGCAGACTATCAGAATTCCAGCTTAGCTAGTTTTTATGTTTTACATATCAAACTTGTGGAGATGTTGCTATATCACTTCAAATCACCATTTTTACATCTTATCTCACCTTCATATTCAAGGTTTTAATCACCAAATCAGTATTTTAAAACAAATAAAGTAAGATGCATAAAAACCATCATACCACATAATCTCATTTTAAGAGAATATTTTCAACAAGGCAAAAAAAACTCATAGAACAAGGTATGGTCATGAGACCTTGAAGCAAGTCCTAAAACCACCTAGCTATGAAGAGTTTAGGGGTTCTAGAGCTTGAAAAATACATGAAAAAGAAAGGTTAGAGTCACTACCAAAGAGAGCTTCTTGAAAGATTTGGAATGTGGAGAAGGTTGGAGAGAGCCTTCCTACTTGAAAGCTTGGAAATGGAGCTTGTGTATGGGTGATCTTGTTTCTCCAAAGACCAAAAATGGTGGTCCTTGAAGGGATTGTGAGGGTGGTGATGGAAATGAGGTGAGAAGTAGTAGGGAGATTGGAAGAAGAACAAGGAGGGTTGGAAGAACAAGAGAGTGGGGATGAGACTTAGAGAGAGGAGAGAGTTTTGTGTCTTGAGAGAAGAAATAAAAAATGAAGTGGGGGGGAGAGAGAGGGGGCTGATGGCGCATAAGGGGAGGGAGAGAGTGATGTGATTTTGCTTTATACAACAAGCAAGAGAGTGGGGAAAACCTTGGGGCAAAAAAGGGAGTTGTGTTTCCTTTTAGTCTTGGCACTTGGGTAAAGACCATGTAGTATTTTTCAAGTGGTTAAAAGCATGACCTCTCTTAGAATTGGCATTGGCTGCATATGATAACTCCAAGTGTCACAATCTTGATGGAGGAAAGTACATCTCTTGTCTTGACTCAAGAAATACTACTAACATAGACTCTTCATCTAATGGTGTATGATGAGAAAGCAAATAGATGGTTGGATGTGACTCTTGCCTTGACCAAACTTTCAAACAATAATTAAAGGGAAGTTTCTAAATTTTTACAATTGTTATAATTATCTAAATGCTAATTAATTCAATTGGTTTAATTACACTTTAACATATTCTCATTGAAAAGGATTTTCCTCATTAATTATGTAGAGAAGGTGTGAGGATTAATTTTTCATGTGATTAAGATGTGATGCTTGTATGCTCTTAGTTAATAAGGTTAAGTCACCTTGATTTTACGTTCTAAATCATGAATTAACAAGGCATGGGCAATTAGGCTTTTAATTGTAACTTTTAATGCATTATGTTTCAATTGTTGACTTTTTCTAATTAATCATTGACTTGCCTTTAATTTACTAAGCCCTTGCTCTCGAGATTAGTCGATTAGTTGTTAATTAATCGCTAACCCCTCTAATTAGCCTAAGACACCGAGCTAATTAGCTTAGATGAAAATGGGGATATTACAATGTCACTGTATACTATCAATCTGTGCTTTGTCCGCATCTGTCAAACGACGATGATTTGAAATGTGGTAAACAAATCCTGCCGATGTCAACTCATGGTTATGGCCTTCCTCAAACCCACTCACTTTCCACATTGAAGTGTTCTTGTCAAGGTAAACATTCAAATTGCATTACAATTGGTCTTAATGTTTGGTTTGTTCTCCCTCTTTCTATCAATTCTCATGTAATGTTTGGGGTATTCCTTCCCTGCTGCATACAAATCTTCACCTTATTATATTGCCATTGTCATATCGGGCAGCAACACTTCACGAACACCAAAACCAACACATCTAGCATATTTCACAGAATTCATAGGCCTTTTCATGGCTATCAAACTCCATGCTCATAATACCATCTACGATCAAGTATCGTCCTTATTATCATCCCTGTAACATCCACCGAAATTTATCTTATCATTTTTTGCCTAGTTATTCGGCTTTTATCGAATAATCGAAATTAATTAAATCCGACTAAATTTTTATTTAGAATCACTTGATTAGCAATTAATTGAGTTTAGGTATGAGGGAATTAGGTTAGAAGTATAAGAGATTTCATAGGAATTTTCCTAAACCAATTTACCGATTTAAAGGAAATTGGTAAGATTACGGTATTTTAAACTGTCGAAACCGAACCAATAGAATCACATGCCCAAAACCCTATGACTTAAGGTTGAATACTCAGCCATTTAAAACCCCTAAGTGTGGCACCACTAAGGCCACAATAAGAAGGAAGCATGGCCAAAATCACACCACAAAATTTCAGCCAATCACAATTCACAATTCCAGCTACCCTTTTTATTTATTTGAATCAGATTTTCCTCCCTCATTTCAAGCAGAATTCGACCTCCCTTCAGCAGCCTCCCTCTCTTCTTTTCTTCATCCTCTTTATCTCCCTCCTCCTCTTTCAGCCTCCATCAAGCCTCTTGCATCCATATCCTCCACTAAAACTCAAGACTAGCTAGTTGTTGCTTCAAGATAAAGGTAGAGATTCAACTTGTTCTTGTCTTCTTGGGTATGGGTGGCTGATTGTGGCTTTATTTCCTCAATTCTTGATGTGATGATTGAATGAATATGATAATATTTGGCTGGTTTGTTGGCTGTTTTTTATGTTGAAATCGATTAGGAAGTAAGAAAAGGTGAAAGTAGGAAGATGTGAGAAGCTGGAAACCCAAATTCCCTCGGCAGTCCATATGGCAGAGTGTGCAACTCCTCCTACCACCATTTAAATTTGATGAAACTATTTTTATATGAAAGTATACATTCAGGGCTTTCCATAAATATATCATATAAGGCCATTGGATTAGTATTGAGGGAGATATGAATTTTGGAATTTCGACCTAGGTTTTTGAGTTTGATTCTGGGCAGACTGGGTTGTTCAGGGCAAAACTTGCCCTATACTACTTGGAATTGAATGAAACTAACTTTTTTAGAAAGCTTACACATAGGAAAATATCTCATAAAAATTTCAGAGTTATATAAGGTCTCGTTTGCTCCCAGTGGCTCAAGAGAGTTGCCTTATGTCCAAACTAGGCCAAAACAGGGTAGTGTAGGAAGGTCAAATTTTGGGGCTTATAACTCAAGCTCTAATAAGGTAAATGAAATGGAACTTGTTGAAAATGAAAGCTTGTCCTGTTAGCTTTAATATGATACTAATTTCGTATGATTTGAGCTGGTTTTCTATTTTTAGTGGATTTTTACTTTTAAGTTTATAACTTTGGCCAGCTACAGGGCAAGCCGAGATAAAACTTAAATAACTTGAGCTACATTTATCAAAATTAGATGGGACTAAAGAAGTTATAAAATAGACACACAATACTTCAACATATCCAAAATTTAGGTCTAAATGAGCTAAAATGAATTTAAGGCTTGATTTCTAAAAACAGGTAGAATTGAAGAATATGAGCAGGATTTCCAAAAATTAAAGGATTAGGCACCTTAATGCATATATGAGTTCAATTAAAGTCTAAGTGTTGCAATTCCATGTTGGTGCTTGAAAGATTAATGCATTATATTTGATCGCTTACTGTGACTGACTGACTGTTGAAACTGGCACTATTCATGGGGAAACGGATCTGATTTATTATGTTGCCGAATTTTCGGTAGAATTGTAAAGAGGTTATGAGCAATTATATGTTATGAATATTTATGATATGAACATGAAATTCTATATGCGAGGATATATGAAGGTAAATGAGGAAGCATATGTATGAGTGCATTCAGCATGTTTATGCATGATTATGTATGAAAATGAAAGAATATGAATATATTAAAGGTGGATCCCTTCACCTGGAGGCAGTTATGAGATCCCTCCTTGTGAAAGCAGTTAAATAAGCCAAGATTGGTCCTTTCACTTGGAGGCAGTTATTTGGGTCCTTCCAGGTGAAGGCAGTTAAAAAGGATAAAGATGTGGGTCCCTTCACTCGAAAGCAGTTGCACATTGGGTCCCTCCCTATGAAGGCAGCTAAAACTTTTGGGTCCCTCTATGTTGGAGCGATTGGCCAGCGAGTCCCTCCGACCTAGAGGCACGTGGAGTCCCCCTTGCGAATTCGATCTTGTGTGGCAGCGGTCACAAATTGAGTTCACTCTTAGATCACACTACCCAAGGGCAGTAAAGACTATGGATTAAAACATATGCAAGCACCCTAGGTACGATGATATGTAATGCCTAGGTGTGCCAAGAAAAGAAAGCAAAGAAAGTTAAAGGAAAACACCAGTGCATTTGAATGAATTCAAGTATGAGTATTTGCATAATTATATCCCATGTTTTATTGATGCTGAGACTGTTCTATCTACTTAAGTTGTGGTTATTATTCTAAATGTGAAATATTGCCAATGTGGCTCAAGTACGTGAATAAAATGAACTCTGCTTCAGACAATATATTTTCAAACTATAAAATTGAACAGTCTATTTAACATGTTCACATTTTTCATAATAAACCGAAGTAGCTGGAGATAACAATGATGGCACAGCATATGGTAGTTTAATGAATCCGACTGAGAATTTATAATTATCACTCCTATGTTTATTTCCATGTTATCTCCAGATGGTTCAAAAGTTTCGAAGAAGGTCCTCCGAGGCGGAGTTGACTAGTAAAATTGAAGGTGGCCGAAGGTTGCTGCCAGACAAGGTCCGATTGAGTGACAGTAACAACTCCTAGGCGAGGTATTATGACTTAAGCATAGTACTATACTTGGGAGGGTGTTACAATCCCCATCTACCTTGGTTGCCTCATCATCCTATGAGTCTTCACTACAACCATTGCTACTAAAATAACCACTATCATAACCACCATCATGCTCCATACCATCGCTATCCATTTGATCCTCTTCATAATCAACAATCGCTTAAAGCCTAATCTCTCTGCTTTCCACCAATTGCAAATTTTATGCAGAACAAAATAAGCACAGCATAGTTCCATGATCGAAAAATAAATAGATCAAAACATTGTGAAGTCAGATATCCAATCAAAACCAAAACCTAAACAATAACCCTTCATTAATTTTTACTATAATCGGTCCTCTTTTGTACTTTTTTTCCAAATTTTTTACCATTATATTTTTTGCATTAAGGTCACACACATTACAAACCATTTTCTCTTCATTACTCAAAAACATATAATCTATCAACAATGATAAGATTCACATACATTCTTCCCAACTTTGTGCTTCATTAATTTATACGTTGTTTTAGTAAAAAATTATTATTACAAGGCTCCAACTTCTACCATTGATCAAACGTGCATACAAAGTCCATCCCAAGATCACTTAATCACCAAATGCTCACAATTACATGACCTATATTGCTCCAATTTTGAAACAAAATAACAAGGCTAAATAGAAATAAATAAAATAAAATAAAATAAAATATAAAATATCCAATCTAGTATCCCGTCAACTAAAAATGATATTGATACTATCCCCGACAGCGCCAAAAACTTGATGCGGCTCCGGCAAGTATACTGAATTGTACAAGTAATAAAGTGATGAGAAAAGTATCATTCCCATGAGGATAGATCAAATACCGAATAGTTTAAGGGATGACTATTTGGAAGAAATGAAATTATGGATATAAAGAAATTTAAAATAAAAATAAGAATTTAATAAATACAAAAAAATAGTAACCTGGATGAATACAAGAAAGGTTGACTAAATATAATGGAATGAACGCTAGGGCTAATTAATTTCACCTATTGTAGACGCCTTGCCTATGAATTTCTGTTAATCCGTTCTATCCTAATTGACTCATGGTCGGTTCCCCTTAATTTATTCCTAGCCTCTCTCGAGGTCAAGCACTACTCTTTATCCGAAACTGATTGCCTAATCTCTTAGTACAAACTAATCTAGGAAAAGGTTGAAGTTCTATGGGTTCCTATGTTGACCGCATGAATCACGTTTGTCTATCTCTAGTTTTCGCTCAGCTCACGGTGTTTATGTTAAGAAGCTTTGTTTATAAACCCTATTTATAGTTATTGCAAACCAACGAATCAATTGAATGGTAGCCAATCACTCAAAAGCATTAAGCACAAACAAAAACACTAAGCAATTGAAATAGAAACAAGATTAACATTAATCCATAAAGATATTTGTCATACAAAAGGCGCATTAATGCCCTAGCAAGAGAAATTTAGTTCATATCTAAAGAAAAGAAAACAATAACAGAGTATAAAGATGAGGAAATAGAAAAACAAAAAGCCATGGAGAATTCTGGCTAGAAACAAGGAATTCAGGAAAATTTGGATCTCTCCGTGTTGATGATTAAGCGCCAAAATCCTTGAATCTTCACCTTCAATCTCTTTGGGAAAAGTTTCTGCCTTGGAAAATGTGCAAAGTGTCTTGGAATCCTTTTATGATCTGTGTGACCTCCTTTTTATGGCGCATAACCCCCCTTTTAACTTTTAGCTTGAACTGATAATCTGATGCAAATAGCACAAGCCTCAATTCTTGGCTCATTTGCGAAATACGGTGGCGCGCTATAACACGCTAGGTTGCACTATAGCGTAGTGCAAGCCTCAATTCTTGGCTTATTTGCGAAATACGATGGTATGCTATAGCGCGCTAGGTTGCCCTATAGCGCAACAAAAATTGTTAACAGAGTTTGTGAGCTAGGTTGCGCTATAGCACAACAAAAATTGTTGACGGAGTCTGTGAACACGGGAGCACGCTTGGTTGCGCTATAGCGCAACTTAAAACCTTGGGAAATTGACAAAATGGGAGTGCACTATAGCACGCTTGGTTGTGCTATAGCGCAACATGAACATGGCCATTTTCTTCCTTATGCAAAGGCTCTTATTTGTAAGCGCCTCAAGCTTCTTATAAGCGCAAGGTGCTGAGTCTGAATTCATGGCTTGACCTCTTCCAACTTCTTTTGGGTCCACTTGCACCTACACTAAATCAAATAAACCCAAAATAAGTATCCAAACAAGTATACCGGATCGTGCAAGTAATAAAGTGATGATAAAAGTATCGTTCCCACGAGGATAGATCAAATATCGAATAGTTTAAGGGATGATTATTTGGAAGAAATGAAATTATGGATGCAAAGAAATTTAAAATAAAAATAAGAATTTAATAAATATGAAAAAATAATAACCAGGACGGATGCAAGAAAGGTTGACTAAATATAATGGAAGGAACGCTAGGGCTAATTAATTTCACCTATTGTAGACGCCTTGCCTATGAATTTCTGTTAATTCATTCTATCCTAATTGACTCATTGTTGGTTCCTCTTAATTTATTCCTAGCCTCTCTTGAGGTCAAGCAATACTCTTTATCCTAAAATGATTGCCTAATCTCTTAGCACAAACTAATCTAGGAAAAGGTTGAAGTTCTATGGGTTCCTATGTTGACCGTATGAACCGCATTTGTCTATCTCTAGTTTTCGCTCAGCTTACGATGTTTATGTTAAGAATCTTTGTTTACAAACCCTACCTTTAGTTATTGCAAACCAATGAATCAATTGAATGGTGGCCAATCACTCAAAAGCATTAAGCACAAACAAAAACACTAAGCAATTGAAATAGAAACAAGATTAACATTAATCCATAAAGATATTTGTCATACAAAAGTGGCCATCAATGCCCTAGCAAGAGAAATTTAGTTCATGTCCAAAGAAAAGAAAACAATAATAGAGTATAAAGACGAGGAAATAGAAAAACAAAAAGCCATAGAGAATTCTAGCTAGAAACAAGGAATTCAGGAAAATTTGGATCTCTCCGTGTTGATGATTAAGTGCCGAAATCCTTGAATCTTCACCTTCAATCTCTTTGGGAAAAGTTTTATGCCTTGGAAAATGTGTAAAGTGTCTCGGAATCCCTTTGTGATCTGTGTGACATCCTTTTTATAGTGCATAGACCCCCTTTTAATTTTCAACTTGAATTGATAATCTGCTAGCGCAAGCCTCAATTCTTGGCTCATTTACGAAATACGGTGGCGCGTTATAGCACGCTGGGTTGTGCTATAGCGCAACAAAAATTGTTGACAAAGTCTGCGAACACGAGAGTGCGCTATAGCGGAACTTAAAACCTTGGGGATTTGACAAAACGGGAGCGTGCTATAGCACAACATGAACGTGGCCATTTTCTTCCT
The DNA here is from genome assembly GCA_031439585.1 of Pterocarpus macrocarpus. NCBI lineage: Eukaryota > Viridiplantae > Streptophyta > Magnoliopsida > Fabales > Fabaceae > Pterocarpus > Pterocarpus macrocarpus. Next base: position 45,216,125 of record CM062517.1, read on the forward strand.
TATCTTGGCGGTCTTATTTGTAGTGCAGCTTTGCGCTATAGTGCAAGGTGCTGAGTATGAATTCATGGCTTAGCCTCTTCCAACTTCTTTTGGGTCCATTTGCACCTATACTAAATCAAATAAAGCCAAAATAAGTATCCAAACAAATAACAAAAAATAGTAAAAGACTAAAAATACCAATTAACCCAAACTATGTACTAAAATGCAACAAAACAAAAGCTAAATTAAACAAGCATAACTCAAATTCAACAAAAACTAACTAAAAATATGACTCACCAAATGGAGTTATCACAACCCCCAACTTAAGAACTTGCTTGTCCCCAAGCAAGACTCAAAACAAGGACCAGCAACAGAAAAATTAGCAGACTTAAACAAAAACACTTAAAATAAAGGGATTCACTAAACAAAACAATTAGAATAGACATTATTGCCTATGAACTTCCTTATCACTGCTCCATAGCTTAACTTAAAAGTCACCAAGAATCCAAGTTTGAGTACCAAGACCATCTAATGGTGTCTCCACATCAAAAGAATAGATCTAGTGTGTGTATAGGGAGAAAGCAACGAAGAATTGACTCACCCTATGCTTATACAGTGTTTAAGAAAAGACAAAAATATGACAACATCCACAATCCTCTTTCTCTATTTCTACATGAGTATCACTTAGCCAAAGATCTAAAAGACTTTTTATCAGCTTGTAGTGGTAGCCAAGGTAAGAGGTAGATGGAATAGTCATTTAAGCTCAATGTTACCTTCAACTTTAGGAACCCTCACCCCTAATTCATTCTCCTTGGGGTACCCCTACCTTAGTTGCTTGGCAACCATCATGCTTTTCTTCTTCTTGAACCTTGGCATTATATTTTCCTTTTATTGCCATCCTTTTTCTCTTTTATTCTTACTTAACTTTTCGTTCTTCTTTCATTTTGTCAGTCTTTTTTTCCTTTCCTATTTTTTTTTTCACTCGACCTTTTACTTTAGCAAGCATGAAGTTTTGCTCGTAGAGGTATTACCCAATACAAAAGAATTTAGGAGCTAAGGCTTAAGGGTAAATCAAGGGATCAAAAATAGGAAAGAAATGAAGGGCATTAGGCTCATAATGTGGTTCAATCCAAGAATAAGTTTTAAGGCTCAATTAGGGTGACTACGGATCAATGATAAGGGTGGGCTAATAAGGCTTAAATATGGCTACCAAACATGGCCTAAATCACTTCTATGGCTATGATTCACTCATATATTTTTCAAGAGAGATTCACATGAATAAGAATGCATGTCTAAACCTAAATAAAGCATAAAAGCATAAAGATCACCTATCCTAAGTTGCTAACTCTTATCAAAGTGCAAGAAAATTATCCTTCTCAATTCAATAATAAAAGCACTAGAAGATTTTCAAGACTCAAATTAGGAATCAAAGTTACTTAAGAGTTAACAGATAGAGTAGTCTTTCATATCATAGGCATAGGCATTACATCTATTTGACTGACAACAGACACTAAGAAAAAGACTTAAAATGAAAATCTTTTTGGTGTCTTTTTTTGTTTTTGATTTTTTTTTTTTTTGGAAAATAAGCAGGAGCAAAAAGCAAAAGTACATTCATGGACTTTCCCAACCCCCAGCTTAAAAATTGTGCATTGTCCCCAATGCACTAAAATAAAATCAAAAAGGGAAAGGAACTCCCCAAATCTAGTCTTCCTTACACTCCTCATCTGCTTCTTCTATTTCTTCCTCTGACTCCTCCAGTGCAAAGGCCTCCTCATCAGTGAGACGCTCAAGCTCTGGATCTGCTAGAGGTAGAGATGGTATCTGCTGGAGGAGCTCTGGTGATAGCTACTGCCTCATAAGTGCCTCCACCCCCTGGATACCTCTATAAATAGAGGAATACTACTTGCTCGCTCTGTTCTAGAAAGTGGTTTGTGTGCTCCTCATGTCTAGGCGCAGCTCATCAATCTGGCCCTGAAACTGAAGCCATGGTAGCTGGGATGCATCAGTGTCTTCGACTTGTGGTGGTGGCAATGGTGATGATGCATCTCCCTGTCTCTCAGTCTGTCGGGTCCTCCTGGTCCTTCGAGTCGCTCTGTTCAGTGTCACAGAGAGGCTCTCATTAGAAATCGTTGGACCTCTATCCGTCATGCACTTTGCGGGATCTACAACAACACCCGCCTGCAGGGCTAGCGCAGTGATCAGGGATAAGTAAGGCAAGGAATAGTTGTTGCTCAGTATAGTCATCATTTGATCCTTGATCAACTGCCCCAGGTTCACCTCCCTCTGAGTGATGAGGCAATACAGTAGTAGGCACCTTTCCCTAGTGATAGAATGGGTGTGCCTGCTAGGCATGAGGCAAGAGAACATAATCTGAGCCCACACTCTGGCTGCTGGGTTAAGGTACTTATTCAGCAAATGCTTTGGGCCAGTAGACGGAGTATCATAATAAGCCTACTCGCCATTCAACAGGGCTATGGTCTGAAGAATCTCATTCCAATCTACATTCTGCCCTCTCAATGTAGAGAAATCATCCTGTTAGATATCAGGAGTGCGCATGAAGGAGTTGATGCTAGAGGGACGGATGTCTACCCATTGGCCTCTTACCCAGACGTGGCCTTCAGGTTGGTTGGCCCCACTAACCACCATTAGGCTGGCATAGAATTCTCTCACTAAGTTGAAACAACCTAATGGTGGCTCATCCAACAAGCTGTGCCACCCTCTCCTCTCTATCTCTTCCATATGTGCTCGAAATGTACCCGAACTTTCCTGACCACCCTTCTCTATCACTAATTCCCGTTTGTAGAGGGAGGAATTGTAATGATGCTAATAGTTCGCCTTGATGAATCGATGTTTGTCAAAGTCTACATTGGCATGAGAGGGCTGGGAAGAAGAGGAGGCTCCGGTAATCTTGGTTCTCTTTCTGGATGCCATGGTCCGGGTATGGATGACTCTCAATAACTCTCAACAACTCAAGTGAAGCAACTCCTTCCAAAAAATGGTGAGAGTTTTGCCTCCCATCCAAGAAATCCTAATTCTGTGAGTTAAGGTTTAACTGGGGAAAAACCAGTGGTTATGATGGAGAAATAAGTGAAAATGTGAGGGGTGAGGGGCAATTTTGAGGTGAGGAATGAATTTGGGTGGAACGAATTGAGTGGGAGAATGAGTGTTTATGTTTGGGTGTGTGAGGGAGTGAGGAGAGAAAAGAACTTCATGTGTGTGTGTGTGTTTGTGTTTGTGCTGCACAATATTTAAATCTGTCATGAAATTGGGCTTGCGCTATAGCGCAACCAAAATATCCTTTGGTGCATCACTAAAATGGGTTGCACTACCTTGTGCTATAGCGCAACCAAAATATCCTTTGGTGCATCACTAAAATGGGCTTGCGCTATAGTGCAACATGTCATGCTATAGCGCAACCAAATGTTCTCTTCACTTTCTATTGATGCGATCTTGCGCTATAGCGCAACCAAAATTTTCAAAATGCATGCTCCCTTCGATAGCACACTATAGCACAATATAGTGTGCTATAGTGCGCTGTTGCTGCTGCAACTTCTACATTTTCTCTGCTACACGCCTAATTTCATCACTTCCTCCACTTATGAACTTCCTAATTGCTCCATGAACCTAAAAAAAAAAAAAAACAAACAAACTAGACTTGAATAAATTAAATTGATTCTAAACAAAATTATACCTAAATAAAAAAATAACAATAATAAAAAACCAAAATGATCCTAAATAAGAAAAGTTAAAAGAAATCAAAGAAAAGTTAGGAAAAGCTGGGTTGTCTCCTAACAAGCACTTTGATTTAATGTCCCTAAGTTGGACATGACTCTATCTAACAGCATGGATCAGAGAGAAGAGTTAAAGCCTTGAGTTTATCATAGCTTCCATCAACATATGGCTTCAACCTTTGGCCATTGACTTTAAAAATACCTTTTGTAGGATGTGTGACCTCAATGGCTGCAAAAGGGGATACTTTAGTGATCTCAAAAGGTCCTAACCACCTTGATCTCAGCTTCCCAGGGAATAGCTTTAATTTATAATTGAAGAGTAGGGCTTTCTGCCCTATGTGGAAGTCTCTTCTTAGTATATTCCTATCATGCCACTTCTTGGTTTTCTCCTTATAGAGCTTGGCATTTTCATAAGCTTCCTGTCTAAACTCATCCAAATCATTAAGCTATATCATTCTTTTCTCAGTTGCCTCCTTGAGATCAAAATTGAGCAATTTTGTTGCCCAATATGCCTTGTGCTCCAACTCAACTGGCAAGTGACAAGCCTTCCCAAAGACCAATCTATATTGAGACATCCCGATGGGAGTCTTGAAAGTTGTCCTGTAAGCCCAAAGAGCATCATCCAACTTAACTGACCAATCCTTCCTTGAGGAATTAACAGTCTTCTCAAGGATTCTCTTCAACTCTCTATTGGACACCTCCACTTGGCCACTTGTCTGAGGGTGGTAGGGAATGGTAACCTTGTGCTTCACACCATATTTGGCAAGAAGGGCTTCAAATTGATGATTGCAGAAGTGTGTGGCTCTATCACTAATCATTGCTCTTAGGGTGCCAAATCTTGAGAAAATATTCTTCTTTAGAAACTTTGTGACGACCCGGGCATCATTGGTGGGAGATGCCATGGCTTCCACCCATTTGGACACATAATCAATTGGTACCAATGCATATTTGTTGCTAAAGGAAGTAGGAAAGGGGCCCATGAAGTCAATGCCCCAAACATCAAACAGCTCAACCACCAAAATATTATTTAATGGCATCTCATGCTTCCTAGAAACATTCCCAGTCCTTTGGCATTCATTGCACCTTCTCACATAGTCATTAGCATCTCTAAAAAAAGTGGGCCAATAGAACCCACACTGGAGGACCTTAGTAGCTATTCGGGTGGCTCCGAAGTGACCCCCAACTAGTGATGTATGACAATGGTAAAGAATGCTAGCCACTTCTTCTTGAGGAACACATCTTCTGATAATCTGATCTGAGCAGCGTCTATAAAGAAATGGCTCCTCCCAGAAATAGTATTTGAGGTCATAAAAGAATTTCCTCTTCTAGAAGTGTGAAAGGCCCTCAGGCAGAATTCTTTTCACCAGATAATTGGCATAGTCTGCAAACCATGGTGCTACTTGTGCTACCCATAGCTGCTCATCAAGAAATGTCTCTCTAATCTCTTCCTCCTCATGCGTAAAGGGAGAGGTCAGTCTAGAAAGGTGGTCAGCTACCAAGTTCTCTGCTCCTTTTTTATCTATGATCTCTAAATCAAATTCTTGAAGCAGTAGAATCCATCTAAGGAGCCTAGGCTTGGCATTCTTCTTATCCAACAAGAACTTTAGGGCTGCATGGTCTGTGTAGACAATCACCTATGGCATAATCAATAGCATAACACATGAGCTCAAATGGCAAATCCCAATTAGGTACAACAAGAATGGGAGCTGAAACTAATTTGTTTTTCAAAAGTTCAAAGGCATGCAAGCATTCATTATCAAAATTAAAAAGAACATCCTAACTAACAAATTACTCAAAGGTTTAGCAATTTTAGAGAAATCCCTAATAAATCTCCTATAGAATCCAGCATGGCCTAAGAAACTTCTAACTCCCTTCATATTGGTTGGTGGAGGTAACTTCTCAATGACTTCAATTTTGGCTCTATCCACTTCAATTCCTTTAGCTGAGATCCGGAACTATGCTTTCCTGCACCATAAAATGACACTTCTCCCAATTCAAAACAAGGTTAGTTTCCTGACATCGTTTCAAAACCAAAGATAAATGATACAAACAATCATAAAAAAAAAGAACCAAAAACTAAAAAATCATCCATAAAAATCTCTATAAACCTCTCCACCATATCATGGAAAATAGCCAGCATGCATCTCTAGAAGGTGACTAGGGCATTGCATAACCCAAATGGCATTCTCCTATACACAAATTTCCCATATGGGTAGATGAATGTAGTCTTCTCCTGATCCTCTGAGGCAATGTGTATCTAGTTGTAACCAGAGTAGCCATCCAAGAAGCAGTAGTAAGCATGGCTCCAACATCTAGTCCATGAAGGGTAGTGGGAAATGGTCTTTGCGGATGGCATCATTAAGCTTCCGGTAATCAATACACATCCTCCACCCGGTGATCGTACGAGTTGGAATGAGCTCATTACTCTCATTCTTCACCACTATAATTCCTCCTTCTTAGGTACTACCTGAACTAGGCTCACCCAAACACTGTCTGAAATAGGATATATGATCCTTGCATCTAGGGGCTTCACTACTTCCTTCTACACAACCTCTTTCATGGTTGGGTTCAGCCTCCTCTGTGGTTGGACTAGTGGCTTGAAGTCATATTCCATGAAGATTTTATGCATGCAAAAAATGGGACTGATACCCCTCAAATCTGAAATCTGCCACCCAATAGCTGTGTTATGATCTCTTAGTACCCTTAGCAACTTATCTTCTTCTACACTACTCAGTGAGGCACTAATAATAACAGGATATGTGTCACCCTCACCAAGGAATGCATATTTCAGATGGATAGGAAGTTGCTTGAGCTCTAATTTTGGTGGCTCCTCACTCATTGGTTGTAGTTCCATATCCCGTGTCATAGTGTTAGAAAAAGGCTGGGAAACTATCGGTTGAGCTTCCAAAAGTTCATGGCACAGTTGCAAGTTGCCATCCTCCAATTCTTCTGCCATCTTAGAGTTTACCAAGTATACCTCTAAGGGAATGGTGGTGGAAATAGCTCCAAAGGAAGAAGTCACCACCTCTTCAACGACATCAACTTTAAGGCACGAATCAGCTTCCAGGAGAAACTTAGTTGCATCAAAAACATTGAAGGTGACCTTCTCATCTTGTACCTGCAATTCTAACTTTCCCTGTTGGACATCTATGAGAGCTCTCCCAGTGGCTAAGAAAGGTCTCCCAAGAATGAGGGGGACTTCCCTATCTTCCTCCATGTCAAGCACCACAAAATCCACTAGGAATATAAGCTTATCCACCTTTACCAGAACATCCTCAATAATGCATCTTAGATGCTTGATTGATCTGTCAGCTAGCTGTAGAGACATCATGGTAGGCTTGACTTCTCCAACTCCAAGCTTCCTGAAAATAGACAAAGGCATTAAGTTAATACTGGCACCAAGATCACAAAGAGCTTTATTAAAATAAACATCACCAATGACACATGGAATAGTGAAACTCCTCGGATCCTTAAGCTTGGGAGGCAGCTTGTTCTATAAGATGGCACTACAGTCTTCAGTAAGTAGGATAGTCTCATCATCTCTGACTTTTCTCTTCTAAGAGAGGATTTCCTTCATAAACTTAGCATAACTAGGCATCTGAGTCAATGCCTCAACGAAGGGTATATTAATTTGCAGCTTCTTGAATACTTCCAGAAATTTTGCCAATTGTTTATCATGCTGTTCCTTCTTCAGTTGCTTCACCCTCTGTGGATATGGAATGGGAGGGCCATAGGCAGGTGGTGCCACACACTCTGGCATCTTTTCTTCTTCTCCCACACCCTTGCTACGCCTCATAGGAATCTCATATTTCTTCCATTTGGTAGTTTGCACTTCAGTCTTATCAAGTTGCTCTTCTTCCACTTCTAGCATCTCAGGTTCTTCTAGTTCTTTGCCACTTCGCAGGTTAATTACCTTAACTTGCTCTCTTGGATTTTTCACTGTATTGCTAGGCAAAGTACCCTGTGGTCTTTTAGCTAGTTGTTTGGATATCTGCCCTAACTGAATTTCAAGATTTCTAATGGAAGCCCCCTGGTGCTTGAACTATGCTTTAGTTCTGTCCACAAAATTAGAATGAGTTTGTATGAATTATTGGAACATTCCTCTAAGTTAGACTTCTTTCTTGGACAAGTAGGTTGTATGAATGCCTGGGAGCACCCTGATTCTCACGGAACTGATCGGAATGACCATAGTCTCTATATCCAGGAACATAGCTATTGGAATGGAAATTGTGCCTCTGACCATTCATGTAATGGGCTTGTTCATCAGAAGTAGGCTTTGTGGCACATTCTCCATTAGGATGATTCCCTTGGCAGAAGTCACACTGCAAGATTGGTGCTAGGGAAGTGGTATTGAGCATATCTAATTGCTTCTGAATGGCTGCATTTTGGACAGAGAGAGCTTGCATCTGGGCTAAAAGGGCAGTGGTAGTGTCAACTTCCAAGACTCCCCTCTTCTGAGTTCTCTCACTAGGTCTCTAGTAATTATTGCTAGCCATTGTTTCAAATAGCTCCCATGACTGCTCTGGTGCCTTATTATTCAGAGAGCCACCAGCTGCTGCATCAACCATGATGTGGGTGGACATGAGGAGACCATTGTAGAATGTTTGGATTTGCATCCAGAGCGAGATGCCGTGATGTGAACATGTGGCCAATAATTCCTTATACCTCTTCCAAGACTCATAGAAAGATTCTCCATCTGCTTGGGTGAAAGAAGTAATGTCATTCCTCATCTTAGTAGACTTGGCAGTAGGAAAGTACTTCTCCAAGAATTTCCTGACCACTATATCTCAAGTAGTGAGTGACCCTTGTGGTAGAGACTTCAACTAAGCTCGGGCTTTGTCCTTCAATGAAAAATAGAACAACCTCAATCGAATAGCATCATTCATGGCACCATTAATTTTTATGGTGTCACAGATTTCCAGGAAGTTGCTAAGGTGTTCATTTGGATCCTCACTAGGTATTCCAGGAAACTGGTAGTTTTGTTGCATGAACTGAATAAGTGACGTTTTTAGCTCGGAGTTGTTTGCTTGGATAGGTGGTCTCATAATACTTGACGAGCACCCTTCAAGAGTGGGTGCCAAGTAGTCCTTCATGACTCTATCATCATGCTCATTTTCATTGGCCATGGTAACTTCAGGGACTTCTTCAATTGCTCTCCATGCTTTCCTAAGTTGACGCAAGGAACACTCAATTTCTGGATCAAAGAGCAAGTCTTCAACAGATTGGCTCCTTCGCATAAACTACAAAAATGGAACACAAGAACAGGTGAACAAAATAACAAGGCTAAATAGAAATAAATAAAATATAATATAATATAATATAAAATATCCAATCTAGTATCCCGTCAACTAAGAATGATATTGATACTATCCCCAGCAACGGCGCCAAAAACTTGATGCAGCTCCGGCAAGTATGCCGGATCGTACAAGTAATAAAGTGATGAGAAAAGTATCGTTCCCACGAGAATAGAGCAGATTAACAAAAATTCATAGGCAAGGTGTCTACAATAGATGAAATTAATTAGCCCTAGCATTCATTCCATTATATTTATTCAACCTTTCTTGCATCCGTCCTGGTTACTATTTTTTCATATTTATTAAATTCTTATTTTTATTTTAAATTTCTTTACATCCATAATTTCATTCCTTCCAAATAGTCATCCTTTAAACTATTCGGTATTTGATCTATCCTCGTGGAAACGATACTTTTCTCATCACTTTATTACTTGTACGATCCGGTATCCTTGCCAGAGTTGCATCATACCCATTGAAATTTTTATGCCCTATCCTCCTGAGCATGACCTAGCTCCTAATAGCCAAGCTCAGCGTACCTCTCGTTTAGTTTGCTGGACTCCTCCTTTGGAGGGAATAGTCAAACTTAACATGGATGGGAGTTCTTTAGGCAATCTTCAATGTACTGGATGTAGAGGTTTAATTAAGGACAGTTCAAGAAAGTGGATGAGGGGCTTTTATGGCTTATTAGCGTTGCTCCAAATCTTTATGCTAAGCTAATTTGCAGCTGGCCTGGAGCATGGGGTGTGCTAATGTGGTTTGTGAAAGTGACTCCCTAAAACCCTCAGAATAATTAATCAAGAAAATGGAGACTTTCATCATTATATGGGCATTATGCATAGTGTTCAAGTTTTGTCGACTATGAACTCTTACCAACAATGATTCTTTAACTAACACTTGACTCGAACTGCTTGCCATATCTAAACTAGCTAATGGCAAAAAGGGATTTGATTCAAGATCCCCTTGTGCCCTATGTAACATCCTTGCATATATAATACTATACTTAAGTCATAATATTATCCTGGCAAGTTGTTACAATTAAATTGCATGGACCTTGATTTGTTATTTAATCAATCTCTCCTACAAACATTACAATATCCATTTATAGTCCACCACCACAAGTGTTATTAGATAACTATATATATATACTTGTAAAATTGTCTTCAGCAGCTACCCCAATCTTCGTCACTTGTTGCTAGGTTGTCCTTCTTCAAAATTTGCTAAGTTGTCTGAAGAAAACATGGAAACACACATAGGGATAAGAATTTTATATTCTGAGTAGGATTTGTAGGCTTCTTGGCAGTCCATGTCATCATTGTCACTCTAGCTGCTTTGGTTTATTTAAGAAAAAGCGATCATGCCATATAAACTATAGATTTCATTTTAGAGAGTTCAAAAACATCCGTTCTGAAGCAAGTTCATTTTATCATACACTTGTTAAACAGAATATATCTCATAGTAGTAATAATAGACCATTAGGGAAATAAGACTTATGCATATGCAGATGTTGCTAAATACTGATACAAGTGCACTTCACTTTCTCATTTTTCTGTAATTTTCTTTTCTTAACACACCTAGGCATTACATACTATCATCCTTCAGGTGTCTATACTTTCTTATTTTCCTCTGTACTTGGTCCTCTGGAGATAAATGGCCTCTCTCATCTCTGGGTGATAGCTTACTTTTCAGGTCTAACCTTGTACCTATATATGAGTGATGGGTTTGCTTTCTCCGACCCTCACACAGATCTATTCTGCTTAAATTTGTTTAGGGGCTGGCCTAAGTCATATGAAAGCATTATTACACCTTTGATCATACAACCATGAATGCTTATGCTAGAGGAATCACATTCATGATGCATAGTTCCAATATTTCTGCCGAAATTTCAGCAACATAATAGATCAAGTTTGCTTCCCTGTGAATAGTGCCATTTTAAAACAGACAATTAGTCACAGCAGCAGAGCTAACATAGCACCTTAACCTTTCAGCATTATCACATATTTGCAATATTCAAGGCTTAATTGCAACTTTTACATACATTAAGGAAGCTAACCTTTCAATCTGACAATTCTGTCTACACTATTCAATTCTACCTGATTTTGTAATTTATGCCAAAATTCCCATGTAACTTATTTGAATCTAAATTTTTAATATGTTGAAGTATTATGTATATAGTTTTTAATCTTTTTCATCCCATTAAGTTTCGATAAGTATAAAGTGAGTTATTGAAGTTTAACCTAGGTCTACCCTAGTATTAGACAAAATTGTGGTCTAAAATGTGAAAAATTGCCAAAAATAGAAATCTTATTCGATTTGCTTTAACCTTATATTTATAAAGATAAGGAGCCAGCTTTAATTTACAATAACTTTCGCTTCATTTGAGTAGGTAGAGATCAAGTTATAAGCTCTCAAAATTGGTTGAATTAGCTGCCCTGTTTCAACCCAGTTACAACGTAGGGCAACTTTGGTGAATTATTGGGAGCAAAATAGTTAGGGTTTGAATCTGAAATTTTTATGGCATAACCATCTATGTGTTAGATTTCTACCAAAATTAGTTGCACTCAATTTGAACTTGTATAAGGCGAGTTATGCCCTCCACAATCCAATATGCTCATGACCAGAAATAGAAATCCATAGTTAACTTCAAAAAATCATATCTCACTCAATACTAATCCAATGGCTCTATAATTTATACAGCTGGAAAGCACTAGATATCTAGTTTCATCTTATTTTAATGACCATAGGCGAAGTCGTACATGTCACAGTATGGGCCGTTATAGGGTTTCTCAATTTAATCCATTCTGGTTAGTTCCTTTTATGGTTTTTCACTAAGTATTCACTCCAAACTCAACATATACTTAGTAATCCAGCCCTAAACACCCCAACAAACTTAGTGTAACATCAAATAAACAAATAGAGATAAATTTGTAAATAGCCATCAATTCATAAAAATCAAGTAAGGAGGTTGAATCCTACCTCAAATAGGTGAAATAGCTAGCTAGAATTGGGTTTTTTGATGGAGGAAATGGCTAGGGCTTGAAGGTGAGATAAAAATGAGATGAAATGGAAGAAGAGATAATAGAGAAAAGGCAGCAGAAAAAGGGTGACCAAATGGGGGAGTTATAAGGAAATTATAGAAGTTTATAATGCTTGGTAGTTAGTATCTTGGCTCTTGATTAGTGGAGTGGTGAGTGTTGAGCCAAGTTTCTCCTCTCTTTTGGGCAACAAATGGCGCCATCACATGGGGTATGAGTGGCTGAATTTCAGCCACTCAAACTAAGGTTTTCAATATAATATTTTTCTGATTTGGTTCTAGCAGTATAAATTCTGAATCTTTATCGATTTCCTTCAAATGAACTAAACATTGCTAATAACTTTGTAGGATCTTCTGCATGTTTATTTTAATTTTCCTTAATTTTAATCTCTTTAATTAACTTCTAATTAACTCCTAATTAACCTTTAAGTTACCTCTAATTAACTTCACAAATTCAATAAAAGTGAATAAATCAATTAACAACGTAAATTAAACGTATTGCAAAAAAATTCAGGACGTTGCACCCTACAACCCGAAATTGACTTAATGGGCTAAGCACAAGGAGTCTTAGAGTCTCGATACTAGCTAATGGAAAAAGAACGGTGAACAAGTAGTTGTTTACAACCCCCAGAACTATACAAAATTACAATAACAAAGAGCCTTATTCGAGCTCTTTTTGTCTGTGTGATCAAGCGGATGAGTCGCTTCCACTCTTGACAATAAAATTAACATAAGTAAAGAAGCTTTTTTTAGAAGTAAGCTAATAATTGATCACATCTATGTGTGTGTGTGTACAGAGTCTCAAGATTTCATAAACATATGATGAAGGAAGTACATGAGCTAGGACCGTCAAACAAACTAATCTGGTCTGTATTCTTGAGGTGTAGCTCTATATGGTCCAAAAAGGACATTTCATCTAAGTCACTGCCTGAGAACACAAAAGTAACTATGTCCATGGCCTAAGGTCATAAAAGTGCCAAAAGAGGGCCATACTGTACACTATGGTCAACTGGGTGGATGATGCCTCAAGCAGGATTCTGAAGACAGGAACCCGTTAGTCATATTGGGCTCCGCTAGGACATAGCCATCATCAGGTCCAAAACACGAGCCAAAGGATGAGTCTACTGCCCCTAAGGGGTCATTGTAACACCTTAATAGTCCCATGCTATGCTTAAGTCATATTATGGAATTATTAGTTATTACTTTTGCTCGTCAAATTACCATTACCATTTGAAATTACTTTATAATGAAAATAGAGGTTTTTTTTTTTAACGATAAGAACATGAGTAAATAATTTTGAAAACCAAGAGCCATGCACGCGTTACAAAAGTATAATATCAAGCGTCACTATCTCGTAAAAGTGGTGCAATCAAATAAATAAAGGCAACATAAAGAGTAATCATTTAGGATAAATATAATATCATTCCACAGCGAGAAGAGTTTAACATAGTTAATAGTAGAGTAACAAGTTATACATAATAGGTAATGGGTCTGATATCTACTGTCGGCCCTACAAAAGAAACCTAACCAAATACATCACAAAAGAAAATACATCAAAAATCCCATCCGCCCATACATGTCGAAAGAAAATGATAACCTTATAACAACTAACCAAAAAAGGGCTATCCTCATGCTCGGCCTCGCATGTGCTATCCAAGTCAACCATCGAACGGGAGGAAACCATTTCCGAAACCACCGGGAGCAACATCGCCATGTCCTCCTCCTCGAGCACGCCCACATCCACGGGGCATAGCACGGGTATGAATGAACCCACGACCATGAACCAAGGTTGGTTATTGATGAGGAGCTGCAAAAGTGGAAGATGAATCAGAAGTAAGGCAAATCACTGAAAGGTAGGAGGGCTCAGATGGGTCAGACTTCACATGGTAACTCGGGTAGGATAGCTCCGAAGGATTAGAATCCAAAGAAATAATCAGTGTCAAATGGGTATCTGAGTTAGACTCTCCATCAGTAGGATACCTCGATGGCTAAATGTAGGGACGGATATCATCCAAGGTGACCTCGTCAAATGGTTGGTATGGACGGAAAAACGGGCTCATAACGGGTGCACGGAACGGACAGTCATGGAAGATGTAGACCCTCATGACTGCGCTCGCAGACATCATAGAGGCATTCAACACTAGGTGAAAGCACCAATGCCATATAGGGAACTTAATGAATATCACCACCGTGCCCGATGCTAGCATCCTCTAAAGATGACATGGAAATGTAGGGGTAAAAAATACAAGATTTCTCAGTAGGATCGCGACTAGACAACTACTGTGTCATCGTCATCGTCCCAGCCACTTTGGATTTAATTATAAAAAATAGTGGACATGGATAGGTTCAATTTTAATAATCTTGAAAACATAAATCCCGAAATGGGTTGCTGTTAAGTTTAACATCATAATCCTAACATTATACAGAAACATACATGCTACAACATGGAAGAAACATTTATGATGCATATGGACAATGTAAATACATGCATTTCTTTGCAACCTCATAGACTTAACCATGGTCTTACTTCAACTTTACTTTAATACTTAGCACGTGCTTAACATTCTTTACTTTTCCTTTGAAATAGATTGCTTTTAGACATGAGCTCATTCCGTGACCACAGTCACGTAGTACTAAACCAAATTAAACTAAGCTGATAATGGTCACCTCTAAGTTGGAGGGTCCTCCATGTCACCCTTGCTCCCCCATAGAGGTTCCTTTAGTCTTTGTAGATCATCGTCACTTCCCTTACCGAAGTGATTAAAGGGTCATATCCCATTCTTTCTTTTCTTTTGTTATGACCACATCTTTCATGCATTGCAATCACTGATAAGACACATGTGGGTATGTAATGACATAGCTAAGTCCATAATTTTGGTGGAAATCTGGCAACATAACAGCTAGACTGGAGTTTCCCCAAAATGCCAAACATGAAAATCCAACCATAACTAATTATATCCATCTCACATCATCATACCAATCATCCACAATCATTCAATCATGAGTCAACGCTCAATCAAATTAATCATACATCATGCTCAAAGCCATCATACCTTCATTCCCTAAAGGGAGTTTATAATTATGTTATTCTTTGTAATTATGTTATTCTTTGTGGAAAGTCTTATGAGCCATAACATGGTTCTTCATGTCTACTCATGAGAGAACCACATAGTTAAAATAAATGTATGTAATCTTTTAATTACTTAGTCCTTATGTGAAATTACATTTTACTTGTGTACATGTCTTAAGGAACACCTTGTTTAAGTTAACTAAGTTAGGTAATTATTTCCTTTCCTTGAGATAGTGCACTTAGTGATTGCTAGGTTCATGATATGCTTAGAGGCCATAATCATACTTCTATTCCCAAAGGATTTCGAGATCCCTCTAGTCCTTTGGGTTGTGACAATGCATAACCACACTCATGAACCTAATAACACCATGTTCACCAATCATTAGGGGATAGTTTTTATTTTCACAAGTTATGAGATTCAAACTTTTGCAATTAGAATAGCAACATACCACCCTTATGATTATAAAGTTGCATACTTTATGAAAGTGATTATAAAGTTTTATCCTTTATGGAAGTATGAGTCTCTAGAATTATATTCTTGCCTTAAAGATTCAACCTTTATAAGAAAATGATACAAGATGCTATCTTTACAACTTAAAAGTCTTATTCTTTAAGAAAGTTGACACTTTTAATCATTATAAGACTATCAAGATTCCAACTTTTATGATTTAAAGTTGTCTTAAAGTCTAAAAGATTCTTTCTTGAAGAAAGAATAATACTTTTAATCATGATTTGACTTAAGATTCAATCTTTACAAATTAAAGGTTGCAAGTCAAAATTTTCATGGTTTAAAAGTTGCAATTTTTATTAAAGTTTGAAATTTTATGAAAGGTCTTGTCTTCTGTAACATCCACCACGAGTTCCGAGTTCCGACTTTCACCTTCAAGTTTCCATGATTTCTGACTTCATCTTCGAATTTCACATAAAATGGGATAATTTCTGACTTCTGAGTTCATCTTCGAATTTCAGCATAATTTCCGACTTCCGACTTCATCTGGCATAATTTCCTACTTCCCGACTTAATCTTCAAGTCCAAACAACATGGATGTGATTCCCGATATCTAACTTTATGTCTCAAAGAAAACGGACCCGATTTCCGATCTCATAATTTATTTCTAAGTTCAAGCAAGATGTACGCGAGTTCCGACCTCAGACTTCATGTTTCAAAATAAAGTGTAAACGATTTCTGAACTCCGAGTTGATAGTTTAACACAATGGTTACAAGTACGACCTCCGCATTGAATGTAACGAGTTCCAACCTTAAAGTTGAACTCAACTAGAATGGACACGAGTTCAGATCTTTGAGTTGATTTCCAAGTTTTACACGATTTCCGATCTCCGAGTTTATTCCCAGGAGCTTTCCAGTTATGTTGGTGTTCCCGAGTTTGAATTGGGAGTTCCAAGATTATGTGATTGTGTGCTGTATGATTTCCGACATCCGACTTTGCTTCCAAGTTTCGAATAAACCAGACAAGATTTTCGATATCAGATTTCATCTCCGAGTGTCAAATAAATGGCACGAGTTCCAACTTTAAGCAGAATCGAGACGAGTTTCGATTTCAGATAGAATGGAAGCGAGTTCCACTTTTGGGATGATGTGGAGAGCAATTTAGCCACAAAAGCGGGAGACATGGCCAAACTTCAATCACAAAATTTCAACCAATCAACATTCACAATTCCAACTACCCTCGTGTATTTAAGTCAGACTCTTCTTCTCATTTCTAGCTGACTTGCGCCCCCTCTCCTCTTGTTCTAGCCTTCTTCTTCTCTTCTTCTCTCAACCAACTCCATCACTCCTTCAAGCTTAACAAGGTTCTATCAATTCAAGCTTCAACACTTAGCTCAACACCTAGCAAAATTACACTCCAAAGAGGTAGGATTCTATTTCTGTTCTTAAATTCTTTGAACTATGGCTGTATGAAATTTTATTCTTCTTCATGTATTTATTGGATGTATATGATGTATTATGATTGGATTAATATAAAATCTTGAGTTGGAATTAAAGTTAGAAGAAGAAAACTAGGAGAAGTGGAGAATTGGGATGCTGCCTGAGTGAGAAGCCCCACGGTAGTCCGGATGGCGGAGTGTACAGCTTCACCTACGACTGGTTAAATCTAATGAAACTATTTTTATTTGAAACTAGACATTTAGGGCTTTCCATACATATACATATAAGGCCATTGGGTTAGTATTAAGAGAGAGATGAATTTTTGGAGTTTGACCTAGGAATTAAGACATTTATTCGAGTAGTGTGACTTGAGAAGGGTGTAACTCACCCTACACAACTCCAAATTGAGTGAAACTAACTTTGTTAGAAAGCTTACACATAGGGAACATTCCATAATGAAATTCTAAGTTTGTTATGATCCCATTTATTCCTAGTGATTCGAGGAAGTTGCCCTATATCCAAACCAGGCCAAAATAGGGTAATTTAGGAAAGTCAAATTTCAGGACTTATAACTCAAGCTATACTAAAGCAAATGAAATGAAACTTATTGCAAATGAAAGGTTGTCCTATTAGCTTTCATATGAGACCAAATTCGTATAATTTGAATCAATTTTCGATTTTTAGTAGATTTTTACTTTTAGGTGTGTAATTCTGGCTAGCCACAGGGTAGGCCGGGTTAAAATGTAAATAACTTGAGTTATACAAATCAAAATGAGGTGGGACCAAAGAGGTTAGAAAATAGACACGTAGAGCTACGACATATCCAAAATTTAGGTTTAAATGAGTTGAATAAAAGTAAAGGTGGATTATACAATATTTGGACAAAACTGAATAGAATTGGCAGAAATAACCAAATTGATGGTTTCACAAGTGTTAGTGAACATATAAGGATTGAGTTGACGATTGCAAGTTTTACATTGATAGATTTGTTAGATTGATTATACTACTATTACTGATTTGTCCGTGGAGGCTGGCACTATTCATGGGAAAATGGATCTGATCCGTTATGCTGCCGAGTTTTCGGCAGAATAGTAAAGAGGTTATGTTATGAGCCTTTATATGTTATGAATATGCATGTGAAATCATAAAGCATATGTATGAGTGCATTCAGCATGTCTATGCATGACCATGTATGGGAATGAAAAGATATGAATATATTAAATGTGAATCCCTTCACTTGGAGGCAGTTGCACATTGAATCCCTTCCTATGAAGGCAGTTAAATAATATAAGATGTGGGTCCCTTCACTTGGAGGCAGTTGCACATTGAATCCCTCCCTGTAAAGGTAGTTAAATGATAAAGATGTGGGTTTCTTCACCTGGAGGCAGTTACACATTGGGTCCCTCTTTATCAAGGCAGCTAAAACTTGGGTCCCTCTATGTTGGAGGCAGATGGCCAATTGAGTCCCTCCGACCTAGAGGCAGTGGGTCCCCTATGGGTCAGTCTGTGTGACGACAGTCACGAGTTGAGCTGACGAGCTCACTCCCAAATCAGGCTACCCAAGGGCAGTAAAGGCTAAAGACTAAAGGCTAAAGATTAAAATATATGCAAGCACCCCACTGAGGCATGGCATCGACCCAGCTAGTGTAAATACCGACAATTCATGGTGGCATGTAAAGATTTTATGATGAAAGATATGATGATAAGTCTATATTCCTAAAGAACGTGATATGGCGATCACATCTCGATGGGGTATAACATGGCTATCATACTCTGGAATATGACATGATAAGCAGAAGATAAAGAAAGAAAAGTAAATTTTATGTATCTGCATAACTTCAAGTACAAGTAAAGTCATGTGGAGATGTTATGTCTCCAGTATATTGATGCGATAGTATCTTAATATGTTGCAGTTATCATTCATAGTATAATTCATGAATTGACTTATATGGGCTCTCCCAAATGCCAAGTGTATGAGTAAAACAAACTTTGCTTCGGATAATATATTTTCGAACTATAAAATTAAACAGTTGGTATAACATGATCACTTTTTCATAATAAACCGAAGCAACTGGAGATGACAATGGTGACATTATGTATGATACTTAAGGAATCCTACTGAGAATTCAAAATTCTCACTCCTATTTCCATGTTATCTCCAGATAGTTTAAGAAGTTCCGAAGACGGCTGAAGTTGCTATCAGATAAGGTCCGCTCAGGTAATAGTAATAACTCCAGGGTGTGGTACTATGACTTAAGCATAGTACTGTACTTGGGAGGGTGTTACATCTTCAACATTCAATCTTTAAGACGTAAAGTGACAAGTTCTTATTTTTATGACTTAAAAAGTTTCATGTTCTAAAATGTTTAAACTTTTACACATATTCTTGTCTTCAAGAAAGAGCAAATGAAACTTTAAAGAAGCATATATTCTTACGCCATTTTCAAGATTTTAAGGAATAAACTTTTGAAGTTTTATACTTAGGAATATTCTTAGTCCTATCAAAATCATGAGTAAGATGTAAAGAGGAGAACTTTTTCAATCATAAACTCATAAAACGAAGTAAACCAACTTTAAACCAAAAACCTCCAAGAATATCATTCTTTTCCAACAACCCTAAAGACATCAAGAAACTCAGCATCAAGAAAGAAAATGGAAACTTTAAAGCATTCAAAAAGAGAAACTTTTGATAAACAAGAGCAACTCATGAACAAGATCAAAAACATATTTTGGTAAAAATAGAAACTTTTAGGGCATTCATGAAAGAAACTCAAGACATCCACATGAACACTCATGAATAAGGTTTAAGAAGCAAACTTTTTTCCAAGAAAAGGGAACTTTCTCGAGTTCTCACTTGAAGAACTTGGCCATGGTGAGAGCCAAGCTTCAAGCTTCTTGAGTAACAAAAAGAAAAGAGTAGAGATCACTACCTAGTGATGAGTTTAGCACCTCCAAGAAGAAGAAAATGAAGAAGATGGTGTTCTTCCAAGTGGATGAAGTTGGCGGTTTGAAAGGAGAAAAAGAGAGCTCTTGAGTTCTTGATGAAATGAGTCTTGTAGTATTTGAATCTTTTCTTCAAAGACCAAAAGATGTGGTCTTTGAAGGTTTAAGTGAAGAAGGTTTGGTTATGAAAATGGAGAATAGAGAAAAAGAAGAAGAAGAAAGAATGTAGAGCAAAGTTAGAGAGTTTGGAAACAAGAGAGATAATGGAATGACACAAAATGAAAATCAGAGTATGTGTGTGTGTTGTTGTTGTGGTGATAAGTTTCAATGGGTGGGTGAGAGATATTGTTGCGTTATTTTTGAGTTACTTAAAGATTAAGGGGACAAATGGGATGATGGGAGAAAAATCATGTACTAACTCTTACAAAAAGTACTATTGCCCCATGCTTTTTGCTTTAATAACATCACTCTCTATTTTATTGTCTAGTTGACTGAATTTGAATTTTAATAAGGTGATTAAGTGCTCTTGCAACTTAATTAACTTGATTAAGCAAGAATTAGTGATTAAAACACAAGAACACAATTAAGAAAATTAAACTTATAATTAAGCTCGATTATCCTTAATTAAACTCGATTAAGTTAATTATTAGCGATTAGTGCTTAATTAAGCCATTAAGAGTTTGACTCACTCAATTAAAGATTCTCTAATCTTAATTAAGCATTCTCTTAACTCTTTCTTCCAAATTGCCACATAAATTCTTTAATTAAGCCTTAATCTTTTAATTTCTTATTAAATATCTAATTACTCAGGGTTATTGAGCTAATTTAGCACCAAGAAAAATTGAGGATGTTACATTTCTCCTCACCTTTAAAAAGAATTTTACCCTCAAAATTAGTTACCTGTAAACAAGTCGGGAAAATCGTTCTTCATCTCAAACTCTAGCTCCCACATATATTCTTCCATGTTCCCTTTACCCCAAGCCACCTTGATACGATCTTGTTCCTTAGTTGTTTGGCCGCACGATCCACGATCCAAGATGGCAGTAGATTGAAGGTTAGGCCCTCCTTTAACTACACACTTTTGGGTTCAAGTAAATGACTAGGATTGGAATGGTACTTTATCAATTAAGATACATGAAAGATGTAACATCCTCAATCTCAAATTATCTCAGTAACCATGAGTAATTAGGCACTTAATGAGAAATTATGAGATTAAGGCTTAATTAAGGGGTTAACGAAGAGTTTATGAGTTAACTCGGATGAGAAAAGTCAAGAGAATGCTTAATCGAGATTAGATAATCTCTAATTAAGCAAGTCAGAGCCTTTATAGCTTAACTAAGCACTAATCTTAATTAAGCACTAATCACCCTTAATTAGCTTAATCGAGTTTAATTAAGGTCAATTAAGCTAAATCGCAATATTAATTTTTGTTAATCATTTTCTTATGTGTTAATTGCTAATCCTTGCTTAATCATCTTAATTAAGTTGTATGAGCACTTAATCACATGATTAAATTCAAATTTAGTCAACTAGACAATAAAGTAAAAGGTAATGTCATAAAAGCATAAAGCATTAGACAAGAGTACTTTATGTAATAGTTTGACTATGCTTTGTCTCCCCATCGTCTACTTTGTCTCCTTAATTACTAATTAACACAAAATTAAGCAAAATATCTCCTTCCCTCCCTTGATCTAGTTGACACCACAACACACATACACACACACTCTCAAATTTTCATTTTGTGTCTTCCTATTCTCTCTCTAACACTCATATCCTCTCACTTCTCTCTAAAACTCTCTTATCTTCATTTTCATCTTCTTCTTCCTTTCTCCACCACCACCACCCAAAACCTCTCACTTAGCCCTTCAAGGACCTCATCTTTGGGTCTTTGGAGACAAGATCTAAACACTACAACCTCTATTTTCACAAGATCTCAAGAGCTTCTCCCTCCTTCTTGCAAAATCTGCCACTATCATCATCAAGAGGAGCCATCATCTTCTTTTTCCTTTTCTCTTGTTTTTGCGTCATCTTTAAGAAGAGGTAGTGATCTTCATCTTTTTGTTTTGTTTACTTAAGAAAGCTTGAAGCTTGGTTCTTTTCATGACCAAGATCTTTAAGTGAAAACTTGAGAAGATCTTCCACGCTCTTCATGAGCAAAAGTTTCCATTTTTGGAAAAATATGTTCTTGTTATTCTTCAAGTGTTCTTGATGTTTCTACTTTCAGAAAAATATATTCTTGTTGTTCTTCAACTGTTCTTGATGTTTCCCTTTTTAGCAAAATATGTTCTTGATGTTCTTCAAGTATTCTTGATGTTTCCCCTTTTGGCAAAATATGTTCTTGATATTCTTCAAGTGTTCTTGATGTTTCTACTCTTGGAAAAATATGTTCTTGTTGTTCCTCAAGTTTTCTTGATGTTTCCCTTTTTGGCAAAATATGTTCTTGATGTTCTTCAAGTGTTCTTGATGTTTCTACTTTTGAAAAAATATGTTCTTATTGTTCTTCAAGTGTTCTTGATATTTCTTGTAACATCCTCAATTTCATGTCGTGTTAAATTACCTTAGTAACCCTGAGTAACTAGGCACTAAATAAGAAATTATGAGATTAAGGCTTAATTAAGGGGTCAACGAAGAGTTTATGAGTTAACTTGAATGAGAAAAGCCAAGAGAATGCTTAATCGAGATTAGATAATCTCTAATTAAGTAAGTTAGATCCTCTATAACTTAATTAAGCACTAATTGCCCTTAATTAGCTTAATCGAGTTTAATTAAAGTTAATTAAGCTTAATCACAAGATTAATTTTTGTTAATCATGTTCTTATGTGTTAATCACTAATCCTTGCTTAATCATCTTAATTAAGATGCAAGAGCACTTAATCACATGATTAATTTCAAATTTAGCCAACTAGATAATAAAATAAAGAGTGATGTCATAAAAGCATAAAGCATTAGACAAGAGTATTGTATGTAAGAGTTTGACTATGCTTTGTTTCCCCATAATCCACTTTGTCTCCTTAATCACTAATTAACACAAAATGAAGCAAAAATATCTCCCCCCACCTTACTCAAAGTTTCGGCCATACTCAACACACACACACACACTCACTTTTTATTTTTCAACTTCTATTTTCTCTCTAAGTTTCCTACTTCTCCAACTTCTCTCTAAAATTCTCTCTTCTTGTTCTTCATCTTCTTCTTCCTTTCTGCACCATCACCACCCAAAACCTCTCACTTAGCCCTTCAAGGACCTCATCTTTGGGTCTTTGGAGACAAGATCTAAACGCTACAACCTCTATTTTTACAAGATCTCAAGAGCTTCTCCCTCCTTCTTGCAAAATCTGCCATTATCATCATCAAGAGGAGCCATCATCTTCTTCTTCCTTTTCTCTTGTTTTTGCGTCATCTTTAAGAAGAGGTAGTGATCTTCATCTTTTTGTTTTGTTTACTTAAGAAAGCTTGAAGCTTGGTTCTTTTCATGACCAAGATCTTTAAGTGAAAACTTGAGAAGATCTTCCACGCTCTTCATGAGCAAAAGTTTCCATTTTTGGAAAAATATGTTCTTGTTATTCTTCAAGTGTTCTTGATGTTTCTACTTTCGAAAAAATATATTCTTGTTGTTCTTCAACTGTTCTTGATGTTTCCCTTTTTAGCAAAATATGTTCTTGATGTTCTTCAAGTATTCTTGATGTTTCCCCTTTTGGCAAAATATGTTCTTGATATTCTTCAAGTGTTCTTGATGTTTCTACTCTTGGAAAAATATGTTCTTGTTGTTCCTCAAGTGTTCTTGATGTTTCCCTTTTTGGCAAAATATGTTCTTGATGTTCTTCAAGTGTTCTTGATGTTTCTACTTTTGAAAAAATATGTTCTTATTGTTCTTCAAGTGTTCTTGATGTTTCTTGTAACATCCTCAATTTCATGTCGTATTAAATTACCTTAATAACCCTGAGTAATTAGGCACTAAATAAGAAATTATGAGATTAAGGCTTAATTAAGGGGTCAACGAAGAGTTTATGAGTTAACTTGAATGAGAAAAGCCAAGAGAATGCTTAATCGAGATTAGATAATCTCTAATTAAGTAAGTTAGATCCTCTATAACTTAATTAAGCACTAATCGCCCTTAATTAGCTTAATCGAGTTTAATTAAAGTTAATTAAGCTTAATCACAAGATTAATTTTTGTTAATCATGTTCTTATGTGTTAATCACTAATCCTTGCTTAATCATCTTAATTAAGATGCAAGAGCACTTAATCACATGATTAATTTCAAATTTAGCCAACTAGATAATAAAATAAAGAGTGATGTCATAAAAGCATAAAGCATTAGACAAGAGTATTGTATGTAAGAGTTTGACTATGCTTTGTTTTCCCATAATCCACTTTGTCTCCTTAATCACTAATTAACACAAAATGAAGCAAAAATATCTCCCCCCACCTTACTCAAAGTTTCGGCCATACTCAACACATACACACACACTCACTTTTTATTTTTCAACTTCTATTTTCTCTCTAAGTTTCCTACTTCTCCAACTTCTCTCTAAAATTCTCTCTTCTTGTTCTTCATCTTCTTCTTCCTTTCTGCACCATCACCACCCAAAACCTCTCACTTAGCCCTTCAAGGACCTCATCTTTGGATCTTTGGAGACAAGATCTAAACACTACAACCTCCATTTTCACAAGATCTCAAGAGCTTCTCCTTCCTTCTTGCAAAACCGCCACTATCATCATCAAGAGGAGCCATCATCTTCTTCTTCCTCTTCTCTTGTTTTTGCGCCATCTTCAAGAAAGGTAGTGATCTTCATCTTTTATTTTGTTTGCTCAAGAAAGCTTGAAGCTTGGTTCTTTTCATGACCAAGATTTTTAAGTGAAAACTTGAGAAGATCCTCCATGCTCTTGATGAACAAAAGTTTCCCTTTCTGGCAAAATATGTTCTTGTTGTTCTTCAAGTGTTCTTGATGTTTCTACTTTTTGGAAAATTATGTTCTTGATGTTCTTCAAGTGTTCTTGATGTTTCTACTTTTGGAAAAATATGTTCTTATTATTGAGTGTTCTTGATGGTATCTTGTTTAAAGTTATTTCTTCTCTTATGATAAGTTGATGATTAGAAAAGCTTCATCTTTTTATATTTTTCATGATTTCATAAGACTATAAACATCCTAAAAGCTTTAAACTTTAAAAAGTTTGCTTCTTGAAGCAGAAAAAGTAGCACAAGTTTTAGTGCCATCATAAAGTCTTCTTTTGTTTTGTTTTGAAGACAAGAATACATGTAAAAGTCTAAGCTTTTTAGACTAACAAGCCTTTTTGCGTTATAAAATGATATCTTGTCACTTTATGTCTTAGAAATCAAACATTAAAGACAAGATCTTTCATAAAGTTTTAAACTTTAATCAAGAATGAGACCTTTAAGTCATAAAAGTGTTGTTTTGTAACATTTAATTCATAAAGTTTAGATCTTGAACCAAAATAATGCTAAAAGGTGTTAACTTTTATAAAGATCAAGACTTTTTAACCTCAAAGTTAATGTTTCATATCACTAGTTGATAAAGTAGGAACTTTTTAATGTAGAGACAACTTTAAGTCATAAAATTGAGACCTTGATGGTCTTAGAATAATTAAAAGAATCAACTTTCATAAAGAATAAGACTTTTTAGTTAAGAAGCTAGTAACTTGTATCATTATTTCATGAAGATCTAATCTTTAAGATAAGAGCTTAATTTTAAAGGCACTTACTCTTACAAAGAATAAAACTTTATGACTACTTTATAAAGAATGATAACTTTTATAATACTTAAGGTAAGATCTTGTTATATTAGTGATAAAAGCTTGAAGCTTTGTAACTTGGTTAAGTTAAAAATCACTGTTGGTGTTTAATGAACATGATGTGGTTGGGTTCATGATGTGGTTATGCTTGTCATAACCCAAGGATTAGAAGGATCTCGAACTCTTTGGGAACAGAAGTATGATTAAGGCCTCTGAGCATACTATGAACCTAGGAATCACTAAGTACACGGTCTCAAGGAAAGGAAACAACCATCTAACCTAATTAATTTGAATAAGTGTTCCATAAGACATGAACTAAAGTAAAGAATAATTTCATATGAGAGCTAAG
The DNA here is from genome assembly GCA_031439585.1 of Pterocarpus macrocarpus. Taxonomy (NCBI): domain Eukaryota; kingdom Viridiplantae; phylum Streptophyta; class Magnoliopsida; order Fabales; family Fabaceae; genus Pterocarpus; species Pterocarpus macrocarpus. The sequence continues at coordinate 45,242,164 of CM062517.1, forward strand.
TAACTAAAAGATCATGTACACATATCTTAACTATGTGATTATCTCATGGGTAACCACGGGAAATCATGTGATGATTCATAAGACTCTTCACGAAGAATAACACAACTATAAACCCCCTTTAGGGTATGAATGTGTGATGCCATTTGGCATGATGAATGATGAGTTTGATTGAGCTTTGTCTCATGATTGATTGATTATTGTGATGTGATAAACTGTTGGTTGAGAGCTTATTATTGGCATTTTGGGGAGAGCTCCGGTCTAGCCGTTATGCTGCTAGATTTCCGTCAAAATTATGGACTTAGCCATATCATTGCAGATGTCTAGTCAAAGAAGTATTATGCATGTAAGGTATAATGATAAGAAAAGAATAATAGGACATGACCCTTCGATTACTTCCAGGACGTAAGAGACGATGATCCACAAAGTACCTTTATGGGAGAGGCAAGGGTGTTATGGAGGACCCTCCAACTTAGAGGTAACCAATAACAGGTTAGTCTGATTTGGTTAGTACTGTGTGACGACGGTCACGAAATGAGCTCATGTCCAAAAGCAGTCTATTTTAAAGGAAAGTAAAGAATGTTAAGCATGTACTAAAAATGAAAGTAAAGTCAAAGTAGAACCACGGTCAAGTTGATGAGTTGCATAGTCATGCATGTTTCTATATTTCTCATGTGTATTATGAGTGTTTATCCCATGTGTTAGTATGTATGCCTATGTATGATGCCGTGAATATGATGATAAATGTAAAAGCAATCCACTTCGGGATTTATATCTTCTGAAATTGTTAAAATTGAACCTATATCTGTCCACTATTTTTATAATCAAACCCGAAGTGGCTGGGATGATGACGATGACACCATGTTTGTCTAGTCACAATCCTACTAAGAAATCTTGTATTTCTCACTCCTACGTTTCCGTGTCGTCTTTAGATGGAGCTGATGGCAATGGTAATACTTCTGATGGTACCTGACTGGATAAGACAAGAAGCTGTCATGTTTCTTCACTTAGTTAAGGATGATCGAGATAGTAGTATAGTATTTTCATTTTCTCAAGAGCCCTAGTCGGGCAGTTTATGTGTAATTAAGAGCATGTAGGAAGTCATCCTGATTAATTTGACCTATTACATATGTGATACTTATTAAGTGTAATGATGACCTTGATTATCTATGATTACATTCTTGGCTTAATGTATTGTGTTATGTTGTTTCCATTTTGTCATATCTTATTAGTAACTCAGCGATATGAAGAACAACGTTCATATGTATACGAGTAAGTAAGCACTAAAAAGCTCAATTTTCAAGCATAAAAGTTTTACAAAAAAAAAAATTTACATGCTATTTTCGTATATTACGCTAATTTTAAGATAAGAACTTTCGCTAGTTAAGAGTAACAACTAGTGATGCCATAAAATGACTTAAGCATAGTATGATTTTATTAAGGTGTTACAAAAGACATCGTGAAGGTTTGACAAGTTCAGAGGCTAGGCCATTTGATAAGCAACAGACCCGATGCGTTTCAGAATTTGAAAAAGACCAAGAAAACGAGGGCTCAACTTTTTGACCTTCATGGCTTTACTTATACCCATTGCAGGTGTGATTTTCAAGAACACATGTTCTCCTTCTTGGAACTCTAGAGGCTTTCTCTGTAACACCCTCCCAAGGACAATACTATGCTTAAGTCATAGTACCACACTCTGGAGTTGTTACTATTACCTGAGTGGATCTTATCAGACAGCGACTTCAGCCGTCTTCGGAACTTCTTGAACTATCTGGAGATAACACGGAAATATGAGTGAGAATTTTAAATTCTCAGTAGAATCCTTTAACTATCATATATAATGTTATCGTTGTCATCTCTAGTTGTTTCGGTTTAGTATGAAAAAGGTGATCAAGTTATACAAGCTGTTTAATTTTATAGTTCAAAAAAAACATATTGTCCGAAGCAAGGTTTCTTTTATTCATACACTTGTCATTGGGTGAGCCAATACAAAGTCAATTCATGAATTATGTTATGAATAATAACTGAAACATATTAAGATACTATAGCATCAATATACTGGAGACATGACATTTACACATGACTTTACTTGTACTTGAAGTTATGCAGATAAATAAAATTTACTTTTCTTTCTTTATCTTCTGCTTATCATGCCATATTCTAGAGTATGATCGCCATGTCATACCCCATCGGAATGTGATCGCCATGTCACATTCCTTAGGAATATGTTCTTCCTGCCATATCCTAGAGTATGATCGCATGTCATACTCCATCAGAATGTGATCACCATGTCACATTCCGAAGGGTGTGGGATCATTATGCTATATTCCAGAGTATGATCGCCATGTCATACCCCATCAGAGCGTGATCGCCATGTCACGTTCCTTAGGAATATAGACTCATCATCATATCTTTTATCATAAAATCTTTATATGCCACCATAAATTTTCGGTACTTACACTAGCTGGGTCATGCCATACCTCATGTAAGCCCTATCCCCTATACTCACAGTAGTTGGGTCGATGCCATGCCTCATGTGAGTGGGGTACTTGCATATGCTTTAGTCTTTAGTCTTTAGTCTTTACTGCCCTTGGGTAGTCTGATCTGGGAGTGAGCTCGTCAGCTCATCTTGTGATCGTCGTCACACAGACTAACCCACAAGGGGATTCACGTGCCTCTAGTCTTGGAGGGATCTCATTTTGGCCACATGCCTCTAAATTGAAGGGATCTCTTCTGGTCAGAATTGAAGGATCTCATCTGACCACGTGCCTTCAACGTAGAGGGATCTCATCTGATCATGTGCCTCCAAGGTAAAGGGATCTCATAGTTTTAGCTGCGTTCACAGGGAGGGATTCAATGTGCAACTGCCTCCAAGTGAAGGGATTTACATTTCATCTTATTTAACTGCCTTCACAGGGAGGGATTCAATGTGCAACTGCCTCATAGGAAGGGATTCAATGTGCAACTACCTCCAAGTGAAGGGATCCACATCTTATCTTATTTAACTGCTTTCACATGGTGGGATTCAATGTGCAACTGCCTCCAAGTGAAGGGATTCGCATTTAATATATTCATGTCCTTTCATTCTCATACATAGTCATGCATAGACATACTGAATAGACTCATACATCTGCTTCATCATTTATTTTTTATATATCCTTGCATACATGATTTTCACATACATATTCATAACATATAAAGGCTCATAACCTCTTTACCATTCTACCGAAAACTCAGAAGCATAACAGATCAAATCCATTTTTTCATGAATAGTGCTAGTCTCCACGGACAAATTAGTCATAGCAGTATAATCAATCTAATATATCTATCAATGTAAAACTTGCAACCATCAACTTAAGCCTTATATGTTCACTAACACTTGTAAAACCATCAATTTGGTCATTTCTGCCAATTCTATTCAATTCTATCCGAATTTTGTATAATTCACCTTTACTTCTATTCAACTCATTTAAACCTAAATTTTGGATAAGTCATAGCTCTATGTGTCTAGTTTTCAATCCTTTTGGTCCCATCTCATTTTGATATGTGTAGCTCAAGATATTTAAATTTTGCCTCAGCCTATTCGGTTACTAATCCGAATTACACTCTTGGAAGTAAAACTTCACTAAAAATCGAAACCAAGATCAAATCATACGGAATTAGTCTCATATTAAAGCTAACAGGACAAAATTTCATTTGTAACAAGTTTCATTTCATTTGCTTTAGTATAGCTCAAGTTATAAGTCCTGAAATTTGACCTTCCTAAACTACCCTGTTTTGGCCTAGTTTGGACATAGGGTAAATTCCTCGATTCACTGGAAACAAATGGGATCATAACAAACTTGAAATTTCATTATGGGATGTTCTCCTATGTGTAATCTTTCTAACAAAGTTGGTTTCACTCAATTTGGAGTTGTGTAAGGTGAGTTACACCCTTCTCAAGTCACACTGCCCGTATAAGAGTGCTGATTCCTAGGTCAAACTTCAAAAATTCATATCTCTCTCAATATTAATCCAATGGCCTTATATGATATATTTATGGAAAGCTCTGAATGTCTACTTTCATATAAAAATAGTTCATTAGATTTAACTGGCTATAGGCAGAGCCGTACACTCCGCCATCCGGACTGCCGTGGACTTTTCACCTAGACAGCATCCTAATTCTCCACTCCTTCTAGTTTTCTCTTTCTAACTTTAATTCCAACTCAAGATTTCATATTAATCGAATCATAATCCATCATATACATCCAATATATCATCAAATACATGAAGAACAGTAAAATTTCATGCAGCCATAGTGCAAAGAATTAAAGAACAAAAATGGAATCCTACCTCTTTGGAGTATGATTTTGCTAGGTGTTGAGCTATATGTTGAAGCTTGAATTGATAGAACCTTGTTAAGCTTGAAAGAGTGATGGAGTTTGTTGAGAGGAGAAGAGAAGAAGAGAAGAAGAAGAAGGCTGAAACTAGATGAGAATGAAATGCAAGTCAGCTGGGAGAAGAGAAAAATCTTATTTAAGTAGTGAAGAGGTAGTTGGCTTTGTGTGTTTTGATTGGTTGAAATTTTGTGATTGAAGTTCAGCCATATCTCCCTCTTTTGTGGCTAAATTACTCTCCACATTACCCCACAAGTGGAACTCGCTTCCATTCTATCTGAAATCGAAACTCGCCCTGATTTTGCTTAAAGTCGGAACTCGTGCCGTCTATTTGACACTCGGAGATGAAATCGGATATTAGAAAACTTGTCTAGTTTTTTTGAAACTCAGAAGCAAAGTCGGATGTCGGAAATCATACAGCACACGATCACATAATCTCAGAACTCCTAATTCAAACTCGGGAACACCAACAAACATGGAAAGCTCCTGGGAATAAACTCGTAGATCGGAGATCATGTACAACTTGGAAATCAACTCAAAGATCTGAACTCGTGCCCATTCTAGTTGAGTTCAACTCTAAGGTTGGAACTCGTTACATTAAACCCGGAGGTCGTTACTTGTACCATTGTGTTAAACTATCAATTCGGAGGTCGGAAACCATGTACATTATTTTGAAACATGAAGTATGAGGTCGGAACTCGCGTACATCTTGCTTGAAACTTGGAAATAAATTATGAGATCGGAAATCGGATCCATTTTCTTTGAGACATAAAGTCAGATATTGGGAATCACGTCCATGTTGTTTGGACTTGAAGGTTAAGTCGGAAGTCGGGAAATTAGCCAGATGAAGTCAGAAGTCATAAATTATGCTGAAATTTGAAGACGAACTCGGAAGTAAAAAATTATCCATTTTATGTGAAATTCGAAGATGAAGTCAGAACTCGGAACTCGTGGTGGATGTTACATTCTCCTCTTATCTGCATAGCTTTTTTGAAGGCTCTGAGTTGTAAGGATTCTGTCCCTAATCCTCCTTATTTGCTCCATGGTCTGTCTCACAAGATCAAGTCCTAATAGGCTTTGCTCACCTGGTTCAAACCAACATAAGGGAGATGGGCACTTCCTTCTATACAAAGTTTCATAGAGTGCCATACCAATACTTGCATGATGACTATTGATAGGCAAACTTAATTGAGGTAAGTATCTATCCCATTTCCTTCGATTGTCCAATACACAAGCTCTCAACATTATAGTTCTCTCTGACTGTCCATCTGTCTGGAGGTGATATGTTATACTTAGGGAAAGTCTCACCCCAAATGCCTTTTTCAAAGCTCCCCAGAATTTAGAAGTAAACCTTGGGTCCCTATCCAAGATTATGGTTAAGGGTACACCATGCAGCCTAACTATCTCTTTGACATACAACTGGGCTAACTTCTTTAAAGGATAGTTAGCTCGAATGGGCAAAAAATGAGCAAACTTGGTTAATCTGTCAACAATTACCCATATCGCATCAAAGCTAGCTTGCATTTTGGGTAAACCCATCACGAAGTCCATAGAAATACTCTCCTATTTCCATTTTGAGATCTCCAATGGTTGCAACATATCAAAGGGCTTTTGGCGTTCAATCTTCACTTTTTGGTAGACTAAATACTTATTCACAAACTCAACAATGTCCTTCTTCAATTCCAAGCACCAAAACATCTTCCTAACATCCCGATACATCTTCGTCACATTGGGGTGTATAGTGAAATGGCTCTTATGAGCCTCCTCCAAAATCCTTCTTCGAAGGTCACCACTCGCGGGTATGCAAACTCTTCCTTCGAACCTCCATAATCCATCTATACCTCAAGTAAAACCCTTCAACTTTCCTTCTTCCACTAACGCTATGGTTTTCTGGAAATCTTCTTTCTCCCTTTGGGCTTGAGCAATCTTACTCTTGATATCGCTCATCACACTAAGCTGATTCAACTTAGACTATAGGGGGTCAACACAACTCCAAGGTTAAGGTCTCCAAAGCTCTTCATTAACTCATCTTCTTTAACTATCATCCAAGACGCATGTAATGACTTCCAACTAAGGGCGTTAGCCACCACATTGACCTTCCTGGGATGATAGTTCAACCCAAACTCATAATCCTTCAAAAATTCCATTCACCTCCTCTGCCTCATGTACAATTCCTTCTAATCAAAGAGATACTTCAAACTCTTATGATCAGAAAACACTTTAAACCTTACACCATACAGATAATGCCTCCATATCTTCAGGGCAAACACTACAGCCACTAACTCCAAGTCATGGGTTGGGTAGTTTACTACATGAGGCTTCAATTGCCTATAGGCCTAAGCCACCACGTTCTTGTTTTGCATCAAGACACAACCTAAACCTTTTCCAGAGGCATCACAATAAACCTCGAATGATCCACTTGGGTCGGGCAATACTAACACTAAGGTTGAGTTTAGCTTTTTCTTTAGCTCTTGAAAACTTTTCTCATAATCCGCAGTCTAGACAAAAGGGGCATTCTTTCATGTTAACTTAGTTAAGGGGAGAGATATCTGTGAAAATCCCTTTATAAATAAACCTACGGTAATAACTAGCTAAACCCAAGAAACTCCTTATATCAGTTACCAAAGTTGGTCTCTCCCAATTCATTGCAGCCTTAATCTTACTTGGATCCATAGCAATTCCTCCTTGTAACACCAAATGTCCTAAAAACTTCACTTCTTCTATCCAAAATTCACACTTAGACAACTTGGCATAAAGCCTCTTTTCCCTTAAAATTCCTAACACAACCTTCAAATGCTCTTCATGTTCCTCCTTTACTCTCGAATAGACGAGAATATCATCTATGAAAATAACTACAAACTTGTCCAAGTAAGGTCTAAAAATTCTGTTCATATAATCCATAAAAACAGTTGGGGTATTAGTCAAACCAAACGACATCACTGTAAACTCATAATGCCCATATCTTGTCCTAAAAGCTGTCTTGGGTATATCTTCCTTTTTCACCTTTATCTGATGATATTCGGATCTCAGATGAATCTTTGATAACACAACTGCACCTCGCAGTTAGTTCATGAGGTCATCTATCCTCAGCAAGGGATACTTATTCTTAACAGTCACTTTGTTTAACTGCCTATAATCTATACATAGTCTCATACCCCCATCTTTCTTCTTCACGAACAACATTGGGGCTTCCTAAGGTGAGGCACTAGGTCTTACAAACTTCTTCTCTAATAATTCTTCTAACTTTCCTTTCAACTCTGACAACTCCATTGGGTACATCCTATAGGGTGCTATAGAAATTACCCCCGTGTCCAGTACCAATTTTATAGAAAACTCAATTTCCCTTTCTTAGGAAAACTCGGGTATATAATCAGGAAATACATCTGGGTATTCCTTAACTACGGGAGTCTTATCCAACACCTACTCGAGTTCCACATCACTTACTATAAGGAGAATATATCCCGAATCACTAGATAAGAACAAACAAATAGGTTTAATAGGCTTAATAGGTACAGGAGGAAGCAAAATAGATTTCTCAGAACAATTTATCATGGCATAGTTAGCCGAAAGCCAATCCATGCCTAGAATCAAATCCAAACCAGACAAAGGCAAACAAATTAAATTTGCTACAAAAAACCTACTATCAATTTGGAAACGACAATTCAAACAACATTGATAGGTCTTAACATGCTTCCCAGGAAGAGTAGAAACTATTAACATGTAAGGTAATTCAGACACAGACAACCCCAATCTATCTACACAATCATGAGAAATAAAGAAGTATGTAGCTCCAGAATCATACAACACAGTTAAGGTTCTACCGTTGACCTTACACTTACCTTAGATCAGATCATCGGACTGAGTGGCCTCCTTAGCATTGAAGGCAAAGACCCTTCCTTGGTGTTGAAGCTTGTTGCCAAGGGGTGATAGCTTGATAGTATAATCTCTAGCCATGTGCCTAGGCTTTCCACATTGGAAACATGCATTTTGTCCTACTAGGCAAGGGCGTCCTCCATGAAATTTGCCACAATTGGGGCAAGCTTGACCATTTACAGGCTTCAGTGGATTCCCAGTAGGCTTCTAAGGTTGTTTACCTTTGAAGCCTCCACCTTAAAATGGCTTCTTCAGGGGTTGGGGCTTGAACTTCTGCCCTTGAGGTGCCAACTTCTTGTAAGCTTCGGACCTTGCCACGGCCAACTTATGGTTGCAATCCTCCACTAGGCAGCACTTGTTGACTAGTGCAACATAATCACGGATCTCCATGGGTCCTATGGATGCTAAGATTTCCTCTTGCAGTCCTCCTTCGAACTTGACACACTTCCATTGCTCATTAGGATTCCCTTAATAAATCATTGAGAACTTGCATAACTCCTCGAACTTGGCAATAACTCAACAACATACATGGTCCCTTGATGCAGACTCATGAACTCCAGCTCCTTCGTATTTCTTACGAAAGTGGGAAAGTACTTCTCATAAAAGTGTAACTTGAAAACCTCCCATGTAATATGGGTCTGGGTGCCTTCTAAGAACCTCTTGGTGCTTACCAACCAAAACTCATCATCGCTAGCATGTGGGTAGCAAAGGCTACCTTCTACTCCTTGGCTCAGGCCAACACCATGAAAATCTTCTCAATGGCCTTAATCTATTCATTAGCTCGATCGAGGTTGTAGGCTCCTCAAAAACTCGGCGGATTCACTTTCCTAAACTTAGCAAACTTGAGGTATTCAAGGTCTACCTCAACTCCTATTATGTCCTTCTAAGTTTTCCTCATTCCTTTGCTCCATTCACTCCATCATATGGTGAGCAGCAGTAATGTCCAAACATTTTTAAAACGTTTAATTTATGTCGTTAGTCAATCTATTCGATTTTATTAAATATATAAGGATAATTAGAAATTAACTAAAGGTTAATTAGAAATTAATTAGATGTTAATTAGAGGAATTAGGATTGAGAAGTATTAGAGTAGATAATTAGAAAACCTTAGGAAAAATATATAGAAAACGAGTTGCCAGTTGACAGAAAACTAGTAAAATTTCGGTATTTTCAATTGCCAAAACCAAACCAACCAAATTTAACTTGCTAAAACCTACTTTAAGTGGCTAGAATTTAGCCACCTTCTTTATTAAAGTGGCACCACCCATGCCACAAAGAATGAGCATGGTTGGCTCACTTGTAAGCCACTTAACCCTTCCACCAATAAGATTCCAAGCATCCAATCACCACCATCATTAACCCAAGATTTCTTCCTCCCTTGTCCCTCCATTTTCGCCCAAAACATCAGCTGCCACTCCTTCATCTTTTTTTTCATTCAACTCACCTCATCTCATCTTGTTCTTGACCTCTAACCATCCTACTTCCTCAAGAGTTCCTTTCTCACTAGCTACTCTACTAGATTAAGATAGGATTCTATAGTTTTAGTTGGTTTTGTTGGGTCGGTGATTGATGTGAAATTATTCTTTATTCATGAAACTGATATGATATGATGGGTATAGGGTGATTTGGAATGGATTTGATAGGGTTTTGATAGGTTTAACTCAAATCTTAAAGAGGAAACCACTAAAACTCCCAAAAATAGAATTAGAAATTCAAGGAAAACCCTACGTTGTCTGTACTGTCATGCTGTACGGACTATCATCCAGCCATAAAAATCGAATGAAACTAGACTTCTAGGGCTTTCAACTATATAGATTATAAGTCCATTGGGTTAGTATTGACGGAGATATGATTTTTTGAAATTTATGTCGGAATCCTATGTTCTATTCTAGGCAGTACAGGTTGTGAAAGGTATAACTCACCCTATACAACTCAAAATTGAGTGCAACCAATTTTATTAGAAATCTTACATATACAGCAATATCCCATAAAAATTTTAGAGTTAAATTTAATCCTTATTGCTCCCAAAAAATTCATGAAAATTGCCCTAAGTTCTAATTGGGCTAGAATAAGGCAGTGCAGGTTACCCAAATTCCAGAGCTCATAACTAGAGTTTTACTTATTCAAATAAGATGAAACTTGTTGAAAATAAAAGCTGGGTCACTTAGCTTTATAATAATATAGGTTTCATAGAGTTTCAACCAGTTTTCTATTTTTACTGAATTTTTAGTTTTTGGTAGGCAAATCTTCCTAGTAACAGGACATACCTAGGTAAAATGTTAATAACTTGAATTATATATATATATATCTATATATCAAAACTTAATGAGACTAAAGAGGTTATAAATTAGACAAATAACACTATAACATATCCAAAATTTAGGTTTAAATGAGTTAAACAAAAGTTATGGCTTAATTTCTAAAATTGGCAGAATTGAAGAAATTGGCAGAAAATCAATTTAAATGCAAAGGCTACAAGTTTTGTATGAGTATTGAAATGGTTGATGTATTATGTTGGTTTTCTGTCCAAATGATTATCTAGCTAGATGGCACTATTCATGGGGAAGCAGACTTGATCCGATATGCTGTCGAATTTTCGGCAAAAGCATATGAAGTTATGATAGCTTATATTATGAAGATTTATGGTATGAATATGAAATTATGTATACAAGAGTGTTTAAAAGTAAGTGCACTATGATGCATATAAACATTGCATGATGTTATGATCATGATTCTTTTTATGAAAGATGGCATCTTTGCATGCAAAAGAAGAAGATATATGAATATATCAAATTGGTCCCTTCACTCGGAGGCAGTTATTTGGATCCCTCGCTATGAAGGTAGTTAAAAAAATATGAGGAAGGTCCCGTATTCCTAAGGAGTGTGACATGGCAATCACAGCCATATGGAGTATGACATGACGATCATACTTTGGAATATGGCATGATAAACACAGCATAAGGAGTGTGACATGGTGATCATACCTCGATGGGGTATGACATGATGATTATACTTTGGCATGTGGCATGATGGGTACATCTTAAGAAATGTGATATAGCGATCATACTTTGGAATGTGCATGACAAGTAAAGGCAATTAAGAAAGACTCTAAGGATGGCGATACGTAACACTCAAGTGCAAACACAAGCAGACACCCTAGGGACAGCTATATGTAACACTTAGGTGTATCAAGGAAGAGAGTTATAGAAAATAAAGGAAGGTTAAATAAAAGTACAAGTGCATTTGCATATGTATATTCTGATTTTCTTATTATGTTAAAATTTACTATATTTGTGAGTGTTGTGACTACTATGCTAATTATGAGATATGAAATGATCATATAATTGCAATGTGATTCAAGTGCTTGAATAAGATAAACTCTGCTTTTGGACAATATGTTTTTGAACTGTTAAATTGGGCAGATTACATAGCATGTTCACCTTTTCTTAATAAATCGAAGTAGTTGGAGATAATAATGATGACATGATATATGGTGAATAAGGGATCCTACTGAGAATTTTCAATTCTCACTCCTATTTCCGTGTTATCTCCAGATAGTTTAAGGAGTATTGACGATAGCCAAAGGTAGCTGTCAGACAAGGTCTGTCTAGATAATAGTAACAACTTCCAAGTGTGGTACTATGACTTAAGCATAGTACTGTACAGGGGAGGACGTTACAACAATAGCAGCAGGTTGCTCCCTCATGGCAACAACCATCTCACAAAGCATCCCGATGACTTCTTCGGGACCTTCCGGCTCGTTACACTGCTTATCACATCTACCTGTTGCCATTAGTTCCTGGTGCACAAAATAGAAGACATTGAGTTAATCAGGCTCAGCATTTATGCTAAGTGAACCAGCAACTAACTATATTCAAAATAAATGATCATGCATGTCTAATCCTCATGTCCCATCACACAAACGAGACTCAAAGCATAAATTAACTAATGCATATGCTTAGAAGCACAGTTAGTCCATTCCCAGGCTCTTTAAGGATGAACTGCTTTGATATCAAAATGTAACATCCTAATAGTCCCATGCTATGCTTAAGACATATCATGGAATTATTAGTTGTTACTTTTGCTTGCGGAACTACTATTACCATTTGAAATTATTTTATACCGAAAATAGAGGTAAATTTTTTTATTTTTGAACAATAAGAACATGAGTAAATCATTTTGAAAACCAAGAGCCATGCACGCGTCGCGAAAGGATAATATCGAACATCACTATCTTGTATAAGCGGTGCAATAAAATAAATAAAGGCAACATAAAGAGTAATCATCTAGGATAAATACAATATTATTCCATAACCAGAAGAGTTTAACACAATTAATAGTAGAGTAACAAGTCATATATAATAGGTAATGGGTTTGATATCTACTGTTGGCCCTACAAAAGAAACCTAACCAAATACATCACAAAAGAAAATACATCAAAAATCCCATCCACCCATACATGTCGAAAGAAAATGATAACCCTATAACTACCAACCAAAAAAGGGCTATCCTCATGCTCGGCTCCACATGTGCTATCCAAGTCAACCATCGGATAGGAGGAAACCATTCCTGAAACCACTAGGAGCAACAATCATCAGTCCTCCTCCTCGAGCACGCCCACAACCACAAACCGAGGGTGGTGTGTGATGAGGACCTGCAAAAGAGGAAGACGAATCGGAAGTTAGGCGAGTTACTTAAGGGTAAGAGGGCTCGGATAGGTCAGACTCCATGTGGTAGCTGGGGTAAGATGGCTTCAAAGGATCGGAATCCAAAGAAACAGTCGGTGTTAGACGGGTATCCGAGTCAGACTCACCATCAATAGGGTGCCTTGGTGGTTAAAAGTAGGGACGGATATCATCCAAGGTAACCTCATCATACGGCTGGTGTGGACAAAAAAATAGGCTCATAATAGGTACTTGGAATGGACAGTTGTGGAAGATGTAAACCCTCATGATTGTGCTCACAGTCATCACAGAGGCATTCAGCACTGGGTCAAAGCGCCAATGCTATACAGGGAACTCTGAATATCACCACCGTGCCCAACATGGCATCCTTTGAAGACGACATGGAAACATAGGAGTGAGAAATACAAGATTTCTCAACAGGATCGCAATAAGACAACTACTATGTCATCATCATTGTCCCAGCCACTTCAGGTTTAATTATAAAAAACATTGGACATGCATAGATTCAATTTTAATAATCTTGAAAACATAAATCCTAAAGCGAGTTGCTTTTAAGTTTAACATCATATAGAAACATACATGCTACAATATGGAAGAAACATTCATGGTGCATATGGACAATATAGATACATGCATTTTTATACAATCTCATAGACTTAACCATGGTTTTACTTTAACTTTACTTTCATACTTAGCATGTAACACCCTCCCAAGTACAGTACTATGCTTAAGTCATAGCATCATACCCTGAAGTTGTTACTGTTACTTGAGCGGACCTTGTGTGACAGCAACTTTAGCCGTCCTCGGGACTTCTTGGACTTTCTGGAGACAACACGGAAGATAGAAGTGAGAATGATAAATTCTCAGTAGGATTCCCTACTTATCATACATAATGACATCGTTGTCATCTCCAGTTTGCTTCGGTTTATTATAAAAAAAAGTGATCATATAATGTGGACTGTTTAATTTTACAGTTCGAAAATATATTATCCGAAGCAAAGTTCATTTTTATCATACACTTGACATATGAGAGAATCCATAAAAAATCAAGTCATGAAATTGGGACTAATAACTGAAATACAATAAAGTACGATAGCATCAATGTACTAGAGGCATAACTTCTACATATACTTTACTGGAACTACAGTATATTAAGATGATGCCCACATGATATCAATATGCTGAGAACATAACATCTGCACATAACTTAACTTGTATTTAAATTCATACATAGACATAAAACTTGCTTTTCTTTCTTCATCTTTCTTTTCTTTGTCATCATAAAATCTTTACGTGCCACATTCCAGAGTATGATCGCCATGTCATGCCCCATCAGAGCGTGATCGCCATGTCACGTTCCTTAGGAATATGAGATCTGCACTTGGTACTCACACTAGCTGGGTCGAAGCCACGCCTCATGTGAGTGGGGTGTCTGCATATACATTAATCTTTGGTCTTTAGTCTTTAGCTTTTACTTGGCACACCTAGGTGTTACGTATCGCCATCCCTAGGGTGCTATTACTGCCCTTGGGTAGCCTGGCCTTGGAGTGAGCTCGTCAGCTTCACCTGTGACCGTCGTCACACCGACTCACTCGCAAGAGGACCCACGTGCCTTTAGTCTTGGAGGGATCTCATTCTGGCCACGTGCCTCTAATTGAAGGGATCTCTTCTGGTCACGTGCCTCAAAATTGAGGGATCTCATCTGACCACGTGCCTTCAACATAGAGGGATCTCATCTGACCACGTGCCTCCAAGGTAGAGGGTATCTGCCTTCACAAGGAGGGATTCAAAGTGCAGCTGCCTCCAAGTGAAGGGATTCATATCTTTATCATTTAACTACCTTCACAGGGAGGGATCTCAATTAACTGCCTCCAAGTGAAGGGATTTACATTTAATATACTCATGTCTTTTCATTCTCATACATGGTCATGCATAGTCATACTGAATGTACCTATACTTCATTTATTTTCATATGTCATTGCACACATGATCTTCACGTACATAGTCGTGACATATAAAGGCCCGTAGCCTCTTTACCATTCTACCGGCACTCATACATATGCTTTGTCCTTTACTTTCATATACCTCATCTCCTACTTATGTCATTCTTGAATATAGGGTTTCTATATAGCCATTCATACTCTAATTCATCCTTGATAACCCATATCATCTTCAAATTCATCCTTGCATGTAAATATTCCTAGTTTCATAGACTTCTGCCGTAAATTTGGCAGCATAACGGATCAGTTCCGTCTTTCCATGAATAGTGCCAGTTCTCACAGACAGTTCAGTCATAACAATATAATCAATTTAACACATATATATCAATGTCAAACTAGCAATCCTCAACTCAAACCTTATATGTTTCACTAATACTTGTGAAATCATCAATTGGGTCACTTCTGCCAATCTATTCAATTCTGTCCAAATTTCATATGATCTACCTTTATTTCTATTCAACTCATTTAGATCTGAAATTTGGATATGTCATAGTTCTATGTGTCTACTTTCTAACCTCCTTGGTCCCATATCATTTTGATTTATAAAACTTAAGATATTTAACTTTTGCCTTAGCTAGTTTAGTCACTAGCCCGAATTACACTCCTGGAAGTGTAAATTCACTAAAAATCGAAACTAAGCTCAAATCATACGAAGTTGGTGCCATATCAAAGCTAACAGGACAACCTTTCATTTGCCATAAGTTTCATTCCATTTGCTTAAGTATACCTCGAGTTATAAGTCCCGAAAGTCAACCTTCCTGAACTACCCTATTTTGGCCTGGATTGGACATAGGGCAACTTCCTCAAATCACTGGGAACTATTGGGACCATAACAAACTTGGAATTTCATATTGGGATGTTCCCATATATGTAAGCTTTCTAACAAATTTGGTTTCACTCAATTTGGAGTTGTATAGGGTGAGTTATACCCTCCTCAAGTCACCTTGCTCAGATGAAAATCCTGAACCCTAGGTCAAATTTCAAAAATTCATATCTCTCTCAATACTAATCCAATAACCTTATATGATATATGCATGGAAAGCTCTAAATGTATACTTTCATCTAAAAATAGTTTCATTGGATTTAACCGATTGTAGGCGGCGCCGTACACTCTGCCGTACGGACTGCCGTGGAACTTCTCCCTTAGACAGCATTTCAATCCTTCACTTCTCCTAGTTTTCTTCTCTTAATCTTAATTCCAACTCATTATTTCATATTAATCCAACCATAATCCATCATAATACATCCAATAGTTCATCAAATGCATGAAGAGGAGTACAATTTCATGCAATCACAGTGCAAGTAATTTAAGAATAGAAGTAGAATTCTACCTCTTTAGAGTGTGATCTTGCTGAATTTGAGTTTTGGATTGATGGAACCTTGACCAAACTTGGATATTTGATGGAGTTGGACTGAGAGAGGAGAGGAAGAAGAAGAAGGTTGGAGCAAGGAGAAGAAGAACGTAAATCAGCTGGGAATGGGGGGGGAAGTCTGACTTAAATACATGAAAGTTGTGGTGTTGATTGGCTGAAGTTTTGTGGTTGAAGTTCGGCCATGTCTCTCACTTTTGTGGCCAATTTGCTCTCCATGTCGTCCCACAAGTGGGGTACGCTTCCGCTCTACCTGAAATTAGAAGTCGTGTCTATTATGGTTGAATTCGAAACTCGTCCTATTTATGTTTAAAGTCGGAACTCGTGCCATCTTGTTGGTGACGAGGAAATCCCGTCTGGTTTATTCGAATCTTGGGAGCAAGGTCGGAAGTCGGGAGTCATTCAGTTCACAATCATATGATCTCGGAACTCCTATTTGAACCCGGGAATGTCAATGCTGGGAATGGACTCTCTGAGGTCGGAACTCGTGTATGACTTGGAAATCAACTAAAGATTCGAACTCATGTCCATTGGATCCAACTCTCAAATCGGAACTCGTTACATTCGAACGCGAAGTCAGTACTTGCATTATTGTGTTAAAGTAACAACTTGGAGTCAAATCGGAAGTCGGATAGAATGCTTAAGGTCGGAACTCGATAATTCGGAATGCATCAAACCCAAATGCTAGAACTCGGAAGTCGGGATTTTTAAACATAAAGGTGGAAATGGTACCCGAGTAGGAAACCTTATGCCCGAGTCCATGAAGTCGGAAACTATGTACAGTATTTTGATCATGAAGTCAGAGCTCGTGTGCATCTTGCTCGAAAGTTGTAGATAAACTCTGAGATCGGAAATCGGGTACGTTGTCTCTAAGACGAAGTCGGATATCGGAGGTTAAGTCGGAAATGAAGAAAATGCTAAGGTCGGAAGTCAGAAATTGGCTGAACATGGAAGATGAACTCGGAAATCGGAAATTATCCCAGTTATGTGAAATTCGAAGATGAAGTCGGAAATTGAAATTGATCAAACTTAAAGGCGAAGTCGGAAATCGGAAATGGGATGTTACATAGCACGTGCTTAATATTCTTTACTTTTCCTTTACTTTTCCTTTGAAATAAACTACTTTTGGACATAAGCTCATTCCATGACCGTCGTCACACAGTATTAAACCAAATTAGACTAAACTAATAAAGGTTACCTTTAAGTTGGAGGGTCGTCCATGTCATCCTTACCTCCCGCACAAAGGTTTCTTGAGTCTTTGAAAATCACTGTCTCTCACTTCCCTTACCGAAGTGATTGAAGGGTCATATCCCATTCTTTCTTTTCTTTTGTTATGACCACATCTTCATGCATTGCAATCATTGACAAGACACATGTGGATATGTAATGATATGGCTAAGTCCATAATTTTGGCAGAAATCCGGTAGCATAACGACTAGATCGGAGCTTCCCCAAAATGCCAAACGTGGAAATCCAACCACAACCAATTATATCCATCTCACATCATCATACCAATCATCCACAATCATTCAATCATGAGTCAATACTCAATCGAATTAAACATACATTAATGCTCAAAGGCATTATACCTTCATTCCCTATAGGGAGTTTATAATTGTGTTATTCTTTGTGGAAAGTCTTATAAGCCATAATATGGTTCTTCATGTCTACTCATGAGAGAATCACATAGTTAAAATAAATGTATGTAATCTTTTAATTACTTAGTCATTATGTGAAATTACTTTTTATTTATGTACATGTCTTAAGTAACACTTTGTTTAAGTTAACTAAGTTAAGTAATTAATTCTTTTCCTCGAAATAGTGCACTTAGTGATTCCTAGGTTCATGGTATGCTCAGGGCCCTAATTATACTTCTGTTCCTAAATGATTTCGAGATCCCTCTAGTCCTTTGGATCATGACAACGCATAACCACACTCATGAAACCAACAACACCATGCTCACCAATCATCAAGGGATAGTTTTTATTTTCATAAGTTATAAAATTCAAACTTTTGTAATTAGAATAGCAATATTTCACCTTTATGATTAGCAAGTTATAAGATTCTTAGTCCTATCAAAATCATGAGTAAGATGTAAAGATGAGAACTTTTTCAATCATAAGCTCATAAAAGAAAGTAAACCAACTTTAAACCAAAAACCACCAAGAACATCATTATTTACCAACAACCTTCAAGAAGACATCAAGAAATTCATGCATTAAGAAAGAAAATGGAAACTTTAATGCATTCAAAGAGAGAAACTTTCAGTAAACAAGAGCAACTCATGAACAAGATCAAAAACATATTTGTTAAAAATAGAAACTTTTAGGGCCCTTATGAAGAAAACTCAAGACATCCACATGAACAAGGTTCAAGAAGCATACCTTTTTCCAAAAAAAAGGAAACTTTCTCAAGTTCTCACTTGCAGATCTTGGCCATGGTGAAAGCTAAGCTTCAAGCTTCTTGAGTAACAAAAAGAAAAGAGTAGAGATCACTACCTAGTGATGAGTTTAGCACCTCCAAGAAGAAGAAAATGAAGAATATGGTGTTCTTCCAAGTGGTGAAAGTGGCAGTTTGCAAGGAGAAAGAGAAAGCTCTTGAGTTCTTGATAAAAATCAGTCTTATAGTGTTTGAATCTTTTCTTCAAAGACCAAAAGATGTGGTTTTTGAAGGGCTAAGTGAAGAAGGTTTGGTTATGGAAGTGGAGAATGGAGAAGAAGATGAAGAAGAAGAGAGAATGCAGAAAGAAGTTGGAGAGTTTGGAAACAAGAAAGGGAATGGAATGACATAAAATGAAAATGAGTGTGTGTGTGTGTGTGTGTGTTGTTGTTGTTGTGGCTGTAAGTTTCAATGGGTGGGGGAAAGATATTTTTGTGTCATTTTTTAATTAATTAAGGATTAAGGGGACAAATGGCATGATGGGGGACAAAGCATGTACTAATTCTTACAAAAAGTACCCTTGCCCCATGCTTTTTGCTTTAATGACATCACTGTTTACTTTATTGTCTAGTTGACTTAATTTGAATTTTAATGATGTGATTAAGTGTTCTTGCAACTTAATTAACTTGATTAAGCAATAATTAGTGATTAAGACACAAGAACATGATTAAGAAAATTAAACTTATAATTAATTAAGCCATTAAGAGTTTGACTTACTTAATTAAAGATTCTCTAATCTTAATTAAGCATTCTCTTAACTGTCGCTTCCAAATTGCCATATAAATTCTTTAATTAAGCCTTGATCTTTTAATTTCTTATTAAGTGTCTAATTTCTCCAGGTTACTGAGGTAATTTAGCACAAAAGATTACAGTCATCATCATTAGGAGAGGAAAAGGGAACTAAGGTGGTGAGGCAAGCGGTGAAGCTTCCATTGCTATTGGAGGTAGAGCGGGATGTGCCATATACAGCAAAATGGCTATGAAGGGTTTAGTAGGATCGAACAGAGGGTGAGGTAGAGGAACAGCAAAATCTCTACTAAAAAAGAAATACAAACAAAAACGATAGGTACCAGTGATATATACAGAGTCTATCATCGGGTCGAGGTGGATCTGCAACTTAGGAAACTCAACGAAGAGGATAGCCGTCGATGCCATGTCCATGGTCTGAGAATGACGCGGATACATACAGTAGGGTGAAAATTTTGTAAAATTCTCAGTAAGATTCTTATAACTAAGCTACACTGACATCGCGTTTAATCCTAGTTGCTTCAGTTTTTTATTTAATTATGAAAAGGTGAATAACAGATCTTATATTCCATTTCATTTGGGTTTGAGAAAGACATATCCCGAAGTAAGGTTCTATTTTCTTTAAAAAGGTAAGAGACGTAAAAAAACTCATCTAAGAGGTAGAATAATTATTATATAGAATATTATGTAGTGTAATGGAAATAATAAATAGTCACAAGAGAAATCATGGTACAAGTAAATCAAATTGATTATGTAAACTACATAAATGCAGCAATGATGAGACTTTATTGAAATAGTATGCACTTCACTTTAATCATTGCTTAAGTTTATACTTCATGAGTTTCCATACTTGGTCCCCCAAGGAGTTTTTGGCCATATAACTCCTGGGTAATAGTCTGCTTCTTAAGACCGAGTTTGTTTATATACAGGATTGCCGAGTTTACTTTCCCTGGCATTCCCACCGATCTATTCCCCTAAACTTTAATCCGAGGCTGGCCCAAGTAATATGGAATCCATATAGTTCTTATGAATTATATAATCATGATTGAATTGACTTGAATGTTATATGCGTCCACATGTATATCATATTATGTGCATAATTTCTGCCAGAATTTTGGCAGCATAATGGATCAAGTCCGTTTTCTCGTGAATAGTATCATTTAAATAGACAATCAATCACAACAATAGAGCCAATATAATGCAGCAATCTTTTAGCATTAATATAAATTTTTGCAACATTTAAACCTTAGTTGAGTTTCAAACATGTACTAAGGTGTATAAACTTTCAATTTGGTAATTTGGCTAACCTCACTCAATTTTGCCTGGTTTGTAATTTATGCCAAAATTCTCATTTAACTTATTTAAATATGAATTTTTGATATGTTGAAGTATTATTTGTCTAGTTTTTATTCTCTATGGTCCTATTTGATTTTAGTGAATATAGAGTGAGTTATTGGGGTTTTATTAAGCTCTACCTTGCTGATGGGCAGAATTGGGTACTAAGAAGTAAAAATTCACTATAATTAGGAATCTTACTGGATTTGCATGGAACTTATGTCATTTTAAAGCTAATTGAAGTAGCTTTTATTTCCAATAAGTTTCACTTCATTTGAGTGAGCAGAGCTCAAGTTATAGGGTCTAAGATTCAGCTAAAGTGGTTTATCCTATTTCAGTCCAATCAGGACATTAGGCAAATTTAGTGAATTACTGGGAAATACAGGGGAGGGATCTAGCTCTAAAATTTTTATGGTATGATACTCTATATGTTAGCTTTTTAACAAAATTGGTTGCATTCTAATTGAAGTTGTATAGGACAAGTTATGCCATCCACAATCCAGTTTGCTCAGGATCAGAGATAGAAATCCAGGGTTAACTTCAAAAGTTCGTATCTCACTCAATACTAATCTAATGGCCATATAATTTATATGGTTGGAAAGCTCAATCTAGTTTCATTTAAAATTATTTTCATCATATTTTGATCGTAAGTGAAGCCGTACACTTTGCAGTATGAACAGTTGTAGGGTTTCTTAATTTAATCCATTTTGGTTGATTTCTTTTATGGTGTTTCACTAAGTATTCACTCCAAATCCAACATATAGTTACAAATCCAGCCAAAAACACCCCAATCAACTTAGTATAGCATTAAATAAATGAATAGAGATAAAATTCCAAGCAGCCATTAGTTCATAAAAATCAAATAAGGAGGTTGAATCCTACCTCAAATAGATGAAATAGCTAGCTAAAATTAGGTTTTTTGATGGAGGAAGTGGTTAAGGCTTGAAGGTGGGATGAAAATGAGATGAAATGGATGAAGAGAGGATGGAGAGAAAGAAGCTGAGATGGTTGACCAAAATGGGGGAGTTAGAAGGAAATTATAGAATTTTATAATGCATGGTAGTTAAGGTTTTGGCTTTTGATTGGTTGTTACCTTGAGTGGTTGAGATTCAAACAACTTTCACCTTATTTATGGTTGTCCATTTAAGTGGGGATGGTAGCTGAAATTCAGCCACCCAATCTAGGGCTTCTTTTTTTCTTAGTATAAAATTTGACTAATTCGGTTCTTGCAAATTAAAATACCAAAACTCAACCGATTTCTTTTGAACTTGTGAAATCTGACTAGTAACCTTATATAAAATTCTCTATATAATTATTTCAAATTCTCAAATCACTAATCTCTTCTTAGTTCACTTCTAATTATTATCACATATCAATTAGAATCAAATTAGTCGATTAACAACATAAGTCAAATGTACTACGATTTGAGACGTTACACAAGGATTTTTAGTCCTTTGCTCTAACCTGCTGAGCTACTTGAGCCACTTTCTTAAAGTCTATTTTCTTCATCGAATAGCGCCCTACTTTACTTACCACTTTACTAGTAAGGGAAAAGGCTTTTACTAATAACAAGAAAGAAAGGGCTTTTTTCGTTCGTCAAGCTTCAAGCAGATCTTTCAACTACTACCTAAGAAGGGTTTTTCTTCTAGTGAGAATTTGCAAGAATTGTGAGATCCTCCTGCTGGCTCGGTTCGCTTGCTTCTCGTGGACTCTATGCAAGGTTCAAGTTATTAGAGTGTAGTCTTTCTTTTAATTTTTTGATATACCAAAATGGAAAAAAAAAGTGTTCCCATTTAAATGTGTCTAACACACCTTGAATAGAGTTATGGGTATATTTCAGTCAGCTTATTTTGACAAAAAGTATTATTTTTTACTTTTTTTTGTAAAATTTATGTATTTTTATCTTCAAAAATTGAAAAAAAATTTATTTTTAACTTTTGAATAAAAATTGAAATGATTAATTTACATAAAAATAATTTTTTAATAATTAAAAATTAATTTTTGTCAAAAAAAATGAAAGGCTAAATTAAACATATCCCAATTTTTTTTGTCTTAAATATGTTTTTAGTCCCTTTAAATATTTGATTTTTCAGATTTGATCCCTCAAAAAATTTTTACTTGGTTTTGATCCCTTATTTTTCAGACGTTATCAATATTAGTCCCTACCGTCAATTAAGTACTGTTAAGTGCTGATATGGTAACGTGAGATCTAAAAGCATTAACATGTGTCAAAATCTTACGTTCTTGGCGTCAGTGACTTAATAATCTAATCGATTGTGTGAGGACTAATATTGGTAACTCTGAAAAATAAGGGACCAAAATCAAGTGAAAATTTTTTGATAAACCAAATCTAAAAAATCAAATATTTAGAGAGATTAAAAATATATTTAAAATTTTTTTTATTACATGACTAGCATTACATATTTTATATTTTTATCTATACTATTATATAAAAACTTTAAAATACTTTAACTATTTTTTGGTCATAAATTTATTTTCCATTTTATCCTTACTCACTTTCGTAAACCTTCTACAATAATTCTTAGGATTTAATTTGAATATATTATCAGTGTAAAATTTTTTTATACAAATATTCAATCATATATTACTACATCAGCAAAAATCTTTGATATAATTACCCACTACTTGAATAGTCATGCAAATAGAAAATTTTGATTGAATGACAATATAAAAAAATTTTACACTATCATTGCACCCCAATTAAACTCTAATTCTTATAACTTTCGATATTAACAATGACTCCTTCAACTTCAGAGCTAAATAATCTTCTCCTTTTCAAATACTACATTCTTAAGTGTCCGTCGATTTGCTAGTATCTAATAGAGGGTGCCGGAAAAAATAATTAAATTTTGACCTTTTAAAGATCATGGTCCACTACCGCAGCCATCGTGCTTCCAGATAACCGTTAGTCGCGTGTTGATCTGAATCGAACACTCAGAACAATACACAGCCACGAGAAGAAAGAAAGTAGAAAAACTACGTCACCCCCTTTTCTTTTCTGTCTCTCCTCATCTTTCTGTTGGGGTTTTGCTCTCTGTTCTACCTCCACATCCATTATCCAATTTTGACCCTTTCTCCATTCCCTTCAGCATTCCCAATTCAATTTCTAGGGCTTTATCCGAAACCCCACTTTCTTCCATGGCCGAGGTCATCAACATGCCCTCGGAATCTTTCGACCAGTCCCCCTCCTCCGCTTCCGCTCCTCCACCTCCCCCACCCCCAACCGCCGCCGCCGCCGCCGCCGCCGATGATCTCCCGCCGCCCCCTCCGCTCTCGTCACGGCGGAGGGACAGGGACTCGAGGGACCGCAGGGACTTCGACCGCCACCCCAGCCGCCGCGGTGGAAGCGATTACTACGACTGGAAGGACTTCAAGCGCCGCCGCAGTCCTAGCCCTGACTACCGTGACCGCCGCCATTCCCCTCCTCCGCCTTCGCGGCGTTCACCTCCGGCGTATAAGCGGTCCAGGAGGGGGAGCCCCCGTGGCGGCGGCTATGGACCCGAGGACAGGTGGTAGACACTTTTTGATGCAATTATGCAAATTGAATTCATGTGATTTGACACTGGCATATAATATTTGCAATTAGGTTACGTATTTATGTTTTCCATTAAAATTTCAGATTAATACAAGCCAATATAATTTAGAATTTGGCCTAATATTTGTGTTTAGGATTGTGGCGGAAACGGTAGCTTCCATGATTAATTAGCATTTTGCTCAACTATGCTTGTTTGAGCATTGGTCTTTTCTTTCTTGGGTGCCTTTTCTTGCATATTGTTTTTTCCACTATGTTCTTCAGAATCTTGATGAATGGATTATTCAGGATTTCAGAAACTTCATAGATGTTAAGATGTTTCGTCATCATGGATTTTAGAAATGTTCGTGGATATATGTTTCCAGTGGTCATAATGTGTTTATGTTGTGGATAACTATGAAAAGAGGAGTGGGAAAAAAAATTCAACTCATGCTGTCGAGGGTTAGGCATAGAGGGATTGGTCATTTTTTGTTGTTTATGTTAATAGGGTCCATTTTTTTTGTTTTAATCAATTAGTGTCCAGGTGGACAAACATTACGTTTTTTCTTGTGTTCTGTTTGTTTGTTCTTTTCCTTTCCCTGGCTCAAATTAGGGGTTATTCCATTTCGTTCTCCCTATCAGATTTTTGTTCTATTTCAGCTTATTTCTTTTCTAAAGTGACATATCTATCCTAGGTTCATTGAATTGTGACCTGTCTAGCGGAGCAAGTTCCAATCCTTCTCTGACTGCTTCAAAATATGTCATAGAACTTGCAAAAATGAATTTTTATATCTTCTAAATTTCTCTTTAACACTTTTAGCTACTTGTAGTGATAGAAATTGTGTGCTTATGAACTTATCTAGTTTCTTCTAGTTTCTTACAAATTGCATCGATTGTAGCATGAGTACTTGAGGATGATTTGTTGTGTGTTGAGATAGTGATGTAGTACTATATTCATTCTATCATGTTATTTAATATTGTTTCTGGGAGATAGATACATTAGACGGATTTTGTTCCTTATGTTTGTGTAGTCCAAAATTCTTTTTTTTTAAAATGTCCTTGTTTCCTCTTTCCCATTTGAATTACATTCCTTTACATCCTTCTTACCTAGTCTAGGCATCACATTTCATATATATATATATATATATATATTTACTTATTAATTTAGTTCATTTTGTGAGTAATGTAGATTTGGCTATGAATATTTTGGTGGCTATGAACGGGCAGTGGGTGGAAGAGCTGGTTATGCAGATGAGAAGTCTTATGGCAGGTTTGCACATCGATCTGCAGGGCCATGTCAAAATGGGATTTCTGGTATGTTAATAGCTGTTAATAACGGGTTTTCTTGCGTCATATAAATCACATTTATGTCTATCTGTAATTCTGGTCTTCTTTTAATTGAACTGAATTAAACTCGTCACCTCCTACTTTTGAATACTAAAATATCTTGGATTAATAACTCATTTATGAGTTTCATTTCTCCTTCTTCGATTTTTTGGTTTCTGCATTGCATGTTATTGGCTGGTGCTTTTATAAAAAAATGGTAATGTTATTGCTTGGTGAAGACAAGGTAACTGTTGTTTTTGAGACTATTTAGTAGGTGTACTATTGTTGAGTCCGCATGATTAGTGCAAACCTAATGCTAAACATACCGTGTAAAAGATTTTTCTCATTACAACTCAACACACATACATGTGCACACAGACACAGACACAGAGTAGATAGACAAATAGATAGGGAAGGAATCAACTTATATTGGTGTAAGTTAAATAACTCTTACCATTCAATAACCTTTTATTGAAAATTTATTTTACGAAACACACACACACACACACACACATGAGACAAACAGGTGGACAGACAAACAAATAGGGAAAGAATCAACTTATACCGGTGTAAGTTAAACAACTCTTACCATTCAATAACCTTTTATTGAAAATTTATTTTACGAAACCCAACATTGAATTGAAAGTTCATATGTTTTAGATCATATTTGCAAATCCAAAATCATTTGGTACAATTTTTATATATTTCAAAATCAATGCAATAAATACTTTTGAAATGTATAAAAATAAGAACAATTTGATCATATTCTTGTTGATATTCAAAATTTGACACAAATGACCTATGTGACAGATGATTATATGCTCAATGGTTGGATTGATGAAATTGTACTATATAAAATGTTATTAAGTGGTATAAATGTGCTATGTCTTTCATTGGTGTCAATTGATCCTTCCCCATATGTATTTATACTACAATTCAGTATGTATCCTGTGCTGCACTTCAGTTCATTCAATATTCTTTGTACTACTTTCAAACAATCAGCAATACTTGTAGCAGGAAATGTTTTATAAAATTTACTTTGTTCTTTTCAGTGCAAGAATAAATAAATAAAAAAAAAAAATCAGATTTAATGATTTTTGCTGCAGATGTATTAATTTACAGTTATGTTCTGTTACGGACAGGATGTATGGGCTAGTATACAAGAGGAGGAATAGAGGGGAAAGGGCGGGAATTGTGCCCATTTGTAACAAAAGGATAACAGAAACAGGAAAAGTGGAGGGAAAGTTAGTTGGAATAACTGACAGAGTAGGGCGGTATAAATAGGAAACTGGTAGGATTCAGTTAGGAGTCTAGTCATTTCCTGATTGTATAAGAGGTTGAGGGCTCTTCATTCCCTCTGAAGTGAATAAAATTCTAGGGTTCTTGGTGTTGCCCAGGATCCCTAAATTCAGTAGAGTCTGGTCTAGTTCTCCTCTCCTAGTCATTCTACTTGATTCCTATCATGTTCAATCAGTAAAAGATGCCTATTTTGATGCCTATAGGTCCAAAAGATTGATAATCCTTAAAATAAAAAAATTGGCAAATAAGTGCAAGGAGAATGTGCACAAATAATCACATTATCTCATGAATATTATTAGAATTCTAGCTAACCCATTGCTGTTGCCATATTTTTTATTTTTTGCGGTTAAATATGTGAAATGTCTTGAAATTGAGTTATAGAAGGGATAGGGGACAAGTCAACCAATTTATGTCTAGGTGTGTGTATAAATGTATGGAATCATAAATATATCACTTCATACATCAAGTGGCACAGTACGATAACGGTATCAAATGGCAGGCAATTGAATCAAGCAGCTTGATAGGATCTCTCGTTCTCCATGCTATTTGTAATATCCTTCTCTTCTTGTTTATAATATTTCTTCTTTTATCAAAAAATAAAAAAATAAAAAAATAAAATTAAACCAAACTCAAATGAGCAGTGTTTGAGCTTTTGATAGGCTTGGTTCAATCTGTAGTGTGAACTGGATAATAAAAGATTCCTGCCAAGCTCGAATGCTGATGTTTGGGCTCTGCTGGGCTTGATTCCAAGCCAAATAGCAAATCTAGCACTATTATCTTTCATATATGCTTGGACTTCAATTGATTGTGTGTGTCTGGTTACTGGTTTAAAGGTCAGTCCCTGTTTATTCTGATCATATTGGTCAATCTGGATCAGCTTTCAGAATATTGTTCTTGTAATACTTAATCCAAGTTGTCGGTTAGTTACAATCAGTATAAGATGCTGTTATGAATGAGTGATGGACCAGTTCATGGCAGCCTTACTCATTAGTAAATTGATTTTTAACTGATCAATTTGGTCTGTGTTGCTGTGTTGTAAAGTTGTAATAATCACAATCTTGTTTATGATTTAAATTTTAATGTGACAATTTATTGATAACATGTTCTAAATTGTTCCAATGAGTATTAAATTTAATAATAACAATTATTTATTTATTTTTTGGTGGATTTCTAATTTCAAATTTTGGCTTTGTCCCTAGTGGAAGTTCTGGGATACTCTAAGTCCGTTTGGATATAATTTTGGGAGGGCTAAAAGACCTTTTATTGGTATGAGAATGAAAATGCATAGTAACTAATGTGTTTGAGTGTGCAAAGGTCTTTTTTTAAACTCACTTTTGGAACTCTAGAAGGTCTTTTGGAAGAAATATCCTTAAAGTTACTTTTTATTTTAGGAAAAGGCCTTTTGAAAAGGAATCTATTACTCTTATATTAACAGCCAAAAGTAATTTTACTTTATTCTATCCAAACAAAAATCATTCTCTTAAGCTTACTTTTGACATATTCAAACCAAACAAAAATCATTCTTTTGAAAGTAATTCCTTTAAAAGTAATTCTTTTAAAAGGTCTTTCAAGAGTAATTCTCCCAAAAGTTAAACCAAATATACCCTCTGTTGTTGACCTAGAAATTTAAAGAAGCATAAAATTACATATTTCTTTTTGGGTTTTACGGAGATTTAAGACCAGTGGTTCGAGTCAATAAAAGTAATAATCTCTCTTCAACAAGTGCAATGTTGTTTGAAAATTTTTTGGCATATCATTTTTAAGAGATTGTACTACTATATTTAAAGGTTGCTTCCTCAGACATTAATAATAAAATTTTGAGAATTCAATATATCACAAAGAACTACTTCATCTTTTTTTTTTTTTTTTTTCATTTATCAATTTTCTTGTTTCTTTTTTTCCCCTTTTCATTTATCATTAACAACCACTAATTTGTTTTCCAACATGCTGTTAATATGTTCCTATTATTTTTGGTACATTTTCTAGATGTGGACACCAATCGTGGTTATGCAGACTTTCCTAGGGGCAATGCACAAAGGTCAGGTTTGCACTTTTTCTTTATGTCATGAATGAATAAATATTTTCATTGTATCATGTATTTCTTGCACAATGTAGACTATATTTTGTCATTGGGAAGGTAGCTGAGAAAGGAAATATGGCAAACCTGCCAATAAACTCATAACATTGCAGGATCTGAAACATGAGAGTCATAGGGTTTTGCTGTTGAGTTCTCAAGTAATTTGGGATGGCAATGTCTACTTTACACTGTGAGAGGGCACCACAGTGATTTTATAAGGCCATGATCAGATCTCTGCTACTACTTTTTTAGCCATCTGGGAGACCAGATGTTCTCAGAGGAATTTGATGTCTACAGAAAAGGTGTGGGCTGTCAAAACTCCAATTCTCTTGTGGCCATAAATGGGACTCTGAAATTTTGATCCAAATGCACTCTTTGAAGACTGAAGTACTGGACTAAAATCACTCGCAAGTATAGATGGCATTCAAATATGATACCTTTGACAAAGGAAATTTAAGAAAGAAGCTATTCTGTCATGGCAAGTTAATTTCTTGAAAGTAACAGATGACAATTGTGTGAGAACACTAAGGGTCTCTTTGGGAGAGGTGGGGAAGAGGGGAAAGGTTACCTACTGTAGTATGCTTTCCCTCCCTTTTTTCACTTTTCCACTTCTTTCAAACAGGTCCTGAGTCTTCTCTGATGGCTGGGAATTTATCACATTGTCTGCAGACCTTGAGGAAGAGTCGTTTCTGCTGGACTGCTACTTCAATTGTCATTATGAACTTGTAAACAAAACAAGATTTGGACGAGTGATCAGTTTGGACATGATACTAGTGAAACAAACAGCATTGTGTTGAAATGAAAATGTTAAAGAAAGTGGCCATGCGAAAAGAAAATGCATTCATGAATGTGTTTTCTGCATATGAGAGTTTTTAAAAAGACGCGTAAAGTGCCTCAATTTAATATATTTTCTGGAAGTTTTCATCCTTTTTTCTTTTTTTCTTATACATAATTCCATTAATGAATCTCCATTTATGAAATTGTGAAAGGTTTTTTTAATGAGAAGTAGACTCATATAATACCCTGGCAGTCTCATGTTTGCTATATTGGGTACTCCTTCCTGTAGTAATCTATTCAGAGTTTTATGATAAAAAAATGTAAAGGCTCAAATTGGTTCTTGAAAAGATATGTTGAACATCAAATTAGTCTTTCGAAGATTTTTGACATCAATTTGGTTCTTTATAGTATAAAATATCCATCAATATAAGGATCAAATTTATGCCTATATATATATATATATATATATATATTGGAGGACTAAATTGATGGCTATTTTAAACATTGAAGGACCAAATTGAAGATCAAAATCTTTAGAAGACTAACTTGATGTCTTTGTATACTTTAGGAGGACTAATTTAAGTGTTTATTCATTAAAAGGATTATGGCAAATTGTGAAGCAAGTTGTTAGAGATCATTTCCCTGAAGGAATTAAGGTGTATAAGTGTAAGAAGTTTAGGGGCATTATAGAAAATGGAAAACCTGAGGGAATGAGTGAGTCTAGTGGGCCTTAGTAGCTTAACTAACTTCTTGTTGTGAGTGCCTTGCTGGCATGAGGAGTGCATGCGTGGGTGAATTTGTGGGAAAAGCGCATATTTGTATGGGAGTGAGGTGAGGGGGAAGGTAGGCAAAATATTGGGTTTGTATTGGAGAGTCTGAGCTACTTTAGTGCTCAGGACTTCTCTCATTTTCTTGCACATTTCATACTTGTTTTTCTCTCTTTCCTTGACTGATATCACTAATATCAGATCAGGGAGTGTGAATAATACACTGTTCTTTCATTCTCTCTGTTCTTTATCTTGTGGTTTCTATCATTTTGGCATTAGAGCCTTGACCCTGAGGTGTGGGGGCCATTCTGTTGAAGCTGCGATGGAGAATCGAATGAGTGAGCTAGAGAGGAAGCTGGATGATGTGATGTAGCTTTTGAGGGATCAGAGGCATACTCGACCTAGGGGGCGGTCTCCACCTAGGAGGGAGTTCCGACAGGTGAACGTAGAAGACCGATGGAGGGGGGGTTCAAGAAGGGAGAGAGATCCGACATATTCCTCTCCTCTTCACAGAGAGAACCGCGACTCTAGGTCTTAGCACCTAGAGGAGCGGTACTCCCCTCCCTCCCATATTGGGTCTTCGCACCACCATGGCGGATCCTGTTGGGGAAGCTGGCCGCCATACTCGCCTCGGAGAAGCCCACACTCAGGGAGGCGTGATCGCGAAAGGAAAATGGAACTTCCTGTGTTCTCGGGTGAAGACGCGTGGGGATGGTTGGTCAAAATAGAGCGATACTTCGCTGTGAATGGGATCGAAGGTGATGAGAGAATGGGCGTGGTGGTGTTAGCCTTGGAGGGTTGAGCGTTGAACTGGTTCCAGACTTGGGAGGACCAGATCGCGTTTCCATCTTGGACACAATTCAGGGAGGCGATGTGGAGGTGATTTCAGCCTTGTACTGCGAAAGATCCGTATGGCCCACTGTTGAGAGTGAAGCAAGTGGGCTTAGTCATGGATTATATTGAAGAGTTTGAGAAGATTTCAGGGCCTATGAGATATGTTGACAGGGAAATTATGAAGCGTATTTTCATAAATGGGCTAAAAGGTGAGCTGCAAGCTGAGGTGAAGAGTTTGGAGTTGGAAAACTTGGTTGAAATCAAGGATAGAGCCCTAATGTTAGAGCAGAGGAACAAGGAATGGCAGGGGGGTGGGGTGAACCCTGTTGAGAGAGGAGTGGGTTACAACAAAAGCCCAAACCTCAATAGAAATGGGCCTGCAGCAACACGAATTTGGGCCAACAACGAGTTAGGAGGCTCGAAATTGGGAGGAGGCTAAGGGGAGAAAGGGAGTTTAGGGAAGAAAATTTCCCAAGTGGAATTGCAGGAAAGAAGCCATAAGGGACTTTGCTTCAAGTGTGGAGAGAGGTGGCGCCATGATCACATCTGTAAGATGAACCACTATAGGCTGATGTTAGTGGAGGGCTCTGATGATGAAGAGGCCACAGAAGAGAAGGATGAGGTTGAAGTAGAGAATCTTGGATTATAGATGAAGAACCTCCAAATCTCTCTCAACAGTCTTTAAGGACTTACATCGAATAAGTCCTTTAAGGTGTTAGGAAGGTTAGAAGGAGCTGAGGTGGTCATCCTCATTAACACTGGAGCCACCAGTAATTTTATCCTAAGTCCTTGGCTCAGCAACTGAAGTTACTAGTGAGCAACACCCTTGAATATACCGTGGAAGTGGGAGTTGGGCAGCGAGCTACTAGCTGCGGAGTTTGCAGGGTGTAGCACTTGAAGTGCAAGGGGTGCAAATAGTCCAACCATTTTATTTGCTAGAACTGGGAGGGGTGGATGTGGTACTTGGAATAGTATGGTTATCAAGTTTGGGAACTATTGCCGCCAACTTTAGAGATCTGACTATCAAGTGGAAGAAGAACGGGCTAGTGGAAGGCATACTAAGGGATCCCACCCTCTGCAGAGCCAAGACCTCATGGAAGACGGCACTTAAGACTCTTAAGGATGATGGAGAAGGGTATTTCATCACTTCCTTAGAGCCTGGCAATGAAGAAGACATAGGAAAGGTGCTGTCTTCGGAGTTGCAGTAGCTGTTGGAAGAATTTGGGGATATTTGCCAAGCTCCCACAGGACTACCACCACCGAGGGAGCATGACCTAGCCATCAACCTGAGGGAGGGAGCTGATATACCTCATGTGAGGCCGTATAGGTACCCCTATTTCCAAAAAAATGAAATAGAAAAAAATTATTGATGAAATGTTAAGGGCAGGTGTTATTAGGCCAAGTACAAGTCCTTATTCCAATCCTATCATATTAGTTAAAAAGAAAGATGGGGGATGGAGATTTTGTGTTGACTATAAGGCTTTGAATAAGATTACCATACCAGACAAATTTCCCATTCCGGTTATTGATGAGTTGTTAGATGAATTGGGGGGTGCTCAGATTTTCTCAAAGCTAGATTTAAAATCTGGCTACCATTAGATTCGAATGCGGGAAAGGGATGTCGAGAAGACTGCTTTTAGGACTCATGAAGGGCATTACGAATTTCTTGTGATGCCTTTTGGGTTGACTAACACTCCCTCTACCTTCCAGGCTTTAATGAACCAGGTTTTAAGACTTTATTTGAGAAAGTTCGTGTTGGTTTTCTTTGACAATATTTTAATATTCAGCAGAACAGTGGGGGAGCATTTAGATCATTTGAAGAGAGTGCTCAAATTGTTGAGGAAGCATAGCCTCTATATTAATAGGAAGAAGTGCAGTTTTGCCCAACCTCAGCTTGAATATCTAGGCCACATAATATCTGAAAATGGGGTGGCAGCAGATCCGAAAAAAATTGAAGCAATGCTCTCTTGGCCCCCACCAACAGATTTAAAGGGCCCGAGGGGGTTCTTGGGGTTGACAGGATATTATCGAAGGTTTGTGAAGGGTTATGGCAAGATTGCATGGTCAATTACTCAACTGTTAAAGAAGGATTGTTTCCAATGGGGAATGGAAGCTCAGATGGCATTTGATACGTTAAAACAGGCTATGACATCCCTTCCAATCTTGGCAGTATCTTGTTTTGATAAGGAGTTCGTGGGTGAAACTGATGCATTCGGAAAGGGTCTTGGAGCTGTTTTGATGCAAGGTGGCAGACCTGTGGCATATTGGAGTCAAACACTCTCAGAAAGGGTTCAACATAAATCAGTTTATGAGAGAGAGTTGATGGCTATTGTCCTTGCCATCCAAAAGTGGAGACACTACTTGCTTGGGAGGAAGTTTGTGGTGCACACCGATCAAAAGAGTTTGAAGTTCTTGGTGGACCAAAGGATGATGGGAGAAGATCAACAAAAGTGGGTGGTGAAACTCCTTGGTTTCGATTTTGAAATCAAGTACAAAGCTGGAAAAGAAAATAGAGCTGCAGATGCTCTCTCTTGCAG
This sequence comes from Pterocarpus macrocarpus, assembly GCA_031439585.1. NCBI lineage: Eukaryota > Viridiplantae > Streptophyta > Magnoliopsida > Fabales > Fabaceae > Pterocarpus > Pterocarpus macrocarpus. The sequence goes on from CM062517.1 coordinate 45,276,135, forward strand.
GCTGTATTACAATGCCATTTTGGCTGTTTCTTTCCAAGATTGGGAGGGGCTGGAGCAAGAAGTGCAGAATGATGATAAACTGAGGCAAGTCATACTAGATCTCATTCAAGGGAACTCATCTCAGCAAGGTTATGAGCTCAAAGGGGGCAGGTTGTACTATAAGGGTAGGTTGGTGGTTCCAAGGGATTCCCCAAGGATCCCTCTGATTCTAGAAGAATTTTACAATACTGTTTTGGGAGGCCATTCAGGTTTTTTCAGAACCTACAAACGCATCTCAGGGTTATTATGGTGAGAAGGAACGAAAAAATCTACACAACGATATATCCAGGCTTGCGATACCTGTAATAGAAACAAATATCAGGCCCTATCACCTGCGGGGCTGCTCCAACCACTCCCTATTCCATCGCAGGTTTGGGAAGAATTATCTATGGGTTTTATTGGAGATTTACCAAGGGCTCATGGGGTTTGGTTGTAGTTGATAGACTCACCAAATATTCGCACTTTATTGCTCTCTCTCCCCTGTACTTGGCAAGGGAGGTTGCAGCCCTCTTTGTGAAGGAGATTGTGAGGTTACACGGGTTTCCAGCAACCATCATCACTGACAGAGACCGAGTTTTCATGAGTGCTTTCTGGTCTGAAATGTTTAAGCAAGCTGGGAGCAAGTTGAAATACAGCTCAGCTTACCACCTCCAAACTGATGGCCAAACGGAGGTGGTGAATAGGTGCTTGGAGGGCTATTTAAGGTGTTTTGCTGGAACAAAGCCAAAACAGTGGCCTAAGTGGTTACCTTGGGCAGAATTGTGGTTTAACACCACCTACAGTGCTTCAACTCAAACCACCCCATTTAAAGCCCTTTATGGTAGGGATCCACCAACTCTACTCAGAGGTGATGTCCCAGCTTCTGCTGTGGAAGGTGTAAACCAGTTACTGGCTGAAAGAAATTATATTCTTGAGGAATTAAAATGGCAACTCAGCAAGGCTCAGAACTGCATGAAAAATCAAGCAGACAAGAATAGGTGAGATGTTGAGTTTGAGGTTGGAGACAAAGTCTACCTCAAGATTCAGCCCTATAGGCTGAAATCCCTAGCCATCCGAATTAATCAGAAGCTGAGTCCTAAATACTATGGCCCTTTTGAAGTGATGGAACGAATTGGACAGGTTGCATACAGGTTGAAGTTGCCTGCTGATTCCATGGTGCACCCTGTATTTCATGTCTCACTGCTTAAGAGGTGTTTAGCCCCTAATGTTGTGAGCCAACCGCTACCTACTGGTCTCACTGATGATTGGGAGCTGAAGGTCCAACCTTCAGAGGTGTTGGCTGTAAGAAAGAACTCCCTAGGTGAGCTGGAAGTATTGATCAAGTGGCAGGACATGCTTGAATTTGAAAGCTCCTGGGAACTTGCAGCAGACATTAAATCGAGTTTTCCAGATTTCCATCTTGAGGACAAGGTGGTAGTTCAGGAAGGTGGTATTGTTAGAGATCGTTTCCCTGAAGGAATTAAGGTGTATAAGCGTAAGAAGTTTACGGGCATTATAGGAAATGGAAAACCTGAGGGAATGAGTGACTCTGGCGGGCCTTAGTAGCTTAACTAACTTCTTGTTGTGAGTGCCTTGCTGGCATGAGGAGTGCGTGCGTGGGTGAATTTGTGGGAAAAGCGCATATTTGTATGGGAGTGAGGTGAGGGGGAAGGTAGGCAAAATATTGGGTTTGTATTGGAAAGTCTGAGCTGCTTCAGTGCTCAAGACTTCTCTCATTTTCTTGCACATTCCATACTTGTTTTTCTCCTTGACTAATATCACTAATATCAGATCAGGGGGTGTGAATAATACACTGTTCTTTCATTCTCTCTGTTCTTTATCTTGTGGTTTCTATCACAAGTTTAACGACAAAATTGTCAATTTGTTAAATTTATTCTCATCCTCACTCTCAGCTTTTTCTATTTCTTGCGTTTGGCCTTCTTTTATCATCAAAAAGAAAAATCCTGCATTTTGGTTTTCTATCCAACAATTGTTTTTCAAGATTTTGCAACCATGTTATGTTTCACAACTGTTGTTTTTTTGGTTTCTCACTCGTCATTTCCTCTTATGTTGAGTCTACTACCTATGTCATCTTTCGATATTGGGGCATCTGCATCCCCACATAGGACATGCCTAAACCATCTTAAATTGTTCTCTCAATATGTTTTGCATTTAAATTGCTCTTGTGGTTGTAATTCCTTATTTTCCAATCAGTTCTTTCTTTGTTAGCAGCTCTTTAGAATTGCTCTTGTGCTCTTTAGAATTTATCCAGATTTGCTGTGTTTTTTTTCCCCAGACTTGGGGTCTGTTAGCAGCTCATCATCTCATTTGTTGGAGGAAATTTGGTTGTTTGAAAGATTTAGATTTTGTCCTTTAGTTGAACTTTGAAGTAGGATTTCAACGTGAAAATGTTGCTGACTGCATCTCTCCATTGGTTACTAGCCTGTGTCTACAAACAGTAACATTCATAAATTAAACATTTTTTTACAGTTAAAGTTAATATCGAATTTAAGCATCAACTAATTTTGTGAACAGACTTTGGTTAGAAACTTTGTGCAAAAATCTTCCATTGTTTGTTTAATGGGTTTATTAGAAATTTGCACAATTCCTTTTCCTTGATATTTGAAGTCTCCAGTTAGGTCTGTCCTGCATGCCGTGTATGTTGGTACATATGAAAGTTATATTATGTTACAATCAATAGAAGAAATTTCAGCATGCCATCTATGTTGATTCAGTTCTGTTACATTTCCATGGGCAATCTGAGCATATATCAAGAGCCTTAAAGTTAACCTAGTAAAGATAACAGTCTCCTCAGCTTACTGTTACTGGTTGGGACTTGGTTATGCTTAAGTGTATTAACATTAATTTTCAATGCCTTATAAGATTGCACTATTATAATTTCTGGGTTCGATTTAGTAAATATCCTTGTACTCATCAAGTAATGGTTGTATGAGAGTTTCTGAAAATTTGTTGCCTATATCTGAAATTAAGATCTTCTCGAGATTTTGGACCACCCAGCTCTTTATTCTTTTGTCTTGCTTATCATTATGTTTTCTTATCACAAACTTTTGGACCGTTGTGTTCTGTGCTCGGTACTGCTTGTGGTTCAGCTTATGTGATATTCAATTTTTATATGTGTGCCATCCACCCAAGTATCCGAATCAAAAAACAAAAGTAATGCATTATCTTGTAAGTTGATTTAAATTCTTTTTCATACCTTTGAAGGGTAGCTATGGATGTTTTGCTTGAAATTGATCATTATGTTATTGCTAGTTTATTGATACTAGGTTGCTTTTATTTTACTCTATTTGACTATGTGATATTTTTGGGTAAGTCCTTAACACAAAGATGCTTGTGAATTGTTTCAGAGAGGGGTTGATGTCCTATAAGCAATTCATTCAGGAGCTTGAGGATGATATACTTCCAGCTGAAGCTGAGCATCGGTAAATTTTGGAAAATAAACACTTTGCATTGTGCCTAATCTAAGTGCTGAAGAATTTATGGGATACAGATTGACAAATGATATGTGATTTATTCTTCTAGGTATCAAGAGTACAAATCAGAGTATATTTCTATGCAAAAACGAGCTTATTTTAATGCTCATAAGGATGAGGAGTGGTATGGGTTTTTTTTTTTTTTCCTCTGCTATATTTCATTTAATTCTTGAAATGTTTACTATGTAAAGTATAAATTACCATCTTGTTTCAAGTACAAGCAATCTCGTGTTTTGTCCTTTAATTAATTTACTTTTTCATGTAGGTTGAAAGATAAATATCATCCAACAAATTTGCTCACAGTAATTAAAAGGTGAGTTTATAGTGATCTAGGAGTCTAATGAACTGAACACAGCATCCTCTTCATGTTGATGAATCACATACTAGTACTTTTACTTGGATGGTCGCTATAGAGGCAGGTAGATAAAAATTTTGATTAAGGTATTTAATTGTGATTGCTTATGTCCAGCACATCATGTTTCAGGAGAAATGAAAAGGCTCAAAGGCTGGCAAAGGAGTTTCTTGTTGATTTGCAAAGCGGAACACTGAACTTGTATTTTCTCGTCCTCTCTCTCTCTCTCTTTCTTTCTGCTCATCTTCCCCATGCTTTCAATAATCTTCGTATTGTGATAATATTCTGAATTACAATCAATGCAGAAATCCAGGTTTGAACTCCTCTTCATCCTGCAAATCAGGGCAAGCCAGTGACCCAAACGCAGATGAGGAAACAGACGCTGCTGGTAAACGAAGAAGACATGGCATGGGATCTAATAAAGATAATGATTTCTCAGCTGCTCCAAAGGCTCACCCTATCAGTTCTGAACCTAGACGGATACAAGCAGATATTCAGCAGGCTCAGGCTGTTGTGAGTAAGCTTGACATGGAAAAGGGGATTGAGGATAATATATTATGCACCAGTAGTGATCACAATAAAAATGATGATAAGGCTCACAGTGGATCTGTGGGTCCTATAATAATTATACGGGGCCTAACGTCTGTTAAGGGCTTAGAGGGTGTTGAGCTACTGGACACACTTATTACATATCTATGGTGGATTCATGGTGTAGATTATTATGGCATGATTGAGACTAATGAGGCAAAGGGTTTTAGGCATGTAAGACCAGAAGGAGCAGGGCATGAAGAGACAAGTAAATCAGGGTCTGACTGGGAGAAGAGACTTGATTCATTTTGGCAGCAAAGGTTGAATGGTCAGAATCCCTTGGAAGTAATGGCTGCTAAGGAGAAGATAGATGCTGCTGCAGTCGATGTGTTGGATCCATATGTTAGAAAAATTAGGGATGAAAAGTATGGATGGAAATACGGTTGTGGGGCTAAGGGATGCACAAAGCTATTTCATGCGGCTGAATTTGTGCACAAACATCTGAAGCTAAAACATCCAGAGCTTGTGATGGAACTAACTTCAAAATTGCGTGAGGATCTTTATTTTCAAAATTACATGAAGTGCGTATTGAGGATTTTTTTTTTTTTTTTTTAAAAAGTTTTGCAAGTGTTAATATCTCTTATAGTATGGCCTTACCATCATTGTAGTGATCCAGATGCTCCTGGTGGAATGCCTATCATGCAGCAACCTCAGGTAGACTAGTGATTTATTTACTGTACTGTACAAGGATATACCTAGGGCGAGTTTGGTTTAGATGTAAAAATAGGGGTGAAAAAAATGAACCAATTTTCTATACAATTTTATTAATAAATATTATTCATGAATTTACTCCTATTTTTTCCCGCAAACCAAACTGATCCCCAGAAGAAAAATATTACTGTTGCTGATTAATACGTTGATAAGATAGATTTTGTGGTTGCATGTTTTTATAACATTCTGGTGTGTAAGTTTTGGTAGTTGTGTATCTGTAAGGCACAATGCAGGCAGGTCTGCACAACTTGTGAAATTATCTAAGCTTTTGTATTTCCCTCTAAATGTATGCTGCTCGTCTCTGAGGGCAAATAGTCTGATCGCTGATGTATCAACCTGTAGGAATTTATGGCTTAAGCATAGCCATCTAATTCCTGCACAATGTTATTTGTGGTTTGATTTTCAATTTCTCATGGCCCATGGATGTTCTATCTGTAGAAGGACAAGCCTCTAAAGCGAAGATTTGGTCTGGATGGCCGATTGAAAGATGATCGTGGTAATCGCCAATATCAGGATAGGAGTGACAGAATAAATGATGGTGATAGGCGTGACAAGTCCCCATTGCATGAATGGCAAATACAGAGCCATGATGAAACAATGTATGATGCATACGGAGGGCCTGCTGTACCTCCATTTACCTCAGATATGCCCCCTCCTCCACCGGTTTTGATGCCTGTACCTGGTGCTGGGTTGGTTGCCATTCCTATTTCTTCTAAGTCTTATCCACTTCATTGCTTTATTAATAGTTTGTTGGTACTTATATAATTTGCAACAATACAGGCCTTTGGGACCCTTTGTTCCCGCTCCGCCAGAAGTTGCAATGCAGATGTTAAGGGAACAAGGAGGTCCATCTTCATTCGATGCCTCTGGAAGGAACATACGATCTGGTCCTAACATGGGTGGACCAGCACCCATAATTTCTGTCCCTCCATCTTTTAGACCAGATCCTCGACGGGTGCGAAGGTAAATGCTCTGCGCTACCTTTGTTTGGGTTTCCACTTATGGTTCTGCAAAATCATATTATGCCTTCCCACTTTTTTTAGAGTGAAAAAAGTATTATTAGATAAGAAGGGGAAATTACAAGAGAGGATAAGGTATCCTTTAAAAGAACCTGCAAAGCTAAAGAAAACATTAAAAAAAAGAAAAAAAGCTAACCTCCCCTTCCCAAAAGGACTCCACAAAAGAAAACATTTGAGCATGAAAACAGAAAGAGGAGCCACCAAAACTTCCCTGAATCTGACCACAATCAGACTTTAAATTAAGCAACAAATCCCTATGATTATGGTAATTATTAGGCAAATAATTCTTCTGATTAGGATCCACAGCTGTTAAAACCATCTGATAGTGATAATTAGGCAATAAATTCCTAAGATCATGCTGATCATTAAACTTAACATTTGTGGCACAAAAAATTCTTAGATGTTCTCCGAGCAAGATAAATGTTTTGCTTTGAATTATTTAATGCTTAACACCTCAGCTTTGTTGGCCATTATTGTCTCCTACTTTTAACTATATTTTTAATGCAATTGCCAAAGTGTTGAATATTGAATGGTTCAGAACAAAAAATTTCCTTTTTCTAGCTCTAAGAGCACCTAAAAATCTCTCTTGGGGCACTGTCGAAAGGTTTTCTTCTTCCTGGAGCTTGTTTGAGGTCTGATGGCAGGAGGCTATCAGTTTTCGAGGAGTAAAAGAAATTGGCAATATCTCAGGCCAAACAGGAATTTCAAGCAAAAGCTCTCCTGCACTAACAGTGATAGGATGGGGTACCTTATGAATATCTGCTCTTACTAAGATCTTTCCCAATGACAATCACCAAAGGACAGTGTTAGGACCCCGTTGAACGGTGTTACTGACTGGAATAATTCCCACTTCCCTTGTAACATTACCCCAGGTAATATTGTTTCACCTAATGTATACGTGAGAAGGAATAGAATTAGAAGGAATGAAATGGGTAAGGCATGTGGCTAAGGTGTGAGGGAAGGGCTTTGTAACTAACTCTGCTAGCTAGGCAGAGGAGAGAGAATATCCTGAATCTGTTAGGGGGTAGGGAGAGAGATGGGAAGCAATATAAGCAAGGGGAGGGATGCTGAAGGTGGCATCTCAAGATTGTAAGGCTTGGAACCTGGGAGAGTAGCCAAGTCTCTGGAGTACTCAGCCACGTTTTCTTTCATTTGTGAAAAATACACACACAGGGAGGGCTTGATACTACACTGGAGTTATTAGGAACTGGAATCAGGTAAGGAAAACAAGATAAATATACTGTATAAACTGTATGGAGAAGGCCATTTTTTCATTGACAGAAAATTGGTTGATTCAGCCGGCTGTAGGCACACACCAATCCATGAAACCACCCTTCCCTTTCATCTAATACTCTTCTTTCTTCTTGTTCTAACTCGTAAGTACCAAGAAACAGAGACTAACAAACATGCCACTTTAAAACTAGGAGATTTTCAATGCCAAGACGCCCAATCTTTAATCTGATCAATCCTATATTGCCCTTGAAATCTATCTACTGAACACCTACGACATAGTGATAACTGCCTTGACCAATACTAAAATCTAGTCCAAACCTCCCTTTACCATCAATCAACGCCACCTTGGAGTCTTGGACTCAATTAGAGACCACTGACACTCCATACAGGCCATTGACGACTCCATACAGCCATTTTTGTGCAAAAACTCCTCCAGCCTCACTTTTCTCTCATTCCCATTAGAGAAAGAGAGTACACATGATTCTCGGTCCTTATCCGTGATCTTTAGAGCTTACTCTGCATTGCAACTTCTTATGCCTTTTCTATGTGGCTTATGAAGCTTAGTGAATCTTCAGTTGTCAGGTTATTCATTCATTATCTAATATATTTTTAGAATTATCTTTTTTTTTAAATTTTTTTTAACTTATCATTGCATCCTTTCCTTAGCTATTATGACCTGAAAATTAGAAAACCTCTTAAGAGAGTTGCAATAATGTTCAGAAGGATATCCAAGTAACAAAAAGATTGCGACTGCCAACTGGTGAATGCAGATATTCAATTTTCTGTTTGCCTATTGCAGTTAACAGATATATTCATTCATTTTCCCAATGTTGTTGCAGTTATCAATATATTCATTCATTTTCCCAATGGTGTTGCAGTTATCAAGATCTGGATGCCCCGGAAGACGAAGTCACTGTCATAGACTACCGAAGCTTGTAGGTGTCACTCAGTTTTCTGGGTTTCTCTAATTTCACTGAGTGGGTAGAAAGTGTGCCTGTTCCTGTCAAACGGTATCTTGCCCTTTCAACGAGAGCAGACTGCCAGTAATATTGAGAGGTTTCATGTTTTTGGTGAATTTGTTTGGGAACCTCATTTGGTGAAATTTGAGCCGACGAGAGGTGACTGGATATTGTGCTAGAGTTTAGAATTATAGATTTCATGAACTAAATGCCATCTGACTGTGCTTACGACGATAAAATCAGTAGATGTAGGGATAACAACGTCAATTAACTTATTCTTTGTTGGATAATCGTCTCCTTTGTTTACTTTGGTTAGACGATTGTCTTAGAACTGCAGGTGCCTATACGTAGAAATAAAAACGTATGTTCTTACAAAGACCAACTGAAAAAGTGATAGGAGGTTGGGTTGATATATTTTGACTGGTTAAAAGTTTTCGATCTGCCTAATCTGCGAGCTTTGGTAGGGTGGGCTTGGGGGTTTGGAGTGCATCTTTTTTTTGGCATTGGTGACATCACTTTGTCGGAAGCTTCTCTATTCTTAATATATAATCTTTGCTTTAGTAAGGCGACTATTTCAACTTAATCATAATAGTTTACTTTTCCAGTCGCAGTTAGTCATGAGGTTCATATACTAAAACTAAAGAGGATCGAAAAATTGGATTAGTTGGATATATTTCTGATGCATAGGTTCCAATAAAAGAGGCAAGTGTAAAGTATATATTGTATTTTTTATAGTTTTGTTATTTTTTTTATTTTGTTTAAGATTATAGGAGCATATTATAAGTATGAAGGTAATAATTTTCAAGAAGAAAAAAGGAAGTTTAGAAGTTCATGATTACAGAAATATGTTCATACTATTATTTATTCATAGATGAAGAAGCATACATGAGGCTTCTTGCAGCTTTGCTATGTGGTTATGGCCTATTACTAATAAGACAAATACTATGTTTACCATATTTATCACTATAGGACGCTTGTCATATTAACAAAGACTTGACATTTAAAGACACTTATTACAAATGATAGTAAATATATGGTCATATTTATTATAAAGGATACAACATTTATGACCATAAGAGACTTGGCTAACTACGGCAAACACAAAGTCTATTACTAATGAAATATTGTTGGAAGTAGAATTGAGAGAGTACAAAAAATGAGAAAGTAGAGATGAGAAAGCCAATCTGTCACCTAGTCATGAGCCTATCTTAAAATGGTAGAGATGTCAATAGTACAAGAGACCCAACATCCAAAGACATCAAAAGTAAAGATACGATAAGAATAAAAACAGGACTTTTTAGACAAATGGCTAGCTTATAGATGTCATGAATGTTAGTCCTTGCCTTGTCATTTTGTGAAAATTATTATGTCCCTGACAAAAGTAATGTAATAGACTTGGTGTTTGCCGTATTTAGCAAGTCTCTTATGTTCATAAATGTCATGTCTTTTATAATAAATATGACCATGTACTTACTGTCCTATGTAATAAGTGTCTTTAAGTGTTAAGTTTTTGTCAATAGGACAAGTGTACTATAGTGATAAATATGGTAGATATAGTATTTGTCTTATTAGTTGTAGGCCATAACCACGTAGTAGAGTTGCATGAAGCCTCATGCATGCTTCTTCATTTATAAATGAAGAGGTTTACTCAGTGTAAAAATGTTGAACATCAGAAATAATAGTACGAACATATTTCTGTAACCAAGAGCAACTTCTTTCTTTCTTTCTGAAAGTTCTTACCTTTTTACTTATAATACGCTCTTGTAATCTTAAACAAAATAGAGGAAATAACGAAGCTATAGAAAATACAAAGTATGCTTTGCACTTGCCTTTATTAGAGGAACTTGTCCGTTAGAAATGTATTTGATTAATGATCCGGTTCTTTTGTCCTCTTTAGTTTTAGAATATGATCCTTATGAATAACTGTGGCTGAAAAAGTAGGCTATTGTGTTGAAGCTGAAATACTCGCTTAGCCAAAGTAAGGATTACATATTAAGAATAAGAAGACTCCCGGTAGAGTGATATCAGAGTCTAAACGCCTAACTAAGTTATTTCCTTTATTTCTAAAAGACAAGGGAGCATATTATAAGCATTAGAAAGGAGAATGAGTAAGGAAGAAATCAACTCACAAATGGTGTCCTCCTCAGATATTGCCATCCAAAAATGCATATCTTTAACTTCAAAATTATCCATCCTAGAATCCTGTGTAAAACCCTTTTCTTCAAGAATAGAAAACTTTATAGAATATTCCTATGTCCCTGAAGATGCCCAAATAGAAAGCTTTATTACTGCCTGGGTAAGCCTCTTAGACACTACCTTCCAGAATCTTGAGTATGCTACCATCGGAACTGTTTTAGCAACACTAAATGTAGGCAGTTTGTTTTAACCATGTTCCTTAACTTCAATGTCCATCTCAGAGACAGTGCAGGTCCAACTCATAGGGGCCCCACAAGACAGAGTTGCTCTAGCCACCTTACTACAGCATCAACTCATCCATAGACTTCAAAATCACTGTTTTGATTTGCCTACTCCAAAAGGCTTCAATGAAAATGTGTTGATGGTTCTTGCTACTTCAACTGATGAGACACCTTCTATTGTCCAAATCCCAAAGCAGATTTCAAAAAAGGAGCTTTTAAAGCTTATGCCATTAGAGTAGATAAGCAACTATGAAAACTTTAAGAAAAACTGCACCCCTATTGTAGCCACTAAAGCAAGTTTTCAGAGATCTGCTGATGGAACTGTCAGAACTATCTTTAAAAGGCTAGATCAAGAAGAACCCTCTAGTGGAAATCCTCCAGTCTTTCACACAATGATGATTACTCTTGGAGTAGCTGAAAAGAAGTTGCCAATCCATGCTATTGACCCAAATAGAGATATTCCTGGATCAGGAATGTGTAAACTAGGCCGCAATTGCGACTCAGGGTTCTATCCCATGCTAGGAAGTGATGAATGGTGAAGGGTGTGCACTGGAACTTGTAAGCATCTTGCTGCTCCTTGCAAGCCCGGTCTTAAGCCATAGAGGAAATTTGATCTAGATAACGGTCCTTAGGTTGGAATCCAGAAAAGAAAGGAACCTTTGCTGATCTACGAAGAAGCCCTCAAAATAGTACGACAAGAAGGATATCCTCCTCCTCCTGAAGACCCAGATCTCATCACTTGGACACCACCACAAAATGTTTCAAATTTTTTTTCATACAAAGACTCAATACCAATACTTTCTATCCCTCTGACATCGAAAATCCCATGCTTGATATTTGCCTCCTCTTCAGCCACTTACGAAGCTGACTTTCCAACTTCAGAAAGAAAATCCAATCCTAACCCAGACATTTACCAAGCCATTTGTCCGGCCTACTGAGGCCCAACTAGATGGAAAGTTAAAACCTCTAACTCAAGCTGAAGAAGTTCTAAGTTGGCAAATAGAAAATTCTCTAGCTCAAATAAGCCTACTGACAAAGATCAATCAAAAGGTCGATAGTCTCATGCCTGCCATAGAACAACGGCTGGGAATATTGTTAGAAAAATTGTAGAAATATTACAAGTAGACAAAAGCCATAATTGAAGTCTTGGAAATGGAAATCCAACAACTTCCTGTTCAGAATATCCATGACCAGGCTTTGGATCAAAGAGAGAGAACTTCAGAAGCTTAGCGATCGTATTGAAGAACTTTATGAATACACCAAGAGCCTCCAAAGACGGCCAGAGTCAGGTCCAATTTTTACTCCACCACCTAAAATATTTTCCAGTTTGCTGCCATCCTCACAACCAAATAAACCTCCACCATTATTACTACTAGTCCTACCACTAAAGACAACATTCTTTTGAGAAAGGTCTCGGCCCTCTAGAGAAAATCCAAAAAGAAAAAAGGTTGTTGAATCAGCCTCTGTTTCTCCTAACCAACCTCTCTAACATCCTAAATCTCCTTAACCATCTCTAAAAAAGACTCAAACATTGGAAATTAACCTAGATACAACACCTTTATCTCAAGCCATGATGACTTCACACACTTACCAAGAACAAGCAGAGAGCGATGACTAGGGTGTCGATGCTTCTATAGAAACTCCCAGTGATGATGAATGCACTGATATCATTAGAATTCTCATGGCCACATCCATAGGAGCTAAAGCATCCAGAGGATCACAGTCATCATGCTTAAATCCCCAAGAAATCAACACTCCTCCTTCTTCGGGGGGACTATTGTTCACCATAGATGATATCCCTCCATCTTAGTAGAGGAAAAGATTTTTAGATTTTTAGGCGTGGATGGATGCTATGATGATTACAGCTGATGCTGACCGATACAGAGTCATTGAAGAATTCTATGCACATATGATCGGTGTCGTTAAAGAATGGTATTGCAACTTTGGTCCTGTAAGGCACGATAAGCTACACAGATTAGACAGTACAGACACTGTCATTGCAGCATTCCAGCATGAATTCCTTGGTGATCATAGTCTTGTTCAAAAGGAAATCAGAAAAGAGTACTTTGACATGAAGTGTTGTTCCTTGAAAAAGCCAAACCTAGAACGCCATTTCAAAAGAATAGCTCAAAGATTTTATTAATTGAATGGTGATAATGATCCTAGCCTCAAAAATACTTATGTCAGTTCTTTTCCTGAAGAACTTCATGAAAAAATGTACCAGATGGTCACTGCCATGCAAATAGATGTTGTAAGTATGACTCTTAAAGAAATCTACCAAAATTGCTTGGCTACATTGGATAAATTGTGTAGTCAACAAGTTCTCTTTGAGAACATTCTCAAAGATAGGAAAATGTATGCCAAGGCTTGTAAAAAGAACTACTTGGAGATCAAGTGCAAAGAAAAAAAAAATTGTAATTGCCATTATAAATTGTCTGTCAAAAAACGAAACCAAGTCTTCCTGGAAAGGAAAGGGAAAAAGAAAAAAGTGAAATTTTTCAAAAGAAAGCCTTATCGAGGGAAGGACAGCAAAAGATGTTTCATTTGTGGTAAGAAAGGGCATTTTTCAAAAAATTGCCCAAATAAAAAGGAAAAGGCCTTTAAGCTAATCCATTCTCTTGACCTAGCAGCAGATGAAGATATTGAGTCTTGGTATCATGAATAAGATCAACTAGATGCCTCCACTATCTTTGTACTTGAGTACACAGACTCTAGTTATAGTAGTGACTCGAATTCCTCTGATTTTGAAGATCATTTTCTTGTCATGCAAGTAGAAGAAATTTCAAAACCCTCAAATCCAGAAACTAGTTCACTTAATCTTGTTCCACCATTGCCAAATATAGAGGTCCACATTCTTCCCTCCATATATGATGTACCAATCAAAGCCATTGCTTTCATGGACACAGACGCACAAAAGACTTTGATGAATCCACCAATCCTCCCATCTTCCGCCTGGGAACCCGGTGTTCATTTCTTTAAAGCTACAGATGGAAAAATCTTCTGAAAAAATCTAATTACCAAGCACAAGATTGGCATTAAGTTCTTCCTAGGATGAATTATCCGGACCAAAGTCATTGGGACAGATTTGCCCAACAAAGATCTTGTTATTGGCATGAACGTCTATACTCAAAATCATAGGCTTCAAATCCTCTCTTAAGATATCAAATTAAAAAGGAAGTTCAAGCCTTATTCCACTATTTCAAATTATTTACCCTTGCAGACGCATCTCTGGGATATGAAGAAATAAGAGACAAACTCCTCAAAATGAGTGCTAACTACCATGATCTTTTTGAACATCCTAGACCACTTAGGAAGAATGAAAAATTCTTTGTAGGATACTATTCAAGCTAAATGAAGACATAAATCCAATAAAAGCGGTTCATCTGAGAATGTCACCATTTAACAGAGCAGTAGCATTTGAAGAATGTCAACCATTGTTGAGATAAGGATTGATTGAACCAACTAAGTCTGATTGGGCATGCCAAGCTTTCTATGTGAATAAGAGATCTGAACAAGTACGAAGAAAGAAGAGACTTCTCATTGATTACCGTCCATTAAATCAATTTCTTAAAGATGATAAGTTTCCTCTTCCAGAAATTTACTTTCTTTATTCCTTCATCCGGAATACCCACATTTTTTCATAGTTTGATTTGAAGTTAGGATTTTGGCAATTGGGCCTTGACCCAAAATGCTCATTATCAATGGGCCGTCCTACCTTTTGGACTCAAAGTCGCCCTATCACTATTCCAAAAGGTAATGACCAGATTTTAGGAATCACTCCTCGATAGTGCCCTCATTTACATTGATGACCTCATTCTCTTTTTACCAAACAAAAATAGTCACAAACAGCTCTTAGAAAAATTTTATGAAATTTGTGACAAATATGGAGTAATGTTGTCATCAAGAACATCTCATATTAGAACCACTGAAGTGGATTTTTTGGTAATGCACTTTGTTTAAGGAAAGTGTATGCCTCAATCACACATTGCTGAAGAGCTTCTCAAATTTCCTGATAAAAATATGTCCACAAAGCAGATCCAGTAGATCTTAGGAATCCTGAATTATATACGAGATTTCATTGCTTATATTTCCTTCTTAAGAAAAATGCTCTTTCATGAGGACCAGAACAAATTGAGACTATGAAGTATCTAAAATAGGTAGCAAAAAATCCATCTCCTTTAAAAATACCAGGGTAAGGAAAGCGAATTTTTACATATAGATGCTAGTAACCAATACTGGGGAGCAATCCTCATAGAAGAAGTTGTAGGTAAAAAATTTTACTGTGGACAATTTAAGCCAGCAGAACTTTATTACCACACAACATACAACGAAACTCTAGCAGTCAAATATGAAATTCAGAAATTTGATTTCCATCTTACGGGATATCAGTTCGAGGTACATCTTGACAATTTCTCATTTTCAAAACTTCTTGAGTTCAAAAATAAAGTTCCATCAAGTCCTCAAATTCTTAGAATAAAGGAACAATTCTGAAGATATGATTTCTTTGTGAAGCATATAAAAGCAACCCAAAATCTCATTCTAGATTTTCTCTTCAGACCAAACCAAACCCAAACCAAGCCCATCACCATAATTGCCTGCACTCATTGTTATCCACTAATCATGATGTATACCTATCCATCCACTTCCTCTGAAGAAAACAAAAACTAAAAGAACTTTTCCTCCTAAAATCCGTCCTAGCGCTCCTCTCACTCCCAAAAACTTACAGGAATTTGTAAAATCACACGTCCCTTTACCACAACATATCCATCCAAACACATAATTTTACTCCTCAACCCACATAGTTAGATGCTACTGCACCTTATCTCACTATCTTCACCATTCTCATACCATCCATAGAATTTGACATGTGGTATCTGTGGTGTGCCTCTGTGTTATATTCCTATACTATCTTGTGTCCTACTTTCAAACTAAGACAATTCCTCTTAGAACCTGATTACTGCTCCTAACTCCTGTGGAACATGTAACACCCTAATAGTCCCTTACTATGCTTAAGTCATATTATGGAATTACTAGTTGTTACTTTTGCTCTCGGAACTAACATTACCATTTGAGAATACTTAGAAGAAAATAGGGGGTGATTTTTTTTCTTTAACAATAATGAATAAACTATTTTGAAAACCAAGAGCCATGAGTGCATTGTGAACGCATAATATAAACATCGCTATCTCGTATATACAGTGCGGATAAAATAAATAAAAGCGACAAAAATAACAATAACTTAGATAAACATAACATTCATTCCATGGCCATTCATAGTTAATATAATAATACCAAGAGTTATACATAGAGATATAATGGGTTTGATATCTACTGTCGGCCCTGCAAAAGAAACCTAACAAACACATCATAAAGGAAAATACATAGGAAATCTCTACAGCCCAAATATGCCATACAATAGAATGATAACCCTATAACTACAACAAAAAAGGGCTATCCTCATGCTCAGCTTCACATGCAATCACCGCATCACTCATTAGGCGGGAGGAAACCATTCTCAAAATCATCGGGAGCAACATCACCACGTTCCCCTCCTCGAGCACACCCATGCCTAAGAGGCACAACAGGGGTGCAAATGAACCCGCGACCACAAACCGAGGGTAGAGTGTGACGAGGAGTTGTTGAAGAAGATGAATCAGATGCCAAGCGTATCACAGACGGGTAGGGAGGCTTAAATGGGTCAGTCTCCACATGATTGCTTGGATGGGAAGGCTCCAAAGGATTGGAATCCAATGAAACGGTCGGAGTCAGACGGGTATTCAAGTAAATCTTATCATCAGTGGGGTATCTTGGCAGCTGAAAGTAAAGATGGATGTTATCCAAGGTAACCTTGCCAAATGGCTGATGTGGTCGAAAAAACGGGCTCATCACTGGATTCTGAAACAGATGATTGTGGAAGATATAGACCCTCATCACTGTGCTTGCAGACATCACTGAGGCATTCAGCATCGAGTTGAAGCGCCAATGCCATACTGGAAACTCAATGAAGATCACCACTGTGCCCGACATCAACATCCTTTGAAGATGACACGGAAACATAGGAGTGAGAAATACCAGATTTCTTAGTAGGATCGCGACTAGACAAACACAGTGTCATCGTCATCGTCCAAGCCACTTTGAGTTTAATTATAAAAATAGAAAACATATATAGATTCAATTTTCGGGTTGCTTTTAAACTTAATATCATAACTATATTAACATAACTAAACATACATATGAAAGCATAGAACGAACATTCATAATGCAAATGGACAATATAAATACATGCAAAGACATGCAACCTCATAGACTTAACCATGGTTATACTTGACTTTACTTTCATTTTTAGCACGTGCTTAACATTCTTTACTTTCTTTTCTTTCTTTTGAAATAGACTGCTTTTGGACATGAGCTCATTCCGTGACCGTCGTCACGCAGTACTAACTAAATAAAATTAAGCCGATATTGGTTATCTCTAAGTTGGAGGGTCCTTCATGTCACCCTTGCCTTCTCCATAGAGGTTCCTTGAGTCTTTGTAGATCATCGTCTTTCACTTCCCTTACCAAAGTGATTGAAGGGTTATATCCCATGATTTCTTTTCTTATCATTATATTTTACATACATAATACTTCTTTGACTAGACATATGCAATGATATGACTAAGTCCATAATTTTGACGGAAATCCGGCAGCATAATGGCTAGACTGGAGCTTCCTCAAAATGTTAATCATAAAACTTTCAATCAATAGTCCGTATATCCATATCATATCATCACACTAGTCATTCATTCAATCTTGAGACGGAAGCTCAATCAAACTTGTCATTCATCATGCCGAATGACTTCATACATTCATATACTCTAGAGGGGTTCATAGTTGTGTTATTCATTGTGAAGAATCTTATGAGTCATCATATGATTTCTCGTGATTACCCATGAGAGAATCACATAGTTAAAATATATGTATGTGGTCTTTTAGTTGCTTAGTTCTTATGTGAAATTACTCTTTACTTGAGTACATGTCTTATGAAACACTTGTTCAATTTAATTAAGCTAGGTAATTGTTTCCTTTTCTTGAGATAGTACACTCAGTGATTCCTAAGTTCATGGTATGCTCAGAGACCCTAATCATACTTCTGTTCCCAAGGAGTTTGAGATCCCTCTAATCCTTGGGTCATGACAATGTATAACCACACTTATGAACCCAACAACACCATATTCACTAATTACCAAGGGTGATTTTTAACTTATCCAAGTTGTAAAGTTTGAAGCTTTTATTATTATCATAACAAGGTCTTCTCTTAAATATTATAAAAGTTATCATTCTTTATAAAGTAGTCATAAAGTTTTATTCTTTATAAAAGTAAGTGCCTCTACAATTATACTCTCGACTTAAAGATTAAATCTTTATGAAATAATGATACAAGATACTAACTTTTGAACTAAAAAGTCCTATTCTTTACGAAAGTTGACACTTTTATTTACTCTAAGACCATTAAGGTCTCAACTTTATGATTTAAAGTTGTCTTAAAGTCTAAAAGATTCCTACTTCATAAGTTAATGATATAAAACATTAGCTTTAAAGGTAGAAAGTCTTTATCTTTATAAAAGTTAATGCCTTTATGCATTGTTTTGACTCAAGATCTAAACTTTATGAATTAAAGGTTGCAAAACAACACTTTTATGACTTAAAGATTTCATTCTTGACTAAAGTTGGAAACTTTATGAAAAGTCTTATCTTCAAGATTTGATTTTTAAGACATAAAGTGACAAGATATCATTTCTTTAACTTAAAAAGGCTTCATATTTCAAAAAGTTTAGACTTTTATATGTAGTCTTGTCTTCAAAATAAAACAAAATAAGACTTTATGAAAGCACCAAAACTTGCGCTACTTTTTATGCATCAAGAAGCAAACTTTTTGAGCTTTAAACTCTTGGAATGTTCATAGTCTTATCAAATCATGAAAAACTTATAAAGATGAAACGTTTCTAATCATAAACTCATCATAAGAAAAGGAACAAACTTTAAACAAAATACCACCAAGAATATCATTCTTTTTCAAACAACTCACAAGAAACATCAAGAAAGAAAAATAGAAACTTTGAAGCGCTTAAAGAAAGGAACTTTTCAAGAGCTCAAAAACACTCATGAACAAGAACATGAACATATTTTACGAAAAAATAGAAATTTTTGGTCATGAAGAGCATGAAAGATCTTCTCAAGTTTTCACTTGAAGACCTTGGTCATGAGAAGAACCAAGCTTCAAGCTTTCTTGAGTAAACAAAATACAAGAGTGAAGATCACTACCTAGTGATGACAGTGGCGTCCTTGAGGAAGGAGAAGAAAATGAAGAAGACTCCTTCTTGGCAGATGATGGTGGTAGTTTTGGATGAACCAAGAGAGAACTCTTGAGTTCTCTTGAAAATGAAGCTTGTAGTGTTTGAATCTTTTCTTCAAAGACCAAAAGATGTGGTCTTTGAAGGGTTAAGTGAGAAGGTTTGGTTATGGAGGTAGAGAATGGAGAAGATGAAGAAGAAGAAGAAGAAGAAAGTTTAGAGAGAAGTGGGAGGATTTGAGAGTTAGAGAGAGAATGAGAGTTGAAAAATGAAAAGTGAATGAGTGTGTGTGTGTGTGTTGGTGTTGGCCGTAACATACATTAAGGAAGGGAAGGAGATATTTTCTTAATTTCATATTAATTAAGGTTTAGGGAGACAAATTGGATGATGAGAGAACAAATCAAGTACTTACTCTTACATAAAACACTTTTGTCTAATGCTTTATACTTTAGTGATATCACTCTTTACTTTATTGTCTAGTCGACTAAATTTGAATTTAATCATGTGATTAAGTGCTCTTGCAACTTAATTAACATGATTAAGTAAGGATTAGTAATTAGCACACAAGAACATGATTAACAAAAATTAATTTTGTGATTAACCTTAATTATCCTTAATTAAACTTGATTAAGCTAATTAAAGGTGATTAGTGCTTAATTAAGCTATTAAGGCTTTGACTTGATTAATTAGAGGTTATCTAATCTCGATTAAGCATTCTCTAGGCTTTTCTCATCAGAGTTGACTCAAACATTTCGTTAATCCATTAATTAAGCCTTAATCTCATAATTTCTCATTAAGTGCCTAATTACTCAGGGTTATTGAGGTAATCTAGCACGATAAGAAATTGAGAATGTTACAGAACACTCTCCAATGGTTCTCACCCATTAGTTGGTGGATCAAAGAATTTGACAAAGGATTATCGAGGCTTAATATTTGGGAATTAGATGAGGATTAGATTAATGATTTTATCCTAGTTTTTATTATCCATCGTCCATACTTCCAACATCCACGAACAAAACTTCTTTGGATACAAAACCATGCTAGGGTGTATACACTACTTCCTAGTTTGAAAGCATTTGTTCGAGAAAATGAACCTCTATTCTACAAAGAAATTTTAATCTCTCATTTGTATGAAATCAATGATGTAGACGAGAATTCTACTTGCACTAGACCTAAGCCATTGAATATCATCTATCCACCATCTAAGATGGAAGTAGAGTTTACTCCCATAGGCAAAGCACCTGCTGGAAGTATTGAAAGAGGCACAACATCCAAATGGCTGACTAGCAAAACCACTGACAAGAATTCAATGCAAGATCTTATCATGCAAGATTCTCAAGATCCAGATGAAGATATGAAAGAGATAGACCCTGAAGAAATATTGTTGGAAGCAGAGTTGAGAGAATACAGAAAATGAGAAAGCAGAGATGGCAAAGCCAACCTGTCATCTAACCATGAGCCTATCTTTAAATGGTAAAGGTGTCAACAATACAAGAGGCCCAACATCCAAAGACGTCAAAAGTAAAGCCACAACAATAATAAAAACAAAACTTTTTAGATAAAAAGGCTAGCTTATAGACGTCATGAATGTTAGTCCTTGCCTTGTCATTTTGTGAAAATTATCAAGTCCCTGACATAAGTAAAGTAATAGACTTGGTGTTTGCCATTGTTAGCCAAGTCTCTTATGGTCATAAGTGTTGTGTCCTTTATAATAAATATGACCATGCACTTTCTGTCCTTTGTCATATGTGTCTTTAAGTGTTAAGTCTTTGTCAATAGGACAAGCATCCTATAGTGATAAATATGGTAGAAATATTATTTGTCTTAAATAGTAGGCTATAACCACGTAGCAGAGTTGCAAGAAGCCTCATGTATGCTCCTTCGTCTATAAATGAAGAGGCTCACTCAGTGTACAATTATCGAACATCAGAAATAATAGTGCAAACATATTTCTGTAACCATGAACTTTTAAACTCCTTTCTTCCTTCCTGAAAGTTCTTACCTTCTTACTTATAATATGCTCCTGTAATCTCCAACAAAATAAAGGAAATAATGAGGCTATAGAAGATACAAAGTATGTTATGCTCTTGCCTCTATTAGAGAAGCCTGTGCATGAAAAATGTATCCGACTAATGATCCAATTGTCTGATCCTCTTTAGTTTTAGTATATGATCCTTATGAGCAACTGTGGCTGGAAAAGTAGGCTATTGTGTTGAAGATGAAATACTTGTCTTACTAAAGTAAGGATTATATATTAAGAATAGGGAGGCTCCCGACAAAGTGGTATCAAATTATGTTATTATTATGTTTTATTAATTTATGAAATTTATGTTATAGATTTTATGTTATGGATTTATGGTTAATTATTACTTGTAAAATTGTTATTCATACATCTTAATTAGCTTGTTATATTTGTACATGAGTTAAATTTGGATATAAATTATAGAGTTGAATTGTTTTATTATATTTTATTTAAGTGATTTTTTCATTCAATATGTTTTTGTAATTTTTAAAATTTTTCACAGTAATTTAATTCATTAAAAATATTAAAATAAATTTATCTATATTTTTTTTTTATTGCAGGCCAACCTGCCAACCTATCAATGTTGAGTCTGTTTTCCTAATTTGGCCCATCCCGTCTCGCCTTGCTTTTGGTGGGCTTTAGGCGGGTCAGAGATGGTCGGCCCGCTTTGCCACTTCTACAAAAAATGAATGTTGTAACATGGACTCATTTTACTATGCCCCGCCTTAAAAATTGGTGCACAATGCACCAAGTCATCCAAGAGTCCATAATTGATAGTTTTATTCTAATCCTTCAACCAAGGATTTGTAACATCCTCAATTTCTTGTTGTACTAAATTACCTCAGTAATATTGAGTAATTAGGTGCTTAATGAGAAATTATGAGATTAAGGCTTAATTAAGGGATTAACAAAGTATTTATGAGTTAACTCTGATGAGAAAAAGTCAAGAGAATGCTTGATCGATATTAGATAATATCTAATTAAGCAAGTCAAATCCTTAATAGCTTAATTAAGTTTAATTAAGGATAATTAAGCTTAATTACAAGTTTAATTTTCTTAATCATATTCTTGTGTATTAACCACTAATTCTTGCTTAATCAAGTTAATTAAGTTGCAAGAGCACTTAATTACATGATTAAATTCAAATTTAGTTAACAAGACAATAAAGTAAAGAGTGATGTCTCTAAATCATAAAGCATTAGACAAGAGTGCTTTATGTAAGAGTACGGACATGATTTGATCCCCCATCATCCAATTTGTCTCCCTAAGCCTTAGTTAACACAAAATTAAGAAAATATCTTCTCCCTCCACCCAGTACATGTTACGGCCTCAACATCCACACACACACACACACACATCCACTTTTCATTTTTCAATTCTAATTCTCTCTCTAAGACTCTCATCCTCTCACTTCTTTCTTCATTTTTCTTCATCTTCTTCTTCTTCATCTTCTTCTTCTTTTCTCCACCACCACCATAATCAAAACTCTCACTAAGCCCTTCAAAGACCATATCTTTTGTAACATCCCCATATAATATAATAGGAAGTAATACAAACAAACTTTTGTTATTTACAATCTTGCCCCTAAACTTTTTAGAAAATAACATTTAGGTCCCTATATCAATAGGATTGGTAGAATAAGGTTTTAAACGAAGCGGAATCACGTAGCGAAAACGTAGAAATCTAAACCTCGGCTGATTGAGACACGGAGGCGTCTATATGTGAAATGACATGGGATGCCCCTAGACTTACCCATAACTACGAAAATGCTATTAGCCTTGAAAAACAGAAAACAGAAAGGCCCTCAATTTGTAAAACGTTTAATTTACACCTTTAATCGATTAATTTGGTTTTAGTGGATAAGTAAAGTTAATTAGAGATTAATTAGGATTTAATTGTCAGTTATAAGGATTAAGTTTAGAGAAGATTAAGATAGATATATAAGAATTCTTACAAAACTATTCAATAACGATTTGTCGGTTTGAAGGAAATTGGTAAGATTACGGTATTTTAAACTGTCGGTACCGAACCAATAGGATTTTCAACTCATTAACCCTACATCAAGTGGCTGAAAACTCAGCCACTTAACACCTGAAAGTGGCGCCACAAAGGCCACAAAAATGAGGAAAGTTGGCTGAAATTCAGCCTTGTGTTTTAGACCAATCAAATTGCAATATTATACCTACCACCTCAAAGCTTCATTAACATATTTCTTTCTCTTCCCTTCAGCCCAATCTGCAATGCCTTTCTCCCTTGTTCCAGCTCTCTTCTTCTCTTCTCCACTCACCCAACTCCATCAAACCATCAAGCTCAACCAAGTTTTATTCATCCAAGCTCCAAAATCAAACCAAATCACATAGAAAGAGGTAGAGATTCAACTTTGTTCTTGTTCTTTTGGGTATGGGTGACTGATTTGGGGCTTTTGTTTCTTATTTCTTGATGTGATGATTGATTGAATATGATGATCTTTGGCTGGTTGTTGGCTGTTCTTGATGTTAAAATCAATTTAGAAGTAGAAAGGAGTGAAAGTAAAGTGCAGGGAGGAGCTGGAAAACCAAAAACCCTCGGCAGTCCGTATGGTGGAGTGTACGGCTCAGCCTACAGCCGTTTAAATATGATGAAACCATTTTTATATGAAACTAGACATTCAGGGATTTCCATACATCTATCATATAAGGCCATTGGATTAGTATTGAGAGAGATGAATTTTGGAAGTTCGACCTAGGTTTTTGAGTTTGATTCTGGGCAGATTGGGTTTTTCAGGGCAAAACTCACCCTATACTACTTGGAATTGAATGAAACTAACTTTGTTAGAAATCTTACACATAGGAGAATATCCCATAAAAATTTCAGAGTTAGATAATGTCTCGTTTGCTCCCAGTGGTCCGAGAAAGTTGCCTTATGCCCAAACCGGGCCAAAATAGGGCAGTTTAGGAAAGTCAAATTTCGGGGCTTATAACTCGGGCCTTACCAAAGAAAATGGAATGGAACTTTTTTCAATGAAAGAATGTCCTGTTACCTTTAATATGAGACCAATTTCGTATGATTTGAACTAGATTTTGAATTTTACTGGATTTTTACTTCTAAGTGTGTAATTCTAGCCAGCTATAGGGTAGGCCGGGATAAAACCTAAATAACTTGAGCTACATTTATCAAAATTAGGTGGGACCAAAGAGGTTAGAAAATAGACACATAACACTTCAACCAATCCAAAATTTAGGTCTAAACGAGTTAAAATGAATTTAAGGCTTCATTTCTAAAAATCGGGCAGAATTGATATAATGGGCAGAATTGAACATAAGGGTCCAATCCCTACATGATTGACATTATTATGATATATACGGGTCCAATCCCTACATGATTGACATTATTGTGATATGTTTGCTACTCTATGTTGAACTTTTGCTTGATTGGTTTTACTGTTAGCTTGGCATTATTCACGGGGAAACGGGTCTGATCCGTTATGCTGCCGAATTTTCGGTAGAATTGTAAGAAGGTTATGGACTCTTATATGTTATGAATATGTATGTAGAAATCATGTATGCAAGGATATATGAAAGTAAGCAATGAAGCATATGCATGATTATGTATGAGAATGAAAGAATATGAATATATAAAATGTGAATCCCTTCACCTGGAGGCAGTTATGAGATCCCTCCTTGTGAAGGCAGTTAAATAAGATAAGATGTGGATCCCTTCACTTGGAGGCAGTTGCACATTGAATCCCTCCCTGTGAAGGCAGTATAAAACTATGAGATCCTTTTACCTTGGAGGCACGTGGTCAGATGAGATCCCTTTACATTGAAGGTACGTGGTCAGCTGAGATCCTTTCAATTTAGAGGCACATGGCCAAAAAGAAATCCCTCCAAGACTAGAGGCACGTGAATCCCCTTGTAGGTCAGTTCTGTGTGACGGTGGTCATGAGTTGAGCTCACTCCTAGATCAGACTACCCAAGGACAGTAAAGACTAAAGAAAAGAAAGCAAAGAAAGTTAAAGAAAAACACCAGTGCATTTGCAAGAATTCAAGTATGAGTATCTGCATAATTGTATCCCATGTTTTATTGATGCTGAGACTGTTCTATCTACTTATGCTATGATTACTATTCCAAATATGAAATATTGCCAATGTGACTCAAGTGTATGACTAAAATAAACTCTGTTTCAGACAATATATTTTCAAACTATAAAACTGAGTAGTCTAGTTAACGTGCTCATAGTTTTCATAATAAACTGAAGCAGCTGGAGATAATAACGATGACACAGCATATGATAGTTAATGAATCCTACTGAGAATTTATAATTCTCACTCCTATATTTATGTCTGTATTATCTCCAGATAGTTCAGAAGTTCCGGAGAAGGTCCTCCGAGGCGGAGTTAACTATTAAGACTGAAGGTGGTAGAAGGTTGCTGTTAAACAAGGTCCGATTAAGTGACAGTAATAACTCCTAGGTGAGGTATTATGACTTAAGCATAGTACCATACTGGGGAGAGTGTTACATCTTTTGGTCTTTAGAGACAAGATCTAAACAATACCAACCTCATTATCAAGAGAACTCAAGAGCTCTCTCCTTGTTTTTCCAAAATCGCCACCTTAATCCACCTTAAGGAGCATCATCTTCTTCATTTTCTCCTTTAAGAACTCGGCACTTTTATCACTAGCTAGTGATCTCTACCCTTTTATTTTGTTTACTCAAAAAATCTTGAAGCGTGGTTCCTTTCATGACCAAGATCTTCAAGTGAAAGCTTGAGAAAATCTTTCATGCTCTTCATGAGCAAAAGTTTCTATTTTTGGTAAAATATGTTCATGTTCTTGTTAATAAGTTGTTCTTGATTTTTCTTGAAAAGTTCCTTTTTTTAAGTACTTCAAAGTTTCTATTTTTCTTTCTTGATCCATGAGATCTTGATGTTCTTGGTGGTATTGGGGTTGAAAGTTGTTTATCTTCTTATGATGGTGCTTGTGATTAGAAAAGTTATCATCTTTATCATTTTCTCTTGATTTGACAGAACTAAACACGTTCTTGATGTATGAAATTTCAAAAAGTTTGATTACTTGCAACCTTAAAAGTGGCACAAGTTTTGGGCTTCTTTAAAGTTTTATTTTGTCTTGTCTTGATGACAAAAATATATTTAAAAGTCTAAGCTTTTTGGAATATGAAGCTTTTTAAGTCATAAAAATAAGAACTTGTCACTTTTTGACTTAAAAATCAAACCTTGAAGACAAGACCTTTCATAAAGTTTCAAACTTTAGTCAAGAATGAAATCTTTAAGTCATAAAAGTGTTGAATTGCAACGTTTAATTTATAAAGTTTGTATTTTGAGTCAAAATAATCCATAAAGTGTTAACATTTATAAAGATCAAGACTTTCTAACTTTAAAGCTAATGTTTTATATCATTAGTTCATAAAGTAGGAATCTTTTAGACTTTAAGACAACTTTAAATCATAAAGTTGAGACCTTAATGGTCTTAGAACAATTAAAAGAGTTAACTTTCATAAAGAACAAAACTTTTTAATTCAAAAGCTAGTATCTTGTATCATTATTTCATAAAGATTTAATCTTTAACACAAGAGCATAATTTTAAAAGCACTTACTTTCTTAAAAATTGAAACTTTATAATTACTTTATAAAGAATGATTGTAACACCCTAATAAACCCATACTACGCTTAAGTCGTATTACGGTATTTTATTAGTTGTTACTTATGCTCGTGGAAAACTAAACTTCATTTATAAGTTAAGTTATGTGGAAAATACGGTAAATTTTTTTTTTGAAATATGTCGTCACTTGCAGCATTTTGGAAAGTAAAGCTTTGAGTGAGAAGACATATAGAGAAAGAGCATGTTGCATAAAATACATACCCTAATTTCATAAAACAAGAGAAAGGTAAATAAATAGCAATTCACAAATACATTGCATTACATAGCTAATCATTACATCCATATGGGTTTATAAAATATACATACATACATATATATCAGCATTACATCAAAGGAGGCTCATGGTCGTGCCATAATCCAAATACTAGATACTAAATACAAACTTAAATGACAAAGCTCATCTCAAAAAGGAATATGTGAAGGTGCAGAGTGACGGTCACTATGAGTCCCAAAACAGCTTCGTCTGGCATCCCCTATCATACGTCCACTCATAGTGCGGTGGCTCCAGGCTCCACTCGATTGGATGTGCCATCAGAATCTAGTGCCGATGCGGAAAATAACTAAAGTGAGAAATGGGATTTCTCAGTAGGACTCGAACCCGACAAGAAATTGTCATCGTCATTGTCCCAGCCACTTCGGTTTTAATAATGAAAATAGTGAGCATTTATAAGGTTCAGTTTTTAGGTTTTCAAAAACATGAATATCCGAAGTAGATTCAATTTCAACATACTCTCCAATCATTTATATCATAACATACATGGGTGCAAGTATAATTACATAAAACATGCATGGCTGTACTATAAGTTTCTCTTAACTTCTTCCCTTTAAGGGTTTGAACCGAAGTCCTTTTTCTTTTCTTAACTTGACTTTATCTTAAGTCTTTTTCTTTTCACCTACTAAACATAAGTGGTAATGAGCTCATACCGTGGCCGTCGCCACCATAATTTTTCGGTACTTACACTAGCTGGGTCATGCCATGCCTTATAAGCCCTCCCCCCTATACTCACACTAGCTAGGTTGATGCCATGCCTCATGTGAGTTGTGGGTGAGGGGAGCTTACTTTGGGTCACCTTCCCCTTTGAAGGATCATAGCGTTAGTTCATTATCTTCTTATTAAAGCTTATGATGCAAAATTATTCTAATTCTTTTCCACATTTGGGCGTTACGTATCATCATCCCCAAATGTGATTCCTTTATCACATTTCATTGAGCATCATATCATCAACATATACTTATCATAGTCATATCATTATCAAAATCATCATCATCATTACCATATCATCATATCATTATCATCATATTGACACATAGAGGCATACATATCATACAAAGTCTTATGAGCTTAGCTTAGTAAATTTGGTGCAAGCTTTTAATTGAGATTACTTCTTGTATAAATTCTTTTATTAGGCATAGGGTCAATTTCATCGATTATCCTTTGTGAAACTTTTAAGGTGCATTATGAAGTTTTCCAATATCTTAAATTGAGTGTCTTAGTGTGCATAAGTAAGATTCTCATTAGTGTTAGAAATTTTATCTTAATCAGTTTTTACTTTTACTGTAGGGCAGTAAATTTAAAAATTCACCATAAATACATATTTTATTGTTTTAACTTGATTTTTGGTGGGATTGTACTTTTTTGAGTCTATTTTTAAATGAAATAAGTCCCACTCAAAAATTCCTTCTGTAACCTGAGTTATACACTTTTTGCTCTGACTGCTTAGACTTGAAAGTTCATCTCGGGTCAGTGGCTTGTCAACTCCACTGGGAGTTCCTCACATGGAATCTGACAAAACTGTTTTATGGGGATGTTCCTCCATGTCTTAGATTTCTAACAAACTTGGTCCCACTCAAAAATAATTTTTGTAGCTCCAGTTATAAGGTTTTTAGTGCAGACTGCCCAAATAGAAATCCATCCGGGAACAGCCCAATTTGAAAAATCATATCTCCCTCATTTTAAATCCAAATTACACGTATTTTATATGTGTGGAAAGCTCTTTGAGTCTAATTTCACAAAAAAATTAGTTTATTTACATTTTGAGTTTTGTAGAGCGAGTTATACAGTATGCATTACAGACTGCTAGAATTCTAGCTTAACTAGTTTTTGTGTTTTCCAATCCAAACTTGTGGAGATGTTGCTATCCCACTTCAAATCACCAATTTTTATGTTTTATCTCATCATCTTATTCAAGGTCACCAAATCAGTATTTTAGAACAAAAATAAAGTAAGATACATAAAAACCATCATACCACATTATCTCATTTTAAGACAACATTTTCAACAAGGCAAGAAAAGCTCATAGAACAAGATGTGGTCATGAGACCTTGAAGCAAGTCCTAAAACCATCTAGCTATGAAGAGCTTAGGGGTTCTAGTGCTTGAAAAATACATGAAAAAAGAAGGGTTAGAGTCACTACCAAATGAGTTGCTTGAGGAGTAGAAAGAGTTGATGGGTTGGAGATGCCTTCCTCCTTTTTGAGCTTGACAATGGGGCTAAATATGTGTTCAAGTATATCCTTCAAAGACCAAAAGAGGTGGTCCTTGAAGAGCTTATGAGAATGGTGGTGGAAATGAGATGAGTTAGAGTAGGAAAGCAAGAAGAACAAGAAGAAGATTAGGAAGAACAAAGAGAGGTTTAGAGAGAGATGAGAGCTTTGTGACTTAGTGAGAGAATGAAGTTGCAAAAATGAGAGTGTGAGAGGAGAGAGAGAGTGGCGTCCCACTCTAAGCCATGGGGTGATTGGATTTTGCTTCTTTTGCAAGTAAGGAGGCCAGGAACCATGGGGTAAAAAAGAGGATTGTGTTTCTCTTGAGTCTTGGTGTTTGGGTAAAGACCATTTTGTATTTCCTCAAGTTGTTAAAGGCATGACCACTCTTAGGATTGGCTTGGGTGAATATGATCACTCCAAGTGGCACAATCTTGATGGAGGGAAGCATATCTCTTGTCTTGACTCCAGGAATACTACTAACATAGACTCTTGATCTAAGGGTGCATAATGAGAAGGCAAATGGATGGTTGGATATGGCTCCTGCCTTGACCAACTTTCACACAATAATTAAAGGGAAGTTTCTAAATTTTCACAATTGTTAAAATTATCTAAATGCTAATTAATTCAATTGGTTTAATTACACTTTAACACATTTTCATTGAAAAGAATTTTCCTCATTAATTATGTATAGAGGGTGTGAGGGTTAATTTGTCATGTGTGATTAAGATGTAATGCTTGTCATGCACTTAGTTAATAAGTTTAGATCACCTTGATTATATGTTCTAAATCATGAATTAACAAGAATTGGGCAATTAGGCTTTTAATTATAACATTTAAAGCATTATGCTTCAATTGTTGAATTTTCTTATTAATCATTGACTCTCAATTATCTTGTTGACTTGTCTCTAATTTACTAAGCCTATGCCTCGAGATTAGTTGATTAGTTCTCAATTAATTGCTAACCCCTCTAATTAGCCAGGATCACTGAGCTAATTAGCTTAGACAAAATTGGGGATGTTACAATGATAACTTTTATAATATTAAAGGTAAAACCTTGTTATGTTAATGATAAAAGCTTGAAACTTTGCAACTTGGATAAGTTAAAAATCACCCTTGGTGATTAGTGAACATGGTGTTGTTGGGTTCATGAGTATGGTTATGCATTGTCATGGCCCAAGGACTAGAGGGATCTCGAAATCCTTGGGAATAGAAGTATGATTAGGGTTTCTGAGCATACCATGAACCTAGGAATCACTAAATGTGCACTGTCTCAAGGAAAGGAAATAATTACCTAACTTAGTTAATTTGAACAAGTGTTCCATAAGATATGTACCCAAGTAAAAAGAAATTTCCCATAAGGACTAAGTAACTAAAAGACTATGTACATATTTATTTTAACTATGTGATTCTCCCATGGGTTACCACGGGAAATCATATAATGGCTCATAAGACTTCTCACAAAGAACAACACAACTATAAAACCCTTTAGGGTATGAATGTATGATGCCATTAAGCATGAGGTTTGACAAGTTTGATTGAGCATTGTCTTATGATTGAATGATTGGTGTGATAATATGAGATTGATATAATGGATTGTTGGTTGAAAGTTTTATGATTGACATTTTGGAGAAGCTCCGGTCTAGCCATTAGCCGCCAAGATACGCCACTAATGATGAGTCTGACTCGGATACCCATTTGACTCCGACCATTTCATTGGATTTCGATCCTTCGGAGCCGTCCTATTCGAGCTATCACATGGAGAATGAACCATTCGAGCCCTCTTACCAGTCCATGATTCGCCTGACATCTAATTTGTCTTCTTCTTCAGCAGCTCCTCATCATGCACCACCCTCATGGGTGTGGCCGTGCTAGAGTAGGAGGACGTGGTGATGTTTCTCCCGATGGTTTCGGGAATGGTTTCCTCCCACCTGATGAGTGATGTGGTGATTGCATGCGGAGCCGAGCATGAGGATAGCCTTTTTTGTTTGTAGTTATAGGGTTATCATTCTATTGTATGGCATGATTGGGTAGTAGGGATTTCTAATATATTTTCCTTTATGATGTATTCAGTTAGGTTTCTTTTGTAGGGTCGACAATAGATATCAGACCCATTATATCACTATGTATGACTCTTGGTGTTATTATATTAACTATGAATGGTCGTGGAATGAATGTTATGTTTATTTAAGATATTGTTATTCTTGTCACCTTTATTTATTTTATTCGCACTGTATGTATGAGTTAGCGACGTTTGTGTTATACGTTCATGATATGCTCATGGCTCTTGGTTTTCAAATAACTCATTCGTTATTGTTCAAAAACAAAAAAAAAAATTTACCCTATTTTCATGTAAAGTATTTTCCAAATGGTATCCTTAGTTCCGTGAGCAAAAGTAACAACTAGTAATTCCATAATATGACTTAAGTATAGTATGAAACTATTAAGGTGTTATATTTTGGTATCAGAGCAGTTCATCCTAAAGAGCTTGGGGATGGACTAACTATGCTTCTAAACATACGCATTATTTAAGTCATGCTTTGAGTCTCGTTTGTATGATGGGATGTAGGGATTAGACATGCATGATCGTCTGTTCTAAGTATGATTAGTTGCTGGTTCACTCAGCGTAAATATTGAGCCTAATCAACTCAATGTCTTTTGTTTTATGTACCAAGAACTAATGGCATCAGGGAGATATGGTAGGCCCCGTAACGAGCCGAAAGGTCCCGAGGAAGTCATGGGGATGCTCCGTGAAATGGTTGCTGCCACGAGGGAGCAAGTTGCTACTGCTCATTGCATGATAGATCAGGTGGAGCAAAGGGATGAAGAAAGTCTCGAAGGGCACAACGGAGGAGCTGAGGTAGATCTTGAATACCTCAAGTTTGCTGAGTTCAGAAAGGCAAATCTGCCGAGCTTTAGAAGGACGTACAGCCCCGATCAAGCTGATGAATGGATCAAGGCCATTGAGAAGATCTTCATAGTGTTGGCTTGTACCGAGGAGCAGAAGTTAGCCTTTGCCACCTATGTGCTAGAGGCAGATGCTGAGTTCTGGTGGGTAGGCACCAAGAGGCTGTTGGAAGGCGCCCAAACCCACATCACCTGGGAGATCTTCAAGTCGCATTTCTATGAGAAGTATTTTCCTGCATCCGTGAGGAATGCAAAGGAGTTGGAGTTCATGAGTCTGTATCAAGGGACTATGAATGTTGCCGAGTATACTGCCACGTTCGAGGAGCTATGCAAGTTCTCGACGATTTATCAAGGGAATCCTGATGAGCGATGGAAGTGTGTCAAGTTCGAAGAAGGATTGCGTGAAGAGATCCTAGCATCTGTAGGACCCATGGAGATCCGTGACTATGCTGCACTAGTCAACAAGTGCCGTTTGGTGGAGGATTGTAACCGTAAGCAATTTGTGGCAAGGTCCAAAGCTTACAAGAAGAAGTTGGCGTCGCAAGGGCAGAAGTTCAAGCCCCAACCCCCGAAGAAGCCGATTCAAAGTGGGGGCTTGAAAGGAAAGCAACCCCAGAAACCTACCAAAAATCCACCTAAGCCTGCCAATGGTCAAGCTTACCTTAAGTGTGGCAGACACCATGGAGGACACCTTTGTTTAGCTGGCCAGAATATGTGTTTCCGATGCGGAAAGCCTAGACATATAGCTAAAGACTACACAATCAAGTTGATGACGACTACCAACAAGCCCCAACACCAAGGAAGGGTCTTTGCCCTCAATGCTGAGAAGGCCACTCAGTCTGATGATCTGATCCAAGGTAAGTACGAGGTCAACGGTAGAACCTTAACTATGCTATATGATTCTGGAGCTACACACTCCTTTATTTCTCATGATTGTGCAGATAGATTGGGATTGTCTGTGTCTGAATTACCTTACATGTTAATTGTTTCTACTCTTGCTAGGAAACCAGTTAAGACTTGTCATTGTTGTTTGAATTGTCAATTCCAAATTGACGGTAGGTCTTTTATAGCAAAGTGGACTTGTTTGCCTTTATCTGGTTTGGATTTGATTCTGGGCACGAATTGACTTTCGGCTAACCATGCTATGATAAATTGTTCTGAGAAATCTATTGTGCTTCCTACTACAACTGTTAAGCCTGTTGAACCTGTTGGTTTGTTCTTGAATTATGTTAAAGTAGGGAGTAGTGAGCCTGGTGATTAGGGATATGTTCTCCTTATGGCAAGTGAAGTAGAACTAGAGCAGGTATTGGAAGAGATCCCCGTAGTCAAGAAATACCCAGATGTATTTCCTGATGATATACTTGATTTTCCCCTGGAAAGGGAAATCGAGTTTTCTATAGAATTGGTACCGGGAACGAGGCCAATCTCTATAGCACCCTATAGGATGTCCCCAATGGATTTGTCAAAGTTGAAGGGACAATTGGAAGAGTTTTTAGAGAAGATATTCATAAGACGTAGTGCCTCACCTTCGGGAGCCTCGGTGTTGTTTGTGAAAAAGAAAGATGGGAGTATGAGGCTATGTGTGGATTATAGGTAGTTGAACAAAGTGACTGTAAAGAACAAGTATCCTTTGCCTAGGATAGCTGACCTCATGGACCAACTGCGAGGTGCAGCTGTGTTCTCTAAGATTGATCTAAGATCCGGGTATGATCAAATAAGGGTGAAAGAGGAGGATATACGCATGACAACTTTTAGGACAAGGTATAGGCATTATGAGTTTACGGTGATGTCATTTGGTTTGACTAATACCCCTGTTGTTTTTATGGATTATATGAGCAGAATTTTTAGACCCTTCTTGGATAAGTTTGTAGTTGTTTTCATAGATGATATTCTCATTTATTCGAGAACAAAGGAGGAGCATGAAGAACATTTGAAGGTTGTGTTAGGAATCTTGAAAGGAAAATAAGCTGTATGCCAAGTTGTCCAACTGTGAATTTTGGATGGAAGAAGTAAAGTTCTTAGGATGCGTGGTATCACAAGGAGGTATCGCTGTGGATCCAAGTAAGATTGAGGCTGTGATGAATTGGGGGAGACCAAGTTGACGAGGATTTTCCTAGATATCCTTGCCCTTAACCAAGCTGACAAGGAAGTATGCCTCGTTTGTATGGACTATGGATTGTGAGAAAAGCTTTTAAGAGCTGAAGGAAAAGTTAACCTCAATCCCAATATTAGTATTGCTTGACCTAAGTGGACTATTTGAGGTTTAATATAATTCCTTTGGAAGAGGTTTAGGTTGTGTCTTAATGCCAAATAGGAACGTGGTAGCTTATGCCTCTAAGCAGTTGAAGCCTTACGAAGTAAACTACTCGACCCATGACCTAGAGTTATCGGCTGTAGTCTACAGTCCTGAAGATATGGGGCATTGTCTGTATGGAGTGAGGTTTGAGGTGCTTTCTTATCATAAGAGTTTGAAGTATCTCTTTGATCAAAAGGAGTTGAATATGAGGCAGAGGAGATGGATAGAGTTTTTGAAGGAATATGAGTTTAGGTTAAACTATCATCTTGGGATAGCCAATGTGGTGGTAGATGCTCTAAGTCAAAAATCTTTGCATGCGTCATGGATGATGGTCAAGGAGGATGAGTTAGCAAGGAGCTTTAGAGATCTTAACCTCAGAGTGGTGTTAACCCCCCATAGCTTAAGGTTGAATCAATTTAGGGTGACGAGCAATTTCAAGAGTCAAATTGCTCAAACCCAAAATAAGGAAAAGGATTTCCTGAAAACCCTAACATTGGTGGAAGAAGAAAAGTTGAAGGGTTTTGCTCGAGGTACAAATAGACTATGGAGATTTGAAGGAAGAGTTTGCGTACCCGCGAGCGGTGACCTCCGAAGGAGAATTTTGGAGGAGGCTCACAAGAGCCATTTCAACATACACGCTGGTGTGACGAAGATGTATCAAGACGTTAAGAAAATGTTTTGGTGGCTGGGATTGAAGAAGGACATTATGGAGTTGGTGAGCAAGTGTTTAGTCTGCCAAAAGGTGAAGATTGAACATCAAAAGCCCTCTAGTATGTTGCAACCATTAGAGATCCCAGAATGGAAATGGGAAAGTATCTCTATGGACTTCGTGATAGGTTTACCCAAAATGCAAGCAGGTTTTGATGCGATATGGGTAATTATTGACAGATTAAATAAGTCTGCTCACTTTTTGCTCATTCGAGCTACTTATCCTTTGGAAAAGTTAGCCTGATTGTATGTTCAAGAGATAGTAAGGTTTCATAGTGTACCTTCGACCATAATCTCGGATAGGGACCCGAGGTTTACCTCTAGATTATGGGGAGCCTTGCAAAAGGCATTTGGGACAAGGCTTTGCCTAAGTACAGCTTATCACCCCCAGACGGATGGACAGTCGGAGAGAACTATTCAAACTTTAGAGGACATGTTAAGAGCCTGTGTGTTGGACAATCGAGGAAGTTGGGATGGATACTTACCTTTTGTAACACCTTACCAGATAAAATACTATGCTTAAGTCATAATATAATACCTGATAAGTTATTACATGTAGCGAATTAATTAAATTCGCCATTTCTATCTCGTTATTAATTACCCATATAGAGTTAACCGTCCACTTTAATATATTTTGGGTTGACAGCAGAATAAATACTAGATAATCGTTGTGCAGGAAATAAATTAACATAAATAAAAATGCGAAATAGAGAGAACTACTACAAATTTCATCAGATTTACATATATATATAGACCTCTGTTTTCAAAATTGACAAATGATATAGGGCAACAAAATGAAGCTACTTACACAAAATAAATTGGCCTGTCGACATGAACAGTACCCTAACTGGTCCCCACGGGACATTTCATGTGCTATACAGCTTATACTCATCTACTGTCTATGACCCAATACTGTCAAAAGAGGGCCATTCTATACATATCACATAACTGCGCTGCATAGGTACTCTAGGTGGATGTTGAGGAGAGGAATCCGTTCGCCATGCCGGCGTCCTCGGGAGTGCAGTCCATGCTTGGAGTAGAGGACGAGGAGGATGAACTCACCGCCTCAGACGGATCCTCTTCAGACATTGAGATGGAGGGGATCTGCTGCTATGGTGAGGCTGGAGGATCCATGGCTGGTATTGCTGCTGGTGCTGTTGCCACGGATGGTGGTGGAAAGGGATGGGCCATGTGGAGAGGAATGGCCATATAAGGGACAGCAGGGTCGAAAAGCAGGTGCATGAGTGGTACTTCAAAGTCTTTCTGGAAGAAGAAATAAAAGCGAAACTAACATCTACCCGATATGTACACAGAGTCTAAGAATGGATCGAGGTGGATATGGAGTTTGGGGAACTTAATGAACAGGACACCGATGGCCGCGTTCTCCATGATCTGAGAATGGCGCGGAAACATATAGTGGGGTGAGAAATAAAGATTTCTCAGTAGGGATCCTGAGTTCATATATATCTACCATCGCTGTCATTCTCAGTTGTTTCGGGTTTTGGTTAATTAAAAGAAAATGTTGCAGCCAACAAGATGTCCTACTCAATTAGTTATAGAAATCATAGCCCGAAACATAGCTTTGTTTTACTTAAGAAAATAAAAGAAATTAAACAGAGAAATAAATAACCAAACCTGTGTTTTTGACATAGTTAAGTGACAACCATAAAGTGAACAATAATAAATATATGTATATATAACATCCAATGGTGTAATTAACTCAATGCATGATAACAGAAATTGTGGATATGCATAAGAAATAATGCATTTGAACTTAACTCATATTTTTCCATACTTGATCCCCTAGGAGTATATTGGCTATAAAACTCCTGGGTAATAGTCCGCTTTTCAGGATCGAGCTCGTTCCTATACAGGGTCGTCGGGTTTACTTTCCCCGACTTCCCCACTATCTATTCCTCTTAACTTTGTTCGGGGGCTGACCCAAGTCATACGGAAATCCCTCCTCATTCTTATAAGGGTAGCATTGCTCATCTTATACTTTGATCAATGCATGCATAACTTGTAAATCCATGTTAATTGCAATCCTTGCTGAAATTTCGGCAGCATCACGGATCATGTCCGCTTCCCCATGAATAGTGCCAGACAACCAGGAAATTTTAATTAAATAGCAAACCCAATATAGAACATCATAATCATATCAAGAATATAACAATATCAATAGGTACAAGTCTTAAAATACTTAATCTATCTTGCAAGCTTTTAACTTCTATTGATGTTCCCGAGTTCGACTTGCAAGACTGAATTAGGTCTGAGCTCCGAAATTATATAAGTTCCGACTTCCGGCGTTATGTTTGATCTCTGACCTTAACCCACCATTGGTCTTCCAAGACTCTTATGAGGGTGTTTCCTAAATTCCAAGTTTCTGACATTAACTATATCTAATCTAGTTTCCTATTCACTAAGTTCCAAACTCAATATTAAGTATACCCGACCTAGCTCTCTGTCTACTAAGTTCTGAGTTCAACCTTGAGTATACCCGACATAGCTCTCTGTCTGTTAAGTTCCGAGTTCCGATATCCACTAAACTTGATCTAGTATTCATACATGTCTCTACCCAGAATTGTACTCTTATAAGAGAAAATTCCCCAAAAATAAAAGTCTGGATGAAATCGTACGAAATTTATATCACTCTAAAGCTAACAAAGCAAGCTTTCAAATGAAATAATTTGCATATTATTTGAATCAGTATAATTCAAGATATAAGTCCTGAAACTTAACCCTACTGGACTACCCTATTCTAGCCTAGGTTGAACTTAAGGTGAATTCATTGACATACTGGGGATAATTGGCAATGAGTCTGACTCTAAAATTTTGTTGGGATGTTCCCTCATGTGTTAGCTTTGAAACAGCGTTAGAATCACTCAATTTGGTGTTGTGTAGGGCGAGTTACACCCTTCTTAACTCACACTACCTGGATGAAAGTCCTGATTTCCTAGGTTAGACTTCAAAAATTCATAACTACCACTATATTGATCCAATGGCCTTATATTATATATGTATGGAAAGCTCTAAATGTCTAGTTTCATATAAAAATAGATTCATGAAATGTAAATGACTATAGGTGGTGCCGTACACTCCGCCGTATGGACCGTGGAGGAAAAATCTAACAACTTCTTGAGTTTTCTCTTTTCTTCAAGCTTTTTCATACCAATTCTAATTCCAATCACAACACACATGGCAAATTAGCCATAAACCATCATCATCACCTCACATAACCTCAATATCATAATGTATACAAGACCCACACATAGCTCCAAGCCAAAGAAAGTAAGAAGAGAAGTAGGATTCCTACCTTGCCTAGTTGAAAACTTGTTGGATTTGTAGTTTGAGTTGAAGAAATCTTGTTGTGGCTTGAAGGTTTGTGGAATATGAAGATGATATGAGTTGAGATGAGATGTAATGAAGGAGAAAAGAATGGAGAGGGGTTAGCATATCGGGGCCGAATTTGCAAGGGTAGAAAAGGAAAAATTTAAAAACTTCTAAAGCAAGTTACATGTGATTCGTGGATTTGAATAAGTTATTCAACTTGGTTTGGTAGCCTATATGGAGGGCTAAGATGACACCACTTGCATGGGTAAGTTGGCTAAATCTTGGCCATCCATCCTAGGGTTCTCACGGTATAATTTCTAATGATCCAGTTTCGACAGTTTAAATTACCGAAATCTTACCGATTTCTCTTAAATCAGCAAACTGGTTTTAGAAAATTTCTGTGAGGTTTCCTATGTTCCTAATCTAATTCCATCAAGCCTATTCACTTCTAAATCGCACTTAATGGCTTTAAGTAAATGCTTAATCGAATTTCAATTAAACCCACTTTTTTGATAAAAATCGAACAAATCAGTTACTAACAATAAAATTTTTCGGACATTACATTACTACCCTCTGAAAGAAAAATTTTGTTCTCAAAATTTAGTACCTGAGAATAATTCAGGATACTCCATGCTCATATCAGATTCTAACTCCCATATACAGTCCGCTGAGTCTTCATGTCCCTGGGCTACCTTCACTAACTGTACGGCATTGTTACGAAGGTGTTTGATGCTCCTGTCCACTATCCGTGTTGGGGGCATATGAAAAGTCAGGTCATCCCTTAACTGGATTGATTCAGGTTCCAAGAAATGAGTAGGGTCAGGCTGGTATTTTCTAAGTTGGGAAACATGGAAAACATCATGAAGATTTGACAGATGTGGTGGTAAGGCGACCCGATACGCCACTGGTCCGATTCGCTTCAAAATTTGAAAAGGACCTATAAAGCGAGGGTTTAGCTTTCTAACTTTAATGGCTATACCTACTCCAGTTGTGGGTGTGATCTTTAGAAATAGATGGTCTCCTTCTTGGAACTCCAATGGCTTTCTCCTGACGTCCGCGTAACTCTTCTGATGGCTCTAAGCTACAAGTATTTTGCTACGGATCCTTTTAATTTGCTTTGTAGCTTGCCTAACTAATTCCGGTCCTAACAATCTCTGTTCTCCTGATTCATACCAACACAGGGGAGATTGACACTTCCATCCGTATAAAGCCTCATATGGGGCCATGTTGATGCTAGCATGGTAACTGTTGTTGTACGCAAACTCGGCTAACGGTAAGTATCGATCCCAGCTTCCACGTTGTTCTAGAATATATGCTCGCAACATATCTTGCAAAGTCTGAATAGTTCGCTCGGTTTGACCATCTGTTTGCGGATGGTACGCAGTACTTAAACATAGCCTAGTACCAAACGCCTTCTGGAGTGCTCCCCAAAATCGTGAGGTGAACCTTTGATCTCGATCTGAAATGATTGTTGAAGGAATACCATGTAGTCGTACCACTTCTTGAACGTACATTGAGCTAACTTCTCTAGAGGGTAATTCGCTCGAATGGGCAAAAAGTGAGCGGACTTAGTTAGTCTATCCACTATGACCCATATAGCGTCATATCCTGAGGCTGTTCTTGGTAAGCCCATCACAAAATCCATAGAAATACTCTCCCACTTCCATTCCGGAATC
This sequence comes from Pterocarpus macrocarpus, assembly GCA_031439585.1. NCBI lineage: Eukaryota > Viridiplantae > Streptophyta > Magnoliopsida > Fabales > Fabaceae > Pterocarpus > Pterocarpus macrocarpus. The sequence continues at coordinate 45,316,339 of CM062517.1, forward strand.
TCTAAGGGTTGTAGTGTCCCTGTTGGTTTCTGATGTTCTATTTTCACCTTTTGGCAGGTTAGACATTTATTCACGAAATTTTGTTAATGCCAGGATGTTTAGTAAACTCGCTCTTATGGGCTTCCTCCAAGATCTTCTTCCTGAGGTTATCCTCCTTAGATAAGCATATTCTCCCCTGATATCACCATATTCCTTCTGCATCCTGAGTAAATCTTGTTAGCTTACCAGATTGCACTAGTTGCAATGTATGCTAGAAGTCATCATTTCTTTGTTGTGCTTGCTAGATTTGGTTTTTGAAATCACTAGTTATCTTAAGTTGGTTTAATTGAATGGCATTGGGGTTCATAGAGATTCCCAAGTTGAGGTCTCGGAAACTTTCTATGAGCTCCGTCTCCTTGATTATCATCCATGCCACAATTAAGGATTTCCTACTCAGGGCATTTGCCACCACGTTTGCTTTGCCAGCGTGGTAGTTTAGCTCAAACTCGTAGTCTTTAAGAAACTCCATCCACCTTCACTGTCTCATGTTCAATTCCTTCTGATCAAAAAGGTATTTCAAGCTTTTGTGATTAGAAAATACTTCAAACTTCACTCCGCAGAGGTGGTGTCTCCATATCTTCAAGGCAAACATTATCGCTGCTAACTCAAGGTCATGCGTTGGATAATTCCTTTCATGAGTTTTCAATTGCCTGAAAGCATACGCAACGACATTCCTGTTCTGCATTAACACACACCCTAATCCTTTCTTAGAAGCATCACAGTAGACTTTGAACGGTCCATAAGGATTCGGCAGAGTAAGTACTGGGTTGTCGTTAACTTTTCTTTTAATTCTTGGAAACTCTGCTCGCACTCGAGTGTCCATCCGAATAGGGCATTCTTTCTAGTTAACTTTGTTGGAGACAGGGCTATTTGAGAGAAGTTCTAAACAAATCTCCTGTAGTATCCTGCCAACCCAAAGAAGCTCCTAACTTCCGTAACTGTCGTTGGCCGTTCCCAGTTTAATATTGCTTCTACCTTACTGGGGTCCATTGAAATTCCCCCATGGGATACCACATGGCCAAGAAATTTTACTTCTTTCATCCAAAATTCACATTTGGATAGCTTGGCGTAAAGTTTCTTCTCTCTTAGAATTTGCAGAACTAGTCACAAATGGTCTGCGTGCTCCTGCTCCGTCTTCGAGTAAACAAGTATGTCATCAATGAATACCACCACAAATTTGTCAAGATATGGTCGAAATATTCAATTCATGTAATCCATGAATATTGCTGGTGCATTCATCAACTCGAAGTACATCGCAGTATATTCATAATGTCCATAACGAGTTCGAAACGCCATCTTTAGAATATCTTCTTTCGAACCCTAATTTAGTGATATCCAGACCGTAGATCAATCTTGGAGAATACAGTAGTTGATCCATGAGATCATCTATCCTTGGCAATGGATACTTATTCTTGATCGTCGCCTTATTCAACTGCCTATAATCCACATATAATCGTATGCCTCCGTCTTTCTTCTTAACTAATAGAACTGTGGCCCCCCATGGTGATACACTTAGTCTAATAAATTTCTTTTCTAAGAGTTCTTCAATCTGCTTCTTAAGTTTGGTCAACTCCAAAGGTGACATTCGGTATGGCGCTATAGATATTGGTCCTGCTCCCGGTACCAATTCAATGGCGAACTCAATTTCCCTCTTGGGAGGAAAATCAGGAATATCTTCAGGGAACACATCGGGACATTCCCTAACAACTAGAATATCATCTAACTTCTGATCAACCTCTGCGACACTGGTTGATAAGAGAATATACCCTTGACTTTTATCCCCACAATGATGTACTGCTAAGGAGCTTAAATAAAGGCTTACAAGGATTACTAATTCAGAAGATGAAACAGAGGAAAGCACAATGGATTTATCAGAGCAATTTAATAGGGCCTGGTTGGCAGAGAGCCAATCCATTCCCAAAATAATGTCAAGTCCAGACAAGGGGAGACAAATTAAATTATCCGAAAAAGTTCGACCTCCTATCTGACAGGGGACATTCATACAAATATGATTGGTCTTAATGGGCTCACTTGTAGGAGTAGAAACTAGCAAGTCATAGGGTAATTCAGAAATAGGTAATTGCAAGGCTGACATGCAATCAGGAGAGATGAAAGAGTGAGATGCACCTAAATTGTATAAAACAGTTAAGGCCTTACCATTTACTTCACACATGTCTTGAATCAAATCTTCTGACTTGTCGACTTCCTGTGCATCCATAGTAAAAACTCTTCCCTAACGTTGCGGCCTAGGAGTTGATTGAGGATTTCTGGCCGGGCATTCATAGATCTTGTGGCCTGGCTTGCCACATCCAAAACAAACATTCTGTCCTGCCAGACACGGGCGGTTGCCATGATTCTTGCCACATTGGCTACAAGTCTGGTTCCTAAAAGGCCTCTGAGGTTGCTTGCCTTTGTGGTGCACAAGCTGAAACTTCCTCTGCTGCTGAAAGTTGGGCTTGAACCTTGGGCCTTGCAGAGCTAACCCTTTCTTAAAGTTACTGCCGGTTGACCTAGTAGCAACCAACTTCTTGTTACAATCCTCCACTAGGCGGCACTTGTTCACCAAAGTAGGGAAGTCTCTGATCTCCATTGGTCCTATGGTGGTAAGGATGTCTTCTCTTAGCCCACCTTCGAACTTCATGCATTTCCAAGCTTCGTCGAGGTTCTGTTGATAAATGATGGAAAATTTGCACAACTCCTCAAATTTAGCAATGTATTCCGATACACTACTATTCCCTTGACAGAGGTGTATGAACTCCAATTCCTTATCATTGCGAACAGACGCAGGGAAGTACTTCTGATAGAACGCATCTTTGAATACGTCCCAAGTAATGTCTGTTTGAGATCCCTCTAATAACTGCTATGCACCATTCCACCAGAACTCTATATCTACTTCTAGTATATAGGTAGCAAAGGTCACCTTCTGATGGTTTATGCAATCTAATATGGAGAAGACCTTCTCCATAGCTTTAACCCACTCATTCGCCTTATCTGGGTTAAAGGCTCCCTTGAAGCTGGGTGGGTTGGCCTTCCTGAACTCAACAAATTTGAGATATTCCAGATCCACCCCAGGGCCATTATGATTCCCTCCAAGACCTACCTTTGGCTGTCTTCCTAGTTGGCCCATCATTTAAGTCGCCGAACTGCCTGCTCACGCATAGCTTGCCCTATCTCTCGCATTGTGTCTAGGAACTCAGTAGATTCTCCTGGGCTGGGGAAGTTCGCAGCCTACCTTGCCTTCTAGAAGCCATCAAGTTCTGAACACACAAAACAAGAGTAATTGAGTTGATCAGGCTCAATACTAAGTTCGGTGTGCTAGTAAATAACAGCATACGGTTAGGCAATCCTTTCACATGCATCCTATCCATATGGACAAGACTCAGTGCATGATAATATCTAAAGAATATAGAGCATATGCGAAGCATAGTCAATCCAATCTTCAGGCCTATATTAGGACAAACTGCTCTGATACCAAAAATATAACACCTCCCCAGACAAAATACTATGCTTAAGTCATAATATAATACTTGATAAGTTATTACGTGTGGCGAATTAATTAAATTCGCCTTCTCTATCTCATTATTAATTACCCATATAGAGTTAACCGTTCACTTCAATATATTTTGGGTTGACGGCAGAATAAATACTAGATAATCGTTGTACTGGAAATAAATTAACATAAATAAAAATGCGAAATAGATAGAACTACTACAAATTTCATCATATTTACATATATATAGACGTCTGTTTTCAAAATTGACAAACGATATAGGGTAATAAAATGAGGCCACTTACACAAAATAAATCGGTCTGTCGACATAAACAGTACCCTAATTAGTCCCCACAGGACATTTCATGTGTTATACAGCATATACTCATCTACTATCTGTGACCCAATACTGTCAAAAGAGGGCCATTCTATACATATCCCATAACTGCACTGCACAAGTACTTTAGGTGGATTATTAGGAGAGGAATCCGTTCGCCATGCCGGCGTCCCGGGGAGTGTAGTCCATGCTCGAAGCAGAGGACGAGGAGGATGAACTCACCACCTCAGACGGATCCTCCTCAGACATCGAGAAGGAGGGGGTCTGCTGCTGTGGTGAGGCTGGAGGATCCATGGCTACTACTGTTGTTTGTGCTGCTGCTGCGAGTGGTGGTGGAAAGAGATGGGCCATGTGGAGAGGAATGGTGATATAAGGGACAGCGGGGTTGAAAAGCAGGTGCATGAGTGGTACTGCAAAGTCTCTCTGGAAGAAGAAGTAAAACCGGAACTGACATCTACCCGATATGTACACAGAGTCTAAGAATGGATCGAGGGGGATATGGAGTTCAGGGAACTCAATGAACAGGACGCCGGTGGCCGTATTCTCCATGATCTGAGAATGGCGCTGAAATATATAGTGGGGTGAGAAATAAAGATTTCTTAGTAGGGATCCTAAGTTCATATATATCTGCCATCGCTGTCAATCTCAGTTGTTTCAGGTTTTGGTTAATTAAAAGAAAATGTTGCAACCAACAGGATGTCCTACTCAATTAGTTATAGAAATCATAGCCTGAAACACAGCTTTGTTTTACTTAAGGAAATAAAGGAAATTATACAGAGAAATAAATAACCAGACTTGTGTTTTTGACATAGTTAAGTGATAGCCATAAAGTGAACAATAATAAATATATGTATATATAACATCCAATGGTGCAATTAGCTCAATGCATGATAACAGAAATTGTGGATATGCATAAGAAATAATGCATTTGAACTTAACTTATATTTTTCCATACTTGGTCCCCTAGGAGTTTATTGGCCATAAAACTCCTTGGTAATAGTCCGCTTTTCAAGATTGAGCTCGTTTCTATACAGGGTCGCCGGGTTTACTTTCCCTGACTTCCCCACTGATCTATTCCCCTTAATTTTGTTCAGGGGCTAGCCCAAGTCATATGGAAGTCCTTCCTCATTCTTATAAGGGTAGCATTGCTTATCTTATACTTTGATCAATGCATGCATAACTTGTAAAATCATGTCCGCTTCCCCATGAATAGTGCCAGACAACCAGGAAATTTTAATTAAACAGCAAACCCGATATAGAACATCATAATCATATCAAGAATATAACAATATCAATAGGTACAAGTCTTAAAATACTTAATCTATCTTGCAAGCTTTTAACTTCTATTGATGTTCCCGAGTTCAACTTGCAAGACTAAATTGGGTCTGAGTTCCAAGATTATATAAGTTTCGACTTCCGGGGTTATGTTTGATCTCCAACCTTAACCCACCATTGGTCTTCCAAGACTTTTATGAGGGTGTTTCCTAAATTCCAAGTTTCTGACATTAACTATATCTGATCTAGTTTCCTATTCACTAAGTTCCAAACTTAACATTAAGTATACCTGACCTAGCTCTCTGTCTGTTAAGTTTCGAGTTCAACTGTAAGTATACCTGACCTAGCTCTTTGTCTTCTAAGTTTCGAGTTCAACCTTGAGTATACCCGACCTAGCTCTCTGTCTGTTAAGTTCCGAGTTCTGATATCCACTAAACTTGATCTAGTATTCATACATGTCTCTGCCCAGAATTGCACTCTTATAAGAGAAAATTCACTAAAAATAGGAGTCTGGATGAAATCATATGAAATTTATATCACTGTAAAGCTAACAAAGCAAGCTTTCAAATGAAAGAAGTTGCATATTATTTGAATGAGTATAATTCAAGATATAAGCCCTGAAACTTGACCTTACTGGACTACCCTATTCCAGCCTGGGTTGAACTTAAGGTGAATTCATTCACATATTGGGGATAGTTGGCAACGAATCTGACTCTAAAATTTTTATGGGATGTTCTTTCATATGTTAGCTTTCAAACAACATTAGAATCACTCAATTTGGAGTTGTGTAGGGTGAGTTACACCCTTCTCAACTCACATTGCCCGGATGAAAGTCCTAATTTCCTAGGTCATACTTTAAAAATTCATAGCTACCTCTATACTGATCCAATGGCCTTTTATTATATATGTATGGAAAGCCTTGAATGTCTAGTTTCATATAAAAATAGATTCATGAAATTTAAACGGCTGTAGGCATTGTCGTACACTCCGCCGTACGGACCATCGAGGAAAACTCTAACAGCTTCTTGAGTTTTCTCTTTTCTTCAAGCTCTTTCATACCAATTCTAATCCCAATCACAACACACATGCAAAATTAGCCATAAACCATCATCATCACCCCACATAACCTCAGTATCACAATGTATAAAAGACCCACACATAGCTCCAAGCCAAAGAAAGTAAGAAGAGAAGTAGGATTCCTACCTTGCCTAGTTGAAATCTTGTTGGATTTGTGATTTGAGTTGAAGAAATCTTGTTGTGGCTTGAAGGTTTGTGGAAGATGAAGATGATATGAGTTGAGATGAGATGAAATGAAGGAGAAAAGAATGGAGAGGGGTCAACATTTGGGGGCTGAATTTGCAAGGGTAGAAAAGGAAAAATTTAAAAACTTCTAAAGCAAGTTACATGTGATTGGTGGATTTGAGTAGGTTATTCAACTTGGTTTGGCAGGCCATATGGAGGGCTGAGATAGCACCACTTACATGGGTATGTTGGCTAAATCTTGGCCATCCATCCTAGGGTTCTCACAGTATAATTTCTATTGATCCGGTTCCGATAGTTTAAATTACCGAAACTTACTGATTTCTCTTAAATCGACAAACCGGTTTGAGAAAATTTCAGTGAGGTTTCCTATGTTCCTAATCTAATTCCATCAAGCCTAATCACTTCTAAATCACACTTAATTGGCTTTGAGTAAATGCTTAATCGAATTCCGATTAAACCCACTTTTTTGATAAAAACCGAACAACTCGGTTACTAACGATAAAATTTTTCGGATGTTACACCTTTGATTGAGTTTGCCTATAATAGTGGTCATTATGCAAGTATTGGTATGGAATCGTATGAAGCTTTGTATGGAAAGAAGTGTCAATCTCCCCTGTGTTGGTTTGAACCGGGTGAGCAGAGCCTATTAGGACCTAATCTTGTGAGGCAGACCACAGAGCAAATAAGAAAGATTAGGGATAGAATCCTTACGGCTTAGAGCCGCCAAAAGAGTTATGCAGATAAGAGGAGAAAGCCTCTAGGGTTCCAAGAAGGAGAATATTGTTCCTGAAAATCACTTCTACAGGTAGAGCCATGAAAGTCGAAAAGTTAAGCCCCTATTTTCTTGGCCCCTTTTAAATTCTGAAACATGTCGGGTCAGTTGCTTATCAAATGGCCTTACCTCCGAATTTATCAAACCTTCGTGATGTCTTTCATGTGTCTCAATTGAGAAAATACCATTCCGATCCTAACCATTTACTTGAGCTTGAAAGTGTACAGTTAAGGGAGGACTTAACCTTCAATCTACTGCCATCTAAGATCATGGATTGTGGGGTAAAACAGCTGAGGTATAAGACAGTACCCTTGGTCAAGGTGGCTGGGGTAGAGGAAATATGGAAGAATATACATGGGAGCTGGAATCCAAGATGAAGAACGAGTATCTGGATTTGTTTACAGGTAAAAAATTTTGAGGGCAAAATTCTTTTTAAAGGTGAGGAGAAATGTAATATCCTCAATTTCTTGTCATGCTAAATTACCTCAGTAATCCTGAGTAATTAGGCACTTAGTGGGAAATTATGAGATTAGGACTTAATTAAGGGATTAACGAAGTGTTTGAGTTAACTCTGATAAGAAAAGTCAAGAGAATGCTTGATCACGATTAAATAATCTCTAATTAAGCAAGTCAAACACTTAATAGCTTAATTAAGCACTAATCACCCTTAATTAGCTTAATCGAGTTTAATTAAGGATAACTAAGCTTGATTACAAGTTTAATTTTCTTAATCATGTTCTTGGCATTAATCACTAATTTTTGCTTAATCAAGGTAATTAAGCTGCAAGAGCAATTAATCACATGATTAAATTCAAATTTAATCAACTAGACAATAAAGTAAAGAGTGATGTCACTAAAGCATAAAGTATTAGACAATAGTGCTTTATGTAAGAGTAAGTACATGATTTGTTCCACTATCATCCAATTTGTCTCTCTAAACCTTAATTAACACAAAATTAAGAAAATATCTTCTTCCCCTACCCACTACATGTTATGGTCTCAACATGCACACACACACACATCCACTTTTCATTTTTCAATTCTCATTCCCTCTCTAAGATTCTTATCCTCTCACTTCTCTCTTCATTCTTCTTCTTCTTTTTCATCTTCAACTTCATCTTCCTTTCTTTACCACCACCATAATCAAAACTCTCACTAAGCCCTTCAAAGATCACATCTTTTGGTCTTTGGAGACAAGATCTAAACACTACCAACCTCATTGTCAAGAGAACTCAAGAGCTTTCACCTTGTTCTTCCAAAACTGCCACCTTCATCCACCTTGGGGAGCATCATCTTCTTCAGTTTCTCCTTCAAGAACTCGCCACTTTTGTCACTAGGTAGTGATCTCTACTCTTTTATTTTGTTTACTCAAAAAATCTTGAAGCTTGGTTCCTCTCATGACCAAGATCTTCAAGTGAAAGCTTGAGAAAATCTTTCATGCTCTTCATCAGCAAAAGTTTCTATTTTTGATAAAATATGTTCATGTTTTTGCTCATGAGTTGTTCTTGATTTTTTTTTTGAAAAGTTCCTTTATTTAAATACTTCAAAGTTTCTATTTTCTTTTCTTGATGCATGAGATCTTAATGTTCTTGGTGGTATTTGGGTTGAAAGTTGTTTATCATCTTATGATGGTGCTTATGATTCAAAAAGTTGTCATCTTTATCATTTTCTCTTGATTTGACAAGACTAAACACATTCTTGATGCATGAAATTTCAAAAAGTTTGTTACTTGCAACCTTAAAGTGGCGCAAGTTTTGGGCCCCTTTAAAGTTTTATTTTGTCTTGTTTTGAAGTCAAGAATATATGTAAAAGTCTAAGTTTTTTGGAATATAAAGCTTTTTAAGTCATAAAAATAAGAACTTGTCACTTTTTGACTTAAAAATCAAACCTTAAAGACAAGACCTTTCATAAAGTTTCAAACTTTATTCAAGAATGAAATCTTTAAGTCATAAAAGTGTTGACTTGCAACCTTTAATTTATAAAGTTTGTATCTTGAGTCAAAATAGTCTATAAAGTGTTAGCTTTTATAAAGATCAGGACTTTCTAACTTTAAAGCTAATGTTTTATATCATTAGTTCATAAAGTAGGAATCTTTTAGACTTTAAGACAACTTTTAATTATAAAGTTGAGACCTTGATGGTCTTAGAACAATGAAATGTGTCAACTTTCATAAAGAACAAGACTTTTTAGTTCAAAAGCTAGTATCTTGTATCATTATTTCATAAAGATTTAATCTTTAAAACAAGAGCATAATTTTTGAGAAACTTACTTTCTTAAAGAATGAAACTTCATAATTACTTAATAAAGAATGATAATTTTTATAATATTAAAGGTAAAATCTTATTATGTAATGATAAAAGCTTGAAACTTTGCAACTTGGATAAATTAAAAATTACCCTTGGTGATTAGTGAACATAGTGTTGTTGGATTCATGAGTATGATTATACATTGTCATGACTCAAGGGCTAGAGGGATTTTGAAATCCTTGGGAACAGAAGTATGATTAGGGCCTCTGAGCATACCATGAACCTATGAATACTAAGTGCACTATCTCAAGGAAGGAAATAATTACCTTAGTTAATTTGAACAAGTGCTCCATAAGATATGTACCCAAATAAAAAGAAATTTCCCATAAGGACTAAGTAACTAAAAGACTATGTATACATTTATTTTAACTATGTGATTCTCCTACGGGTATACACGAGAAATCATATGATGGCTCATAAGACTTCTCACAAAGAACAACACAACTATAAATCCTTTTAGGGTATGAATGTATGATGCCATGAGGCATGAGGTATGACAAGTTTGATTGAGCATTGTTTCATGATTGAATGAGATTGATATAATGGACTGTTGATTGAAAGTTTTATGATTGGCATTTTGGAGAAGCTCTGGTCTTGCCGTCATGTTGCCGGATTTCTGTTAAAATTATAGACTTAGTTATATCATTGCATGTGTCTTGTCAAAGAAGTACTATGCATGTAAAGTATAATGATATGAAAAGAAAGAATGGGATATGACCCTTCAATCACTTCGGTAAGGGAAGTGAGAGACTGTGATCCACAAAGACTCAAGGAACCTCTATAGAGGAGGCAGGATGACATGGAGGACCCTCGAACTTAGAGGTAACCAATATCGGCTTAGTCTGATTTGGTTAGTACTGCATGATGACGGTCATGGAATCAGCTCATATCCAAAAGCAATCTATTTCAAAGGAAAAGTAAAGAAAGTTGAGCACATGCTAAAAATGAAAGTAGAGTCAAAGTAGAACCATGGTCAAGTTGATGAGTTGCATAGTCATGCATGTATCTATATTTCTCATATGCATTATGAATGTTTATCCCATGTGTTAGCACGTATGCCTATGTATGATGTTATGGATATGATGATAAACTTAAAAGCAATCTGCTTCAGGATTTATGTTTTTAGAAATTATTAAAAGTTAACTTTATCTGCTCACTATTTTTATAATAAAACCCAAAGTGGCGGGGACGATGACGATGACACAGTGTTTGTCTAGTCGCGATCCTATTGAGAAATCTAGTATTTTTCATTCCTACGTTTCCGTGTTGTCTTCAGAGGATGCTGGCATTGGGCATAGTGGTGATCTCCATTGAGTTCTCTGTTTGGCATTGGTGCTTTGACCCAGTGCTGAATGGCTCGATGATGTTTGCGAGAGCATCTATGAGGTCTATATCTTCCACAATCATTCGTTTCAGGTTCCAGTGATGAGCCTATTTTTCCATCCATATCAACTGTACAGTGAGGTTATCATGGATGACATCCACCCCTACTTTCAGCCGCCGAAGTACCCCATTGACGATGAGTCTGACTCAGATACCTGTCTGACTTTGACTGTTTCATTGGATTTCAATCCTTTGGAGCTATCCTATCCGAGCCATCATGTGGAGATTAACATATCCGAGCCCTCTTACCCATCTATGATTCGCCTGACATTTGATTCGTCTTCTACTTCATTAGCTCCTCATCACGCACCACCCTCGGTTTGTGGCTGTGGGTTCATTCGTATCTGTGCTTTGCCTCGTAAGCATGGTCGTGCTTGACGAGGAGGACATGGTGATGTTACTCCCGGTGGTTTCAGGAACTGTTTCCTCCCGCCTGATGAGTGATGTGGTTATTGCATACGGAGCCGAGCATGAGGATAGCCCTTTTTGTTTGTAGTTATTGGGTTATCATTCTATTGTATGGCATGCTTGGGCTGTAGGAATTTCTGATGTATTTTCCTTTATGGTGTATTCAGTTAGGTTTCTTTTATAGGGCTAACAGTAGATATCAGACCCATTATATCTCTATGTATGACTCTTGGTATTATTCTATTAACTATGAAAAGTCATGGAATGAATGTTATATTTATCTAAGATATTGTTATTCTTGTCGTCTCTATTTATTTTATTCACACTGTATGTATGGTTTAGCAACGTTTGTATTATACATTCACGATACGCTCATGACTCTTGGTTTTCAAATAGTTCATTCGTTATTGTTCAAAAAAAAAAAGTACCCTATTTTCATTATAAAGTTGTTTACTAGATTTTAAGTCGACAAACAAATTAAATCGACCGTTATCATTTTGCTTCGTAGATCTCAATTCGGGGAACGGAAGCGGTTCCTCTGCTGAGTTCTCATAAATTAGAGCATCAAAATAAATAAATGACAGTACAGAAATTTAATGAAATTGAAACAATCAGAAACGTCAACAATGATAATGTATTAACAAACTAGGAATTGATACTGAATGGTAAAGAAACAAACTAAAAAGGTAGCAAATGTAAAGGACTGTTACTTGAGTTCCTCCATACTCTTGAGCATCAGTGTGAGCATCTTGACAGACTGTGTTTAGAGGTGATTCTCAATTGTGCAAAAAGGCCCCTTCTCCTTCCATAAATTGGCTATTTATAGCCCTGAAGACTCACTAGAAGTTGGGGCCCATTATCTCCATATCCTGCAATCCGTTGCTTTGACGTCCATTATCCCTACGTTCTGCAGTCCATTTCTCTGCAACCCACGTTCTTCCTTGCTTTCTTCATTTTTCTTATTTTTGTAATATTCACCTCTAGTCGAAATATCATCCTAAAGTCCTTCCTGTTGATTCCCAACTAACTACCCGAGTATAAATTCCAGATGAATTGATTTCACCTTTCACCTATTTTCGGCCATCATCCATGAACTTCCCGATGTTGGTGCCTGTGGTTTTTAAATTTTGACCCTTTTCTTTATCGAAATCTTTTACCTTTGTTGACACTTCAAGTTGCTACAAAGTCGAATATATGCCCCCCAAGATTTGATTTTTTGAAATAAAAACCAACTCTTTGTGTTGATCTTCATTCTTGAATGGTTTTTTCTTTTAAGATAAAAATCAAATCTTTATCCTAACTTTCTTTATGAACGGTTTTTTGGGTAAAAAATAAACACACTTTAAGTCCTGATTTTCTTTTTCGCATGGTTTCACTTTAAGTCCTATACACGTGTCAAAGACCCCTTACATTCCTTGTCCCTTCAGCCGTCTTTCCAATTTATTGCTTCCCTTTCTTTCTTGCTTTTCTTCTCTATAAATGTGCTTCTTGCGTCATTCTTTTTCTTCTTTTCGAAACTTTTCATCTCCTTTTCTGATTCTTCTTCTTCCTTCGTCCTTCACTTGTCTTAAAAGCTTCCCTCCCTCTTTTTCTTTTGTCTTTTTTCATTCCTTTTCCATTTTCCTATAGCTAAAGAATCCCAAATGACCATTGTGGCCTTTGCTCCAGGACTTATTGTAGATGGCGACCGCCGCCTAGCGCCGGAGCCCGAGGTGACTAAACTTCTCCAGAGTCAGGTAATCCTTCCCTTTCGCCTTGGTTCTCAAACCCATGCGTTCCTCGGACCTTTGCTATCTCTTGCAGAAACCCAGAAAGTGCATTCCTTTTTTCCTTGCACCCAAGACCAATCTATTCTTGCTAGCCAAGACCAAATCTTCATTAAACATTTTGCTACTTCCAAGCGTCCTTTCAAGTCTCTCCCTAAAAACTCCCCCGAGTTCATTCAATGGCTAGATAGGGTTAAAATGGCTAAGAGTGCACAATGGAAGGTCATAGGCATTTTCGACTTTATCCAACTCTTTCATCACCCCTTTTTTTTTTAATTCTTCAATGTTAGGTCCTTTCTTCTACTTCTGGAATAAAACCACTAATACCTTCCAGGTTCCTTATGGAATGATCGCCCCTACTCTCTTTGAATTAGCTGCTATGACGGGCCTTTGACCCATGGGCAAGCTTATCTATTTCGACCTTCTCCCTGACTATGTAAAGGCTTATAAGCTTGATGATTCAGAAGCCTCCTATACGGCTTTTATTCGAAACAACATGGGTACTTCTTCGACTCCAGTGTCGAATGTCGAACACATAACCTTTCTTTTGTATTGGCTAAATGCTATAGTATTCTGTAGTCGAAGCCTTCAGATGCAACAAAGGTATTATGCGTTGGCCATAATGCTTCATGAAGGGCACTAGCTTTCTCTATCCAAGTTAATAGTAGGCCAACTCTACGAAGAAATTGGCTCGATAGTGACCAAGCTTCAGAATGACCATCCAATCAACCCTGGTGGCCCTATATGGCTTCTCCAACTGCTGGCCAATGCTACCTTCGAGTCTTTTCTCCATGCTTCAACTCCATCCAATCTTCTAACGAACATTAATGGGCCTCGACTTTGTTACTTGCGTCGGGACGTGCCTAAGCAAATCCCTGTTGTGGATGAATTTTTCTTCTTCTTTAAACACCTTCATCAAGTGTCCTTTTCCGACACAAGAGGTTTGAACCTTTCACCTTATTGTGATTGGGTTGTAGGACCTGATTGGTTTACATGCCCCTGCGTCGCTGCAATCCCTTTGATGCAGGCCGAATTGAATGAAATCTGGTCGAACTTTTTTTGCTGTCAAGCCTTTCCTACAAGTCTTCCAGATTCTAATAACATGAACATCGACCTTCATAATCCTCCCTTTGTTGCTCGACAATTTGGTTTCTCCCAAGCTCACCCAACGCCTTATTCACTTGACCCAGATATTCAATTATGTAGTGCCTCACTTGAGGCCTTTTCCAATCTGGAATACTTTTTGGGCGAAAATGACGATAAACGGAGCTTATATTTTCCTTTGGACTTTGAAAATAGTTCCTACCCAACTCCTTCATTTGTTTCATGGTGGCTTGATTATTACAAATCTCAACGTCACAGAATTTTGATTTGCAAAGAAATTTAAATTGCTAATCTTCATGATGTTTCTTTGTAGAAAAGGGTTGCTTTGTCGAAGACTAAAGGTACACATTTTCAAGAGATCCTTTGCTTCAAGAAATTTTTTAAAGTAAAGTATAATCCACGGGCAACCTTGAGGGTGGCTCAAGAAGCCGTGGAAGTCTTTAGACGAAAAAAGGATCAGCATGATCGCCGATGTTGGCGCAATTTTGAAAAAGCGAAGTCTGTTAACCCCTTTGCTAGACAACAGTCCTATATGACTCCTTTCTTGTTTCCTCCATTACCAAATGCTTCGTTTGACCTTGCCGACGGCTGTTCGAATTTGCCTAAAGGACCCCCGTAGGGTTCTTTTTTTACATCCTCGACATAAAATCGTGACATTCACGGGCCTTTATTTGTCGAGCATGATTGAACCCTTCATTTAGTCTTACTTGAGGGTTACATAATACCTTCCACTAGGTATTTTATTTTCCCTATTTTTATATCTATCTTTTCTTTTGTCCTGATCTCTTATTGTAACTCTATTCTGCAGTTACTGAGTCGATAAAAATTATGGACGTTGCACCGAATCCCTCTCAACCCATCGAGAATTGGGACAACCTTGAGGATGAAGAGGCTGCCTCGTCAGGGGTTCCAAAAGGAAAGCCCTTGCTTTAAAAAAGGGGAAATACAAGGATATCCCAAAGGAGGGTCCTAAAAAACGCCTTTTCTTGTTGAGTCGTTTTTCTAAGAAGGCTCCCTCGGCCAAGGTACTTGTTATTCTTTCACTCTCCCACTTTCTCTCCTCTTTTTCTCTTTTCTTTTTTTTTTTCCTTTTTTTTATACTGTTTTTGTTTTCTAGCAGTCTGGTGTTGGGAGGGTTTCAAGCAACTCCCCGTCTATCAACCCCACCGAGATTCCTGATGACAAAGAACCGTCAGAGACCAAGGTAATTTAATTTTTCGACTTTTCTTCAGTCGATGCTTTGCATTTCCCTCGTCTTGTTACTAAAGCTTTCTTCTCAGAGTGATGCCGCTCTTCATGGGGAAGAAGTCGATCGCAAGGTCGATGAACATGCTGAAATGAGGACAACCTCAGGGCAAAAGAACCCCCATGAGGATGACAGCATCGTGTCACCGGCTGTGGACAAAGACGCCATCTTGGTAGAAGAAGAAGAAAGAGAGGTTGTTAATCAACCTTCCCGAAGCCTTCCTATAGTATAGCCCATTCTGATCTCTAGATCGACTCTTATCGAAACTCTCGATCCTCATCCTACTAAAGGCATGCTCCTTGGAGCTGGTGACAACGACAATGAAGATGATGTCGATTTTGGCAACCTAAACGCCTTCAACGAGATTTTGTCTGCTAGTTTTGCTATCCTTGATAAGGAGATCCCAGTTGCTTCCAGCTTAGAGGTACAGAAATCATTGGGGGAAGCCTCCTTCTCTGACTCTGACCCATGCTATGCTGGTTCTTGCTGTTGAGGTATCTACCAACCTTCTTAGCACGATCTCGGCCCTCCTAAATTAGCCTCTCAATGCCCTGGCTGCTGATGGTGATGCCAAACAATCTCTGCTCGAGTCTATTTCTTCTTTAAGCAAGGCTATCCTTCCCACCTCTGTTCGACCTTTCTACCAATCTCTCTGCCACTTCATGGAAGATCTTTTGGAACAAGTGCCAAAAGTAGATATTGTTGAGGCTTTATTTTCTCAGGCTACATAACAACTTGAAGCCTTTGATCATGAACTTAAGGGTCCATGAAGGCCAAAGATCTAGCTTCAACGAAGCTGGCTACAGGAGAATCATGGGTGCAGGACATGGTGAAGGAGATTGCTCCTGTTGAAGAAAGGCTAAGAATCTTGAAAGAGAAGAAACAAACTCTCAACCAAGCTGTAGGGAAGTTGAGAGTCGATATTGTTAAAGCTGAAAACAGACTTTCGAGGAAGCAATCTCAGCGTCAAGTGAAGTCATCGCTTATCGAAGAGACTCGTCGGTATCTTGAAGAGGCTCGAGCAGCTAGAGATAGGGTGGCCAAGCAACAAGAGGAGCTGAAGCTTGTTGTTAGAACCTTTTTAGCTTAGGTATTTTTTTTTTTTTTTTGTAATCAATACCTTTGGCAATGACTTTGTAAATGCTTTACAATGACATGAAGTCCTATTATTTCTTCGACGGCCATTACTGTTGGATTTGAATCTCATGTATCACTAGCTTATATTGCTTTAGATATTTACCGTTTATTGATGTAATTGTTACACCGGTATACACATCGATCAACGCGTAAGCATTTCCTGAAAATCTTTTTTCGACCTTAAATGGCCCTTCCTAATTTGGGAACCATTTTCCAAGCGTTCTTGACTTTTTCTCCGTAGGCAAAATTACTTTTCATACCAGTTTGCCTTCACTAAAAAACTATGGTTTAACTCGACGATTGAAACTTTTTGCGATAAACTCTTTTTGTCGAATCAAACTTTCCAATGCACTTATTCTTTCTTCTTCAAACTCATTTAATTCGTCGAATAATGCATTCCAATAATCTTCAACAGGTAGATCATTCTGCCTTGCCACTCGAATGTTTTGCAAATTAATCTTAATTGGCAGAATGGCATCGTGGCCCATAAACAAGTTTGTAAGGTGTGGTGCCCGTTGCATCTTTAGGTGCAATCCTGTAAGCCCATAGGACCTGGCTTAGCAAATTGTGCCAATTTCTTGGCCTTCGATTAACATTTTTCTTTATCAAAGCAATGATCGATTTGTTAATTGCTTCCACTTGCCCATTGGCCTGAGCATAGTATGGCGTCGAAGTTATCATTTTTATTTGTCGACTATTAGCATATTCTAATATCCTTCGACCAGTGAACATTGTCCCTTGGTCAGTGGTCAATGTTTGAGGTATTCCGAACCGGTGCACTATATTTTCTTCAATAAAGTCAATAATTTCGGATTGTGTTACCTCTTTAAATGGTATTACTTCGGCCCATTTTGTAAAATAATCGACAGCCACTAGTATATACTTGTGCCCTTTTGATGAAGGGGGATGGATTTGCCCAATGAGGTCAAAGGCCTACCCTCGAAACGGCCAAGGCTTCACAATCGAATGTAGCTCTACTGCTAGCATGTGCTATATACCTCTGTGTTTTTGACACGCCTCACATGATTTTGCAAATTCAAAACAGTCTTTAATCATGGATGGCCAATACACTCTGCACCTATATAAAATCCATTTCATTTTATCCCCTGCCTGATGGGCCTTACATATCCCTTCGTGTACTTCTGCAAGAGCTAGATAAGCTTCCGACTCACCTAGGCAGGTTAAAAGGTTACCGTCAACACTCTTTTTAAGCAAAACATCCCCTAATATTGTATAATTCAATGCCCTATTTTTTATCTTCCTGTCGATGGTAGCATCGAGATTTTTCAAAAATTCAACAATGGGTCTTCGCCAATCTGAGGGACTAAAATTTAATAAACATACTTCCTTTTCATGACAATATGTGCCTTGGCCTTTCAACTCAACCAATCTTTTCAATGTCGAAGAATTTATTTTGTATCTCGATGCCAATTGGGCTAGCTCATTGGCTTCGAAATTTTCTTCCCTTGGCACGTGTCGAATAGTAACATTATCAAAATGTTTTAACAAATCCAAGACAAGGGACAAGTATTTAGTCAAATTTTCATTCATACATTTATATTTGTTTGCCACTTGTTTTATTACTAGCTGGGAATCCCCGATTAACTCCACATTCCTAATTCCTTTATCGATTAGTATTTCTAAACCCATTATCAATGCCTCGTATTCAGCCTCATTATTAGAACAGTCTTTGTCGAGCTCAAAAAGGAATTTAGTTGGTTCTTCCATTAGGGAAATTAGTAGGATTCCAATCCTTGCTCCCTTTTCGTGTCTTGAGCCATCGAAGAACACCTTCCACGGCTTGGTTTCAACCGAGTTGACCTGATTCTCAGGTCCTGGGTGGTCGATTAGAAAGTCGGCTAAAGCTTGTCCCTTTACTGCTTTTGCAGGGACAAAATGGAGTGAAAACTCCGTTAGAGCTAGCATCCATTTTCTGATCGATTATGCAAAATCGGAGAAGAAAACATATACTTAATAACATTGAACTGAGAAACAACAAAGACTTCACATGGACTTAAATAATGCTTAAGTTTCAATAGAGCTATATCTAGTTTTAATGACGACCAAAGCCCGGCTTAGGTAGTATACTACCCTTTTGACACCATCTTCATCGTCTTGTGCTAACATACTCCCTGTAGTGATTTTCGACGCTGAAATATATAGCTTCATGGGTTTTCCATGCCTTGGAGGGGCCATGATTGGAAGCGATGACAAATATTGCTTGATCTGATCAAATGCCTCTTGATGTTCAAGAGTCCAAAAGAAGTCCTCTTCTTTTTTAAGCTTGATTAGTAGGGCAAAAATACTTGTTTTTCCAGACAGGTTCGAGATGAATCTTCTCAAATAGTTCACTTTGCCGAGGAAAATTTGTAGCTCTTTTTTGTTCGACGGGGGTTTAGCTTCTATTATCGCCTTTATTTTGTTCCCATAGACCTCGACTCCTTTTTTATGAATGAGAAATCCAAGGAAGTTCCTTGCAGACACACCTCGCCTTTGTGTCTATGCATTTTTTCGAAAGCCAATTTCAAATTGTCGAGATGGATAGTTTTAGAATTCGATTTTATTACAACGTCATCAATGTGTACTTCCATAAATTTTCCAATATACTCATGGAATATTTTATTCATTGCTCGTTGATATGTGGCACCAGCATTTTTAAGTCCAAAAGGCATTACTACCCATTCAAATGTGCCAATGGCACCAGGGCATCGAAATGCTGTTTTCGACACATCTTCTTCTGCGATATAAATCTGATTATATCCAGAATATCCATCAAGAAAACTTAAAAATTCATGCCCAGAAGCCGAATCTATTAACATATCTGTGATAGGCATAGGATATTCATCTTTTGGCGTAGCATTGTTTAAATTCCTAAAGTCAATACAAATCCTAAACTTACCATTCTTTTTTAGAACAGGAATAATGTTAGAGATCCAGTCTGCATACCTGGCAGTTTGGATGAACTTGGCTTTTAATAACCTCTGGATTTCTTTTTTTACTTTTGACACTATTTCTAGCGAGAACCTTTGAGGTGCTTGTTTTTACAGGTCGAACGTTTTCTTTTATTGAAAGCTGCTATTCGACCAATGTTCGACTTAATCCTGGCATTTCTTCATATTCCCATGCAAAATAATCTTTATATTCTTTAAGCACCTCTACCAACTCTTCTTTGAACTCTCGGCTGATCAAGGTACTGATATATGTGGGGCGATGTTTATCACTATCTCCTAGATCGACTTCCTCAAGTGGATGTTGTATTTTGACTTTTTTTATTTTTTCCTCCAAAGATTGTTCAAATCCTAAAGGGCTAGAATCATAAATGCAATCTAATCCTACTTCCTCTATACATAGTTGTTTATCAGCCATATATGCTAAAAATTAAGCTAGATGGCTCGAGAGATCCATATACTAAGTCTTTTGAGGGGCTGATCCTGCCTCGACCTTGGGCGTGAAATATAAACCATTTGGACCAAAGTTGCATCCTTCAATAAGTTCAGGGTTGAAGGTGCTCTTATCCACCACCAGGCATTTCACCTTTGGATTATAAACCTTGAAATCTGCATGAGCTTGCTGAAAATAACATGGGCTATCATCAGCAAGTATAACTTCGACATTCCCCTCGCTATTCCAAATAATCAGCTTTTGATGAAGGGTTGAGGGTACCACCTCAGCTCCGTGGATCCATTCTCTTCCCAACAATGCATTGCAACCAGCCTTTGAGGCTATGACCATAAAAAGTGTAATCCTTTTGATAGATCCCACTTTTACGTTTAACATAATGATTCCTTTTGCAATAGAGGTCTTGCCTGTGAACCGTCTTATCAAATACTGCGCTACACCTTGGGCAAATAGTCACATTTGCATCAGCATCCCTCTGTTTTAAAAGAAAGTCTAGCAAATATTCCCCAGCCTTGGGGTATATTTGTAACATCCCCACTTTCGTAAATAGAACGTAAAAGAAACTTTGAATTATTTTCCTTAGGCAGTGTAAGAATTTCTCAGGCAGCGCTATGCCATGATGATCCTCACACTTTGAATTATAGGGTAGTGTAACATGGCCGTTGAAAATATGACACTGCCATATGTTAAAAATTATGAAATGATAAAAGTGCCCCTGTAAACTTTTGTTAATTGCAGCTATGCCCAGAATTTTTAGAAATTATGTTTTGACCCTAAAAACTTATTCCCACAATAACCCTAGAACTTTTCAAGAAATGACCTTTATGTCCACACATATGTAGAATTAGCATAATGGGATTTAAACAGAGCTGAATCACGTGGTGAAACCATAGAAATTTAAATCTCTGCTGATTGGGCCATGGAGGCAGTCTGGTGTGAAATGATGTGGGGTGCCCCTGGACTTGCTCAAGATTACGAAAATACATTAGCTATGGAAAATAGAAAATAGAAAAGCTCCGAATTTGTAAAAACGATTATTTCACATTAACAATCAATTGATTCGATCTTATTGACTAAGTAAGGTTAATTAGGAGTTAATTAGATGTTAATTAGAGGGATTAGGTTTAAGAGTAATTAGAATAGAGATATAGAAATTCTCTCAATTATTTAGTAAAGTTTTGCCGATTTGAAGAAAATCGGCGAAGATTCGATATATTAAACTGCCAGAACAGAACCAGTAGAATTTTCTATTGGAAACCCTCACTTAAGTGGCTGAAATTCAGCCACCCTTACCACATATGAGTGGCACCAAGTGTTGCTCAAGATAGTGGAGAAACTTGGCCTCACCTCTACCGGATTTTTATCATTTTTCGCCTAGTTGTTCGATTTTCATCGAATAATTGGGCTAATTAGGATTCGATTAAGCATTCACTTAAAGCCAATTAAGTGTGATTTAGAAGGATTAGAATTGATGGAATTAGATTAGAACCATAGGAAAACTCATAGGATTTTTCTAAAACCGTTTTACCGAGTTGAAGGAAATTGGTAGAATTTCGATATTTTCAACTGTCGGAACCGAACCAATAGAAATTATACTATGAGAAGCCAAGCCAAGTTTGAATGAGGATTGAAGTCCACCAATCAAAAGCTAGCTTCCTTCATAAGTTTTCATTTTTTCTTCCTTCTCCCCTTAAATTTTCGGCCTCCCCATAATAGAGGGAGACTAGCCCTCATTTTCCCACTTTTCTTCATCTTCTTCTACTTCCTCTCATCCCTAAGCTCAAGCTCCAACCATCAACTTCACTCCAAGATCAAGTTCCACCAAGATTTCACACCACCAAGGTAGGAACTTCAACTTTCTCCTTCTTTTCTTTGATTTGGGGTGTCTAGGGTCCCTTATTCATCCATGATTCTAATGTTGTGAGGGGTGGGGATGATGAGCTGCAGTGGCCTGCTCCCGCATTGCATGAGCCATTTCACGCATCGTATCTATAAAATTAGCAAGATCTTCTGGAGTGGGTATAGTTCGTGGCCTACCACACCCCCTGGAAGCCATTAGTTCCTAATCACACACAACTAAACATTGAGTTGATCAGGCTCAACAATAAGTTAAGTGTGATAGCAACTAATAACATTCATAGTTAGGCGGTCATGCATATCTAATCCTAGATCCTATTTGAATAGATAAGATTCGTCGCATGACACTAGCTATAGATTCCAGAGTGCACTGGAAACGTAGTCAGTCCAAATCCTCAAGTCCAGGGAGGATCGAACTGCTCTGATACCAAAATGTAACACCCTCCCAAGTACAGTACTATGCTAAAATTATAGTACCACACCCTGGAGTTGTTACTGTTACCTAAGCGGACCTTATCTGACAGCAACTTCAGCCGTCTTTAAAACTTCTTGAACTATCTGGAGATAACACGGAAATAGGAGTAAGAATTTTGAGTTCTCAGTAGGATTCCTTAAGTATCATACATAATGTCATCTTTGTCATCTCCAGTTGCTTTGGTTTATTATGAAAAAGGTGATCATATTATGCCAGCTGTTTAATTTGATTGTTCGAAAATATATTATCCGAAGCAAAGTTTATTTTACTCATACGCTTGGCATTTGGGAGAGCCCATACAAAATCATTTCATGAATTATATTATGAATAATAACTGAAACATAATAAAATACAATAGCATCAATACACTAGAGCCATAACATATACACATAACTTTACTTGTACTTGAATTTATGCAGATACATAAAATTTTCTTTTCTTTCTTTATCTTCCTTTACTTATTACACATATTCTAGAGTACGATCGCCATGTCATACTTCATCGGGATGTGAACGCCATGTCACATTCCTTAGGAATATGTTCTTCCGACCACGTCCCAGAGTATGATCGCCATGTCATACTCGATCAGAATGTGATTGCCATGTCACATTCCTTAGGGTGTGGGATTATCATGCTATATTCCAGAGTATGATTGCCATGTCATACCCCATTAGAGCGTGATCGCCATGTCACGTTCCTTAGGAATATAGACTCATCATCATATCTTTCATCATAAAATCTTTACATGCCACCATAAATTTTCGGTACTTATACTAGCTGGGTCATGCCGTGCCTCATGTAAGCCCTATCCCCTATACTCACACTAGCTGGGTCGATGCCATGCCTTATATGAGTGGGGTGCTTGCATATGTTTTAATCTTTAGCCTTTAGTATTTAGCCTTTACTGCCCTTGGGTAGCCTGATCTAGGAGTGAGCTTGTCAGTTCAACTTGTGACCATTGTCACACAGACTAACTCACAAGGGACCCACTGCCTCTAGGTTGGAGGGACTCAGTTAGCCATCTGCTTCCAACGTAGAGGGACCCAAGTTTTAGCTGCCTTCACAAGGAGGGACCCAATGTGCAACTGCCTCCAGGTGAAGGGACCCACATCTTTATCGTTTAACTGCCTTCACAAGGAGGGATTCAATGTGCAACTGCCTCCAAGTGAAGGGAGCCACACCTTATTTTATTTAACTGCCTTCACGGGGAGGGATTTAATGTGCAACTGCCTCCAAGTGAAGGGACCCACGTTTAATATATTCATATTATTTCATTCTCATACATAATCATGCAAAGACATGCTGAATGCACTCATACATATGCTTGATCATTTATTTTCATATACCTCATATCATACTTAAATCATTCTCGCATATAGAATTTCCACATACATATTCATAATTGTATAGCTATTCATATCATAAATTTCTTGTAATATAAACATTCATAGTTTCATAGACTTCTGCTGTAAATTCGGCAGCGTAACGGATCAGATCTATTTTCCCATGAATAGTGCCAGCTCTCACGAACAAATCAGTCATAGCAGTAGAATCAATCTAACATATCTATCTTGCAATCGTCAACTCAAGCCTTATATGTTCACTAACACATGCGAAACCATAAATTTGGTCATTTCTGCCAATTTTATTTAGTTCTGTCCGAATTTTGTATAATCCACCTTTACTTCTATTCAACTCTTTTAAGCTTGAATTTTGGATATGTCATAGCTCTATGTGTCTAGTTTTCAACCCTTTTGGTCCCATCTCATTTTGATATGTGTAACTCAAGATATTTAAATTTTGCTTCAGCCTATTCGGTTACTAGCCTGAATTACACTCTTGTAAGTAAAAATTCACTAAAAATCGAACTTTAGTCTAAATCATACAAAATTGGTCTCATATTAAAGCTAACAGGACAACCTTTCATTTTCAATAAGTTTCATTTGATTTGCTTTTGCATGGCTTGAGTTATCAGCCTTGAAATTTGACCTTCTTGAACTACCCTATTTTGACCTGGTTTAGACATAGGGCAACTTCCTTGAATCACTAGGAACAAATGGGATCATAAAAAACACAGAATGTCATTGTAGGATGTTCCCCTATATGTATGCTTTCTAAAAAAGTTAGTTTCACTCCATTTGGAGTTGTGTAGGGTGAGTTACACCCTTCTCAAGTCACACTGCCAAGATGCAGGTCCTGATTCCTAGGTCAAAATTCAAAAATTCATATCTCTCTAAATAAAAATCCAATGGCCTTATATGATATATGTATGGAAAGCTCTGAATGTCTACTTTCATGTAAAAATAGTTTCATCAGATTTAACCAGCTATAGGCAGACCTGTACACTCCGACATTCGGACTGCCGTGGACTTTTCTCCTAGACAGCATCCTAATTCTCTACTCCTTCTAGTTTTCTCCTTCTAACTTTAATTCCAACTCAAGATTTCACATTAATCCAATCATAATCCATTATATACATCTAATATATCATCAAATACGTGAAGAAGAGTAAAATTTCATGCAGCCATAGTGCAAAGAATTCAAGAACAGAAATGGAATCCTACCTCTTTGGAGTGTGATTTTGCTAGGTGTTGAGCTAAGTGTTGAAGCTTGAATTGATAGAACCTTGTTAAGCTTGAAGGAGTGATGGAGTTGGTTAAGAGAAGAAGAGGAGAAGAAGGTTGGAACAAGAGGGAGAGGGAGGCGCAAGTCAGCTAGAAATGAGAAGGAGAGTCTGACTTCAATACACGAGGATAGTTGGAATTGTGAGTGTTGATTGGTTGAAATATTGTGAATGAAGATCGGCCATGTCTCCCTCTTTTGTGACTAAATTACTCACCATGTCGTCCCAAAAGTGGAATTTGCTTCCATTCTATTTGAAATCGGAACTCGTCTCGATTTTGCTTAAAGTTGGAACTCGTGCCATTTATTTGACACTCGGAGATGAAATCGGATATCGGAAATCTTGTCTGGTTTATTTGAAACTTTGAATCAAAGTCGGATGTCGGAAATCATATAGCACACAACCACATAATCTCGGAACTCCCAATCCAAACTCGAGAACACCAACAGAAATAGAAAGCTCCTGGGAATAAACTCAGAGATCGTAACTCGTGTACAACTTGGAAATCAACTCAAAGATCTGAACTCATGTCCATTCCAATTGAGTTCAACCCTAAGGTCAGAACTCGTTACATTAAACTTGTAGGTCGGTACTTGTAACCATTGTGTTAAACTATCAATTCGGAGGTCGGAAACCATGTACACTATTTTGAAACATGAAGTATGAGGTCAGAACTCGCATATATCTTGCTTGAAACTTGGAAATAAATTTATTAGATAGGAAATCGGATCCGTTTTCTTTGAGACATAAAGTCGGATATCGGGAACCACGTCCATGTTATTTGGGCTTGAAGGTTAAGATGAAGTCGAAAGTCGGATATTAAATGCTAAAATTCGAAGACAAACTCGGAAGCCAGAAATTATCCCATTTTATACGAAATTCGAAGATGAAGTCGGAAATCATGGAAACTTGAAGGTGAAGTCGAAACTCGGAACTCGTGGTGGATGTTATATTACCGCCCTCCTTAAAAAAAAATTTTGTTCTCAAAATTTAATCACAAAACTAACTATTTATTGTCATAAGAGTTTAATAAAAGAGTTTATATATAGGCACATAGAAAGTCAATAAGCATAATCGAAGAAAATACAGCAAACCCAGATATATAACTCAACATAGCACAGTTAGCGAAAAGTGAATCTTTGTCTTGGGTTATCCCTATTTTTGTTTCAGCTCCTCTGGGGAAGTAGTCTTTTCAGCTTTCAACCTTGGATATTACGGCTTAGGAATAGGTAGCTGATGATCGGGGCATTCTCTAATTATGTGTCCTGGCTTTCCACACTTAAAGTATACCTTCTGCCTGGCCAAACAAGGCCTTCCTCCATGATAACTTCCACACTTTGAACATTCTTGTTTAGTGGTTAGCCCTTGTGGTTGCTTACCTTCATTTCCATTAGGTTGAAATAGCTTCTTTGGTGGGGCAATATACCAAACTCCTGGTCTTCAGGTGCCAGCCTCTTTCCACAAACATCCATCCTAGCATCAGCGAGCTTCTTGTTATGTTCTTCAACTAATCGACTTTTGTTCGCTAATGTAGCAAAATATCTTATCTCCATTGGCCCCGCTGACACCAAAATGTCCGCTTTTAGTCCTCCTTCAAATTTGATGCATTTCCAGTTTTCGTCAGGGTTGCACTGATAGATGGTGGAAAATTTACAAAGTTCTTCGAACTTAGCAATATACCCTGAAACACTCATGTCTCCTTGTTAAAGCTTCATCAATTCCAATTCCTTAGTGTTTCGTACAGATGTAGGGAAATACTTATGATAAAATGCCTCCTTGAATATGTCCCAAGTGATATCAACTTGGGGTTCCCCCAACAGTCTCTTCACGTCATTCCACCAAAACTCGGCGTTTGCTTCCAACATATAAGTGGCAAAGGCCATTTTCTGTTGACCAGTGCAGATTAAGATAGAAAAGACCTTATCCATTGCCTTGACCCACTCCTTAGCTTTATCTGGGTCGAAAGCTCCTCGAAAGCTAGGCGGATTTGCTTTCCTAAACTCAGCAAATTTAAGTTAGTCTAGGTCTGCTCCTAGGCCATGTGGATTTCCCCCATGGCTGATCTCAGGCTGCTTACCCAACTGGTCCATCATTTGATGAGCTGCAGCAACCTGCTCCCATATTGCATGAGCCATTTCACCCATCGTGTCCATAAAATTAGCAGCATCTTCTAGAGTGGGCATAGTTTGCGGCCTACCACGTCCCCTAGAAGCCATTAGTTCCTAATCACACACAACAAAACATTGAGTTGATCAGGCTCAATAATAAGTTAAGTGTGATAGCAACTAATAACATTCACAGTTAGGCAGTCATGCATATCTAATCCTAGATCCTATTCGAATAGATAAGATTCGTCGAATGACACTAGCTATAGATTCCAGAGTGCACTGGAACTGTAGTCAGTCCAAATCCTCAAGTCTGGGGAGGATCGAACTGCTCTGATACCAAAATGTAACACCCTCCCAAGTACAGTACTATGCTTAAGGCATAGTACCATACCCTAGAGTTGTTACTGTTACTTAAGCAGACCTTATCTGACAGCAACTTCAGCCGTTTTCGGAACTTCTTGAACTATTTGGAGATAACACGGAAATAGGAGTGAGAATTTTGAATTCTCAGTAGGATTCCTTAAGTATCATACATAATGTCATCATTATCATCTCCAGTTGCTTTGGTTTATTATGAAAAAGGTGATCATATTATGCCAGCTGTTTAATTTGATTGTTCGAAAATATATTATCCGAAGCAAAGTTTATTTTACTCATACACATGGCATTTGGGAGAGCCCATACAAAATCATTTCATGAATTATATTATGAATAATAACTGAAACATAATAAAATACAATAGCATCAATACACTGGAGCCATAACATATACACATAACTTTACTTGTACTTTAATTTATGCAGATACATAAAATTTTCTTTTCTTTCTTTATCTTTCTTTTCTTATTACACATATTCCGGAGTACGATCGCCATGTCATACTCCATCGGGATATGATCGCCATGTCACATTCCTTAGGAATATGTTCTTCCTGCCACGTCCCAAAGTATGATCGCCATGTCATACTCCATCAGAATGTGATCGTCATGTCACATTCCTTAGGGTATGGGATCATCATGCTATATTCCAGAGTATGATCGCCATGTCATACCCCATCAGAGCGTGATCGCCATGCCACGTTCCTTAGGAATATAGACTCATCATCATATCTTTCATCATAAAATTTTTACATGCCACTATAAATTTTCGGTACTTACACTAGCTGGGTCATGCCATGCCTCATGTACGCCCTATCCCCTATACTCATACTAGCTGGGTCGATGCCATGCCTTATGTGAGTGGGGTGCTTGCATATGTTTTAATCTTTAGCCTTTAGTCTTTAGCCTTTACTGCCCTTGGGTAGCCTAATTTGGGAGTGAGCTCATCAGCTCAACTCGTCACCATCGTCACACAGACTAACCCACAGGGGACCCACTCCCTCTAGGTTGGAAGGACTCAGTCGGCCATTTGCCTCTAACATAGAGGGACCCAAGTTTTAGCTGCCTTCACAAGGAGGGACCCAATGTGCAACTGCCTCTAAGTGAAGGGACCCACATCTTTATCGTTTAATTGCCTTCACAGGGAGGGATTCAATGTGCAACTGCCTCCTAGTGAAGGGACCCATACATATTTTATTTAACTGCCTTCACAGGGAGGGATTCAATGTGCAACTGCCTCCAAGTAAAGAGACCCACATTTAATATATTCATATTATTTCATTCTCATACATAATCATGCATAGACATGCTAAATGCACTCATACATATGCTTCATCATTTGTTTTCATATACCTCATATCATACTTAAATCATTCTCTTATATAGAATTTGCACATATATATTCATAATTGTATAGCTGTTCATATCAAAAATTTCTTGTAATATAAACATTCATAGTTTCATAGACTTCTGCCGTAAATTCGGCAGCATAACGGATCAGATCTGTTTTTCCATGAATGGTGCTAGTTCTCACAGACAAATTAGTCATAGCAGTATAATCAATCTACTATATCTATCTTGCAACAGTTAACTCAAGCCTTATATGTTCACTAACACTTGTGAAACCATCAATTTGGTCATTTCTGCCAATTCTATTCAGTTCTGTCCGACTTTTGTATAATCCACCTTTAATTTTATTCAACTCATTTAAACGTAAATTGATATGTCATAGCTCTATGTGTCTAGTTTTCAACCCTTTTGGTCCCATCTCATTTTGATATGTGTAGCTCAAGATATTTAAATTTTGCCTCAGCCTATTCGGTTACTGGCCCATATTACACTCTTGGAAGTAAAAATTAACTAAAAATTGAAATCTAGTCCAAATCATATGAAATTGGTCTCATATTAAAGCTAACAGGACAACCTTTTATTTTCAATAAGTTTCATTTGATTTGCTTTAGTATAGCTTGAGTTATAAGTCCTAAAATTCGACCTTCTTGAACTATCCTGTTTTGGCCTGCTTTGGACATAAGGCAACTTCCTTGAATCACTGGGAACAAATGGGATTATAACAAACTCGAAATTTCATTGTGGGATGTTCTCCTATGTGTAAGCTTTCTAAAAAAGTTGGTTTCACTGAATTTGGAGTTGTGTAGGGTGAGTACCCTTCTCAAGTCATACTGCCCCGGATGTAGGTCCTGATTCCTAGGTCATACTTCAAAAATTCATCTCTCTCAATACTAATCCAATGGCCTAATATGATATATGTATGGAAAGCTTTGAATGTCTACTTTCATATAAAAATAGTTCCATTGGATTTAACCGGCTGAAGGCGGAGCTGTACACGCTGCCATACGGACTACCATGGACTTTTCTCCTAGACAGCATCCTAATTGTCCACTCCTTCTAGTTTTCTCCTTCTAACTTTAATTCCAACTCAAGATTTCATATTAATCCAATCATAATCCATCATATACATCCAATATATCATCAAATACGTGAAGAAGAGTAAAATTTCATGCAGCCATAGTGCAAAGAATTCAAGAACAGAAATGGAATCCTACCTCTTTGGAGTGTGATTTTGCTAGGTGTTGAGCTAAGTGTTGAAGCTTGAATTGATAGAACCTTGTTAAATTTGAGGGAGTGATGGAGGTGGTTAAGAGAAGAAGAGGAGAAGAAGGCTGGAATGTAACACTCTTTATTATATAAGCCATGCTCGAGTCATGGGGTTATATTAAAAGGTTGTCACCGTGTTAAAGAAGCTTTAAAATGTGGAAAATATAATATATGGCCCTTTAAATGCATACTTTATTACTGAATAATAGTTCATAAGCTTCATCATCTCCGATACATAGAGAAGGAAATGATTACAATTTAAAAGAAATTGTGACTAACATAATACATAACATTTGCTTTCGACTAGTTGTTAGCTAGCTTCAGTAGTCTCTTGGTCTGGTTTATGCCCGAGTCTTGCTCAATGAATGTCCCTGTACTCTGCCTCGCACTTGATTTCCAACTTGGATGCTGGAATGTTTACGGAAAAGGAAAACATACAAGTAGGCAGTGAGAACCTAAGATTCTCAGTAGGTAAACTAAAACAATCTTACAGTGTCATCATAAACATTCTAGCCGCTTCGGTTTCTTATGAAAATGTAACACATATACACAAGTAGTGGTTCAATTTTAAGTTGGAAATATCTTTCTCGAAGCGGGTTATATTTTAACAACCACTTGGCATATTATATGATAGATATAGAAACACGAATAGTGTAATATACTTAAGTAAGAGTCATAATAGCATCATGACCTAATGAGATAATTATAAATACACATATAGATGCTTGTACTTGATTGTATGCAAGTGCACTTGACTTAATTCATCTCTCTCTTTAACTTGCAACTTAACCTTGCTCTTCTGTACTTGGTCCCCCGGAGGTGAATGGCCTCTCTCACCCTTGGGTAATAGCCTGCTTTCAGGTTCGAGCTCGTACCTATACATGAGTGACGGGTTTACTTTCCCCGACCTTTACACCAGTCTATTCCCCTTAAATCTGGTCGAGGGCTGGCCCAAGTCTTAAACAGTACCGCTCTGGCCCACGCTAGCTGGGTCTATGCCATGCCTCACGTGGTAGCTTGGTGCGTCCCGCTTGCAAGTTCTTATTATCCTTTTCTTTCCATATCTTATCATGCATGTGAATGCTTTGAGCATTTATGGATATGTCTCTTACCTTACTTCTCATATCATATTCTAATTATGCTTGTATGCATGACGTACATGAACATGACATATAAATATAAATATATTCAAGGCATAATCACCCATAGCATAAGTTCTCATAAATTCCTCAATAAAATTCAAAGATAATCTGAATCGAGTCCGCTTCCCTATGAATAGTGCCAGGCTACTAATACAATCAAATAAGTATGCAATTCAATGTAAAACAGCAAGTTACAACAACATTATTGATCATATGGTATGTCAAAATCAACAGAAATATCAACAGAGTTTTCTGCTCACTCTACCCTCTTCTATCCAAATTTTGTAAAGTCCACCCTTGCTCCTATTCAACTTATTTAGACCTAAATTTTGGATATGTCATAGCTCTACGTGTCTAGTTTCCAACCTTTTTAGTCCCATCTCATTTTGATTGGTATAACTCAAGTTATTTAAGTTTTAAGTCGGCCTGCCCTGTAGCTGGCCAGAATTACACACTTAAAACTAAAAATTCACTAAAAATCGAAAACTAGTTCAAATCGTACGAAATTGGTGTCATATTAAAGGTAACAGGACAAGCTTTCATTTTCAAAAAGTCCATTCCATTTTCCTTAGTAGGGCTTGAGTTATAAGCACTGAAATTTGACCTTCCTGAACTGCCCTATTTTGGCCTGGCTTGGACATAGGACAACTTTCTCGGACCACTGGGAGCAAATGGGACCTTATCTAACTCTGAAACTTTTATGCGATATTCTCCTATGTGTAATATTTCTAAAAATGTTAGTTTCATTCAATTCCAAGTAGTATAGGTCAAGTTTTACCTTGAATAATCCAGTCTGCCTAGAATCAAACTCAAAAACTTAGGTTGAACTTCAAAAATTCATATCTCTCTCAATACTAATTCAATGGCCTTATATTTTATATGTATAGAAAACCCTGGATGTGTAGTTTCATATAAAAATAGTTTTATCAAATTTAATTGGCTGTAGATGGAGCTATACACTCCGCCGTACGGACCATCGAGGGGAAAACCCTAACAGTTTCTTGAATTCTTCTTGGATTCATGTTCTTCTCTAATCAATCCATCTAATCTTCAATCCAAACTCACATATACACCTTAAACCAACCTTAATTCATCATCCCCACCCATCACAACATCAGAAGCATGGATGAATAAGGGACTCTAGGCAGCCCTAATTCAAAGAAAAGAAGGAGAAAGTTGATATTCCTACCTTGGTGGTGTGAAATCTTGATGGAACTTGATCTTGGAGTGAAGATGGTTGAGGCTTGAGCTTGGGGATGAGAGGAAGTGGAAGAAGATGAAGGAAAGTGGGAAAATGAGAGCTAGTCTGCACCTCTTATGGGGAGGCCAAAAATATAAAAGGGGAAGGAAGAAAAAAAAATGAAAACTTATGAAGAAAGTTGGCTCTTGATTGGTGGATTTCAACCCTCATTCAAACTTGGCTTGGCTTCCCTCTTTTATGGCTAATTTGTGCGCCACTTGTGAGGAGTGTTGGCTGAATCTTGGCCATCCATCCTAGGGTTTTCATAGTATAATTTCTATTGGTCTGGTTCCGGCAGTTTAAAATACCGAAATCCTACCGATTTCCTTTCAATCGGTAAACCGGTTTTAGAAAAATCCTATGAAGTTTCCTATGGTTCTAATCTAATTCCATTATACCTAATCATTCTAAACCACACTCAATTGGCTTTAAGTGAATGCTTAATCGAATCCTAATTAATCCCAATTATCTGGTGAAAACCGAAAACTCAATTAATAACGATAGAATTTTTCGGACATTACACTTTCCACTCACTTGACAGCTAATTGGTGCCATCCATTAGGGTAGAAGTGGCTCAATTTTCAGCCACTCAAGCTAGTGATGTTAGTGTGAAATTCTACTGATTCGGTTATGGAAGTTTAAAGTACCGAATCTTCGCCGATTTTCTTCAAATCGGCAAAACTTTACTAAATGACTCTAAGGGAATTTTTATATCTCTATCCTAATTGTTTCTAAGCCTCATCCCTCTAATTAACATCTAATTAACTCCTAATTAATATTTACTTAACTCCTAATTGTCCTTACATAACTATTGAAACCGAATAAATAGATTAACGGCGTAAATTGGACATTTTCACAAATTCGGAGCCTTTTTGTTTTCTGTTTTCTATAACTAATGGCATTTTCGTAATTTTGAGCAAGTCTAGGGGCACTCTACATCATTTCACACCAGACTGCCTCCATGGCCCAATCGGTAGAGATTTAGACTTCTACGGTTTCACCACGTGATTCTGCTCTGTTTAAAATCCTATTCTGCTAATTCTACAGATGTGGGGACATGAAGGTCATTTTATGAAAATTTCTAGGGTTATTGTGGGAATAAGTTTTTGGGGTCAAAACATAATTTCTAAAAATTATGGGCATCACTGTAATTAACAAAATTTTATAGGGGCATTTTTGTTATTTCTTAATTTTTAACATATGGCAGTGCCGTATTTTCAATGGCAGTGTTACGCTACCCTATAATTTCAAGTGTGAGGATCATCATGGCATAGCGCTGCCTGAAAAATTCTCACACTACCTATAGGAAATAATTCAAAGTTCCTATTACATTTTGTTTACGAAAGTGGAGATGTTACATGGAACAAGAGGGAGAGGGAGGCGCAAGTCAGCCAAAAATGAGAAGGAGAGTCTGACTTAAATACACGACGGTAGATGGAATTATGAGTGTTGGTTGGTTGAAATATTGTAATTGAAGATCGGCCATGTCTCCCTCTTTTGTGGCTAAATTACTCTCCACGTCGTCCCAAAAGTGGAACTCGCTTCCATTCTATCTGAAATTGGAACTCGTCTCGATTCTGCTTAAAGTCGGAACTCGTGCCATTTATTTGACACTCGGAGATGAAATCGGATATCAAAAATCTTGTCTGGTTTATTCGAAACTCGGAATCAAAGTCGGATGTCGGAAATCATACAGCACACAACCACATAATCTCGGAACTCCTAATCCAAACTCGGGAACATCAACAGAAATAGAAAGCTCCTGGGAATAAACTCGAAGATCGTAACTTGTGTTCAACATGGAAATCAACTCAAAGATCTGAACTCTTGTCCATTTTAATTGAGTTCAACTC
The DNA here is from genome assembly GCA_031439585.1 of Pterocarpus macrocarpus. Taxonomy (NCBI): domain Eukaryota; kingdom Viridiplantae; phylum Streptophyta; class Magnoliopsida; order Fabales; family Fabaceae; genus Pterocarpus; species Pterocarpus macrocarpus. The sequence continues at coordinate 45,350,554 of CM062517.1, forward strand.
TAAGGTCGGAACTCGTTACATTAAACTCGTAGGTTGGTACTTGTAACCATTGTGTTAAACTATCAATTCGGAGGTCTGAAACCATGTACACTATTTTGAAACATGAAGTATGAGGTCGGAACTCGCGTACATCTTGCTTGAAACTTGGAAATAAATTTATTAGATCGGAAATTGGATCTGTTTTCTTTGAGACATAAAGTCGGATATCGGGAATCACGTCCATGTTGTTTGGGCTTGAAGGTTAAGATGAAGTCGGAAGTCGGAAATTATATGCTGAAATTCGAAGACATACTTGGAAGTCGAAAATTATCCCATTTTATGTGAAATTCGAAGATGAAGTCGAAAATCATGGAAACTTGAAGGTGAAGTCGGAACTCGGAACTCGTGGTGGATGTTACATTACCACCCTCCTTAAAAAAAAAATTTTGTCCTCAAAATTTAATCACAAAACTAACTATTTATTGCTGTAAGAGTTTAGTAAAAGAGTTTATATATAGGCACATAGAAAGTCGATAAGCATAATCAAAGAAAATACAGCAAACCTAGATATATAACTAAACATAGCACAGTTAGCGAAAAGTGAATCTTTGTCCTAGGTTATCCCTAATTTTGTTTCAACTACTCTGGGGAAGTAGTCTTTTCAGCTTTCAACCTTGGATGTTACAGCTTAGGAATACGTAGCAGATGGCCGGGGCATTCTCTAATCATGTGTCCTGGCTTTCCACACTTAAAGCATACCTTCTGCCCAGCCAAATAAGGCCTTCCTCCATGATACCTTCCACACTTTGAACATTCTTGCTTAGTGCTTAGCCCTTGCGGCTGCTTACCTTCATTTCCATTAGGTTGAAATGGCTTCTTTGGTGGGGGAATAGACTGAAACTCCTGGTCTTCAGGTGCCAGCCTCTTTCCACAAACATCCATCCTAGTATCGGCAAGCTTCTTGTTATATTCTTCAACTAATCGACTTTTGTTCAATAATGCAGCAAAATCTCTTATCTCTATTGGCCCCATTGACGCCAAAATGTCCGCTTTTAGTCCTCCTTCAAATTTGATGCATTTCCAGTTTTTGTTAAGGTTGCGCTGATAGATGGTGGAAAATTTACAGAGTTCTTCGAACTTAGCAATATACCCTAAAACACTCATGTAACACCCTCCCAAGTACAATACTATGCTTAAATCATAGTACCACACCCTAGAGATGTTACTGTTACCTGAGCGGACCTCATCTGACAGCAACTTCAGCCGTCTTTGGAAACTTCTGAAACTATTTGGAGACAACAAGGAAATAGGAGTGAGAATTATAAATTCTCAATAGGATTCTCTAAATATAATGTCATCGTTGTCATCTTCAGTTTGCTTCGGTTTATCTTGAAAAAGGTGAACATAGTATACAAACAGTTTAATTTTATATAGTTCAAAAATATAATGTCCGAAGCAAAGCTTATTTTAATCATACACTTGGCATTTGGGAGAACCCATGAAAATCAATTCAAACATGATATCATAAATAATAACTGCAACATATCAAAACACACATAGCATTAATATGCTGGGAACATAACCTCTGCACATAACTTTACTCGTACTTAAATTTATGCATATACTTAAAGCTTGCTTTTCTTTCTTCATCTTTCTTTTTCATCATAAAATCTTTACATGCCACATTCCAGAGTACGATCACCATGTCATATCCCGTCAGAGCGTGACCGCCATGTCACGTTCCTTTGGAATATGGGATCTTCCTTTGATACTTACACTAGCTGGGTCATGCCATGCCTCATGTAAGTTCTGTCCCCTAAACTCACACTAGCTGGGTCAATGCCATGCCTCATGTGAGTGAGGTGCTTGTATATACTTTAATCTTTAGTCTTTAGACTTTAATCTTTAGCTTTTATTTGGCATACCTTGGCGTTACGTATCGTCGTCCCTAGGGTGCTATTACTACCCTTGGGTAGCCTGGCCTTGGAGGGAGCTTGTCAGCTCAGCTCGTGACCCTCGTCATACCGACTCACCCGCAAGGGGACCCACGTGCCTCTAGTCTTGGAGGGATCTCATTCAGGCCACGTGCTTCTAATTGAAGGGATCTCTTCTGGTCACGTGCCTCAAGATTGAGGGATCTTATCTGACCGCATGCCTTCAATATAGAAGGATCTCATCTGACCACGTGTCTCGAAGGTAGAGGGTAATTGCCTTCACAGGGAGGGATTCAAAGTGCAACTGCCTCCAAGTGAAGGGATTCATATCTTTATCTTTTAACTGCCTTCACCGGGAGGGATTCAATGTGCAACTGCCTCCAGGTGAAGGGATTCACATTTTATCATTTAACTGTCTTCACAAGGAGGGATCTCAATTAACTGCCTCTGAGTGAAGGGATTCTCATTCAATATATTTACATTTAATATACTCATGTCTTTTCATTCTTATACATGATCATGCATAAACATGCTGAATGAACTCATATATACGCTTTATCATTTATTTTCATATACCTCATATCATACTGCTTCTTGATTTATTCTCATATACCTCATATCATACTTACATCATTCTTGCCCACAAACATTCCTAGTTTCATAGACTTCTTCCAGAATCCAAAGAAAGACAACTGATGGGCCTGTTTCCCTATGAATAGTGCCAATTTTCACAAACAATTCAGTCGTAGCAATATAATCAATTTAACACACACACACACACACACACACACACACACACACACACATATATATATATATATATATATATCAATGTAAAATTGGCAATCCTCAACTCAAACTTTATATGTCCACTACCACTTGTGAAACCATCAATTTGGCCATTCTGCCAATTCTATTCAGTTCTACCCGAATTTTGTATAATCCACCTTTATCTCTATCCAGCTCATTTAAACCTCAATTTTGGACATGTTATAGCTCTATGTGTCTATTTTCTAACCTTTTTGGTCCCATATCATTTTGATTTATATAACTCAAGATATTCAAATTTTGCCTCAGCCTGTTCAGTCACTAACCCAAATTACACTCCTAGAATTATAAATTCACTAAAAATCGAAACTAAGCTCAAATCATACGAAATTGGTCTCATATTGAAGCTAGCAGGACGACCTTTCATTTTCCATAAGTTTCACTTGATTTCCTTAATTACATCTCGAGTTATAAGTCCTGAAAGTTGACCTTCCTGAACTACCCTATTTTGGCTCGGTTTGGACATAGGGTAATTTCCTCGAATCATTGGGATCAATTGGGGTCATAACAAACTCAAAAATTCATATTGAGATGTTCTCCTATGTGTAAGCTTTTTAACAAAGTTAATTTCGCTCAATTTGGAGTTGTATAGGGCGAGTTATACCCTCCTCAAGTTACCCTGCCCGGATGAAAGTCCTGATTCTTAGGTCAAATTTCAAAAATTCATATCTCTCTCAATACTAATCCAATAACCTTATATTATATTTCTATAGAAAGCCCTGAATGTCTACTTTCATTAAAAATATTCCCATCAGATTTTACTGATTGTAGGCAGAGCCGTACACTCTGCCGTACGGACTGCCGTGGAATTCCTCACTTAGGCAGCATCCTAATCCTTCATTCCTTCTAGTTTTCTTCTTCTAACTCTAATTTCAACTCAAGATTTCATATTAATCCTATCATAATCCATCATAATACATCCAATAATCCATCAAATACATGAAGAGTACAATTTCATGCAATCATAGAGCAAAGAATTCAAGAACAGAATGGAATCCTACCTCTTTAGGATGTGATCTTGCTGAATTTGAGTTTGGATTGATGGAACATTGCTAAGCTTGAAGGAATGATGGAGTTGATTGAGAGAAAGGAAGAAGGAGGCTGGAGCAAGGGAAAGGGGAACATAAATCAGCTGGGAATGAGGAGGGGAGTCTGACTTAAATACATGAGAGTTGTGGTGTTGATTTGTTGGACTTTTGTGGTTGAAGTTCGGCCATGTCTCTCACTTTTGTGGCCAAATTGCTCTTGATACGTGCTCCGGAGGACAAATTGGACATTCTAGCATAAGGGGCCAAGATGGAGATTTTACCATGCCAGTAGGACCACTCACACGAGCAAGAGCAAAGAGGTTAAGAGAAGACTTTGGGAACTTGGCTAAAGCAATTGTGGAAGAGATGTATCAAGAATGGGCCAAGGAGACCAAGATGCCAACTCATACTAATGGACAACCCAAGATCTTGTTATTTGCTGCGAATTGGGCTTAGAAGCTTATTTTGGCCATATTGGGCCATTATCCTATTTTGGTCTTGTTTAGTTAGTTTAAGTATTTAGGACATCTAAACTTTTAGTTATTTTATTTGGCCCATGTTTTATGTTTTATATTTTATGTTTTATGTTTTATCCAAATTGATTCATATTATTTAGTATCAGAACACTTCTTATTGGGCTTGGACTTAGTTTAAGTGTCTAACCTAGTGTAAGAGGTTATAAATACCTCAAGGAACACATTGTTTAGCAGTTTTGATTAATTGAAATTCTGTTTTGTTTTCTTTCAAGAAAACAGTTCCTTTGTGTGCAAGTGAGGTGAGTGATTTGCTTTGCTTGTTGCATCAAGAAATTGAGAGAATTCATCCTAAGGTAAGTTCCTTGTGATATTCAATCAATTTCTGTTCTATCTTTTCCTTGTTATCTACGTTTCCAAGGACAGGTTTCTTGGGGGTTTAGTAGGGAGGGTCTTTATTCTATATCTTGTTTTCTATCAAATTGTGTGCCTGGGGTTTCTGGATCTTTATATCCACGGGGTTCCTTTCATCATTTGTTTTTGTCCGTTTGCGTTCTTGTTTTTCGTGTTTTTGCATTCTCTCCTTTTGTGCTGCAGTCATATCTTTGTTCCATCTTTGTGTTTCCCTTGTTTTGTTTTCAATCTTTGTTACTAGTTGAAATTAAAAAAAAAAAAAAAAGGTGCAAAAAAAAAAAAGAAAAAAAAAAGCCAGAAAAAAAAAGGAGGACGAAAAAAAAAAAAAAAAGAAGGACGAAAAAAAAAATGAGGGGAAATTAGAAAAGATTGAAAGGATTATATTCAGATTTAGTTCTGATTCACATCAGATTGCATTATCTTTTGTTTCAAATTCAAAAGGATTGTGTCTAGATTCAGTTTTGATTCAAATCAGATTACATATCTTGTCTTCCCTTGGAATTTAAATTTTGAATTTTAAATCTGATTTATATCAGATTTAATTGATTTACACCAGATTTTGTGTTAACTTGAGTTCCTTGGAGTCTAAGTAATCCTTAGTTGTGTGTCTTTTGTGTGTTTTTTTTTTCTTGCAAATTAAGTAACCCATTCTGAGTCTTAAACTTGAGTTTCTCTTGGTAATCCTTGGCATCAATTCTGATCTTAATATTACTTGTGGATTTGCCTTGCTTGATTTCATTTAATTTCTGAAGTGCAACATTCTAAAGTGATCAAGAGTGGTAAAAGGCAAGAGTGGTGAGCACAAAAGAGGGTAAAAGCCAAGAATTGAGTGAAAACACGAGCGTACCCAATTTTGAGTGCAAACACGTGAGAGAGTGCTTGTGAGGTCCTTTTTCTTTTATTAATATTTTGCAGGTTGTTCAATGGCTAACAACTCAAGGAAGGAAGGAAAAGAAAATTATGAAGAGCAACCTGGTGTGATACTTGACATGAAGGTCATGTACCAAGCTTTCACTAGTCAATTTCAGAAGTTGAATGATAGACTTGATGAGATGGATGAATGGAGAAAGGAGATGACACAAAGCATGTCCAGAGGCAGTAGGCGGGTTGATTTGAGGAATCGACGTCACCATGATTCCAACCATGAGCTATCTGGGGAGGAGTCTGATGAATTTGATTCAGCTAGAAATAGGAGAACTAGAAATAGAGCTTGGGATAGCAACATTAATGCTATCAAGATGCAAATACCACCATTCAAGGGTAGGAATGATGCTGAAGCTTATTTAGAGTGGGAAAGAAAGGTGGAGATGATTTTTGCTTGTCATAATTATTCTAAAGACAAGAAAGTCAGATTAGGCTGTGGAATTTTCTGATTATGCTCTAATTTGGTGGGATGAGCTAGTTAAGTCCAGAAAGAGAAATGGGGAATACCCCATAGAAACTTGGGATGAGATGAAGAGGATAATGAAGAAGAGATTTGTTCCTTCCCACTACTATAGGGAAGTGCATCAAAAATTGCATAGGCTCATTCAAGGCTCCAAGTCAGTAGAAGATTACCACAAGGAGATGGAAATGCTCATGATTAAAGCCAACATTGAAGAGGACATGGAAGTAACTATGGCTCGGTTTATAGGTGGTTTGAACAAGGAGATTGCAGATGTGGTAGAATTACACCATTATGTGGAGATGGAGGATTTGGTTAGCATGGCAATGAAGGTGGAGAAACAGCAAAATCAAAGAAGGGCAGCTAAGGCATTTTCGAATTCCAACTCAAAGTGGGGTTCAAAATGGTCTAAGTATGAGGACACAAAGAAGAATAAGGACTCAAACCCCAAGGAGAAGGGACTAGACATGGCCAAGAAGAAAGGTACCTCTAATTCATCTTCTTCTACTACTACTTCTAGGCATAGAGATGTTAAATGCTTCAAGTGCCACGGTTTGGGCCATTATGCATCTAATTGCCCGAACAAGAGAACAATGGTCATTAGGGGAGGTGAAGTTGTATCTGAATCTGATGATGATGGTAAGTGTGATGGTAGTGATGATATGCCACCATTAGAGGACTGTTCTGATAATGATGAGAATGTTGAATATGCTGTGCATGGTGAGTCTCTTGTTGCTAGACGTGCTTTGAATATGCAGGTTAAGGAGGATAGTCTAGAGCAACGAGAGAACATCTTTCACACTAGATGTTTGGTTGGTGGAAAGGTGTGCAGTTTAATTATTGATGGTGGAAGTTGCACCAATGTTGCTAGTACCACCTTAGTGGAGAAGTTGGGATTGCAGCATGATAAGCATCCTAATCCATATAGGTTGCAATGGTTGAATAATAGTGGGGAAGTGAAAGTTACTGGGCAAGTTGTGGTTGCATTCTCCATTGGGAAGTATAGTGATGAAGTAGTGTGTGATGTAGTACCCATGCAGGCTAGTCATTTGTTGCTGGGGAGACCATGGCAATTTGATAGGCGTGTGCTACATGATGGGTACAAGAATAGGTATTCCTTTGAGTATAATGGCCACAAGATCACTCTTGCACCATTATCACCCAAGGAGGTGTATCTTGACCAAATGAAGCTTCAACAAACTTTTGTGGGGAATTTGGGAAGTGAGGAAAAAGAAAAAGAGAGAAAAGAGGCCATGAGAGAAAAGAATAAAGAGCAAGGCCCAATGGTGAGAGAAAATAAAGAAAAGAAAGAGAGAGGTGAGAAAAATGCAAAGAAAAAAAAGAGTGAAAAGAAAGAGAAGAGTGAGAAAAATGAAGAGAGTGAGAGGAAATCATGTTTTTATGCAAAAGAGAGAGATTTGAAAAGTGCTTTGTTAGGCAAGAAAGCTTTGATTATGATTCGGTTTAAGGAGATTTTACTCTCTAAAACTGAACTTAACCCAAATTTGCCTAGTTGTTTTCTTTCTTCGTTGCAGGAGTTTGAGGACGTGTTCCCTAGTGAGGTGCCAAGTGGATTGCCACCATTGAGAGGGATTGAGCACCAAATTGATTTTGTGCCTGGAGCTAGTATTCCAAATAGACCAGCCTATAGAAGTAATCCTGAGGAGACAAAGGAGCTTCAAAGGCAAGTGGATGATCTGCTAGCTAAAGAGTATGTGAGGGAAAGCATGAGTCCATGTGCCGTTCCAGTTTTGTTGGTTCCAAAGAAAGATGGCACTTGGAGGATGTGTGTGGATTGTCGTGCGATCAACAAGATAACGATAAAATATCGCCATCCTATCCCTAGGTTAGATGACATGCTTGATGAGTTAAATGGTGCATGCATATTTACTAAAATTGATTTGAAAAGTGGGTATCACCAAATTAGAATGAAACCAGGGGATGAATGGAAGACTGCATTTAAAACAAAATATGGTCTTTATGAGTGGTTGGTTATGCCGTTTGGGTTAACTAATGCACCTAGTACTTTCATGCGTTTAATGAACCATGTTTTGAGGGAATTTTTGGGGAAATTTGTGGTTGTTTATTTTGATGATATTCTGATTTATAGCCAATGTTTGGATGATCATATATCACATGTTAGGGCTGTTTTATATGTGCTTAGGAAGGAAAAGTTATTTGCCAACCTTAAAAAGTGCACCTTTTGCATTGATAAAGTTGTTTTCCTTGGTTTTATTGTGAGTGCTCATGGTATTGAGGTTGATGAGGAGAAGGTGAAGGCTATTCAAGAATGGCCAACGCCTAAAAGTGCTTCTGAGGTAAGGAGTTTTCATGGTTTAGCTGGATTTTATAGAAGATTTGTGAAAAACTTCTCTACCATTGCTGCTCCATTGACTGAAATTATTAAAAAGGATGTTGGGTTTAAATGGGGAAAGGAACAAGAACTTGCTTTTAATACTTTGAAAGATAAATTGTGTTCTGCTCCTATTCTTGTTTTGCCTAATTTTGATAAAACCTTTGAAATAGAATGTGATGCTTCTGGGATTGGTATAGGTCTTTGTTTTGATGCAGAAAAAGCGTCCCATTGCATTCTTGAGTGAGAAGCTGAATGGAGCTCAACTTAGGTACTCAACCTATGACAAAGAGCTATATGCTTTAGTTCGGGCCTTAGAGGTGTGGCAACACTACTTGCTGTCCAAAGAGTTCGTGATTCATACTGATCATGAATCTCTCAAGCACTTAAAGGGACAAGGTAAGCTGAATAAGAGGCATGCTAAATGGGTTGAGTTTATTGAGACTTTTCCATATGTGATCTCTTATAAGCAAGGGAAAGAGAATGTGGTTGCTGATGCTTTATCTAGAAGGTATGCTTTAATCACTACACTTACCACTAAGTTGTTAGGATTTGAGCATTTGAAAGAATTGTATGCTACTGATTCTGATTTCTCTGATATTTTTGCTGCATGTGAACATGGTGCATTTAACAAATTCTATAGGCATGAAGGTTTTCTGTTTCGCGGTAATAGGATTTGTGTACCTATTTGCTCTGTTAGAGAGTTGCTTGTTAGAGAATCACATAGTGGTGGTTTAATGGGTCATTTTGGTGTGCATAAAACTTTAGATGTATTATCTGAGCATTTTTATTGGCCACACATGCGAAAAGATGTTGAAAGAATTTGTGCTAAATGCATTGCATGTAAACAGGCTAAATCTAAGTCTATGCCACATGGTTTATACACACCTTGCCTGTTCCTACTCATCAGGTAGGTTGATATATCTATGGATTTTGTGCTTGGATTGCCTAGAACTAGGAAGGGTAGAGACTGACATTTTTGTTGTAGTAGATGATTTAGTAAAATGGCTCACTTTATTGCATGCCATAAAACTGATGATGCAACAAACATTGCTGATTTGTTCTTTAGAGAAGTGGTGCGTTTACATGGTGTCCCTAGGACCATTGTTTCTGATCGTGATGTGAAGTTCTTGAGTCATTTTTGGAAAGTGTTGTGGGGTAAGTTAGGAACTAAATTGTTATATTCTACTACTTGTCACCCACAAACTGATGGTCAAACTGAAGTGGTGAATAGGACTTTAGGGACTTTATTGCGTGCAGTTGTTGGTAAGAATTTGAAAACTTGGGAAGATTGTTTGCCTTTCATTGAGTTTGCATATAATAGAACCATTCATTCTTCTACAGGGTTTTCTCCTTTTGAGCTTGTGTATGGCTTTAATCTTTTAACTGTTTTAGACTTGATGCCTTTACCTTTGAGTGATCTTGTTAGCTTAGATGGTGATGAGAGGGCTGAGAAGGTTAAAGCAATGCACTTGAAGGCACGTGAGTTGATTGAAAGGAAAAACAAGGTGACGGCTCAAAGAGTTAACAAGGGCCGCAAACAAGTTGTCTTTGAACCTGGTGATTGGGTTTGGATTCATTTAAGGAAGGATAGGTTTCCCACTCATAGGAAATCTAAACTTGACTCAAGGGGTGATGGTCCATTTCAAGTGATGGAGAGGATCAATGATAATGCTTACAAGATTGACCTTCCGGGTGAGTATAATGTTTCAGCTACTTTTAATGTTTCTGACCTTTCTCCTTTTTTTTTTTTTTTTTTTCTAACCCACTGATCCAATGTAATATCAACAAAGACAGAATTGGAAGTTAGAAGAACATCAAGAAATTAAGCAAAGTAAAAAGGATGAATCAAACAAGAACACAGAAAACAAATCGCAAAATTCGCACTAGACTGAGTTCGGAATAAAAACTCGCTGTATCTCGAGCTACAAAATTCCGATTTCAACGATTCAAAAGCGAGATGAAAGATGAGATTCTGAACTTCAGAAAAGACCCAAGAAACGCCGAATTATGATGCGGAAAACTCAAGATATGAAACAAAGAAAACTGACCAATTCTGCAACTCGAAGACGCTGGCTCTGATACCAAATGTTATGATCCATTATCCATGAACCCTAATTTCTGGTGTATTTTGTTTGTAATTCAATCAAGGAGAAATAAAAACACAAAAAGATGGAAGAGATAAGGAATGGAATTGGTTGGAGAGCGCCACAATCAAGGATGATTGATAAGCCAAGGGTGATCGCCACAAGAGCAATTGGAAACTCTTGATAAGACCTAGGGTTCTAAGCAAGAACCAAAGAGACACTTTTACTAAAAGTATTCTGATTTCTATTTTGCCAAAAGTTCCTTGAAAAGGTGTTTACAAGGTTTATAATAGAAACTAAAGTTTAGCAAATGGGCTGCAACACTTAGCCCAATAGTAAGAATGAGTAAAAGACTAAATAGCTAAAAACAAGTGATGGGCTATATGAAATTACAAGCCCACTTACATTATTACTAACTTAAAATTAACAAGCCCAAAGATATAACTAAGCTTGTTCAGCCACGTGAATGCAATGGACTAGTGTTGGGTCTTCATCTTCTTGAATGGGCTTTGCCTCAAACAAACTTGAAATCATTTGGCCCAAAGCTTCCTTGGCTCTCTTTGATTTGGATCTAGTCATTGGTCCACCAAGTCCTTCCAAAGGATCTCCTCCTTGCCTTTGCTTTCGTGAGTCTACTTTATCTTCCTTGATCACATCAGACCTAAAGCACGACCTTTCTAAACTTTCAGAGTATGCCTCCTTGGAAGCATAATCAGCCCATCCTAGGTCCGATTAGGATGAACTGCTCTGATACCATTAATGTAACACCCTCCCAAGTACAGTACTATGCTTAAGTCATAGTACCACACCCTAGAGATGTTACTGTTACTTGAGCGGACGTCATCTGACAGCAACTTCAGCCGTCTTCTGAAACTTCTGAAATTATCTGGAGACAACACGAAAATAGGAGTGAGAATTATAAATTCTCAGTAGGATTCTCTAAATATAATGTCATCGTTGTCATCTCCAGTTTGCTTCGGTTTATCTTGAAAAAGGTGAACATGGTATACAAACAGTTTAATTTTATATAGTTCGAAAATATAATGTCCGAAGCAAAGCTTATTTTAATCATACACTTGGCATTTGGGAGAACCCATGAAAATCAATTCAAACATGATATCATAAATAATAACTGCAACATATCAAAACATACATAGCATCAATATGCTGGGAACATAACCTCTGCACATAACTTTACTCGTACTTAAATTTATGCATATACTTAAAGCTTGCTTTTCTTTCTTCATCTTTCTTTTTCATCATAAAATCTTTACATGCCACATTCCAGAGTATGATCGCCATGTCATACCCCATCAGAGCGTGATCGCCATGTCACGTTCCTTAGGAATATGGGATATTCCTTTGATACTTACACTAGCTGGGTCATGCCATGCCTCATGTAAGTTCTGTCCCCTAAATTCACACTAGCTGGGTCGATGCCATGCCTCATGTGAGTGGGGTGCTTGTATATACTTTAATCTTTGGTCTTTATCTTTTACTTGGCACACCTAGGCGTTACGTATTGTAACATCCACTGAAATTCTTTTATCATTTTCCGTTCAATTGTTCAGTTTTTATCGAATAATTGAAATTAATTAAAATTCATTTAAATAATTATTTAGGATCAATTGATTGGCAATTAATTGAGATTAGGTACAAGTCAATTAGGTTAGAAGTATAGAAGATTTCATAAGAATTTTACCGATTTAAAGGAAATCGGTAAGTTTATGGTATTTTAAACTGTCGGAACCGAACCAATACAATTTTAACTCATCAACCCTACTTTGAGTAGCTGATAACTCAGCCACTTAATCCCCCGCAAAATGGCGCCACTTTGGCCACAAGAAAGGAGGCAAGCTTGGCTGAATTTCAGCCATACAAGCTTTAGCCAATCACAAGCCAATCACCATTACTTATGTAATCAGATTTTTCCACCCTTTTATCACCCATTCAGACCACATTTCCTATGCCACTTCCTCCTCTCCTTTCAGCTCTCTTTCTCTCTTCTTTACTCACATAACTCCAGCCAACATCAAGCCTAATCAAGCTTTGCTCATCCAAGCCTTCAAAAATCCAGCAAAATCACTTTTAACAAAGGTAGAGGTTTAGTTCTTGCATCAATTCTGTGGTCTTGGCTGGCTGAGGTTGGATTATTCTTACAATCTTTGTGTTAAATGGAAGATTATGATGATATATGATGGGTTATTGGCTGTTTGTTTGGTTAAAACCGAATTAGAAGCAAGAAAGAATGAAAATAGGAAAAGATAGAGAGCTGGAGAACCCAAAACCCCTCGGCAGTCCGTACGGCGAAGTGTACAGCTCCACCTATAGCCGATTAAATTTGATGAAACCAATTTTAAATGAAACTAGATATCCAGGGCTTTCCATACATATATGATTAGTATTGAGAGAGATATGATTTTTTGAATTTCGACCTAGGGTTTTAACTCTGATTCTGGGTAGACTGGGTTGTTTAGGGTAAACTCGCCCTATACTACTTGAAAATGAGTGAAACTAACTTTGTTAGAAAGCTTACACATAGGAGAATGTCTCATAAAAATTTCAGAATTAGATAAGGTCCCAGTTGCTCCCAGTGATCCAAGAAAGTTACCCTATGTCTCCACTGGGTCAGAACAGGATAGTTTAGGAAGGTCAAAATTCGGGGCTTATAACTTGAGCTCTACCAAGTCAAATGGAATGGAACTTTTTGCAAATGAAACTTTACCCTATTAGCTTTAATATGAGTCCAATTTCGTATCATTTGAGTTAGTTTTCGATTTTTAGTGGATTTTTACTTTTAGGTGTCTGATTCTGGCCTGCCACTGGGCAGGCCTGGATAAACTCTAAACATCTTGAGCTATAGATATCGAAATTAGATGGGACCAAAGAGTTTAGAAAATAGACACATAACACTTTAACATACCAAATTTGAGATCCAAATGAGTTAAATAGAAATAATGGCTTGAATTATAAAAATCGGGTTGGTTGACTATGCTAGGGCAGAAACTCTGCCTAGATGAGTTTAATGCTATTATGAGTTCCATATTGAAATATGTGTGTGATGTTGTGACCTTATTGATGAATTGATGTTCTGATGTATAGACACTATTTATGGGAATGCGGACTCGTTCTGTTATGCTACCAAAATTTCGGCAGAACCCATGCACAAGTTATGAGTTACATATTAATGCATGTGCAATTTCAAGAAAACTATGAAAGTTATGATAAGAATTATGTTACTATGAAAGTTCCATGCTACTTGGGCCAGCCCCGGATAAGAAGTTAAGGGGAATAGATTGGTGGGAAGGTCGGGGAAAGTAAACCCAGCATTCCTGTATAGGAACGAGCTCAATCTTGATAAGCAGACTATTACCCAGGAGTCTAAATGGCCAAGAACTCCCAGGGGACCAAGAGATGGAAAAAGAAGAAAAGAAATGGAAAGACTTACGAAGAAAGGTTCATGATTAAGTTTGCATGATTACATGAATGCATGGTTACATGAAATAATTATGGCAAGATGAATGCAGTGTCTATTAAGCTCATTTACTGCTGTTTATTTATTTATTTATACTTTTTACTATTCTGTGGAATCTTATTAGTGAGTTATTCTGTTTCCTATGTCAACTAAAGTAAAATTGAACCTTGCCTCGGACCAGACTTTTCCTTAAACTCAATGAAATGGATAACTAGCTTGAACACATGTTTTTATAATTAAATAAAACCCGAGGCAACTGAGAATGCATGTGACGTCAGATAACCACTAAACGCAACCCTACTGAGAATTTCTTGAAATTCTCACCGCTTTCAATATTTTCCGCATCATTCTCAGACGCTGGCGATGGGCTCAACGGCCACTCTTTTCATTGAGATCCCAGACTTGCAGCTTCATTATGACTCCGATTTGGACTCATTGCTCATAGCCTGCTCCTGCTACTTCTGCCTCTACTTTTTAGCAATAGGAATTTTGCTGTTCCTTTAGTTCATATGCTGTTAATATATATATATATATATATATATATATATATATATATATATGTATAGATTGAAGCATTGGCTTCTGACCTACATATGTACGTATACAGTTGATAATATATCACCTATTCATATCTTTTCTGTTATATTAAACTTTATTACGTTTTATAATGCTATTCATGTCTATTATATGACAACGCGCCGTTTCAACTGTTTTAGAATACTAATCACAAAATTTAAGTAGAATGTTAACACGGTAACACAGACTACCTAATTTTATGCTGTGACTTAAGCATAACATCAAATTAGTAGGGTGTTACACGTATCGCTGTCCCTAGGGTGCTATTACTGCCCTTGGGTAGCCTGGCCTTGGAGGGAGCTCGTTAGCTCAGCTCGTGACCCTCATCACACCGACTCACCCGCAAGGGGACCCACGTGCCTCTAGTCTTGGAGGGATCTCATTCTGGCCATGTGCCTCTAATTGAAGGGATCTCTTCTGGTCACGTGCCTCAAGATTGAGGGATCTTATCTGACCATGTGCCTTCAATATAGAGGGATCTTATCTGACCACGTGCCTCCAAGGTAGAGGGTAACTGCCTTCACAAGGAGGGATTCAAAGTGCAACTGCCTCCAAGTGAAGGGATTCATATCTTTATCTTTTAACTGCATTCACCGGGAGGGATTCAATGTGCAACTGCCTCCAGGTGAAGGGATTCACATTTTATCATTTAACTGCCTTCACAAGGAGGGATCACAATTAACTACCTCCGAGTGAAGGGATTCTCATTCAATATATTTACATTTAATATACTTATGTCTTTTCATTCTTATCCATGATCATGCATAAACATGCTGAATGAACTCATATATACGCTTTATCATTTATTCTCATATACCTTATATCATACTGCTTCTTGATTTATTCTCATATACCTCATATCATACTTACATCATTCTTGCACATAAACATTCCTAGTTTCATAGACTTCTGCCGTAAATCCGACAAAGATAATCGATTAGTTTCCCCATGAATAGTGCCAATTCTCACAGACAATTCAATCATAGCAATATAGTCAATTTAACACACACACACACACACACACACACACACACACACACATATATATATATATATATATATATATATATATCAATGTAAAACTGGCAATCCTCAACTCAAACCTTATATGTCCACTACCACTTGTGAAACCATCAATTTGGCCATTCTGCCAATTCTATTCAGTTTTTCCTGAATTTTGTATAATCCACCTTTATCTCTATCCAACTCATTTAAATCTCAATTTTGGATATGTTATAGCTCTATGTGTCTATTTTCTAACCTCTTTAGTCCCATATCATTTTGATTTATATAACTCAAGATATTCAAATTTTACCTTAGCCTATTCAGTCACTAACCCGAATTACACTCCTGGAAGTATAAATTCACTAAAAATCGAAACTAAGTTCAAATCATACGAAATTGGTCTCATATTGAAGCTAGCAGACGATCTTTCATTTGCCAAAGTTTCACTTGATTTGCTTAAGTATACCACGAGTTACAAGTCCTGAAAGTCAACCTTCCTAAACTACCCTGTTTTGGCTCAATTTGGACATAGGGTAACTTCCTCGAATCACTGGGATCAATTGGGGTCATAACAAACTTGGAAATTCATATTGGGATGTTCCCCTATGTGTAAGCTTTTTAACAAAGTTAATTTTGCTCAATTTGGAGTTGTATAGGGCGAGTTATACCCTCCTCAAGTCACCCTGCCCGGATGAAAGTCCTTATTCCTAGGTCAAACTTCAAAAATTCATATCTCTCTCAATACTAATCCAATAACTTATATTATATATCTATATAAAGCCCTGAATGTCTACTATCATCTAAAAATAGTCCCATCGGATTTTACTGATTGTAGACGGAGCCGTACATTCCGCCGTACGGACTGCCGTAGAATTCCTCACTTAGGCAGCATCCTAATCCTTCATTCCTTCTAGTTTTCTTCTTCTAACTCTAATTTCAACTCAAGATTTCATATTAATCCTATCATAATCCATCATAATACATCCAATAATCCATCAAATACATGAAGAAGAGTACAATTTCATGCAATCATAGAGCAAAGAATTCAAGAACAGAATGGAATCCTACCTCTTTAGGATGTGATCTTGCTGAATTTGAGTTTGGATTGATGGAACCTTGCTAAGCTTGAAGGAATGATGGAGTTGATTGAGAGAAAGGAAGAAGGAGGCTGGAGCAAGGGAAAGGGGAACGTAAATCAGCTAGGAATGAGGAGGGGAGTCTAACTTAAATACATGAGAGTTGTGGTGTTGATTGGTTGGAGTTTTGCGGTTGAAGTTCGGCCATGTCTCTCACTTTTGTGGCCAAATTGCTCTCCACGTCGTCCCAAAAGTGGGATACGCTTCCATTCTACCTGAAATTGGAACTCATCCCATTATGCTTTAGGTCGGAACTCGTGCTATTTTACTTGAGCTTGGAGCTGAAGCCGGATGTCGGAACTCGTCCCATCTTGTTTGTGACTTGAGGAAATCTTGTCTAGTTTATTCGAAACTTGGAAGCAAGGTTGGAGGTCGGAAGTCATACAGCTCGCAATCACCTAATCTCGGAACTCCCCATTCAAACTCGGGAACGACAGCAGAAATGGAAGGCTCTTGAGAATAAGCTCGGATGTCTTGGAAATCAGCTCGAGGATTCGAACTCATGTCCATTGGGTCCAACTCTAAAATCGGAACTCGTTACTTTCAAATCCGAGGTTGGTACTTGTACCGTTGTGTTAAAGTATCAACTTGGAGTAAAGTCGGAAGTCAGAGCGAGGATGGTTAAGGTCGGAACTTGTGAATTCGGAATCACAATATCAAGCCACTTAAACTTGGAAGTCAGAATTTTAATATAAGTGGAAATCGGTACCAGAATAGGAAACCTTATGCCCAAATCCAGGAAGTCGGAAATTATATACAGTATATTCGAGACTCTAAGTCGGAGGTTGGAACTCGCGTATATCTTGCTTGTAACTTGGAGATAAATTATGAGATCGGAAATAGGGTTCGTTTTCTTTTGAGGCATGAAGTCGGATATCAAGAATCACTCCATGTTGTTCGGACTTGGTTAAACTTGGAAGTCGTGGAAATAATTCAGATGAAGTTGGAAGTCGTAGACTAACGTGAGCCGAACTCGGAAATCAGAAATTATCCATATTATGTGAAATTCGAAGAGGAAGTCGGATGTCCGTTGTTGAAGTCACATCACGTCGGAAATTGGTAAATTCAAGCCAGTTCATTGTTAAGTCGGAAATCAGAATATCTGGTTAAGGAGGTCGGAAATCTAGACGTTACAACTCATGTCTCCTTGTTGAAGCTTCATGAATTCCAATTCCTTAGAGTTTCATACAGATGCAGGGAAATACTTCTGATAAAATGCCTCCTTGAATATGTCCCAAGTGATTTCTACTTGAGGTTCCCCTAATAGTCTCTTCGCGCCATTCCACCAAAACTTGGTGTTCGCTTCCAACATATAATTGGCAAAGGCCACTTTCTGTTGATGAGTGTAAGTCAAGACAAAAAAGACCTTCTCCATTGCCTTGACCTACTCCTTGGCTTTATCTGGGTCGAAAGCCCTTCGGAAGCTAGGCAGATTCGCTCTCCTGAACTCAGCAAATTTAAGATAGTCCAGGTCTGCTCCTAGGCCATGTGGATTTCCCCCATGGCTGACCTCGGGCCGCCTACCCAACTAGTCCATCATTTGATGAGCTGCAGCGGCCTGCTCCAGCATTGCATGAGCCATTTCACGCATCGTGTCCATAAAATTAGCAGGATCTTCTAGAGTGGGTATAGTTTGTGGCCTACTACGCCCCCTGGAAGCCATTAGTTCCTAATCACATGCAACAAAGCATTGAGTTGATCAGGCTTAACAATAAGTTAAGTGTGATAGCAACTAATAACATTCATAGTTAGGCGGTCATGCATATCTAATACTAGATCCTATCTGAATAAATATGATTCGTCGCATGACACTAGCTATAGATTCCAGAGGTCACTGGCAACGTAGTCAGTCCAAATCCTCAGGTCCAGGGAGGATCGAACTGCTCTGATACCAAAATGTAACACCCTCCCAAGTACAGTACTATGCTTAAGTCATAGTACCACACCCTGAAGTAGTTACTATTACCTGAGCGGACCTTATCTGATAGCAACTTCAGTCGTCTTCGGAATTTCTTGAACTATCTGGAGATAACACGGAAATAGGAGTGAGAATTTTGAATTCTCAGTAGGATTCCTTAAGTATCATACATAATGTCATCGTTGTCATCTCCAGTTGCTTCGGTTTATTATGAAAAAGGTGATCATATTATGTCAGCTGTTTAATTTTATTGTTCGAAAATATATTATCCGAAGCAAAGTTTATTTTACTCATACATTTGGCATTTGGGAGAGCCCATGCAAAATCATTTCATGAATTATATTATGAATAATAACTGAAACATAATAAAATATTATAGCATCAATACACTAGAGACATAACATATACACATAACTTTACTTATACTTGAATTTATGCAGATACATAAAATTTTCTTTTCTTTCTTTATCTTCCTTTTCTTGTTACACATATTCTAGAGTACAATCGCCATGTCATACTCCATCGAGATGTGATTGCCATGTCACATTCCTTAGGAATATGTTCTTTCTGCCACGTCCCAGAGTATGATCGCCATGTCATACTCCATCAAAATGTGATCGCCATGTCACATTCCTTAGGGTATGGGATCATCATGCTATATTCCAGAGTATGATCGCCATGTCATACCCCATTAGAGCGTGATCGCCATGTCATATTCCTTTGGAATATAGACTCATCATCATATCTTTCATCATAAAATCTTTACATGCGACCATAGATTTTCGGTACTTACACTAGCTGCGTCATGCCATGCCTCATGTAAGCCCTATCCCCTATACTCACACTAGCTGGGTTGATGCCATGCCTTATGTGAGTGGGGTGCTTGCATATGTTTTAATTTTTAGCCTTTAGTCTTTAGCCTTTACTACCCTTGGGTAGCCTAATCTGGAAGTGAGCTCGTCAGCTCAACTCATGACCGTCGTCACACAGACTAACCCACGGGGACGCACTACCTCTAGGTCGGAGGGACTCAGTTGGCCATCTGCCTCCAACATAGAGGGACCCAAGTTTTAGCTGCCTTCACAAGGACGAACCCAATGTGCAACTGCCTCCAGGTGAAGGGACCCACATCTTTATCATTTAACTGCTTTCACAGGGAGGGATTCAAAGTGCGACTGCCTCCAGGTGAAGGGACCCACATCTTATTTTATTTAACTTCCTTCACAGGGAGGGATTAAATGTGCAACTGCCTCTAAGTGAAGGGACCCACGTTTAATATATTCATATTATTTCATTCTCATACATAATCATGCATAGACATGCTGAATGCACTCATACATATGCTTCATTATTCATTTTCATATACCTCATATCATACTTAAATCATTCTCATATATAGAATTTCCACATACATATTCATAATTGTATAGCTGTTCATATTATAAATTTCTTGTAATATAAACATTCATAGTTTCATAGACTTCTGCCATAAATTTGGCAGCATAATGGATCAGATCTGTTTCCCCATGAATAGTGCCAGTTCTCACGGGCAAATCAATCATAGCAGTATAATCAATCTAACATATCTATCTTGCAACCGTCAACTCAAGCCTTATATGTTCACTAATACTTGTGAAACCATCAATTTGGTCATTTCTGCCAATTCTATTCAGTTTTGTTCGAATTTTGTATAATCCACCTTTACCAAATTTGGTATAAACCACCTTTTTCAACCCTTTTGGTCCCATCTCATTTTGATATGTGTAGCTCAAGATATTTAAATTTTGCCTCAGCCTATTCGGTTACTGGCCCGAATTACACTCTTGGAAGTAAAAATTCACTAAAAATTGAAATCTAGTCCAAATCATACGAAATTGGTCTCATATTAAAGCTAACAGGACAACCTTTTATTTTCAACAAGTTTCATTTGATTTACTTTAGCATGGCTCGAGTTATAAGTCCTGAAATTCAACCTTCTTGAACTACCCTATTTTGGCCTAGTTTGGACATAAGGCAACTTCCTTGAATCACTGGGAACAAATGGGATCATAACAAACTCGAAATTTCATGGTGGGATGTTCTCATATGTGCAAGCTTTCTAAAAAGTTGGTTTCACTCAATTTGGAGTTGTGTAGGGTGAGTTACGTCCTTCTTAAGTCACACTGCCCGGATGCAGGTCCTGATTCCTAGGTCATACTTTAAAAATTCGTATCTCTCTCAATACTAATCCAATGGCCTTATATGATATATGTATGGAAAGCTCTGAATGTCTACTTTCATATAAAAATAATTCCATTGGATTTAACTGGCTCAGGGCGAAGCCATACACGCCACCATATGGACTACCGTGGACTTTTCTCCTAGACAGCATCCTAATTCTCCACTCCTTCTAGTTTTCTCCTTCTAACTTTAATTCCAACTCAAGATTTCATATTAATCCAATCATAATCCATCATATACATCCAATATATCATCAAATACGTGAAGAAGAGTAAAATTTTATCTAGCCATAGTGCAAAGAATTCAAGAACAGAAATGGAATCCTACCTCTTTGGAGTGTGATTTTGCTAGGTGTTGAGCTAAGTGTTGAAGCTTGAATTGATAGAACCATGTTAAGCTTGAAGGAGTGATGGAGCTGATTAAGAGAAGAAGAGGAGAAGAAGGCTAGAACAAGAGGGAGAGGGAGGTGCAAGTAAGCCAGAAATGAGAAGGAGAGTCTGACTTAAATACACGAGGGTAGTTCGAATTGTGAGTGTTGATTGGTTGAAATTTTGTAATTGAAGTTCGGCCATGTCTCCCTCTTTTGTGGCTAAATTACTCTCCACATCGTCCCAAAAGTGGAACTCGCTTCCATTCTATCTGAAATCAGAACTCGTCTCGATTCTGCTTAAAGTCGAAACTCGTGCCATTTATTTGACACTCGAAGATGAAATCGGATATCGGAAATCTTGTCTGGTTTATTCGAAACTTGGAATCAAAGTCGAATGTCGGAAATCATACAGAACACAACCACATAATCTCGGAACTCCTAATCCAAACTCAGGAACACCAACAGAAATAGAAAGCTCCTGGGAATAAACTCGGAGATCGTAACTTGTGTACAACTTGGAAATCAACTCAAAGATTTGAACTCATGTCCATTCCAATTGAGTTTAACTCTAAGGTTGGAACTCGTTACATTAAACTGGTAGGTCGGTACTTATAACTATTGTGTTAAACTATCAATTCAGAGGTCGGAAACCATGTAAACTATTTTGAAACATGAAGTATGAGGTAGGAACTCGGGTACATCTTGCTTCAAACTTGGAAATAAATTTATTAGATCGAAAATCGGATCCATTTTCTTTGAGACATAAAGTCGGATATCGGGAACCACGTCCATGTTGTTTGAGCTTGAAGGTTAAGATGAAGTCGAAAGTCAAAAATTATATGCTGAAATTCAAAGACAAACTCGGAAGTCGGAAATTATCCCATTTTATGTGAAATTCGAAGATGAAGTCGGAAATCATGGAAACTTGAAGGTGAAGTCAGAACTCGGAACTCGTGGTGGATGTTACAGAGCTGATCATATTTTGACAGAACAAGTATCGCAACAATCATTGAGAAGTTCAAAAAGAACAGCATAAGATCCAATTAGCACATAATGAGAAATAGAATAAAGTCTGCAAGAGCAAGGAGACATTTTGAAGCAACGACTATAGTTATAGTTTAGAAGGAAGCTCTAGCCTTACACCTAAAACCTAATGGGAGGTGGTTCATTAATGATCAAAGACGATCTGGTAGGCCAGATTTTTGATATGGCTTGATCCATTTTCCGAAAACTTCGGCGAAGCCACTATGACCACTATTTGTTGACGTTGATTGCTGCTATAACTGATAGTTTTCGTAATGACAAAACTTCTTCAGTTGGTATTTAGGGCCCAAGGCACAAGTATTAGAAAGTTTACTGGAAAACATAGCGTAAAAGTAGTCAAACACATGACAAGAAGGATGAGGAATTTACTCAATGAACTTGATGATGGATCAGAATGTCAGCAAAACAAAGTATATTTTGGCACCCATATGATCCACAACAACTCTCTGCATGGATATTGGAAAGGCACCTTGTAAGACAATATGGTAAGGGAACTCTACAGCTTCGATTAAAAAAAAAAAAAGATCTGACTTTTAACCTTGGTTTTCACATTAAATTGCCTGTATCTTAATAACAAGGAATCAAGAAGGATATCATACCAATAGAAAGAGTCATGAGTCTTAGAACTTAATCCGTATAATGGGAGCAACCTGAAATTTTCCAACAGGCATTAGGCACGAGGCAAATTTTACCAAGAAGGAGAAGTTTTAAGATAAGGCTCCTAGTTATAATTTTGAGAAAAGGCCTAAGCCTATGTTTCTAAAGAATCATATCGGAGGCGAATTTATAATTGAACTAAGGGTAGCTGAGTGAATAAGAATCTTGGGAAAGAATATACTGACCTCCTTGACATAGGCATTGTCATTACTACATATTGACGTCAATTACTACGATAATTGCTAATCTTTGCAATTGCAAATCTTCATGAGTTGAATATCTGGGGTCTCATATACAAGTTGTGAAAGATTTAGTAGCTACCACAAAGTAGGAGTAGCGAAATATAGAGCAAGGGAGATGAGTAAGAGTCTCCAATAAACTGAACAATGATTCAAAGCATCATAAAGACAAGGCAAGCTTGGACACCAACATAACCCTTATGGATCCTTTGTACGTATTAAGACACTACCTCATAGCTACCGGCAAGTAATCTCAAGACAAGATGCAAACTCTAAAAGAGGAATATCCCTATAAGTTAAAAGGACTTTTCCTTGACCCTTCTTAATCCCAAAATTTTGAGGACAAAATTCTTTTTAAAGTGGGTAGAATGTAACATCCCCACTTTCGTAAACAAAACGTAATGGAAACTTTGAATTATTTCCCTTAGGCACTGTGAGAATTTCTCAGGCAGTGCTATGCCATGATGATCCTCACACTTGGAATTATAGGGTAGTGTAACACTGCCCTTGAAAATATGGCACTGACATATGTTAAAAATTAGAAAATGACAAGAATACCCCTGTAAACTTTTGTTAATTGCAGTGATGCCCAGAAATTTTAGAAATTATGTTTTAATCCTAAAAACTTATTCCCACAATAATGCTAGAACTTTGCATGAAATGACCTTTATATCCCCACATCTGTAGAATTAGCAGAATGGGATTTTAAACAGAGCTAAATCACGTGGTGAAACCGTAGAAGTTTAAATATTTGCCGATTGGCCATGGAGGTAGTCTGGTGTGAAATGACGTGGAGTGCCCCTGAACTTGCTCAAAATTATGAAAATGCCGTTAGCTATGGAAAATAGAAAATAGAAAAGCTTCGAATTTGTAAAAACGATTATTTTTGGCTAAATCTTGGCCCTCCATCATAGGGTTCTCATAATATAATTTCTATTGGTCCGGTTCCGACAGTTGAAAATACCGAAATTCTACCAATTTCCTTCAACTCAGTAAAATGGTTTTAGAAAAATCCTATGAGGTTTCCTATGGTTCTAATCTAATTTCATCAAGTCTAATCCTTCTAAATCACACTTAATTGGCTTTAAGTGAATGCTTAATCGAATCCTAATTAGTCCCAATTATTCGATGAAAATCGAACAACTAGGCAAAAAACGATAAAAATCCGGTGGAGGTGAGGCCAAGTTTCTCCACTTTCTTGAGCAACACTTGGCGCCACTCATATGTGGTAAGGGTGGCTGAATTTCAGCCACTTAAGTAAGGGTTTCCAGTAGAAAATTCTACTGGTTCGGTTCTATCAGTTTAAAATACCGAATCTTCGCCGATTTTCTTCAAATCGGCAAAACTTTACTAAATGACTCTGAGAGAATTTCTATGTCTTTATTCTAATTCCTCCTAAGCCTAATCCCTCTAATTAACATCTAATTAACTCCTAATTAACTTTACTTAGTCAATAAGATCGAATAAATTGATTGTTAATGTGAAATAATCGTTTTTACAAATTCGGAGCTTTTCTATTTTCCATAGCTAATGGCATTTTCGTAATTTTGAGCAAGTCCAGGGGCACCTCACATCATTTCACACCAGACTGCCTCCATGGCCCAATCGACAGAGATTTAAACTTCTTCGGTTTCACCACGTGATTCAGCTCTATTTAAAATCCCATTCTGCTAATTCTACAGATGTGGGGACATAAAGGTCATTTCATAAAAAGTTCTAGGGTTATTGTCGGAATAAGTTTTTAGGGTCAAAACATAATTTCTCAAATTTCTGGGCATCGCTGCAATTAACAAAAGTTTATAGGGGCACTTTTATCATTTCCTAATTTTTAACATATGGCAGAGCCATATTTTCAAGGGCAGTGTTACACTACCCTATAATTCCAAGTGTGAGGATCATCATGGCATAGCGCTGCCTGAGAAATTCTCACAGTGCCTAAGGGAAATAATTCAAAGTTTCCATTACGTTTTGTTTACGAAAGTGGGGATGTTATAGTCTATCCACTTTAAAAAGAATTTTGTCCTCAAAAT
Organism: Pterocarpus macrocarpus; assembly: GCA_031439585.1. Taxonomy (NCBI): domain Eukaryota; kingdom Viridiplantae; phylum Streptophyta; class Magnoliopsida; order Fabales; family Fabaceae; genus Pterocarpus; species Pterocarpus macrocarpus. Next base: position 45,375,704 of record CM062517.1, read on the forward strand.
TTTGGGATTAAGAAGGGTCAAGGAAAAGTCCTTTTAACTTATAGGGATATTCCTCTTTTCGAGTTTGCATCTTGTCTTGAGATTACTTGCCGGTAGCTATGAGGTAGTGTCTTAATATGTACAAAGGATCCATAAGGGTTATGTTGGTGTCCAAGCTTGCCTTGTCTCTATGATGCTTTGAATCATTGTTTAGTTTATTGGAGACTCTTACTCATCTCCCTTACTCTATATTTTGCTACTCCTGCTTTGTGGTAGCTGCTAAATCTTTCACAACTTGTATATGAGACCCCAGATATTCAACTCATGAAGATTTGCAATTGCAAAGATTAGCAGTTATCGTAGTAATTGACGTCAATATGTAGTAATGACAATGCCTATGTCAAGGAGGTCCGTATATTCTTTCCCAAGATTCTTATTCGCTCAGCTACCCTTAGTTCAATTATAAATTTGCCTCTGATACGGTTCTTTAGAAACATAGGCTTAGGCTTTTTCTCAAAATTATAACTAGGGGCCTTATCTTAAAACTTCTCCTTCTTGGTAAAATTTGCCTCATGCCTAATGCCTGTCAGAAAATTTCAGGTCGATTCCATTATATGGATTAAGTTCTAAGACTCATGACTCTTTCTATTGGTCTGATATCCTTCTTGATTCCTAGTTATTAAGATACAGGCAATTTAATGTGAAAACCAAGGTTAAAAGTCAAATCTTTTTTTTTTTTTTTTTATCGAAGCTGTAGAGTTCCCCTACCATATTGTCTTACAAGATGCCTTTCCAATATCCATGTAGAGAGTTGTTGTGGATCATATGGGTGCCAAAATATACTTTGTTTTGCTGACGTTATTATCCATCATCAAGTTCATCAAGCAAATTTCTCATCCTCCTTGTCATGTGTCTGACTACTTGTGCGCTATATTTTCCAGTAAACTTTCTAATACTTGTGCCTTGGGCCCTAAATACCAACTGAAGAAGTTCTGTCATTACGAAAACTATCAACTACAGCAATAATCAACGTCAACAAATAGTGGTCATAGTGGCTTCGCCGAAGTTTTCGGAAAATGGATCAAGCCATATCCAAACTCTCGCCTACCTGATCCTCTTTGATCAGTGATGAACCCCCTCTCGTTAGGTTTTAGGTGTAAGGCTAGAGCTTCCTTCTAAACTATAGCTATAGTCCTTGCTTCAAAATCTCTCCTTGCTCTTGCGGACTTTATTCTATTTCTCATTATGTGCTAATTGGATCTTGTGCCGTTCTTTTTGAACTTCTCAATGATTGTTGCGATACTTGTTCCGTCAAAATATGATCAGCTTCACGTAAGGAAAGGATTGTGGGACAGCTGAAGTCCATGCCACTCTTCTACTTTCTTCAATTGGTTAGCATGGAGATTCCTCGACTATTGTGTTGATGTCCACCTCCCACTTTTATGGGCACCAATGTTACCAATCTCATTGGGGTTTGTCCTAATACAATATATAGAGGTGTGTTAGTTTTAGTGGCTGAATCTCATATTACCATAACTGCTAAGCCTTCTGGCTATTCTTCATAATATCTTGCCCCTAGGATGTAATCCATTTGTTGTGAGAGATGAAAATGATGGTCTTGCTATCCTGTTGAAGTTACAATATGAGGACTTCCCAAAAGGTCACACATCTTAATATTACTCTTGTTCGAGCACGCTTAACTACGACACTCTGATGGAACCTAGTGCGTTAGTGATTATCGCATTTAATCTGGCCTAAGGTATGGAGAATCTTCTGACTGCCTCTAATTTCGACATTGTAACCTTGCCCCTCATGGGGCACACTCCCAAATCCTTTTTGATCTTATATTGGTGCATCATCCGGTCTTACTTAGGGTGCATTGGGTCTGTTGCACTTATGATCGGTGCCAAGGCAACCCTGCTTGGTATTTCGTACACAATCTTATTTGCACTGTAATCTCATACTAGGTAGCTTTTCTCTTTTTAATGGGCTAGTCAGAAATCCAAACTTCCCCTTTTCCTACCTCGTTCCTACTATGTTCTATTGTTCCTGCAGAAATTTGTCTGTTTTCATTTGTCAGGACTTACCTTGTGGCTGCTCCTTTGGTCTATCGGGATTAGTTGAATACTTTAAGTTTTTATTACTCTTGCCTGAGTCTGAATACATTCCTTATCGAGTTACTCTACCCATAGCATATATAATGGTACCTAAAGGCAATTGTTAGACTTTGCCTTTCTTCCCTGAATAGCCTCATTCCTTTAATAATAATATGTTGAAGATGATCCTATCATCCAGTTCTTGTGGTGGCTAAGGTTGATAGAATTTGAACATGACTAGATTTTCTAGCACTTCCTTTATCCTTGAAAGATAGGAAAAATTACACTTGGTTCTTATGCCACTTCTAGTCTGAAAGTGTTCCTACTTCAGGTTAGTAGGAGATATACTGCCTCTCTCTCTCTTGTTACACTTATAACTTCATCTGCTTTTCATACCGTGTATAACTGTATCTCTATCTTGATTCAATGTACAGTTAGATGGGTCTCTTTATAGTTTACTCAACTATTTTCCTTTCAAAGCCAAGATTCCACTTAGTACTCTTCCAATTTGCAATCGTTACAAGGTTAGTTCCTAGTACCCTTGAGGAAGAAACCACTCTATCCTCTGGATAGGGACTTACAAAGTTCTCCCGTATACCTAACCAAAGCTTCTGCCCTTAGCTTCTTTCACTGATTTTCTGCTTCATTCGTCCACTCTACAATTTTCGTTTTGAAGGATCATGTCTTTATAATGTGGTATTACCACAATCCAAAATAAAAACTATTGACTGAATTTGCTGGCAAGGTACCTTTAGGGTAGTCCCATTCATGAAGAAAATAAGGGTAACATCCATGGCGCATGAAATGACCTCATCAGCGGGTAATAATCTTACTCTTGTCAAGTACTAAAGTTACAAAACTAGGCAGAAAAGTCCCCTAGATTCAATCTAGAAAAGATAGCCTAAATCAGATAATTGCAATAAAGCTTGAAACAAGCCCCATCACGGTCGTTTACAACTAAAATTCTGCCCTTGGTGATAGGAAGTCTTCAACTACCCGGTAGCACCTTGCAAACAACCTTTTTTCGATATAACTAGGTTTACTATGTCCATAGCAAACCATCTGGCACAATTCCTTTGATTAAATCCCCAATTCTCTTCACTCCTCAACTTGCTCAATTGTCTGTCCCTTTATGCCATCGCTACTTTCTAGGAGTCTTATCCCTAATAATTATGTATAGAAGGTCCCTAATAAGCTTGCTGGGTGTTTTAGACTTCTGTTTACACAAAACCTTATATTGAGGTGATCAGGCTCAATATTCAGTCAAGTGCAACAGGTAGTCCACAACACTCACAACAAGGCTACCATGCATAGTATTTCTATGTCCTCTTCACGCGAGGACCTAATGCATGGTTTATCTAGATTCTCAGAGAATGCATCAGAAGCATAATCAGTCTATCCATGGGCCTATACAACATGAACTGCTCTAATACCAAAATGTAACACCCTTTATTATATAAGCCATGCTCGAGTCATGGAGTTATATCAAAATGATGTTACTGTACTAAGCAAGCTTTAAAATATGGAAAATATAATACCCGGCCCTTTAACTGCACACTTTATTATTGACTAATAGTTCATAAACTTCGTCATCTCTGATACATAGAGAATAGAATAGTTACAATTTAAAAGAAATTGTGACTAACATAATACACAACATTTGCTTCCGACAAGTCATTAGCTAGCTTCAATAGCCTCTTGGTCTGGTTTGTGCCTGAGTCTTGATCAGTGAATGTCCCAGTACTCTGCCTCGCACTTGATTTCCAACTAGGGTGCTGGAATGTTTACAGAAAAGAAAAACATACAAGTAGGCAGTGAGAACCTAAGGTTCTCGGTAGGTAAGCTCAAACCAATCTTATAGTGTCATCATAAACATTCTAGTCGCTTCGGTTTATTATAAAAGTATGAGCACATATACTCAAATAGAGGTTCAATTTAAATTGAAAACATCTTTCTCGAAGTGGATTATATTTTAACAACCACATACCATATTATATGACAGACATAGAAATATGAATAGTATAATATGTTTCAACAAGAATCATAATAACAGTATGACTTAACGAGATAATTGAAGATGCACATATAGATGCTTATACTTGACCGTATGCAAGTGCACTTGACTTAATTCGTATCTTTCTTTAACTTGCAACTTAACGCTGCTATTCTGTACTTAGTCCCCCGAAGATGAATGGCCTCTCTCACCCATGGGTAATAGCCTACTTTTCAGGTCTGAGCTCGTACCTATACATGAGTGACGAGTTTACTTTCCCCGACCCTCACACTAGTCTATTCCCCTTAAATCTAGTCGAGGGCTAGCCCAAGTCTTAGACAGTACCGCTCTGGCCCACACTAGCTAGGTCTATGCCATGCCTCACGTGGTAGCTTGGTACGTCTTTCTTGCAAGTTCTCATAAATCTTATTCTTCTTTGGCATGATTATACATGCATATGCTACATGCATTCATCCATATACTTCATATCATACTTAAATCATTCATGCATATATGAATCTTATGAGCATAACATATAAATGTATAACATTCATATAATTCACATATTTCTACCGAAATTTCGACAGCATAACGGATCGAGTCTGCTTTTTCAAGTGTGAGGATCATCATGGCATAGTGCTGCCTGAGAAATTCTCACATTGCCTAAGAGAAATAATTCAAAGCTTTCATTACGTTCTGTTTACGAAAGTGGGATGTTACAATATTGGCTTTTTTAGAACTCTCAAACACATCCAACTCCATTGCATCTTTCATCTTTTCTTCTACCTCAAGTCCTGCAACATTGATCGACAAATGTACAGGCTCAACAAATGCTAAGTTCATCTCAAAGGGGTTGACATCAACGATCATGCTAGATTGTAGTTTCTCCTCGAACATCAAGCGTCCGTCATTAATTGCCTTTTGGATCAAGTCCTTGAAACGGACACAATTGTTAGTCAAGTGTCCAATAATTTGATGATATTTACAAAATTTTTGATTTGTTATTTCTTCTACTGAAGTTATTTTCTTCCCTTCAGGTAAAATAATTTGTTTATCCTTTATCAATACATCAAAAATTTGATCTGCCTTTGTTATGTCAAAAGAATAGGACTTGTGATTAGTGTTAGCCTTTTCTTTTCCTTTTATTGGTTTAAGTGAAGCACAAACATATGGAGGGCCTGCCTGTAATTCGGTCACTCTAATTTCGGCCAAATTTATTTCGTTGGAGTCGAAATCATCTATCTCTTCATCAGATTCTGTTTTCACAAAATTCACTTGTTCTTTTCTAAAAGGCTTTCTAAGCCTAGTTCTTTCGATCTTATCTTTTTCAACTTTCAATTGTTCGATTTGTCGAACTTTTTCAACTAGTTAAGCCAAGTCTAAGAATTGTAGGTTGACTAACTTTTTTCCTAATGTTATAATCAAGTCCATTAGCAACCATTTTTACCATTTCAGACTCTAGGATGGGGGTGAAGCATCAATTTTTCATCACTCTAAACCTTGCTAAGTAATCATTGACCGACTCCCCCTGCCCCTCCTTATTGTGAACAAATTAGTCAAACTCACTCTCATTTCTCCCCTAAAAAATTGGTCATGGGAACTTTTCTCTAACTAATCCTAGGATAGAATCGAATTTGGTCGCAAGTTTGCAAACCAAGTAAAAGCATTCTTGGTCAGGGAGTATGGGAAGAACCTCATCTTTAGGTACTCGACGTTAGCGAGTTCACCAATTTCCATAGTATATCAACCAATGTGCTCGACGGTAGACTCTCCATTTTCCCTTGAGAATTTGGTTAATGATTTTGGACCTTTCTTTCCTCTAGGAAGCTCTACCTGTTGCACAAAACTAGGGAATGCGGAGACAAAATAAGGCTGATTTGCATAGCCTACATTAAAGCCGAAGTGATTCAAGACCTGTTTGAATGGCCTAGTTAAGTTATGATGCCCCCCAGCATTATTTGCCTCAGCCTTTGGAACACTTGGTTTGCATTCTGTCCTCGATTGACCAATCATAAGTCGTCGATCATTTGGTTTTCTGGCTGGGCAGGAACATGTTCTAGGTTGAAATTATCAACTTCATCCCTTATTCTAAGCTGATCGATTGGCTCATTCACAGTGTTGACTATTGAGGCTATACGATTTACTTGTTGAGTCAATTGTTCATATCTAGTGTTGTTCGACTCTATTATTGGGGTAATTACAATAGCCATTTAATGAGTAAGCATGTTGACCAACTCATGATGACTCTCCTTGAGTTGTTGTCGAAAAGTGGCAAATGATTCATTAGTGTAAGAGGGGGTCATTAATGGCATTGACCTAGTCATGTTCAGGTACAAAGGGCCCACTGGGTTTCCTACACTTGGGCCTACTGAAGGCCCTGGGAGCGACCCGAAAAGGGGTAGATTGGCCATAATAGTGTTTGTATACAATGGATTTTGAAAAGTTATTCTAACGCCCCTAATCCTGGTTGTACTGGGGCTTGTGTAGCTATGGATGGTACAAAACTAGGTGGTATCCCATACATGGGCATTGTGCTCATTGCCATTGTGCTCATTCTACTTAGAGCTTGAGTAATCGCTATTCTTCCAGCAGCAGGTGCTGGTGTCAGAATTGGTTCTAAAGGTTGAGCAACCATAGGAGGGCACTCTCCTTCATTATTAACCTCATCACTAGAGGATGTCCTAGATGATGATGTTTTTGATCTTGCCATATCGGACAAAACAGTGCCACTTCTCAAAATCATGCACTGTCAGCAAAAAAATATTTTTTTTTCTAACACTTTTCTCTTATGGTCCCATTGAGCGTGCCAATTTGTTTACAAGATTTTAAGTTGACAAACAAATTAAATCAACCATTATCATTTTGTTCGCAGATCTCAATTCAGGGAATGGAAGCGGTTCCTCTGATGAGTTCTCATAAATTAAAGCGTCAAAGTAAACAAATGACAATACAGAAATTTAATGAAATTGAAATGATCAGAAATGTCAACAATGATAATGTATTAACAAACTAGGAATTGATACTGAATAGTAAAGAAACAAACTAAAAGGGTAACAAATGTAAAGGACTGTTACTTGAGTTCCTCCATACTCTTGAGCATCAGTGTGAGCATCTTGACAGAGTGTGTTTAAAGGTGATTCTCAATTGTGCAAAAAGTCCCCTTTTCCTTCCACAAATTGGCTATTTATAGCCCTGAAGACTCACTAGAAGTTGGGGCCCATTATCTCCATGTCCTGCAATTCGTTACTTTACGTCCATTATCCCCACATTCTGCACTCCGTTTCTCTACAACCCACGTTCTTCCTTGCTTTCTTCATTTCTCTTATTTTTGTAATATTCACCTCTGGTTGAAATATTACCCTAAAGTCCTTCTTGTTGATTCCAAACCAACTACCCGAGTATAAATTCCAGATGAATCGATTTCACCTTTCACTTATTTTCAGCCCTCACCATGAACTTCCAGATGTTGGTGCCTGTGGTTTTTAAATTTCGACCCTTTTCTTTATCGAAATCTTTTACCTTTGTTGACACTTCAAGTTGCTACAAAGTCGAATATATCTCGACTTTTCTTCACCTAACAAAAGTATTTTTCAGATGGTAACCTTAGTTCCATGAGCAAAAGTAACAACTAGTAATTCTATAATATGATTTAAGTATAATATGGGACTATTAGGGTGTTATAGGATCCACTTTAAAATTTTCTTTCTCCTATAAACTCCTACTATAGTCTCCTGTCGCCCTCATTGCAACCTCCTCCACTCTCATCTACCTTTAACTCCACCAACTCTCCAACTTTCCCTCGCCGGCACCACCTTACACCATTGCCCTTGCCCCTGCCCCACGACCTTAGCGTCGCAGCCTAATGAACAGGGCGTTCTTGTAGGCCTTCGCCCTCAGGATCTCTCTTTCCTCCTCCTCCTCCTCGCCATCGTCATCACCGCTTGCTTCACTCTCCTCATCGAAAACGTGTTTAGGTACAATAAAGCCTCTTGCCACTCCTCATCGTTGTAGTAGGCTTTGATGCGCTCGAGCTAAAGTTGAAGTCGCTGCTGTACTTGTCGGTATGGTCAATGTCTAGGTTGTCGCAGATCACTTCCCAGAAACTTGATCCTTATCTAGTTGCTGCATTGCTTGCCTTGGATGTGTAGGATTTCTCTCATTTTCTCGGGGAAAGTGACAGAAAATGGAGACTGAAGAGAGATGGGAATAATGAAATAATAAAAGACAACAATAGGAGGTGAAACAGAAGTTTCTTTTTCTTAAAAAAGTATTTTTTGTCATTTGAGATTTCTCTTGTTGAAATGGTGGGGTAGCTTCAATTGGTCCTGTACTCTAATTAGGCTAGTCCAATTCATTTTGGCATGGCCGAAGGGTCCTTGTGTCATTGTGTGGCTAGCCTAAGATTTGTCCCCATCCCCTATTTTGGCTATTTGCTAATTACTTGATTTCCTCTACTAAGTTATCAATAACTTAATCAAAATTTCAACCTCGTTACATGTTTGCTAGTAGATATTGTTATTTGTTTGCATTTTCTTTTCAATAAACTTTTATTAACTAATAACTAAAGGCAAAGTCTGCTTAAAAGAGAAAAATTAGTACAGACGAATTCAATGAAACAAGTTTAAATCTATTATTACAACTACAAAAGTTACACAACTTTTGAAGAAGACATTGGAATGTAGACAATTTAGCTTTACATTATAGATAAGTATATCAAATCTTTGATATTGTTTTTGTGTAATTTTGGTAACTAGTTATGTGGTGGGGACAAAACACTACTTGGTACACAGGTTAAATTTTTTTCATCATAGTTGCAGGCTTTAGAAAGCCGAAGTGCCAAACATGAGAGTACCAAGTCTACACTCTAATGTACATAAGCATACCAATAACCATAGAGCATACTAAAGTCTCAAAGATGGAAACCTACCACTTCACCAATACTTCCACAGATGAAGCATGTAGAACTCATGTCACTAGCAAGTAAACAAAGTCCTAACCAACTACCGTTAAAAAAGTTTGTTAATCTACCACTTGTCATGACAACAATCCTCTAGTGTTATAAGATGAATTGACAATTGTGAAAACCATAAATGTGTGAGTTAACCTCACACCATCTCATAGGATCATAATAACATTCAAGTGAAAGTCACTAGACAAAGTATTAGATGAACCGCAATGTAATGGGGAGGTGGAAATGAGAGAAGAAAATAAAAAAAATAAAATAAAATAGAATAAAAGGACATGTATGAGAAAGGGATCACCAAAAACCATGATAGTTGGAAAATTCACCTCCATAAGGCCAATTCTGCCTTCTAACTAAAAGGTTGGGGAAAGCTTGAGATCTTAGTTGAGAGAGTGTTGCAACATTGGATGAAGGAACACAGGTACTACTGAGGTAACGAGGGAGCTTGTCCAATGTATGGGCTTTAAACATGATTTGCATTATCTGTCGATAAACATATTGAAGTGATATGTATTATATGAATAATATATTGCCAAAAGGACTATGACCTGTAAAGTGCGTACTCAATATAAAATATGGTATTTAGAAGGTACTTAGGGACTAGAAAGAACCATATATGATATTAGTTTTTCTTTGGATAGCAATGCATGGCATACTTGGAATGAATGTCAATCATAATAAATGGGTAAATTTTGACCTGGGCTGCAACATGTATATGTTTGGAGGAGCCTACTCTTTGTGCAGAATGGATCCTTTCAATTGAAAATTTCACAGGATTGATTTTCACTATTGATTAAGAATGTGGGGTTAAGTATAGGACCCATAAAAACATCTAATAAATAGTGAAAATCAATACATGATCTTATCATATGAAATTTTCAATTGAGAGTATCCATTCCCATTCTTCGTGTGTTGCATGATTGTCGTAGATTGTCATAACTAGCCAATTCTAGGTTTATTGTTTTGGTCTGAAATGAGAATTCATTGAAGGAGAAACTGAATCATACATGTGCCCATAAGAAAGAGCAAGAAACCCAACATATAGTGGGAGAGAAAATATGCAATGGCATGAAGCCCACAGTTGGGAGGAAAACAAGGCTAGCTAGGCCTATTACAACCTAGGAGAGTCCTTCTTCACAAAAGTTGTTAAGGTAGATGGGGTTTTTGTGACCTAATCCCCCATTAGATTGCTATTCAAACGCAAGGAAGCCACTTGGTGATCAACACAATTAGATTCACATGGAGTCCAAAGTAAGGCACACTATACACAACTTCAATAACCATTGCAATTTCAGAATGGGCAACCTTGTTTTTGCAAGCATCTGCCACCTCCCAGCAATCAGATTCCACCAAGATTGACTCACAATGGGAAGAGTTGGCAAGTACTAAGCCTTCTTACGAAGCTAGCACCTCAGCCAATTTACTCGAAGAGTAAGGAATTTTTTGAGCGTTACCAGCAATCAATCAACCAGAACTGTCTCAAATCACTGCAGCTAAAGCCGCCATCTTCCTGGAGCTACAAAAAACTGCATCAACATTAGACTTTAATCAATCCATTGGAGGGGGATGCCACAAATATTTGGGCTTAGATATACAGGACCATGATGAAGAATTTTTGCTCTTGGCAAGGGGCCCAAAAAATTTAGTGTTTGCTGCAATGGCTTTGTTAATAGCTAAGAAAACATTTGGCTAAGAAGCTCGAAAGGTAAAATCATTCCTATTCTTCCAAATCATCCAAAGAATGTTAGCCACCAAGGACAGATTAAAATCAATGTCCTGACTATCTCCTTTCATATTTTCCATTAGGTACTGTGGCCAAAGATCGGCTCAAGTTATATTAAAAGCATTAGGAGTGTAGGATAGTTGGGACCCAAACGAGACAAGAGAAGTGTAACATCCCTACTTTTGTAAACAGAACGTAATGGAAACTTTGAATTATTTCCCTTAGGCAGTGTGAGAATTCCTCAGGCAGCATTATGCCATAACGATCTTCACACTCAGAATTATAGGGTGCTGTAGCACTACCGTTGAAAATATGGCACTGCCATATGTTAAAATTTAGGAAATGATAAAAGTGCCCTTGTAAACTTTTGTTAATTGCAATGATGCCCAAAAATTTTAGAAATTATATTTTGACCCCAAAAACTTATTCCCACAATAATCCTATAACTTCTCATGAAATAACCTTTATGTCCCCACATCTGTAGACTTAGTAGAATGGGATTTTAAACAGAGCAAAATCACAGGGTGAAATCGTAGAAGTTTAAATCTCTACCGATTGGGCCATGGAGGCAGTCTTGTGTGAAATGACGTGGGGTGTCCCTAGACTTGCTCAAAATTACAAAAATACCATTAGCCATGAAGAAAACAGAAAACAAAAGGCCCTAAATTTGTAAAACATTTAATTTACACCTTTAATCGGTTAATTCGATTTTAGTGGATAAGTAAAGTTAATTAGAATTTAATTAGAGATTAATTAGAGGATAATTGGAAGTTAATTAAAGATATTAAGATTAAGGAAAGTTAAAGTAGATATGCAGAGAATTTTAAAAAGGTTGCTAGTAATATGTTGCTGGTTTGAAGGAAATTTGGTATTTTATAATGTCAGAACCGAATCAATGAAAATTTTCACTAGAACCTTAGCTTAATTGGCTAAAAACTCAGCCATTCTCATCACTCAATGTGGTGCCATGTGCTGCCACAAGATGGAGGAGATGTGGCCAAAAATTCCATCACCCATGGCACATACCACCCTCCACTTTCCATTCTAATTGTAACCCACATAATTACCATTTCTCCTCCTTTAATTTCGGCCTTCACCCATCAGACCTTCTTCTGTCTCTTTTCCTTTCTCAATTCCATCTCTTTATCTTCAATTCTTCACCGCACCTTCATGATTTCACTTAAGACTTGCTTCCCCACTAGCTTAAGCTTCAATTTGAGGTAGGAATCTCAACTTTCTTCTTCTTTTCTTTGAATTGGGGCTGCCTATGGTCTCTTGTTCATCCATGATTCTGATGTTGTGATGGGTGGGGATGATGAATTAAGGCTGGTTTAAGGTGTATATGTGAGTTTGAATTAAAGATTGGATGGATTGGTTTAAGGAAAACATGAATGCAAGAAGAATTCAAGAAGCTGTTGAGGTTTCCCTCTCGACAGTCCGTACGGCGGAGTGTACGGCTTCGCCTACAGCCATTTAAATTTGATGAATCTATTTTTATATGAAACTAGACATTTAGGGATTTTCATACAATAAAATATAAGGCCATTGGATTAGTATAGAATTAGTTATGAATTTTTGAAGTTTGACCTAGAATCCTAGATTCTTATCTGACAGTATGAGTTGAGAATGGTGTAACTCACCCTACACAACTCTAAATTGAGTGAAATGAATGCTGTTTGAAAGCTAACATGTAAGGAAACATTCCATAAAAAAGTCAGAATCAGATTCGTTGCCATTTATTCCCAGCACATCAATTAAGTTACCTTAAGTTCAAAGTAGGCTGGAATAGGGTAATCCAGTAGGGTCAAGTTACGGGGCTTATATCTCAAAATATACTCATGAAAATGATATGCAACTTATTTCATTTGAAAGCTTGTTCTATCAGATTTAAATTGATAAATTTCATATGATTGCATCCAAATTTCTATTTTTAGTGAATTTTCACTTATAAGGGTGCATTTCTGGCTAAGTATAGGGTAGTCTAAGGTAAAATACTAATAATTTGAGTTATACAAATCAAAATGAGATGGGACTAAAAGGGTTGGAAACTAGACACATAGAGCTATGACATATCCAAAATTCAAGTTTAAATGAGTTGAATTGGGCTAAAGGTGGATTATACAAAATTCAGGCAGAATAGGATGAAGTAAGCAGAAAACTCTATCGATGTTTGTATTGAATTTGATGAATGATACTGTGAATATATAATTGCTGTTCCATATTGATTTACATGTTTGAATGATTTTATTGGTAGTTTGGCACTATTCATAGGGAAATGGACTTGATCTATCATGCTGCCGAATTTTTGGTAGAAACATATGAAGTTATGATAGCTTGTGTTATGAAGATTTAAGTTATGAATATGAAATTCTAAAAGCAAGAGTGTTCCAATGTAAGTGCACTATAATGCATATAAACATTGCATGATGATATGATCATGATTCCTTTTATGAAAGACGATATCCTTGCATACAAAGGAAGAGAAATATAAATATGCGAGGATGAATCCCCTCACTCGGAGGCAATTATTTGGATCCCTCCATGTGAAGGCAGTTAAATGATATGATGAAGGTCTCATATTCCTAAGGAATGTGACATGATGATCACACCCCGATGGGGTATGACATGGCGATCGTACTCTAGAATATGACATGATAAGCACATCCTAAGGAGTGTGACATGGCGATCACACTTCGATGGAGTATGACATGGCGATCACACTCCGATGACATGGCGATCATACTCTGGAATGTGCATGACAAGTAAAGGAAATTAAGAAAAACTGCACTCTGAGAACGGCGATACATAACGCCTAGGTGTGCCAAGAAAAGAAAGCAAAGAAAGTTAAAGAAAAACACCAGTTCATTTGCATGAATTCAAGTATGAGTATTTGCATAATTATATCCCATGTTTTATTGATGCGGAGACTGTTCTATCTACCTATGCTGTGATTATTATTCTAAATATGAAATGTTGCCAATGTGACTCAAGTGCATGAATAAAATAAACTCTACTTCGGACAATATATTTTCAAACTATAAAACTAAACAATTTATTTGGCATGATCACCTTCTTCATAATAAACCAAAGCAACTAGAGATAATAACGATGACACAGCATATGGTAGTTTAATCAATCCTATTGACAATTTATAATTCTCACTCCTATGTTTATTTCCGTGTTATCTCTAGATAGTTCAGAAGTTCCGAAGAAGGTCCTGTGAGGCGAAGTTGACTAGTAAGATTGAAGATGGCCGAAGGTTGCTACTAGACAAGGTCCGATTAAGTGAAAGTAACGACTCCTAACTGAGGTATTATGACTTAAGCATAGTACCATACTTGGGAGGGTGTTACATTAATGGTATCAGAGCAGTTCGTCCTAACCGGACCTAGGATGGACTGATTATGCTTCCAAGGAGACATACTTTGAAAGTTTAGAAAGGCCGTGCTTTATGTTCTTACATGAAAAGGACATAGATGTTTGTGCATGGTAGCCTTGTTGTGTGTTGTAGCTTCTCTATCGCACTTGACTGCATATTGAGCCTGATTACCTCGATATGAAGTTCGGTGTATATAGAGATCTATGATATTCAGCTGGCTTACTAGGGATAAAGGAATTTTGAGGGCAAAGTTCTTTTTAAGGTGGGTAGAATGTAACTTCCTTACTTTTGTAAATAGAAGGTAATGAAAACTTTGAATTATTTCCCTTAGATAGTGTGAGAATTCCTCAGGTGGCATTATGCCATAACGATCTTCACACTCAGAATTATAGGGTACTGTAGCACTGCCGTTGAAAATATGGCACTGCCATATGTTAAAAATTAGGAAATAACAAAAGTGCCCTTGTAAACTTTTGTTAATTGCAATGATGCCCAAAAATTTTAGAAATTATATTTTGACCCTAAAGACTTATTCCCACAATAACTCTATAACTTTTCATGAAATGACCTTTATGTCCCCACATTTGTAGAATTGGCAGAATGAGATTTTAAACAGAGTAAAATCACGTGGTGAAACCGCAGAAGTTTAAATCTCTGCAGATTGGGCCATGGAGGCAGTCTTGTGTGAAATGACGTGGGGTGTCCCTAGACTTGCTCAAAATTACAAAAATACCATTAGCCATGAAGAAAACAGAAAATAGAAGGCCCTAAATTTGTAAAACATTTAATTTACACCTTTAATCGATTAATTCGATTTTAGTGGATAAGTAAAGTTAATTAGAATTTAACTAGAGATTAATTAGAGGGTAATTGGAAGTTAATTAAAGATATTAAGATTAAGGAATGTTAAAGTAGATATGCAGAGAATTTTAAAAAGGTTGCTAGCAATATGTTGCTAGTTTGAAGGAAATTTGGTATTTTATAATGTCAGAACCAAATCAATGAAATTTTTCACTGGAACCTTAGCTTAGTTGGCTGAAAACTCAGCCATTCTCATCACTCAATGTGGCGCCATGTGCTACCACAAGATGGAGGAGATGTGGCCAAAAACTCCATCACCCATGGCACATACCACCCTCCACTTTCCATTCTAATTGTAACCCACATAATTACCATTTCTCCTCCTTTAATTTCGGCCTTCACCCATCAGACTTTCTTCTGTCTCTTTTCCTTTCTCAATTCCATCTCTTTATCTTCAATTCTTCACCCCACCTTCATGATTTCACTTAAGACTTGCTTCCCCACTAGCTTAAGCTTCAATTTGAGGTAGAAATCTCAACTTTCTCCTTCTTTTCTTTGAATTGGGGCTGCTATGGTCTCTTGTTCATCCATGATTCTGATGTTGTGATGGGTGGGGATAATGAATTAAGGCTGGTTTAAGGTGTATATTGTAACACCCTCCTAAGTACAGTACAATGCTTAAGTCATAGTACCACACCCTGGAGTTGTTACTGCACTGAACGGACCTTATCTCGACAAAGAACTTCCGCTGCGCTACTCTGATACCTCTTGAACTTTCTGGAGACAACACGGAAAATAGGAATGAGAATTTTAAATTCTCAGTAGGATTCTCTATAATGCACATGGAATGTCATCGTTGTCATCCCCAGTTTGCTTCGGTTTATTATGAAAAAGGTGAACATGCTGCACAAACTGTTTAATTATACGTTTCGAAAAGATCTTATCCGAAGCAAAGTCCATTTTAATCATACACTTAGCATTTGGGAGAACCCATAAACTTCATTCAAATATAATACCACGAATAACACTGTAGCATATTAAAACACACATAACATCAATATGTTGGGAATATAACATCTGCATATAACTTTATTCATACTTAAATTTATGCTTATTCATAAAACTTGCTTTTCTTTCTTCATCTTCCTTTTCATCATAAAATCTTTACATGCCACATTCCAGAGTATGATCGCCATGTCATACCCCATCAGAGCGTGATCGCCATGTCACGTTCCTTAGGAATATGGGACCTTCATTCGGTACTTACACTAGCTGGGTCATGCCATGCCTCATGTAAGTTCTGGTGTCTGCATATACTTTAATCTTTAGCCTTTGGTCTTTAGTCTTTTACTTGGCACGCCTAGGCGTTACGTATCGCTGTCCCTAGGGTGCATTTACTGCCCTTGGGTAGCCTGGCCTTGGAGTGAGCTCGTCAACTTCACCAGTGACCGTCGTCACACCGGCTCACCCACAAGGGGACCCACGTGCCTCTAGTCTTGGAGGGATCTCATTCTGGTCACGTGCCTCTAAGTGAAGGGATCGATTCTGGTCACGTGCCTCAAAACTGAGGGATCTCATCTGACCACGTGCCTTCAACATAGAGGGATCGATTCTGACCACGTGCCTCCAAGGTAGAGGGTATCTGCCTTCACAAGGAGGGATTCAAGGTGCAACTGCCTCCAAGTGAAGGGATTCATATCTTTATCTTTAACTGCCTTCACAAGGAGGGATCTCAAGTAACTGCCTCCGAGTGAAGGGATTTACATTTAATATACTCATGTTTATTCATTCTCATACAAGGTCATGCATAGTCACACTGAATGTACCTATACTTCATTTATTTTCATACGTCATTGCATACATGATCTTCACGTACATAGTCATGATATATAAAGGCCCGTAGCCTCTTTGCCATATTCTACCGGCACTCATACATATGCTTTGTCCTTTAATTTCATATACCTCATCTCATACTTAGGTCATCCTTGAATAGAGGGCTTCTATATACCCATTCTTACTCTACTTCATTCTTGCTTGTACACATTCCCTAGTTTCCTAGACTTCTGCCGTAAATTCGGCAGCATAACGGATCAGCTCCGTCTCCCCATGAATAGTGCCAGTCTTCACAGACAATTCAATCATAGCCATATAATAAATTTAACGCATATACATCAAGGTCTAACTGGCAATTCTCGACTCATACCTTATATGTTTTTCTGATACCTGTGAAATCACCAATTGGATCACTTTTGCCCATCTATTCAGATCTGCCCGAATTTCATATGATCCACCTTTATTTCTATTCAACTCATTTAAATCTGAAATTTGGATATATCATAGCTCTATGTGTCTACTTTCTAACCTCTTTGGTCCCATATCATTTTGATTCATAAAACTCAAGATATTCAACTTTTACCTCAGCCTGTCAGCCACTAGCCCGAATTACACTCTTAGAGGTATAAATTCACTAAAAATCGAAACTAAGCTCAAATCACACGAAATTGGTCTCATATTGAAGATAACAGGACAACCTTTCATTTGCCACAAGTTTCATTCCATTTGCTTAAGTATACCTCGAGTTATAAGTCCTGAAAGTCGACCTTCCTGAACTACTCTGTTTGGGCCTGGTTTGGACATAGAGTAACTTCCTCGAATTATTGAGAACAAGTGGGACCATAACAAACTCAGAATCTTATATTGGGATGTTCCCCTATGTGTAAGCTTTCTAACAAAATTGGTTTCACTCAATTTGGAGTTGTATGGGGTGAGTTATACCCTCCTCAAGTCATCCTGCCCGGATGAAAGCCCTGAACCCTAAGTCAAACTTCAAAAATTCATATCTCTCTCAATACTAATCCAATAACCTTATATGATATATCTATGGAAATCCCTGAATGTCTACTTTCATCTAAAAATGGTTTCATCGGATTTGACCGATTGTAGGCGGAGCCGTGCATCCTGCCGTACGGACTGCCGTGGAATTCTTCATCTAGACAGCATCCTAACCCTTGGTTCCTTCTAACTTTCTTCTTCTAACTTTAAATTCAACTCAATATTTCATATTAATCCTATCATAATCCATCATAATTTATCACATACATCACATATATCATCAAACAATCATCAAAGAGTAATTTTTCATGCATCCTCAATTTAGAGAAATCAAGATTGGAGATTGAATCCTACCTCTTTGGAGTATGATCTTGCTGAATTTGATTTCTGGATTGATGGACCCTTGACCAAGCTTGGGGATTTGATGGAGTTTGGTTGAGAGAGGAAGGGAAGGAGAAGGCTGGAGCAAGAGGAAGAGAAGGAGACGTAAATCAGCTGGGGTTGAAGGGGAAGTCTGACTTAAATACAAGAAAATGTGGTGTTGATTGGCTGAAGATTTGTGGTTGAAGTTCGGCCACGTCTCTCACTTTTGTGGCCAACTTGTTCTCCACGTCGTCCCAACATTACTTGAAGTCGGAACTCGTCCCAACATTACTTGAAGTCGGAACTCGTGACCTTTTTACAGTGCTTGAAGCTGAAACCGCATGTCGGAACTCGTACCATGTTGTTGGTGATTTGAGGAAATCTTGTTTATTCTGATGCTTGGAATCAAGGTCGGATATCGGAAGTAATGCGGCTGAAAATCATATAATCTCGGAACTCCATATATGAACTCGGGAATGTCAATGCTGGACATAAAATCTGATATCGGAACTCGTGTATAACTGAAATCAACTCAAATATTTGAACTCATGTCCATTGAGTTCAACTCATATACCATTGTGTTAAACCATTACTTCTGAGGTCGGAAACCACACACACTATTGTGAAACATGAGGCATGAGGTCGTAACTCGGGCATTCGAAACCCAAGTACTTAAACCTGGAAGTCGGGATTTATATACAGTGTGTGATGAGATCGGAAACCGGTATATTAGCCTTGAAACATGAAACCGGATATTGAGCAAGACTAAATCGGAAATCGGAAATAACACTCCCTCTGAAATTCAAAGATGAAGTCGGAAATCGTGTTCAGCTTCATGCTGTTCGGCCTTGAAATTTAAGATCGGAAATCGTGGGAATTGCTGCCAAACTAAGTCGGAAATCGGATATTTAGTAAGGCGAACTCGGAATTCGGAATTTATCCCATCCTGTGTAGAATTCGATGATGAAGTCGGGAATTGAAATTGATCAGTCCTAAGGGCGAAGTCGGAACTCGGAAAACGGATGTTACATATATGCGAGTTTGAATTGAAGATTGGATGGATTGATTTAAGGAAAACATGAATCCAAGAAAAATTTAAGAAGTTGTTAGGATTTTCCCCTCGACGGTCCGTACGGCGGAGTGTACGGCTCTGCCTACAGCAGTTTAAATTTGATGAATCCATTTTTGTATGAAACTAGACATTTAAGGATTTCCATAAATATAAAATATAAGGCCATTGGATTAGTATAGAATTAGTTACGAATTTTTGAACTTTGACCTAGAATCCTAGATTCTCATCTGGGTAGTATGAGTTGAGAAGGGTGTAACTCACCCTACACAACTCTAAATTGAGTGAAACTAACGCTGTTTGAAAGCTAACATGTAATGAAAGATCCCATAAAAATTTCAAAGTCATATCCATTGCCATTTATTCCCAGCACATCAATTAAGTTACCTTAAGTTCAAACTGGGCTGGAATAGGGTAGTCCAGTAGGGTCAAGTTTGGGGCTTATATCCAAAATATACTCATGAAAATGATATGCAACTTATTTCATTTGAAAGCTTGTTCTGTTAGATTTAAATTGATGTAAATTTTGTATGATTTCACCCAGGTTTCTATTTTTAGTGAATTTTCACTTATAAGGGTGCATTTCTGGCTAAGTATAGGGCAGTCTGAGGTAAAATACTAGTAACTTGAGTTATATAAATCAAAATGAGATGGGACTAAAAGGGTTGGAAACTAGACACATAGAGCTATGACATATCCAAAAGTCAAGTTTAAATGAGTTGAATTAGGCTAAAGGTGGATTATACAAAATTCGGGCAGAATAGGATGAACTAAGTAGAAAACTCTATCGATGTTTGTATTGAATTTGATGAATGATACTGTGAATATATAATTGCTGTTCCATATTGATTTACATGTTTGAATGATTTTACTAGTAGTCTGGCACTATTCATAGGGAAACGGACTTGATCTGTCATGCTGCCGAATTTTTGGTAGAAACATATGAAGTTATGATAGCTTGTGTTATGAAGATTTAAGTTATGAATATGAAATTCTAAAAGCAAGAGTGTTCCAATGTAAGTGCACTATAATTTATATAAACATTGCATGATGATATGATCATGATTCCTTTTATGAAAGACGGCATCCTTGCATGCAAAGGAAGAGATATATAAATATGTGAGGATGAATCCTTTCACTCGGAGGCAGTTATTTTATGATTATACTTCTCTAAGTCTATTTTTAAACAAAACAAACCCCACTCAAAAATTCATTTTGTAACTTGAGATATGCACATTTTAATCTGACTATTTAGCTTTTAAGTTTATATTCGGTATAGTAACTTGTAAACTTTACTGAGAGTTCCTCATAAGAAATCTGCCAAAACTGTTTTATGGAGATGTTTCTCTATGTCTTAGATTTCTAAAAACTTAGTCCCACTCAAAAAGGTTCTGTATAACTCGAGTTATTAAAATTTGAGTACATACTGCCCGAACAGAAACACATATGGGGACAACACACTTTGAAAATTCATATCTCTCTTGTTTTAAGACTAAATTTCACATATTTTATATGTATAAAAAGCTCTACGAGTATATTTTCATTTAAATTAGTTTCATTGCATTTGGAGTTATAGTGAATGAGTTATTAGTCACGTAAAATAGACTGCCAGAATTTCTAGCTTCAACAGTTTTGGTTTCAATGAGTTTTCTTGTAAAAACATTAAGTCTTTTCCTCAAGTGATCACTTTTCTCTTCCAAACCACTTTTATACTTTGAAATCTTGACAAAAATCAATATTTTGAGTTCTAAAAAGTTGGGTTTAACATAAAACAAAATGCACAACCAAACTCATTTTCCAAGAGAAAAGCAACCACCACAAGTTGACTTCTTAAAATAAAAGTATGGCCATGAGGCTTTTAGAGCAAGTTCTAAAACCACCTAGCTATGAAGAGCTTATGATTTCTAGAGCTTGAAAACATAAAAGAAGGAAGGGTTAGAGTCACTACCACAAAGATTTCTTGGAAGCTTGAAGAGTGAAAATGGTTGGAGATGGCCTCCTTCCTTAGAGCTTGAGAGAATGTGGCTAATATATGTTTACTTTGCTTCTCCAAAGACCAAAGAAGGTGGTACTTGAAGGGCTTGTAAGGGTGGTGAAAGGAAATCAAGTTGATGATAGTGCGAAAGTAAGAAGAACAAGAAGGGAAATAGGAAAAATAAGGAGAGGTTGAGAGGAAGAGGAGTGGCAACTTGGTATCTTTGAGAAAGGATGAAAATTACAAATGAGAGAGTAAAGAGGGGTAGTTTGGGCCGCAAATTTGGGTGAGGGGGCTGATGGGTTTTGCTTCTCTAACAAGCAAGAAGAAGTGGGTGAGTCTTAATTCTTTTTCAAGCAAGAAAGCTAGGAACCTTAGGGTAAAAAGGTGGGTTTGTGTTTTCTTTGAGTCTTAGTACATGCTATGGACTATTTTTTGTTTTCTCAAGTGGACAAAAGCAAGACCTATCCATTCTTGTGACAAGACTCAAGTGAAGACTAGCTCTTCCTTAGGTTAGGCTTAGTTAGAGAATAATGGCAAAATAGGTTTGATCTAAGGGTGCAAAATTAGGAAGCAATGGATGGTTGGATTTGCTCTTGTCTTGGCCGAAATTTTGTGCAACACTTAGGAGAAATTTTTGAATTTTCAAAGCTATTAGAATTTATCTAAGTTGTTAATCAATTTAATTAGTTTAATTGCTCTTTAACCGATTTCGGTTAATTACACTTTTAAGACGTTTTTCCTCTGAAAGAATTGCTCTTATGAATTATGTATTAGGGTCTAGGAATTAATTTATCTCAATTGATTAAGGTAAAATGATTGTCATGTACCTAATTATGTTAGCTTAATTATATTTCTATTTATGGATTAATGAGGTTCGAATAATTAGGCTTCAATTAAAACGTTTAGTGCGTTATAATTCAATTATTGACTTGACTTAATTTACTAAGCTTTTGCTCATCGAGATTAGCCGATTAGTCCTCAGTTAATCATTAACCTCTCTAATTAGCCAGGATCACTTAGCTAATTAGCTTAGACAAAATTGGAGATGTTACACATGTTGCATATTTTACATATAGGAAAGTTAATAATTTTTCTTTTGTATAAATTGTGATTTACTGGTATTGCATTATTGCACATAAGCCAAAAACTTTTTTACCTTTTGTGAGGCTTTAATATTCCAAATCTGATGCCAAAAGCTAGCTGGGAGTTGTTGATGACTTGATGAGGCTTCTTTATTAATGGATAGATCTTTGTGTGCAATATGATTAGCCTGTCTTCACTAAATATTGAGCATCTTTAGTATAGTGCCAGAGAAGTTTATTAGATATGCTAGTATAGTTGATAGGAATTTGACATCTTGGATAGCTGCTTGTAGGGGAAGAATATTCCTCAATTTTGCAATATCCCACTGTTTAGAGGTAGGATCAATTAGCATATTGACTATTTCCTCTCTATCTTCATTCTAATCATAATTTGGTAAATCTCCTAACAACCACCTATCCTTCTAAATCCTGATAATTCCTCCATCCCTAACAGCCCAATGGCCATTTTTTATTATGAAATGCCTCCCTTGTAATAAGCTGGCCCAAATCCATGAGCTTCCTCTTTCTTTCTTAGCTTGAAGGAAATTCTGATCTGGGAAGTAAATAGATTTTATAATTCTGACCCAAAAAGCATTAGGCTATTGGATTGCCCGCCAAGCTTGCTTTGCCAAAAGAGCCAAGTTCAGCTGGTTTAAATCTCTAAAACCCAAACCGCCATCTGTTGCACTTCTAGTTAATAGGTTCCATTTTTTCTAATGGATGCCTCTGTCATTTCCATTCCCAGCCCACCAAAACTAAGCTACTCTTGAGCAGAGATCATCACAATATTTCTTTGGAAATTTCAGCACTGACATAGCATGTGAAGGAATCGCTTAGACAACAGCTTTGATTAGAACTTCCTTCCCAGCCTTATTCAAGAGTTTCTCTTTCCAACCATCCAATTTTTTAAGAATACTCTCTTTAATCCAATGAAGGGTGTAACTTTTTTATCTCCGCCATTGAGCAGGGATGCCTAAATATTTTCCTGGATTTTCCTATTCTTACATACTCAGAATTTGATTAACTTGAGCTTTAACTGGTAAACAAACCATTTTGCCAAATATAAGACTAGATTTAGCCACATTTATCTTTTGTCTAGAGGCTGAAGAAAAAACATTAAGGATACTCATTACTTCTTGAATCTCTTTCTGATTAGCTTTAGAAAAAATGATGATATCATCCGCCAATAATAAATGAGAAAGTCTAGGAGCTCCCTGACCCACCACAACACCTTTGATACTTCCATTTTCCTCAACATTCTTAAATAAGTAATGAAGAGCATCAAGAGCCAGGATAAACAAATATGGTGAAAAAGGATCTCCTTGTCGGAGTCCTCTCTTAGGCAAAATCCTATTAGTGGGGATCCCACTAATTTTGTATCTATAGGATACACCCATAACACACTTCATCACTCTCTCCACCCAAATACCATCAAACCCGTAATGCAATAGACAAAGCTCCAAGAAATCCCATTCAAGCCTATCATAGGCTTTGCTCATATCTAGCTTTATAATCAAGCGATCCTTCCTAACTCCTTTACCCATTTTGAGTGCATGAAAAACTTCATGTGTCACGACTATATTATCTTGGATAAGCCTACCCCCAATGAAGGCACTTTGATTCAGAGAGATCAATTGATCCATATATTTTTTGAGACAAAGAACAATCACCTTTGTAATGATTTTATAAATGAAATTGCAACAGCTGATTAGTTGAAATTGTCCCACCTCTTCAAGCCTTGGAACCTTAGGAATTAGAGTAACCGTGGTTTCATTGATATCATCTAGGAGCACCCCTTCTCTAAAGAAAAGCTTAACAGCTTCACAAATAATTTGGCCCACCACATCCCAATGATTATGATAAAATAAACCACTAATGCCATACCCTCTAGGGGCTTTTAGAGCACCAAGGCTTAGCATAGCTACTTTAATTTCATTATCCGAGACTTTCTTTCGCAAATCAGCATTTATATCTTCATCCACTATCTTCGGAATATTGGCCAAGCAGTCATTTAAATTATGAACCCCCTCAGACTTATATAATTGAGCAAAATGCTTTGTGATGAGTTTTGATAAATCTTCCTAACCTTCTACCCATTCACCCATTCCAATCTTCAACCTTTGAATTTTGTTCCTATCTCTCCTTTGAACTGTGGTGGCATGAAAAAATTTTGAATTTTTATCTTCCCATTTAAGCCTATACTTTTGTCCCTAATACTTCTCCTCTTGTGTCCAACTTCGGATCTTCTTTTTTAAAGATTTGATCTTTTCCAAGTCTGCTTCAAGAGTGTCTGAATTCATTATTCCTCCATTTGTTTCTTCAATTTTGAGATCTCTTTCTGGGCAATTTTTAAAGTCTTTTTATGCCAATCACTCAGATTTTTCTTGCATACTATGAGATGTTTATTGAAATCTAACCATGGATCCTCCTCATGCCTCTCCATATTCCAGCCTTCTTCTATGACCCTGGCACAATCATGATAATCTTCCCAATAAGCTTCATATTTGAAAATCCCACCATCACCCACTCTAGGTTTGAAATTAAGAACAAGGGGGCTATGATATAAGGAAATGGGTGGATAAGCAGTAACCACAGCATTTGGAACTCTTGTCTCCATTCCCAATTAACTAACATACAATCAATTCTCTCTTTAGTGATTACTCCATTCCGGGGGTTACTTACCCAAATAAATTTACAACCTTTGAGGGTCATATCCATCAAATCCGCATTGTTTAGAAAGTCTCTAAAAAGATTGATTTTGGTTTGACAATGAGTTCTAATTCCCACCTTTTCCTCTTGATTGGCTAATTCATTGAAATCACCTATACACATCTATGGGTTGTTTCCAACATGCAAGACACAAATTCTTTCCCATAAGTATTTTCTATCAGCAAATTTAGGATTTCCATACACAAAACTACTGTCCCAGTGAAAACCATCATCCTTATTCCCGCATGAAGTGTGAATGTAGTTTTTATAGGCATCCACCACTTGAATCTTAAGTTCTGGTTCCACATAAGACATAATCCTCCCAAACAGCCTACAAGATCAACACAATACATATGTTTAAAGGGCAATTTCCTTCTCACCTCTTCTGTCTTGTTTCTTTGAGCTCTTGTCTCCATTAAAAACAAGAGGGTGGGCTTTACCCATTTACACCTTGACAGTTCCAACTAATCGCATTCATGGTTGAGGGTGGGTGATGTTAAGGCCCACCTCCTTAGCCATTTTAGCTTGAAAATCTGCGCCTAAATTATGGGTTATTGCAATCTTTCTTTTCTTGCTTTCAACACATGTAGGAATAAGGTCTGATACAGTTTGCTCAGGGAGAAGCATAATACTCTCATCTCTTTTCCTTTTCAAGTTTAGTGATAGATTAAATTTGTAAGTTAACAAACTTTCCCAACTATAATTATGTGAGAACTCAGAGACTCTAGCAAAAGCTTATTCTTCCTCTGGAAATTGGACAAAATAAATGGATTCCCTACATACCTCTTTAATAACTTGGCTAGCCCTTCTTCATGTCCTTGCATCGTGCTTGTTTCTCTAGGTTTACTTGTCCCCCTAGTAGAAGAGAACCTGCTTAAGTCTAATTTTTCACCTTGACCATTAGAGCTTTGGGCTGCTAAAGTCCAAACTAGAACTTTGGTCAACCTAAATTGAAGTCCTTTGTAGAAGAAATATAGGCCATAATTTTGTTGCTCACTTTTCCTCCCTCCTGGCCCCCAAGATTTGGTCCATCATACTAAAGCCCAGAATTGATGCCCCTACTTAGTTCCTTCTATTTTAGGCCAACTTCACGTTTATCTGTTTGAAGAAAGTGCTTTTCTCTTGGATCTCCCTGCTCGCTACTATCTATTCCAAGTTGGGTCTGCAACTCTGTCACATATGTCATAAATTGAACCCCATGTAGGTCCAAGTGAATCTTCTCACTACTATCCACACCACAGGGTTTGGTCACCTTACACTTACCTGCCCCACTCAAATCTGCTTCGAGAATGTCACCTTGCCATTCTGAACCATACTTTCTCTCATACACTTTCTCCTTTCCTATCTCAATGCTATATGTGCTTGAAGTAGGAGGGTGGACTAACGTGCCTCCAACCTTCACCCTAGCTTGCATCCCTACCTTCCTTTCTTTATTCTCTCTGACAATGGCTACTAGTGATTTTGCTACCGGAACTCCTAAGCTTGGACCATACCTTGGTAACTTTTGATATAATAAAGACATTATTTTCCCTTTGGTATTCCCCTTCTAATCATGTCCAATAACTCCACAAGAATAACAATAGTCTTGGAGTTCTTCATATTTTACATACACCTAAGTGTTCCCTTTCTCCTTCCTTGGCACCCAAAAGCCTATAATAAGCGATTTGTTAATATCAATAGTCAGCCAAATCCTGAGAAATGATCTCAACAGCTTTCCATCCTTAAAAGGATCTTCAACTTCCATAACTCCTCCAAGTCTGCTACCAATCTTCTCTACTAAATTTGCTGTTAAGGCTTCTAAGGGAACTCCATGAATCTGAACCCAAAAATCCACCATATTATAAGTGACCTCTGTAATAAAAGTACAAGGGCACCACCATTGAAGACTTAGCAAATGACCCATAACGATCCATGGCCCTTCCTCCATAATCTTCTTTGGCAATTCCTTTTCTGTAAAGTTAAATATAAAACAACTGATACCCACATCAGCAATAGATATAAATGCTGGGTTTCCCCAAGCTTTTGCTATAATGCTATTCACTGCTCCCCGATTAAGGACTTTCCCACAGATGATCTTGCCTACCAAAGTAACTAATGCGATGTCTTTTCCACTAACTTCACAATCTTCCAAAGGCACAACATCTCCTTCCAAAGGAACTTGTGTCTCCATGATTTCAACTCCTTTCTCTATAGACTGTAGACACTACATAGAATTAGCCATAAGAAAACTAGATCTCACTGTATTTAACTCCTACAAAAGATTCAATAGGGTGCTGCTCTAGAGTAGGGATGGTTTCTCTCAAGGAAAAGAAGACTCCACCAAGGAAGAGTTTGTGTTTTTTTTGCCAACTCTAGATTTGCTTGGTGACTTTTACGAAGATTCTTTGATTCTTTTCCATGGAGCATTTTCATTCAAGCTAGAAAACACCAACAGCCCAAACTGATCACTTAGCCAAGGCTATTACTGAATCATGTCGAGAAAGAGCTCGAGAGGAGACAAATGGGCCTAGAGCAAAAATTGAAACTAAGGCCCAAACCAGTCTCCATGAGTTCATATCAAAAGTTAGTTGCACTCCTACACGTGTTGATGGATGGCTAGCTGCCAGGATTATTGCTAGGTCACCACATCGGGAATTGCACTATCTGTCGAAGGCTTTTACATCGCTAGGTGGCTTTGCCATTGCAAAATCATGGACATATAGGTAGTGATTCTACAGGACTTGTTCGAAGAGAGTAGTACGACAGCACCCCAATTTGCATTTTCCAAGAAAGAAAATGGAGGCATGAGAGATTTGCTATGGTGTTGTTATTATGGCATAGTTTCAAAGAAACAATAACCATGGATGGATGGATGGATGGAGAGGAGGATTGAGGAAAGAGAGAGGCACTACTGCTATGCATGAGCAAAAAGAAGATTGAGGCTGTAACATCCCCAATTGTGTCTAAGCTAATTAGCTCAGTGTCCCTAGCTTATTAGAGGGGTTAGTGATTAATTGAGGACTAATTGGTTAATCCCAATGAGTAAGAGCTTAGTAAATTAGAAGAAACAGTCAAAATTGCATCATAACGAACTAAACGTTTTAATTAAAACCTAATTATTCAAACCTCACTAATCCATCATTTAGAAACATAATTAAGCTAATATAATCTCATTAATTAAGTACAAGACAAACATTCCACCTTAAACAATTTTAGAAAAAATTAAATCCTCACACATCCAATACATGGTTAATAATAGCAATTCTTTTTGGAGAAAAATGTCTCAAAAGTGCAATTAACCGAAATTGACTAAACAGAAATTAAACTAATCAAATTAATTAGCACTTTGATAATTCTAATAGCATTGAAAATTTAAAAATTTCCCCCATGTGTATGGCTAGAAATTTCGGCCAAGGAAGAGCCAAATCTAACCCTCTATTTGTCCCTTAAATCTTGCACCCTTGGATCTAAGCTTGTGTTAGTAACATCACTTTAGGCAAGACCAAGAGAAAGGCTATCCACCACTTGGATCATGCCAC